>CM066039.1:360330045-361741967 GCA_033557465.1 Ichthyophis bannanicus
CATGTATGTGGGAAAACACAGCACTAGGCGGACTATACATGTGTTTGCGTTAGATACATATCTGAGCCCTCCTCTACTGCTCACATCACAGGTGACGAACGAAGCAGGCAATGGGGGCGCCTGAGGACGAGCAGGGGGAGGATGCAGATGTGCCAAGAGATGATGTGCCTCAGGCCTGCGAGGACACAGAGGTGCAGGAAACATCTACTGGCACTGCTGCAACTGGACAACATCCCTCACCCCCCAGGACCAGCGGACCAGCAGCTGGACGGACGGAGAGATGCAGCGGGCCGTTGGCAGCCAGGCTATGGGTCCCCCTGCCACAACAGCTGCAGGCCCCTACCAGGCACACGCTGGACGTCCTGATGGCAGAGTTACCCAGCCAGGGCGCAGGTGGAGCCGGCAGTGATGAAGGTGGGTGCCGTAAGGTGGTCACATACACAGGGATTATGTAACTGCTCACTGTGTGATGGCATTGTGTTGTTTGTCTCTTTGTACACCTACAGCTGCTACCATTGTGTGTTATGTATGTGGCATATTGGCGGGAGACACACAGGGGTCTGGCATTGGGTGGCAGCGATGGTCAGGTGACAAAACAGCACAGCAGGCGGGGGCCAATGGACAAAGTCATATGCGTACATAACTGCAGCCCTGTGTTGGACCCGGTGACAAGCAGGCGTAGCAAAGGTCCTGGGTAGGCCCTGAAAGGGTAGTGACCCAGGATAGGCAATATGTCAGTCCTGTATGGCATGGACAGCATGTACCTGCGATGACACATCACCGCTCTACGAATGCACCAGGGTACCCAGAGACGGGAGATGGGGAGCTGGTGTGTGGTAACGTGTGTCCATGCAAGAGGGCTATGAGATGAACCCCAGGTACACATCACAGAGGGCAGGGCGTGATTCACCACAGCTGTGCAGTGATGGGGTGGAGCACACACCAAGGCTGGGGCCACATGGTGTGCCATCAAGAGTGGACTATCATCTCAGGGAAGATGATCCTGATCCACAGCTACATCAGCAGATGCAACGTCCACAGTGCACAGACCGATGTGGCATGTGACTCTCCGAGGGATGATGTGCAGATGCGTTGTGAGGTGCCACAAACACAGGGGATGTACGTGCAGTGTGACAGAGTCAGAGGGCAGGTCCACATCAGTGGAGTGGTATGGGCCGGGGAGGTTGTGCTGCAGAGCTAGGGGGCCACAGATGGCACCACTGACAGCGGCATCAGCACGCCGTGGGGACCCTGGGACACGTGCCACATGGTATGTGCTGAGAGTCCCCATATCCCTGGAACCGTGTTGGCCAGCTGGACATGGGAACTGCTGAATATCATGGCCAGGCTATCTAGCGAGGATCCCTCACAGCAATGTGCGCACAAGTGGAAGCACTGACCTATGCCCTGCCTACGCCACTGGACGACAGCTGGGAACTACATATGTAGTATGATCTGCTCCATTGGGGACTCCCGCAGTGTCAGACCCTGATGTAGACACATGACTGTTGCTGGGGGAGGAGCACCAGGGTGCTAGCTGCGGATACATGAATTACCCCATGTCCACACCCCATATGTCACCAAATGTCGAAAAGTCTACCTACCAGCGCACAGACACACACACCTGTCCTCATATGCACCCATGGGTGTCCCTGGGTATGACCCAGAGCCACGCAGTGGGATGCGAGACAGGTGGATGATGAGCTGGGTGACAGCTATGAGGCCATACCTACATGAATGTGTGCCCTGATGCAATGACCCTGGAGTCCATGTGGGATTTGGGAGGCTGACATGCAGAGGTGGTTTCATCCATACGGTGTTGGCTATGTGTATGGTCATGTACCTGGTCATGGTCATGGGTATGGTTATGGATTTGTAACTGGGATCGGGGGGTTATCTCGGAGTACACTTGCCAGGGGGACTGACGTCAGATCCGTGACATATGTTACAGCCCATCATAAGGTATAACCGTACTCAGCAGGTAGATAGTCATGACCTGATGGTTGACAGCCAACATGTCCCTGGCCCATGGGGATGCTGTGCCACCCATCTGTTAGGTCATCTGGAGGGAATGACTAAGCAGGTGCACAAAGGTGTGTCGGTTGCTGCTGTGTAAGCGGATTGTCACGTAACCTCTGACAAGGTCCCTCATGAGAGACCCCCTGCAAGGCAGGAGAGTCATGGGATGGGGAGCAGTGTACTAATGTGGTTCAGGAGCTGTTTTGCGGATAAGAGCCAGGGGGGAGGCGTGAATGGCCAGGTCCCACAATGGGGAGAAGTGATTAGTGGTGCAGCACAGGGATCTGTGCTGTGTCCACTGGTGTCTATTAGACACCCAGATATGACCTGCTCGGTGTTGTCATGGGTAAGGTTGGCAGCTATGCACATTGTCCAGGAGTATGCCACGGTGTGGAAACCCACAGGGATTGCGGACACATGCATGAGGACCCTGATCAAATGGAGGGATGGCCATCAGAATGACAGGCACAATATAATGTGGGGTAGTGCACGGATATGCACCTAGGGAGGACACAACCACACTATGGTGTCATGATGCAGGGTCAACCTTAGCCAACACCACACAGGGAGATGATATAGGCGTCATTGCAGATACAATGTTCATACCCTTGGCCCAATGTGCTGCGGCGGCCAAGGGAACAGATAGAGTGGTAGGTATGATAAGGAAAGGAATGTGGGAAACAAATAGAGATGGTGTCATGCCTCTAAATCGTACCATGGTGATGATGCCCCCTGTATATTGTGTGACACTCTGTTCTCTGCACCCTACAATGGGATCTAGCGAGTACAGATGAGGGTCAGATATGAGCCACCAATATGGCAAGGGGGATGTGAGTCGACTCCCAGGAGGAGAGGCCATTAAGGTTTGCGGCCGTCAAACAGGGATGGAGACAGCTGAGGGGAGATATGCTTGCGGTCTATAGATCCATGGATGGTGTGGAATGGGTAGACGTAAATAAATTGATTACCATATCGGAATATGTCGGGACTGGGGGACATGCACCAGAGCGACAGGGAAAGCTATGTACAAATCATGGCAGGTGTTGGTCTGACAGACAAGGTGTACCCAAGCTCTGTGATGTGTTAATGGAGGATGTAGTAAAGGATGTTAGTGTAGCTGTGTTTGTAACATGTTTGGACAGGTCCCTGGGGTATGGTCCGTAGACCATCAGTAGGACGGCAACCAGGATATCAGTGATTGCTCCAAGACGCGTATTGTGTGACCTTTGTCACTTGGGGAAACTGGTAGGTAGGTGTGGCCGGGATTGGGCACTTTTGGGGTCAGGATACTGAGGCAGATGGTCCCTGGTCTGCCCCAGTATGGCAGATCTCATGTTCCTATGTTGCAATGTTTGTGTTGTCAGCGATTGGTATGGATAACCCTTGCCACAGCATGCACAGACAAAACCATTCTGCGTACAGTCAGGTCTGCACACATCTCTACGGAGTCCAGGACAGGTCCAACTGTTGACACCCCTGCCCCGTGTTACCGCACGTCTAACACTGACAGCAGGTATCCTGTTGTGTGTGCTACCAAGAATATCTTTGCTGGTGGAGGCCACAACACATATACATATCCTGTTTGCGTCACACATCATGAGGCATAACAGATCAGTGTGTGCAGCATTGTCTGTCATACATGGGCTCCATCCCCCACATTCCCATGCACAACATATTGTTGTGTAACCCTGACAGGCCTGTGATGACTCACACACAGGCATCTGTCTGACAACAGCCACACGCCAACAGAAAGGTGATGCATACATGTATTGACTTTGCTTCAGTCTGCCGCTTAGCACCCATGCAGCTGTGGCACACGCATCAGACTGGCATGTGCCACATTTCCCAGGGGCAACTGGGACAGACCCACCATGCCCTGAGCAGCCCTGTATCTGCTGGGGCACACAGCCCCCTGTCACACAATGCTATAGATGTCATTGCACCCCAGAATGTGACATCCGTACAGCAAACACAGCCTGTCCAGACACCAAGATACCTGTCACCCACCAGATGTCCGAGCCACGGAGCATGTCGAGATGGGCCGGGTGAGGGACGGTTCGAACAGGGACTCCCATTTGCACACATATATGATATCTTGAATGACATATCACTGTTGGCAATAACATATGCCCCTCATGGGGATATGACAATATGCCCCACAATTGCACAGATGGGTCTGTCACCAACATGGACAGGCTGGCCATGTGATGACGTCTGTTGCATGTTGTGGTGGACCCTACCCCACATGTGCACACCCATCCGCAGGCTACGGCCCTCCCCCCCCTCATTCGGTGTTGTTGCGCAACACACCCCATGGGCAGCACCTGCCATGTGCATGACCAGACTTACAGTGCCTGTATGTCTGTGGGGCTGTCAGCCCCTGCTGCCCCATTTGTTGCCCAACCCTATTGGACCATGGGCACCGCCCGTATCACACAGTTAGCACGCACTGCTACCTTGCCCTCCCCACACACCACATGTCCCTGCCCTCACACAACATGGCCCATACCCTCACCTATCATCGGTGCAGACGGATGATGGAACCGTACACATACGCCAGGGAGGGCCTGCTGTACCGTTGCACACATCGCACCCCTGTGATCAGAGCACCCTCCAACAGGGACGTGTCCAAGGTATGTTTCCCTCACAACTGTAGCCCCACCCTGTCCCCCTGACCCCTACCCTGTCAGGAGCACCTGTGATGGTGTGCCTCTGTTGTCCCTGTCCCTGTGTCAGCCACCAGCTCCCATGTCCGAGACACATGTGTTCAGTCCCCTGTGTGCACAGCCATAGCTGGACATGCTATGCATGTGTGTTCCATCACAGCCACATGGGTCACGTGCATCAGAACATCTCTGAGGGTGGACCGTGTGCTGTGTGTGGGGTCTCCCCACACTAGTGTGGCACAGACTTGCACATCACCACACACCTTTGTCTCCTGGAGTAGGACATAGCACAGTAGTTTCCCTGGTGATGATGTGCAACCTGTCACTTTGTTGATGTATATCTCAGTCCAAGGTCTTTTACTCATACAGCGCTCTGTCTCTCCCACAGGCCTGCGTTATGTGCTGAGGGACATCAGGGCGTCCATGGATGTCTCCAGCAACAGGTGGAGCAGGCGACGGTGCAACTCCAGGCCCACACACAGGTGATGAGTGCTGTACCCTATGAGCGCATGTGTGTGGCCCTGGAGGGGATCCTGGCGGCAGCCCAGCAGTGGTCACAGGCACCAGCACCAGCACCAGCACCGGTACCAGCACCACCACCAGCTCCTCAGCCACCAGCGCCTCCATCAGCACAGGGGGGGGGTGTTGCTCCGCAGAGGGGGAGGGGACGGGGACAGGGTGTGCGCAGTCGGACACCCCGTAAACGGAATCCAATGTAAATAAATATTTAGCAAATGTGTATGCCAGGTCTGTAGCATATTTGTGCACCTGTGGTCCCTTATGTATTGCAAACATACATGGTTGGTCAATTACCATCTCCCCGTTACCCCTAGCACCTTGCCAATGTGTGGCTTCCCATGCCAGTTACACCTGCAGCACTGCCATAACACGACGGCTGTGACCGTCAGAGGGTGTGTCAGCTACCCTGGGACATTAGCTGGGTTTTGCCCACACGCACCCATGGACAGGGAGGGTGGATCTTCACAGACCTCATGCATACTGTTGTGTTCCAGAGTGATGTTTCCCCCAACCTAAACTCGCCACTGTGTGTAGCTGCCTGACAATAGCCACTGCTTGCAATGCACATTGCACACCATGGCACACCCCTATGGCATGTTGGTGCTTTAGACAGACAGGGGTGTCATGTGTCAGGCAGGCCATGCAGTCAGCAGCACAAGGAGCTATACAGCACACATCCATGTCTACTTCTAATTGTAGTGGGCCGCCACCACGCAGCTTCCCATGGCCCACCCTGTACCCACGGCCCCACACATATCTGGCCACTTTGACTGCATGTGCGCCCAGGACACGTATGACACCCTTGTCTGCCTTTCATGGTCCTCCTGGTTGCAATACATATCCCGTGCTTGCATACATGTTGGTTATAAGGATGACACGTGACCATTGGGGATGACATTGCACATAACCAATTTATTAACTTTAACAAAAACAATGGGCAACATGCCCGAACAGACATAACACAAAAGGGGGGGGAGGGAACCCAGCACAGCACACAGCACATGGGGGCATCACTGGTGCCCTCGCCGGTAGTGGTGATGCTGTTCGGCAGGTGGCAACCGGGATGCCAACTCAAACAAATCTGTGGCCACCTGCCGAACAGCCACAGTCAGGCTCTGGAGTGCGTGTAGCACGGCATGGGAGTCACGCCGTGCATCATCCAGGGCCACTAACACCTCTCGCATGCATCTGCTAGCACACAGACACCCAGTGTCTGGGGTCTGTGTGCTGGCATGTGCATGTTGTGTGACAGTGGCCCTGGATGGTGCACGGCCATGCTGCTGCCCATGCCGTGCTGATGCCTGCAGGGTCTGACTGTGTCCCCCTTGGCCATGTGCTGGGCTGTGTTCACCCCATCCCCCTCCCACCCTTCCCCACTCCCTGTGCGCCCTCCCCCCACCCTCCCTGCCCGATCCCTGCCCCCCCTCCCCCCTCCCTGCCTCCACCCCGACCCCCTGTTACCCTCTCCCCTGCACCCACGATGATGACATCGTCATCCTCATCCCCCAGGCCATGGGTGTGTGGGATGACCTCCTCCTCCTCCTCCCCCTCCTCCTCCTCCTCCTCCTCCCCCTCCTCCTCCTCCTCCTCCTCCTCCTCCCCCTCCCCCACGTCTGTGACAGGCGTCTGCTCCTCCTCCTCCATTGCGCGCTCCTCCTCTGTCGCGGTCTGCTCCTCCTCTCCCTCCTCCTCTGTGGTCACCTCCACCTGCCTGGCGCACCGTGTGGTGGGTCGGCGCAGCACATATGTGGAGGTGTGTGGCCCCCATCTCTGGCATCGGTTTCTGTGAGGAATGACAGACATCAGGGCACATCCATGAGTGGCACATACAACATTTACAGATACAGGTGAGTCACAGGCTGGTGGTCCAATGGCGCCCCTGAACCTGCGACCAGGCCCTGGCAATACTGACCATAATGCTGCTCCTGCTGCTCCCTCCTGCAGCTCTCCAGGAACTGTGGGTGGTAGCGCCTCAGCTCCCGGGCCTTTTTCCTCAAGTCCTCCACCTGTGGATATGTAATGGTTGTCTGGGGTCAGTACCGCACACTAGTCACTGGTCCACACAGCCATATCTCCAGGGTGACACAGAGCCCACTTTGGATGGGCTCTCTGGACTCCTGGAGGTAGGGGGATGCTTCCAACTATATTAGTACACACAGCCATATCTCCAGGGTGACACAGAGCCCACTTGGAGGGCCTCTCTGCACTCCTGGAGGTAGGGGGGTGCTTCCAGCTACATCAGGACACATAGCCATATCTCCAGGGTGACACAGAGCCCACTTGGAGGGCCTCTCTGCACTCCTGGAGGTAGGGGGATGCTTCCAGTTACATCTGGACACATAGCCATATCTCCAGGGTGACACAGAGCCCACTTTGGATGGGCTCTCTGCACTCCTGGAGGTAGGGGGATGCTTCCAAATATATTAGTACACACAGCCATATCTCCAGGGTGACACAGAGCCCACTTGGAGGGCCTCTCTGCACTCCTGGAGGTAGGGGGGTGCTTCCAGCTACATCAGGACACATAGCCATATCTCCAGGGTGACACAGAGCCCACTTGGAGGGCCTCTCTGCACTCCTGGAGGTAGGGGGGATGCTTCCAGCTACATCAGGACACACAGCCATATCTCCAGGGTGACACAGAGCCCACTTTGGATGGGCTCTCTGGACTCCTGGAGGTAGGGGGATGCTTCCAACTATATTAGTACACACAGCCATATCTCCAGGGTGACACAGAGCCCACTTGGAGGGCCTCTCTGCACTCCTGGAGGTAGGGGGATGCTTCCAGCTACATCTGGACACATAGCCATATCTCCAGGGTGACACAGAGCCCACTTTGGATGGGCTCTCTGCACTCCTGGAGGTAGGGGGATGCTTCCAAATATATTAGTACACACAGCCATATCTCCAGGGTGACACAGAGCCCACTTGGAGGGCCTCTCTGCACTCCTGGAGGTAGGGGGGATGCTTCCAGCTACATCAGGACACATAGCCATATCTCCAGGGTGACACAGAGCCCACTTGGAGGGCCTCTCTGCACTCCTGGAGGTAGGGGGATGCTTCCAGCTACATCAGGACACACAGCCATATCTCCAGGGTGACACAGAGCCCACTTTGGATGGGCTCTCTGGACTCCTGGAGGTAGGGGGATGCTTCCAGCTACATCAGGACACATAGCCATATCTCCAGGGTGACACAGAGCCCACTTTGGATGGGCTCTCTGCACTCCTGGAGGTAGGGGGATGCTTCCAAATATATTAGTACACACAGCCATATCTCCAGGGTGACACAGAGCCCACTTGGAGGGCCTCTCTGCACTCCTGGAGGTAGGGGGGTGCTTCCAGCTACATCAGGACACATAGCCATATCTCCAGGGTGACACAGAGCCCACTTGGAGGGCCTCTCTGCACTCCTGGAGGTAGGGGGGATGCTTCCAGCTACATCAGGACACATAGCCATATCTCCAGGGTGACACAGAGCCCACTTGGAGGGCCTCTCTGCACTCCTGGAGGTAGGGGGATGCTTCCAGCTACATCAGGACACACAGCCATATCTCCAGGCTGACACAGAGCCCACTTTGGATGGGCTCTCTGGACTCCTGGAGGTAGGGGGATGCTTCCAGCTACATCATGACACATAGCCATATCTCCAGGGTGACACAGAGCCCACTTTGGATGGGCTCTCTGGACTCCTGGAGGTAGGGGGATGCTTCCAGCTATATTAGTACACACAACCATATTCCCAGGGGGAATGACGGACCGCCTTGAGGGGCCATGTAGACTCGTGTGGGTGGTGATGCTGCTCCCCAGAACGTTCTGACACACACATATCCCCAGAGTGACTGAGTGCACACTTTGAGGGGCTCTCTGGACCCCTGAGGATAGGGTGGATGTATTCGAAAAAATTGGCAGTCTACCCCAGATCTCCTGGATGTCTGAGGCCCCATGTGCTTTTCGTTGCACCACCCCTGATGGTTACCCATTTGTTTTACCCTGCTGATGCAGATACCGCCATCAACACTGGATGTTTGCATATGCTCCTTATGCAGATGCATGGCCTAGTTTTGTTACATTGTGCTTTACTGTATCCACACCAGCAGCTGTCATGACGCCAGGGGGGCATCATGCCCTCTGTGGCCCAAACCGTCAACACCTGGCTACATGGCCACACACTCAGATGTGATACCACATGTATATGGCATGTGTTTCACCTGCTACACTTAACTTATACAGACTACTTACACACAACAGCATGGCCAGCTGACATCAACCCTGTATGTGTGTATGTTTATTTGACCTCGGTCCATTCACTTACCTCCCGTGGATGGTCTGCCTGTGTTAAAACGCCTGGTCAGCCTCTCCCAGGCCCTCAGGACCCTCCCCAGGTTCTTTCTCCTGGAGGGCCCTGGGAACAGCTTGTGGTCCTTTTTGGCTATCAGGGAGCCCAGGTGGCACAGCTCCTGTGGCTAAATGCGGCCTTTCTTGTGCGGGACGCCATGTTTGTTTCTGTGCGTGGTGACGCGCGGACGCTCCCGGCGCAACTTCCGGATTTGCGCGTGGCGTAAGGCGCACGTGCGTGGCGCATGGCTGCGCGTCTGATCTCTGCTCGCCCGTGCGCTCCGCATGGCTGTGCATCTGCAAATTGCAAATACTACCTACACGCACCATTCATATTGATTTTTCATGGTTGTGCTCAAAATATGTTTAATGTTCTGTGCCTGATCACATAGCTACGGGGGTGTTTGTAATGTCCCTTTAACAAACAGTAACTATTATGGTTTACCCTTGGTCACACAGTGTGGTCTTGAACCTCTGGACACATATCAACTGATTGCTGGTGCATTGTCAGATGAGGTGTGCTATGTGTGTCACATAGCAGGTGGTGCTCGGACACTACTAGTTATGGGTGCAGACAGACCATCAGCGTCAGGTGTCACTCAACCTGGTGATAGGGGGTTGTGTGTGCCAGTGAGATATGTTCTGTGGTGATTCTCCATGTCTGGACAGACATTATGTGGTGGTTGCCATAGGGGTTGGGGGGGAGATTCATATATGAGCATTGCAAACGCAAAGTAGGTTGCGTGTTGGACATTACAGGACTATGTGGGTCTGCATGTCACCACAATGCACATTATCCTTGGGTATATGTGATGGCATACAGTCCTGGTTTTTGAGAAATAGCACAATGGTTGATACATGGACTGCTTAACCAGGCGTCATGGGTTACATCTTCCACTTGAGCTCTGGAGTGCCTGTCTCAGGCATCACACATGCTCATACTTGAGTGCAACAGTAGCCATGATTGTTTTCATGTACATCTGTGCTGCACGAGGCATATATCTTCATACATTGCAACAGTGTTACCGGCCCCAGACCAGTTTCCACGTTGCAGAGGTGCTGCTAGTAGCAGGACCCTCACACTGCTGCATACATCATGTGCAGTACACCATTCTCACCAATGGAACAGCGCACCCCTGGTGACCATAGCACACTGTCTGCATGCCTGCCTCTTTAGCCGGACAGGCATCTGTTCTTAGCAATCGAGCTGTGGCCCACACCTACCCTTGATACGTGTGGAGCCAGAGGTTGCATGTTCCCATCCACAGTGTGGTTATTGGTGAGGGCAGCCAGTGACAGGTCCCTGACTGTGAAATAGTGCTGGAATCTCTGAGATCCTCACAGTGCTGTCTGCATCCTGTGCTCCTTACGCAACCGTATAGGGTGGACTTAGGTTAATGCACTGTGATGGTTTTTGAATTGCCATTACTACAGCACATTACACACATTCCAGGCCTGACAGCCCTCATGAACCTTCAAGATGTTTGCTATATGTTACAATGTCATCTTCAATGTATGTTACTTTTCAGCAATGTAAGCCCTGTTCCATGTAAAACCATGTTCATTATATGTTAGGTGTGAAACGCCTTTGATCTTTGGAAAAAGCGGTGTAGAGGAAAAGCATATATATATATATATAAATTCAAACCTGCACTGCTGCTGACTGGCGGAGTATAGGGGCCAGGGACAATATATAAATAACTTTGCTTGTACAAACACACTTTGGATTTGAACCACCAACCTTTCACTTCAGAGGCATTGCAGTCACCAGGGGACTACAGCTCTGTGGCTGTGATGAGAGGTCTGTCTGGCTGCAATATCACCTCTGCAGACTTTGTGCTGCAGTTAACAGGGTGTGGTCGATCCACTCACACCCATGATGCACTGCACATGCAAGGCAGCAGTCTAGTGATGGTCCAGTGATAGGGTGTGCAACCCCACAGCACCTGGGCCTCGTGTTGGACACTGACCTTCTGTGTTGCTGGTGCAGAGTGGGTACAGACCATCCCAGTGTGTGTGGCTGTTGCTCACCCTGAGGGTGAGGTGAGACACACAGCACCTATCCTGGCTGAGATGACCTATACATCATATCAATTTGTCTGCCAATGTCTGATAGTTTGGCACATCTGACCATTTCTGTCTCCCAGACCCATCTGGCCCTTGTGGGCTGCAATGTTCACCGAAGGGGGCATATCCTGTGTGGGTGCCCTGCCCTTCATGATATATTTGCAGTGGGGGTGGGGTGGGGTGGGGTTACATGACCTATAGGCCGGGTGTGTCTGACCACCAAACCTTCCCTGTACAACACAGTTTCCCCAAAAAGAACATATCCACATTCTGGATCCCCGCTATGGTGCTTGTAGCTGCCAGCATCAGCAGACTGAGTCCAGCTGTAGTACAGACAACCTACAGGTCAGTCACTGCTATTAAGAACGCATCCATATTTCAGGATGAGACAAACAGACAGTATGGCCTGAGACCCAAAACTCACCCAAACCATCTGAGATTTTCCAGCAGCAGGCACATTGTGTGCCCAGCTACTGACCCTGCACGGTGTTCCAGCCAGACACATGCAAACTGCAGACAGGCCACTGGGCAGTCGATGGTGCATGCTACCAGGGAAACTGTGTGCACCCATAACTGGGATGTCAGCACACCCACCACACAGTTACCTCAGTGATTGGGCCCCATATATACAAAACCCATAGATATCACATGAGAGAACCATTATATGGCACTATGTTGGGACCTAGCCATGCCATGGTCACTGATCGTTCAGGGTGAGAGTGACCTCCACACAAGGCATGCTATGGACACCATGTCTGTGGGGGTGATGGCAAGGCACAGCATGGTCCTAGGCATGCACATTTGCCCTGTGTAGCTGCATCCTGCTCCAGCCACCCTGTTTGTTCTGTACCCACAGTACTTTGCTCCTCATTATGCACATTGGCAGGCCATTAATGGCAACGGTGCTATTAGTGTGGTCTGTGGGAGGTGTTGACAGCCACCACACACTGGATAGACAGACACACACTCCCCACACCTAGGACAACATTGAGCAGATGTGGTGTTGTTTGGGAGCCCTGGCCAACATAACAGTGATGGGCACAGTGCAGGCATGGCAACGTTGGGATGTACTTTTGGAGTAATTTCCCAGGGTGCTACTCTCTGGAGGAGATATGACCTGACACACATTGCACATACATCAGAGACGTTGGTTTGTGACAGCTCGCTGTTCTGCTTGTGCGTAGCATGAACATTTGTATCGGTCAGTGATCATATATTGCTTTGGATATATGTGTGAAGTCTCCAAATGTGTAGTATGTGATTGTTGCTGTATGCACATGCTAGTTTTTGGACCGCCACACAGGGCCCTACATCCTGGCACTTCATCGGTCTTCCAATAATGGTGCCTGCAGGTGCAAGTGTTTCTGCCCCTGTTGCCCACTGCTCTAGGGAGGATTTTCACAACTTCAGTCAATGTGAATCAGACACTGGTCGGGCTTTCATGCTGTCTGTGATTAATATGCCTGTGATACAGCTGCATACCATGGTGGTGTTCAACTCACCTGCATCACACACATCTTTCATGCAGACAGCAGACAACCTGATTGATGTGTGAGCCTCCATGGCTGCATATGGGGGACTCTGCTGTGGGTGAGGCATATGTGAATGTGGTGTGTGGTATGTATGCCAAACTATGGTATCGTGACCAACACTTATGTTCTGAGCATGGAGATTCCATTCTTTACTATCAGGTTTCGTGCATGAGTCAAACATTGGGACTGTGATGGAAGGTGCCCCAGCCGGAAATGGAACCTGGGGCCTTCTGCTCTTGGAGGCACTTGCTACATGTACTGCACCACCGTCTTAGCACAGCAACAGTACATTCCCGGGGGAGTCTATGGCTATTTGTCACACAGGGCCTGTCTGTTGGATTGTACTGCAGCCACATGCGGGTGGCTAGGCCAGCATCTGCTGTGGTGCAGCAGCCTCTGCCCCCTCTGCCAGCAGTTGGCATCCTCCACCATGCTGACATGGGCCTATATTGGGTAAAGCATCACAGCTGAATGACATGTGGGCCTCCAGTGATGCATTGTGTGGACTCTGCTGTAGGTGTTGTACATTTTTGAGGGGTAAGTGATCCTTATGGTAAAATAGAGGTCCTCTGAACATGCTTTTGTTATCTGCAAGACGTGTTTTGATTTCCTCTCACGGTATACTGGTGGGTAAAATATGTGCATAGTGTTACTGCTGGCCCCAGCTGGGAGTTGAACCTGTAATCTTTGGCTCCCCAACACACTGGCTGTGTCCCCTGCACCACACTGCAGTCACAGAGTCAATGTGGACCCTGGAGATGGCATGTCTGTTTATCATAGCGGGCCTTTCTGTTGTGGTCCAGTGCACCCACATGTCATGGGCTCAGCCTCCATCTTCTCTAGCCACCTGCCACTAGCCCCCTCAGATACCAGTAACGTTCTGCCAACATGCTACAGGCCCTTCTGCTACTGGTGCTGGGGCGCACAGTTTTAGACCATACAGTATGCATGTCGGCAACTACCTATGCTGCACATTCCCCCCAACTCACACATGCTGTTGTGCAAAATGTGCATGCCATAGGGGACCTGTCCATTGCTGTGGGGAACCCTGCTCTATCCTACATCAATGTGTGATAATTCAACTTTTATGCCGCAGGGGCTGGTGACCCTTCCATCATTCATATATTTTTGCCCTGCCTTTCTTGGGAGTGTCTGATGATGTTTCACATTGCTGTGACCATTACCAGGTTGGTCCTCTTTTGTGCTACAATCGAGAGGTTTAACAGCTCTGGCCAACACACCAGTCCTGTGAACACTACAGGCATGGATATGTTAGGCATAGACTGTTGGGGGTCACTCCCCAGGGAGGTACACACTATCAGACACATGACCTGCTGCACACAACACACACATCTGAATGATTGTTATGGTGGTGCTCAATGGGCCACATGTACTGAGCATTTGAATCAATATGAAAATATTTTCACAGGGTACCTTGGATAGCTGTGTACCATGTACCCAGGTGTGGGGTGGCATTGCTAAGGTACACATCTGCTACTTTTGGGGGTTACAGGCAGGGCCCACTGTCCTGCCTCTCCAGGATGCATTGTCCAATGGGGCCTGTGGGTGTGGGTGTGTCATGGCCTGTTGGTTGATGCCTTTCATATGGGTTACACACATCAGGTCATGGTGTGTCAGACACTGTTCTGGTTTTAGGATGTCCCTCATGGATATTCATGTGCTACATCTGCATAACATGGGGGTGGTGCATAGATAGGCAGCACAATCATTTGTATTACCCGCAGCATGGATGCTGAATGGTGTGTGGTCCTCCAGGTCTGCATTTCGGATACTCTGATCTGGGTGATGCTACGGTTAATGGTGTCTGTGCTTTGGATGGGAAATGATAGCCGTATAGACACTGCCTATCTCCTCTGCATTACAGGTTTGTGCTTGGCAGCACAGTTTATTTTTTGGAAAAATATGTGGGCGGAATTGGCCATAGCCCCAGCTGAGCTTTGAACCTGTGACCTTATGTTCTCGCATACACTGTCTGTGTGCACTGCACCACCATGTAGTCACTGATTGGCTGAATTCCCTGGGACGTCCATAACTGTACATCCGACAGGGCCTGTGTGTTGCAGTGGATGGTGCCAGCCTGCACATGGCTAGGCGGCTGTATGCTGTGGCTCGCAGCCACTGGCCCCACCACCACCTATACCCTTCCACCAACATGATGGCATGTCCCTATCTTGTAAAAACATGTGAACTGATGGAGTTGTTCCACTCCAGGACTGCATCTGTGCAACTCAGCTTTCGGTAATGCCCATTGTAAAGGGGTGTGTGCAGTGTAGGGTAAATCATGGGTGTTTCAGACACACTTATGTTCTCTGCAATAAAGGGGTGTCTTCACTATCTGATTTTGGTGGAGGTTAAAATATCAGGACTGGGTTGCCAGGATCACCAGGTAAGCATTGAACCTGTGACCTTCTGCTCTTGCATACACTGTCTGTGTGCACTGCACCATTGTGTAGCATGGATTGGCTGTGTTCCCTGGGAAGTCCATGTCTGTACATCCATCAGGGCCTGTCTGTTGCAGTGGACGGTGCCAGACTGCACATGGCTAGGCCACTGTCTTCTGTGGCTCACAGCCACTGCCCGCTCCACCCTCTGTACTGTTCCACCAACATGCTGGCATGTCCTCATCTTAGCTAACGCATATGGCCTGATTAGGTTGAGCCACTCCAGGACTGCATTTGGGGGACTCGGCTGTGGGTGATGCCCATTGTTCAGGTGCATGTGCAGTGGAGGGTAAAATATGGGTGTTTGCAACATGATTATGTTCTCTGCAATAATAGGGTGTCTTTACTATCTCTGTTTGGTGGTGGTTAAAATATTGGGACTGGGCTGGAATGAGCTGCAGCTGGGATTTGAACCTGTGACCCTCCTGCCTTGGTGGTGCTGGCTCTGTCTGCTGCACCACACTGTGGCCACAGAGGCAGTGCAGTACCTGGTGATAGGAAACCTGTCAAGATGGGGACGCACACCCTGCTCTTCAGTCTTTTACTGTGGCCTCATTCACCTTGTCTGGTGTCATACATGCAGATAAACCCCAGATATAGACACGTAAACCGGGGCTTTACTTTTAAACAAGCTGGACAACAGTGATATTAATGGGCAACCATTTGGAGGACACCCAGGACAGCCACAGGGATGGGAATTATTTTTGGGGGATTCTCAGCTCCATGGCCCTTCCAATATTCATTTCTTTTTTTCTGGGACTGTCCTGGTTGTGATTATTATATTTGCCCATTACTGTACCTGTTCCCAAGCTGCATTACTATTTTTAATATTATTTTTCTGGTCATTGTCTATTTGTAATTTCACCTTTGTGCTGTGCACATGTATCACACTGCTTACGTTTTGCAGGTTTCCCCGGTTTTGCTGTACATTGCTGACGTAAATGGTTTCTCTTGCCTTTATATGCCCTCTAGCGCGAGTGTTTCACTGGCGCTATTTTTTCATGGGAAATTCGGCCCCGTTCATGTGCGGGGAGCCTCTCCCCTCCCCTTCCCCGCCCATTGACCCCGTCTCTCCGCCCCTCGGAGGCCTTCCTCCGCCCTACGTTCACCGTTCCATGCCTCTTTCGGACATTTGCGGGCCCGTATTTGTGCGGGGCCCGTTGGTGTGTCGCGCACATACGCGGGGGTTCCTCGCACCTGTGCGGGGTGTTTAAAAGCGTTTTTGCGCGTTTAAGTGGCGGTTTTCCGTGCGCTATTGTGCGGCACGCACTTTTGCGGTTTTTAGTAAACATGCCCCCTTGAGTTCAATATCGAAAAAGACTTGTCCAGCTATCATCGAATGCTAATGCCATAAGCCCTTTAACGTCACAATTCTATGCCAGTTTACACTTAACATTGTTCAGATGTCTCCATGTATAGGAAGCAGATTAGAGGCACTTAAAGAACGAGGGTTAAGCATTCTTCAGATTCTCAGATAACTTTATTCCTTTAGTAGGATTGCACAAATAGAAGTCCTAACTTAAATGAATGAGTTTAAGACTGTATATTCAGCGGTCCTACCTATACGGCTATTAGGCATAAACCATTTGCTTCGCTTTATGCAGTATTTCAGGCTTCTGAATATGTATCCCTATGAGCTGAGTTACAGTTCTTATTTGCTTAGCTAAAAATATATGGAACTAGAGCAAAGGATAAACCAGCTGAACAAGATGTTACTTCAGAATCCGAGGTGCCACAATTTAGAATACTTGGAATTCTCTGCTCATATCTCGTATATTACTTCTCTTAAAGTCTCGAAGCTTTTTGCAGGAATGGCAATCAAAGCTACAAATTCCAGGAGCATGAAATGGCTCATAAACCCCCTTTCTATATCTCTAATCAATCAGTGCTGGTATATCTACCTATACATTTCTGAAGATTACCATAGATTCAAGTCCTAACTTCCCATAATAATCTTTCTTCAGGCAGCCATGATCCTTACATCAGTACAACGACCCAAGCAATATTGCTGTATTAGCAGATATGATCTGTTCTTTAATGCAGCTCAGTGGCTGGGATTAGCTACTTGGGATGTCATTCGGGATGTCAGGCTGTTCAGCAAACTGCTAACACTTTACAAGCTATAGGCATCAATTCTTCCTAAACGAAACTGCTTTTCACATTCCAAACACCGTACCTAATAGCTAGAAAACTGCCTTGATGGATTTTTCTTTCAGCAGTGAAAAGTAAAGGGAACAATAAAAGAGTGCGGATAGAGCAAAGAGGAAAAAAAAAGGAAGGTGTGTAGTAGAAAGAGAGTCACAGGAGAACATTTGTTTTCCCAAATGGAGTTCTTAGCACCCAGCTAGAATCATCAAGCTACCCCCTCCCCCTCCTCCCCTTTCCGGTGCCTTAGAGTGATGTTAAGAAAATGTTAGACAGCTGATATGGGGCCTCATTCATTATACAGTATTGCAATCTGCTGGCCGAGAGCTGAGTGTGACCTTAAGATGCATCATCACTCTAAATACCATGCCTGTTGAGAATGGGGATGAGGGTGTGTGCTAAGATTAAAGCAGATGGCACGCAGTATAGATTCTTGACTGCACAATCACATATGCATCATTGGATATGACAAAACACTAGAGAATGTCATCAGCAATTAACCCTCAATAGCCTCACAAGTTTTAAATAAGAAATTATAAAGAAACTTGATTGTGCTTACTCAGTCCAGAGCTTCTTCATATACGAGTATTACTACTGCTACTTATCATTTACTTAGCGCTACAAGGCATCTGGAATGGAGGAGTAGCCTAGTGATTAGAGCAACTGCCTAGTACCCGGAAAATCAAGGGTTTGATTCCCACTGGCACTCCTCGTGACCTTGGGCAAGTCACTTTACCCTCCATTGCCTTGGAAGAAAAGGCTGGCAATCTACTTCTGGTGATTCTTTACCAAGAAAACCCAGAGGCAGCTGGGTCACCAGGCGTTGGCACTGATTTGACAGCACTAAAAAAAAAGGCATATGCACAGTGCTATACATACTATATATCTAAGAGACAGTCCCTTCTCTATAGAGCTTACAGTCTAGTAAAGATCCTCTCTAAAGAGTCCCGAGCTCAGGGATAAACAACCAAGATAATCCAAAAATCACCAAAACCACCCCCTGTGAAACTATTGATAATAGTTTTTGTCAGATATTACTGGAAAGGGACATACACTAAATTCTATGTCCACCACTCAGTTCTATCCTTTTTAATTAATTACATAGATTCTTACTACTTAACTGAATCAAAAGAATGTGAGTCTCAAGATGCTGGGCATGACGTGCATGTTTCGGGACTATCGCCCTGTTTCAAGTGCTGTCATCACAACGTGTGCATCCTACTGGTTTAAACAAAGAGGTTGATTGGTTTAGTATCATCTAACGTCATCCGACAGGCACGGGGTTTTCCCTGAATTGGTGGGGAACCCCTGTTATCCCTATTGGTTGACTGTTTTGATTGAAGGCAATGAACAGCCATTCAGAGAAGTTTGACCCTTTGAAGAAACGGCTGATTTTTCAGCGTTTTATGACGGTTGAGACACGTTGTGATGACAGCACTTGAAAGAGGGCGATAGTCCAGAAACGTGCACGTCGTGCCCGGCATCTTGAGACTCGCATTCTTTTGATTCAGTTAAGTAGTAAGAATCTATGTAATTAATTAAAAAGGATAGAACTGAGTGGTGGACATAGAATTTAGTGTATGTCCCTTTCCAGTAATATCCAATACAAATTATTATCAATAGTTTCACAGGGGGTGGTTTTGCTGATTTTTGGATTATCTACAGTCTAGTAAAGACAAATGACTAGGATATACCTAAGGGAATGATAAAGATACATACTATATAGGTTGCCAATAAGGGGATCAGGATCCAAATGCAGCCTTGAAGAGGAGGATATTTAGCCTGGATTTGAATAGGGCCAGAGATAGAGCCTGATACACTGACTTGGGTGGTTTGTTCCAGGCATATGGAGCAGCAAGGTGGAATGAACTGCTCCTCAATGACCTGAATGGTGCTTCTCCTGCAACTTGAACTGCAAATTATATCAGTGGTCATCCAATCTTGGATCTCACTGCAGTCACTGAGTGACGGTTGCTAACCATGCCTTGAAAGGCCCACCCCCTTGTGGGACTCAGACACTAGAACTGAATAAAGATTACTAGCCATCAGGTCAATAATGGCAGGTTGGTGGTGGCTGGTTATTGTCCAGTAGTCAATAAGAAGAAAACAAGAAGCATTACCAGATAGTCAGACTGGAACTAGGAGGTGACAATTCCCAAGAAACTAACTGGGTTAAGGAGAGTCAGTGATGGTCATGGATGACCCAGCAAAACTACAAGTTTGCCAGATGTCTCAGCAGTTTTGGTAGCTGTAAAAAATATACACCTATTAAGGAATTAAGGGGGGGGGGGAGATATTAAAAGGTGCTAGATTTTGGCACCTAACATGCATTTAGTGACAAAAACAAGGTGTGTCAGGCACAACTGTTCTTCAGTAAGTGTAAAGAGTGTGACCAGCATGCATCTGCCAGTTATCACACAGGTGGGCCCATTAGCATGCATTTTGGCTCTTGTGAGTTACCTCTGGTGCACTTAACTCCATTTATTGAGGTGGTATTAGGTGAATCCGTGCTATTTGCAACATTGACCATTAGTTCACAATATATATTACGGTGTTAACTGCAATGTGTGCAACGCACCCACTATCTACCTCTAACCCTCCATTCGGTACCCTAGCACACGACTGACAGATAATTTGAAAATCATTGTGCAATAACGTTCATGTCCATGTGACAACTGTTACCACGCAGTTAACATGTGCCAAATCACACATTGACAGCATTTTGTTAAGTATGAGAGGTTTGTTTTACCCAGAAACCAATTGGATAAGGAGTGAGATCCTACTAACAGGCTTCTATGGCTGGCACCGGGGCTATATCCTTAATAGTGTAGACTGCACGGCCAATCATTTGTTTCTTTATCTGCCATCATCTACAATGCTTCTTCATCCTCTCTTTCTTCTCACCTCCAATAGACTCCTGCCTTGCTTTTGAATGATCATTCACTGTGCTGACTGGTGAATACAACAGAAAACCCTCAAACATCCATCTATTTGAAAGGCAAAGACTGGAAGATTAAAAGATCTCCAGCACCTTGTAGAATTTAGTAGTCTTCCCATTTCCAGGAGATGAATTGGAAGGAAATTCTAATATGTATTCTTTAAGCATCTACTGTTGGAACACAAAGGATTTGGATCATTAAATCTCTGCTTCTTTAATTCTGCAATGTAACAATAACTGCAAACATTCAACTGTTAAGTGAAGATAACAAACCCTGATCGTGGTTCCAGTAGATTAATTCTCTGTAGAGTTTTAAATAATATCAAGACCACCCTATTTTATGAGGAGCCACCTGCGCTTTTCTACTGAGATGTCTGGATGGTCTTAGGGGTAGGTAATTTTTATCCTTAAGTGCCACAAGCTAGTCAAGGTTTTAGGATGTCCATGATATATATGCATGAGGCATTTCCATGCACTGCCTCAACTATATGCAAATGCATCTTATACATAATCATTGTGAAAACTCAATCAACCTGCAGCACTTGAAGACCCTTGGATCATTTGATGGATGATGCCAAGCAGATTTCAGAGGAAGCCACTGCCAAGCAAGGCCCCCCATGCTCTTTCACCAACCATTGTTCCCCCACAATCTCAGATAAATCACTATTCACCTATGTAAATGGTTCTGAAAATAATCTTCCTCATAAGCAGTGAAATGTACAAGTAAATGGTTAGAACAGAGCTATGCATAACCTGACATTTTATGCTAATAAGCTACACACATATCCATGGCAAGTTATATTAAATTGCATTAAGCAGAATACATCATTTTCTGTTCCGGATGCTTTCTACCATGTTAAACCATATAAATTTCTAACAAACAGTCCCTGCTCTCTACTGCAGCTTTGGCATTTCCATTTAAAAGACCAACCTCATTTTTTCCCGAAGATTCAGATTTCGATTTCAGGCAAAAGTGGCTGCACAATTCCTTGCATGTCACAGGGAAATAGGATAGCTTTGCCTGAGACAGTTGCTAGAGTTTCGTCCATCACAGGAGTTGGTAACCTGCAATAACTCAGTACTGCAGGTTAATTAATCCCACAATAATTAGGGATGTGCTTTCATTTTGAAACAAAAGCAGCAATTAGTGCGCCCTATTCTATAATAGGGCACACCATTAAAAAAAACAATACGAAGAAAAAAATGAAAATCTCCAATGAAACGAAACAATTTCTTTTCACTGCAAATCCCTATGGTAAATGAATAATGCAGCTTACAGCAATCGCTGCATTGTTCCAAAGGAAAAAATAATGCCAGCTCAAAGATGGTATTGTTTTTCCCTGCCACTGGGCCACTAACACTCTGCCCAGGGGTTTAGGCTGCAGAAATCAAGGGCCCACAGCAGAAAAATTCAATTGATGGTCTAAGGCTCCAGTTTCCCCGCACCACCAATGACTCAGGACTTGCTCCTGCAAATACCCTAGCTAGCTGCAACTTCCCCAGTGTGTTACCATTTATTGTGTAACTTTGCCTGTTTGAGGTATTAAGCAAGATAGAAAAGCAGAAATATACTCGTCTAATGGATATGAAATATAATCATGCTAGCTTTTCGTCTTCAAACCAGCTCATGGAAAATAAAAATTGACTTAAAAGATATATATAGTTATAAATGGCGGGGGTGATAAAGCAGCCAGCGCTTGCTGTGAGTGCTGTGGTGTGTAGTTCGGCAGAGTGGATAGCAGCTGGGATATAAATAGCAGACACATACACAACTTCCTGCTCGGTGCATTGGTGGCATGTAAAATGCACGGGCATGAGGGTTTTATTTGTCTTATCTCACTCCAGCCAGACAGAAACTCTCCATCAGTTTCCAATCCCAGCTAATGGGAGCTAGTTTTCACAGTATCGAATACACCATGCTGCTCAGGCAGTCCTGATTAAAAAGATTGCATGCTATATTCACCTCCTTGGATTTGGTTGGGGCTTTTCTGAGATGGAGTTGCATAAGTATCTCATGAGCAAATCTAAAATATATAGAGGTATCAAGCTCAGAAAATAATAGCTAAGGTAACTCATCACAGTAGCATTTTGGGCTTGTACTCTGAAGAAATTCTTCCAGTCTCACACATCACTGTCTATACAAACTAGACCAAGGTGGGTGCACTGGGCAAAAACCAGACGTTTACTAGTCTCCAAAGGAGGAACGTCATCAGCAGTCCAAATAGCAGTTCTCATAAAAGGAGCTATCTTTGAGATATTTGGGTGGTCAAAAAGTAATCGGTACTACTGCAGGATAGATATAGCACATAATCTTTTTCATTCACCATGTTCTCTGTTTTTTAGGTTTTAAGGAGACAAGTGTGGCTCCTGCAGAATAAATCATGGCACCTGCCTCTTTAAAAGCTTCTTGTCTCACATAGCCAGCCTCATATGTTCACTACATATTCTCGTTTGTAAGCATGCATTCGGTTCTTTTGGGTGCCAAAAATTGTAAATTGTGCACCAATCATTTGTAAGCATCTATTCCAATGAAGTAATATGCATACAATTGATTGCACACATTTTTAAGCTCTTGCACACTGTCAGACGGATGCCTGGGTGAGAATGTTCACAGTCTTGGCAAAAGGCATATATCAATATGATTTGCAAGGGATTGTGGGAAATGCAGTCCATTCACACCAGACACAGCCGCTCACAATAATTAATTCTGCTTGAGTGTAAAGCCAATAAGATATTTATTTATGGGGTTATTTCTCCCAACACAGATATGCTTGGTAGCACATAAAAACAGGATACTTGCTTTCAGTGTTAAACTTAGAAAAACAAAATCAGGAAAACAACAGCTGAACTTGTCAGGCAATCAAAGCAAAAGAATAAAGACCAGGATGGTAACAGAATGGTCTTTTCTGTAGGCTCTAGCTAATATTTTCTTAGTAGTGCTTTAATCAACAAACAAAACTCACAAAGTAGGGAAAAACTGTTCTTTTCAGGTTAACTTCTTATATCTTCACACATAGACTCAGAAGTGATTCCCTCAGAGCTCACAAGCAATTAGGTAAGGCTCAATTGCTAGCAGTTATCCAGCTGAAACCCCTTAGCTGGCTTACTTTCTACTACTGCTTGGCTCAATCCTATTCAGGAGCTTTTCTGAGTAGATTAAAGAACAAGTTTGTATTTCTTTGTGATGGTTGTTGTATTTTGTAACAGTAAATTACCAAAGGAGTTTAGACAGAGAGCAGTCCATGTATTCACAGCCTGTATCTACCACCTCTTCCCCTTCTTCAACAATCATGGGTTCAATATCATGGATTGGCACAGAGGAATTTCTCAATGGAGCACTCTCAGGAGAATACTTGTTTCCCTGCTGTTTTCAAGGGTATAGCTAGGGCATAGATCAGTGTTCATACCTGAGCATCCATTGCTGTTAGAGTTCCTCTCTAAATAGCCTGGCCAGTATGTAGTCCAGTTCTTATGTCCAGCCTTCCAATCCAGATCCCTAGACACTGGATCTCTCTTCACATACCTTCTGGCACGGGTCCTAGGGTCCCTTCCAAGTGCAGCCATCTCCCTCACAGGTACCGTCTGGAGATTCCTAGCTCTGCAGCACCACTCCTCTGGTTTTCCCCAGTCCAATGGTGTATGCTGGCCTTTTGAATGTCTCCCAGTATACGTACTGCTCTGGACTCCTTTAGACCTCCCAAATGCTTTTCTTTTCTTTCTTCCAAAGGGTTTCTTGCCCTCTCTGTCCGTCCGCTCTGGCTTCTGCTTCTGATGATCCTCCAGATGATGAAGCTGTCCAAGATCATGAAGATGAAACTGAGGATAATTCTCTGTAGAATAAACTCTATCTTTATTCTGCTTAGATGAGTGTTCCACCCTAGCACAGCGCAGCTGTGCTGAATCAGGCCCTGCCCTTTGAGATGAGTGCTTGGGATTACCTCATAGCCCTCTTGATTGAACACACATTTCCCCCTCTTCAGCTCCTCTAATGGCTGTTGGAAACCTGGTGCATTCTGGGACTGGTAGTCTTTTATGGAAAAATTCTGTTTTCTTATTTCTACCAGAAACTGACAGGTTGCTTGTTCAGAGTCACTTCACCTTTTCTATAGCTCCTTCCTGAGCTATGATAAGCTTCCTTATCACATACCCCCCTGCTTAAGTTATTACGGACTGGTTTAACTGGTGAAACTTCTTTCCTACAGTCCGTAATACCTACGAGAGTGTTATCTTTTTGAAGCTCACTTATTTCCTGACTGGCTTCAGGGTCATTATTATTTACAGGCCTCTCCTTCCAAGACTTAAGTACATTAATATGGTAGGTCTGCCTACGCCCTCTTGCATTTTCTACCATATACGATACTGGGCTCAATTGTTTAACAACCTTCCATGGCCCTTTCCACTGTACTTCAAATTTTGGGGCTGTACCTGCTACTTGAACCAAAACCTTTTCACCAATGCTTATTTGGTGGCTTTTGGCCTTCCTATCATACCACCCTTTCTGGTGCACTTGACTGTCCTGCAGGTTCCTCTCAGCAACCTGCGAGGTCCTTTTCAAACGTGCTTTCAAGTCACGTAGAAACTGTGGCACTTCCTGACTTCCTGGTTCAGGATTAATCCATTGTTCCCTCAAAATATCTAATAAACCCCGTGGAGCCCTACCATACATCAATTCATATGGAGTTACACCTAGGGACACCTGAATTCTTTCCCTGCAGGCATATAAGGCAAAGGGCAATAACATATCCCATTCTTTTACCTCTCCTGCTAACCCCCTTCTCAACATTTGCTTGAGAGTTTTGGTTGAATCTCTCCACCAAACCGTTTGATTGTGGATGGTAGGCTGAGGTTTTTACGTGATGAATGCCAAAGGCATCCCAGACCTGGGCCAAATATTTGGATACAAAATTGGACCCTCGGTCAGTCAACACCTCTCTTGGGAATCCCACTTCACAAAAAACAATTTTACTAGCTCTAAAGCTATTGTTTTTGCAGAAACATTCCTCAATGGTATGGCCCAGGGAAACCTTGTTGCCTGATCTACCATAAATAGGATCTATTGGAAACCTCGGGGCGTTTTGACTAATGGGCCTACAATATCCATGGCAATGCGACTAATTGGGTCTGTGATAATTGGCATGGGAATCAAAGGCACTACCAGTGGGTGAGCCGCTGTAACTCGCTGACACGCTGGACATGCAGCACAAAACTGGGCAGTTTCTTTGAAAATACCTGGCCAGTAAAAACGCATAAGTATTTGATCCAGCGTTCCTTGCATCCCTTTATGACCTCCAACTGGATGATCATGTGCTAATCTAAGTACTAGCCCTTTGAAAGTTGTGGGTACCACCAATTGTTTACGTATGGTCCCATTCCTGGGGTCCTGACTCTCTCTATATAATATTTCATTATCTAGTCTGAATCTGGGCAACTCCTCCCTGACCTCATGAGCATACTTAAAAGCTCGGGTGAGAGCTTGATCAGCTCGCTGCTCTTGTGGAAAGTTAGGAAACTTTGCCACTAACTCAGCTGGCACCCAGGGTAAACTTTGACCAGCTAACATCTCAGCCCTTCCCTGTGCTCTGCAAAGTCTCTCACGCCGCTTTTGTGCTTTCAACTTTCTTACTTTACCAGATGATGGAGTTATTAAATCATCATGAGAGGGTAAGTCTCCTAATAACTCTGCCTGCTCCCCCTCCTCCTTTTGCTGGCTCTCTACCTTAGCCTGCGAGCGGGTGGATACAAGGCCCCTCTTATTACCCATAGTTTGGCCTTCTGGAAGCTTAACCATCTTTTTAGCTAGGGACTGAGGACTTACAAAGAAAGGCCCGGGAGCTATTTCCATTATTCCTTCTCCCTCCTTCTTTCCTAGCCCTTCCACTAGACCCTGTTTAAAACTTGGCCAGTCTCTTCCTAGAACCAAATCAAAGGGTAGCCTAGGCACCACTGCTAACAGGACTTCCTCTTGTTCCCCCAGGCACTTAACCTTTAGCCTATAGGTGGGATATGATGTTGCAGCACCATGAATGCATCTGATGTGAACTTGGCTTTCAGGGGTTCTAGGCACAAATCCTTCTTGGGCCTCTATCCTCTTCCAAAGCCTTTTTGACATCATACTCTGGTCTGCCCCAGAGTCTAACAAAGCATTTGTGGTAATTCCTTGCACATCAACCATCAAAAGAAATCCTTCTTTGGGCTGTTTTAAATCCACACCCATTAAGCTAGTGTGTGTCTGGCATCCCTTTTCTAAATGTCCCCATTTTCCACATTTGAAACATTTTTTTTCATTCCACTGTGTCATCTGGTTTGGCACAGTACATTTATTTTCAGAAACATTTTTAATTATTTTCTTTTCTGATACAGCACAGCTTGCCTCAGCACCCATCTTCAGAGGGCCACCCATTCTATGGCAAGCCTGCGTGGCTTCCAAGAATCTCTCTGCTAGCATGGTTGCCTCTCCAAGATTTTGGCAATTTTGCTGTATAAGGAAAGTGTGCAAATCTTTAGGCACAGCAGACATAAATTGTTCAAGCATAATAATGTCTAATAACATTTCTACTGTCTTTTGCTCAGGCTCCAACCATTTTACAGCTAATCCTCTGATTCTCTGACTCAGAGCCCTGGGTGTTTCACCCCCTCTTAATGTAGTAGCTCTAAACATTCGACTATACTCTGAAATAGACAACCCAATGCGATCTCTAATAGCAGCCTTTACATCCTTATAATTCAAAGCCTGGGCTGCTGGCATTGCTCTATAAGCTGCAAGCGCCTCTCCAGTTAATGAGGCTGCCAGCCTTACTGCCCACTGGGTCTCTGGCCATGCTAATGCTTGTGCCACTCTCTCAAAAGACTCTAGAAAATCATCAACATTATCATCTGGAGTTAGCTTCCCAAAACTAAATGCCCCAATTCCCTGATTGAGTCCCACACTGTCCACATGTGGTATACCAGTATTTACTGCTGGTCTTGCATCTGGTCCACTTTGGTTCTGCAGTTTAGCTAGGGCTTGCACCAGATCAAGCACTGGCCTCTGCTGGTCCATTAAGGCTTTCATAGCAGTGTCCTGAGCTTGCTGCGATAGCTCCTGTTGCCTGCTAAACTGGGCTGCCATCCAGCTAGCCATCTCCCTCGGATCCATCTTGATCCCTGCAAGAAAACACAAAGAAAAAAAACACAGTGCACCACCTTCCAAACAGGTGTTTTTTCTACTTTTTTTTTCAATTACCCCTGTGCCTTACTCCCATCCACCACTAGACATGCCCAGGTACTTGTTACCTTATGCCCGTGATGAATCCAGCTCTGCACAGGGTCTTTTCTTCCTGGAACAGCTACTTGGAACAGCCACCTTTCCTCCAAAGTGCAGTTGAGGGAAAAACTTTTTTTCCAGCTTTCAGACTTGAACTGTCTTTTCCTTAAGACTTGAGTTGTAATCCTTAGCAAGTAAATTCCTTTGCGCAAAAGCAATCCGAAAAACTACGCCATTTGTCAGACGGATGCCTGGGTGAGAATGTTCACAGTCTTGGCAAAGGCATATATCAATATGATTTGCAAGGGATTGTGGGAAATGCAGTCCATTCACACCAGACACAGCCGCTCACAATAATTAGTTGTGCTTGAGTGTAAAGCCAATAAGATATTTATTTATGGGGTTATTTCTCCCAACACAGATATGCTTGGTAGCACATAAAAAAGGATACTTGCTTTCAGTGTTAAACTTAGAAAAACAAAATCAGGAAAACAACAGCTGAACTTGTCAGGCAATCAAAGCAAAAGAATAAAGACCAGGATGGTAACAGAATGGTCTTTTCTGTAGGCTCTAGCTAATATTTTCTTAGCAGTGCTTTAATCAACAAACAAAACCCACAAAGTAGGGAAAAAACTGTTCTTTTCAGGTTAACTTCTTATATCTTCACACATAGACTCAGAAGTGATTCCCTCAGAGCTCACAAGCAATTAGGTAAGGCTCAATTGCTAGCAGTTATCCAGCTGAAACCCCTTAGCTGGCTTACTTTCTACTGCTTGGCTCAAATCCTATTCAGGAGCTTTTCTGAGTAGATTAAAGAACAAGTTTGTATTTCTTTGTGATGGTTGTTGTACTTTGTAACAGTAAATTACCAAAGGAGTTTAGACAGAGAGCAGTCCATGTATTCACAGCCTGTATCTACCACCTCTTCCCCTTCTTCAACAATCATGGGTTCAATATCATGGATTGGCACAGAGGAATTTCTCAATGGAGCACTCTCAGGAGAATACTTGTTTCCCTGCTGTCATTCAAGGGTATAGCTAGGGCATAGATCAGTGTTCATACCTGAGCTTCCATTGCTGTTAGAGTTCCTCTCTAAATAGCCTGGCCAGTATGTAGTCCAGTTCTTATGTCCAGCCTTCCAATCCATATCCCTGGACACTGGATCTCTCTTCACATACC
This sequence comes from Ichthyophis bannanicus, assembly GCA_033557465.1. NCBI lineage: Eukaryota > Metazoa > Chordata > Amphibia > Gymnophiona > Ichthyophiidae > Ichthyophis > Ichthyophis bannanicus. The sequence continues at coordinate 360,359,153 of CM066039.1, forward strand.
TTCTGGCACGGGTCCTAGGGTCCCTTCCAAGTGCAGCCGTCTCCCTCACAGGTACCGTCTGGAGATTCCTAGCTCTGCAGCACCACTCCTCTGGTTTTCCCCAGTCCAATGGTGTATGCTGGCCTTTTGAATGTCTCCCAGTATACGTACTGCTCTGGACTCCTTTAGACCTCCCAAATGCTTTTCTCTTCTTTCTTCCAAAGGGTTTCTTGCCCTCTCTGTCCGTCCGCTCTGGCTTCTGCTTCTGATGATCCTCCAGATGATGAAGCTGTCCAAGATCATGAAGATGAAACTGAGGATAATTCTCTGTAGAATAAGCTCTACCTTTATTCTGCTTAGATGAGTGCTCCACCCTAGCACAGCGCAGCTGTGCTGAATCAGGCCCTGCCCTTTGAGATGAGTGCTTGGGGATTACCTCATAGCCCTCTTGATTGAACACACGTTTCCCCACTTCAGCTCCTCTAATGGCTGTTGGAAACCTGGTGCATTCTGGGACTGGTAGTCTTTTATGGAAAAATTCTGTTTTCTTATTTCTACCAGAACTGACAGGTTGCTTGTTCAGAGTCACTTCACCTTTTCTATAGCTCCTTCCTGAGCTATGATAAGCTTCCTTATCACAACACATACAGAGGACTGGAGAGAAGCAGAAGTAAGGATGTGGTTGAAAACTGAAGGCAGTTAGTTTAACCTCTGTGGTGAGTAAATTATTGGAAATGCTGATGAAAGAGAAAATAGTGAAGTTTCTGGAGTCCAATGGATTGCTGGATCCGAGGCAGCATGGATTCTCCAGAGGCAGGTCTTGTCAGACAAATTTGATTGATTTCTTTGACTGGGTGATCAGGGAGTTGGACCGAGGGAGAACCCTAGATGTAGTGTATTTAGATTTTAGTAAAGCCTTTGACACCATTCTGCACATGTGACTTATAAACAAACTGAGCACCCTAGGGATGGACCCTAAAGTTACTGCCTGGGTTATAAATTGGTTGAGTGAGAGGCGGCAAAGAGTACAGGTAAATGGAGTTTACTCTGAGGAGAAGTAGGTTACCAGTGGTGTGCTGCAGGGATCAGTCCTTGGTCTGATTATTTTTAACATCTTTGTTAGTGATATTGTGGAAGGGCTGTCAGATAAGGTTTGCCTCTTTGCGGATGATACCAAAATCTGTAATAGAGTATACACCCAGGAAGGTGTAGATAACATGAGGAGGGATCTAGCTAAGCTTGAAGAATGGTCTAGAATTTGGCAGCTTAGATTTAATGTTAAAAAATGTAAGGTCATGCATTTGGGCTGCAGCAATCCAAGGGAGCAATATTGTATAGGAGGTGAAGTACTTCTGTCCATAAAAGAAGAGCGGGACCTAGGTGTGATTCTGTCTGATGATCTTAAAGTAGCTAAACAGGTAGAAAAGGTGACAGCAAAAGCTAAAAGGATGCTTGGGTGCATAAGGAAGGAATGGCCAGCAGAAGAAAGGAGGTGATAGTGCCTCTATATAAGTTTTTGGTGCGACCTCATTTGGAGTATTGTGTGCAATATTAGAGACCGCTCCTTCAAAAGGATATAAACAGGTTGGTGCAGAGAGTTGCTACTAAATTGGTTAGTGGTCTTCATTATAATGCATTATGAAGACAGACCTAAGGAGCTTAATATGTATACTTTAGAGGAAAGGCTGGATAGAGGTGATATGATTGAGATATTTAAATACCTCCATGGCATAAATGCACAGGAGGAGAGCCTCTTTCAATTGAAAGCAAGCTCTGCTATGAGTGGACATTGGATGAGGGTGAAAGGGTATAAATTTAGGTGTAATAATATTTCTTTACGGAAAGAGTAGTGGATCCGTGGAATAGTCTCCCAGTGGAGGTGGTAGAGATGAGGACAGTAACTGAATTCAAAAAAAGCATTGGACAAACACAGAGGATCTCTAAAGGAAAAAAGGGGACTGTTTAGTGGTTGATATGGAAGGGCAGACTAGATAGGCCATGTGGTCTTTTTCTGCCATCATGTTTCTATGTTTCTGTGGGGTATGTTTACAAAGTAGTGGTAGCGGCTTCCATGCGATATCGTAGCCACGGCCCCAACTGAATTCAATGGGGCCACGGCTCTGATATCGCACGGAGGCTGCTACCACTGCTTTGTAAATATACCTCTATGTTTCTATGTAAATGAACAACTGGGTCGAACGTGAAAAAATGCCTCAAAACTGGGAAAACTTTCTTTTATAGAGGATAAACTAAACATTTTTTTGGCCATGCTCGCTACTAATCCTCATCACCTTCTCAGCATCCTGCGCACGCTAGCTAGGGCTGTGCTTTGTCTGAAATAGGAAGATCATGGAGATTTCCGATTTTATGTCATTCTGAAAACATGAGAAAGAAGACAATTTTGCCTCTTTTTCATTTTGTTATTAGAGTACACTATTTCAAATGACACCGGGAAAGCGAAACCGACCTCTAAATGAAATGAAAGGAAACAAAATTCAATTTTGTGACATGCACGCCCTTTGCACTGCCAACACGTCATCCACGCACATGCATGCTCACACACAATATCCTGAAGAAAAGTGACCACACTCTGTTTACAGAAAAAATAAAAATCTTTCTGAAAAAAATGACATAAAAATCAAGATTTGAGTTGCCCTCTTCTGGGTTCCCTGAGGTTCTCTTGATGGGTGGGAGGGGGGCTTCTTTCTCTCCTGTATAGTCTTTGGTCCTCATTTCCTGCTGTAATGAACCTGTCTATAAACTAGGCCTAAAAAAATCCTATCAATGGATTCCTAGTAGCATGTTTCTAACTCAGGATCCCATTTATTTCTCTAAGCTGGTCTATACCTGTGAAGGCACATTTTAGAAAGGCCGTTTATGGGGTTGCAACGGCATCTAAGTGAAAATGTTTGCAAATCTATGGCAGTTGCAGGGGAAATGATGGACATGTAAAAATCCAATATAAAATCAACATTTTCCTGCCCCTTGCTTTGGAAGTACAGAAATACACAGGAATGGACACTCAACTGTAGCGTGAGAAGTCATTTTACCCATGCAAACTGGCAACTTGCACATGTAGGTGCCAACATTTTACCATGACATGTGAAATGTTGGCACTTACTGTACACATGTCTTTGCCATTTTGCAAATCTAGATGTGAAGATGCCACTAAATAGCTGCAGAGGCCTATATCCTTCCTCCGTTGGGATTTCAAGAGGAAAATAAACATTGGGAGGTTACAGGTGAGATCTCCCTTAATCCCTCTTGAAAAGGGAAGGGCAAAAGGAACACTTTTTTCCCCTATTCATGTTGAGGAGCGGGTGTAAATCTGAACCATGGGCAATTTTAGTCTTCCATGTGCATCCCCTATATCAGTGCCCATATCAACCCTCTCCTGAGGGCACATCTAGCCGATCAGGTTTTCAGGGTTACCACAGTGAATATACATGAGATAGATTTGCATACAGTGGGTCTTCAGTATACTCAGATCTGACTCATGTAGATTCACTGTGGTAATCCTAAAACCTGACTAGCTAGGCATGCCTCTAGTTAAGATTTAAGAAGCATTGCCCAATGTGAAATCAGGAATACACATGGAGAAATGATGCTGCCCAGGCCATGCCCGTGATGTGACCCCTTGCAACATATACATGATTTGGACATCCACATGGAAAATGGGTCCTTTCTAAAATGGCCTTTTACATGTGAATGTGATTTACATTTGTAAGTAAATCACATTCACATGTAATTGTTTATTATTTATTGAGAATTTAATAGACCACACTTCACAATAGCGTCTGGGAGGTTTACAATGTGCAAAGGCTGCTTAGAAAGTTAGGAAAGGAACACCATAGTGTGATAGGAAAGAGGAGAGAAGAGTAAAAGGTTGGGGTTAGAATACAAGTAACAGTAACATGGAACATGGGAAACAACATCATGGGGGGTGGTGAAAAGGGGTGCAGGGGAGGCGAGAGGCCAAAAGCTAGACAGAAGAGCTGTGTTTTCAGATTTGCCTTGAATGTTTTAAATGAAGGTTCCAAGTGAAGGTCTGTGGGGAGCGAGTTCCATAGGCGGGGACCGAGGAAGTAAAAGGCAGAGGAACGTGTGGTTTCTAGGTGGACCTGGGATGGGGAGGGAAGGGTTAAGCGGTTCATGTGGATGTAACGGAGGGAACGGTAAGGAGTGTGCAGGTGGATCAGGTCGGCAAGGTAATGGGGAGTGCCAGTGTGAATAGACCTGTGGACAAAGAGAAGAAAGGCCCTACCTCACCAACTGAGAGCAATTACTGATACCGCTGATTTCAGAAAGTTCCTAAAAACCCACCTATATAAAGAGCATTTCAACACCACAGAAGTCACATAACTCCACTGGAAACCCAACTCACTGCAAAAGGACAAAAACCACCTAAGCATTAACCTGTAAAAAGTTACAAATGCTGTAAAAAGTTACAAATGTTCTAAGATGTCACTGCTATTGTTAACTGTTTGTTACTAATGAACCATTCTATGTAAACAAAGATACAAAGTTACGTTCTGTGTAAACCGCTCTGAGAATCTGAAAAGCAGTATATAAAAATGTTAAAGAAATAAATAAGTGGTCAGATTTACACATGTAAATCACTAATAAGGTTTCTAAACTCTGTTTTACATCCAAAATGTGTCCGGAATAAATTCAATCACACTTTACTAAGTCTGGGTTGCTAAGAATGAAAGCTATGCTTAAAATTGTTTATTGGCTCTGGTTTTCAATTTACACTACTGGGTCAGTACATATGACCTTGAATTTGGAAGTGCTAAGTATATGAAAATTATAATGGGAAGGGATCTCATTTTAAACCATAAATTACTAAAATGCATGCACATCTTTGTCTGGATTTGTGGTAAAAGTATGTTTTTATTTGGACAGTACTTGCTTTTCAGGCAAAAGAAGGAATGATGCAATTTGAAGGTGATATTGCATCATGCATGATCTGAATTGCATCATGTTATTCCTAGAAGTCATAGATGATGCTATCCTAACTCAACTTAATTACATCACTCTACACATCTATACAAGAAGGGATCCAAGATGGCAATTGCTGTGCTTGCCTGAGGTGGCCATTTTCTCATGGGAAGGAAGCATAATACTCAGGACGGTTTGTAGCTCTCATAAGCCTCTTCTTCTAGTACGCCAGTTTCTTTTGGTCCTTTGGATTTCTTTGTGTTATGTCCACCCCAGTATGCAGAAGTTTCAGGGGAAGAAATGCCAGCTACAGATTTACTGGGGCCGAAGAGCTGGGCTGGGTTGGACAGGTTGAGAACAATGATTTTGCTTTGTGATTATACTTTGCTTTTTTTATTTCTTGTAGCACTGCTCTTTTTCTGTTCAAGATTATTTTTGTTAACTTTCTTGATTATGGGGGGTGGGGGGAGGGTGGGGGGTGTGGACCCATAGGCAGATCATGTACCACCACACAACCCACCCTCTGGCGCTCAGAGTGAGAAACAGCATCACCCACCAATAGATCCACAGTCTACCTCCCTGCAATGGTAGCAGTAGAGAGGACCATCACCCCCAGTCCTGGGGAACAGACAGAGCGGTACACGTCCATAACACAATAGCAGACAGATGGCAGGCCTGGAAATGCTCAGCTGCCCCCCACCATTATCTGACATTCTCCAGCCACTGCACCCTGCAAGGTGTTCCAGCAAGACACATACTAGCTCCATAGTGCATGGTCCTGGAGGAGATGCATGTACCCAGAACGGGGATGTCAGCATACACACCAAGCAGATAAGTCTGTGATTGGGCCCCAAAAAAGAACCCATAAATATCACATAAGAAAAATACTATACAGCACTATGGGGGAACCTAGCCATGCCATGGTCACTGCTCAGTCAGGGTGAGAGTGACCTCCCAGCAGGACATGCTGTGGCCACTCTGTCCGTGCAGGTGGTACTGGGCACTACAATGTCCGAGCCATTGTCCTATGCCCTGTGCAGATGCGGCCAGGCCAGGCCACCCTATCCAGGCTATTCCCACAGTACCTTGCTCCTCATTATGCACATTGACAGGCCAATACTGGCAACAGTGCTAGCAGTGAGGGCTGTGGAGGGTGTTGGTAGCCACCACACACTGGATAGACAGACACACACTCCCCACACCTATGCCAGCATTGTGCAACTATAGAGGTGTTGGGCAGCCCAGGCCACCACACCAGTCCTCGGCACAGTGCAGGCATGGCTATGGTACGCAATACTGTAGGAGTCACTCCCCAAATTGGTAAACACTGTCAGACACAAGACCTGTAGCACACTCCACAGACATCAGAAAGGTTGCTATGATGCAGCTCACTCAGAAAATTGTACTTAACCTAGGAATTGCTATCTGCCAGTAATCATAGCAACCTTTTGATAGATGTGTACCATATTCCCAGGTTTAGGGTGGCATTACTAAGGTATGCAAGTGCTAGTATTGGGAGATGCATGCAGAGCCCAAAGTCCTGCCTCTCCAGGAGGCTTTGGATAATGGGGCCTGTGGGTGCGGGTGTGTCTGCTCCTGTTGGCTGCTGCTTTACGGCAGAGGTTCCCAACTCCAGTCCTGTGGTGCCAAACACTGTTCGGGTTTTCATGCTGTCCCTCATGAATATGCATGAGATACATCTGCATACCATGGGGGTGGCGCATAGAAATGCAGCACAGGCATCTTTATCAGAGGCAGCATGGAACCGGAATGGTGTTTGGCCCTCCAGGACTGCATTTGGGAGGCTCTGCTCAAGGTAATGTGCATGTTTATGGTGTCTGTGCTCTGTAGGGTAAAATTTAGGTGTTTTGGGCATGTTTACGTCATCTGCAAGAAAGGTTCTGTCTGTATTAGCACGTTATAGTAGTGGGTAAAATATGAGGACTTTGTTGGCGGAAAGCACAGCTGGGACTTGAACCTGTGACCTTCTGCTTCTGAATACACTGGTTTTGTGCACTGCACCAGCATGTTATCACAGGGATGGTGCATTCCCTGGTGATACCATGACTGTTGATCAGACAGGGCTTGTCTGTTGCAGTGCATGGCACCCACCTACACAGGGCTAGGCCACGGTCTGCTCTGGGCAGCTGCCACTGCCCCCTCCACCACCAGTATCCCTCAGCCACCATGCTGACATGTCCTTCTGCTGGTGGAGCTGGTGGTGCGCAGTCTCAGGCCATCCAGTGTACAGGTAGGCAGCTGCCTATGGTGCGGGTTCTGGGGTAGGGGTGCCTGCATAGACATCCACGCTCCCCCCCAGCCCCGCCTGCCAATGTTCCGTGCCCTTGGGGGTAGCTGTTGGGTACTATCCCCTGTGACACTTTGGGAAACACACTCGTGCCCATGTTGGGCCTTCAGCAGTTGCTGTCTGGCTGCTCCGCTGTTTCAGCATTCGTATGGGCCACCTAGGCATCACCCTAGTCCGCACTGTGGCCCAGCTCCACCACAGCATGTGCCGCCTGCGGCCCTCTGTATCCCCTTCTCCGGCATCTGTCCAGTTGCCGTTCTGACATGCCCGCCCTGATGTTGCGGGACATGTGCACGCCATAGGAACCCTGTCCGATGGTGGGGAAAACCCTGAGCAGCGCTATTTCACTGTGGGCTCATTCACCTTGTATGGAGACGGAGTATTGACCCTTCCACGATTTATATCTGTTCTATGAAGCTTACTTGGGTGGGGAGGGGTTGATGTTTCTCATTGATACCGCTATTGGCCAGCTTGGTTATTGTTTTTTTCCAGTTTGTTGGGGTCATTTTCAGTGTTTCTGTGCCCTTTTGTTCTCTGCACATGTATCACACTTATCACGTTTTTTGGTTTCCCTACCTGGGCTGTACATTGCTGACACTGAAATGGTTTCTCTCCCCTGTGATGTGCATTTAACGGCAGGTTTTCAATCGCGTTTGAATTCAGCTCTTCAGATCAGCGCGTTAGTGTGAAGGGAGGCTCTCCCCGCCCACTCTCCGCCCACTGACCCCTTCTCTCCACCCTCTCTCCACCTTCTGCGGTGTTTTACCAAGCCGCGGGGCTTTACGATCGTTAATGTTGTTTAACGCGCCTTATGTAACGTTAACGATCGTAAGCGTGTCATAATGCGCGTTATGATGCGCTTACAATCATTAACATTACATAACGTGCGTTATGTACCGTTACCGCAGTTTAGTAAACATACCCCTAATTGAAGCTAAGATAAAGGAAAGTGTCTTTGTTGGTCCTCAGATTTGTGAACTTCATCGAGATGATGCATTTAACCATGCACTACGTGGCAAAGAAAGGATGGCATGGAAAGCCTTTTAGTTAATAGCAACATGTTTTCTCAGAAATAACAAGGCAGACAACTACAGGGAAATGGTGAAAAAACTCCACAATGCATACAAAAGTCTTGGCTGCAACATGTCACTGAAGATAAATTTTTTGCACTCTCATCTTGATTTTTTCCCACTGAACTGTGGAGCAGTGAGTGATGAGCATGGCGAGTCTTTTCATCACGACATTGTAGCAATGGAGAAAAGTAATAGAGGCAAATGGAGCCCGTCAATGCTTGCAGACTATTGCTGGACAGTGACAAGAGATACTCCATTTACAGAATACAAGAGACAAGCCAAGAAATGCCGAGTAGACACTGAAGAAGGTCTCAAATGAAAACTAATGTATACATAGTCATTTCTTGCTTTCTGTTACATACTAACTTTTTAAATAAATTGTATTTAAATAATCCTTTGGCTGATTTTAAACTTCTAAACAAAGACGACAGGTGAAATATTATCAAGGTCATATATATGGCAACCATAAACACATGAAAAGACCTAGGTTTATAATTTATGATTAAAACTCTACTACCAAAACACTACATATATGTATAAAATGGAAAAGCTTAGATATCTTGAAAACAATAGCCAATCAGCAGTTTTAATTGTCATATTTTAATTCAGTGCATCCAAATCCATAAGAATTGGCAGGTTTTGTCTCTGAAACAGACAACTTTTAAAAAATTATACAACAGTGAAATTACTCTCTATTGGTGGAAACATTTCTAGGTCTTGAAAAGGGCTGAGTCAACACTACAGAAATAATTGCCAAGCCACATATAATACAGATGTATTTATTTAATACATTTGCATACTGTTTCCCTGTTAATGAGACAACTAAATCAGTGAACAGAGCCAAAGCTATTTAGATGGCCAATTTGCAGGCCCTCCATATTCAATTCTATTCATTCAATTCCAACCCATGCCAGTCCCCCTCCCCCATTTCGGACAGGGCTTTCAATTTATTCCAAATCACCTCTCCGTCCTTGTTGCACACCCAACAAAAAGGAAGGAGAGACAGAAGAACTTACAGAAGATGACACAGCCTCTGAGAAACAGACAGCAGCTTGAGAAGGATCCAGAAAGAGAACATGAAAGAGGGCAGACAAAAATAACCAAAAACAGAAACAAAAAAATAGTGACAGAAAGGCAAAAACAAAGAAACTACCAGGAAAGAGACATAAAAATAGACAGGTGAAAGGAAGGAAGGCTGAGACGAAAGACAGAGAGTGAGATTGTAACACAGAAAGAGATACTGCTGAGAAGCTCTCTTGTGCACTGTAAGGCCCAAGAGACTCCAAAAGAGCCACTAATGGTCTCTTCAGTTCTTATTACGCCTGACGTATTTATAATATTACTAACAAAGGAAACACATGAATCATTTTGCCTTGTCCCAGATTGACCCTAGAACCTGCATAAGATAATGAGGTTCTGTACAGCGCAAAAGGCCCCTGCAGGTCTTCTAGTGCTGACAAGTTAAATATCAAAGGCCGTTTATTCTCCTTGATAACATCTCTATTTATTAATGCAAATACCCATAATCCTTCTCTAAGCTGGAGTTGCCTGTCAATTTTTTTTAACTCAGTGCAGCTATTTCACTAGAAGGAAATTCGGTAATTGTCCCCTGTAGGTTGGTTGGTTGGAGGATGAAGGCAGCCTTGTAACTCATTCTACTGCCACCCGACCCCTCAGTGCTAAGATAAATGTCTTCCACCCTATTACCATTATCAGCAGGAAATCTCCTAATTCCTCCTCTGGGAGCTAAAATATGGCTAAGATGATCTCCAATTTCAACAGGTCAGAAAAGCTAGAGAAATTGAGAGAAGAAATGGAAATCTGGAGCATTCTTAAGGGATATGTGCCCAACTCCTCTACAATGCACACAGAGCTTTCTATATAACTATACCCATTCCCTCCCCCCCCCCAAAAAAAAAAAATCCCTTCATGTTATACCTAAACTGTATGTAATGATCTTTAAGATGTCAGTCCACATCTGTATTGAAGTAGTGCAAGAGAAGACCATAATAACAGTAATAATTGTCCATGGAGTTTTTGATTTAACAAAAATAAGTTAGTACAGAGATTTAGGAGGTATAACATCCACTCTGGTGACTGAAAAAGGGCATGTTTTTATTTAGGAATCTGCATTCATTTCTCATGTCTTTTTTTATTATTTTTAATCCAAAATGACAGGAAAAAACCCAGGACACTGATATTTAAAACCCTTATTCGGATGGCCAATGGAAGGGTGCTGGGCAAGACATTCAATGGCACTATCTGGATAGGTCGGCTGAGGATCTCCACAGATTGCCCAGGCACTATCTGCTTTGTGCAGGAGTCGTTCATGAGCAGAGCGAGGACAGTACCAGCATTGTCCAGATAAATGCTGGCACTTACCATGAGAGCGTGATTTTCAGCTGTCACTTATCTGGATATCTTAGGTCATAAGGAAAGCAGATGGTGATCGGTTGAAAGACCTTATCTCACAAAGAGATTTGAAACAGTTCAGAGGAAAGTGACCAAAATTATATCTGGCCTGCACCAGAAGACGTATGAGAGGAGATTTTGAAGACCTAAATGTGTATACCCTAGAGGAGAGAAGGATTGCGGGAGTGGGGAGTGGGGGGATATGATAATGACATTCTAATACTTAAAGGGTATTAATGAACAAACACATCTTTTTCAAAGATGGGGCAGCTGTAGTATAAGAGGATATGACATGAAGCTGAAAAGACAAAACCTTAAAAGCAACATCGGGAAATACTTTTCCACAGGAAAGCTGTTGGATGCCTGGAATGCACTCTCTTTTGAGGTGCTGGGGGCTAAAACTGGCAGAATTTTAAAGAAGCATCAGAAGCACAGAGGATCCTTATATAGCAAGAAGATGGAATCAAAGCAATCGTAAATAACTTTTACACTTCAAAAAACCAGAGGGGGTAACCTGCATGGGTATACCAGAACACCTGATCGTTCTCTTGCACAATCTGTACATTGATCAAGAACCGACAGTTCAAACAAGGAGAAACAGAATGGTTTAAAATAAGCAAAGGTGTAAGACAAGGCTGCATACTTTCCACCTACCTGTTAAATTTATATGCAGAACAAATCATCAGAGAAGCAGGATTGTATGAAGACAACAGAGGTGTGAAGATTGGTGGAAGACTCATCAACAGCCTTTGCTATGCTGATGATACCACATTATTGGCTGAAAGTGAAGATGATCTGAAACATTTGCTTCTCACGATCAAGCAACATAGTCTTAAAATGGGCCAGCACCTTTAATGTAAATAAGACAAAGATCATGACAACTGCTAAAATCAACAAGTTCATCATTGAAGGAGAAGAAATTGAAATCGTGGACAACTTTAACCTACTTGGATCAACTATCAATAAAGAAGCAACAAGCAGTCAAGAAATCTGATGACGCATTGCTCTTGGCAGAATGGCTATGAAAGACCTAGACAAGATTCTCAAGAGCAGAGATGTCTCTCTCCATACAAAGATTTGACTCATTCAAGCCATAGTATTTTCAATAACATCATATGGATGCGAAAGCTGGACAGTGAAAAAGATAGACAGGAAGAAAATTGATGCCTTTGAATTATGGTGCTGGCAGTGAATACTGATTATACCATGGACTGCCCAAAGAACAAACTAGTCAGTACTAGAGGAGATCAAACCTAAGCTTTCTTTAGAAGCTCAGATGACAAGACTACTACTACTATTCAGCACTTATAAAGCGCCGCGCACGCAGCGCTGCACAGCTAACCTACAAGAGGTAGCCAACATACAAGAGACAGTCCCTGCCTGTCAGAGTCATGCTCATCGGAGCTTACAATCTAGTTAGAACAGTACAGAGCATTAGTCAGTTCTGCGTAAGGTACGGTGTGGTACAGTTTGGTCTAAAGCGTTGACAGGGGTTAGGGTAAGATGAGAATGGAGTCAGGATCTGAATGCAATGGTGAAGAGGTGGGTCTTCAACCTGGATTTGAAGAGGGTCAGGGAGGATGCCTGGCACACAGACGCAGGTAGGCTGTTCCAGGCGTAAGGTGCAGCAAGGTGAAAGGAGCGCAGTCGGGAGTTTGCAGTGTGGGTGAAAGGCATTGATAGAAGTAATTTGTTAGTGGAGCGCAAGTTTCGAGAGGGGACGTAGGGAGAGATAAGAGGTATTGGGGGGCCTTGGAGTGAATGCATTTATAGGTCAGTAGGAGAAGCTTGAATTGGACAGGGAGCAAGTGAAGCGACTTGAGAAGAGGAGTAATGTGGGCATGGCAAGGCTGGCCGAAGATTAGTCCAGCAGCATGATTCTGTATAGATTGAAGGGGAAGGAGGTGTCTCATGGGGAGACCAGCAAGGAGTAGGTTGCAGTAATCGAGGCGAGAGGAGATTAAGGAGTGGATAAGCATTTTGGTAGTGTGTTCAGAGAGGAAGGGGCGGATTTTGCTGATGTTGTAGAGAAAGAAGCAGCAGGTCTTAGCTACAAGCTGGATATGAGCAGAGAAGGAGAGAGAGGTGTCAAAGATTTTATTTACATTCTCTTATATACCATGCTATTTTGCATCAGTGCAGTTTTACATTGAACAAACTGAAATTACATTGAACATGGCATTATAACTTGGAGATAACTATTTTACAGGGAACATGGGCCATGGAGGGTTAAGTGGCTTGCCCAAGACCACAAGGAGCACCTGTGGGACTAGAAACCCCAGTCCTTCCAGCCCAAGTTTGCTGTCCTCTAGTGGGATTTGAACCCCCAACCTTCTGGCCTGAAACACCTTGCCCCAACCACTAGGCCATTCCTCCACTCCAAGATAACCCCTAGATTGTGGGCAGACGGAACAGGAAGGCTAGTAGATCCATCCACATGGACTGAGAGAGGGGGAAGTGGGGGGGGGGAGGAGTTGGGTGGAAAGACAAGAAGTTCAGTCTTGGCCATGTTCAGTTTCAATCGGCGATGAGACATCCAGGCAGCGATGTCCGAAAGACAGGCAGAGATCTTGGATTGGGTTGCCGTAGAAATATTAGGTGTAGAGAGGTAGATTTTGGAGTCATCGGCATAAAGATGGTACTGAAAGCCATGGGAGGAGATAAGCACGCCAAGGCCTTGGGAATAGAGAGAGAAAAGGAGGGGGCCCAATACAGATCCCTGGGGTACACCTACATGGAGTGGGGTAGGGGAAGATGGGAAGCCAGCAGAGCATACACTGAATGAGCGATGGGAGAGGTAGGAGAAGAACCAGGATAGTACAGAATCCTTGAAGCCAAGCGAGGAGAGGGTGGTGAGGATAAGGTCATGGTCAATGGTGTCAAAGGCAGCAGAAAGGTCAAGAAGGATGAGGATAGAATAGAGGCCCTTAGATTTAGCCAGGAACAGGTCGTTGGTGACTTTTGTGAGTGCTGTTTCAGTGGAGTGTACGGGACGGAAGCCGGATTGTAGTGGGGTCAGGAGGGCCTGGGAGGTGAGGAAGTCGAGGCAGCGATGGTGGACTGCTCATTCTAGTAGTTTGGATATGAAGGGAAGGAGGGAGATGGGTCGATAATTAGAAGGGTATGTGGAGTCAAGTGAGGGTTTCTTCAGGATGGGTGTGACAACAGCATGTTTGAAGCAAATGGGAACAGTTGCAGTGGAGAGTGAAAGGTTGAGGATATGAGTGATGGAGGGGACAATGGTGAGGGAGATGGAACATAGGAGATGGGTGGGGATAGGGTCTGATGAACAGGTGGGTTTGGAGGAGGAAAAAAGGAGTGTGGTTTCTTCAGAGATCGGAGGGAAGGAGGAGAGGGTGGCAGGGGGAGTATGGATGGGGAGGAGAATTGGGGAGGAGGGGAGGTAGATGAGGGGGTAGGGAATTGTTGGGTTATCTTGTGGATTTTGTCGTGGAAGTAGTCGGCTAGGGTTTGGGCAGAAAGGGAAGGCGGGATCGGGGATGGGGGGACCCTGAGGAGAGAATTGAGGGTATTAAAGAGACGGCAAGGATCAGAGGCATGGGAGTTGGTCAGATGGATGTAGCAATCTTGTTTGGCAAGTGCTAAGGCTGACTGGAAGGAGCCAAGCATGAATTTGAAGTGAAGGTCTTCCAGGGAGCAGGATTTGGACCGAGCTCATTCGGCAGAATGGGCACGGATGCATAGGTAACGGATTGTGGGTGAAAGCCAGGGTTGGGGAGTAGATCGTTTGACAGGGCGTGGGGTGGGAGGGGCAAGAGTGTCAAGGGCTAAGGATAGTGTAGCATTGTATGAAGATAATGCCTCATCGACGGACTTGGAGGATAAAATGGAGGAGAGAGATGGAGAAATGGTGGAGGAGAGAGTAAGGGTATCAATATTATGAAGGTTTCTAAATAGGTCGGAGGAGACAGGACGAGGTTGGGACGGCGGAAGCTGAAGAGTAAATGTTAAGAGGTAATGGTCAGATGAGGGAAGGATTGATTCGCGGACGTTTGAGGGAGAGGAATTGGAGAAGAGTATTAGGTCAAGGCGGTGGCCGTGTAGATGTGTGGGGGCAGTGGAGCAAAGTTGGAGGTTGAACTAGGAGGTAAGAGCGAGGAATTTTGAGGCATGGGGGTCGGAGGGGTTGTCAATGTGAATTTTGAAATTGCCAAGAATAAGAGTGGGGGAGGAGGGATCCAGAAAGGCAGAAAGCCAGGAGTCAAAGTCGGTGAGGAAGGTTGATTTGGATTTGTCGGGTGGGCGATAAATAACAGCTACTCGGAGGGGAAGTGGTGTGAGGAGGTGAATGGAGTGGACTTCGAAGGAGAGGGGGGAATGTGATTGGGGTGGCAGGAGGGGTTGGAATTGGCAGGAGGGAGAGAGTAGGAGGCCAATGTCACCACCGCGACCAGTAGATCGTGGTGTATGGGAAAACTGGTAGACCCCATAGCAGAGAGAGGCAATGGATGCAGTGTCATCTGGGGGGAGCCAGGTCTCGGTCAAGGCAAGAAGGTGTAGGACATTAGAGATAAAAAGATCATGAATAAAAGGGGATTTTTTAATGACTGAGCATGCGTTCCATAGGGCACATGAAAATGGGAGAGTGGAGGGGGGAGGAGAGGGATATGGACAAGGTTGGATAAGTTACATGTGGATTTCTTATCAGAGTAGCGTGGGGGTCTATTTCTAGGGTAATACCGAGATTTAGAGGGAGCAGGGTGTGGGTGGGTATTTCTGGGTGGGTGTGCTCTCCAAGAGGGACATGAGGGAGGGGAAATGAGGGGTAAATTGATGGTATCGGGTAGGTTATGTGAGGGATTATTTTTGGGGGTAGGGTTGGAGTTGATATCAATGGATGAGTGATTGTGGGATGAATGAGGGAGGGTGGAAAAAGGGAGGAACGGGATGTGGATGAGATTAGATAGGGTACGTGAGGAACTTTCTTTAGTGTGAGAAAGAAAATGGGGGGGGGGAGGGGCCAGGGTTGGGGTTGATATTGCCTGATGAGAAAAGGAGAATGAGTATTAGAGAGCGAGGTAAAGTGGAGATAGTACGCCGGAAGCGAGGGTGGGGTTGCCTTAAAGAGAGGGGGGCTGGTTGAATGCGGGGGATGGTGTGAAGAAGTTCAAGAGCAGATGCTAGGCTAGGGGGCAGAATGGAGGGAGAAGTGAGGAAGGTAGGGGGAGGGTAGGGGGAAGAGGAGGGTGGGCATTGGTAGGAGGGGAGGCAGTTGGGGAGGATGAGGAAGAGAAGGACAATGAGATGTGGGGCAATGGTAGTGGGCAGCAAGGTCTGAGCAAGCAATGGGTAGCAAGTTCTAGGCACACAATGGGTAGCAAGTACTAGGCAAATAAGCAGGCAGTGGGTAACAGTTCTATGCAAACAATGGGTAGCAAGCAATGGATAAGCAATGGATAACAGTTCTATGCAACAATGGATAACAGTTCTATGCAACAATGGGTAGCAGTTCTATGCAAACAATGGGTAGCAAGCAATGGATAAGCAATGGATAACAGCTTTATGCAACAGTGGGTAGCAACAGTATGCAAACAATGGGTAACAACACTATGCAAACAATGGGTAGCAGTACTGTGCAGGCAGTGGATAGCAATGGATAACAGGTCTATGCAACAATCGGTAACAGTACAGTGCAAGCAATGGATAAGCAATGGATAACAGTTCTATGCAACAATGGATAGCAGTTCTATGCCCAGCAATGGGAACAATACTAAGCAAGCAGTGGGTAGTAGTGCTATGCAGGCAGTGGGTACTAGATCAATGCCAATAATGGGTAGCAGTACAGTGCAGGCAGTGGGTAACAAGTTCTAGGTGGGTAATGGGAGGAAGATCAATGCCAGCGGTGGGAAGCAAGACAAGGGAGAGTTACTTGAAAGTACTTTAAAGTACCGGGGTGGAGCTCGTGAGATGGTTTGGTCAGGAGGCGTTGTGTGGAGGAGCGATCAAGCCTGCTCAACCCCGGCAGCTACAGAGCACCAGAGCGCCCCAGGGCCCGCGCCTAAGGGCCATGCCTTGGAGCGCTGAAGAATTTAAACTTTGAGCCGGAGGAGTTCTTCAGCCTGATTGGTCTTGTGGTGGGGAGCAGGGAGGAGCTTACCTGCCTGCTCCCTTCCCCGACGCCAACTTCGACTTTCATACTTTTGGACACATCATGCAAAGAGAGAGATCATTAGAGCAAGACATCATGCTTGGCTAGATAAAAGTTCAATGCAAAAGAGGAAGACCAGCATGAGCTGGATCAATACAATAACAGCAGCTACAGGTACCAGTCAACAATGAGCAGCCTGACTGAAGACCGAACGCAATTTAGGACAACTATCCAGAGGGTTGCCATGAGTCGACACCGACTTGACGGCACTTATCAACAACAACCTGCAAAGAGCAACAGGTACAACCCTAACAAAAACATAGAGGGAGGTATCCTGCATGGGGCAAAGGGCGTAACTAGGTAGAATGAGACCTCACCAATGACTTGTACAGGGGCATTAATACCTCCTTCTTTCTGCTGACTGACCCTGCCTCTCTGCATGCATTATAGCACTTTTCTGACTTTTTCCACTACCTTGTCACACTGTTTCTCTACTTTGAGATCCTCTGACACTATCACCCTGAGGTCCCTCTCCTGGTTCATGCACATCAATCTTTCGCCTCCTATAACATATTGCTTCTTTGGATTTCTTTATTCCAAGTGCATCATTCTGCACTCTTTCACTTTGAAGCGTAACTGCCAAGCATTAGACCATTCTTCTAATTTTTGGCCACTCTGCTGCAAATCATCTTACCATCTGCAAAAAGGCAATCTTTTCCTTTTAACTCTTTGGCAATATCACTCACAAAAATATTGAACAGAACCGGTCCCAGGACTGATCCATGAGGCACTCCACTACTCACCTCTCTTTCTTCTGAGTGAATTCCATTTATTACCATCCTTTATTGTCTGTCAGTCAACCAATTTCTGATCCAGTTCGCCACCTTGGGACCCATCCACTGGCTTCTCAGCTTATTCATGTATGCAGATCCTTTTGCTATAGGTATCACTGGGGTGTGTCTGCAGAAAGCGTGGACAGTCACGAAGTGCACATCAATTATAAAATATCCTAATACACATTCATTCTCTGTGTGGGCATTTACATCTGCTCCATGACCTGAAAATGACTGTGATTGCTGCGAGATCTGTGCTGGTATTGTATAAAGACTCATAGTGCCCATGTGCCCTTATGAAATTGGGCACATGGGCACCTTCTTGTCCTCTAACTGTAGATGGCCTGTGTCGCCCCCTCCTGGCCAGGTAGATGACTGGCAGCAGGTGAGGTCGCCTTTTAGCCTTAAGACAAGACTCCCTGTAATGGCTGCCAGAAGGGCTGATGGGAATCGTAGTTTATCCTAAAGCAAAGGAGTTGTGATCCGAGGGTTTAGGCACAAGACAGAGAATATTTCTTTTAATGTAATCAGGGTTTCTTCATACACAGGAGGCGTGAGGCATAAAGTATGGAAAGGATTTTTAATCCACGGTACTGCTTCAAAACAACAGGAACAAATTATGCTTTGCAATATAACTTCCAACAGAAATAGGCATCACCTTGCTTGAGAAATCAAATTGGCACTTTCAAAACTTTAAACAGATAAATGCTTTCTTCTTAGACAGGAACAACTTCTTGTTGTCAAAAACAAAACTTTTAAATGTTCCTTAAACATGTAACTTAGCTTTTCACTTTGTCAGCACAGTCAGCTGTTTCTTGCAGTTTGTGACGTCTTCACAAATTAACGTGCTTCCTGAGCATGGCACAGCTATAATGGCTTTTCTAGGATTCTTCACCGTCAGAGGTAAAACACATAGTACACTGACAATCCATAATACTATTATCCACATTCGTTGTGTCCATTTCTTCCTCTCTATCACCCTCACTTATGGCATAAGGTATCTGCACAGAGAGCTGAGTATTTTCCTTCTTTATTAAATCACTTAGCCTTCTCAGTAAAGTCTGCTTCTGCAGCAACTCGTCTGTTAGCTGAGCTACGTGCTGATTAGACCAGCTGTCTCTCTTTTCCCTGGGACTCTGGCTATGCTTAAACTTAGCTTTCTCTCCTATGGGTAATTCTCTGGGGCTTTTCCTCTGTAGGCATTGAGAAGGACAGACTTGCCTTGGTTCTGAGGTATTTAGGGATTCCCTCCGTCCTGCAAACCAGTCATGCTTTTCTTCAAGTGCAGACCTTCTGTTTGCTGACACCAGCCTCTCATTCCCAGCTGTGTCTGGCAAACTCTCATCAATCTCCTCTTCACAGCAAATAGTATTTCTCACACTCTGTCTCTCAGGCTCTGCAAACACTCTCTTACTTGCTCTGCCTCCTGGACTCCGTGTTGGCCCCTCTTCTGAACTCTTTGAACCTCGTGAACCTCGTGAACTCCCTGAACCTCGTGAACTCCCTGAACCTCGTGAACTAACTTCTGTTCTGTGAATCAGCTTTTTAAACTTTCCTTCTCTTTGAGGCACACCCTGCTCCCAGCACATGTGACTAGGGACAAGCTTCTCTCTGACGTGCTGCTGTGGACGGGGCTTAGGGATGACTAGCTTCTGAGTCACAGACTCCTGGTTACCGGGGAAACCTTTGATACAACCTGAATTAAAGTGACAGGACCCTTTTTCCTGTGCATTTCTATAATCAGCCGTGGTTTCCTCACCACATATTCCCCTTCTTAAGACATTTCGTGCTGGGGTTCTCCCAGAATCACAGCACGTAAATCTCTTATACCTTTTCTCGTTGCTTTGTCTTCCTCGCCTAGCCTGGGTAATGGTGACCACCTGCCCTTGCGCTGTTCGCTCCTGCCAGGGTTTGAGCAAGTTTATATGAAATAACTGTTGGCGTCCTCGTCTGGTTTGTACTAGATAGGTCGCCGGTCCCACTTGCTTAACCACCCGGAAGGGTCCCTTCCACTGGCTCTCAAACTTAGGGGCGGTGCCAGTTACCATCACTAGGACTTTCTCATCCACCTCTAGCTGGCGGGGTCTTTTATTACGGTCATAATACACTTTCTGTTTTTGTTGGCTTTCCCTCAAATTGTTTTCTGCCAACTGGGAGGCCCGCGTTAAGCGTCCTCGCAAATCCCGCAGAAATTGGGGTATTTCTGTTTCCTGGACTCCCGGCTCTACCCACTGATCCCTCAGAATGTCTAGTGTGCCCCTAGGGCTCCTACCAAACATAAGCTCGTAGGGGGAAGTTCCCAACGAGGTCCTGAATTCTCTCTCTACAGGCATAGAGGGTGAAGGGAAGCATCGTGTCCCATTCAGCCATCTTTCCTTCCAACCCCCTCCTTAACAAGCTCTTTAGGGTTTGATTGGTCCTCTCAACCAACCCGTTCGTCTGGGGATGATAAGCCGCCGTTCTAATGTGCTTGATGCCGAAGGCATCCCACACTTGAGCCAAGTACCGTGACATGAAATTGGTGCCACGATCGGACAACACTTCCTTGGGGAATCCGACTTCGCAAAACAATTTTATTAACTCGGCTGCTACCGTGCGAGCCGAAATATTACGAAGGGGAACCGCCCAGGGGAACCTGGTGGCGTGATACACCATCACCAAAAGGTATTGAAATCCTCGTGGCGTCTTTATCAGGGGACCCACTATGTCAATAGCTATTCGGTGCATGGGAACCGGCACCACTGGTATGGGAATCAGGGGAACCTCCACAGGCCTAATAGCAGTGACCTTCTGGCAGGCCGGACAGGCTTCACAGAACTTGGTCACTTCTTTATAAACTCCGGGCCAATAAAATCGGGTCAATACCTGATCTAAGGTACCCTGAATGCCTTTATGAGCACCTACCGGATGGTCATGGGCTAATCTTAGGACCAAAGTCCTAAAGGTATTTGGAACTACTAATTGCCTCCGAGCATCCCCTGTAAAGGGATCTCGGCTTTCCCTATACAGAACGCCTTGATCTATCTGGAATCTGGGCAACTGTTCCCGGCCCTCTCTAGCAAATTTGAAGGCATATATTAGAGCAGGATCTGCCTCCTGTTCTTTGCTAAAAGAGGGAAATTTTTCCATTAGTTCCTGCGGAACCCAAGGTAAATCTATACCTGCCCGAATCTCATCTCTGTTTTGAGAGCGTATTTGCCTCTCATGGCGCTTCTCTCCCTTTGATTTCCTCACTTTCTTCTGAGGAATGTTTAGCAAATCCTCATGAGAGGGTAGAACCTCTGCCTCCCCCTCTGTGGATTCTTTCTCTAGGACCTGTTGAGCTTGGGACTGGGCTCGCGTAGATACTAAGCCTTCCTTAACCCCTAACCCTTGCTGAAAATGGGGCCAGTCTCTTCCAAGTACTACCTCCTGGGGTAGTCTGGGAACAATGGCGACCGGGACCTTTCTTTCTACGCCCAAACCTTTTATACGGACAGGGTAAACAGGGTAGGTGCTTGTTGTTCCATGAACGCACCTAATGTTCACACTGCCCGTGGGTGTCTGAGGTGTGTCTAAACTTGTGGCAGTTATCCTCCTCCATAACCTTTTGGAGAGCATCGATTGGTCCGAACCGGAATCCAATAGTGCTTTAACTGGTATGCCTTGTACTATCACCTCCAGTAAAAAGCCTTCCCTTTTTTTACTAGGGTCACTCAACACTAGGGCTGTTTTCATTTTGCACTCACGCATCAAATGTTGTTCACTTCCACACCGATAACACGCACGCTTCTCACGCACCCTTCTATTGGTGGGAACACCAACATTCTGTATATTCTTGCCAGTCACCTCCCACCTAGCCATAGACGTTTTTGTATAGGCTGAAGCCCTATCATTAGCTATCACCTCAGCTTCCAAAAATCGTTCTGACATAGGTATGGCTTCTCCGGTGTTTTTACAACCTTGTAGCAACAAGAATTCTTGTAACCTTTCGGGTACTGCCGCAAAATACTGTTCCAGAACGAGCTCATCTATCAGTGTTTCCACCGACTTATGTTCTGGTTCTAGCCATTTTAACACTAACATTTTTAGCCTATGGTATAGTGCTCGTGGTGTTTCATCTACGCGTAATTTTGCATTCCTAAGCTGGCGTCTATATACTATAGGTGTTAGACCAAACCTATCCTTAATAGCCTTCTTTACCTCAAAATAGTCATTGGCCGACTCAGCCGGAATGGTTTGGTAGGCTGCCAATGCCTCACCAGAAAGCGAGACAGCTAACCTTACCGCCCACTGTTCGGGTGGCCACCTGGCTATTTGTGCCACTTTTTCAAATGCATCAAAATACGTGTCTACATTTTCACCATCCCTTAATTGTCCCAAACCAAAGGTCTCTCTGGGCCCGAGTCCAAAGTTATGGGCTATTCCCAAAGAAAAACCTGTTTGCACTGGATCAGGCTCTGGTGGTTTCTTCTGTTCCTTCACCCAGGCCTCCATAAGCTCCATTAGCGGTTTCTGCTGGGCTTGCGTCTGACTCGCTGCATGCGCTAGAAGTTCCAAAGATAAGTCCCTTTGCTTCTTGAGCTCTGCTGCCGCCCATGCAAGGATATCTTGGCTTTCCATCTTCGTCTCTGTTTCCTGTAGGAAAACAAACACACAACACCCAAGTGCGATTCCTAACACAAGATATGCGTTCCTCTCTACCTGCTGCTATTGCCCCCACCCAGTACCAGTATCCTTTAACTCTCTCTAGTTATACACGGGTTACCTGGTACTAGTGGTGCATCTTGCTCAGCAACAGCGTAGGACCTCGACAGGTCTCCGGACCCTCCGGCTCTGCAGGACTCTGGACTCCTAGTCTCAGGTGCTTGCAACTCTCCGGTGTCCTTCCGTCGACTCTGGAATCACTGTATGCATCTCCTGGTGTGTAGTCGTACTTCCGCTGTAATCCAGTGAACTGCGTTCCTTTGTGGCGTGGCCTACTCCGCATCCAAACTTTATATCACTTTGTGGTGTGGCCTACTTCGCATCCGAACTACTACGCCACTCTGTCGCCCCCTCCTGGCCAGGTAGATGACTGGCAGCAGGTGAGGTCGCCTTTTAGCCTTAAGACAAGACTCCCTGTAATGGCTGCCAGAAGGGCTGATGGGAATCGTAGTTTATCCTAAAGCAAAGGAGTTGTGATCCGAGGGTTTAGGCAAAAGACAGAGAATATTTCTTTTAATGTAATCAGGGTTTCTTCATACACAGGAGGCGTGAGGCATAAAGTATGGAAAGGATTTTTAATCCACGGTACTGCTTCAAAACAACAGGAACAAATTATGCTTTGCAATATAACTTCCAACAGAAATAGGCATCACCTTGCTTGAGAAATCAAATTGGCACTTTCAAAACTTTAAACAGATAAATGCTTTCTTCTTAGACAGGAACAACTTCTTGTTGTCAAAAACAAAACTTTTAAATGTTCCTTAAACATGTAACTTAGCTTTTCACTTTGTCAGCACAGTCAGCTGTTTCTTGCAGTTTGTGACGTCTTCACAAATTAACGTGCTTCCTGAGCATGGCACAGCTATAATGGCTTTTCTAGGATTCTTCACCGTCAGAGGTAAAACACATAGTACACTGACAATCCATAATACTATTATCCACATTCGTTGTGTCCATTTCTTCCTCTCTATCACCCTCACTTATGGCATAAGGTATCTGCACAGAGAGCTGAGTATTTTCCTTCTTTATTAAATCACCTAGCCTTCTCAGTAAAGTCTGCTTCTGCAGCAACTCGTCTGTTAGCTGAGCTACGTGCTGATTAGACCAGCTGTCTCTCTTTTCCCTGGGACTCTGGCTATGCTTAAACTTAGCTTTCTCTCCTATGGGTAATTCTCTGGGGCTTTTCCTCTGTAGGCATTGAGAAGGACAGACTTGCCTTGGTTCTGAGGTATTTAGGGATTCCCTCCGTCCTGCAAACCAGTCATGCTTTTCTTCAAGTGCAGACCTTCCGTTTGCTGACACCAGCCTCTCATTCCCAGCTGTGTCTGGCAAACTCTCATCAATCTCCTCTTCACAGCAAATAGTATTTCTCACACTCTGTCTCTCAGGCTCTGCAAACACTCTCTTACTTGCTCTGCCTCCTGGACTCCGTGTTGGCCCCTCTTCTGAACTCTTTGAACCTCGTGAACCTCGTGAACTCCCTGAACCTCGTGAACTCCCTGAACCTCGTGAACTAACTTCTGTTCTGTGAATCAGCTTTTTAAACTTTCCTTCTCTTTGAGGCACACCCTGCTCCCAGCACATGTGACTAGGGACAAGCTTCTCTCTGACGTGCTGCTGTGGGCGGGGCTTAGGGATGACTAGCTTCTGAGTCACAGACTCCTGGTTACCGGGGAAACCTTTGATACAACCTGAATTAAAGTGACAGGACCCTTTTTCCTGTGCATTTCTATAATCAGCCGTGGTTTCCTCACCACACCTGTTATCAAAGTACCCCCATAATAGCTTAATTTACATACATACTCATATATTTTCCAAAGTATGTGTATAAAAGTAAATCTCATCCCAACCTCACCTCTATTTATTTGGGTAGTTATGTATGTATGTGGCATGTCTACTAAAGTGCGTTACCCGGTAAGAGGGGGGAAGTTTGGGTGCCACACAAAAGAAGTACCACCGGACTCGCATGCTAAAAATCCCTAGGCTATCCTGGTAGCGCATCTTGGATTGGGGACTGGGTGAGACATGGATGGAATACAGCTATTACTGGCATATTTCAGCTAATGTGGGCATCAGAGGTCCATATTAACCATGCTTGGCATCATTATTATGGGTGCACTTAATGGCATCTCAATGGGTGGCATTGAGTGCGCTCACATGCCAACTTGTGCAGTGCCATGTATAAGGGCCGTGCTAACTGTAGTGATGGAATCAGATGCCCCCTTAGGTTGGCACTGACCATCCATACTAGTAACACTGCCCACACATGCACTTCCGGCATGGGGTTTAGCATACATGTTACTATGTGCTTAACTTTATCAATTTATCAAAATTCATGCTTTTACAAGCCCTTATTTCCATGCATGAAACACTCTTATGTTCTGAAATAACTTTTAAAATTGCCTATATTTAGCCCTTTCCTCTTGCTTTCAGTATAGCTGATGTTACTGTCCTAGTGCTATAGAAAGGGGCTCACAGTTACAGAAAATATCTTACCAGCATAGTAAAATGAGTAAATTGTAGGATCTCAAATAGCCTAGATGAGTACCTAGAAACTAGAACATTATATTTCTTATACTGTCCATGGAAATACCTCAAGATCTCTCTCAATACTCGACTCTCCTCTAGCTGTACAGATAGATACCAGAGCATCATGAAAAATCAGGTTTTTGCTGAAGCCTGTGCTCTACAGCAAAAGAGATAGAGGTAGGGAGAGATAGATCATTCTAAAGGCAACAGCTAGAAAACGGCTTCCTCTTATCAGGGAATATTTGTTTCCCTGCAGATACCAGTCAGCCAATAAACAATAAATAAAGCAGACCAATAACCGACAAACAAAAAATCCAATAAAATATAGTGCAGCACAGTTTTTGAGTTGAATCCAAGGCAGGAAATCCAAAGATTTTTTTGGCCGCACTTATCAGACTCTGAGCAAACTTTATGAGTAGGTAAGTATAGAACCGTTTGCATAGATGATTACTTAACTCTTCCTAAAATACACCCAGGAAATCCTATATCTTCATTGATCAATCGTGCCTCAGGCCTATGGTGTTCTCTAAGCTAAGGAAGTAAACAGGGCGAACATTTTTGGATCATTTTCAGATTTTTTTGGCTTTCTTCCTTCCGTTCAAACTTTTTGTTTGTTTGTTTCGCACATTCATTTTAATAAAAAAATAAATCTACATTGAAACCCCTGGTGCAAGTTAATTCACAGGTTAGTGCACAGGTTTTGTTCATAGCACCTTTGTTGCACGTTGACAACTAGCACGGGACAATGACAGCACCACCAGACTGTGGCACTAACTGTCCACGGCACTTTAGGGTTGCAAGTGGGAGGGTTAAGGGCAGAGAGTGTGCAGGCCGAGTGATGCGCGGACAGCACATCCACACCACTTGTACTGTCACCTCTATGGGTGGCTTTAAATATGTTGTGCTGTAGCAGGACCACATGCTCCACGGTTACGCTGTGCTGTTGCCCTAACATGCTATTGATTTGCGCGTTATGGGCACATTTGGTGCAACACCATAGTGCCCCTTAGTATTATAAATGGATGGGTTCATTTACAGAACCTGGTAGTAATAAAGCCAGTGAGAAAAGCAGGAACTTGGAGAGGATGCCTTGGAATGCTAGAATTAGACTGCGCAGTTCATCCGTTTTTTACACGGACTCAGTTTCATGCTGATACTATACCCTAGGGATGTGTACGGAGAAAACATTTTTAATTTGTTTTTGGTTCATTTGATCTTTTTTCCCCCCAGTTTTCAGAATGTTGGAGATTTGTTTCATGCATTTGCTTTAATTTTCAAAATTTTACATAAATTAGCACTTTTTAACATGAGCGTATTGAATTAATGCACACTAATTATAGATTAATATGCATTAAATTGATTTAGCACTCCAGCATTTTTTAAGGAGCACTAATTAACTGAAGGCATGCTAATTAATGCATTCCCAGTGGCCTCTGTGGCCATACAATTTAGAAATCGGTAAGAACATAGAAATTTTATCACGGAAGAAAACAGGCAGAAAAGAAGGTACCTGGTTATAAAATCCATCCCCCAAACGGCATCCTAGGAGCACTAATTTATAATGGGTCCAAGTTACTGAAGAGGGCTAAGGTAATAGCCGAAATGAATGTGCTGTAACTGTCAAACCTCTGAGTTAACTATTGGGGACATTCCCAGCATTTTGAGGAGAGCTACCAAACACAGAGTTAAGGTGCCATGTATTAGTGGCATGGCCAATAATATATGATGAGGTCAGCCACATCTCTGCTCTGTGTCAAATTAACTTCAAGATGTAGTCCCATTTCTTGCCCCAAAATGTAATTTTCTGCTTTAGGTATTTAACATAAAATGCTGTGGTGTTGCACCAAATGGGCCCATAACACATAAATTCATGGTGCATTAGGGCAAAGACACAGCGTTAACATGGAAAGCATGTTCCCGGCAGTGTATGCGGCCCTGCCGCGGCTTTACAAGGGTGCAGGTGCACTCAGCGCCACCTAGGACTCATTAAATGTGTAAGTCATTGAAAACGTCTCATTTATGAGCATAAATAGCATGTAACATTCTGCACTACTGATAAAATTACCCCTTACAGAGGTAATTTTAAAAGGAGCAGTGTAAAGTTACGTGCCGCTCTTGTGGTGTGGATGTGTGCCGCTCTTGTGGTGTGGGTGTGTGCCGCTCTTGTGGTGTGGGCGTGTAATGTGCATAAATTGTAAAATGCCATAACTTACGCACTCTCTTTAAATATATAGTTGCAGACATTTACATCAGCCCTAGGGCCTGTATTTCACATGCATTCTTGCCCACTTATGCCTCCATTTTATAAAGAAAAGTAGACACCTGCTTATCTTTATAAGACAGGTTTCAGATAGGTATGTTCTGAGTGCTTGAAACTAGTCACCAGGTTATAAAATGACTCCCCTCCCCCATATGCATGTTTTTATAATATGCACAAACTTGACAGTATAATGAAGAAGTGTTCTGGGAGTAGGAGCTATAATAATATGCATTAGATGTCAAGATGCAGAAGGTAGGACAGGCCTGTTTAATCCACGTAGATGTATGCAGGTAATTAACTCTCATAACCAAATAATTTTGAAACTTATGGGCCAGTTTATTTAGGAATGCGCTGGTAGCATGCATTGGGGGCCAAACGTTAGAGCAGATGTCCCTGCCTACTTTTGGCATGATGTCTGGATGCACTTACTGACACCTATTGAAGTAGCTTTAAGTGAATCCATGCTTACAGCCACCTTCAATGTTAGCACATGCCCAATTTGCCCACATTAACTGCGAAGCATCTTACCACCCACATTGTACCTACCAACTTACCCAGTCTCCACCCGATCGTGCACTGACCAGTTGGTGTGGGATTTTTAGCACAGGGTCCCATTCTAATTTCAGTGTGTTGTGCTTAGTGCACATGCTAAAATATGGGCTAATAGTTAACGCATGTTAGTAAACATACCCCTCAGTGTACACAGATAGCTGGTATCTGGAAATAGTCTTGCTTTAAGTGAACTTTCCAATATGCACATAATTTTATCATTGAGCACTTTACTGAAAAATTTCCCTCTTCAGTATGCATTTCCTGATAATTCTGAAGGACTGCTGAGAGGAGCTGCTCTTATTGGGAAGGATTCTGCAAGAGTAAATATTTATCTGCTGGGATTTTCTCAGACTCTTGGGTTAAAGGGAATTCTTTGGGTTTAAACTGATAAAAATCTCTATTTTAAAATGCTGTGTTTTATAAAGTCAGTCAGAGCACTGTGTAGCAAGCCAGCTTTTACTTAGTACTGGGTAAAATTGTAGAAATCATTATAAAGATTAAAATTACTGAACATCTAGATAGTCATGTTTTAATGGGAGAAAGCCAATATGGATTTAGCCTAGGAAGGTCTTGTCTTACTAATCTGTTATATTTTTGAAGCTGTGAATAAACATGTAGATAAAGGTGAGATGCTTGATGTGGAGCCCAATTCCATAATGTTCATGTCTGGCCTGCAGCCATGTTTAAATCAAAAATGGGCCCTCTTGAACCTAATTCCACATCGCAGGTCTGGATGTGCCCGCGGATCCAGAATCGGGGAGGTAGAAGTATTCAGTGGGCACGTGCAAGTGCTATTCAGCCTGCACTGCGCCACAAATGCAGATAAACATTTTGGATATCCTCGCGCCAACCATATTCTGAAATGTTGCACATTTTGGATCCTGCCCATCGCCACAACATACCCAAGGACACCACGCCCCTCAGGAAAAATCTGCGTCTCCTAAGCTGCCCATCACAGACAATAGTGTGCTGATGCACACTAAACATAAATACCAATGAGAAATGACAGCTTCTGCAACCTAGACCATATACCAGTCCCCCTCATGCCCTGAAAAATGCTAGGTAAGCCCAGTGTACCCCAATATAGTACACAAGAATGCAAATATGTGCATGTATATCAAGACATACCTTGCATCGAATGGTACATGGCATTAGGAACTGGCACCAGTGAGTCCTGCCCTGGTCATCACTACAAACATACCTTAAACTGCTAGGGATGGACCTTCATCAAGTTCACAAACCCCAAACTAGCCTTGCAGGCCCAAAGGATGCATAATATTGCTCAGTAACAAATGTATGCCCTTTTCGTGCCTCTGGCCTATAAGTGCACTCATTCTGCTGCTCCGAACTACCATTCCCCTCTTATCCCTCCCTACATCCCTCCCTGTGTGGACTGCTCTTCTGTCAGATTGCTTCTATCTGTGTCCCCCGTTCCCCTTCTACTGACAAATTCAGAAGTCGCTCCCTTCATCTTGATGCTCTATGTCTAGAACAAACTACCTGAGTCTTTACATCATGCTTCATCCCTGGCCCCTCTCAAATCCAAACTGAGTTCTCAACCCCATCGGCGCCGCTGTTGGATCAGATCTGCCTGAGCTCCATTGTGTTTCCTGACCATTCCCCCTGGATGTATCTTGTTCACAGCTGCTGTGTTCTTGGTCCTGACTAGATTGTAAGTTCTGCTGAGCAGGGACCATCTGTTATATGTGTCTGTGCAGTACTGCATAAGCCTTGTGGTGCTAGACAAATGATCAGTAGTAGTTTTAGTTGTAGTAGGGTCTTCTGACTATTTCATCTGAGGCCCACCTATCTGGGTAGTGGCATTTCTCACAGTAGCTGCATGTCCCATCATGGCATATGTTGTTCTGCTATCTGTGGGACAACCCTGTCTGCCTTCCCACAGCCAGCTTTGTCAGGGCTTTGTGGGCATGGGAGGGGAGATCCCTGTGCCATTGCACCAAGTAACCAGATTCCAGAAATATCACCACTCTTGTAGCTCTCATTGATCCTAGCCTGGGTAGGGATGTAGACCGCATGGGACAAGCCGAGGAATGTTGGCGCCACATCAGTCGTTCTCCCAGTGCCAGGCACAGTGGATGTATGGCTGTCCCATCACATTGCCAACAATATCTGATCTAATTAGAGTACCCTATGTAAAATAATTCAGAAGGAAACAGCATAGATTCCTTATGGCTAAATGTCAAAACATATCCCTGTCAATAATAGGGACCCTTAGAATAAGGGCATTCAGAAGGGCAAACAGCACTGATACATGCTCAACAGCAACACCATTGGTCCCAGAAAATGTGCATTATGGGCATGCATTAGTGCTGTTTGTACTGTTGAATACCTTTATTCTGAGAGTTCCTTATCATTAATGGGGATATGTTGTGATATTTAGCTATAGTGACCCATCTCTGAGTTTGGCTGCCCAATCAAATGGCACCTGGTGACGCTGCAGCCATCCATACAGTCCTGGTACTCTGCAGACTTTCATGTACCCCCTGAATTGCAGAGGAGCACACCAGATCCCCCGTGCACACCTCAAACCACACACATGCACACACACACTTACTTTCTCTCACAAAAACATGATTCTCCCCAAAAGATGCCCTGTATCTATACATAACAGCTATGACATAACATAATCACATGGGGTACCAGGACTAAAAATATGATCTCTCTTTCTCACCCAAAAAGGAATCCTTTCCCTGCTCACGTCCATACTATCCCTATATCAGCAGTTCCAGTTCTCTGAACATGGGAATTGTTAGGGTCCCATAGATTGGCTCCTTTAGCACAAACAGCACATAGGTGCATAGACCAAATAAACACTATTGCTCTTCTAAATATTTCTGTAAGACCTTTTAGTCATGTTTCTTTACCTTAAAACATTCCTTCACCTCTGCTTCCTGTACCTTGTGACCTCATTTTGTATGTTTCCAGACTGCAGTCATATCAGTTCAAAACATGTTTTTCACAACCATTTATCTCTACGGAACATATTGCATTACTTAATATGATTACCCACAACATAGATTAACTTCTCCCTCCCCTACCACTTGCTGGCCCCTCTGACTCAACCCCCCTGCTGCCCTAGCTCCACCCTTTCAAACATACTCTCCATATTATGCCCAGTTGTACATAGATTACCACATATTCATGTCTCTGATGTCACTACATACTCATTGTATATAGTCTACCTTGTATATAAATTAGCTTGAAACAATCTCCTGCATGCCCCCTCACCCATTGTTCTATGTAAAACTCTCAAGTTGCTCTGTAAACTGCTTTGATTATAGGATAAGGCGGTATATAAAATCTGTTAAATAAAATAAATAAAATAAATTGCAGAGCATGGCAGAATATTTTATTTATTTATTTTTTATTTAAAAGGATTTATATACCGCTTTATCCTGAAATAAAAGAGGATTACACAGCAAACAAATCAAATCAAATCAATCACACAGCAAACAAATCAATTACACAGCAAACAAATCAAATCAAATCAATCACACAGCAAACAAATCAATTACACAGCAAACAAATCAATTACACAGCAAACAAATCAAATCAAATCAATTACACAGCAAACAAATCAATTACACAGCAAACAAATCAAATCAAATCAATCACACAGCAAACAAATCAATTACACAGCAAACAAATCAATTACACAGCAAACAAATCAAATCAAATCAATCACACAGCAAACAAATCAATTACACAGCAAACAAATCAATTACACAGCAAACAAATCAAGTGGCTGGGTGCGTGGGTGTGAGCATGCAGTGAAAAATCGAGGCGTGAGTGGTGTGAGGAGGTTGATTGTGTGGTGAGCTATGTACGGTATGAGCTATGTACAGGAACTATTTAAATTTTTACATATTTATATTTACGTTTACATTTGCATTTACATTTTTACATTTTGTTTAGACAGTTTCTTTGATGTTATTGTAGTGGTTCGTGAAGAGTATAGTTTTCCGCATATTTCAGACGTCTTTGAGTTCTTTTGTTGATCTGATGTTGTCGGGAAGTGAGTTCCAGGGCGCGTAAGTGGCCAGGGATAGTGCTCTTCTTGAAGTGTCTTTTCTTGTTTTATCAAAGGCATTGGGTATGATGATAGTGTCTGATGTGTCTTGCCTTATGTTGAAAGGGACAAGTCTTTTTGTGGAGTGGTTGGGGTTGATTGGTGGTCTTCATTGAATTGTTCAATGAATAGGGTGGTTTTAAGTAGCTTCTGGAATTTTTTTAGATCTGTTGTTGATTTTAGATTATCTGGGAGGACATTCCAGATAGCAGGGACAGCTAGAGAGAATGCTCATTTGGATGTGGATTTGTTTGTTTTTGTGAATATAGTAGGTGTTGGTATATTGTTCTTGGTGCTATTTCTGTCTGGTCTTTTGCTTGTTTTGGTTCCAATGAGTTCTTGTAGTATTCCTGCTGAGATGTTGTTTTTAATTTTAAAGATGGTGAGCGCTGAGTTATATTTTGTGTGTGAGGAGATTGGTAGCCAGTGCAGATCTTGTAGAATTGGAGTTATATGGTCTTGTATTGAGGTGCTTGTAATAATGCAGGCAGCAGTGTTCTGGACTAATTGTAGGGGACGTGTGGTTTGTTTAGGGAGACCTTGGAATAGTACATTACAGTGGTCCAGCAGAGGTGTAATGATTGCTTGGCATACTGTACAGAAATGTTCTTTATTGAGAAGGGGTTTTAGTCTCCGGAGTGTTGCGAATTTGAAGAAGGCCATTCTAGATAACTTCTTGATATGTGGTTGTAGGGTGAGTTGCTTGTCTAGAATCACTCTTAGGTATCTGACTTCATCTTTTATTGTAATCAGTGTATTGGATATGTTGATAGCATTGGAGGAATGAATTTGGAGTCTCTGGTGATGATAATTGCTTCAGGTTTTTTATGTTGATGTTTAGGTTGTTGTTGTTTAGCCAGGTTATTTCTTGAATGCAGGTTGACATAATGGTATAGTCTTGGGAGTCTAGTTGGATGGGGGTATATGCCATTATGTCATCAGCATATATGGTGTATTGTATCTTGTGTTCGTTAAATATTTTGCATATGGGCTGAATATAGATGTTAAAGAGAAGAGCTGATAATGCTGAGCCTTGGGAGACTCCTTGTATAGTCTTGAAGGCTTCTGAGGTGAGGTTCCCAGATTTTACTCTTTGCTGTCTATCTTCAAGGTATGATTAGAACCATTTTATTGTGGTATCTTGTAGTCCAATCTCCATTAGGCACTTTAATAGGATGTGATGGGAAACTGTCGAATGCTGATGATATATTGATAAATATTAATAGGAAGCCCTGCCTTATATTGTCTATTCCTTTGATTATGTTATTGCATAGATGTATTAGTAGTGTCTCAATGCCATGTTGTGGACGGAATCCGTGCTGGTGGGGATCTAGTGGGGCAAATTCATCAATGTGATCTTGGAGCTGTCTCTGTACAATTTTTTTCAGTTATTTTAGATACAAATGGGAGGCTGGATATTGGGCGGTATGTTGAAGGGTCGATACTGGTGGATGAGGTAGATTTAGGAATGGGGCGGATAGTAGACTGCTTAAGGACTTTTGGTATGTAGCCCTTTGTGAGAGAGGTGCTTACTATCTTTTGGATGAATGTGTTGAGTTCTTCTTTGGTGGATTTAATCCAAGTTACTGGGCAGGGGTCCGATGGAGAGGTGGTGGTGTTTAGAGCCGTGATGGTTTGTTTTATTTGTTTTTTTGATGGAATTTTCTAAGTCCTAGCCTTATACCATGTTTCAGCAGGAATAATGTGGACATTTCTGGAAAAACACGTGGAGGTCCATTCGATTGTGTGCGCCCCCCGCCTGTTCAACTGGTCAGCATCTGGACGTGCTACGGTGTACCCGATTCTGATCCCGCAGAGGTTAGACGTGCCCACAGGATCAGAATTTAGTCTACCAGACATGCTCCAATTCTGGCCACCCAGGCATTCAGAAAATCCCAGGCTAGCCCAGCATGGCTCTTGCATGGAGCGGCAGTGTCCTTTCCCAGCTGCCCGATCCCCAATTGGGCCTGCCATGGCCAGGGTCAGGCTGTGAGTACCCCCTCCACCCATTTACCTCACTTTACGGCACCAGAGCATTCATGTCCCACAACATCGTGGACAATATGTTGAAACTCTCTGGCTAGTGTGCAGCGGCGGCCAAGAAAGCAAATACAAAGCTAGGAATCATAAGGAAAGGAATGGAGAATAAAAGCAAGGATATCATAATGCCTCTGTATCATTCCATGGTGAAGCCATAACTTGAATATTGTGTGCAATTCTGGTTACCATATCTTAAAAAAGGATATAGAAGAATTAGAAAAGTTTTAGAGAAGAGCCATGAAAATGGTAAAGGGAATGGAAAGATATCTGAAGAATTAGAGAACATGAAACGGAGCTGCAAGGAGGTAAATTTAAAAGCAACATAAGGAAATATTTTTTTCACGGAAAGGGTGGTGGATGCCTGGAATACTTTCCTGAAGGAGTGGAGGAGTGGCCTAGTGGTTCGGGCAAGGTACTTCGGGCCGGAAGGTCGGGGGTTCAAATCCCACTGGAGGACAGCAACCTTGGGCCGGAAGGACTGGGGTTTCTAGTCCCACAGGTGCTCCTTGTGGTCTTGGGCAAGCCACTTAACCCTCCATAGCCCATGTTCCCTGTAAAATAGTTCTCTGTGTGCTGTGCTTTCCTGTCTAATCAATGTGTTTATACCTCAAAAAACTTTCCTGTCATGATTTGACAATTTCCAATCTGTAATCAAACCGCTGCTGATCACTGGAAGTAGCGGTATACAAATGTATACTAAATAAATAAATAAAATAAAAGGAGGTAGTGGGAGCAAAAAGAGCTACCGAATTAAAAAAAGGCATGGGACAGACAGAGAATCACTACATAGCAAGAGGATGGAATCAAAATAAATATAAATAACTTCTAAATGGAGAGGGGTAACCTGCCTGGAGTGGCACCTAAAATTCTGGCAGACTACATGGACCATGCTGGTCTTTATCTACTGTTACTTACTATGTTACTATGTTATATATTTCTCCATATCAACTTGGGCTTCCATAATTAGGACTGAATCCAAAATAACCAACCTCTAAAATTATTAAATGCTTAGCCAAAGGTATAGAAATACCACTACACAAGGATATTCACGAAGCATTGCTTTACCCAACCCACTTACCCACAGCAAATTATTTTTATCTTGGTTGAGTTTTAGCTGATTACCCAACCGCCATGTATCAACTATGAGAATAATAGGAATTTAGCAACCAAAAAGTATGACCTATTGATGCCTCAAAATGAACAATTAATATAATGTCACTGGCATATGGAAAATATGTAACATTTCCAAAAGAGCTCAGGAATATATTAAAAAGAGGAGCCCCTAAGAGACCCGACAAAGAATCTCCCATGATTCAGAAAACCGCTTTTGCTAAGGTTCTCTTCAAAAATCCTTGAAACCATAGTTAACACTGAACCTCCCAGGTCTAGTGCACATAATTTGGAGTACAATAGCTCATGATCTATAAGATCAAAAGAAGCTAATAAAAATTCAAGTTGGACCAAGGCTATCTCAAGTTTATCTAGAGCTCTAGACGAAGCATCAGTCATGCACCTCACCCCACCCGTAATCCAGAATGTTCCCTTTCTTTACCAACCCCTCCCAGGTCTCCAGTATCTTCTCTTCCTTTCTCCATCATGGTGTCCAGCATCTCTATCTTTCCATTCTCTCACCCCGGGTGTCATCACCCTCCCTTTCCTTCTTCCCAGCTGTCCAGAACCTCTCCCTCTTCTTTTCCCCTCCATTGTTGCTGCCACCCTCACCACCCTACCTCCATGGGAAGCCAAAATACAGGTTTGGAGGTGGTAGCATAGTGCAGCACTGGCACAGACAGCCTTAGGGAAGCCCTTTAAAGCTACTTTCAGCAACAAATCTTTGAGCATCTGTGCAAATGCAAGTGCTCAAGGCCTCATATTGAAGGGGGCAGGAAGTGGCAGGCTTGAGGGCACACATGCATACACTTGCAGGTGCTCAAAAGTCCACCACTGACAGGGGTGGACAGTATGTCTAGTGCTGTGCTGCCATGCCCCAAGTCTGCCACCCTAGACAGAAGTCTAGTCCACCTAATGGTAGGGCCTGGACTGGACCACATTCACCTGTCCTTTTTAGCCAAAATTAATCTCAACATAGAAATTACAGTAGCTACCACTATTCCCATGTTATGGCAGCTATGAAGTCTCAATGAGATCCTTAAGTAGCTTTAATGTACTGCTCAATGTGCTATTTTCATAGTCTGTTGGTTAAAAATCACCTGCTTAGCACATTTGCTTCCTGCAAACCTACTTCATTGTCTTTTGACACTCAAGGTGTTCAGCTGCTTGGCATCTTCTGATGAAATCTATATCCTGAAGTCCATAGCAAGATTTTGTATCACCTGATGATCAGTTTCACTGTTTTTTTCAGAAGTGCATTAGCTAGATGAAAACCAGTCTCCTTTCTGAAGAACTCCTGTTGGGTCTTCCTAGATGAAGACATCCTAGGTCAGCTGCAGTGAAGTTGGGGTTCTCACCTTATTA
Source organism: Ichthyophis bannanicus (assembly GCA_033557465.1). NCBI lineage: Eukaryota > Metazoa > Chordata > Amphibia > Gymnophiona > Ichthyophiidae > Ichthyophis > Ichthyophis bannanicus. The sequence continues at coordinate 360,395,440 of CM066039.1, forward strand.
GAGCAGTAAAGCCTAGGAGGGGATGTTGTGCTTCTGGCTGGTTGTAGTTGTTTTTTTTTTTTTCTTCATGTTAATTTTAGAACTTACCTTCCTGGATTTCATTTGGCAGGCAAGTCGGTAGATGCTGTTTTATGTTTATCCCATTTTTATTCAATTATATCTCCCATGATGAAAGTTTTGGCTGCCTGCCTCTTCATGACAGATGTGCATTCTTTCTTAAATAACCATTAACGGCCTGAATACCATTTAGTTGAATGCTTGCTAGTTTAAACTTGAATAGCTAGAGTAGTTTATTTAGTCACCACAAGTAAAACTGATTTACCGAGTCTGTGCATTTCAGATGACACGGCTGTAAGTATATCTACACTGCAGGCACACAACTACAACATTCATAGTACATAAGAACATACAAAATGCCATAATGGGTCAGACCAAGGCCCATCAAGTCCAGCATCCTGTTTCCAACAGTGGCCAATCCAGGTCACAAGTACCTGTTAAGTTCCCGAAAAGGTGTATAGATTCCATGATGCTTATCCTGGGGTAAGCAGTGGATTTCCCTCAGTCTTCTTAAAAGTGGTTTATGAACTTTTCCTCCAGGAACTTGTTCAAACCTTTTTAAAACCAAGCTACACTAACAGCTTTTACCACATCTTCTGGTAACAAATTCCAGAGTTTGATTATGTGTTGAGTGAACAAATATTTTCTCTTATTAGTCTTAAATGGGTTACATTGTAGCTTCTTTGTATGTCCCCTAGTCTTCATACTTTTTGATGGAGTAAACAACCGATCTACATTTACCCGTTCCACTTCATTCACTAGTTTATAGACCTTTATCATATCTTTCCTCAGCATCTATTTTTATAAGTTGAAGAACTCTATTTGACAACATTTTGTTTGTTCATTAATACCCTTTAAGTATTTAAACATCTATATCATATCTCTCCTGTCTCTCCTCTCCTCTACGGTATACATATTTAGGTCTTCAAGTCTTTCCTTATATTCCTTCTGAGACAGGCTCCAAATTATCTTGGTAACCTTCCTCTGAACTAGTCTTTTTATATTCTTTGTAAGGCATGGTCTCCAAAAATAAATACAACATTCTAAGTGAGGCCTCACCAATGACCTGCACAGAGGCACTAATATCTCTTTCTTCCTGCTAGTTATTCCTTTCTGTATATAGCCTAACATCTTTCTGGCTTGGCCACTGCCTTGTCAAACTGTTTGTCTACCTCGAGATCCTCAGATACTATAACCCCAAGGTCTCTCTCTTCATCCATACATGACAGCCTCTCATGCCCAATCACGTACAGTTTCTTTGGGCTTCTGCATCCCAAGTGCATCACTCTGCCCTTTTTTACATTAAATCTCAGTTTCCATGTATTTGACCATTCTTCTAATTTTTGTAGAAAGTGTCTTGTATTCAACAAATCAGATCCTCTTTTTCAGAAGATAGTGCATATCCTATTATGCGAGCCACTATTCATACTCAGATTATTGTAGCATGGAAGTATGCATTGATCATGTTTTATTTGGTTTCTTTTGCTCTCTAAAGTGAAAGCAAATCACTTGTGCATGCATATACCTATGATTACAATTGATTCATGCACACAAAAGGTTTTAGCATGCATACAAGGCATGCACTGAAGATAAATGTGCACAAGAAAGAGTAAAAGAACACACAAAAACCACAAAATCTATGTCTAAAGCTAAGGAGCCCTTTTACTAATGTGCAGTAAGCAATTACTGGGGAGTTTAGCAGGCGTTTGACATCCCCAGTAACCGCTAGTGCACACCAAGAACAGACAGCATGGGGTAAATAACATGCTACCAGCCTTGGAGCAGGATAGGGGAGGGGTTGGGGCAGAGAGCAGATGTGCTGGCTGGTGACAACTAGCACACAAGATGAATGCCAATAGAGCAGCTACACTAAACACAATGCTCCCTGTCCACATTAGTGCCTCCATTTCCCCAAGCCCCACACACCCCCTCTAATCGCCCCCCGATTTGAGGATCACAAGCCCTGCATCAATATGAACTCCCATGCACCCCCAATCTGAACCTTTATGCACTTCTCTTTCAGCACCACCCCAACCTCAGAAAGCTACCCAACACATAGGCTCCCCAAAACCCCACATCCTGATTGGCCTCCCCCACCAAAAGGAACCATTCTGGGACCTTTCCTCCACCTCCCAACCCCAAGAATCTCACCCTTGGGGTTCTCTGGTGGTCTTACTGGTGCATTGAAGAGGGTCTCCCACTGCTTCTGTTATGGGCCTTTTATCGTTCAAAATGGTGGCAGTAACTTATAGTGGTAGCCTCACAGTACCATGAGACTACTGCTAGGATTTACTAGCACCATTTTGCAAGCTGCAGGAGCTGGGGCAAAAACAAAGGGGGACTGCATCTGTCTGATGTACCACTAGGACGTCAGACACCAGGGAGCCCTTGGGTATGACTCAGAGGTTGGGGAGTTGGGGGGGGAGTTCTAATTGGATATCTCTTGGTGGTGGGGGGGGACCCATGGGGAGTGGGGTCTTGGGTGCCTATGTGTTAGGTTTCTTCCCAGGGTAGTGGAGATGAAGGGATATGTGTGAAAGTTTCAGATAAGGGGTGCATGGGGGCCTTAGATAGGGGGAGGTTGCATGGGAGAGCCTTGGATTGGGTGACTTAATTGGGGGGGAGGGGTAACACTGCAGCTGCACCAGCTTGTATTTTTCTTTGGGTTTTGGTAGCTGGCCTCGGCAGACAGCGGGGATGTCAAAACAGGAAACGCAGGCTCGTGTGCTGTTTGCCTGTGAATTAAATGCAGAGCAGATGATGGGCACGCAACTTGCAAATGCTGTAAATAGTTTACCCCTGTTATCCAAGTTACTTGCCCTGTTATCTGTAAACTCTTACATGTTAACTGTACTGAGCATTTTTGTTCCATGTAAACCGCGCTGATGCCGAATAGTGCGGTATATAAGAGACTGTAAATAAAATAAATAAATAAATAAATAAATTACCAAACAAGCTTTCCACTTATGATGGGGGGGCTTTGGCAGAAAGCCCACAGTAGGTGCAAATCTTACTGCACTTTACTAAAAGTACCCGTAAGACTAACCAGCCTTTTTCTTTGACAATGCATATCCTATTGCAACATTTTTTATCTTGGGATTTCTGAGTGATTGATCACCAACCTGCAAGTATTGCAGAATGCAGGAGCCAAGTTCATTTTGAGAGGAAGAAGATGGGATAGAGCTACTCTTTTTTGATGAAATTGCATTGACTCCCCAGACAGGCACAAATTTTATTAGCATCATTATGTTTAAAGTCTTATATGGAGTGATTCCAGCCTATATGATACAGTAGATATGGTGGAGATTTAGATCCATTAAGATAAGTGCTTCTCGCCCTTTGATCTATGAGATCATTATTGGGGGAGGGGGATCAACAGAAAAAAGAAAGAAGAGAGAGAGGATGGGGATTGGCTGGGGGAGGGAGGGAGAGAGAGAGAGAGAGGGGAGAAGGGAAAGGGAGATTAAAAGGGCTTGCATGAACAGATTTGATGCTGAGGGGAAGGAGTCCTGGACACATGCTGGTGATGAACTGCAACAGCTGCACCTTAACTGCATTTTACAATCACACCCACTCTCGGCCCAAACCCCACACCCTCGAATGACTAACACATGGTCTACCGATAGTGCAAGAAATCCCTACGCCCTTGGTCCACATTAGCTGTCACCGCAGGGAGGGGGGGGGGGTAGGGTTCCAGCATTATTACCATGTTAACAACTAACACAGCTTACATAAGAACATACGAACATAAGATATGCAATACCGGGTCAGCCCAAGGTCCATCAAGCCCAGTATCCTGTTTCCAACAGTGGCCAATCTAGGTCATATGTACCTAGCAGTATCACCAAGAGACACAGGTTCCATAATGCTTGTACTGGGTCAAACGTTGATATCCTGGGTCCCTTCTTAATAATGGTTTATGTACCTTTCCTCCAGGAACTGGTTCAAACCTTTTTTAAACCCAGCTACACTAATAGCCTTTACTACATCCTCCGGTAACAAATTCCAGAGTTTGATTACACGTTGAGTGAAAAAAATATTTTCTTTTATTAGTCTTAAATAGTTTACCCTGTAGCTTCATTGCATGTCCCCTAGTCTTTCTATATTCTGATAACATAAACAATCAATCTACGTTTACCCGTTCCACTCCGTTCATTAATTTATAGTCTTCTATCATATCTCCCCTCAGCTGTCTCTTTTCTAGGTTAAAGAGCCCTAAACCTTTTAGCATTTCTTCAGAGGAGTATCCTTCCATCCCCTTAACCATTTTGGTGGCTCTTCTCTGAACCTTTTCTAATAACGCTATATCCTTTTTAAGATACGGCGACCAGAATTGCACACAATATTCAAGGTGCAGACTCACCATGGAACGATATAGAGGCATTGTAATATGTTTTGTTTTATTATCCATTCCTTTCCTTATGATTCCTAGCTTCTATTTGCTCTCTTGGCCGCCGCTGCACACTGGGCCGAAGGTTTTAACATGTCATCCACAATGATGCCTAAATCTTTTTTCTGGGTGGTGGTTCCTAATGTGGAACCTTGCATCATGTAACCATAGTTTGGGTTGCTCTTCCCTAGGTGCATAACTTTGCACTTGTCCACATTAAATTTCATCTGCCATTTTGATGCCCAGTCTTACAATTTATCAAGATCCTCTTGCAATTTTCCACAATCCTCTTGGGTTTTAACAACTTTAAATAGTTTTGTGTCATCTGCAAATTTGATAACCTCACTCGTTATTCCCTTTACCAAGTCATTTATGAATATGTCAAAAAGCAGCGGACCCAGCACAGATCCCTGGGGTACACCACTATTCACTTTTCTCCATTGGGAAAATTGGCCATTTAGTCCTACCCTCTGCTTTCTATCTTTTAACCAGTTCCTGATCCACAATAGTACACTGCCTCCTATCCCATGACTCTTTAGTTTTGCCAAAGGTCTCTGATGAGGGACCTTGTCAAAGGCGTTCTGAAAGTCCAGATACACTATATCAACTGACTCACCTTTGTCCATCTGTTTATTCACACCTTCAAAAAAACATAACAGATTAGTAAGACAAGATCTTCCTTGTCTAAAGCCATGTTGGTTGTCTCCCATTAGGCCATGACTGTCTACATGCTGAGTAAATTTTTTTTTTATGATGGTTTCTACCATTTTTCCCGGTACTGATATCAGGCTCACCGGTCTGTAGTTTCCCGGATCACCCCTGGAACCCTTTTGAAAAATTGGCGTTACATTGGCGATCCTCCAATCTTCAGGTATTACAGATGATTTTAATGAAAATTCACAGATTACTAATAGCAGGTCTGCAATCTCATATTTCAGTTCTTTCAACACCCTTGGATGTATACCATCAGGCCCAGGTGATTTGCTACTCTTCAGTTTATCTAATAGTTGTAATACATCTTCCCGATGTATCGATATTTCCTTCAATTCTTCTGCAGCTTTAAACACTACTTCAGTTATGGGTAACATCCCTACATCTTCCTCAGTAAAGACCGAAGCAAAGAATTCATTCAGTCTCTCCGCTATCGCCTTGTTGCCTCTTAGTGCCCCTTTAACCCCTCTATCATCTAATGGACCAACTGACTCTCTCAAAGTTTTTTGCTACGAATCTACTTGAAAAAGTCTTTATTTTGCGCTTTTGCTTCCGCAGCAAGCTTCTTCTCAAATTCTCCCTTTGCCTGCCTTATCAATGCCTTGCATTTAACTTGCCAGTGCATGTGCTGTTTCCAGGTTTCGTCAGTTGGTTCTTTTTTCCATTTCCTGAAAGATGCTTTTTTGGCAACAGCCTCTCTGACCTCACCTTTAAACCATGCTGGCAGTTTTTTTGACTTCCTTCCACTTTTCTTAAAGCGTGGAATGCAGCTGGTCTGGGCTTCCAAGATAGTATTTTTCAATAACACCCAAGCTTGATGTAAGTCTTTAACCTTTGCAACTGCTCCTTTTAGCTTTTTTTTAACTATTTTCCTCATTTTATCATAGTCTCCCTTTTGAAAGTTAAAAGGTAGTACTGTGGATTTCCTTACTATCCCTCCTCCACTACTTAAATCAGACGTGATCATGCTATGATCACTTAGTAAACTTACCCCAAAGGGGTCCACAAAATCAAACACGTCAGGACCCTTTGATAGATTATCATGTTCATTCGATGCATATTTATTATTTATTTATTTATTACAAGTTCTTATATACCGCACTATTCGGCATCAGCGCGGTTTACATTATAACATAAAGACCATAACAACAAGCTGTTTGGTTTACATCGAACAGGAGTACAAACTTGGAGAACCGGGGTAAACTATATACATGAGATAATTACATAGAACAGAATAGAATAGAACATATATGTTGAAGCTTCCATCACCTAGGGATATGTGTCATAAAAATAGTTATGAAAAGAATTTCTGTTATAAAGCTTGAGGAAGAAATTGAGTTTGCCCAATTATGTGATTTTTAGATGAGCCTTAAAAAGTAGGGCTTTTCAGAAGCATTTTTGAAGAAGCTCTTTTTAAAACGATTTGTGAACCGGTTATTATGACTGTCAGTAATATAACAGTGGGAATGTATTTTATTATGTAATCTTTTCATTTGATTTTGTTTTTACTTTTTTGGAATTCTGACTTGCGTTGCATACTATTGTTATTTGCATTCAATTATATCTGGTTAAGGGAATATATGTTTCAAAATTAAATGAAATGAAAAGACACCATTGCAGGCCTATTGTCATAGAATGAAGTTCAGATCACCATGCATTATTTTAAAACGTTGTGAAGCCTTTATTGGAGATAAGAAATATCCAAGGTTTTCACTGCATGTACAGATTTTTAAAAGCACAAAGGTCCATTCCTAGTCTCATCTGACCTATATAGTCTTAATAGATTATATATGACAACATTGCTAGTTGTATGCTCAGGCTCAGTAGTAAGCAATGTGCTCTTTAGAGAAATTTTAAATTCAAATCTTACCTTTAGCATTATTATCAATCCTATCAATTCTAGCAATATCTTGTGATTTTCATACATCTCCATTACAGGGGAAGATACGGTCCCTAATCATCTCACCTTGTAGTCTGATCTTATCTGAGGAGTAAGAGTGAGCCAGTTCCTGAATAGCAGGAACTGGCACGAATGGAACAGGAGGGGTCATTTCACATTAAGGAGCGTATGTACTACCACTCACTAAGACACCACACTAATAGTACAGGACCCCATGCTTAAATCCAGTGGTAATGAGTTTGCACATGATTGGCAGGAACTGAATGGTTTGGGGCGAAATATGAGTATGGACAGTGTGTCGTGATTCGTGCAGGTTTTATGAGTGCATGCTAACTGTGAATGCTGCAGTTAGCATGGCCGCACTTAACCCCACCTCAGTGGATGGAGTTAAGTGTACCTGTGCGCTGGTTAGTGCAGGGCTATGCATTAGCATTGTGTTATTGGCGGGGGGCAGACATACATGTCCCCCAATGTTAACATGAGCCTTTATGCTAATTTGGAGGCACAAATACACGCTACCAGTGCATCTATTAGGCAACATGCCCCTAAGTGCCATGACTATAAAGTTGCCTCAGCATGGTATTTATGGGCACAGCTCTGCTCAGGATACTGCCTTTTGGCCAAGATATTAAGCAAAGGTCCTTCTGTGGATATTAAAGCGCTCTTTCTACAAACATATCACATGTTATATACAATAGGAACAGTCAAGATTGCACTTACAAAAATAACTACGGTTCAACATATTTTTCACATTTAGTCTGTAAACTCCTTCTTAAACTGTGCAGCACTGACAAAAAATACTTTACAAATAAATGAATAAAAAAGAAATACAGTAAATGCAATTACCGATGCATTTCTCTGTAGATCATTTCTTTAAAAAAACAATTAAGTCAATATAACTTACTACGGGATTGGACACGTATTTTTGCTGTCTCTATTAAGCACAAGATGGTTGCAAGCAAACCCTTTAGCAACGCCAGGCATACATTGGATTCCTCTCCTTCCTATTCTGTTTTTAATGAGTTTAATGTATGACAGATGGTAAAACAGGAGGAATATAAACACATAACTGTTAGAAGTAACAAAAAAATGCAACTAACGGAATATCTGATAACTGTTTTTCTTCACAGTTTGTACGTGTGATTTATTCTGCATCCCTCCAGATAACCTTCCCTTAATAACGATTCCATTCTTTCTTCATAAAAAACTAAATTTACCTCTTCCTTTACATAAAACAATGCACTTTATAGCTGAAGCTGGTGCCTGAAATCCATAGTATAATGTCATGGAGAATCGCTATTAGAATTTCAGCTAACCTATAACAGTACATTAAACTGATGGCTGGGCATTGCCAGAGAACAGTTACAATTGTTCTGGCTTTAAAAGTTCTTATATGTATTATTTTTACTGGGCTTAAGGGTCCTTTTATTAAAGCGCTGGTCAAGGGTCTGCACTTACCTCGTAAAAAAAGAAAAAAACAACATCTGATAACTAGAGCAATCATGCACTAGTTGTCGGAAGTGCGCCGAACATGTCTCTGGCAGTTAGTACACAAAACTGTACCCTACTGAGCGGCAGTGGCATTCTCAGTTAACACAGGTGTACCTCTCGACACCTACAGAAGTATCATTGAGGGGAACCCTGCTAATTGCCACATGGATAGGGAGCACGGTATGGACCACCCAACACCATACCTAGCCCTGTGGGAGCGATGCAGCCGCACAGGGCGCAAAGGCTTAGGGGGCGTATTTTGGCTGCCTGCTGTTACCCTGCTACCGCCACTTTTTGTTCTCTCAATGGCGGCAGAACTGGCAGCAGCTGAGCAGACCTAAAATAAAACACCCCAAACCACGCGGGTCTTTCCACAGGTCTGGTCCCTTCCTCCTCTGATGTGATGTCCGAGCAGGGAGGGATCAGATCTGTTTAAAGCATGGAGTTGCAAGACCTGTGTGTTTTTTATTTTTTACACATTTTAAAGTTAGGTTTGCTCTGTTGCTGCTGGTGCTGCCGCGGAGAAAACAGAGGACGGCAGCAGCAGGGCAAGAGCTGGATGGAGCCACAGAGGTATGGGTGATGGGGGACACGCCTGATGTGCAAGTTGCAGAGGGTGCAATTCTGGCTTGGTACGACCCTGGGATCATCGCATTAACTGTGCTGTCTCTCCACACCCACACTCTGCCCTTAACCCACCCATTCCCCACACCATCGTGCAATGGCTAATTAACACAAGCTTTAGCACATGGTAGCTATCGTTCCTACACCCATGCTCATGGTTACTGCATGCTAAAACATGCGTTAATCACATAGTGCATTTCAGTAAAAGGGGGCCCCTTAATTTAGCAAGGATTTTTCTCATTCTCTGCCAAACACATACAAAGATGCAGACCTTTGCATATACGTTTCATTGGTTGGTGTAACATTGTTGTTTGGACTGTTCTGCAAATCTACCAAGTTCTGAACTTTTACAGATTTGCAGGCTGGAATGCACCTCGCCCACTGGCAGCTGCATGGGCAGAGGATTCCCGTGCAAGAGCGCATGGGAATTCTGTTCAACATTGTTACTTAGACAGGTAAGATCACTGAAAATCTACAGAAAGTTAAACAGATATATTCTCCATCTAACGTGCTGTTGAAGATTGACCTCCATGTGTTCTCCAGCTACCAGGAGGCTACATTGCTGAGTTTTGATAGCTGTAGAAAGTTGAGTTACACTTTAATAGTTTCACTGCAACTGGGGGACACATTGAACATTTTTTTGTCCTCCTTGTCACATCATTCAAAAGGAAGATAGAGCAGAAGACTAATTCTTTCGGTTGAAGGCTGAATTCCAACATGTTCTCATGTCCAAAAGTATTTTCCAAAGTAATTTCATAGTAGCCAATCAGACAGGCCTAAATTGGATTTTTAAGGACTTACATACAAGAGTCTATCTCATATTTGACTCTAAATGAAATAGGGATTTCTGAAAATAAGAAAATAGCTCTAAAAATTGCAGAAACGCAACAGCAGCCAATTCTGAAGCTAGTGAAGTCGTTGGACTTAGTGAGATCACTTGCATAGCACAGGAAGAACTCAGCCCTTTTCTCCAGCTTAGCAATTAACCTGCGGAGCCCAAGGGAGCTGCACCCAAGCCCAGCAAAATTGCTCAAGATATTTAGCTTTTTACAGTTAATAACACTAGACAGACAAAGAATGGTAGGTGTGTTAGTCTTCTGAAAATTAGATTTTCTGTAGGTCGTGATCCTTTTTAGTGGACCACTATCAATACTGCCAAAGGGTTTCAGGGCAGGCAAAATAACTGCCAGAAAAAGAGAAAAGCTCAGAAGATCTCTGAGAGAGAGAGAGAAAGACATTGTAAAACTGATGGGCAAACTGGACAGGCCATATAGGGGTATGTTTACTCAATGGGGCCGCAGCTCCGATATCGCATGGTAGCTGCTACCCCTCGTTAGTAAACATACCCCATAGTCTTTATCTGCTGCTGTCATTTTCTCAGTTCCTATGAAAACAGACAAATGCAAGCCTCTTCTAATTATTGTGTCATCGGCACTTGAGAGCAGATTAGAGAACTGAGCAGAGGCTCCACAGCATCTTTTAGACACCTTGTGGGTAATTCTCTAAAGGTCGTCTAGGTTAACATGTGTTCCAACATGTGCAAATCACACCTACTTTCTTGTAAAATAAATTTAAGCATGAGCACTTATGCCAGCAGTAGACTTAGGGGTATGTTTACTAAACTGGGCTAACGGTTAACTCGGGCTATCTGCAACTAGGTGCCATTGAATAATATGGGACCTAGTGGCAGATAGGCCTGGTTAACCATTAGCCCGGTTTAGTAAACATACCCCTTAGTGTAAATGCATGTGCCTAGATTTGTCAAGAACCTACATATGTTATTGCATTCTATAACATGGATGTGTAAATCTGCCTACATATGCTCTACTCATGTACCACTGATGTGCAGGCCCTCTACAAAAGTACATGCCATTGGACTTACACGTATGCTTATAGAATAGCGACTGTCTAAAATACCTGGCTTAACATGCATTAATGGCATGCAACTTTATACTGCTGGTTATAAAATTAAAGCCCTTATAGATACCATGGATAAAATCTAAGCTATTCTGAAATTGCACAGGAATGAAAACTGGCACAGGTTTCAGAACAAAGCTTACTTGGTGTAAATTCAAATTCATTGCACCTGCAAACACAAATTTCCAGAGGCTAATTTTCAATTCTTCATTTCTCTGGTCCTTAGATCTTTTCCATAATGCTTGTATTGGCCCATTAGATGTCGCAGTCACCAAGAAACGTACCATAACACAGGGACATGTTTACTAAAATGCACAAATGGTAACTGATGGGTTTACCGCACACTGTGCAGGTAATTTTAGAATGTCTCTTCATGATTTGGATTTCTGAAAATAGGCGATCGGATGTGAAAATCAAAAAGACATCCTCAGAGCCATTTTATAAAGCTGGGTATATAGATGTTCTCAGTGCGATCATGTCCATGTTAAACAGGGGCGTGATGGAGACATGGCCTGGGTAATGCTACAAAGATGCACGATGTCACGTGATTTCAGAAAGGCCTGAGCATGTCTGACCCTGGCTTATGATACATCCATACCTATATGTCCTCCTGATCACAAATAAGTTGCCAAAAAGTGCTCATTTCTTGGCAGGCAGAAGAGCGAAATATGCTCTCACAGCCACTGTACCTTTTGCTGGGTCAAAAAAACTTGCATGTTAATTAACGGTCCTTTCATTTTCACTACCCTATTGCTGCACATCTGAAGATGTAAAATGGCAGGCTGGGATGTGCATGTATTATAGCATAAATATAGCCATGAACGCAGCTGCTCGTGTCCTCTGCGGATCATCAAAGTGTGAGCATATTTCCCCCATTCTAGAGAAGCTTCATTGGTTACCAATAAACTGTAGAATCCAATATAAGGCCATCCTTACCACCTTTAGGGCCTTCAATAATATTTCTCCAGATTCCATCTCTGATCTCATCATACACACAACAAATAACAGGTCCAGGAGATCTCCAGCTGTTGACACACTACTTATACCAAAAGTTTCCTTAAAAGCTAATCAATCATCCATCAATAGGGCTTTTTCAAATTATGCTCCTAGATGTTGGAACAAACTCCCTCCCAATATAAGAGCAATTAAAGACATCAAACAATTCAAAAAAGCCCTTAAACACCACCTTTTCATCGCACACTTCAAACACCTAAACACCCCTTCCCCTCCCCCATCCTTTTAACCTCATACCTACCCTAACTAACTGTATAGATTTTATATATCTCCAACATGTATTTTCTAGAAATATAAATGATTTCCCTGTTTACTTCCATGTTAATTTTCCTGTTACTTGTAATAGGTCTGTTATATCTGACCAATTGTTGTATTGTTTCAATGTAAACCACACTGATGACAAATAGCGCGGTATATAAGAAAATTAAATAAATAAATTAAATAAATAAATGCCCCTGTTCTGAAATACTTTGGCCGGCACGTCTATACATGCATTTCTGTGGCCATGCATTTCGGCAACGTCCACCTACCTGAACTGGCCTGCAAATGTGTATGTACAGTTGTGGTCAACATTATTGGCACCCTTGCATTTTAGGTATGTTGTGAGCAATATCTTGAGAAATAATTGGAAATATTCCAACTGTATGTCATTATAATATTTTAATAATATGTTACAAGGTACACAACAAAAAACAAGATGTCTGTGCAACTTAGTCATAATAATTTCTGAGAAAAAAGCAAAATATGACCTGGACAGGATTAATGGCACCCTTCACTAATATTTGGTTGCACCACGCTTGGCAGTGATGACAGCCTCCAAATGTTTCTTGTAGCCATCTATAAGTTTCGTACATCTGTCTGCTGATAATTTTTCTCACTCTTCAACTGCAATTTGCTCCAGTTCATGAATGTTTCCAGGATTCCTTTTACTAATGGCAGATTTCAGTTCTTTTCAAAGGTTCTCCATTGGATTGAAATCAGGACTAATTACTGGCAAATTTAAAATAGTCCTTTTGTACCTTTTTGATTTTATCCTGTTGTGATAAAGGGATCCACTGTGTCTGTCCCATGCCATTTTGAATTCTGTCACTGTGTTTGCCCCCACCACTTCCATCGGGAGGGCATTCCAAGCATCCACCACCCTTTCAGTGAAAAAGTATTTCCTGACATTGCCTTTCAGTTTACCCCCTTGCAGCTTCATGTTATGCCCTCTAGTATTACAGCTTCCCCATCTTTGAAAAAGGTCTGTTTGTTTATTAATACTCTTTAAGTATTTAAAGGTCTGAATCATATGCCCCCTGTCACTCCTCTCCTCCAGAATGTACATATTTAGGTCTTCAAGTCTCTTCTCATAAATCTTCTGATGAAGGCTCCAAATCATTTTGGTCACCTTCCTCTGAACCGCTTCCAGCCTTTTTATATCCTGTGCGAGATATGGTCTCCAAAACTGAACACAATATTCCAAGTAGGCCTCATGATTCCTTTAATAAGTTCCAGGCCTCCAGTTCCTGAGGAAGCAAAACAGCCCCATAATATTATGGAACCTCCACCATATTTAACTGTAGGAAGAGTGTTTTTTTCCGTATAAGCTTCACTTCTTCGTGTGTAAATGTATCACTGGTCTGCATTGCCAAAGAGCTCAAATTTGGTTTCATCTGTCCACAGAACATTTTCTCAGAGGGACTGTGGTTTCTCAAGGTGGTTTTGGGCAAAGAACAAGCATGCCTTTTTTATGTCTGTCTTTGAGCAGTAGGGTTCATCTTGCATTCACCCATAAAGTCCTTCTTTGTTTAATGCGCGGTGTATGGTGCGGGTTGAAACCACCACTCCAGATTGCTGCAGGTCAGCCTTAAGCTCTTTGGATGTTGCACGTGGTGTTTTTCCAATAGATTGCACTAACCTTCAAAGACTTCTTGGATTATTTTTCCATTTCTCACCACATCCTGGGAGGTTCTTGTCAGTTCCAGGAGCAGAAAACGTCTTAATAACATTGTGAACTGTAGACACAGGAATTCCAAAGTCTGAGGAACTGGCTTTGTATCGCTTTGAAGTTTGATGTTTGGTGATAAGGGCTTTTCTGAGGGTCTCAGTCCACTCTCTTGTCTTCACCATTGTGAAAATGGAACAGGGAGTAAATGTGGCCATTTTAAACATTAGAGTCATCATTTATTGGTTGATTCAAGCCATGTGAGTACTGACAATTGATCACAGGTGCGTCTAATTTGGCTGCAATGGGAATGTGGTTCTTCTGTTCAAACTGATTTGAATTGTTTATGAGGGCGCCAATAATCATGTTCTAAACCCACTGTAGTCTAAATGGTCAAACTGCCAAAATTATCAGAAACCAAAAGTATGACTTTAAATATCCCATTTATAATTTCTTCTTCTATTTGATATCTTCCTCTTAATTATTCTTTTTATTGGACCATTTGCCTTGAAAGGATATAAGCCTGTCTTGTAACAAACTATCCATTTTATTATTTGTATAAGCAAATAAATGCACAAGGGATGTATGGAACTGCCACCATAGCACACCACACTTGAAGAAACTCCAAAAATGTATCTGATCCCAGGATTGGTTGCACGGGAACAATCTCACTGGAACAATCACCGCTTCCACTGCAATGGCAGTAAATATCCTTTCTGTTCAGCAAACCTCTTGTGAAAGGAGAAAATCACCAGTAAGGAAGAAACCAGTGGTGTCAGGAATCACCAAAATGCAACATAGAACTGTGCTTCGAGCTCTCAGTATTTTAAAAAAGCCCTGTCTCAAGAGAAAGTCTTTTTTTTTAAGGGATTCCTTTCACGGGTAGCATTGCTTCAACCATAGTGTATCTGAGTTGTAGAAAAAATGGTATTATTTATTTACATTCTCTTATATACTGTGCTATTCTGCATCAGTGTGGTTTACATTGAACAAACTAAAATTACATTGAACAGGGCATTATAACTTGGAAATAACTATTTTACAGGGAACATGTGCTATGGAGGGTTAAGTGGCTTGCCCAAGACCACAAGGAGCACCTGTGGGACTAGAAACCCCAGTCCTTCCAGCCCAAGGTTGCTGTTCTCTAGTGGGATTTGAACCCCTGACCTTCTGGCCTGAAGTACCTTGCCCCAACCACTAGGCCACTCCTCCACTCCATTTTTTTCACTTTTATGGCATAATTCCAACTCCACCCAGAAATGTCATCAGACCCCATGTCAGTCAATTAAAGTAAACTCCACCTGTCCATTTCTCGATTCAACCCTGATGGTGAAAATTACTTCAAGTGGTAGATCTAAGATTGTTCTAAGTATTGAAGACTTGAAAGTTTCTCCTCTCCCCGAGGGTAATGTGGAACATGATCAAAAATGCACCCAGTAATATCAGAAAAATTATGATTGTGTTGTAAACAATGAGAAACAATCGATGCTGTCACCACCCTGGTGTTGACTCGTGAGTGATGCTCCTGTAAATGTAGTCTCATTGATCTGGTTGCTTTACCAACATATTTAAGTTGATAAAGACAAATCAGCAAATATACTACATGAGTTGTTAAATAATTGGTATGTCAGCATAACTTGTAAGTTTTTCCAGTAGAAGTATCAAGCTATTCATGCCTTCTAATGTTGTAGCACATAAGTCACAACTGGAACAAGGGAAATGACCCCTCTCAAGACCCGAATGATTGCTTGGATGGTCAGATGCTCTGGATACATAATTGCGGATGTTTCAACAGCGTTTCATGGGTCATCAAATAGCAGCATCTAATTGGATAAAGAAATAGAAGAGTCAACAACCAAGCATTTGTCTTCTTGAAAAGCAGATGCATTATGCCTCCTGTGTTGATAACCTGAAACAAAGTGATGGCATGAGAAAAGAAGTAAAAAAATGGAAGCCCTGTCTTTTCATAACTCTCAGGAGAAAAGTCAACTTCCTCCCTTAAAACTCCATGATTCCTAGTGAATCCATCACTGAGGGATCCATAGGACATACTGTAAGAAAGGGAAAAACGTTTCTGCATGAGAATGTATCTTGCCGCTGGCGTACCAAGGGTGGGGCAGTACGTGCGACCCTCCCTGGATGTCAGCTAGGAGGAGGGTGCCGAATCCCTTGCCCACATGGCGGAACCAGTGTAGCAAAAATACAGTAATGTGGTTGGTGGCTTGCCACGCAGCCTCTGCTTCGGGCCTATGGCTGTTCTCCCCCGAGCCAAAGTCTCATGGCGTGCCACAAGGAGGGGGGCCCACTATGGGTGCAGAAGGACCTTGGAATGCCACTATATGTTGCTGTCAGGAAGTAACAATGGAAGAGGCAGCAAGTAGTTAGAACAGGGACAACAGCAACCATGTGGTCCAAAGAAGTAGGGGCATGTGGAGGCTGTGCAACCTGAAGCGGCAGGGGCAATTGGGGTAAGATCAGCAGTGGCTATATGGGCCCAAAGCAGGAATAACAGGAATTTTGGCAGTAATGGGACCAATGGAAACTGCTAGGCCAGAAACAGTGGCACAGCCACAACAGGTAAGGGGGGAAATAGACTAACGGGGATGGTGGAGACCACCGGAGAAAAGAGAGATTGATTAGTGGGGCTGGAGAAGGGAGTTGGAGACCACTGAGGTCGGGGAGTGGAGGAGGGATACAGAGACTAATGGGGACTCGCTGAGGGTAGGGAAAGAGAGAGGGAGAGAGAGACTTATGGAGACAGGCTGGAAGAGAAAGAGACAAGTGGGGTAAGCTTGCTGATGGGGAAACAGTTGGGAATGGAGCAGAGTTTCCTAAATATTTTGAAGGTTGATAAGTGACCTACACAATTAAAACTGGTTGGGAATCTTTGTTCTACAGGTTAGTGTTGTGTTAGGATAAATCCTGCGCAACATCATGGTGTAGCTTTCAATTGCCAGGACCACCTGAGTGATCTATCCCGTGTTTTTGGAGAAAGACCAAAAGGACTAGGAAAGGGTGTTGGAGAAAACAGGAGGTAGGTGAATGCTAGCTGATTCTACTTCTACTATTAACCATTTGTATGGTACCGCACGGCATACGCAGCGCTGTACAGAGACATGCAAGAGACAGTCCCTGCTCATAAGAGCTTACAGTCTAGTTAAGACAGACAGCACAACTGTGAACTTGGATATGTCTAGGCAAGCATTTAGAGGGAAAAAGGGCTTTGCTTGACATATAAAGCATCTCTCACCTGCACGTGAAGTCTGTTTAATGCACCTGTAAAACAGGGACACAACCAATAGAACCTGACTGTCCTTACTGTGTCATTCTGAGGGACCAGCTCTGCTCTCTGTAACCAGTGTTACTCTCGATGGTGTGGTCTGACTATCCTGTATGCAGTTACACAACGGCCACAAAAAGAAAGAACCCCCTTTCTTTTTATAAATTAGGTGCCCTAAGTGTTAATTTCAGATTTAACAAAATAAAACTACATAA
The DNA here is from genome assembly GCA_033557465.1 of Ichthyophis bannanicus. NCBI lineage: Eukaryota > Metazoa > Chordata > Amphibia > Gymnophiona > Ichthyophiidae > Ichthyophis > Ichthyophis bannanicus. Next base: position 360,412,966 of record CM066039.1, read on the forward strand.
TGAATGATGCAAGGTAAGGTTGGAGAGAGAGGGAGCAACAGCTGGGCTCTGGGGAGGGTTTATCCATAAATCAGAAGCAGGCAAGACTGTCCTGGTGATTCCTTCTGGCAGCCTAAACACATCAAATTGAAGCAAAGATAGCATAAAAGACAGGGATGAGTCTGGAAGAGCTGTAGGTGCCATGTGTTACAGGAAACTCTTTTCTTATCCCTTTAAAAGCAGAATAACCACAGGACAGAAATGTTTTATGTACTAATGCTTTACTCATTTGGTCAGTGAGTTTCCATGTACCTGTTTGGTACAGAATGCTAATCAGTGGCCTCGCTTATTCACATTTTCAGCCATGTTTCTCCAGGAGAGAATCCTGCTTCTCATGTCATGCCTCCCCTAGTGCCTGTTGTTCAGCCAGACCAGTGGAAAGCACACATCAAAGCTTGGTTTTTCCAGCTGAGTGGGGAATGTTCCATGCCTACACCTGTAAAAAGGGAAAGTAGTCAAAGTCAGTGGCCTGCAGAGCTGACAAGTCCCACCCCCTGCCCTCCCCACACCTTAGTTGAACAAAAGCAACAGCCTACAAAAAAAAAAAAAGAAAGAAAAGAAAAGAGGACAGAGCGGAAATAAAAAAGGTCCTGAATATAAAAGGAAGATTATGAAAAAAGTAGAGAAATCAAACTAGGGAGCTTAAGAAAAGAGCCATAAGATGGAAACAGGGAAATGAGCAAAGGTCACCCAGGTTCAGAAATCACTTGCTCAAAAGTAAATTCCAGGCTGAGTCAACTTCCTAGGAACCTTCTCTGGTTCACATCTAAAAGTTTGGGGAAAGTTGTGATAAATTCTGTGCACTGGAAGACATAAGAGATCTTTTGCTGGTGAAGGTGTCTAAATATCTGTCCCAGAGCTTTCTCTCAATGACCTGCTGAGAATGTAGCTACACAACAGAGACAGGCACTATGTTATTAGAGTGCAAGAGACCACTCCATCAGATGTTTTGTACTTTCAAAGAAGACCTAGATTTACAATTTAAAGACACCAGACTAGAAGCTCTAATCATAAGAGGTCAAATCACTACATTTAACTCTAAATATGTACTTACTAGAACAATTTTGAGAGAAGCCCAGAGATTGCATGCTCTCTTCCCACCCTTTGGCCCATTTCTTTCCAGTGCAAAAGTGCACTTTTTAATTGACCATATCTGGTCGCCTTGGACCATTTTAGCATAACTAGATCTATTTGCAAACAATTCTCAAAATACATTTTGCAGCATCAGAGATTAGCCTAATCTTGAAAGTTCACCAATGCACAATTACTAAACAAACCCCTTCCAAAACCAAAAATATAAAAGTTCCTTATCTTTTTGTCGGAAGATGCCGAGGGAGGCTAGAATAACTGTCTAACCCCACCAGACGGCAGCCTCCATTTTATTCATATATATAAACTTCATCAAGAAACTTAACTCAACGGCAAGGCTCCAGTCCAAGCGACTTAACTTATCATCCGTAGAGTGCGGTATCCAAAAATAAGGCTCAAGGCACGACGTGCACGTTTCAGGATCCTCTCCCTGTATCAAGTGCTTCCATCGACTCATGTGTTTCTGTTAAATTAAGTAGAGTGGTGTTTGACAAACGTTGCACCCCCATATTAAAAAAAGAAGAGTGATCAGTGTTGGTGATATGTAGCAAACATAACAAAAAAGACAAAGGGAGTCTTTTACTAATGAACACTAGTTGACAGTGCGTGTTCTGGAGCACGTTAAATGTGCACTGGGACATGCATGTCCAGTTAGTTCAGGGCCATGATTCCTGCACTAACTGTGCAACCCATGTTAGAGGCACAAATGATACATAGAAACATAGAAACATAGAAATATGATGACAGAAAAAGACCACATGGCCTATCTAGTCTGTCCTTCCATAACAACTACAACAGTCCCCTTTTTACCTTTAGAGATCCTCTGTTGGTCCCATGCTTTTTTGAATTCAGTTACTGTCCTCATCTCTACCACCTCCACTGGGAGACTATTCCACGGATCCACTACTCTTTCCGTAAAGAAATATTTCCGCATATCACTCCTGAATCTATCTCCCTTCACCCTCATCCCATGTCCCCTCATAGCAGAACTTGCTTTCAATTGAAAGAGGCTCTCTCCCTGAACATTTATGCCACGGAAGTATTTAAATCTGAAATGGGCAGGGTAGGGGCGGAGGGTGAGTGTTAGGTGAACCAGTGCTAATATAGTGCATGCTAGGAGACTGAACTCCCCGTTAACTGCCAGGAAAATGCTTTACATGCCTTTGACAGTTAACACAGAAGTCTTGCACCTAATGCACCATGTTTTCAGTGCTCTGGGTGCATTAGGTGCAACACCTAAGAACCAATTAGTAAAAGACCCCCTAAATTGGCAACATCATTCTACCATTTCACCTAAAATCAGTGGTAACAAGTGGTGAAAGCAGCAATATCTTGTTCTTTAAAACCACCTAACTTCTTGTCGTCATTTGCCACACAAAATATTAACTCATAAAACCCTCACTAGTAAGTTTTCAGAGGCCAATTTAGGAGCCTTGGAGGGCATATTCAAAGTGATATTACTGGTTAGCAGACCTGCTAACCAGTTAATCATTGTCAACAGGACTTTCAGCAGTACTAAACTATTTAGTTCTGCTGAATATCCCCTTCTGCTGGGTTAAATGTCCCGATGGTACCCAGCTAGCGTTGGGTCATTCTGGGGCGGCACGAGGATAGCAACTTGGGTTAGTTGGTTAGCGGCAAATTTTTAGTCACTAACTGGTTAATCTAAGCTGGTTAAAGTTAGGTGAAATAAAAGCTGTCCTCATTTTAGTTGGTTTATCATGCATGCATAAAAAAAAACTATGCACAAAATTTTGCATGTGTAGACTTTGTTGACTTTTCAAATTAAAAGTATGTGTGTGCTCCAAGATTTTATTTTCATTTTAAGTTTCATTCTTTAGCATCCATTATTTGCAAATGAAGCCAAACAGAACATTTTCAATAGCTTTCTTTCCGGTTCATTTTGAGAGGAAATAATCCTGTTTCATTAGGTTTTTTATTTAGTTTCAAAATTAATCTCTAGATTTCTAACACTCCCAACGATTGTGATTTTATCTTGTTCCTGGATTTTTTGTGATTATTCCAAAGAAACCTTAAGAACCCCACAGACTGCAGTTTCCTGATGGTCCCCCTGTCCTGGTGAAATGTGTGAAGTAAAGGTCTTTGGACTTAGCCAGGAACAAACCTGTCACTGGAGACTTTGGCAAGAGCCTTTTCAGTAGAATGAAAGGGACATAAATCAGACTGGAGTGGATTAAGGAGGGCTTGAGAGGAGATACATTTCAGGCAGTGGTGGAGAACTGCGTGTTCAAGAAGTTTGGAAATGAATGGGAGAAGGGAGATGGGTCGATAATTAGAAGGACAAGTAGGGTCAAGTGAGGGTTTTTTGAGGAGAGGAGTGATTACAGCATGCTTAAAGAATGCAGGGAAGGTTGCAGTGGACAGCGAAAGACTGAGAATGTGAGATGGAAAGGATGATGGAGGAGGAGGGGGAGTTGAGAAGATGGGTGGGGATAGAATCAGAAGAATAAGTTGTTAGAGGAGGAAAGAAGAAGAGAGGTTTCCTCTTCAGAGATTTTAAAAAAGGACAAAAGGGCGGTAGAAGTTGATGGGGAAAGTTGGTAGTGGAGAGGGGGAAGAGGGGGAAAAGAAGAATTAGTAGGGAATTGCAGAGTAATCTTATAGACCTTGTTGTAGAAATAGTTGGCTAGGGTTTGGGCAGGGGGATGACAGTTACTGCACACTGATTTGCAAGATAACTGTCAATTGTGCATCAGGATAGTGAATGGGTGTGGAAAGCACATTTTGGTTAGTGCAGATGGGCATATCATGCACCGCCAATGCTGCAATTAGTGCAGGTGCAACTAATGCTACTTCAATTGTTCCATGCATTAGGGCACACTTCCATGTGCTTACTGCCAGAACATGCAGCCACCCCCTGACAGTTTCTGTAGAGGCTTTGCACTTAATGTACCTTAGTTTTAGGATAAAATGTGCATTAAGTGCAAAACCCTAACACACTTTAGTAAAAGGGCCCCTTTGTATTTTTACTTTGGATGTTTTATGTACATAAAGTCGATTCACTATGGGGCCTTTTTACTAAAGACTTTAATGCATGCTAATGAAGTTAATGTACTTTAAAGTGCCCACAACCCTTTTATTTCTATGGGCACAATGCCACTTAGCACGTGTCAATTTCATTAACGCGTGCTAATCTTTAGTAAAAGGCCCTATGTGTTATTAATGTGCATAAAATTTTCAGAACCGAAACCAGAAACCAAATTTGCATTCCTGTGACTTATCTGTTCACCCACTGCCAAACAGCTGACTTTTAAAACCCTTTCATTACCCCTATGACTATCTCTTTTTGACCTTGACACTGCAGCACTTTGGTTCAAAGTCTTTACATAAAATCAATTAGAATTAAATCATCAGTTCCCCATGCTCAATAGCAGCCATATTCAGGCAGCAGTGATGTGATCCATTGCCCTCAAAGATTTTTAGACCCAGAGAGTTGAAAACTACCTGATAAAAACAAGAAATAGCAGTATTTTATAAATACATTTACAGACGTTCAAAGACTACCAGAGTGATTCATGTGCAGATTTCCTATGCTTTAAATAGTCTATCAGTAAGATAAAGTGCTTCATGCTCCATTTTTGACACTTTTTCTACTGGAATAGAACCCTCTACCTAATTTAAAATAGAATTTAAAATATTTTCTCAGCATTGAAGCCTTATTTCTAGCTACCAAGAAAAAAGTGGCTTTTGGACAAGTTTACTATGTCCCAGGCCGATAATGCACACATGGGCCGTGTTACTAGCACAAGGCTGTATGCATCCTGAAGAGGGTGGGAATAGCCATCCCACTGCATTTACTATGGTTCACCATGGCAAAACAGCTGCAGGAGCAACTAACACTGCCCATTGAGGTGGCATTGTTGGCATTGGTTGCATCTAGCACAGGTAGAACAGGGTGGAAACGCCTGTGTTAGTTGCACCATGGTGGGAATGCCTTTATCCCATCTAGTCTCCAAATTGATGCATGCTGAAAGGATAGCATGAGGTTTTAACATGGGGCCGTGTGTTATTTTTTAGCACATGACTCTTCCCTCTTTTTCTCCACACAAATCCAACTGATAGCTAAAATCTGTTGTTTCTTTCTTTATAATATCAGCAAAATCCACCCCTTCCTTTCTGAACACACTACTACGACACTTATCTACTCTTTGGTCACCTGCCATTTAGACTATTGTAACCTCCTCCTTGCGGTCTCCCTCTGAATCATCTCTCTTCAATCTGTTCAAAATTCAGCTGAGTGGCTAATCTTCCACCAGTCTTGTTATGCTCATGTAACCCCCTCTTCTCAAGTCACTTCACTGGCTCCCTATCTGTTTCCGTATCCAGTTCAAAATTCTCCTACTGACCTATAAGTGCATTCATTCTGCTGCTTCTCACTACCTTTCCTCTCTTAACTCTCCATACATCCCTCCTCAGGAACTCCACTTTTCTGGCAGATTCTTTCTTATCTGTGCCCTTCTCTTCTACTGCTAACTCCAGACTTCAATCTTTCCACCTTGCTGTTCTTTATGCCTGGAACAAACTACCTGAGTTGGTACATCAGGCTTCATTTCTGGCCTTTTTCAAATCCAGGCTAAAACCTCTCCTCTTTGAGGCTGCTCTTGGATCCTGACCCCCATAGTCTCTTGCTCTTCAACTGTGTGTTTCCTTACCATTCCCCTAGACATAGCCTAGTCCCCAGCTGTTATCTGTCATGACTACATTATAAGCTCTGATAAGCAGGGGCCGCTTCTTACGTGTTTCTGCACAGCACTGTGTATGCCTTGTAGCACTATGCAAATGATCAGTAGTAATAGTAGATATCACATGCTGACCCCTGGTAGCAAGCTTTAGTGAGCATGCCCCTTTCTGTATAGTGAAAACTCAATCGGGGGGTGTGGGGGGGGGATGGTGCATGACCCACTACCGAAGAACCACTCTGGCATGTACAGACTCACACAAGCAATCCCTGACTTGTCATTCGCGGACCCATTAGTTGTTTTGAATTTTTGAATGCATTTAATCATCCAGCAACCATTTAACTGGAAGAAGTAAACTCCCCTGAACCTCTGAGGAGCCAAGGCTGAAAAACAAATACATATTTCAAATGAACAGCGCTATTTCAACCCCAGCTCTACATGCTGTCTCTGTCTATGCATTTTCTTTTTGAGTGAGGGGAAATCAATTCCTGTTTTTTTCCAAAAGCATTAAAACCAAAGACATCATTGAAAGAGCAGCTGGTACTTCCCAGATATCAAGAATTCTGTTACTAGGATGTGCGCCATTTCATTCCCACAATCATTTAGAACTATTAGTTTGATTACCTCCTCATCCACAAGATAATATTTGCTAGGCCCACAAGCCAACGCAATCAATACTTCACAACTTGTTAGGTCTTTAACCATCTATATCCTCCATAAATACGCTGGCTCCTTTGGGACAACTCTACAGAGAAGATGTTACAGGACTTGCTGTGTATTCTTACTTTATATTGAAGCAAAAATATGGCCCCAACACACATAATCACTTACACCAGATGACTAACTTTTACTGCCATCATTATATAGACAATCTGATCACTGCCTAATCTCTGCCCAAGGATGAGTAAATAACTTTTCCATATCTTCACTCAGTGTTTTACAACCAGATACTTGGAATCACCTGTTGAGTTTGATTTTTAGATGCACACCCTTTGTGTGGGCCTTAAGGTGACTGATTTACAAACTGGTTAAGTAACAGGTGATGAAGGGTAATGGCAGCTGGCGTTCATTTCAAGGAAATTGGAGTTACCAGTGGTGTACCTCAGGTCTATCAGGAAATGTTTTCCTTTTTGTGTGTGATTGTATCTGATGACATTGAGGTGGTGAATGAAGTAAAAAAGACTAACAAAAATCAGAATAATACTTAAGTGCATAGTGAGAAAAATGGCAGGTAGGAAAAAGGAAGTGATAATCCCTCTGTATATGTCTCTGGTAGGCCTCATTTCAAGTACTATATGCATTCTGGAGGCCATAACTTCAAAAGGATATAAGCTTGATGAAACTGGTGTAAAGGGCTTGCCAAAGTGAAAGGGCTCTAGGCTCTGTCTGTTCAGTGATCCTACTGACTCATCCCACCAGCGTTAAACCTTGGCCACGGTCACCCCGACATCACTGAGGTGACTCCCCAATCCACTCTGTTAAAGCTAATTGCACCAGCGGCGTCCACGCCTTTCCTAAAGTCTCACTTTGACTCATTTTAGTTTTGTTTTTCTGGTTTACTGTGCTGAAACTGTGTTTTCTTTCTGCCTCTGTCTCTTCAACGATCCTACTGACTCCTCCTGCCAGTGTTAAACCCTGCCCAAAGACTCTGTCATCACTGTGGTGACTCCCCAGTCCCACTCTGTTAAAGCTAATTGCACCGGCGGCATCCAGTGCTACTCCTTGGGGAGCCTCCTGGGGCCATCCTAGGCCCTGTGTTTGTCACCCTGGTTTGGTTTCTTGACTTATTTTTGTAAGCTTGGAAATCCTCTACCTGATACTGTCCTCATGGCAAATATACTGGTGCAGTGAACTCTTCGTCAGTCTGCTTCCACGTTGTCTTCGTTTCATTTTCATCAAGGTCAACACTCAGGTAACCTGATTTTCTGCCCTTCCACTTACCGCGTTATCAGTTTTCATTTAAGCCCACTTCTTTGGCCTCCTCCATTCCAGTTCATATGACTCTGCTGAATTGCAGATCTATCTCAGATCTTCTGGTCCTTTATTCATTAGACATCCTTTGTCTGACAGAAACTTGGCTTCGTAATGGAGAAGAACCCTATTTCTACAGTGTCTCCTCCCAGGCTACCTGGCCAATTCTGCCTCTAGAGCAGCCTGGAAGGGCAGTAGGGTAGGTATTATTTACAAATATTTCATGAAGGTCTCTGAGTTACCTATATCTCAGGCTGTAAGCTCTGAACCTCTTTTCATATCTCTTGGGCTGGTGCCCAATATAATCTGCTACTTCTCTACTGCCCCCCCCCCCTCCTTCCCTGCAAGAACCAGCCTGGGATACCATTCGACAACTTATTCTTGACCTCAGGATTGCACATCCAGAACTGATAGTATCAGGTGATTTCAATGTTCATTATGATGTCCCCTCTCGAGCCTGTGACTGTTCTTTTTATAGTTTTTAGCAGACCACAGCTTTCTGCAACACGTACATTCACCCACTTATGCTGCCAGTCTTAACCTTGACATTATTATTACTCACCAGGATGCTCAGTTACCCCCTTTCAATGTTCATACAGTGTCCCTTCCCTGGACTGATCACACCCTCCTCCTCTTTGATCTCTTACCCACTAGCCGATGCATACCTCCACCCGCTCCTCCAGGAAGATTACACCAACCTGCTTCGAGGCTTTCCCTGTTGCCAGCACACTATTTCCAGATGATTTTGGATCATTTCTGCTGCAGGACCAGGCCACTATCTGGCAGGAATCCCACACTCAGGCCCTTGACCCAATTGCCCCTGTAAAGAATTATGTCTGCAATTCATGTCGCTCACACAAATGGTTTCATGATGGTCTGCATCTACTCGGAAGGCACACCAGAGCCACTGGAAGACAGTGGCACAAAACCAGATCCCCTCAGCATTAACCCTTTTTAATAGTTGTCATTCCTACTATTGTTCTCGGGTCCATGCGATCAAAAAGGAATACTTTTCCAACATTATCAAAGCCTCACCCACTCTCAGCAAAAGCGGTCTTCTCTGTGGTGTCCCATCTTTGCACTCCATCTTAGGCTCAGCGGAATCTTCCGTGATCAGGCTCATCTGCTGCGGAGTTGGTGGAGTTCTTTTCTGAGAAAATTCAGGGGATAAAACTTGTTCTTCTCCCCATCTGGTCTTTTGTCTGCCTGATACCGTGTCAGAAGGAAGGAAGGCCAAAAAACTGCCAGCATTTTTCAAAGGTGAGGTCAGAGAGGCTGTTATAGCCAAAAAATCATCTTTCAGGAAATGGAAAAAGGAGCCAAATGACGAAAACAGGAAATAACATAAGCATTGGCAAGTTAGATGCAAGGTACTGATAAGGCAATCAAAAGGAGAATTTGATAAAAAGCTAGCCATGAAAGGAAAAATGTATATCAAAACCTTTTTCAAGTACATTCATAGCAAAATACCTGTGAAAGTCAGTTTGACCATTGGATGATAGAGAGGTAAAAGGGGCACTAAGTGAGGACAAGACCATAGCGGAGAGACTGAGGGATCTATTCTGTCATGCGAATAGTGGGGATGGATGTCCCGTTGGGACGTCCATCCCCGCTATTTGTCCCCCTTGCCATCCCTGACTAAGCCTCCCTGTACAAGCAAGGAGTTTGTATGGGAGGCTTAGACAGGGTGGGAAGGGGCGAAGTGGAGGCGGAGTTAGGGCAGGCAATGGGCGGTCCACGGCCTCGGATATACAGGGCCCATTCTGAAGTCGGGGCCAGACTGGAGGGGACTTATTCCACCTCAGAGGTGAAATAAGTCCTCCTAGAACCTCACCGTGTGGTTTACAGGTTCCGCAAATAGCCCGTCTCTGGACCCATCTTAGAAGGCACGACAGTGCAATTGCAGCCTATCCTTCATTATCTAGGGGTATTGCTTAATTCTGAACTTTCCTTTTCCCCATAATTGGTGCAGGTTATCAGGACTTCCTTTTGTGCATTGTGCCAGTTTTGGACAATCCAATCTTTTTTTTGATAAACCCGTTCAAACAACTGTTCTTCTCCATACAGTAATATCTCATCTCGATTACTGTAATATTTCTAGCTATTCAAAATCCTGTCATACGTGCCCTCACCCATGCACATAGATTTGATCATGTTACCCCTCTCCTGATGTAGCACCACTGGGCCCAATTAGCTCCCGTATTCAATTTAAGGCCTTGATTTAGTTCATAAAGCAATCCACGATGCAGCTCCCGAGCACATTTCCACTCTTATCACTCTTTAGGCCCTTGCAAGGGTGCTTCATTCTGCCCATGGTTTTCAACTACATATCCCCTCTCCAGTGTTAGTTAAATTTGAATCCACATGGAAAACTGCCTTTTTCACTGCAGCTCCAACACTGTGGATCTGCCTTCCCACACATTTACAAACTGAACAAAATTTTCAGAGATTCAAAAAAGCTTATTTGAGGAGGACTTTGGCCCTTCATAATTACGTTCTTATAAAGCCTTGCATTTCCTTGATGAAACAGGGCTCTCCCCTTCCCTTCCCTTATGTTCCCCCATCCCCTCTCTCTTCTTCCCTCTCCTCTTCCTACCTTTTCTACTCACTCTGCTTATATATATTTTTTTTTTAATTTTTAGAGTAATTTTAATTTTATTATGAGTCTTGTATGGTAAACTGCAATGCTTGTTCCAGAATCTGCAGTATATCAAATAAAGATAAACATAAAGACATAAACCTTGCAGAAAAGATAAGAGAGGGGAGAAATGGCAGAGACATTTAAATACATCCAAGGTATAACTTCACAGAAGATACACCCTTTTCAGTGGAAAGAAGGCTCTGGAATGAAGGGTTATAGGATAAGAGTGAAGGGAGCAGACTCAAAAGTAATCAAAGATACAATTTCTTTACACAAAGGGGTGATAGCAAGAGCAGTATCTGAATTCAAGGAAGCATGGGACAAGTACTAAAGATCTCTGAGAAAGAGGAAGGGAATGTAGAGCAGAGTGGTTGGTGTGGATAGACAGACTGGATGGGTCGTATGGTCTTTTTCTTCCAGCAGGTTATTTTATGTGAATGACTACAAAACTATAGTCTCTCTGGAGAGTTTAAGTGGCTGAAGCATTTCAGGACCACAGAAAAAGTCCCATTCTAAAGACAATGATAAAGGTGCCAACCCAGAACCATAGTGACATAGGTAGGGTAGCACAAGTCTTATGCATTCAACATATGACATATGTGCTAAGACATTGGTTTTCAACCTGATCTTTAGGGAACACTTGACCTACTGTATCTGGCTTTCAGATTATTATTAACGTGATATATTTGTACAAAATGGTATCAGTGAATTCAAATATATTTCATGCACATCTACTGTGGCTAGACTGCAAAACAGACTGGCCGGGCAATCTCTGAAGACTGGACTGAGAATCATTGTGTTAAAGAACTTTAATTTTCTATAAACCTATGACAATGAAAAAAACAATAATACATTGAACTGTTTGTGCAAACAGATTTCTTTTTACTTTATTTTCACTCATTTCAAGTATTACACAGCAGCAAAAACATTCTGATTCAATGGAGAAAAAATAATATTATGGCAAATTGCCACTGAAACAGCCAGTCAAAATCAATGTTGCATTTGCTTAAACCAAGCATGAATAGCACAGCTACGGAGAATCCAAGAATGGAAAATTCTACAAAGGAATAAAGAAAGTAGGTAAGATGCTTTTTCAAACTACATCTAATACTAAGCCCCACACCGGTAATGGAATAGGCCATTTTACTAGTGTGGGCTCCTTGCTAACTGCAGGGGGCAGTTAGCATAGCACAACCCGAAGATAACAAGGGGTATCTTAGAGCTGTGCAACTAACACAATGGGCAATGGGTGCAACTAATACCATTGAGGTTGCATTAGATGCACCTGCACTACCTGCATGGGCCATAAATGTATGCGTTAGGTGCGCCATGCTGGGAATTCCCAAGTCCTGCTCAGTCCCCACCCCGATGCATACTATCAGGGTAGCATGGGATTTTTAGCAGGGGGTCTATTGCTACCTTTTTGTGCATTGCCAAAACCGTGTACTAACCCCGCATTAACCTAGTAGTGACCTATAGTAAACATGCCCCACGGTGGAGTAGCAACTATTTCCCAGCCTTCGTCATAAGCTGCCCTGACTGGTTTCAATGAATTTTCCCTGGGGTTGATGAGAAGATTGTGATATTAGCCCTCACATTCATTTAAACCAGGGCATGAAAAAAGAGCAGTCAGAACCATGGATCAGGTCCCAATATAAGAGCAACAATAAAGGTGGCAACCCAGCCTCAGCTGCTTGAGACCCCCAGGTGACTCCTTCTGATGAAAAAGAGGAAGATAAAACACGATAGCCTCCATGAAAGTAACATGAACATTACTCTTCCTCTTAGCTGTTTCCTTTTCCACAAAGGGCCCTGTTTACTAAACATTTTCTCCATAGACACAAAGGACTGATTCCAATCCAGATGTACAGGCCCTCTGTGCGTCTGGCTGGATCCAGACACACAGAGGGAGTCGTGATTCCGATCCCATGGGGCACGTCTAGCCCCGCGGGATTGGAATCATGAACAGGCCTGTACATGCATGCCGGGACCGTGATTCAGCCCAGCCTGCACATACAGATCATGCCCGACTAACTCAGTTTGGGCTTTACAATGGAGCTGCAGTGGCATGGTACCAAGGCTCCATTGTAAAGCCGTGATCCCCAGCCCCCGGCTCCTACAATGCTTTCCTCACAGCCCGACCCCTGATCTGGCCTCCCAATGCCAGGGTTAGGCTGTGGGGAATGCTCTCCACCCCTCCCACTGCTACCATGTTCCAGACCGCCGTCCTCTGCCCAATTGGGGAACTAATTCCACCTCAGAGATGGAAACAGTTCCCCATCTAAGCTGTCGGCCCTGGATGTACGGAGTCGACAACTGCCCACCACCCACCCTAACGCTACCCCTGATCCGCCACTTCTCCGCCCCCATCTAACTTCTCCATACAATGAGCAGGGAAAGGGGACGGGGATGGGAAAGGGCATGAATAGCGGGGATGAACATCCCAACAGGACGTCCAGCCCCGCTATTCATGACTTAGAAAGACCCCCGAAATGGGAAAATCCTTTAGTAAACAGGCCCCAAAGAGTTTGAGACTGCAACCTATACTGTGGCCTTCCTGGGAATTCAGAAGTAACAACACAATTCCATTTTATGGAGAAACAAGCACTCAAACATACTAATATGCGTGAGTTGTTTTTCTCTCCCCAGCCAAAAGCCCATCTTGCCCTCCTGATGGAACTTCGTCACCCATATCACAAATGCCTCTTATGACAGTTTGAGGCATTTTTTAATGATTTTTCCATAGAGTATGAGCTTTGTTATATCTAATTATAGTGAAACCTCCAGTTTTAAACTGTCATTTAAAAACTTTCGGAAGATAACTTGTAAATACAGTATAAAAACAAATTTATTGAACTGGATTTTTCAGCTTTGATGCAGAATGTTTAGATTCAGTGCCTTCTTAATTTTCAGTATTTATTGGCCTGTAAGAATGGTTTCTTTTTAGTTGCTTAAGTCTTCTCATTGGACATAGTTTTTCCATCCAAATCTCAGGCCTGGTTCAAAGGCGTTATATGAAGGAAGAAAATGATGTGCTGGACACCTGTATGTAGCCCTTCTGAGTGGACACAGGGACTCTTTGGAGAGCCAGTGAACATTAAATGACCCATGCCACCAAGGCCCTTTCCTGTCAAGTGGGAAAATATTTTTTACAAACCTTTAGCTGATGCAAAATTCTCCTTCCAAATCCCAGCAGAAGAAAAGGTCTTGCAACACATACATTAGGATCGTTCCAAAGAAAAGTAGTCTACTGAGATAAATATTTTGGCAAATAGCACATTGAATTCTGGTACATTCCATGAAGAAAAAAAGACCTGTAAACCATATGATTCAGAAGTCTACTGACCATGCAATCTACATGTCACTACATAGAAAAGGCACTTACTTAAGAGGAATCTGTACTGGGTTCTCCCCATATTGATATTTGTATGACTTGAAGCGGACTCTCTCTCTTTTAAACAGAACTGAAACTACCACTACCTGTTGAATCTTTTTCAGAGAGCAACTCCACATTCCTACCAAAACCAACAGAAACACGGCATCTTTAAGACACGGGAGGTAATTCTTCAATGAAAAATATCTTCTGTCTCCCCTTTCACCAGTGTTAAGCCTCTGATTCTCTCAGTCTTATCTCCTTGGACCCTAAGATCCTACAGAACCTGGATATCCAGAAGCTTCTTCTGCAAGTCTCAGCACACACCTAGGACATGACAGAATAATGAGATTCAAAGTGGGCTTATAGGTTTTAGAGAAACATACTCCTTTGAAAACATCATCTATTAGGAAGTGTCTGAGCCACAACACATTCTGACTCTTTAGACACAGACACTTTTGTGACACCTTTATGTATATTTTTGCTGTTCCTTTGCTGGTGTTTGCAAGCTAAAATGCCCTGACCTCAGATGGACAGTTTCATTTCTCAGGGGATGCTAATGATGCCACCATTTGTACTGCCCCACCTTTACCAACATTCAGAGAGCTATTGTACAGCGAGTTAAGCTTCCATTGATCTCAAGGGCAAAGGATATTTTTAGATCATGCTGATGGTCCTTGACCAAAAGCATTAAGGCACTAAATCACACTGATATGGGCCATAAATTGCCAAATGAGGGTGTCCCAGATGTGCACTTGGCAAGAGTGGAATGAAAAGAAAACTACAAGGAGAGGACTCGCCTTATGGTGGCCTCCAACAGACTGTGGACTGACCTGTGATTGAATACCTCACAGTCACACAACCTTCCAATCACCAGCATGACAGGTGAAAGGACAAAGAGAGAGAGAGAGTGATTGGTCTTTTATCTGGATAATTACATTAGGTTGTTCATAAAACAGGTAATCAAAATAGACCAATCAGAATTAACCAACAGCCAGGCCACTCTGTAAAAACAATAGGAGTGCACAGTTCCAGAAATGTGCTTTTATTGTGGGGAGCAAGTATCAGGAGAGGCAAAGGGCGTTTCACAAATCCTCAACAGATACATCCATAATTGTTGTGGAATATTTATGTGCCCTCTTGGGTAACACATAAGTATTATCTAATGGTAGCCAAGCTTCTTTGAAAGGTAACATTTTTTCTATTAAATGATCCATATAATTATCCCATCTCTTTATGTACTATCTTAGAAACAGACGTCCAGCTTTCTGCATTGCAATAGATTTTTGCTGCTTGTCTTATCTTCAGTGTAAAACAGTGTCAGGATTGATAATGCATGAAATATGCACAGAAAATTAGTTAACAGATATGCAAGAGGGTACAGATTACATTTTGGCATAAACGTTAATGTGAATATACAGCTCCATGTCAAAAGTACAGCTCAACCACTAGATTAGACCTTCTTTGCAAGTTTCATTGAATGTCCCAGCTGATTTGCCATGGGAAAATCCCACCCAAATGGCTTGGGTTATATATAAGTGTACAAATATATCGCAAACATTTAAAAAAAATTAAGGCACCTTTCTTAAACAGTAATGGGAGTCTACCTTTTATACGATGGACTCTCAAAGGTTCCCCATCTCTGTCACCTATCACAGTTACTCCCAAGTTTCTCAACTGTTTTGTTTTTTTTTTTCATCAAAAATGCAAGTCATGTACCCATGGAGGATGAAGCTTTGGTATACTGGTGTTATGCAGTCACAGATTTCCTCATTTGGTTTTCATTTCATTTACATGGCCTGTTATTTACTTTGCATATAAAACCTGCTAAATTGTAGGCCCAAGGATTACATTAACACCTAACAGCTGTGAAACATCAAAGTTATCTACTTCTATCATTATGAAGCATCAAAGAATATGGTAAGTGCTTTCCAATTACTGCTCATAACTCTATACTCACTACCAGGTCTGTTCTGTTCAGGACTCACAGTATATATATATTTCACATACTGTAATTGAAATAAAGATTAGCAATAGAAATATCCAATTTATACTGGGTCTATTTTCAGATATAAGTATATAAGGAGTCTCATGCATGCACATGGGTATGGATTTGCCATTTTGGGCCATGTTTACTTGTGCTAAGGATACTGGTCTGTGCTCAGTGCCATATGGTCCATTTTATTCCAATGAGTTGCACGACACTCAGGGGTATGTTTACTAAACCGTCTTAACGTCACAGCCGCGTTATTATCACGCGATAAGTGATGTTATCGCGCGATAATGCGGCTGTGGCGTTAAGGCACCCTAACGCTGTGAAATCCGGCTCTGAAAGGTGGAGTAAGGCTTCCCAGAGGGCGGAGAGAAGGGGTCAATGGGCGGAGAGTGGGAGGGGAGAGGCTCCAGGCACACTAACGCTGTGAAATCTGGGTCTGAACACTAACGCCAGTGAAACCCTCGCATTAAGGCACATTTACAGGAAAGAGAAAGCATTTCAGTCAGCAATGTACAGCAAAGCCAGGGAAACCCAAAAACGTGATAGCAGTGATATATGTGTGCATGGAACAAAAAGGCAAATAAACATAGAAAATGACCTGAACCACATTTAAACTCCCAATAACCAAGCTGGCCAATAGTGATATGAATGAGAAACATAAAGAAACACTACTGAGAAAGCATAAAAAGAATATATCATGTTTGGAAGGGTCTATGCTCTGTCCCCCTACAAGGTGAATGATCACACATTGGAATAACAGTCATCAGGGTTTTCCCTTTATATTGGGCAGGTTTTTTATGGCGTGCACATGTGCAGCAACAGCAGGGTGGGCATGTAGGAAAAGGCAACTGTACAGATGCTGGAAATGGGATACAGAGGGCTGCAGGCGGCACATGCTGTGGTGCAGCTGGGGCACAGTGCGGACTAGGCAGATGCCTAGGTGGCACATAGGAATGCTGAAACTGTACAGCAGCCAGACAGCAACTGATGAGGGTCCAACATGGGCACGAGTGTGTTTCTCACAGTGTCACAGGGGATAGTACCCAGCAGGTACCCCCAAGGGCACAGAACATTGGCAGGCGGTGTGGGGGGGGGGGAGCATGCATGTCCATGTAGGCACCCCTACCCGAGAACCCACACCATAGGCAGCTGCCTACAGGAACACTGGATGGCCTGAGACTGGGCACCACCAGCACCACCGGCATAATGGCATGGCAGCATGGTGGCGGAGGGGTGCCAGTGGCAGAGGGGGCAGTGGCATCTGCCCACAGCAGACCATGGCCTAGCCCGTTTAGGTGGGTGCCATGCACTGCAACAGACAGTGTCTGTCTGATGAACAGTCACGGTATCCCCAGGGAATGAACTGTCCCTGTGGCAACAGTGTGGTGAGGTACACACAGCCATTGTGTTCAGGAGCAGAAGGTCACAGGTTCAAGTCCCAGCTGTGGCTCCTGCCAACCCAGTCCCCATATTTTACCCAGTACTAAACCGTGGTAATAAAGATGGAACCTTTATTGCAGATAACATAAACATGCCTGAAACGCCTATATTTTACCCTACAGAGCACAGACACCGTAAACATGTGCAATACCTAGAGCAGAGTTTCCCAACTGCAGTCCTGGAGGGCCAAACACCATTCAGGTTTCATGCTGTTTCTAATAAATATGCCTGTGCTGCATTTTTATGTGCCGCCCCCATGGTATGCAAATGTATCTCATGCATATTCATTAGGGACAGCATGAAAACCCGAACAGTGTTTGGCCCACCAGGACCGGAGTTGGGAACCTCTGCCCTAGAGCAGTGGCCAAAAGGGGCATAAACACCCACACCCACACCCATACCCACACCCACAGGCTTCACTATCCAAAGCCTCATGGAGAGTCAGACTGTTGGGCCCTGCGCACAGCAGCATCTCCCAATACTAGCACTTGCATACCTTAGCAATGCCGCCCTAAACCTGGGAATACGTTACACATATCTTAAAAGGTTGCTATGATTAATGGCAGATAGCAATTCCTAAGTTAAGCACAATTTGCTGATAGAGCTGCATCATAGCAACCTTTCTGATATCTGTGGAGTGTGTTTCAGTTTTGGTTTCTGACAGTGTTTACCACCCCGGGGAGTGACCCCAACAGTATTGCATACCATAGCCATGCCTGCACTGTGTCCAGGACTGGTGTGGTGGCCAGGGCCGCCAAAAGCCTCTATATTTTCACAATGCTGGCATAGGTGTGGGAGTGTGTGTCTGTCTATCCAGTGTGTTGTGGCTGCCTACACCTTACTCAGCCCACACTGCTTGCACTGTTTCCAGTGTTAGCCTGTCAATGTGCATAATGAGGAGCAAGGTACTGTGGTATAGCCCGGACAGGGTGGCCTGGGCAGGATGCATCTGCACAGAGCACAGGGCAATGGCTGGGACATTGTAGTGCCCGGCCACCACCTGCACAGACAGGGTGGCCACAGCATGTCCTGCTGGGAGGTCACTCTCACCCTGACTGAGCAGTGACCATGGCATGGCTAGGTTCCCCCATAGTGCTATGCAGTGTTTTTCTCAAGTGATGTTTATGGGTTATCTTTTCTGAGGCCTAATCAGTGACTTATTTGCTTGGTGTGTATGCATCTCATCCAGGAACATGCACTATGGACTAGCTAGCAGACTGTTTGCAGTTAGTATGTGTATGGCTGGAACACCGTGCAGGGTGCAGTGGCTAGAGACTCAAAGTGCTTGCTGCTGGAGAATGTCAAATGGTGGTGGGGGGCAGCTGAGCATTTCCAGGCCTAGTGTCTGTCTGCCATTGCCTTATGGATGTGCCAAGATCTGCCTTGAGTGCTCTGAAGGGTGCCTGTTCCCCCAGCAGGACTGGGGTTGATGGTCCTCTCTACTGCCACCATTGCAGGGATGTAGAATGTGGATATGTTGGTGGGCGATCCTATCCCCCACCCTGAGCCCCTGAGGGCGGGTTGGGTGGTGCTACATAATCTGCCTATGGGTCCAAACACCCCCCTTCACTTAAATCATGTAACTATGACACCCACACAGGATATGCATTATTCTGGGTGCATCATAGTCCACAAGGGTTAGACGTGACTGGGAAATAAGCATGGACACAGGTGTATCCTAGGTGTGCCTGCAAGGACTACCTGTCACACACTGGCACTGATGGCAACCTGCTGTATAGCCTATCTCAGCTAAGCCAGGTGCTGCGGACCTGGTGCTGAGCACCCCACCTTGCCCTCAGGGTGAGCACAGTACCCCCCCCCCCCCAATTTGTCAGTCTGTAGTTACTCTGTGCCAGTAACACACACAGTCAGTTCCCCCTACCAGGCCGAGGTGCTGTGGGGGTGCATACCCCATCTTGTGATCATCTGTAGACTGCTGATCTGCATGTGCAGTGCATCATGGGTACGGGTGGGTTATCCCTATCCTGGTAACCACAGCAGACAGTTTGTGTGGTGACCTGCAGTCCTTCTGTAGCCAGTCAGGGGGTTTGTTAGTGACTATAGAGATGTAGCCCTCTGGTTACATCACTGAGTGTGGAGGCAGAGGTCATGGGTTTGATCCCACAGTGGTGTTATTTGATAGGGCTGTCTGAAGCTTTTCCTTTTTTAATTTAAATTAGTGCTGACAGCAAAAACACCCTCACAGTGCTGTAACCTTAAGGTACCTCATAAGCCGCCCTATAAAGCGCCTTATAAGGCGTCCTATAGGGAACATTAGAAGGTGCCTTGGCGGACAGTGCACTTTATAATGTGCCCTCTAGAGTGCCTTATAGGGTGCCTTATGCGGCACCTTAGGTTACGGCACTGTGAGGGTATGTTTTCTGGCAGCACTAATTTAAATTTAAAAAGAAAATGCCTCAGACAGCACTGATTTAAAGTAAAGGATAATGCCTCAGACAGCCTTACTCATTAAGCCCACTGGGGGATCCAACTCATGATCCCTGTTTCATCAATCAATGTATTAACCATTGTGCTACACCTATGTTGCTGTGTTTGCAGGTCAGCGCACCTAATTAAGGCTAACGCATGTTAACGTGCCACGGCTCCCTCTATCGTGTGATAACGGACTTTATCACACGATAACCCGAAATGCTACCTTAAGACCGGAATGCCCACTACCTTATATAGCATTTGTCACAGTAAGACTGCAACTAATGCCGGTAACATTAAGACGGTTTAGTAAACATACCCCTTAGTGCATGACCCTTAATTACTTGCCTTCTCTAAATCTAAGCTCAAGGCGAGCTGAATGTAGGTACACGTTATTTCCCTATCCAAGCAGATTGACCCTCTAAGGTATACCTTAAGCAATGGATGGGGTCTGACTTACCCAAATTTATAAGGAACATCAATGGGAAAAGTAGGATTTGAACCCTGACTTCTTAGGCTTTTAGCCTCTGGCTCTAACCACCACTGGAAGGAGGCAGAGCCCAATCAACCAGGGTAGTGGGCGTGAGGCACATTTCACAATGGGACGTTCAAGTGCAATCTGCAATGGCAACGCCAGAACGTCTGAAAAAAAAAGATAGGCACGGCAAGTTCAGGTACAATTTCAGAAATGTGGGCATGCCCGATATGCACGTATATCAAGTGTCTATATAGACATCCCCAGGACAGCATTTCAAAAGCAAGATGTCTAATAGCATAAAGGTTAGCGTAGTGGCTTAAGAGCAGGATGGCCAGCATTCAAATCCTGGTGTGGACCTTTGTGATGTAAGACTAGTCACTTAATTCTCCATCTTCTCTATACGCTCTGGATGTTTTAAAGTGAAAATAAGCACTGTCCTAATGCTTATTCATGCCTGGAGCAGGTATACACATGGGTGTGCCTTCAGATGTCTCTGCTGGTTCTGAAATCAAATGGGGATGGGTAAGTCCATTGCTCCTCCCTGGACACACCTCAGCCACACCTCTGTGCCTACTTGTATACCCTTGAACTGCAGACATTTGTGAATGTCTTTTGTGGAATGACTACAGAAATGTATCTGTAATTTTGACGTCCACATGCATGTCTTCGTATGTCCATATCACAACTAAACGTTTTACAATGACCTTCTAAGTGTACAGATAACCTAGCAGCCTTATTTTATAATACATAATAACACGCTTGTGTTGATTGTATACATTATTTCAAAATACTGCATTCTATGTGATATGATGTGCTTTTAATAGTTCATCCAGATTAAGATTCCTGCTATCCAATTTATTTTTACCTTGTTCTTTTCTTATCCATACATCTACATGACCACTATCTTGGTTGATTGGATTTTGTTACCTTTTAGTAAGACAAAATCAAATCAAATTTTCTGGGTTTCAATTCCCTTAATAACCCCTCTCCCAAAAGAATGTGTAAATTTTATTTGGAAAAATTGTCATCTGCACACAATTTAACTGAAGAACAAAGAGGCAAATGGTCAATGTTTCTGGGGCACAATGAAATTTTAGGCACCTAATAACTATATCCACAAAGCTTAGCAACTCCGACGGTTTTGGAATATAGAGCTCTGTAACCTCACTCTGTGCATAAAAATCATTTTCTTTGCATGGGGTATTAAATAAAAAGGCTTCATTATATTTCTAGCATGCACTATGTAAAATGTCTCTAGATGGGTCTGTGCCAATGGGTAAATCATCATTTACCATAAGTTCCAGAAAGCAGGAAGATCAGGTTATTTGACTATTTTGAAATTATTTTTCTTTGATTCACAGGGAAAAGTGGTCAAAGTAGCATCATCAAAAGGCAATAAAATTATTTTGCTTTTAAAATATATATATATGTTTTGACTATTACAGCTATTACATCGGGGACCTGCAGCCATTGAAATTATCAGCAACAGAGAGGTTCTACTTCAAGTTAATTTTTTTACAACTATTGCTTGAAAGGAAACTGGTGTATAACCTGATTTCATACTGAGTGTAAAACCGTTCCATAAACTGGGGTCATTTCCACTCTTTCTTGGATTGGCCCATCCTCCACAGCACCTTGCTCAAAAAACTACATGAGAAGTAGTCTATCATTGAAGCCTTTGGAATTCCACCAAGTGGCTCCTGTGACATCATAAATAAGAGCCGACTTGTTTATGATGTCACTGGAACCCTGAGGTAAGAGTTTCAACCTTATTACTAATAGGCTTATTCATTTATAATTTTATATGTTCTAAACATTCACAGCTTTAAAACAGACTTGATTCTCCCTGTGTTTCATTCTTCCCAGTAGTGGCTGACCTTCTTTCTCTATTCTCTCATACTCTAGGTTATAGGTGTACAAGCCTCAGTCACAAAGAAACATAATTTTTAAGTGAAATGTTTCCTATGTGAAAGGACAATGCATTAAAAACAGATTGTGCTGTGTTCGCCACAATTGTTCCCAAGGTCACGGCAATATGCTCAGAGTGCAGCTGCAGCCAAATCCTTGCATGCTTTGAAGAGTATGCTTTGTGAAGTAGCACCATGCTGGTTTGCATATTATGTTCTTAATCTCCATAAAAGAGATCGGAATTAGGTTTCATATGCATTGATTATACTGAAACTTAGATGGCTTCCAGCTTTTTAAGATTACAGTTGCCCACTTCTATCATGAATATTGTCACCAAATATAAATATTTTAATTTGCAATAAAATCATTTATAATCTGCTATAGTACATATACCCCATGTCACTCTTGAAGGTCTTAATTGGCAAAAGCTCCTACAAGCAAATTTATGACATATGGTTACTGGATAGAGAGACCTGTCATACATTGGATCTCTGTTCTGCCCTGGTTTTCTGCTTATCACTCCCACTACACTCTTAGTGAATTCTCGAGCAGATCTTCCTCCACTGTCATTCCACTTTTAAGCAGAGTACCTCAGTGCTCCATCTTTTCTCTCATATTGGTGATGACTCTCAGATTTACTTCTCTGCACCTGAAATCTCTTCAGTAATCCAAGACCGTATTTCAGCCTGCTGTCTGATGTTGCTGCCTGGATGTCCCGCTGCTGTCTGAAGCTGAACCTGACCAAGAGAAAGTTCTTAATCTTTTCCCCTAAACCCACAATCTCCCTTCATCTTTTCTCTCTTTCTGTTGATAATAATACTGTCATCCTCCTGGTTTCCTCAGCTTGCAACCTTGGGGTCATCTTTGGCTTCTCTCTCTTTCTCTGCATACAACCAACAGATGGCTAAAACCTGTCATTTCTTTCTCTATATAATTAACAAAATGTGCCCCTTCCTCTGCTAACCCCAGACTTCGTTCCACCCTGCTGAACCTTATACCTGGAATAGAATTCCTGAGTCATACATCAGGCTCCATCTCTAGTCCTATTCAAATCAGGGCTAAAAATCAACCTCTTTAAGGTCCTTTTGGGCATCATCGTGAATAATACATTGAAACCCTCCACCCAGTGTGCAGCGGCAGCCAAGAAAGCAAATAGAATGCTAGGAATCATAAGGAAAGGAATGGAGAATAAAAGCAAGGATATTATAATGCCTCTGTATCATTCCATGGTGCAACCGCATCTTGAATATTGTGTGCAATCTGGTCACCATATCTTAAAAAGGATCCAGTGGAATTAGAAAAGGTACAGAGAAGAGCCACCAAAATGGTAAAGAGGATAGAGGGATACCCCTATGAGGAAAGGCTTAAAAGGTTAGGGCTCGAAAAGAGTCACGTGATGTGGTGAGAGCGAGCAGTCATGTATTGCTCGTGCTCTGGACCCCTGATCCCAGTGCCAGTGATTAGAGCC
Organism: Ichthyophis bannanicus; assembly: GCA_033557465.1. Taxonomy (NCBI): domain Eukaryota; kingdom Metazoa; phylum Chordata; class Amphibia; order Gymnophiona; family Ichthyophiidae; genus Ichthyophis; species Ichthyophis bannanicus. The sequence continues at coordinate 360,436,499 of CM066039.1, forward strand.
GTGATTTGGCCGTCGGGAGGCTTGCGGACGGCTAGCAGAGTGCAGGAGAACACACGGAACCAGTGTGTGAGGAGAGCAGAGCATGATGGTGGCTGTGAAGGTGATCAGGCATGATAAGGAGCGAGCAGAGGAGCCGCTCAAAATGGCGGCACCCTCCCCAGCATACATAGAGGAGATCTCAGCGGCGGTGGCGGGTGCTCTGTCGGCCCAGTTTGAAGCGCTGAGCGGCAAAATGGATGTGGTGCAAACTTCTTTGAGCTCCCTCAGTGCACGGATGGAGGAAGTGGAGACCCGTATGATGCAGAATGAAGAGGGGGTGACAGCGCTCACGCAGGAGGTGAGGAGACAGCAAGAGACACTGCAAGTGCAAGAGGCCAAGTTAGACGACCTGGAAAACAGGTCGCAATGAAATAACCTGCGTTTCTTGGGCATCCCGGACAGTGTGCAAGACAGGGATTTAAAGACCCATGTGGAGGCTCTGGCATCATCTATTTTGGAGGATGGTGACGAAGTTGGCCAGATCGTGGTAGAACGAGCACACAGAGTGGGGCCCAGGCAGCCAAAAAACTCTAGACCCCGTGTGGTTCTGGCTAAATTTTTGCAGTTCTCGCAGAAGGAAGCAGTGCTGCAGGCAGCCAGAAAAAGAGGTGTCATAGCATGAGACAACATGAAATTTCGGGGGGTGCAGGATTATTCCGTGGCTTTGAGCGAAAAGAGGAGAGCATACGGGTCTATCGTCAGCAGCTGGTGGAGGCCAGTATTAAATTTACGGTGCAGTACCCAGTCAGACTCCAAATAACGCACAAGGGAGTACATAAAGCCTTTGACTCGGTGACGGAGGCGGCCCACTATGTGGCAGGATTGGTGCAGAGGGAGCCTGTCGCCGTAGGACACCGGAATAGAGTACCGTGAGAACTGAATGGCGTTTAGAGCGGGCGGAGGAGAGACCAGCGGGAAATATAATGGAGAAGGCTAATGGACTGAGAAATGGAACTGTTTGTATATAAAATTATATGTGGCTATATTAGTGGAAGGAGAGATTATGGGGGGGAGGGGAATGCCTGAATGGCCCACTGGCATGTGACGGGAGAGAGGAAAAGCAAGGGGACGAGCTTGCATTCTGGGAGGGGGTGGGTAAAGTTAACAAACTGCATTATAATTGTATGGCATGATGGGTTTATGACTGTACCATGGGGGCCTTTCATTCCCCCTGCCTGGGGTTCGGCACTGTAAAGTGTAGCCCTGTGGGCCTCATGGCGTTGGGTTTTGCAGACCTGTAGCCATGTGATGGTACCAAACTTCCTGTAGTGAGCCACTCAACTGTATAAAGCCTAACAATGGGAGGGGGGCTGGATGACTGCGGTCACCTGGGTCAGAATTAAGAGGGATGGAGAGGGGAAACAAAAAGGAAGGGTATTCAGGGATATCCAATCCTGACTTTTAGGAGGTTACGTCAAGTGCTATGATGTCCTCTGGCTCAGGATTGGACCAGCCTTTTACTTGCATCTTTGGCACTGCTTTATTTATTTATTTATTTAATTTTCTTATATACCGCGCTATTTGTCATCAGTGTGGTTTACATTGAAACAATACAACAATTGGTCAGATATAACAGACCTATGACAAGTAACAGGAAAATTAACATAGAAGTAAACAGGGAAATCATTTATATTTCTAGAAAATACATGTTGGAGATATATAAAATCTATAAAATATATAAAATCTTTGATAGTAGCAACACCTATTTTGGCGTGTTGATGTACGGCAGAGGATATGCTTTCATGCTATATTTCTTTGGCAACCTATGTTTTCGGGGACATGGGTTGCGGGTAGAAATGACTTTGGGAGATTATCATTATAATGTGCTGTAGCTGGCTGTTGTAAAGTATGCATCCACTGACCTCTGCCTTATCTTCCGGTTTGGTATTACAATCTCGTAAAGTGCAACGGCTGTCCTGCTTCCCCACCAGCTGCATTGCAAGATTTGCAGGTGGGAGGGTGCAGGAGGGGTTTTTGAATGGGAGGGCAGTTGCCTACTGTGGGGGGATTCTGGTGTTAAAGTGGGTTGGGGGAATCTGTGCACATTACACGGGATTAATAAGTAGCGGAGAGTTCGGGGTTTAGGAACTAGGCTGGAGGGGGTAGCGGAAGGGGTTGGGGAGAAAGGGGAGATAAGAAGGGGGAGGGGGTAGGGCGCAGGGAGAGGGGTGGGGGAGGAGGGAGGGGTAGCGTAGAGGGGCGAGCTAGCCTAGACCTGGGTATAGGTAGGCGGGGGCATGGCAGGAGTGGGGGGGGGGGGTTGCTAGTAGCCTCAGAGGTTGGATATAGGAACACAGTACCTGGATGAGCTATTGGGAGGGCCTCAGGCTGGGGAGGTCCTTCCCATATTAAACTGGATAGCCGGCAGAATTGGAATTTTTTGGGAATGGATACCTTGAAGATTATTTCATGGAATGTATGCCGGATAGGGACCCCTATTAAGAGATATAAAGTGTTGCGAGCCTTGGCCCGACAAAAATGTGATATTGCCATGCTCCAGGAAACCCATCAGACTGCCGAAGAGCACCTTAAATTGAAGAGGGACTGGGTGGGGCAGGTATGGGGGGCCTCGGCGAAAGGGAAAAAAGGTGGAGTGGTCATTCTAATTCATAAACGGATCAGGTTTGTCCGGGAGCGAGACTATGTGGATCCCGAAGGCCAATATGTGCTTTTGTATGGGACCCTGGAGGGGCAGCCCGTAGTGCTGGTGAGCCTCTATATCCCAACGTGCTAGATCGGGCTCTTTACGCCCGCTTATCTTCCCGCGTGGAGCAGCTGCCCGAGGTGCCCCTGATCCTGAGTGGTGACCTGAATGGGGTATTGGACATTGAGTTGGACACGACCAGAGGGGGAGGGGATGGGGCGCGGGCACAGACAATGAGAGCCCTACAGAGCCTGTGGTGACGGCTGGGGGTGGTGGATCCTTGGCGACTGTTGCATCCAACGGATAGAGATTTCACTCACCAGTTGCGGGCACACAGTTCAAGTGCGCGGATCGATTATAATTTGATGTCTGAGAAGAATTTTCACCGAGTGGAGGATGCCCAAATTGGCCCCACAGAGATATCGGACCATGCCTTGATTTGGGTAGACCTTGACTGGGCTGCGACCACAAGGCAGACCAGATTTTGGAGATTCCCGGTGGAATTGTACAAGGATGCTGAGTTCCAGACATACCTTAAGAAATGCTGGACAGAGTTTGTTTCCCAAAATGAATGTCATCGGGAGACTCCAAAATTATTTTGGGAGACTGCAAAGGTGGTTCTGCGGTGGTAAATTATTGGGTATGTCGTGCGAAGGTGGAAAGTACTAGCGGAACAGTTAGTTCACCTCGAAAAGCAGGTGGTGAAGGATAGGCGGCGGTGTGGACTTAATCCATGCGCGGCCAACAAACGAAAACTGTGGGAGACCCAAGTCGCCCTGAACGAGGTATTGCATGGGAGGGCCAAAAAATCTTTGATGTATTATTGATATCAACTTTACCGCTTTGGAGACAAGCCTGGGAGGCTTTTGGCGCACTGCCTCCAGGGTAGTCGAGGCTCTCATGCAATGGCAGCCTTGCGGGACGAGCAGAGGAGACTGCATAAAGACAGTCGAGCTATTGCCCAGGTGTTCCGATCTTTTTACCAAAACCTATATTCGAAGAGGGAGGGATCGGTGGGTGCCATGCGACAGTACCTGTGAGAAGTGCACTTGCCTAGGTTGACGGATGATCAGAGGGCACAGTTGGACGCCCCGATAGCGGTGGAGGAAGTCCACCGGGTTATCCAGAAGGCTGATTGTTTTCGGACGCCGGGCCCGGACGACTTTGGGGCAGAATTCTATAGGATGCTGGGAGATTTGACACCTCCATCGCTGGTGGCGATGTATCATGAATGAGTTGAGCAGGGAGGGTTTGCATGGGGGGATAATCATGCATACATTACCCTTATACCTAAACCAGGAAAAGACCACACGCAGGCTGCATCATATCGGCCCAACTCGTTGCTCAACTTTGATTTGAAAATATTGGCTAAGATACTGACGGATCGCTTGGCCCAGTTTATGGGAGAGCTGGTTCATGACTCGCAGGAGGGCTTTGTTAAAGGCAGCTATGCGGTGCGGAATCTTCGGAAAATTTTGGCATCCTTGGAGTGGGTGTGGGCTACTGAGCAGCAATCCCTTTTGATTAGTTTTGACGCCGAGAAGGCATTTGACCAAGTGAACTGGAACTACTTGAACTTGCTTCTACCGTGCTACGGGGTAGGAGGGTCGTTTTGCAGTATGGTTAATTTGCTTTCCACACAGCCAACTGTGGGAGTGCTGTGCAACAGAGTATTGTCTGAGAAATTTTGTTTAGAAAGAGGCACGCGGCAGGGATGCCCGCTGTCTCCGTTGTTGTTTGTGCTCTCTCTAGACCCATTGTTGTGGAAGATAGAGGAATCCAGGGACATTCAGGGAGTACGTATGGGGCGCCAGGGGTTCAAGATGGCTGCCTTTGTGAATGATATGTTGGTGCATTTGACACTCCCACAGTGGTCACTGTCGTGCTTGCTGGAGGAATTTGCAGCATTTGGCCGATTTGCAGGACTACGTATCAATATGGAGAAGTCGGAGGCCTTGGATGTGGCGAGTACTCTTTGAGCGAGTTGGGGAGGGACATTTCCATTGAGATGGGTGCATGATTAATTTGTGTATCTGGGTATCCTTCTGACAAGAGACCCGAAAGATCTGTATAAAAATAATTTTGAAAAAGTACTTCTTAAGACTAGGGTACAATTTGTGATAAGGAAGCTTATCAGGACCCCAGAGACAGGGATAAAGAGAAGGAATTTACACTTATAAAAGGATCTATTTTACCAGGTCAGAGACACAAAACTCCCTTTACACCTAGAAAGCAGGAAATTCCTAGCTACAATAGGTTGCAGAATGCCCCTAGTGGAGAAAAAGAGAGGGAATACAGGCTCAGGGTAAGTAACCCTTACGTCACTGAATTCCCCAATTACTCAGCTGCCACGAGGCAGTTTGATCTCCAACACCTGAGAGGAGAGGGGGTGGAGCAGGCACCTGAGAGGTTTAAGACTAGGTCAGTTTATTCAGAAGGGAGAGGCAGGAGAGGAAGAAGAAGATGAAAGGAGAAAGAATGTGAGAGCAGTAGGAGTGCCTACTGGAAGAGGAATGGATCTAGAACAGTGAGAACAGCAGGAACCAGGAACACAAGTTGGAGAACAGGACATGGAAGCAACGGTGAATGGTGGCCAGAGCATGAGGGAGGAGAAGCTGCTACAAGCTTTGACCCAGGTATGAGCATTAGAAGCTTGCCTAATTCTGAGCACTACAGAATTGCCAGAGACAGCATTAGCCCTAATGGAAGGCAGTCAGCTAAGCCCTCTGAGCCAAAAACAGAGGAAGTGCCAATGCAACTGGGTGAACCAGACTTAGCTTTAGAAGAAGAAGTCTCATACATGGATTGCTCTTTATGCCAGTCTTCCAATACAGAGGGGATGGAAGGGGGTCAACCATAAGGAAAACCTCCAGTGTCCGGTAGCCCTAAGAGCCTGTGGTTAACTTGTGAAGGTCCTGAGTTAAAGGCAAAATACCTTTTTTTTACTATGCAAGCCGAAGCTGCCTAATTAAGTTGGTGAAACAGCTGTGAGCCAGAGCAGTGCTCAGCCTGAAGCCGTATTAACGGTGAAAGTAAGGAAAGCTTTTGTTTGGCTGTTTATAAGAAAACCTTGCATAGAGAATTGTTTGCCTGTGAAGAGTTTGACTGCCTTGTTGAAAGTTTTTCGATGTTTAAGAAGACAGGAAGTGTTCTGGACTGAGAGAAAAAGAAACCTGCTTTAGGAAAAGCTGTTTTCTGTTTGTTTGATCAGCACTGCAAGCCATGCCTGATAGCAGGGGCTGTTAAAGTATTTATGTTTATACTGGAGAACATTGCAAGCTGTTTTGTTTGGAATTCATTTATATCCTGATGTTCATTTACAAGAATCCTGGAGAAATAATCCAAAGGTGGAATTTGTGAACCTTAGTGTGTTTTTTTTCAGTTAATAAACTGTCATTACCTTACCACTCAAGGCAACTGCCTGAAATCAGGTACCAGTGTGATACAATGTATAGAATTAAGAATGTACATAGTTTCCCCCAGTTACTTCCAAGTTGATCTCCCTGTTTATTGTAAATACAACTCAAAGTTCCTTGTGTTGTATAGTTGATGTTAAATGTAAACCGCTCTGATCTAAAATAGAGCGGTATAGAAGAACTGTTAAATAAATAAAAATAAATAAAACTACAAAGGTGTTTTTTTTTTACCTGAGGTTGAATACTTTCTGACTGAACTACCTTTCCCATAAGGCATTACAAGGCAATCAGTCAATTAAAGACCAAAAGGTGAATCTCTCTAATGACAACCATGCCCCTCCATACTGCATGTAAGGGGCTATGGGCGTGACAAATTGAAGGGTTGGACTCCTTTGCCATTGTCTTTGCTAGGGAGAGCAGCGGCGCTGGGGATGGTGATTTTACCACGCGTTTTCTATTGGTTGCAGACCCTCCCGGTGCGGATGCCATGGAGGGATGTAATGTGTATAGAGAGGGAGATCCGGGGCTTTTTGTGGAGGGGGGCTATGGCACGTATCCCGATGAACCGGCTGCGAGGAAGTTGGAAGTGGGGGGGGGGGGGATAGGAGTACCCGATTTGGGAGCGTATATGCTGGCTTGCCAGGCCCGACACATTGGGGATTGGTTGGGCAGCACAGACGTGTATACCCCCATAGAGATAGAGGAGGAGCTGGTAGCCCCCCACAGTTTGGCCACAGTGTTGCATTTTAGCAGTTCAATGGTGCCGCGTTGAGCGACTAGTAGTGTGTTGGTGATGCCAGCACGGCGTACTTGGCAGCGGCTACAAAAAAACTGGGGTGGCAGCCCGGAGGTGTCACGATGGCTACCCATAGGGGGAAATGCTAGGTTCTCCCCTGGAACAGATACAACTATTTTTTGGCAATGGAAGAAGGCAGGCATTCCGAGTGTGGGCCATGTGGTGGACCAGGAGGGGGTGTGTAAGTCCTTTGGCGACCTGTGCAGGGAATATGAGTTGCCTTCCAGACATTTTTTTGCATATGCTCAGATTGCTCACTATGTGGCTTTGCTGCTGAGGGCGGCGTTGGATCTGGAGCGCTCGGAGAAGATTCTGGCATTTTTTGCTTTGGGGTTTGATAGTCCACCCAAGATTGCAGACTTCAAGAGAAGGCTGGGGGCATATGAGGCCCCGCCAGATTACTCGGCGGAGGAGGCACTGTGGGCGAGGGAGTTGAATTTGGAGGTGGCCCCAGGGTCGATTGGGAGAGCATTAAGTCGGATTTCAGGGCTCGTGGACGGGGCTAGGTGGCGTGAGATACAGTTCAAATGTCTGATACGAGCGCACTTCTCTCCACGACGAGCACTGCGCAGCCACCTTATGTTAGATGGAGGCTGCCCAAAGTGTTCTTGTTCTTTGGCAGATTTGGGGCATATGTGGTGGAGGTGCTTGAGAATTCGTGGCTATTGGATGCAGATAGGTAACTATATGAGTAGCCTTATTGGCCACCCGATCCAATGGATGGGGTCCCTAGTGGTCTTGGATCAGCTCCGACTGCTCTACCCGAAGGGAAGGTGGGAGAGGATTCTGGTGCAGAAGGCATATCTGGTGGGTAAGGTTCCCTTACTGCAAAAGTGGAGAGAGCCGGTGGTGCCTTCTTTTTGGGAGTGGCACAATAGCTTCCACCAGTTAATGCTGCTGCTGGAGCGGAGAGGAGCCCGAGGGAGCACCAAACAATGGACCTCTTTTCTTTTTTTTTGAAACTTTTATTTTCATTTTACAACAAACAAAGGAACAACACACCAAAAGATACAAAACAAGTATACAATGAGGAAAAGTAAACCCATTACCCCCCACCCCGGTGCTTCTTCTCTACCCGTTTGTATCAGCATGTGAGCGCTTCCCGTTAACAGTGATTATACATCAAACAATCAAAAAATATCCACAATACAGCATGATCATGAGACAGAGATAGATACAAAGTTAGACAGTCAGATGAGAGCATTTAGCAAAATGTACATATTCATTGAACATCTTCCATTAAGACCAATAAGAAGGAGTCTGAACGGAGGAAGCACACAGACGAGGTATTTGTTCATATTTACTGTAAAGACAGGCATGATTCCACCATTCAGTGAGGCTCAGATGGGAACTAATTTCCCAGTATTACTCAATGAGGGAAACAGCAATGCCAAGCATATAATTCAAAAGGAGATAAGCCATTTCTTGGGAGAGAGGGGATCCCCGCAACTGGGCGAAGTCCCACTACCCTCCGAGAAAGGGACTCCAGAGAGTGCAATATAGACTAAATACGACCCCAGACCCGACTCCAGTGATACTGTAGTGCGGGATATTCATGCATAACATGAAATGAAGTAATAAACCAATGGCCACAGGACATGTCCAGCAACCATTACCCTGAGTAGTGTTCCATATGTCTGAACTGTGAGGAATGTAAAAACACCGGTGGGCTAGAAAGAAGAGGGTCTGAGTGAGTGAGGCGGGTCAGAAACCCGTGTCCCTCTGCTCCAGATAAGGCTCCATTGCTCCGAGGTTAAAGTCACATGCAATTCTCTCTCCCATACTTTCTGCGCTATAGAGGTATCTCTAGTGATAGCATTACCTAAGGTTTAGTAAAATTGGATGCTACACCCGGTAAACTACCGAGAGATCGGAAGTTTCCAATCAACCTTATGCAAAGAGTGCCGATGGCGGAAATACTCTAGTACTCCGAATGCAATGCTAAAGTTACACTGACCAGAGTCGGGAGTCAAAAGGTTGCATAGGAATATTAAAGGCACCTAAAGTGTCGAAAAACATTGGTGGATAGTGGGAGTCTAATGGGAGAGTCATACCAGGGAGTAAGGTAAAAGGAATCGGTGAGCAAAGGCCCGCTACTATATCTAGCCACACAGGTCTGCTCGGTACAGGAGTTTCCAACCAACAAGCACCTTGTTTGAGAAGAAAAGATTGAGGGAGCACTTGAATAAAATCGCCACCAAGTATTAATGGAGCATTAGCGGAGGCCGAGGCCAACTGAGCAAAACTTGCTTAGTGAGCAGGGTTGTCCACATTCGGGAACATAGTGCAAATACACGTGAATTCACTATCTCCAACCTCAAGGTGTACACGGGCCCATCTACCCTCCATGTCAGCGCTAATATCAGGTACAGTAGCGTGCAAAAACTTCTTGACCAGAATGACTATCCCGTATCATTTGGAAATGGTGGGAGAGTAGGCAGCTACCATGTGAGGCCTAGCATTGAGTTTCAGTGTTTCAGCAGAGTGTAGTGCGTTTTCGAAAGAAACACCTAATCAACGTGCTCGTGTCTAAGATAGCTAAGGATTTTCTTTCTGCGGAGTGGACCAGCAATGCCTTGTACGATGAATAATAAGATTTTACATGAGGCCATTCAGAAAAGTTAAAATTCTAAGCATGATAGCACACATAGTTTTACTGCGTCCCTCAAACTAACTGTATCTGGCTGTACACATGACATAGGAAAATAAGCTAATATAATACAATGAAGCGCCCCACATTAACAAAGATAACCGCAGTACGGTAGAGGAGAAGCAAAACCCCAAAATTACTGGCGACCATGTGTCTGCGGGGAGAAACCCCAGAGAAGGCCGAAATTGAAAAAACATATAACCTGTAGGACTGTGCGTGCTCCGAATCCGACCGAGGCACACATCATGAAGGGATAGGAGACCAAAGACATAAGTCATACAGAGAAAGAAAGAAAGTCCAGGCTATTTCTGTGCTGGGCTATGATCGCCGCATCGGGCCCTTCAAAATGGCGGACAGAGCCGGCAGATAAGAGTCCAAGATTTGGGATTAGCGCATCTGTTCTGCTTCTTTGGAGTCCAAAAATGTTGATAATAGATCAGGATCCTCGAACGTCCTGGTCTGGTTATGGAGAGTCACTCGGAGTTTCGCTGGATACAACAGGCCAAAGCGAGCCTGTAGCTGTTGAAGTCGAGGGCGAAGAGCAAGGAGTTTCTTCCAACGGTCAACGGTAGGCTTTGCCAAATCCGGAAAGAAGGAGACCTTACGACCTTCATATTCCAAATGATGATTCGCTCGAGCAGCATGTAAAATTTGTTCCACTTGTTGATATCGTAGCAAGCTAAAGATAATAGGCCGGGGGGTCGTGCGGTTGAGCGCCATGCGGGCAGGAACACGGTGTGCTCGATCGATTTCCAGTTCTCTGTGAAAAGTAATCTTCAGCAAGGAGGGAAGAGTTTTGAGCAAGAATTCTCTTATATCTCCTGCTTCCACTCCCTCCGGCATTCCAAGGAGCCGCACATTGCTGCGACGGGCGCGATTATTGCTATCTTCCAATTCCTTTTGAAGATTCTGTATCTGGCGCTCAGCCTCGTCCAGTTTGCCCAAGCGCACCTCGTGCGAGTCGAGGACCCCCGCCATATTGTCCTGCCGTAATGAAAGACCTTCAAGTCGGTCTTGGAGCACTCCAAAGTCTTCTCGCATGGCTCGAAGCGCGTCTCCATTAGACTGCACCAATTCCTTCACGCCGCGTATTTCCTCCAAAATCTCCAGGTGCATTGCGGGGTTTTCACGAAATGGAACCATCTTCTGCGGGGAGGATACCTCCGTTTTGGAGCGTTTTCCGTGAAAAGAAGAAGGAGACCCGAAGTCCAAGCGCGCTGGTTTGTGGGCCGCCATCCCCCCCGAGGTGCCCCGGTCAGCTCGGAGCAAAATAGTAAATTTATATAGGTATTAAGTCAGGATTCTGAGTAGGCCTCTCGGGAGCTTCAACGCAAAGCGTCCTACCCGCTGGACATCAGGCTCCGCCCCCCAATGGACCTCTTTTCTAATGATCTGGGAGCCCTATCTCCAGCAGCTAGGACTGCAGGTTCACAGTGCCATGTTACAGAGTGACAGCTAGGGAGCAGGTGTTCAGAGGGGGGTAGGGGGAGTGTTATTTATTTTTATTCTCTTATATACCATGCTATTCTGCATCAGTGTGGTTTACATTGAACAAACTGAAATTACATTGAACAGGGCATTATAACTTGGAGATAACTATTTTACAGGGAACATGGGCTATGGAGGGTTAAGTGGCTTGCCCAAGACCACAAGGAGCACCTGTGGGACTAGAAACCCCAGTCCTTCTGTCCCAAGGTTGCTGTCTGCTAGTGGGATTTGAACCCCTGACCTTCTGGCCTGAAGTACCTTGCCCCAACCACTAGGCCACTCCTCAACTCCATGGGTATCCCCTATCTATGTGCTCCTATGGAGTGTAAACTGAAGGGGCAGAGGTTATAGCAACAAGGGGGGGGGGGTTGGGAAGGGGGAGGGGGAGGGGAGGGGGAGGGGAAGGGGTTAAATGAATCTTACAAAATGACTTGGTGTCTTTTTTTTGTTAATGCTGGTTATCACGGTGAGTCATGGTTGTTTGAACCCCGGGACAGTGGGTTAGAGACAACTCTGTTCGGGGTTCTTTGTATGTATTGACTTGAGTTGTATAAGTGTATGCTGTGAATTAATAAACAGAGTTTTAAAAAAAAAGGTTAGGGCTCTTCAATGGCAAATAGACGGCTGAAGGGAGATATAATGGAGTTCTATAAAATAATGAATGGAGTGGGACGGGCAAATGTAGATCAGTTATTTACTGCTTCAAAAAGTAGAAAGACTAGAGGACATACAATGAAACTACAATGTAGCTCATTTAATACTAATAGTAGAAACTATTTTTCACTCAATTCATAATCAAACTCTGGAATTTATTACCAGAAGATGTAGTCAAAGCTGTTAATGTAGCTGGGTTTAAAAAAGGTTTGGACAAGTTCCTGGAGCAAAAGGTCCATAAACCATTATTAAAGAGGACCAGAGAAATCCACTGCTCACCATGGGATAAGCAACATGGAATCTGAGTACATTTTTGGAAACCTGACGGGTACTTGTGACCTGGACTGGCCACTGTGGGAAACAGGATACTGGCATTTCTTATGTTCTTATGTACCCTTATTCTCCTATTTACCCGTGTTATAACCATTTTTCCTTAGTTTCACTCTAGTCCCATTTGTTGTGTTTGTCTCTTTCTTAAATAGATGTAAGCTCTCTTGAGCAGGGTCTGTCTCTTATAAGGGTCATTCTGATCCGTGTTTGGACTCTGCTTGTGGCAAAAGAGCTCCCACACATATTGCCGAGTTGTGCAGGGTGCTCTGTTTGTGGGCAGGCGGGGAAGGCCGTGGGAGGAGCTGGCAGTAGGCGGGAATGCGACCCTGGATGTACAGAGCCAATTCTGAGGTTGTCCCTGTGTGTCCGAGGTCAGCAGGGTAGACGTGGGAGGGAACTTATTTGACCCAGGAGGTGGAATAAGTCCTCCTGGATGTCGGGGGACCGTGAAGCCTGGCGACATCAAAGAGGTAAAGGGATGCAGGGGTAGACCCTCAGCCCAACCTTGGCCATGAGAGACCAGATCAGGGAGTCAGGCAGTGGGGAAAGAGCCTTTCCTTTGGCGGCTGGGGACCATGGCTCCTGAATGGGACGCCATGGCACCGTGGCTCCATTCAGGAGCCTGGCTGAGGTAGCTGGGGATCTGCTGTGCATGCAGATGATCAGAATCGGGCCATAGCTTGCATGTCCAGACCAGTAGGCCTGATTCTGATCCCGTGGGCACATCTAGCCTCCACAGGATCAGAATTGGGTGCTATTGCTATGCGCCCAGATTCTGTTCGGCCATACAGGGACAGGATGGCCAGGATAGAATCGCCCTGCATGTGTATTTGTACAGAGTTGCATACTGTATGCCTTGTAGCGCTATACAAATGATAAGTAATAGTATTATTGAATATAAAATGCCAATATTTAGGCTCAGTCAAGCTCTAGATAGACATATAGGTGACACAGTATGATAGTGGTTCCCAAACCCGTTCCCATGACCCCCCTGCTAGTCAGCTTTACAGGAAATCCACCATGAATGCTGCATTCAATATATTTTGGAGAACAAGCGCATTCAAATTTATCTGATGCATGTTTGTTGTGGATATCCTGGAAACCCAAGTGAATGCAGGGCCATGGGGATAGTTTTGAAAATCACTGCAGTATGGCGTTGTGTGTGTTGCATAGGCGGAGGGAAGGGGGAATGCAGGCTCCACACTTTTAGCAAAAATACCAACAAAGCAAGAATGCCAAGCGAACAAACTACTTGGATGCACTCTTTCTAAGTAACAAGATCTATAGCAGCCCACATTTCCTGTTTGTTGTGCGTCTTTAAAAAGGAACATGCCATTGCCGTGGAATACAGGAAAACAAAGTCATTGTTTGCTTGCTTTGAATCTTTTTGTTCGCTGTGTTCTGAGCCAGTGTTATCCTAGAGAGGGGGCGAGAGAGATTTTTGGCTTTTGTGTTCTGCAGCTGCTCCATAATGGAAAACTACAGCTTAGAACTGTACGTGATCTATTTTCTCTTTTGAAGTCATATAGTCAGGTGCTCTCACATTTTAATCCTTGAATATAATGTTCTTTGTTGTGTTATTAGGCGTCTCTTTCTCTGGTCTCTTTTACTGGTAACCATTATAGCCAGAATATTAGTTTTCTCTTTCGCACTTTGAGAGCTTCCTGGTTAGAAAGGCGTCTTTCTCACCGGCTCCATATCCTGCTAGGCTCATTTTACCCCTAGAGGATTCGACATCCATTAGGCAGCAACAACAACAACTACAAAATCTCAGTTTTCTATATATGTCTACTGTATTAAAAAGTGATGTATTTGTATGTTAATTGATGTGCTTTGAAATATTCCAGGATTTTTGGGACAGGCATACAAAATAAATGAATAGGATGCATGAGACAGAGCTTCCTATACCCCCATTAACAAGCTTGTTTGTTACATCTCCACCCACAAAGGTTTAGCTATTCACCTAGATAAATAACTTTTATTAGCCTCTTAGAGGCCTTTACTTCCTAAGAGCTTTGGGGCAGAAACAAGCACAGGAAGTCTTCTTTTTTGCTCATGTAGCCCAAGATTTCTTCTGGTAGAATTTTCTTTTTCCTTTCCTCACAAGGATCCAGGTAAGATCAGCCCAAGGGTGTCTGAAATCCTAAGCGAACTATAGGCCAAGCACTCCTGCTGCTCCCTTGTCCCCACCCCCATCCCTATCCCCACTTACAGTCCATTATTTCCCAACTCCCACCCAGGTCTCCAGCATCTCCTCTTCCCTACCCCCCTCCCCCCAAGGTGTCCAGCAACTTTTCTTCCCTACTCACCACCAGGAATCCAGCATCTTTCGCCTCCCCCTCCCCCCCCCCATTTCAAGATAGCCAGCATGTCTCCTCTCTTTCTTTATCCCCCAAAATAGTCAGCATCTTTCCCCTCTTCTCCCTATCATCACTACTGCTGCTGCCACCATCTCTGTGGGAGGCCAAAACTTTGAGATGCGGAGATGGTAGTGCAGTGCCAATGAAGCCCTTTAACATTGCTATCAGAAGCAGGTCCTTCAGCATGTTCACATTCAAGGCCTTCTGTGATCCACCCTTTCCGACAGAACATGGAAGGCCTTGAGTGTACGCACTGCACTGCCACCTCTGAAGCTCAATATTTTGGTCTCCGGTGGAGGTAGGGTGGTAGGAACAGCAGCAGCAACGATGGTAATGGTAGAGGAAAGGGAAGAGGGGGAGATGCTGCACCTCTACCCAGAAGCCTGATGCCCTAGGCAGATTCCTAGTGGTATGACTGGCCCTGGAGTCAGGTGATATCATCCTCCTTCTCTCAACTCTGTAAGATTCAACTAGAATCAGGGATTCTCACCCCAGTCCTCAGAACACACTTAGCTAGGAAGCTTTTCAGGATAGCCACAATTCTCCCTACCTCTGAGGTCATGTTGGATACACAGCTTCAAGGCCCTGCCTCAGTGAATCCCGTGTCCAAATTCAGCAATCACTGAATCCAGAGACGAGGCTCGGATTCTTCAACAATAAATCAAAATTTTACTTCATGGGTTTTTCAAGATGGAACTAAGAGCAAGAAACAGATAAAAATCAGGGTACAGTTCTATAGCGCATTAAACAAAACAGGTGAAGACAGAGCGTCTTGACTCCACAGGTTGGGTGGATTCCTAGGATAGGTGACAGTCCATTTTCTGCTTCCGGATGGATGCCAGCTCTCCTTCTAGCAGCCTTTCCACTTGGGAGTTTCTGTGGAGCAACTCCTTCAAAAAAACTAATACATTGCTCACCTTTACTTAAATCTCAGGTCTCCTGGCCAAATGACTACACTCCGCAGAGTCCACATTTTTTTCTGGAATAATGGCTGTGCCCAATGATAGCAAAAAGGGAAAAAATAACCCTCCCATATAAGGGCTTTTCAACACCTACTCCCATCAATGACTACTCCTTCTAGTCAGAGTCATTTATATTAGGCATGTGCATAGACAAAAAAAAGTTCAGTTCATATTCATTTCCAATTTTTCCTGATTTGCAGACATTTTTTCATATGTGTTTCACCTATTCATTCTTGGTGAGTGCATTGTATGCATGCTAGAAATGTTTTGAGCATGCAAGTCAATTGGATGTGTATTAATTCATAGGTATATGTGCATACAAGTGATTTCTGTGCACTTGAAATATTTAGATTCTAAAATGAGCTAAATACATGCTCATGAATGTACACCCCTAGTGAACACCTCCACTTTTTTAAATCTCTATATTTATCATACTTTTAAATGGTTACAACACCAAATTTTACAGAATGATGAGAAAGAAAAATAAAATTCAATATATGAGAACAAATCTCAACCTATGAAACTAAACATCTCCCACAATACATCATCAAGCCCATATTACTGGAAGTAAGGGGGGTTCAAATAAGTACAATTTAACCAATCAGAAAAATACAAAAAGAAACAGCTCATCCAAATATAATATAATAGACCCAAAATACATCACCGTCCGACTCTGACAAAAACTACAAGTCTAAATCAAAAGCTTGGAGTCTTAATTCCTGCAGCTGATGTGGCCCAAAGAAACAATATCACTTCCCATGATGAAATAACAAGGATACTTAAGAAAAAATATGGCCCCCAGAGCTAAGACTCGAGGTCTCAGCTCCTAGAAGGCCTTATGCCTGAGATGTGTAGGTCTAGAAACATCGGGGAAGATATTAATTTTTTGCCTACAAAATAATATTTCCTTCTTGGAGAAAACAGACTTTATTATCATGTTCTTATCAGCCTCTGAGACAAATAAAACTACTAAAGTAGCACGAGAGACAATAATACCTGAAGACGATTCTAGAAAATTAGATAAATCAAGACTAGGAAGATCAGAAACCTGATCTAACACCCCCTCAGCTGTAGCTAACAATTTCCTAGCTCTAATAAATACTACTAATCTGCAACAATGAGGGGTCTTCAATTAACAAAACTTCATTCAAATACTTATGAAAAAGAATCATTGGAGACAGGTAATGAAATACATTACAAAGATTCGACTTGTTCAAGCCATGGTATTTTCAATAACATCATATGGATGTGAAAGCTGGACAGTGAAAAAGATAGACAGGAAGAAAACTGATGCCTTTGAATTATGGTGCTGGCGGCGAATACTGTGTATACCATGGACTGCCCGAAGAACAAACCAGTCGGTACTAGAGGAGATCAAACCTAAGCTTTCTTTAGAAGCTCAGATGACAAGACTTTGACTTTCATACTTTGGACACATCATGCGAAGAGAGAGATCATTAGAGAAAGACATAATGCTTGGCAAGATAGAAGGTCAACGCAAAAGAGGAAGGCCAGCAATGAGATGGATCGATACAATAACAGCAGCTACGGGTACCAGTCTGTCAACAATGAGCCGCCTGACTGAAGACCGAACACAATTTAGGATAGCTATCCAGAGGGTCGCCATGAGTCGACTCCGACTCGACGGCACTTAACAACAACAATGAAATATAGGAAAATTAAGGCATCTGATATTCCATCCATGATGAGAAATACTTTCCAAATGTTCCAGTTGCCAATGGCAAAAGAGGTTATCTTTAATAGAAGTAGCTGAGGCTGACTGCACAGTCTTCAGCTGGCTCTCAAATTTACCAGGTCTCTCCCCCAATAATGATAGTTTAGAATCATGTTTCAGTAAACTTCACAACAGCATCTTTAGTATACTCTTGCAATTAATTCAAAGTTCCCGTCAAAATAGCCTCAGTCTAAGACACAACAGCCCATACATCTTTCAAGGACACATCTTTATCCGCATGATTTTCTAGCGGACAACTAGTATTTTAATGATAAAAGCTGCAAAACTCTAGGCAGAGGGGTCCCAGAAAGATCACTGAGCATTGCGTCAGGCTGAGATTGAACGGAGAAATGGGTGAGGAAATCTTAACCAAGGTATCCTCCCTATTTTCCAAACTTAAAAAATCAGATGGCAGGGGTTGGGATACACCCCCATTAATGGTTGGCTAGAGATAAATTGAATCAAAACTTACAGTTGCTGAGGAAGATACGGACAACTCCTCCATACCTCTCCTAAGAAAATGCTTATCAAGCGGACCCTCCACTTTTAAGGATTTTACTGTAGACAAAGCTGGTAGGGGAATCCTCTTCTTTCTCTTTCCCATATTTCAAACACCACCAAAATTTATTCTCTGTGCCAAAGTGCGCTGAAGGGGCACCAAAGGGGTGGAGCCTGACCCTTTGGACATGCCCCTTTGGACACGTACCCGCAAGAATGTGCCCACTACAGTGTCCCATGGGAGGGACTTGCTTTTAAAGCCCCTTTTAGCCATCGTCTGCCACAATGTTGGAGCACATACCGGCAGGGATCAGCTGTTCCTCCTCCGCTCCCCTCAATTTCAGGATCTTCCAGTCAGGGGCAGGCTTTTAAAGCCCCTTCTAGCTGCCGTCCACCGCAGTGCTGGAGCACACACCAGCAGGGATCAGTTGTTCCTCCGCTGCTCCCCTCACTTCCCACCACTCCCACTTTTTACATACATGCAAACAGAAACAGAATAAATTTTGGAGGTAATCGATAAAAGTATGGGGTATCCTTTAGGGATTTGTATAGGCAACATCTAAGTGTCTCCCAAATATTTCCAGATTTTCAGGGTTTTGGATTTCCTTAATACACAACCCGGGGCACACCGGGCTGGCTTCTGAGCCTCATTTCTTCCTTGACCTTCCCCTACCCCCCTCATTTAACCCGCCACCCCTTTACACAATAAACTGGCTCAAAGGTCTATTCCATAATTTACATTTATTTGTGGGATTCAGCTTGCATATCATAACAACACTGCTGCAATCATATTCTTACAGAACATGACCTTATTTGTACAGAACATATCAACCATAATATATCAACCATAACATGATACCCAGTCTATCCCGATTCTGACTGGGAGGAGTGCAATGCTTTTTGTTGCCTTGTTCTGTGTTCTGGCCTGTTCCGTGGTCAAGACCTCCCCCCTTTCCCGTCATCCACTGCTCTGTCAGGGTGCCCGGGAACCCCTGTGTGTTCTATGGGCCTGCAGACCATGACTAGGCACCTCTGGCCCTGGTACCTGGCCCACTCGTCACTGAGTCCAGGCACCCCCATTGGTGCCTGGGCCCCTTTTTCCTTTTAATCCATGGTACCCCTCCCTCCCCATCTGGTAAGGTCCTGCTGCACGCTGTGACGAACCCCCCCCCCCCCCACCCATCAGTCCCTGTCTGCCTGGGAGTGAGGAGATGTGGTTTCAACCCCTTCCTCTTATTGCCACGGCCCCTCCCCCCTGCAGTCTAACCCATCCAGGCCAGGGCCCTCCTCCATCCTATGGCCCAGTTGTGGAGGCTGGCACCCTTTAGCTGTTCCGTGCCAGTAACGTACATGTGGGCAGCTTTACAAGGGCAGGATTTCTAGCTAACTGCAGAGGAGTGTGTACATCTGTCCCCTGCAGTTAGAGTGGGAATGCAGTGAATGGCCCACAGGTGCCACTATCACCAGCCATTGAGGTGGTGTTAGTTGCATCCGCACCACCTGCATGAAATGTGATTAATATGGGTGACTAACGCCCAGGCTAGCCACTCCACATGGGAACATCCCATCCCACCCAGTCCCCACCCCAATGAGGGGGGTTTTAGTATGTGTGCCCCATGCTACTTTTAAGCATGACATTTATACCACACACTAACCTCATGCTTCCCCGGTAATGCACGTTAGTGAAAATGCCCATTAAAGCTCTCTATGGGATAAGTTTAGTAAATCATGATAAAGGTTAGTGCAGGGCTTATTGCATACTAAGAGCCATGTTTACTTAAGTGTGCTTTAATGGTTAGAGTGGGGCTTGTAGCATGTTAAGTGTGGGGACTTGGCTGGTTAAGAATGGAACATGGGTGTTAGCACATTTACTAACTGCAGCCACTGTCATTAGTGTGGGTGCCCTTAACGCCACCTCGATGGGTGGTATAAAGTGTGCCAGTATGATGGTTAGCATGGTGCCTCATGGTTGCAGAGTACTAATGGCAGGGGACAGATGTACATACCTCTTGAGGTTAGCATGCACCTACATGCTAGAATTGCATCCCAATTGCATGCTAACTTAGCATACTTTAGTAAACATGCCCCTAAATGTGCCACACGGATATCATGGGGCTGCATGGTAAAAGCCTCGTGCTAACCGCTTAGCATGCAATGGAGTAGGGACTGTGGACAGAACATAGATGGTGATGGCATGTCATGGTTAGCACATGCGTCTTTGGTGCATGCTGATTGCAAAGATCTCCATTAGTGCAGGTGTACCCTGCCTCAGGGGTGATGGTAAGTACACCCATATGCCATTTAGCTTGGCTCCAATGCTCTAAGGCAGAGGGACATGCAGACTCCTTCCCAAAAGTTAAGAGTCTCCCTCCATGCTAATCTTTGGGATTGAACATGTGCTAACGTTGTGTGTTTTAGTAAACATGTCCCTAATAGACTCACCACATGCTACGTTCTCATTTAGTGTACATTAAATCAATTTAGCATGGACTATATTTTTTAAGACACACTAACAAATCAAATTCAAACTAACAAATGCAGACCATGCTTTTATTCAGCCCCCATAAGCTGCTAGTGACCCTTAGCATTTCCAAGTCTTCTTAGACTCTACAGTTTCTTCTGCAGCAAGCATTGTAGTTTCAGGAGTTTAATACACATCTTCTCAGGGTCTGATGGTAATGGTAGCAGTGTATATACATAGCAGTAATTCCCTGAAATTGATAGTCTGCTACTATTTGGCTGTAAATTTTCCTTTTTATTGTCTATTTCTTTTTATATATCTGCTCCCATATATTACTTTATTGGGTTTCCTAGTATTATGGGCTACAAGAAAGAAGACTTTTATTTCATCAATATTTTTGATTTTTATGCTTTGCTTATATTTTCCTGTTATTGCATGCCTTATTTTATTTTTTCAACTTTGTTTGAATGCATAATAAAAAGTTAAAATAAAATGTGTGAAAGAGCAAGAAGAATCCCTTGCTAATCTTTTTGATAAGTTATCTTCAGCCTTAGACATTAAGAGGTTATTTTAGAAGCCGTACTCGCGATCTGCGCATGAATAAGCAGGTACATAGTCATATAAATTGCATTTCACATGTAAATGGACATTTTAGGAAGGGTGCATTTTACACATGGCTGTCCATATCAGGTCAAAATCATGTGGCTAAACAGTCCTGTGCATCCCTGCACCTCCTTATTCATATTTTAGAAACAGCTCTATCTCTTGCAGATGCGTTTCTAATATACCAGCCCAACTGTAAATGCGGCGACCTCAATGTCTCAGTTCTGATCCCCATGTATGATCTAAAATGTGTCTTTAATTCGGCATCTGTTAGATAATTGTTTTTAGCATTGGATGTATGATATGAGAGTGTGTATGCACATGGCTTCACTTGCATGAATTAACCATGAGAAAAGATATGGTAATGTGTTAAGACCAATGGCTTGCAGAGTTGAAAACGAGAATTTTGGGGTTCTGTTCCACCTGACCTGGTGGCTCTGTGAACCAGAGATGTACAGAGCTAGTGGGGAGATATTCCCAAGGGGTTCAGACAATCTAAGAAGAAAAGAGCAAGAACAAATTTGGTGTACCCAGAAGAACAGGAGAAACTCTATGCATCAGAGAAGAGAGAAAAAGAGGTGACCCAGAAGACAAAGGGGCATGTTTACTAAACACCGTTGCTGTGCGGGTTCCCATTAGTGTGCTGGTGCCATATAAGGAGTGGGCGGGCCAGGCAGAAAAAAGAAAAAAAACCGGACCGTACGTGTGTGCATCGCGCTAATGTGCGGGGCCCACATTAGCGCGTGGAAAGGCTAAGTGGGGCGCTGCTGCAAAACCAAACAACAGAGCCGTAGTACAACGGTGAAGACACTGACCTAAAGTGCAGGGGCCAGGGGTTCAAACCCCCATTGTGCTCAATGAAATAGACCAGCTAAGGCATCAACTTTTATGGGCAAAAGTGGTGTAGGAGGTATATTGATTATGGGCGGCAGAAGGCGGCGCACTCTTTTTTTATACGGCATGAGGCGGCGCACTGTACATTGTGGGCGGCAGATGGCGGCACGCTGATAAAATGGGGCAACAGAAGGCGGCGAGCCTGTGGGCAGAAGGCGTCGCGCTGATGTGTGAAGGGGCAGCCCAATAGTGGGAGGGATAAGTGGCGCGCTGATGCGCAAATAGCAGGAATGGAGCCATAGCACAATGGTTAAGACACTGACCACTTATGCAGGCATCATGGGTTCAATTCCCAACAGTGCCCATTGAAGACAGCTGGCTGAGGCATTATTTTAAGGGGCATGCCCATGTTGGGCGGCATAAGGCGGCGCGCTGTTAATGTTACGCAGCAGAAGGCGGTGCACTGCTAATTTTGTGTGCCACAAGACGGCGCGCCGATGGCTACAAGGCTGCGCACTGCTACTCAAGCACAGGAACAGAGCCACAGCACAATGGTTGTGACACTGACCAATGGTGCAGGGACCAGGGGTTCAATCCCTCACAATGCCCATTGAAAAAGACTAACAGAGGCAGTATGTTTTATGCTGTGGAGTGCTGTAGGAGGCCCACTAATTTTATTTTGTGATAACAACTAGAAAACGCACGCTCACAGCATGTTAACATAAGGCAGCCCATAAGGCACATGTGACAGTGCACCGTCTGCCAAGGCACCCTAGAATGTCCCCTATAGGGCAGCATGTATGTTGCGACACAGGATAATGTATAGTGCACCCTATATGGATGGCAACCATAAAGTGCCGTATACGGCGCCCCATAAAGCGCCCTCAGAGGCACCTTATGGGTACAGTACGCTCAGGGTGTTATTGCTGGCAGCAACATATTACAGTAAATTAAAAAGATGCTGTGGACACCCCTATCACAGAACCCCACTGTAGGTTTGAACCCATGACCTCTGGCTGCACAGAGAGTGATATAACCATTGGGCTACAACTCCATAGCTGTAAGCAAGCCCCTGGCTGGCTGCAGATAGCCTGCATGTCACCTCACAGACAGTCTGCCGGTGTAAACAGGATAGGGTTAGGCCACACGTACCCATGATGCACTGCACATGCAAATTAGCTGTCCACAGATGGACACAAGATGGGTAATGCACCCCCACAGCACCTCGGCCCTGTTGGGGGGAGTGACCGGGTGCACCCACACAGCACCTCGGCCTGGTAGGGGGCACTGACCGGGTGTTTTACTGGCACAGAGTAGCTACACACCGTTACATCGTGCGGGTTCTGTGCTCACCCTGAGTGTGCAATGAGGCGCCCAGGACCAGGTCCACAACACCTTCCATGGCTGATGGAGGCCAAGTGGGAGTTCCAAAGCAGTGTTAATATGTAAGATAGCTAGCTTCTGCACAAACACCATGGATATCCCAGTCAGGCTCAGCACCCCCTGGGAGCCCCCATCAAACAATCCACACTGTACCTTCCTGCAAAGGTGGTAGTAGAGGACAACATCAACCCCAGTCCTGCTGAGGAATGAACACCACCCCCACCCCACCCCACACACAGCCACAACACAATAGCAGACAGACATAGGACCAGGATAAGGTAAGCTACACCCCACCACCAGATATTCCCCTGCAGCAAGCCAACAGCCACTGCACCCTGCAAGCCATTCCAGCAAGACACATGCCAACTACAAACAGTCTGCTGGTTAGTCCATAGTGCATGCTCCCAATGGAGACACATGCACCCAGAACTGGTCTGCCAGCATACACAGCAAGCAGATAAATCAGTGACTGGGCCCCAAATAGAAACCCATATCTATCACATGAGAGAAATATTGTATAGCACTATAGGGGTGCCTAGCCATGCTGTGGTCACTGCACAGTCAGGTTGAGTGTGATCTCCCAGAAGGACATGCTTTGGCCACCCTGTCTGTGTAGGTGGTGGCCGGACACTACAATGTCCCTGCCAGTGCCCTATGCCCGGTACAGATGCATCCTGGCCAGGCTACCCTGTCCTGGCTATACCCATGGTACCTTGCACCTCATTATGCACATTGGCAGGCCAATACTGGCAACAGTGCTGGCAGTGTGGGCTGTGGAAGGGGCTTGCAGCCAACACCCACTGTATAGCCAGACACACACTTCCACACCTATGCCATCATGGTGCTACTATTGAGGAAGTAATTAGCCTTACCCACCAAACCGGTCCTGAGCACGGCAAGGCATGGATATGGTACGCAGTACAGCTGGGGGTCACTCCCCAGGGTGGTAAACACCGTCAGAGGCCAGGCCTGGAGCACGCACCGCAAACACCTAACACAGTGTTTCCCAACCCAGTCCTACGGGGCACACCGACCAGTCAGGTTTTCGGGATATCCCTAATGACTATGCATGAGATATATATGCATTAGAGATATCCTGCCAACCTGACTGGTTTGTGGCCCTCCAGGGCTGGATTTGGAGACCCCTGCCTTACACCTCTGTCATTTAAGATTGTGAGTGGGCAAGGTGCAGATGTCCTAGACATCGAAAGGGTATATAGAATGTGACACATTCCTCCTCGATTCTCACCACCACCAAAATATTGTCTATTAGACAACTGTTTGGTGGTGGTGAGAATCGAGGAGGAATGGGTCACATTCTATATACCCTTTCGATGTCTAGGACATCTGCACCTTGCCCACTCACAATCTTAAATGACAGAGGTGTAAGGCAGGGGTCTCCAAATCCAGCCCTGGAGGGCCACAAACCAGTCAGGTTGGCAGGATATCTCTAATGCATATATATCTCATGCATAGTCATTAGGGATATCCCGAAAACCTGACTGGCCGGTGTGCCCCGTAGGACTGGGTTGGGAAACACTGACCTAACAGATTGTTCGGATGGGGTCAACTAGCAGTATGTGCGTAACGTATGGATAACTAGCTGCCTGTGCTCCTAGCAAATGTCTCAGAGCTGTGTACCGTATACCTCAGGTGTAGGGTGACATTGGTAAGTTATGCAAGTGCTAGTTTTGGGAGATGCATGCAAGGTCCAATGGTCTGCCTCTCCAGGAGACATTGGCCAATGAGGCCTGTGGGTGTGGGTGTGTCTGCCCTTGATGGCTGCTGCTTTACGGCACAGATTCCCAACTCCAGTCCAGGTTTGCATCACACTGTTCTGGTTTTCCTGCTGTCCCTCATGGATATGCATGAGCTACATCTACATACCATGGGTGTGGTGCATAGATATACAGCACAGGCATTTGTATGAGTGGCATCATGGAACCTGACTGGTGTGTGCCCCACCAGGACTGCATTTGGGTGATTCTGCTCTGGGTACTGGCCCTGTTCATGGTGTCTTTGCTCAGTGGGGTAAAAGATAGACGTATTGCCATTGCATATGTCCTCGCCAGGAAAGGTGTGCCCTTACTATCACTGTTTACTTGGGGGAAAAATATGTGGGCAAGATTGGCAGTTGCCCCAGTTGGGCTTTGAATCTGTGACCTTCTGCTCTTGCATGCAGTGTCTGCGTGCACTGCACCACTGTGTAGCCACAGATTGGGTGGATTCCCTGGCATGTCCATGACTGTGGATCCGGCAGGGCCTGTCTGTTGCAGTCTGTTGCAGTGGACGGTGGCAGCCTGCACATGGCTAGGCCTCTGTCTTCTGTCGCTAGCAGCCACTGCCCCCTGCACCACATGTACTCATCCGCCAACATGCTGGCATGAGCTCCTCCCATAAAAAGCAGGTGACCTGATTGGAATGTGGCAGTACGGGACTGCATTTGGGGTACTTGGCTGTGGGTAATGCCCATTGTTGTGGTGTGTGTGCGTTGTTGGGTAAAATATGGGTGTTTTCCCCATGCTTATGTCCCCTGCAATACAGGGGTGTCTGCGCTATCTGTGTTTAGTGGTGGGTAAAATATAGGGACTGGGCTGGCAAGTGCCCCAGCTGGGCTTTGAACCACTGACTCTGTCCGCTGCACCACACTATGGCCACAGAAACAGTGCAGCCCCTGGAGGTAGTAAGCCTGGCAGGATGGAGTCACAAACCCTGCTCTACGCAATTTTACTGTGGGCATATGCACCCTGTCTGGTGACAAACGTGCACATAAACCACGGAAATGACCACGGGAACTGGGGGAAACAATATCACCACGCTGGGCAACAGTGATATTAATGGGCAACCAGAGCAAACACTCCCAGGACAGCTCCACAACAGGAAATGTTGTTTGGAAGAGTCTCCGCTCCGTAAACCCTTCCAAAATTCATTTCTTTTTTCTGGAGCTTTGTTGGGTGTGTTTTCTGTATTTGCCCATCACTATAACTGTTCCCCAGCTGAATTACTATTTTTAATAGTTCTGTTGTGGTCATTTCCTATTTTATGTGCACTTTTGTGCTGTGCACATGTATCACACTGCTCACGTTTTGCTGGTTTCCCAGGTTTTCCTGTACATTGCTGACGGAAATGGTTTCTCTTCCCTTTAAATGCTTTCTACCGCGAGTGTTTCACTCGCGGTAGTTTTTACTTGCAAATTCGGGCCCGATACTGTGCGGGGACCCTCTCCCCTCCCACTCTCCACCCATTGACCCCGTCCCTCCGCCCATCCGGAGCCTTCCTCCGCCCTCCTTTAGCCGTTCCACGCCTCTATCGGACATTTGCGGGCCCGCACTTGTACAGGGCCCGTTAGTGTGCCGCGTACCTGTGCGGGGGTGACACGCACATGTGCGGGGCATTTAAACGCATTTATGCGCGTTTCAGTGGCGCGTTGCCGTGCGCTATTTTGTAGCATGCAAATCTGCGGACTTTAGTAAACATGCCCCAAAGACTTCAAAGAAAAAGAACCGGAGACCAACAGTTTCAGTGAGCTAAAGACTGTCAACCATTATTGTCTTCATCATGTACAAATAACTATTCCAGTGAAATAAACTGCTTTGTCAACTGCCTTTTTTAAGGTTTGTTTTTTTTTAAATTTAATTGAACAGCAAAAACTTTAAAGTTCCTTTCATTCAAAGAGAGAGTATGTCCATGAGCATAGTGGCTTGGAGTGCAAAGAATCCATCCCCCATTCCACATGAACGCAAAAGATAATAAGAATATCTTTCCTTTTACTCCCCTCTTCACCATTCTGGGATTCAGAAGGGAAGGAGGTACCAGCGAGGTGCCTCTGGAAGGCTTGGACAAGTTCCTGGAGTGTGTGTCTGTCTATCCAGTGTGTGGTGGCTGCAAACACCCTCCACAGCCCACACTGCCAGCACTGTTGCCAGTATTGGCCTGGCAATGTGCATAATGAGGAGCAAGGTACCATGGGTATAGCCCGGACAGAGTGGCCTGGCCAGGATGTAGTGCCCAGCCACCACCTGCACAGACAGGGTGGCCACAGCATGTTCTGCTGGGAGATCACTCTCACCCTGACTGACCAGTAACCATGGCATGGCTAGTTTCCCCCATAGTGCTTTATAGTATTTTTCTCATGTGATATTTATGGGTTCCCTTTTGGGGCCTAGTCATTGACTTATCTGCTTGGTGTGTATGCTGACATCCCAGTTCTGGGTGCATGCATTTCCACCAGGAACATGCACTATGGACTAGCTAGCAGACTGTCTGCAGCTGGTATGTGTCTTGCTGGAACACCTTGCAGGGTGCAGCGGCTGAAGGCTTGCTGCAGGAGAATATCAGTTAGTGGCAGGGTGCACCTTAGCATATCCAGGCCTAATGTCTGTCTGCTATTGCTTTATGGATGTGTACAGAGTTGCATTAACTGCTCTGTAGGGTGTCTGTTCCCCAGCAGGACTGGGGTTGATGGTTCCCTCTACTGCCCCCATTGCAAGGAGGTAGAATGTGGGTCTGTTGTTGGGAGACCCTGTTTACCAACCTCAGCCCCGGAGGAGGAGGGTGGTGGTACATAATCCTCCTATGGGTCCATAAATGCTAAACCTGACTGAGAAATACAGAGATATCCAAGCTGTGTCTTCCAAAACTACCTATCCCACACATTAGCACTGCTGGGAACCTGCAGCATGGCCTATCTCTGCTGTGGACCTGGTGCTGAGCACCCCACCTCACCCTCAGGGTGAGTGCAGTACCTGCACAATGTGACGGTGTGTAGCTACTCTGTGCCAGTACCACACACGGTCAGTTCCCCCTACCAGGCCGAGGTGCTGTGGGGGTACATACCCCATCTTGTGATCATCTGTAGACTGCTGATTTGCATGTGCAGTGCATCATGGGTATGGGTGGGTTAACCCTATCCTGGTGACCACAGCAGACTATTTGTGTGGTGACGTGCAGTCCTTCTGCAGCCAGCCAGGGGTTTGCTAGTAGCTATGGAGCTGTGGCCCACTGGTTACTTCACTGCTTGTGGTGCCAGAGGTCATGGGTTCAGCCCACAGTGGGGTTATTTGATAGGGCTGTCCAAAGTATTGTCTTTTTTAATGTACATTAGTGCTGCCAGCAAAACACCCTCAGGGTACGGTAACCATAAGGTGCCTCAGAAGGCGCCCTATAAGGTGCCTTATAGGGCAGCCTATGAAGCGCCTTCTGAGGCATCTTATGGTTACAGTCCGTATAAGGTGTCCTATGGAGCGCCTTATAGGGTGCCCTATAGGGGACATTATAGGGTGCCGTGGCAGACAGTGCACTTTATATTGTGCCCTTTGGAGTGCCTTATAGGGTGCCTTCTGCGGCACCTTAGGTTACGGCACGTGAGGGTGTGTTTGCTGGCAGCAATAATTAAAATACACATAATATGCCTCAGGAAACAATACTTACATGTCAAAGCTGATGCCTCAGCCAGCCTTATGCATTAGACACACTGGGGGATTGAACTCATGACCGCTGTATTATCAGTCAGTGTATCAACCATTGTACTACACCTCTGTTTCTGTGTTCGTATGTCTGGGCGCCTACTTAAGTTTACTGCGCGTTAACGTGCTTAGCGGCGCTTAGCCCGTTAATGTGCACAGCAGCGCGCGTTGTCGTGCGATAATCCCGTTTTGCTTCTTTAAGACTGAAACGCCCACTCCTTTTATGGCAGCCTGCACACTATCGCCAGGCGCACATTAAGACGGTTTAGTAAACATACCCCCAAGAAGGATGGACTCTATAAATAAATATTATGTCCTGATTTTATGGGTGGATTAGGGAGGTTCAGCTGTCCATCACATTGGAATCCCTAGAGAGCCAATTTGGACTTAGAAAAAACCATTAAGGGCCCAATATTCGGCACAATTTTGATTTAGGAAGGCTATGCCCCTAAACCTGGATTTTCACTTCCGCAGCAGCGGAAGTGAAAATCTGGGTTATAGTGGACACGCCGGCAGCCACAGAGACTACATGGGTAGCAGCGATTTTCAATGCCAGCCGCGTAGCCCTCTGTGCCATAAAGATAGGCTAGAAAAATCACTGCTACCCATGTGACCCTTTCCTCTGCCCCCGCTCCACCACAGAATGCCCCTAACATGCCCCAGTGCTACCTGCATGTCAGGGCTTATCTGGGATTTTCAAAGGGCATTACCCGTGTAGGTGCCCTTTGAAAATCCCTGATAAGGCCTTTACATGGGTAACTATGGAAGTTACTTGTGTAAAGGCCTTCAAAAATCAGGCCCATAGAAACATGATGGCAGAAAAAGACCACATGGCCTATCTAGTCTTCCCTTCCATATCAAATACTATAGTCCCTTCTTTTCCTTTAGAGATATTCTGTTTGTCCCATGCTTTTTATATCCTTTTGAAGGTGCGGTCTCCAGAATCGCACACAATATACAAAATGGGGGTCGCACCAAAGACTTATACAGAGGCACTAACAACTCCTTTCTTCTGCTGGCCATTCCTCTCCCTATGCACCCAAGCATCCTTCTACCTGTTTATCTACTTTAAGATCATTAGACAAAATCACACCCAGGTCCCACTCTTCTTTTGTGAATAGAAGTACTTCACCCTCTATACTGTATTGCTTCCTTGGATTGTTGCCGTCCAAACGCATGATCTTTCATTTTTTAACATTAAATCTCAGCTGCCAAATTCTAGATCATTCTTCAAGCTTAGCTATATCCCTCCTCAAGTTATCTACACCTTCCTGGGTGTCTACTCTATTGCAGAGTTTGATATCATTTACAAAGAGGCAATCCTTACCTGACAACCTTTCCGCAATATCACTAACAAAGATGTTAAAAAGAATCGGACCAGGGACTGATCCCTGCGGCACATCACTGGTAACCTCCTTCTCTTCAGAGTAAGCTCCATTTACCTGTACCCTTTATCTCTTCCCACTCAACCAATTTCTAACCCAAGCAGTAAGTTTAGGGTCCATCCCTAGTGTGCTCAGTTTGTTTATAAGTCACCTGTGCAGAACGGTTTCAAAGGCTTTACTGAAATCTAAATATACCACATCTAGGGTTTTCCCTCAGTCTAACTCCCTGGTCACCCAGTCAAAGAAATCAATCAGATTTGTTTGACAAGACCTGCCTCTGGTGAATCGATGCTGCCTTGGATCAGGCAATTCATTGGACTCCGGAAACCTCACTATGTATTTATTTATGTTATTTTTTAACAATTTTTCTATACTGCCTTATCTTAAAATCAAGGCGGCTTACAATGAAACTTGTGAGAGAAACAATTAAAAACTTTATCCCATTACAGAATAACTTTCTTAGCAAACATAGGGAGGGGGTGAAATGGTATTGCTAAAGTATAACTTATGTACAATGTAACGTATATGTAATTGGTCGTGAGGGGGTGCATGAGATTCGAGTAATGCTGTAGAGTTAGAGGGGTTCATTGAAGTGCTCGATGAAAAGTAGGGTATTGAGCTGTTTCAGAAAGTCCTTTAAGTCTGCGGTTGTTCTTAGTTTTTCCGGGAGAGTGTTCCAGAGAGAGGGAGCAGCAAGTGAGAGGGCCCGCTTATCAGTGTTTTTTTGGCCTTTGTGAGCAGGTTGGGTGTAGGTATGGTATTGATATTGCTGCTTCTCTCAGGTCTGTTGTTGGGTTTGGTACAGATAAGATCCTGCAGACTTCTGGCTGTTAGGGTTTTTTTTTTATCTTGAAGATGGTAAGGGCAGATGTGTATTTGGCACATGATGTAATTGGCAACCAGTGTAATTGGTGCAGGAGGGGAGTTATATGCTCACATTTAGATGATCCAATGATGGTTCGGGCAGTGGTGTTTTGAACTAGTTGCATGGGTCGGGTATTTTGTTTGGGCAACCCTTGGAAGAGGGCATTACAGTAGTCCAGTGATGGTGTTGTGATGGACTGACATACTGTGCGGAAGTGTTCTTGACTAAGGAGAGGCTTTATTCTTCTGATCGTTGCAAGCTTGTGGAAGACAGTCTTGGAGGTCTTGTTGATATGAGCTTGTAGGTTAAGATGCTTGTCAATGATGATACCCAGATATAGGACTTCATCCTTTATTGTAATTCGAGAATTGGCAATTTTGATTGAGGCAAGGGGGAGGTGAAATCAGTGTTCCTAGTAATTATGATTGCCTCAGTCTTCTTGATATTGATGTTGAGGTTGTTGTTGGTAAACCAGGTTATCATTTCGTGGAGGCATGTTGACATTGTGGTGAAGTCTAGAGTGTCTAACTAGATTGGGGTATAGGCCATAATATCATCTGCATATATGGCATATTGTATATTATGCTTCCTGAATAAGTTGCAAACTGGTTGTACATAAATGTTAAATAGGAGGGCAGACAGTGAAGATCCTTGAAGAACTCCTTGGTCTGTGTGGAAAGCAGTTGAGGTGAGAGGACCAGATTTGACTATCTGTTGTCTGTCTCCAAGGCATGACTGGAACCACTTGAGGGTGATGTTTTGGATCCTGATTGGTACTAATCGCTCCAGTAGGATGTCATGGGAAACTGTGCCAAAGGCAGATGAGATGTCAATGAAGATTAACAGAAAATCTCTTCTTATGTTGTCAATACCTTTGAGCAGGTTATCAAATAGATGGATGAGAAGTGTCTCCATGCTATGATCTGGGCAAAATCAATGTTGGTGGGGATCCAGAGGGGTGTGTTGGTCAATGTGGTCCTAGATCTGTCTCTGAACAATCTTCTCAATTATTTTGGAGAGGAATGGGAGGCTGGATATTGTGCGGTAGTTTGATGGATTGGTGCTGTGAGGTGGTGTATTCTTTGGAACAGGATGGATGGTAGCTTGCTTGAGAGCCCAGGGCATATATCCCTGGGTAAGTGAGGTACTTATTTTCTTTTGGATGTATTTTATTAGGTCATCCTTGGCATATTTGATCCATGCCACTGGACAGGGATCAGATGGTGCTGTGGTTGTGTTCAGGTCAGTTATGGTACGGGTGATTTGCTCTGTTGACAGAATGTTGAAGTTACTCAAGTGGCTTGGGGTGATGGGACTCACACAGATGGCTTGGGGTGTCAGATTTAAAAGTGTCCTTGTAAGGTGTGGTTGGAAGGGGTTTATTCTTGGATAGGAGCTAGTCAGCAAAGGTTTGAGAGTGTTTTGGGTTTTCATTCTTCAAAGTTGGGTTCTTCGTTAGAGTGTGGATGATGTTGAAGAGCTCTTTGGGTTTGTTGCAGGCATTTAGAATGAGGTTAATGTAGTATTGTTGTTTGTGTTTGTTGATTAGGATGTTGTATTCTTGTTGCATTATTTGGTATTGTTTTAGTGTGATTTCAGTCTTGTCATATCGCCATCAACATTCATATTGAAGTAGTTTCGTCATTGATTATCTTATTATATTGGAATACCATGGAGCTGATGTTGGTCTGCTATCTAAGTGGCGTGGAATTATTTGAATTGTGAGTCTCGATGCAGCACTGATGGTAGTATTACAGATGTTGACAGCCTCATCCAGGTCGGTAAAGTCCTGGGGCAGGAATTGAAGGGTGTCTCTGAGGAATTGCTCTTTGTCAAATGCTTTGAAGCGCCTGATAGGATTATCTGATTTTGGTGATTTTTGTTGATTGCTGAGGTAGGGCTTGAAAAGTATGGCATGGTGGATCGACCATGTATGGGGATCGTTGTTAATGATACTATGGGGTATGTTTACTAAACTGGGTTAGTGTCATTCGCGTTAGGAGCCGCAGTAGAGACAGAAATCCCAAATAAGGACATGGGCGGTACATCGTTACTGAGAACACACCAAGAATGCGCGTTACAAGGCGCCATAAATGACGAACGCTACAGGGCATGTTACCGCGCGTTAATCTTAAGAAGGTGCGCAGGCATACAAGCATAGCAACAGAGCTGTAGCACAATGGTTACAACACTGACTGATGGTACAAGGGTCATATGTTTGGTTGCCCAGTGGACCTAATGTATAAGGCTGGCTGAGGCAGCACCCTTCACATTTAGGTAGTGATAGTTGAGGCATTTGACGTGTATTTTAATTAGTGCTGCCAGCAAACACACCCTCAGGGTGGCATAACCTAAGGCATAACACTGTTTGGGTTTTCATGCTGTCCCTCATGAATATGCTGGAGATACATCTGCATACCATGGGGGTGGCGCATAGAAATGCAGCACAGGCATCTTTATCAGAGGCAGCATGGAACCAGAATGTTGTTTGGCCCTCCAGGACTGCATTTGGGAGACTCTGCTCTAGGTAATGTGCATGTGTATGGTGTCCGTGCTCTGTAGGGTAAAATGTAGGTGTCTTGGGCATGTTTACGTCATCTGCAATAAAGGTGCTGTCTGTATTAGCACGCTGTAGTAGTGGGTAAAATATAAAATTAAAAAAAAATATGGGGACTGGGTTGGCAGGAACCACAGCTGGGACTTGAACCTGTGACCCTCTGCTTCTGAATACACTGGTTTTGTGCATTGCACCACCTTGTTGTCACAGAGTCAGTGCTTTCCTTGGTGATACCATGACTATTCGTCAGACAGGGCCCGTCTGTTGCAGTACACGGCACCCACCTACACAGGGCTAGGCCACGGTCTGCTCTGGGCAGCTGCCACTGCCCCCTCCACCACCAGTATCCCTCAGCCACCATGCTGACATGCCCTTCTGCTGGTGGTGCTGGTGGTGCGCAGTGTCAGGCCATCCAGTGTGCAGGTAGGCGGCTGCCTATGGTGTGGGTTCTGGGGTAGGGGTGCCTGCATAGACGTCCACGCTCCCCCCAGCCCAGCCTGCCAATGTTCCGTGCCCTTTGGGGTAGCTGTTGGGTACTATCCGCTGTGACACTGTGAGAGACACACTCGTGCCCATGTTGGGCCTTCAGCAGTTGCTGTCTGGCTGCTCAGCTGTTTCAGCATTCATATTGGCCACCTAGGCATCACCCTAGTCCGCACTGTGGCCCAGCTCCACCACAGCATGTGCCGCCTGCGGCCCTCTGTATCCCCTTCTCCGGCATCTGTCCAGTTGCCGTTCCGACATGCCCGCCCTGATGTTGCGGGATATGTGCACACCATAGGAACCCTGTCAGATGGTGGGGAAAACCCTGAGCAGTGCTATTTCACTGTGGGCTCATTCACCTTGTATGGGGACGGAGTATAGACCCTTCCACGATTTATATCTGTTCTATGGAGCTTACTCGGGGGGGGAGGGGTTGATGTTTCTCATTGATACCACTATTGGCCAGCTTGGCTATGGTTGTTTTCCAGTTTGTTGGGGTCATTTTCAGTGTTTATGTGCCCTTTTGTTCTGTGCACATGTATCACACTTATCATTTGTTTTTGGTTTCCCTGCCTGGGCTGTACATTGCTGACACTGAAATGGTTTCTCTCCCCTGTAATCTGCATTTAACGGCAGGTTTTCAATCGCGTTTGGATTCATCTCTTCAGATCAGCGCGTTAGTGTGAAGGGAGCCTCTCCCCACCCACTCTCCGTTCACTGACCCCTTCTCTCCGCTCTCTCTCCACCTTCTGCGGTGTTTTACCGCGCCGCAGAGCGTTACGATCGTTAGCACATCTTAACGCGCTTTATGTAACGCTAACGATCGGTGGCTGCCTGAAACACATTGGCCATGCCTTCAAAGTTGCCATGGAGGCTTTGCGCTTCATACATGTTAGTTTTAGCACTAATTGTACATTAAGTACAAAACCAGAAAAGGACCCCTAAATTTGTACCTAAAGCAGTAGAAGGTTAAGAGACTTGCACATGGAATTACAGCAGAATTTGGACTCTGACTTCCCAGCCCACCACTCTAGCCATGTAGTTACTCTACTACTATTACTACTACTAATCATTTGTATAGTGCAACAAAGTGCTCGTAGTGCTGAACAGACATGTAAGAGGGAGTCCTTGCTCATCAGAGCTTACTTCTGCACTCTTCATTCTGTGGCTCTCTGTTCTAGGGATGCACATTTATCATGGCCTATTCAGCTTGTTTTGGCACTTAAATACCGCAAACAGTTTGCACACACAAAAAATTTATAATGCGCATAGACGATCCGCAATTAAAACAAATATTAGCAAAAATAACAAAAACGTCTTTTAAAAAGAAGACTAACTGAACTGTTTTTCATCCAAGTGCATCTTGACTCCATTCCTATCTAACCTTTTGTTCTCTTGGAATCTTTATTGGGCAATTTGTGCCCCTTCTCTTCCATAGTTAAATCAAAATTTAGTTCTCTGTGTTTTGTGGCACCATGTGCCAGAACAGTCTTCCTGGACTGGTACATCTTCCTCCATCTCTAGCCATATGCAGCCCACATAAAACCTATTTTAAAGACAATGGGTATTATTCTGAGACATGAATAGTGGGGATGGACGTCCCAACGGCAGCCCCCGACTAAATTCACCACCGATTGAGCGAAGTTAGTTGGGGGCGGGGAATTGGCAGGCAGTGAACAGTCACCGGCCCTGTATGTCCAGGGCCAGCGAAATGTCCGGGGAAGATTCTTTTTAGCGAAGCCGGGGTGCAGGTGGGGCTGGGGGGCCAGAGATTATTCCCTGCAGCCCGACCCTGGCCTTAGGAGACATTTAACGTGATTTAACGCGGCCGGGCATAGGCAGGCGCCGGCAGGCCAAGGGTTAACCTTGGCGGGGGGGAGGGGGAGAGGGGGGCGGGCAGCGCGGCGGCTATAGAAAGGCCGGCCGTGCCTTTGCTCGCCCTCTTTTTCCTCCCCCCCACGGTGACCCTCGAGAGGACGATCACCCACCCGGCCCACCCCAAGGTTAGGCAGCGTCACAGCGGAGCAGACGGAGGAGAGGGCAGGAGAGATAGGGACCCCCTCCTCTCGAGAGAGCGCACAGCCCAGACATGATAGGGGGAGTTGAACAGATAGGATGTGTCAGTAAACAGGACACAGAGTGGAAGCAGGAACAGTGTCTAGAGGGCCTCCCGATGCTTTCACGGCAGGAGAGACTGGTATGGAGATTCCCAATGCAGCCCTGTCCACGCCTTCGACGGGACTTGGGCAGAGGCGGAACGGGACACTGTTGTAAGAGGAACAGAGCCCAGAAGAGGGCCTGTTGTCAATGAAAGCCTCCCCCTTGATGATCTCATCATATTTAGAAATGACGGCAGTGGGGAAAAGGCTTGAACGGCAGCTTTTCCAGATATCCCTGCCGGGCGACAAAGACCTAAGTAGAGTGGACTGTGCCTCTGGAGAAGGGTTGAAGAGAAACGTAATTGAATGTAATGTATGCTACAATGGTTATGTTATTTATAAAGGTATCTGTAAATAGTTACTGTAATAAGCTCATGCTGTGGCCAACAGTTTTGACACTGTATTTTCCAAGAGAATGTGGATAACCAAATAAAACACGCTTTTCTTTGTTGCAAACCTGGAGCGAGCGCAGTCATTTGGGCGAGGGGGGAGGGAGCGGGGGGAATAGCAACCCGAGGCCGACTTTCTGGTCGCCTGGCTGTGGATTGGGGATCGGGCTGCAGGGAATAATCACTTTAACCCGGCAGCCGGCATTTCAGCTTCTAAATGGAGCCATGGCTCCATTTAACAGCCCAACCTGCACATACATGCTTAGTCACGATTCTGATCCCATGGGGCTAGACATGCCCCTTGGGATCAGAATCATGTTCCCCTTTCTATGTCCGGCTCAGAGGCAAAGGGGATATATGTGCGGGTCAGAATTGGGCATAATGTTTTTAAATTCAAAATTGTTGACTTTCTGGATTTGTACCTTCTCATTTAGAACATGCTTTTACTGCAAATCTTAACCAATTACTAGAATCTTTTTCCCCTGTCCTTGTAAGCTTTATATTGAAAAGTTGAATTTTACTTGATATTCTGTATTCATCTATAGATAGAAATGAAATACAAAAATGAAAACGAAGTTACAGGTGGATGCAATAATCATATTCACAGAATTCAATAAAATTTGCAATGTATTAAATATGATACTGTAATCTGTCAGCATGAATATGGTAATCCCATTAACATCTTGTTTATAAAATTAGCTGAACACCTTGTCATTCTCCATGATATAACGTGATATGGTATTTTGTTAATATTTTCATCATTTGATCCTTGCTTATCAGTGTTTGTTGTTGATTTATATAACTGTCATCCAAGATTACATCAGATACACTGAGGGCAAGAAACGATCAACATCAAATATTTTAAAGACTTTTTCAAAAGGAGGCATTCGTCAATTAAATGGGGAAAGTGCTACATGCAACAAGTTCTGACCTTCTAGTGGGTTTATTATACCAGCTAATTTGACCCTAGAAGAGGCTGTTAATGTGACTATATTGAGCTGAGTCTTCCATCTCTCTGCCATTGTAGTCTCTAAAGAGTTGTTAGCAAGAATGTTTGGCATAGCTCTATTTCTGCATGTTAATTGATACTCTTTTTAATTTTATTTTTGCATATTATTTGAATTTTGTTCTTTGCAAATTAGATTCTCAAATGCACCGCTAAACATCTGCAGCTGCTCAAAGATTAGCAAACTCAAAAAGGCGTATATACACACACACACACACACACACACACACACACACACACACACAGAAAATACAGATGGAACTGACTTTTTTAATACCACCCCACGTATTTAACATAACGTTTGTTTCAATGTAGACAAAAGGATACATTTAAAAGCAGACCAACTTCTGCACATTTACAATAGACTGGCTACTAAAATTGTCATGGATTTAAAAAGAAATAAAACCTCCATTCATATGTAAAGCTACAGAAAAATAAAGATATAAAAATGAACGGCCAGGAGAACGGGAAATAAAGTATGAAAGACAGAGCAGACAATTAAAATCTATTCTATACTACGCTGAATGCTTCTGCTGCTGTTCTTCAAAATATAAGGAAAATATCAATTTTCATTGATTTGAAACTCTTCTATAGTCTTGGATATGCACGGGCAAAAAACGTTAGTTAGTTTTCTCTTAACCATGATTTTTTCCTGATTTGCAAATCATTTTTACAGTTAGTTTCACACATTTATTTTATAGGAATTTTTGTTGTTGCTGTTAAGTGTCATTGAGTCGGTGTCAACTTACGATGACCTCTGAATATCTGTCCTAAACTACGTTCGGTCTTCAGACAAGGCGGATCATTGTTGATAGTGTGGTATCCATTGCTGCTGTTATTGCATCGATCCATCTCATTGCTGGTCTTCCTCTTTTGCATTGATCTTCAACCTTCCCAAGCATGATGTCTTTCTCTAATGATCTCTCTCTTTGCTTAATGTGTCCAAAGTATGAAAGTCATAGTCCTGTCATCTGAGCTTCAAAAGAAAGCTTTGGTTTGTTCTTCTTTAGTACTGACTGGTTTGTTCTTTGGGCAGTCAATGGTATACACAGTATTCTTTACCACCATCAGATCCAGGCCCTGGCTGGCAAGCCATGGGATGGCTGGTGGAGAAGAGGGGGCTCTGCGCCATGGGAGCCAGGGGATCCTGCGAGGAGAACATCCCCGCAGGCATACAGGAGCACACCAGACCATCCCCGGGCCCGATTCCGTATACCACAGGAACATTTTGTTCCTGTGGAACAGAATCAGGTCCTAACAGGCCCCTGCTAGACTCGGCCTCTATGTTCCTTGAGTTTGAGAAGCAAATATTTCAGATCACCTTCACTTTCAACCAGTATTGTGGTGTCATCAGCTTAGCAAAGGCTGTTGATGATTCTTCCACCAATCTTGACACCTCGGTTGCCTTCATACAGTCCTGCTTCTCTGATGATTTGTTCTGCATATAAATTAAACAGATAAGGGGAAAAAGTATGCAGTCTTCTCAAACACCTTTGCTGAATTTAAACCTTTCTGTTTTTCCTTCTTCCGTTCGAACTGTTGCTTCTTAATCAATGTAAAAGTAGGGAATTTTAGTGCATGCTAAACTGAATTAACATACACTAACTGATGTCTAAGGGACATATTTACTAAAGGTTAACATGCATTAAGTAAAGTTAATGCACGTTAAATGCTGCCACTGCCCATTCATTTCTGTGATCCTTTGCAGCAATTAACACGTGTTAGTTTTTAGCAAACATGCCCCTAAATGTTTATAATATCACTAATTATCATTAATTGTTTTTATCAATAGCTCACCACTTTTGGCAATCTGCTAGCCATCTGACTTTGAGGGGGAAACTCAACGGTAAATTTCCCTTTAAAAATCAGTTTGCAGACTTGAGGAAAAAAGCATTTGGAAGCGATGCCAGCGGGCTAAAATCCAACATACCTAAGTCTTTGTTTATCACTCATGCAAAATGAGACATCATTGTTTGTTGGTCCCACGGGTCAGAGGTAGCCAAATAGCAAATTGCAATTATTTGGAGAAGAATGAACGGTCTATTTCCATCCATTCAATAGAAGCTGATTGACTTTATGAAACACCTTTACTCTTCTTCTTTTGCACCTCTGTTTAGGAGGGGCAGACCCTCTTTGTAGTCTGAGCTACTTGTTGGACCTCTGGTTCCAGACAAAGACAAAAGTCTCTCAGTTCGGTGCGGAACACTCCCTATTTACATTTGAGCCAATTGGTTAAGTGAAAAATGTTTATCCATTACTAATCAAATATCTGAGATTTCACACCTCTTCCCTATAGCCAGGACCATACCAAACTAGAAATGCACCCTGTGAGGCAAATGAATCTGGTGCCCCTCTCCATCCAGCCACGTGCGGTAATTCATCCTTTTTGAGCTTCCTGGAAGCCCAGTGATGATATCAGAGCCCCCTTTTGTGCTTGCGCCCTGTGCAGCTGCGCTACTTGCACAGCCCTTGGTACGGCCCTCTCTATAGCAACATATTTGTGTTATCGGGAATGCTAAGTCCAAGTTGGAAGTGACACACAGATACCAATGCACACTGTACCTGAATCTAGCTTCCCTTAATCTTCTTCTGGAAAGGCGTGAGCTAAATACTACTATTACTAATAATAATATCCTGTTGATCCAGGAAGTTATTGAGCTTCAGCCACAATGCAGAATTCCACATGTCTCTCGCATATTTCCACTACGCCTGAACTTTCTGGGTTAATTTACATGCATGAGGCCTAATTCTCAAAACAAGATGTGTAAATGCTAACTTCTCTCTGACCCTTCTCCCAAGAAGATGTCTACTCAGCCTAGGGAAAGTTATGCACGTACGGTCATTTAACTTTGTATGCATATGAGGTTCAATTTCATAGTCTATTTCTGCCCCTAGAAAGAAATAAAAATAGCAAAATTGACCTTTTTTAACCACCGAACAGATATTTGTTGCTATGAGCAACATGGTCCTCCGCTGTCACATTTGAGCCATTAAGTTGTAATTAAAA
The DNA here is from genome assembly GCA_033557465.1 of Ichthyophis bannanicus. NCBI lineage: Eukaryota > Metazoa > Chordata > Amphibia > Gymnophiona > Ichthyophiidae > Ichthyophis > Ichthyophis bannanicus. The sequence goes on from CM066039.1 coordinate 360,476,668, forward strand.
CTTGTTTTGTGTCAAGACTGCAAAGAAAGTCCATTTAAGCCAGTGTTTCTGCCCTCATTCTACATCTCTCCAATGTTTTACTCTGCATATTCAAGTATTTCTTTAATTATCCCTGAGATTTATTTTTTAAATGTGCCATTACCCTGCACGATGCAACAGATGGTGTACACACATATCACACCCCTGAGGTGTCCTTTCAAAGTACAAAACCCTGGGTACGAGAGGAGGCTTTGCAAACAGATTCTGTGTTAGAGAACTAAAACATACGTGCCTAAACTTATGGAAAGTATTCAGGTTTTGCCTGCAGTTCAGACTGTGATGCCTGATCACCATGAATTGGTTCTTTGTTTTAGACAAAACCTCCAAAATTCAGATGAGTTTGGCAAACAAAAAAAAGATTACGAGACTAGTTTAATCAAAGAAGACTGGCCATCACCGCTAAACCGCTATGCAGTGGTGAGTCAGTACTCGGTTAGCTTCGGCGATGATAGTTAGACCAGCCTTTCGGGTATCTAACCTTTGCTGCTTAGTGACAGCCAGACAACATCTCAATATTGCTGTCTCTGCTCCTCTACTGCAATACCCCAAGGCTAGCCGGCGTACATCAGGGCATTCAATGGCAGCAGCCACAGATATTCAGTGGCACTAGCCGCATTAATTATGTTGAATATCCTGAGAATATGTGCCGATAGCACCAATGCCACCAGATGACGACATAGTTAACTGTATTACGGTATCAGACCTTAGCATTTTGGGCTTTGATCAATCTGACTTCCTGTATTTTAAAACCTTGCCCATCCTGGCTATTTAAAAATTCAATATAATCATTATCGAGATTGTTTTCTTTCACTAAAATAGTCTGTCTGTCTTTGAACTCAAGAATAATGCCATTTGGCACTGAAGAAAGTATACTGGTGAGGCCATTGCATATTTATTTATTTATTATTTATTTTATTTATTTATTTGGTTTTATATACTGTGCTATTTTAGTTCAGTGCGGTTTTCAGAAAATAACTTAATACATAGAACAGGTTTACAATGAACAGGTTTACATTGAACAAGTAACAATTAACAGAACTTACAATTAGAATGGAACAACAGTATAATTCGTAACAGTATGAACATAGCTTTAGTGATTACTAAATACATTAACTATTTACAGTCATTAAGGGCGAATGGAACTGAGCTAGAGGAGGCGAGGTACTAGTCTGCATTAGAAGAAGGATTGGCAGTGGTGGGTTATGTGACGTGGTCAAAGTAAAGCTGGAAAAGGTAAGTTTTTATTGCTTTTCTAAAGGTGAACTTGTCAGAGATAAGACAAATTGGAGCAGGGAGGGAGTTCCAGAGTAGAGGGGCAAATAAGGTGAAGGCTCTATGCCTTACATATTGGGAGGTTTTACTGGCCACAGAGGGAATGACAAGGGTATTTGCCATGTTCGTTCACCTGCATCTGTTTTCCGGTGTCTAGTGTACAAGGTCTTCTAAAGCGGTAGCAGAAAGCTGGTGGAGGGTTTTGAATGCAATAAGGAGGGCTTTAAGCTTGAGGCGACCGGCCATAGGAAGCCAATGAAGCTGCATTAGTAGTGGTGTCACATGCTCGTATCTGGAGACACCATAGATGGTCTGTGCGGCCGTATTCATGGCCATTTGTAATGGGTGGAGTGTGTGGGCAGGAAGACCGTGTAGAATGATGTTAGCGTAGTCGAAGTGAGGCATAATGAGAGCTTGAAAAACAGATTGGAAGTCTGTAGGTTCAAGTAGTGGACAAAGCTGACGGAGGATTTGGTATATCACCATTTGAATTGTAGTATTCACAGTACAGTAACAATGTTCTATGTTATTATTAACAGGAGGGAAGGGAATTTGAATAGAACAGCAAAAAAAACCCTTAAGACTAACATATACATAACTGTGAAAGAGTAGGGTGGAGATGTGCCGCTTTCCTACAGGGTCGATAGTTGCAAATTGAAGGCCTGGTTTAAGAGCCAAATTTGTATTCCTTTCTTAAATTTCATATATGGACTTTTTAATCACTTTTTCAAGGTGAGGAGTTTCACAGATGTGAGTCTTGGTAACTGAAGAAATGAATGGGTGAAAAAGGATAAGAAAGAGAGAAGATGAAATGAGAAATAGAGAGAGTGTGTGTGATGTGGATGGGTTAAGGAGGGAAGACAGTTGAGGACTAGCTGCAGGGAGATTGTGGCATAGTGTGGATGGGTGGAGCCTGAGAACGGAGTGTGGTGGGGGAGGTGAGAAACTGGCGGGATTGGACTGGGGCTGGGTGAGAAGGCAGACTTTTGAGACTTTCATTTAGGGATGTGTATGAGACAAATTGTTGCTTCATTTGTAGATCATGTGCACAATTTTTTAAAATCACTTTCTGAACATTTTGTTTTTTGTGCTTTTTTAAGAAATTAAAGCATATAAAATTTTATTAAAGTGCCTAAACAATATTAATGCTTGTAGATCAACTTTACACACATTAATTTGGAGGTTTAATGTTCATAACGTTAGTTTAGTCTGCGTTCTTTACATGCATACAATTTTCTGAAGTGAAATCTAGCTCTTCTTTGGCCTCAGGTTCTCCCCTTGTCCGTGTTACCTGCTTTGAAAATTTACCCATAAGCTGCTTTTCTTGCAAGAGGCAATTGGTGTGCACGTCGGCACCCCCAAAAAATGCCCTCATTTGCCTTTCACAGGACGAAAGACCAAAGCTATGGTAATTCAATAGTTGAGAACCTAGGCAGAATGGATGGAACCAGCTCTTATCATCTGCCATGGGCTCATGGGCTCCTATGTTTCTACGTTTCTTTCTCAGCTACCTCTTGGGGTTTCTAGCCCCACCTTTGTACACTGGGCTAGCATTCATGGAATCCACGTTAGTTATTTCCACTCTCCTTTCTTCCTGCATGGATCTGAGTGGATCCTCAATTTACAGGTACACTTAAGGTCTAGGTTTAACATGTGGAATATCACTACCCTAAGACAAGTGTATATAGTATAAAGTTAACCTGTACATAGTTTTCCCGGTTTATCCCATGTTTAATTTCCTGTTTCACTGTAAGCTCAATGTTGCCTGTATGCATTGTAGTATGTTTCTGTTCGATGTACACCGCACTGATTATAATAGCGCGGTATAGAAGAAATGCTAAACAAATAAATAATTAAATATCCACCAAGACAGCAGTACTACATCCTCTCCACCAGAGGGCGTACTCCTCGCTGCAGCTTTGAACGTGGGCAGAGTGGCTGTCTGAATTTCCACAGCTGTACTTCAGCCTCCTGCTATGAATAAAAACAGATCAATGCCACCTGCATGCTTTATTGCAACTCCAGTAAAATGAATTTGTGGTGAGACAGCCAGCGAGATGGAGTCGACATGCAGATGAGATCTGTAAGTGAGGACATATTGATTATTTCCCTCTCAGTTCAGGCAGTAATTCCACTCAATGGCGCTTGCATTGTTTCTCCTCATTATTTATGGCATAAAAACACTATCTCAATGATAATAACAGACTTCATTTACAAGGCAAAGCATAAAGCATCCAGGGCTTAAGATTTCAGGAGAAGGGCAGAAGGAAGATTTAACAAGTGCCAGAGATGCACAGAACTGCTGAGGATGAACTTGTGGCTTTTTGAGAGCCTGGGAGGGAAAAATAAGCACAGATGCTGGATTGCCCAAGCTTCTATTAATAACTCCGTGCGTGCACTCAGCCTGGATTGATGGTTTGCTCAGTATCTTTTGACTGTAACAAGGTCATTCTACAGAACATGTGACTATTTAACATGGCACACGTCTACTAACCAGGTGAAATGTTTACTAAGTGTGGATATTAGAAAAAAATGCCTGTTCACCAGTCATAACCCATACCTGCCATGCCAACCATATATTTTCCAGACTAGGGGGTATGTTTACTAAACCTTATTAATGTGCGTGCTGTGCAATTAGCATGCGCTAAGGTACCTTAGCGCATGCTAATGATGCTTTACGGGGCACAAATGTGCCGTAGTGCGCGCTCACGTGCGCAGCGGCGCAAACAAGCACTGAAGGCGGGGAAAGGCTCCCGGAGGGCGGAGGAAGGCTCCCAGGTGCGGAGAGAAGGGGGTCAATGGGTGGAGAGTGGGAGGGGAGAGGCTCCCCGCACACTAACGATGTGAAATCCTAGGCCAAAACTAATGCAAGTGAAAACCTTGCGTTAGAGCTGATTTAAAGGGAAAAGAAACCATTTCTGTCAGCAATGTACAGCAAAACCAGGGAAACCTACAAAAAAGTGATGTGTGATACATGTGCACGGAACAAAAGTGCAAATAAACATTGAAAATGACCCCCAAAAAATAAAAAAAAATCATAATCAAGCTGGGCAATAGTGCTAGTACTGGGAAACATCAAAAAACACTCCCAAGAAAGCCCCCCCAAAAAGATATGAATTTTGGAAGGGTCTACGCTCCGTCCCCATACAAGGTGAATGATCCCACAGTGAAATAGCACTGATCAGGGTTTCCCTCTCCATTGGACAGGTTTCCTATGGCATGCACATGTCCCACAACAGCAGGGTGGGCATGTCGGAATGGGCAACTGGACAGATGCTGGGAAAGGGGATACAGAGGGCTGCAGGCGGCACATGCTGTGGTGCAGCTGGGGCACAGTGCGGACTAGGCAGATGCCTAGGTGGCACTTAAGAATGCTGAAACTGTACAGCAGCCAGACAGCAACAGATGAGGGCCCAACATGGGCACGAGAGTGTTTATCACAGTGTCACAGGGGATAGTAACCAGCAGGTACCTCCAAGGGCACAGAACATTCGCAGGCGGTGTTGGGGGGAAGTGTGGACGTCTATGCAGGCACCTCTACCCCAGAACACGCAGCATAGGCAGCCGCCTACCTGCACACTGGATGGATTGAGACTGCACACCACCAGCAGAAGGGCATGTCAGCATGGTGGCAGAGGGGTACTGGTGGTGGAGGGGGGCAGTGGCAGCTTCCCAGAGCAGACCATGGCCTAGCCCTGTGTACGTGGGTGCCATGCACTGCAACAGACAGGCCCTGCCGGACAAACAGTCATGGTATCACCAGGGAATGCATTGTCTCTGTGGCAACAAGGTGATGCAGTGCACACAACCAGTGTGCTTGAAGGCAGAAGGTCATAGGTTCAAGTCCCAGCTATGGGGCCTGCCAACCCAGTCCCCATATTTTACCCACTACTACAACATGCTAATACAGACAGAGCCTTTATTTCAGATGACGTAAACATGCCCAAAACACCTACATTTTACCCTACAGAGCAAAGACACCACAAACAGGCGCATTACCTAGAGCAGAGTCTCCCAAATGCAGTCCTGGAGGGCCAAACACCATTCAGGTTCCATGCTGCCTCTAGTAAAGATGCCTGTGCTGCATATCTATGCACCACACCCAGGGTATGCAGATGTATCTCATGCATATTCATGAGGGACAGCATGAAAACCCGAACAGTGTTTGGCACACCAGAACTGGAGTTGGGAACCTCTGCCGTAAAGCAGCAGCCAACACGGGCAGACACACCCACACCCACAGGCTCCATTAGCCAATGCCTCCTGGAGAGGCAGGACATTGGGCCCTGCATGCATCTCTCAATACTAGCACTTGCATACCTTAGCAATGCCACACTACACCTGGGAATACGGTACACAGCTATCAAAAGTTTGCTATGATCAATGGCAGATAGCAATTCCTACGTTAAGCACAGTTTGCTGATTGAGCTCCATCATAGCAACCTTTCTGATGTCTGTGGAGTGTGCTTCAGGTCTGGTCTCTGACAGTGTTTACCACTCTGGGGAGTGACCCCCACCAGTATTGCGTACCATATCCATGCCTTCACTGTGCCCAGGACTGGTGTGGTTGCTAGGGCTGCTAAACACCTCTATAGTAGCACAATGCTGGCATAGGTGTGGGAGTGTGTGTCTGTCTATCCAGTGTGTGGTGGCTGCAAACACCCTCCACAGCCCACACTTCCAGCACTGTTGCCAGTATTGGCCTGCAATGTGCATAATGAGGAGCAAGGTACCATGTGTATAGCCCGGACAGGGTGGCCTGGCCAGGATGCATCTGCACAGGGCATAGGGCACTGGCTGGGATATTGTAGTGCCCAGCCACCACTAGCACAGACAGGGTAGCCACAGCATGTTCTGCTGGGAGATCACTCTCACCCTGACTGAGCAGTGACCATGGCATGGCTAGGCTCCCCCATAGTGCTGTGTAGTGTTTTTCTCATGTGATATTTATGGGTTCCCTTTTGGGGCCCAATCACTGACTTATCTGTTTGGTGTGTATGCATCTTCTCCAGGAACATGCCCTATGGACTAGCTATCAGACCGTCTGCAGCTCGTATGTGTCTTGCTGGAACACCTTGTAGGGTGCAGTGGCTGCAGGCTTGTTGCAGGAGAATATCAGATTGTGGTGGGGTGCAGCTGAGTATTTCTGGGCCTAATGTCTGTCTGCTATTGCTTTATAGATGTGTATAGAGCTGCATTGACTGCCCTGTAGGATGCCTGTTCCCCAGCAGGACTGTGGTTGGTGGTCCCCTCTACTGCTGCCATTGCAGGGATGTAAAATGTGGATCTGTTGGTGGGAGACCCTGTTTCCCACCCACAGCCCCAGAGGGTGGGTTGGGTGGTGGTACATAATCTGCCTCTGGGTCCATAAGGGTCAAACCTGATTGAGAAATACAGATGTATCCAAGGTGTATCTGCAGGAACTACTTATCTCACACACTAGTACTGCTGGGGACCTACAGCACGGCCTATTTCTGCCATGCAAGGTGCTGTGGACCTGGTGCTGGGCGCCCCACCGCACCCTCAGGGTGAGCACAGTACCCGCACAATGTGACGGTGTGTAGCTACTCTGTGCCAGTAACACACATGGTCAGTTCCCCCTACCAGGCTGAGGTGCTGTGGGGTGCATACCCCATCTTGTGTTCATCTGTTGACGGCTGATTTGCATGTGCAGTGCATCATGGGTACGGGTGGGCTAACCCTATCCTGGTGACCACAGCAGACTGTTTGTGTGGTGACTTGCAGTCCTTCTGCAGCCAGCCAGGGGCTTGCTAGCAGCTATAGAACTGTAGCCCACTGGTTACTTCACTGCGTGTGGCACCAGAGGTCATGGGTTCAAACCCACAGTGGGGTTATTTGATAGGGCTGTCCAAAGCATTATCTATTTTTAAGGTACATTAGTGCTGCCAGCAAAAACACCCTCAGCGTACTGTACCCATAAGGTGCCTCAGAGGGCGCCCTATAGGGCACCTTATGGTTACCATCCATATAAGATGCACTATACGGTATCCTATGGAGCGACTTATAGGGTGCCCTATAGGGGACATTATCGGGTGCCGTGGCGGACAGTGCACTTTATATTGTGCCCTATGGAGTGCCTTATAGGGTGCCTTATGCGGCATTTTAGGTTACGGCATGTGAGGGTGTGTTTGCTGGTAGCAATTAATAAAATACAAATAAAGTGCGGCAGGAAACAATACTTACATGTCAAAGCTAATGCCTCAGCCAGCCTTAAGTATTAGGCACACTGGGGATCAAACTCATGACCCCCGTATCATCAATCAGTGCCTTAACCATTGTGCTACACTGCTGCTCCTACTTGCATGTCAGCGCACCTACTTAACATTTTCATGCGTTTAAATGCACAGTGCTGCCATCAAAAACAGTGCTATGACCTTGCTGTGCCTCATAGGGCACCCTATATGGCGCCCTATAGGCCACCCTTTAAGCAACATTGTAGGGTGCCGTGGCGGACAGTGCACTTTAAAATGTGCCCTCTGGGGTACCTTATGGGGTGCCTTATGCAGCACCTTATGTTACAGCGCTTTGAGAGTGCGTTTGCTAGCAGCAGTAATTAAAATAAAATTAAAAAGCCTCATACTGCAATATTACACATAAATGGTAATGCCTCAGCCAGCCTTATTCATTGGGCACAGTGGGGGATTGAACCCATGACCACTGCACCATCTGTCAGTGTCTTCACCATTGTACTGCAGCCCTGTTCCTCTGTTTGCACATCAGCGCGCCTGCTTATGCTTCCCGCGCATGTTACTCGTGTGCTAATGTGCGCGGCACACAAGAGCGCTCAGCGCAGAGCACGCTAATCCCATTTTGCTACTTTTGACCGGACCGCCCACTCCTTTTATGGCATCCTGCAGACTAACGCGGCGCGCACGTTAAGAGGGTTTAGTAAACATACCCCTAGGAGTAAGTATGGACTGTGGGACCCAGGCTATCTAAAGATCCTACAAGCTGATCAACCCAGCTGTAGTTTATGCTGGGTCAAAAAGCATTCTATGCCTTTCTCAGTCGCTGCCCACGCCAGTGTTCCACCTACCAGCGGGCTCAATTCTTATGCTCTGCACACACAAAGAAATCATTCTTACCAAGGCAATCAGACTTTCATTTGCCATTAGTGGAAAGAAATACTAATATTATAGGATCCTACTGTGTCTTGAGCAAACATCATTAATAAAGTCTCTCCAGGAACTGTTCCTGTTGATGTTCTCATGCTTGGTTCTTAATAGGTTCACGTGCGGGAGACAGAGCATTCCTCTCTTTGGACACGGTCATGTCCCTTGCAGTAAATCTGTGCTGCTAACACAGGCATGCTAGGACATATATAGGCATGTTCCCTTACATACGGTGAAGGTAGCATGTGTGCGTACATTATAAGATTGTTAGAATGCTATGGTACGACAGGTACCCAAGAGTTCGTGAAAGCTTTGATGGGTTCAGTCTAAGGACAAAAGTAATTATGAAAGCATGTTTGATTCTACTGCATGTCCACGTCATGACTGAGACACTAGGGAGGGTAGGGGGATAGCATATCAGTGAGGCGATGAATTCCATTGGCTACAGTTCTTCCAGAGTTTCATCACATACATACATCATACGATGGGATGGGATTCCATGTATAGTATGTTGCACTATGTTATGAAGACTCAATTACACAATCCTATAGATGTTAATACCATGTTGTCCATATCTGGCATAGCAATAGGTTAATAGAATAAATGGGGGTTGCTTTCCAGTGTTCTTCCAGTAGCAGGGACCAAATTTCTACATTCTAACTGTATCCAGTGGAAGAAGTGTGGTGGGGGAGGTGAGAAACTGGTGGAATTGGACTGGGGCTAAATTTGCAATCCTGAATGCCGGTAGCTTTGTTCTGTTAGCTCTGAGTTTATTTCTGGAGGGAACAGTAATACAAATAAATATTTCCTCTTATCTCTGGTGGATCACTAGAGATTTTTCAATGCTGTTTGTACACAATAGACTGCAACAAAATGTATGCTTTTAGGTTTGTTTGTGATTTTTCATTTGCCTGAAAGTCTTCTTTTTTTTAACAAAATATTTTAACAATCATATAGAAACAACTATGCATGAGGCTTTGCAAAGCAGAGATAAATCCAAAAGTAAAAACATACAAAAGAATGGAACAAAATCTTTTCTTCATACATCTGGACTAAATGATATCCTAAACAGCATAGAACAAGATTCATTACACATTTAAGGGTGTATTTACTAACATATATTAATGTGTTAGCACACGCTAATGCGATTTAAGGCACATTAAATACTGTAAGCTCTGTTCTCAAAAGGATCTATTACAGTAACTAATGATCAGCTGGAGTTACGAGGGTTCTCTACCATGCTGGTGCGTGTAAACGACATTAAGATGCCTTATTTTAATGCAGGTCTTGCGCTGTAAATGCAGGGCTATCTACATGCAAATGATGTCTCTTTTTACCATTGGTCCTCTCCTACGTCAGCGCCCCCCCTCCCTTTCCTAGCCCTACTATTTTAATCTTAGCATGTGCTGATTCATGATCAAGATGGAAGTCAGCCTAGGCTAATTCCACAGAAATGTGTCGATTTTGCCAACATTTTGAAACCATTCATTGGACTTTTTGAGAGTAATTTTATAAGGAAGCGTCACTTTTAAAATTACAGAAAGTAAGTGCTTGCTGAGGTACAAATTTGTAAAGACTGTGATAAGGAAGCTTATCATAGCTCTGGAAGGGGTTATAGAAAAGGTGAAGTGTCTCTGAACAAGCAACCTATCAGTGCTGGTAGAAATGAGAAAACAGAATTTTGCCATAAAAGACTACCAGTCCCAGAATGCACCAGGTTTCCAACAGCCATGAGAGGAGCTGAAGTGAGAAAACGTGTGTTCAATCAAAAGGGCTATGAGGTAATCCCCAAGCACTCATTGCAAAGGGCAAGGCTTGATTCAGCACAGCTGCGCTGTGCTAGGATGGAACACTCATCTCAAAGGGCAAGGCCTGATTCAGCACAGCTGCGCTGTGTTAGGGAGGAACACTCATCTAAGCAGAATAAGAGTAGAGTTTATTCTACAGATGACCATCTTCATGATCACCTTGGATATTCAGAGAAGGATCATCAGTTTCATCTGAAGGATCATCAGAAGCAGAAGCCAAACCGGACATACAGAGAGGCAAGGAAACCCTCTGGAAGAAAGAGGAGAAAAGCCTTTGAGAGGTCTAGAAGAGTCCAAAGCAGTACGTATACTGGGAGGTATTCCAAGGGCCAGCATACACCATTGGACTGGGGAAAGCCAGAGGAATGGTGCTGCAGAGCTAGGAATCACCAGAGGCTACCTGTGAGGGAGACGGCTGCACGTGGAAAGGACCCTAAGACCCGTGCCAGAAGGTATGTGAAGAGAGATCCAGTGTCCAGGGATCTGGATTGGAAGGCTGGACATAAGAACTGGACTACATACTGGCCAGGCTATATAGAGAGGAACTCTAGCAGCAATGGAAGCTCAGGTATGAACACTGATCTATGCCCTAGCTATAATCTTGAAAGACAGCAGGGAAACAAGTATTCTCCTGAAAATGCTCCATTGAGAGATTCATCTGTGCCAATCCATGATATTGAACCTATGCTTGTTGAAGATGGGGGTATGATTGCAGATGAAGATCCTATTTATATGGACTGCTCTCTATCTAAACTCCGTTGGTAACTTTCTGTTATAAAGTACAGCAACCATCACAAAGAAATACAAATTTGTTCTTTAATCTACTCAGAAAAGCTCCTGAAGCAGGATTTGACCCACACAGTAGAAAGCAAGCCAGCTAAGGGGTTTCAGCTGGTAACTGCTAGCAATCGAGCCTCACCTAATTGCTTGTGAGCTAGGAGAGAATCGCTTCTGAATCTGTGTGGGAAGTAATCAGAAGTTAATCTGAAAAGAACAGTTTGTTTCTTGCTTGGTGGCTTTTCATTTGTTGTTTTCCTGATTTTGACTTTGTTTTTCCAAGTTAACACTGAAAGCAAGTTACCTGATTTTATGTGCTACCAAGCATATCTTTGTTGGGAGAAATAACCCCATAAATAAATATCTTATTGGCTTTACCCAAGAGCACAACTAAATTATTGTCAGCAGCTGTGTCTGGTGTGAATGAACTACATTGCCCACAATACCTTGCAAATCATATAGATATATGCACTTGACAAGACTGTGAAGATTCTCACCCAGGCAGCCGTCTGACAAGACACACAATCATCCAGGTGTTTTTATAAATTATGAGGATAGGTGACACAAGGCACGGCTGTAAATCTTTCAGTATGTGCTTAGATTATCGCATTTTCTAGTTTACCTGAAAACCTGTACACTCATTCCACACTCCATCCAGCTCTGTCCACGTGCACACCAACCACCATCATGCCGAAGCCTGTACTTTTGCAGCAATCAGTATTTATAAGAGGCCAGTTACACTCATCAACATACATGCAGGAATGACGATCATCATCAAATGTTGCAAAAACAGAAAACTGTAAATCCATCAAAGTATGCCTCCGATTTTGTCTCAGACTGTACCAATGTTTTGTTTTTTTTAAACTCATTTCAACTATCCCCAATCTAATGTGAGGACTGAGAATTTTTGAGCAAGTTCCTCAAATTAGATCTAGAAACAATTTTCAGACAGCTCCATTATGGCATTTATACTGAAATGACAGCGCTATTTATAGTATGCCTTGTCTCTGCTATTGCCCTCCGACCTCCATAGTAAAAGGCTAGCGCCTCTTACCTGTGCAGCTGCCGGCATCATTGCTATTCTGTGGCATTAAAAGACAGAAGCTCTGCTGGGATTGGTCTCTTCATGTATATATAGCACGGTTGTGTCAGTAGAGAGTCTGAGGCCAAGTATCAGAGTTGGCATCAAATCCAGGAAGTAACATCGTGAGGTCACAAATACTCCATAGCACATAGAAGATAATTTTATAAGCCATTTTCATGCATAAAAGAGTGTTTTCTTTACTTAAATGGGTTATTTTTTTATAAGGTAATGTTTAAAAGTGTGTGTGGTTCTAACCAGTGTGGGTGTCCTCCACAGTAGATGTGTTGAGGGTCAGAGTTTGGGCACAGCATGGAAGAATCTATTTTATAAAATATGCACATATGCGCATAAGATAGGTGCCTTTTTGCCCTATTTAACTAGGCATCCTTTTATAAAATTACATCTTCTTCTCTTTCACAATCCAGTCATGGCAGAGATGTCCGGCAATCCCCAGCCTGTGTGCTTTTGCTCTAACCTAGTCAATAAAAGCGGTTGCCTGTGGAAATTGAATATCTTCACAGGTGGGCAGAAAGGTTGTTAAAATGTTCTATTTTTAAGAAAGGAAGTGTTTTGTTCACACAGGCCAGCAAAGGCACATGGAGACAGAGAATTGGCACCTTGTTATTATGGCAAAGCCGTTTGTCACCTGTTATGTTTCTCTGTTGCCTACAGCACTCTCGTCCTCAGCTGGTGTTTGTCTGCCTTGACTAGATTGCAAGCTCTGATGAGCAGCGGCCATCTTTTGCATGTGTCTGTGCAGCACTGCGTATGCCTTGTAGTGCTATACAAACGATCAATAGTACTAGTGGTAGTACTATAGCCCTACTGCCTAAACACTAGCTGCAGTCTAAGACCATAGGTGTCATTTGCTCGATCAAGCCCAAATGGTTCATCTCTGTCCCGTAGCTGGACTCTCATCTCTTCCAAATAACTTTAACCTCAAGATTTCAGATGTGGAGGTGTGGGGAAGTGTTGGAGCTTTACAAATTCAAATCTTGCTCTCTAGAGCAAGTTCGTTTAGCAAATGCATCTAGCTAACTCTGGCAGGGTCTGCGGCATGCCCGATAATCGCCAAACCTAATTTTCTTGAACATTGACACAGGTTGCATCAAAATCCCTGTGGGTTACTGAATTTTGCCACAGCAAAGGCCAATCAGTTTCACCTTTGAACCTTGAGGTGATCCCCAGTTTGCCGTAGACAGAGCATCTCTTGCAAATCTCCTGTGCTATGCGTGGGTCCGTGGCCCTTGCCACTTTACCTTCCTGTGTCACTCTTTCTCCATATTTAGGTCATAACAACAATACTCTTCCTTCTCTCTTCTTTCCTTGGGAAATGGTCACATACTGTAAGTCAGGTGTCAAGACTGGAAGCTCGCTGTCTACATGGACACTTAAGGGGTTATTTTATAAGGGGGGCATACTTTTAATTGCCAAGTACATACCTAACTGGGGACTATTTTAGTCACCTAAGCATGTAAATTGTTGTTGTTATTAACAGGGGTTAAGTCGGTGTTGAACGATATGTCCAAAATATGAAAGTTGATGTCTTGTCATCTGAGCTTGAGGTGTTGTATGATGTGTCCGAAGTATGAAAGTTGAATTTTTGTCATCTGAGCTTCTAAAGAAAGCTTAGGTTTGATCTCCTCTATTACTGACTGGCTTGTTCTTCAGGCAGTCCATGGTATTTGTTTCAATCAAAGCGGTTTACATTGAAACTTAAACTTGGTAATGTACATTAAACAGGGACATTGATAACTTGGATTTTTCTGAGGCAATGGAGGGTTAAGTGACTTGCCCAAGGCCACAAGGAGTGCTAGTGGGAATCAAACCCTGGTCTCTGGGTTCCCAAGCCAGTGTTCTTAACCTAAATTTTTATTTAATACCCTGGGTCTGCCATTACCTGCTGACTAGGGGAATTTATTGCCAAGGTGGAATAAGTTCCCCATTCAAGCCGCCGGCCCCGGACGTACAGGGTTGACATTGGATCAGCATTGTACGTCCAGGGCCGACGACCACCTGCTGCCTGCCCTAACACCGCCTCAATCCGCCCCATTTCCCACCCCCGTCTACCTTCCCCATACAACGTGCAGGGAAGGTAGACAGTATCAGGAAAGGGTGTCCATCACCGCTATTCGGGCCTCGGAATGACTCCAATTGTATCATTCTTTTCCAGTTATACAACTGTAAGGATAAAAATTCATATCTGATATTCACAAATATCGATCTTACAATACTCAATTTTTACAAGTTTATACAAATTGTGTGCAATTCTGACATTGATACATCGGCCCTCTCTGCGCCCAGTTTAAACCGGACACAGAGGGAGCCGTGATTCTGATCCCGCAGTGCACGTCCAGCCCCGTGGGATCAGAATCGTCACCAGGCCCAGGCCCAGGATCCCGATTCAGTCTGGCCTGCATGTACAGGCCTTGTCCTGCTGGCTCAGTAAGGGCTTTTCCAATGTAGCCGTGGTGCCTTGGTGTCTAATTGCCATGGCACTGCGGCTCCATTGAAAAGCCACAATCTCTGGCCGCCAGCTCCAAAACTGCTTTCCCCACATCCCGATCCCCGATCTGGCCTCCTAAGGCCAGGATTGGACAGCGGGGATTGTCTTCTGCCCCCCCCCCTGCCCTTACTGCGCCCTGGGCCTGCCATTACCCGCCGCCTAGGGTAACTTATTCCCAAGGTGGAATAAGTTCCCTGTTCAAGCTGCCGGCCCCAGATGTACAGGGCCGACATTGGAATTGGCACTGTACATCCGTGGCCGATGTCCACTTACTGCCTGCCCTAACAACGCCTTGATCCACCCCTTTCCTGCCCCCCGTCTACCTTCCCCATACAACGTACAGGGAAGGTAGACGGGATCAGGAAAGGGTGTCCATCACAGCTATTCGTGCCTTGGAATGACCCCAATTGTTAACAAATATGTACATCCCCCAACCACATCCCCTCCTATATATCTTACTTCCTATCATGTTATTTCTCACATATACTCTTCACCCCTCCCCTCGCCTTGTTATGCAATTTCTATTATAATATCAATTACCCTGCACACAGTTGTGTTTATCTCCATCTTTCATACATACTCCATTTGTCTTGAAATTTTCCACCTCTCAAATGTTGTCGGGCAATCGCTTCTAACATCAGATACATCCAGTCAAGCTGCTCTTTCTGGCAGCACACTCTCTTTCCACCATCTAACAATACTCATCCTGGCTTCAATAACACACATTCGAGCAGGTATCCGGGCTTCCTTCACCACTCCCTTCATGGGCAGGTTAGGCAAGCGTGCTTCTGCTTCCAGTTCCCATTCCACCCCCCATCTTTTCTATTATATCCCTCACTATTCCCCAAGATGTTCCTACTTCAGGGCACCTCCACCATAAGTGGAAGAAATCTCCCTCTTTTCCACACTCCCTCCAACACAATCACTCCCCTCCTATCTTCTGAATTTTCTGTAGTCTTACTGGGTCCCAGTACATCTGAAACAAGATCTTGTAGACATACTCTCTAATAGTCGTGGCTGCCGCAATATGCTTTGTAGCCTCAAACACCTGGAGCCACTTCCCTCTGTCCATGTTGCTGCCTATATCCCTTTCCCACCTGGCACAGAATGGTGCCTCTTTTTTCCAGACTGCTATAAGTATTTTTTATATTGCTGATAGGAGCCCCTTATTGCCCTCCCAAGTTGAGTATAGCAGATCAAAGTCCATTCTTTGCCCCATCTCGCCCTTTTACTCTGGTTGGACCACGCATAATGGCACACCTGGGTGTAATAAAATTCCTCTTGAGTGAGAATTGGCATTGTAGATTCCCAAATGTTTTTATTTTCCCCTTCTCATCCCAAACTTTCCCCACTCTGTCCAATCCCATCTCTTGCCACTCTTAGTAGGCCACATACATTTGTCCTGGTGGGAATGCATCATTAAAACATAGTGGGGTATGCCAATCTATTGCCCCTTTACCACATAAACCCTCTCGTTGCTGTTTCCATACAGAAATAGCATTGTTAATAAAGGGTGATCCTGAACTTTTCTCCCCTTTAATTATTCTGAGCCAAATCTTTTTTGTCCAATGATATCTCTCCCCCTAATTTCCTTTCAATTCTTGCCCATTCTGGCCCATTTTTCCCCTTCTCCTACTCTACCAACCCACTTAACATTGCACTTACATAATACCCCTTCAAGTTAGGAACTCCTAGCCCACCTTCCTTGGGGTGGGGGGGGGGGGGGGTTTGCATAAGCACATCTTTCATGACTCTAGGCGGTCGCCTACACCAGATGGAATAAAAAAAAATTCTGCCATGTACGGAGGATTGCATCTGAAATTACTATTGGAAGGGACATGAACAGGAACAGCAATCTTGTGAGAATATTCATTTTTACCATTGCAATCTGTCCCCCCCAGGACAAGAATACCCTCTCC
Source organism: Ichthyophis bannanicus (assembly GCA_033557465.1). Classification (NCBI taxonomy): domain Eukaryota; kingdom Metazoa; phylum Chordata; class Amphibia; order Gymnophiona; family Ichthyophiidae; genus Ichthyophis; species Ichthyophis bannanicus. The sequence goes on from CM066039.1 coordinate 360,493,206, forward strand.
CACCTCTCCAGGTCACTTTCTATTGCTAGCCACAATCTATAATGATTTAGGGAGTACAGCTCTTCCCATTGGGCTGCAATCTGAATACATAGGTAGCGAAGCGCTCTCTTGGCCCATCTAAATGGAAAAGCCTCCAGAAGGTGGCCCTCCAACCCTGCTTGTAACACAATACCCAATATCTCTGTCTTAGTGATATTCATTTTATACCTCAAGAGATAACTATATTGTTCTATTTCCCGTATAAGATCGGGCAGAGATATAAGCGGAGATTCCAGTGTATAGATGATATCATCCACAAACAACCCAATCTTGTATTCCTCAGGGCCCACTATTACTCCCATTATATCCTTATTCCCTCTCACTCTTTTAGCTAAGGGCTCGATTACTAAGGCAAACAATAGCGGAGAAAGAGGGCAGCCCTGCCAAGTACCCCTATGTAGCCTCAACTAATGAATATAGGCCATTCACTCTTATTCCAACTGTCAGCTCGGCATATAATGCCTTGACCCACCTATAAATCTCGGCCCTAGACTCACCCTTTTCAACACTGCCACCATAAAGGGCCATTCTACCTGGTCAAATGCTTTTTCAGCATCCACCGCTACCAATATCAAGTACTCATTTGCTGACCAAGCTTTCCAGATTAACTTCAAAAGCTTACACGCATTATTTCTCACTTGGCAGCTGGGTATAAATCCCGCTCGATCCTCTCCTACTACTCTCCCTATTACCCCCTTCTACTGCTCTCCTTATTACCCCCTGTTGTCTGTTTTCTACACTTTTGCTAGTATCTTAGCATCTAAAATAATTAAAAAAAAAATTATTAACAATATGGGTCTATATGAGCCACATACTGTTGTGTCCTTTCCCAGTTTAGGAATCACAGTCATGCCTGCCTCCGCCATGGAGTGCGGAACCTAGCCTATCTCCAAGGTGCCATTAAATACTCTTATCATGCAGTCCACTAAAGGCTCCTGAATTTTCCGGTAGAAGGTTGCTATATATCCATCCAGCCCAGGAGCTTTCCATTTTTTTATACTTCGTATGGCTAAGCCCACTTCTTCACTCGTTATTGGTCTGTCTAACCTTTCCCCCAACTCAGGTGATAGGCTCTTCAGGGTACTCTCTTGTAGATAGATCTCTATGTCTTTCTGGCTAGCTCTAAGTTCACTACTATAGAGCTCCTGATAATACAGTACTTGCAAAAAATATCTTGTTTTTCTTTCTCAATATATTTCATCTCTCCCTGCTCAACTCAAATTTTGATAATTTGTTGTTCTTTCACCCTGTTTTTAAGCCTGTATGCCAGCAGCCATCCCGCCCTATTTCCCCATTCAAAATATGTTTGTTGTGCCTTCTGGAGTCAAAATACCATCTCCTTGCACTAGTTGCCTTCTGACCTCCTCTATATGCACTGCGGGCCTCTTGTCCCATCCACACCTCAGTTGTCTTCATACAGTCCTGCTTCTCTGATGATTTGTTCTGCATATAAATTAAATAGGTAGGGGGAAATATGCAGCCTTGTCGCACACATTTGCTGATTTGAAACCATTTTGTTTCTCCTTGTTCTGTTCGAATTTCTTGATCAATGTAAAGATTGTGCAAGACAACTATTGGGTGTTCTGGTATACCCATGCTTCTCAATGCGACCCAGAGTTTCTCACACTTTACACAGTCAAAAGTCTTGATGTAGTCAATGAAACACATATAGATATCCTTTTGGTATTATTTTGTCTTTTCAAGGATCCATCTTATATCCGCAATTATGTTTCTCATTCTTTGCCCTTTCCTGAACCCTGTTTGTAATTCAGGTAGTTCTCATTCCAGGTATAGTTGTAGTCTCTGCTGAATGATCTTGAGTAGAATCTTGCTGGCAGGTGGGGTCAGAGTGATTGCACGATAATTTCCACAGTCTGTCGGATCACTTTTCTTCAGTATTGATATAAACACAGATCTTTTCCAGTCAGTTGGTCATGTTGTTGTTTTCTAAATTTCCCAGAAGAATCTTGTAAGTATGGCAACAGCCACATCTGATTGCTTTAATACTTAAGTGGCAATGCCATCAGTGCCTGGTGTTTTGTTCTTTGACAATGCTTTCAATGCTGCTTTGACCTCTTCTTTCATCACCAATGGTTCATGATCGTAAGGTACAAGTTGAATAAATTTGGGTCCACTTGATTTTTATGGTATAATATCTCTGTATTTTCTTTCCACCTTTTCTTGGTCTTCACAGCAACACTGAACATGGATCCTTGAGCATCTTGTAACATTCCATTTTGATGCTGGAGTTTTCTCTTTATCTCTCGTAGATTTAGGAAAGTCAATTTTCTTCTTCCTCTAATAATTTCTGATTCTATTTCCTTGCATGCGTTATTGTAATATTTCTCTTTGTCTTGTATTGCTGCACATTGGGAATCTGTTGCCTCTATTTTTCCTCTGGCTTTAGCTTCTCTGTTTCTGGGGAATTTTCAGAGTTTCTTCAGTCATCCATTTTTGCCATTTTTGCTTTTTCACCTTTCGTAGAGATTTGTCATTTTGTTTGAGCCCAACTTTCTTGATGCCATCCTATAACTCTTCTGATGCTCTCTCATTTGTATCCAAAGCAGCAAATTGATTTCACAGGCAGTCTTTAAATTCTGGTGGTATATTCTGAAGGTCATATTTTGCTGCATTCATGAGTGGCTTGCTCTTTTTCAGCTTTAGCTTGGGTTTGTGTACTAGTAGTTGGTGATCTGTATCACAATTAGCTCTAGGTTTTGTCTTTGTTAATGTTATTGAGCTTTTCCATCATTAACGTCTACAGATGTAGTCAATTAGATTTTTTTTACAATCCATTGGGTGAAGTCCATGTGTACAGTTGCTGCTTGTGTTGCTGGAAGAAGGTATTTGAGATGAATAGATCATTGGTCTTGGTCTTCTGGAATTCTTTCAGTCTTTGTCCAGCTTCATTTCTGTTGCCAAGTCCATATTTTCCATTCATTTTGCTGACTTTTGCATTCCAGTCCCTCATGACTATCAGGATATCCTGTTTATTTATTTTATTTAACTGTTCTTTTATACCGCTTTTCACCAGTTCGAAGCAATTTACAATTAACATAACATTTTGGGTACAGAGAATAGGAACATATATATATAAAACTTTAACTTATTTACATTATTTACATTGGGTTGAATAGTTTATATAGAACAAAGATGGGAGTGTTATTGTCAAGAGGTGATGGAGCAATGGGGGGGGGGGGGTTACCGAGTTTAGGGTGGTCCAAAATCTTCTATAAACAGGTGAATCTTAAGTTGTTTGTGGAATGTGACCAATTCAATGGGTTTTGATAGTTTTTTTGGCAGTGAGTTCCATATTCTGGGTATGTACAGTGCAAAAGATCTGCTGTATGCGTAGAGTGCTTTTTGTTTTTTCATGGGGGACGTTCAGCATGTTTTGTGAGCTCTGCTTTCTTGATCTGATACTTTGTGTTTTTTGTAATAAGGTTTGTAGGTGGGAGGGGGCTGATTGTTTGCTGATGATCTTGAAGGTTAGTAATATGACCTTGTACTTGATTCTGCTAGACACTGGAAGCCAGTGAAAATGGTTTAGGATTGGTGCTATGTGTTCATATTTTGTGGCACTTTGTATGATGTATGTGCAGGGCCTTGTATAGTGGTAGGAGGGTGGATTTTGGTAGCCCATGGCATATTGTTTTGCAATAGTTGAAGTGGGGTGAAATTATAGCCTGGAATACTGTGTGGAAGTGAGAGGGTTAGAGTAGTGGTCAAAGGTGTTAAAATGTTTGTATTTTGTTATATACAGAGTGGAGGAGTAGCCTAGTGGTTGGGGCAAGGTACTTCATGCCGGAAGGTTGGGGGTTCAAATCCCACTAGAGGACAAGCAACCTTGGGCCGGAAGGACTGGAGTTTCTAGTCCCACAGGTGCTCCTTGTGGTCTTGGGCAAGCCACTTAACCCTCCATAGCCCATGTTCCCTGTAAAATAGTTATCTCCAAGTTATAATACCCTGTTCAATGTAATTTCAGTTTGTTCAATGTAAACCACACTGATGCAGAATAGCACGGTATATAAGAGAATATAAATAAATATATCATTCTGCTTGTGTTTTTTATGTGAGATTTTACATTTTGGCGCTGATCCAGGGTTATGCCTAGGTATTTACCTTCAGTATGTACTTTTAGTTCAATGTTGGTTATTGTTAGGGTAGCTGGGGGGATGAATGATTTGTCTCCAGTGATAAGTAATATTTCAGTCTTCTTGTAATGTATTGCTAATATGTTATCAGCCATCGGGTAGTATCTGCTAGACATTGTAGTATTTTGTGGGTGTTGAATGGTGTGTAGAGCATGATGTCATCAGTATATATGTTGTAGAGTGCATTAGGTTATGGGTATATGGGCTGGAAGTATAAGCTGAAGAGGAGGGATGATAGGGCTGATCCCTGATGGTGCTGGAATAGTGATGACGTCTTGAGACCCATTCTCACTTGTTGCCATCAATCTGCTGAATAGGATTTGACTCATTCTACTACTGTGTTTTGGATGCCGGTGGATTATAGTCACTGTAGTAGTATGGTGTAGTTGATGGTGTCAAAGGCTGCAATTATATCTAAGAATATTAGGGTGAATCCTTGTTGGGGTAGTTATTTAATTTATTTATTTATTTACATTCTCTTATATACCGCGCTATTCTGCATCAGTGTGGTTTACATTGAACAAACTGAAATTACATTGAACAGGGCATTATAACTTGGAGATAACTATTTTACAGAGAACATGTAGTTGGGTTCCTTTTATTATTTTGTCCAATAGGGAGGTTACTCTATGGGAGTCACATAAATGTGATACATAAATGTGATGCAACACCATTTCTTCTTTGTCTTTCATTTCCAGCATAGTAGACCATGTGATCATCAGATATGAAGTGCCCGATGCCAGTCCATTTCAGTTCGCTAACACCAACAGAGCGAGTTGTATACGTTCCATTTAATTTTTGACTTCATCCAGCTTCCTGGGTTCACGCTTCTTACATTCCATGTCCCAATATGTAAGACATCTTTGCAGCTTCTAACTCTCATTTCATGTGTAGCTTCATCAGCAGTCAGACATCCCTAGAGCTTTGATCCAACCACATCATAAATGCTGGTTTTATTCTGAAAAGTCTTCAGCTCATCCCCAGTAGCTAGTTGAATGCCTTCCGACCTGGGGGCTCATCTTCCAGCACTATAGTGCAATTTGTTTTGTTGTGACTATCCATTGGGTTTTTGTGGCAAGATATGGAAGTAGATTGCTGGGCCTTCCTTATATGCAGGTAATGCTAGTGTTGTTGCCGTTGTCACAGAAATGTGATTCTCCGCTGCCAACATCATCCCATTCTGCTGCTGCCCATGTATAAAATAACCACCAGTGTAAATGTATGCAACTTGCTTGATGGTGTGTAATTTGCCAGCTGGCATGCTCATAGGCAGAGTCTGGGCAGAGCACACAAGTACATATGTACAATTATAAACTGTTTTAATTTACAAGTATCCCTGCAAAACCTAGATTCAGGCCTAAATGTCTGCACTTTAACTTATGGCACAAATTCTGACACTCAGGCTAGTATTTTATAATCCACAAACACAAATTAATTTAACAGGTGTTTTTATACTGCTTTATCATTTTAGTCAAAGTGGTTTACATGGAGCCCAATTCAGGTAGGGGCACATTCGGGCCATCTGAACAACCCCAAGCAAGATGGGTCAGTTTGGACTCTATTCTGGACTGCAGAAACAAAATGTTCCCATGGTAACCAGAATCAGGTCCAAGGATGGCCCCTCATGCCCCTGCTGCATGCAGGGACGTCCTACCTGCAGGTGCCCCTACTCACATGGCTTTGGCCGCCCTTTTCTTTGGGGACCCTCCATACCTGTCCCCGGGGAGGAACCCTGGGCCCGGTTGCCAGTTTTGTGCTGCTTATTCCCCCTTTGAGGTGGAATAAGCAGCACGTCCACACTGGCCCAGCAGGACGTACAGGGCCATGACCTGAATCGGCCCTGTATGTCTTGCTGGGCTGGCCCACCCCCGCTCCGCCCCGGTCCCACCCCCTCCCACCAGCTCTCCTGATGCTCAGGACATACCCGGGGGGGGGGGGGAGCTGGAAGGGGAATTGGGCCCAGACAGCTTGCGGGACTGCACATCCCGCCGGGTCGTGCAGCCTCGCAACCTACATTCCAGAATCGGGCGCACTGTAGCTTAAACTTGATAATGCACATTAAAGAGGGATATTAATAATTTGGATTCTTCTGAGGCAATGGAGGGTTAAGTGACTTGTCTAAGGCCACAAGGCATGCTAGTGGAAATTGAACCCTAGTCTTTTTGTTCCCAAGCTAGGGCTCTAGCTGCTAGACTACTTCTGGACCAAATGACCTCTCAAAATAGCAGCATAAAATTTCAAAAAGTCTATAGAAAAAACTGCTATCAGCTCACTTCTGCTCAAATCCTAGACTTTTCCACAATATAGAAAAGGGGAGGAAAAAGACCTCAGTATAAACAAAGGGCTTTACATGGCTGACCATTGATATCATGCCTGCTTATCCATGCCCTTCTCAATGCCATTATAGGTCTTAAAAACCTTCCATATGCTGAAATACTCATAAAACACTTATCTTTGCTTTTCTGTCATCATCCCAGAATCACTTATTCCAATGCTGACAGTGTTTCGCTTGACGCTGCTTCAGGGCGTAATTCGGGGGACTTATCCTACAAAGACAAACAATTCATCAGCTAGCGCATAAACACTCATTCACTCTCCTACTGCAGACAGCTTCAACCATTTATCTTCATATTATAGAACAAACGTGTTTTTCCTCCTTGTGGCTAATATTCTTGATACTACCATATAATTTTAAAATGGTTCTTACAAATGACACTTTATCCCAAAGACCCTTAAAAACCCTCTGTAAAGGCAGAATATTGCTACTCTGTTCTTTCCTATGGGATGCTATTCAGCCTTCGCGGTCATACCTACTACCCACTCTGCTCTTCTTGCATGGCAACTTCTCAGTCATCCCTGGAGGGCCTGCAACCCCCCCCCCTCCCCCATCTCAGCCAGGGGAAGCAGTTAGTCTGGCTTCAACGCATTATCAAATTCTGGAATTAGTTACTGGAGGATGTAGTAAAAGTTGTTAGTGTAGCTGGGTTTTAAAAAGGTTTTGATAAGTTCCTAGAGGAAAGGTTCATAAACCATTATTAAAGAGGACCCGAGAAATCCACTGCTTACCCCAGGGCGAGCATTATGGAACATGTGCACCTTTTTGGGAACTGCCAGGTACTAGTGACATGGATTGGCCACTGTTGGAAACAGGATGCTGGGCTTGATGGACCTTGGTTTGACCCAGTATGGCATTTATTATGTTCTTATAACAGCTTTCTGTTTCTGCTTTCCTGTACATACTTCTCCACTGTTGATTACTCACTGTTGCCCACTTGCCATGTTCTCCCATATGCTTTAGGATGGATAATGAAGAGACCTCTGGTGGCTGAGGAGAATAGAGGCATAGAAGTGATGTCATGGAAACCTAGACTTTTTATTGGTTCTTTGTCTCCACCAATCTGCTAGTAGGGAAACACAATCCACTTGTCTGGACTGGTCTAGCAGGACTCAAGGATATTATCTGGTAAGTAAAATGTCACCATGTCTGGGGAGGGTGCATGGAAGAGTTGAAGGAAAGATGATAAAATATGCCTCACTCATTATAGTAGTGAGGACTGTATAAGGAATCTTTATAGATGTGTGTGTGTGTGTGTGTGTGTGTGTGTGTGTGTGTGTGTGTGTGTGTGTGTGTGTGTGTGTGGTGCATGTGGATGTGGTGCCTGTGTGTTTGTGTGTAGGGTGTTAGGGTGGAGTGACTGTGTGTGTGATGTGGTGTAGTGTAGTGTAGTGTGGCTAAGGTCCTTGAATCCATTGTTACCTCTCAATTACAGGGTTATATGGAGGAGGTAGGAGGGTTCGATAGTTGTCAATCAGGATTTAGAGTTATGTTTAGTTCAAAGACTGTGGTGGTAGCATTGGTGGATGAGAAGATGAGAGGGAAGGATAAAGGGGGTTGTGGTTTCTTAGTTTTGTTAGATTTGTCCTTAACCTTTGATAAAATCTGTTATAAATGGTTACTATCCAGACTTCAATCCATGGGTACTGGTAGTAATACCCTAAAATGGTATGCCTCCTTTTTGTCAGAGAGATCTTTTAGAGTACAATTTAATGAACAAACATCTAAAGATTATGAATATCAGACAGGTAAGCCACAGGGGTCCCCATTATCCCCTTTGTTGTTCAATATCTATTTCAGCCCTTTAGTTAGCTATATTAGAGAATTAGGATTGTCTCCTTCTATTTATGCTGTTGGGAGGGAGGACTGACCTAGTGGTTGCGGCAAGTTGCTTGAGGCCAGAGGTTCATATCCCACTGGTAGGACAGTAACCTTGGGCCAGAGGGACTGGGGTTTCTAGTCCCACAGGTGTGCCTTGGGTGAGACACTTAATCCTCCATTGCCTCAGGTACAAAACATAGATTGTGTGCCCCTCAGAGACAAGGGAAATATATACTGTACCTAAATGTACACCACTTTGACTCAGTGAAAAAAGCATTGCTAAATACATGATATCCAGTCTTTTATTCCTAAGGAGATATTTGTACCCTGGGGAAATGGCTAAAATTGAAATTGAACTTAGAGAAAACTGAAAGTCTGTGTGTTGGAAAGGATAAAAATCCCAGGACATTGGATGGATATCTCTTCTGAAGCGCGTAGTCCGGGAATTCTTTTTGATTCTAATCGCATGTGCAGTATGGACTACAAATGGAGTGGTATAAGTTAAAATTGGTTAGACAACTCAGGTCAGTTTTGAGTTCACAAGATTTTTGGACTGTGGTTCAGTTGACTGTCCTGAGTCATTTGGACTATTGCAGTTCATTACACAGGTACACTACCAAAAACCTGCCTCCAGTTTTGCAACTGATTCCTATAGATTTTGGGGTGCTGAATCCAGGAAAAATAGCCAAAATGTTCCATCACGTCACGTTTTCTTGCAAAATTAGATTTCTTACCCATATAAGGAATGTTCACATAATTTCTTTTAGCCGACTGCAGTTTATTTTCTTGGCACCAAAATAGAGGTTGTAATGGTTAACTAAACTAGAAACACTCCCTCATGATATTTTAGAGTGTTTTGTATTCATTTATACATTAACAGGACAATTGGAGGCGGGGGGGGCTAAATCCAGTACTCGCGCTGGCGCATGTTCTTTCCTGTTCGCCTCGCCTCGTTCGCTCGCTCAAACACGGTGGTTGCGACATGAACGTTCCTGTCAAATTTCAGATTCTTGCAAGTTCATTATTACCTTTTGTTTGCTCAGTCGTAATCCAGCTTTAGTCCGAAGTGGTTCACTACAGTTGTAGTTTGCAGTGCTGTGTATTTGTGATGGCTCACAGAGCCAGAGGTTGCGTCAACTCTCCGGACAGTTTTTTTTTTTATTTGTGGGGAATATACCGTGAAAAAGCGGCAGAGGAACATTTCTGCATTTATTTAAAAAGTATATTTCGCCTATTTCGGTTTGAAGTTAGGCGATCAAGACAAACCGTGGGCTCCTCACAAAGTGTGCAAGACATGTGAGGAAGATCTACGCTTATGGATGAAAGGTAAAAACAAGCATTTCGTTTCGGAATACCTATGATGTGGCGTGGAACAAAGAGACCACAGCAGTGACTGCTATTTTTTGCTTTGCATTGTGAAGGATACAACTTAAAAAATAAGAACGTAATAAGTTACCCCAACCTTCCCTCAGCAATTAGGCCTATGCCTCATAGCAACGAAGTACCTGTGCCTGAACCACCAAAATCTTTGGATCATATTTGTGTGGACGGTTTCTGATCATGATGAGACTCATCAGATGGCTTTTCCCGATGAGTCCGGTACTTCCGAGTTTGAAACTGAACCAGATCCGAAACCTGAACTTTTCTCTCAAGCTGAATTGAATGATTTAGTCCCGGGATTTAGGACTCCCAAAAGATGCTGCCCAACTGCTAGGTTCTCGGCTTAAACAGAAAATCTATTGTCACCCAGGAACAACTTTTATTGTACCGCAACCGCGAGACACAATTTTGAAGTATTTCAGCAAAGAGGAAGATTTGGTATTTTGCAACGATATTCGGAGTGATGGAAAAGTTTAAACTCAAGTATGATCCTGCTGAATGGCGGCTGTTCATTGTTTCGTCAAAAGACAGCATAAAAGGTGTTCTTCTTCATAATGGCAACACATTCGCTTCAGTTCCTATTGCTCACTCTGTTATTCTCCAAGAAAAATACAGAATTTTGGCCCTGATTCTTCAGAAGATTCGTTATGATGAGCATAAGTGGATGATTTGTGGAGACTTTAAAATTCTATCCATGCTATTAGGGCAGCAATCCGGTTTCACCAAATATCCCTGCTTCCTTTGCTTGTGGGATAGCTGGGCCCGCGACCTACACTGGGGAAAAAGACTGGCCAATTTGGGAGTATTTGAGACCCGGTGAGAAAAAATGTTCTTCATGAGAGCTTGGTACCTCGTGATAAAATTCTATTACCACCTCTCCACATTAAGTTGGGTCTCATTAAGCAATTCATCAAGTCCCTTCCAAAAGATGGTGAGTGCTTTCGGTACCTTTGCTCAAAGTTCCCCTGACTTTCTGAAGCAAAGCTAAAGGAAGGAGTGTTTGTTGGCCCTGATATAAGGAAACTCATTTCAGATGGAGCATTCGCTGAAACGATGTCTGAGAAGGAAAAAGAAGCCTGGGATCCTTCAAGGATGTTGTTCTCAAATTCTTGGAGAACAGGCGGGATGAGAACTATAAGGATATTGTGCCAGGATGCTCAATGCCTTCAAAGAACAAGGCTGTAACATGAGCCTGAAGTCCATTTCTTGCACTCCCATGGGAACTACTTTCCTGAAAACTTGGGGGCGTACAGTGAAGAACAAGGTGAAAGGTTCACCAGGACATCAAGGACGCAGAGAGAAGGTACCAAGGAAGATGGAACACACCACTTGATGGCTGATTTCTGCTGGTTGCTGCTGCGGGAAACCCCAGATGAAAAATACGCCAAGCAGCGCACCAAGAGAAGCATTCAGGGGAAGAATAAACGGGCCCACCAGGAGATTGATTGACCCAAGAATGACTTTAAAATCTAACTGTGTTGACAAATATCGTGTTTTTACTAAAACTTTGAAATAAAATTTGCTAGTTATTACCACAGTGTCGGATCTCATTTATTAGAATTTTATTTTCACACAATCGGGTGTTTGTCGTCATGTATTGCAATGGTGTGGTGTGCGTTTTCTATTATTAAATACATACATGTACAACATTTTTGCACATTTCTTTGCTTTGCTTTGTGTCTAACCTCGCTCTATAGTGCTCAATGTTTGTGCACATGTATGTGGCTGTTTTAAGTGCAGACATTTTGCTGCCATCACAGTGTGTTTTGTTGTGACATTACTCTATTCTTATGTGCTGCCTTGTTTACAATTTTCTTTATTCTTATTTGAATAACTACTAAACAATTAGTATAAAGAATTCATCCAAGAAACTTTTATCTCGATGCACTCAAACTGAAACTTTCACCTCAATCTGCTAACCAAATGTAGCAAAAAATCTGTATGTGATGGAGCAAATTGGTTACCAGATTTGGATTCAGCGCACCAAAAAACGTAAAAATCAATCGAAACATTAGAGGCAGTTTAAAAAATTTTTTTTTTAGTGTACCTGTGTTATTTATGTGAATGTCTAAGAAGTTAGTATATAAATTGCAACATATTCAAAATACTGTTGCAAAAATGATTACCCATGATGCTTATAGGAAGAGAGTAACCTCTTTGCTATTTAAATTCCATTGGCTGCCAGTTGAAGGACGAGTTCTATTTAAAGTGTTATGTCTTGCTTTTAAAGCTATTCATAAGATCGGTCCTCTATATTTATCCGATAAGTTGATGAGATGTTCGTCAGTGAGATCTTCACCATCTGCTGCATATTGCACACTGAAGATACCATCTGCCTCTTCTTTTCGTCATTCAAGGATTAGAGAAAGATGTTCCTGTGGTGCAATTCCTAAATTCTGGAATAGTTTACCAATAGCAATTAGGGATATGGAAGGTTATCGGCAAGTTTGAAAATTATTGAAAACTTGGATGTTTCAGAGACATTTCTCAGAGTTTGTCTGATGAAATTAATGATTTTATATTGTAATACTGTAAGAAAATTGACTCTACCTGCATTAATTCTTAGGTTAATTTGCATAAAATTGATTTTTCTTGCACTTTCTGTTTAAAGACAAATACAGATGACTACAGGAAGTATAATGGCAAAAGACGATCTTAAGGTCCATCTCACCTGCCCAATTTAATTTCTGTTGTTGCGGTATACTCTAGACCAGAGATGATTTTTGGATTTCCGCTCATATCTTCACAACCTGGACACCTTGGTGCTTATCCCACCCAGAGGATGCAGTACATGAAATGTGTGATTTCAGAAGTTTATACATCAACATCTTTTTGCTAGTCTAATATAATTATATCAACCTACAAAGATTCAAGTGCAGATTTTATTTATTATTGATTTATTTATTTATCCAGATTTATATACCGCCTTTTCCTTCAGTCAACGTGGTTTACATTGGGAGTTATTTACAATCTATGTAAGGGGTAAAAGGGGAGAAAAAGGAGGACTTGTTGACAGTGGATTATGAGGGAGGAGTAGCCTAGTGTTTGGGACAGAGTACCTCAGGCCAGAGGGCTGGGGGTTCAATTCCCACATGGGGACAGCAATCTCAGGCTGGGGGGACTGAGGTTTCTAGTCCTATAGGCACTCCTTGTGACCTTGGGTAAGCCACTTAACCCTCCATTGCCTCAGGTACACATAGACTATGAGCCCTTTGGAGACAAGGGAAGGTATCCAGTGCCTGTTTGCAGTGAATACATAATGTAAACTGCTTTAATTGAAGGATAAGGTGGTATAGAAAACTGATTAAATAAAAATAAATGAGCACTGGGAGGGACCATAGTGTTTAGCAAGCAGAAGTGTTTTTAACATCTTGCAGAAGTCCTTAATGTCCTTTGTGGATCTCATATGTTCATGTAAAGAGTTGCATATGGCGGGTGCAGCGAGTGATGAGACTCTTCTGGCTGATTGGAGCGTTGGAATTCAGCAGGTGTAATGAGTTTATTTATCATGGGCCTTTTAGAATAAAAATCCAAGGTGGTCTTATTAATCTTTTGATTTGATGCTACTTCCAAAGCTAGATTCAGGGATTTTTCCAAGAACTTTTGGTTATGACTATGGTTATTTACTGACACAATATATCACTTTTCAAAATAATAGCAAAGCGGTTTACAATCATAATAAAATCAAAAGGAGAAAATGAACTACAAATAGTATAGGATAGGATAGCAGAAGCAAGAATTAATATAGAGAGCAAGAAAAAGAATGAAAAAGGAAAACATCAGAACATACCAGGCCAACTACGGAACAGTTAGCTCTCAGGTTAGAATCCCGAATCCATCAGATCTCAAAGACCTTTGTAAATAAATGAAATTTCAATCCAATTTTAATGTTTTATGTGAAGGTTCTGTACTAACACTGGTAGAAAATTCCAAAGAAGTGATGTGAGAAAAAAAATCCTGATTGTCCTGTAGATTCAAGTTTTGCCTGAGAAACAGGGGGCAGATATAAAGTGCCCCAATGTGTAGAATGCAAAGAACATGGGGTTCGTGAGGAATTCAGATTAGAAGGGGTTCCTGATTTCAGTGTTTTATATGTTTAGAGCAGATTTTGCACTGAGTATGGTAGAGCAGAGGCAGTCCATCCAGCAGTAAGTGAGTTATGTTGGAAAAATGCCTCTCTCCCCTCCATAAATCCAAAGTCAAGACAAATGAAAACACAAAGAAATTAAAATCAGTCGCATAATTAAAAAAAAAAAATCCATTCTTGAATGCACATAGGGAGTGGAACTGTTCTCAGAGAAACTGCAACTTAAAAACTATTAAACTTGTACATGATATTAATCATCCTGAATGTTGCCGTGCATTAAGATGACGTGAATTTGTGTGGCTCAGCCTGTCCACTTTGAATTATTATTCTTAGGACTCATTCCTTCACTCACCGGGGGTTTATTTTGGTGTAGAATGCAAATTTAACATGCACAGCTCCTCTGGGGAGCCCAAGGCACAAGGGAGACTTTCTCCCTGCATGCTGGAGGGGTGGGGGGGAAGAAAAATCTGAGAATTTATGCAGGAGAATGGTTTGGGGGGATGGCCAAGACCACAGTGCCACCTGCTGGGAGTCTAATATTCTTACTCATGCCACCATTTCTACTCCCATGACAGTCACTGATCTTAGCACTGATGCTGCGAGTGATACACAGATTTTCACTGCCCTTGACTTTTTGGGTTGCCCTTGCTGGTCACACTTCTTTGTAACGATTACTCCATGCACACGGTTTCTCTGGATTGATCATGGATATGGTCTTCTAAGAATTACTACTGGCTAATAAACATAACATATGTAGCCAACTTTTTTTTTTATTAGAACATAGGTCATGTGGAGTAATTTGCAGGGTTGTCAAGTACCCAGTTTCAGTAGTGAGATTTTAAGCCTGGATTTCTGGCAAACTTATTTTGATACACTATGGAACCTGCAGCACTCACTCCAATGAGTAAAATCAGGGACTAAAAGGCCGTTCTGCATTGCAATGCACATTTAAAACCTGGAACTGGGTAACTTGTCACCTCTGAGTTTGCGCCTCCTCCACTTCTCCCTGCAATTTTATATTTCTAGCTCATTCAGAACCAAGACTAATACCCGGCACGTTGAGCCTTCATTACCAACCATCTGGAGATTTTCCCCCTATTTTTTATCTCCCCACCCTTCCCATACACACAAATCTAAGATTCAATTAATTAAAACAATGCTTCTCAACCTTTTTTATTTTGTGGCACACTTTTTGAATTTTTTCAATCTTCGAGGCACGCCAAATTCAATTTTGCCTGATCCTCCCTTTCAGGCCTTCCCACTAGCAGAAGGAGATCAGCACTTTTATCCTGTGTGGGTTTCATTCTGCTGGGTTCAATCTATGTGTGAATACATGAGGTAATAGACTCAGACATCAGACTGAAGCCAGCAAAAGACACACACAGGGAAGAAGCTCTGCTTTCTACCCGAGGCTGCAAGGAAAGGAGTAAGGCTGCCTGATTCTTGAGACATCTGTTCTCTGTAGTGTTAGTACTAAGCAAGCAGTTCAGTTTGGTGGGAGGATGTGGGAGTCCAGTAGAGTGTCTCTGTGGAAGACTGTAATAGCCGACTCTCAGACTACACCTAAATGCACCTCCTTTTAAACCGGGCCCAAAAATAAATGCTTGTTTCTAAATGGAAGAGAAATGTGCTTCAACAGGCAGAGTAGATGTTCTCCTTTGCTATGCAGTGTCTGCTCCAATCACGCCCCTCTACTCCATGAATGACAAGATGAAAGGGCAGATTAGGGAGCAAAATGGCTTCTCTCTGCTTTATCTGCTCCAGGTTCAACTCCTCCCCTCCTGTTCTCTACATGCTGACTCCAAGAAAAGAGGCTGGAGGAGAAAACAGAGGACTGTTCTCTGGGGCACTGTCCCATAGAAATAGGGAAAACACCCTCATGAACCGATGCCTAACCTTGCTTCCATCAGTCATCCCAAGGCACACTAGGGACCTTCCACGGCACACTGGTTGAGAAGCACTGAATGAAAAGACACCACCATGTTATTGCCCAGGTTATTTACTGCATGTCCCACTGTTTGCACCCATCTGCTAATGAGGCTCACTACAAAGTAGCACACTTAAGGAAATCTAACCCCTAGTCTGGTCCTTACAGTGAGCATCTTGGGCAAGAGGCTGCATCTGGATTCATGCAATAATAGAGGAGCTGTACAAAGGTATGCACTATCAATGTGCATAAATCACAGTATTTTAGCTATTTACATGCATAAATGACCATTGATGTGCATAATTTAGCTTTCAGAAGTACATGCTGGGCCAATTATGCATACTTTCCCTGTGAGTGTGCATAAGGGAGGAGTTAAGCTGGAAGATGAGCGGCGAGCAAGGTTACTCATATAAATTATGAAATGCTATCCTCTATTACATCCCATACAAATTTAGGCACATCTTAAATCGACATGAAATTTTAGCCGTTTACACTAGCAGAGATGTTTTTTGAGTGGGTGATACTGAGTACCAGCACCATTTTCATTGCTTGCTAAACGCTAGTATTTTATAAGTCAGGCATGTGTGCACTTGACTTTATAAAACAAGATTGAAATAAGCACACAAAAAACACAGATTAAGTAGGCTAGAGCTTACAAAATGACCCTCCACGTATCACCTTTAAGTGATGACTATGACTCTCTCTTGCCAGGGGTGTTGAAAGCCACCTCCATAACATCTGCAGCACCAACATTATCTCCTTATTAAAGCGTACTGGAAAAACGGAGCCCCTCTTCTCCCTGCCCATGTGCTCTTTAGGCGTTCCAGGTCTATTGTGAACTTACTTCTAACTCTTCTTGACCTCATATTGTGAACCTACTTCTAACTCTTCTTGACGTCATATTTGGAAAGGGTGAGTAAATAAATTAATTTTTCCATGGATATTTCAGGTGTACATTTTTAACAAAGCAACCACTGATGACTCTTTATATATTAGACCTGCAATAATCCCGTGGCTCATTCACTGCATAAACTACCTGGTTATTGATTATAAATGTGTTTCAGGAACATCCAGCATGCAGCCCTCAACAGTCCCCATGACACACACTTAGACACAAGTATACATCCCATGACACTCACCACGACACACACACACACACACACTCACTTGCCAGGACAAAAATCTGCCACATATGAGTGACCTCAAAAGATCTGGGCGTTAAAGAGGTAATTCAGTAAGTAAAGGCTAGATTTACGTGTATTTATGTGTGTTAAAGACACCTGTTCCATAAAGCTGAATCCATGAGGATTTGATTCTATAGAATAAATAGTTGCAAATCCACATAAATAAACTGCAGTCGCTTACAAATATCTGATGCACGTTGGGCCATATTCTATATATGCAAATTTGCACACTGCCCATGCTCTGCCCAAACTCTACCCCTGTACGTGCCCACAATGAAAATACGCACCATTGGTCCATGGTGTGTACTTGAGAATAATGACCGACTGAATTCCTCAAGTAAGGGCCCAATCATATGCAGAAATAACTAAAATACCATGATGTGTGCCTATAGACGCACCTTACAAAATTACCCTCCATGTAAGTGCCTGATTTGCCTAAGCCTTCATCCTGCACTGAAAAAACAGGTGCAAATCTTAGTGGGCACTTTGTCCATAAGCAATTGTCAAAGAGAAGGTATACTCCTGCAAAATTCCAAAGTAAAAACACCTAAGGGCTTTGTGCCTACCCACATAGTTTTGAAAATTGTATCCCATTTGTAAAGGCAAGCTACCATCTAGGTTCCCTCTGAAAATGAACTAACATTTCCATGGGTATGTTGAACTTACATGGGCCAATTGAAACTGGCTTCCATAGAGGCCTATATACTCAGCATACATTCCATAGATACAGCGCAAAGGCCTCCATTTGCTAAAGTGCATTCAAGAGCTATTATTGCATGGTAATGCCAAAGTTAACGTGCACCTTTGGGAGGGTTACCATGCAGATGACCCAGAGAAAGTCACAACTATGTGTTAACTGCATTGCCAATAATCAAAAATGCCGTTAGCTATACCTCAAAGCATCATTAACTGCTCTGCATTATCTATCATATTAACAGTTAATCCCAGTAAGGACCTTCATGTTAACTGTAAGGTGCACTCCTCAACCATTCCATGAAACAAATTGGTCTTTTCTGCATTGAGAATCAGTGTGCACTAACAGCTAGTAAGGTGAACTGCTAACGCAGCACCATACTGTTAGCGTGCAGTAATTCCTGCATGAAACACCTTTACGTAGGTCCCAGTATGAGAAAAATGCCATGAGATGTCACAGAGGGGGATTTTAGAAAAGACATCCAAATGCAATCTAGAACGTCAAAGCCAGAATGCCTGAAAAAAAAGCAGGCACGTCCTGATGCAGACATAATTTCACAAATGCAGACTTGCTTGATATGGACGTCTACATACACTTCCCCAGAGCAGTATCTCAGAACTTGGCCATGTAGGATAGCATAGTGGGTTAGGTACATGGAAGCCAGTGTTCAACTCCCACTGCTGTCATCATTGAAATTGTGCTGAGTACTAGGGATGCTGTAGTGATTTCTTCTCTACACCCTCTGGATGATTCTAAGGGGTATGTTTACTAAACTGTCTTAACGTGCGCTCTGCGATGTTATCGCGCGATAAGGTACCTTATTACATGATGATGGTGCTTTTTAAGGCGCACAGGTACCATATAGCGCGATAACGCGCGCTGCAGCGCAAATGAGAGCTGAAGGCGGGGAAAGGCTCCCGGAGGGCGGAGGAAGGCTCCCCAGGGGCGGAGAGAAGGGGTCAATGGGTGGAGAGTGGGAGGGGAGAAGCTCCCCGCACACCAACGCTGTGAAATCCGAGGCTCAAAACTAACGCCAGTGAAACTCTGGCGTTAGAGCTGATTTAAAGGGAAAAGAAACCATTTCCGTCAGCAATGTACAGCAAAACCAGGGAAACCTACAAAAAGTGATAAGTGTGATACAAGTGCAGAGAACAAAAGTACAAATAAAATTTGAAAAGGACCCCAACAAAATATACAAAAAACATAACCAAGCTGGGAAATAGTGATAGTAATGGGAAACATCAAAAAACACTCCCAAGAAAGCTCCAAAAAAAGATATGAATTTTGGAATGGTCTACGCTCCGTCCCCATACAAGGTGAATGATCCCACAGTGAAATAGCACTGATCAAGGTTTCCCTCTCCATTGGACAGGTTTCCTATGGCATGCACATGTTTCACAACAGCAGGACGGGCATGTTGGAATGGGCAACTGAACAGATGCTTGGAAAGGGGATACAGAGGGCTGCAGGCGGCACATGCTGTGGTGCAGCTGGGGTACAGTGCGGACTAGGCAGATGCCTAGGTGGCACTTAGGAATGCTGAAACTGTACAGCAGCCAGACAGCAACTGATGAGGGCCCAACATGGGCACGGGAGTGTTTATCACAGTGTCACAGGGGATGGTACCCAGCAGGTACCTCCAAGGGCACAGAACATTGGCAGGCGGTGTTGGAGGGAAGCGTGGACATCTATGCAGGCACCCCTACCCCAGAACACGCACCATAGGCAGCCGCCTACCCGCACACTGGATGGCCTGAGACTGCGCTCCACCAGCACCACCAGCAGAAGCGCAGGTCAGCAGGGTGGCAGAGGGGCACTGGTGATGGAGGGGGCAGTGGCAGCTGCCCAGAGCAGACCATGGTCTAGCCCTGTGTAGGTGGGTGCCATGCACTGCAGCAGACAGGCCCCATCTGATGAACAGTCATGGTATCCCCAGGGGCTGTACTGTCTCTCTGGCAACACAGTGGTGCAGTGCACACAGCCAGTATGTTCAGGAGCAGAAAGTTACAGGTTCAAGTCCCAGCTGTGGTTTCTGCCATCCCAGCCCCCATTTTTTACCCACTACTAAAACGTGCTACTACAGACAGAACCTTTATTGCAGATGATGTAAACATGCCCAAAACACCTACATTTTACCCTACACAGCACAGACACCATAAGCAGGTGCATTACCTAGAGCAGAGTCTCCCAAATGCAGTTCTGGAGGGCCAACCACCATTCAGGTTCCATGCTGCCTCTAATAAAGATGCCTGTGCTGCATATCTATGCACCGCCCCCATGGTTTGCAGATGTATCTCATGCATATTTATGAGAGAAAACATGAAAACCCGAACAGTGTTTGGCACACCAGGACTGGAGTTGGGAACCTCTGCCGTAAAGCAGCAGCCAACAGGGGCAGACACACCCACACCCACAGGCTCCATTAACCAATGCCTCCTGGAGAGGCAGGACATTGGGCCCTGCGCGCATCTCCCAATAATAGCACTTGCATACCATAGCAATGCCACCCTAAACCTGGGAATATGGTACACAGCTATCAAAAGGTAGCTATGAATACTGGCAGATAGCAATTCCTACGTTAAGCACAATTGGCTGATTGAGCTGCATCACAGCAACCTTTCTGATGTCTGTGGAGTGAGCCTCAGGTCTGGTGTCTGACAGAGTGACCCCAACAGTATTGCGTACCATAGCCATGCCTGCACGGTGCCCAGAACTGGTGTGGTGGCCAGGGCTGCCAAACACCTCTACAGTAGCACAATGCTGACATAGGTGCGGGAGTGTGTGTCTGTCTATCCAGTGTGTGGTGGCTGCAAACACCCTCCACAGCCCACACTGCCAGCACTGTTGCCAGTATTGGCCTCCCAATGTGCATAATGAGGAGCAAGGTACTATGGGTATAGCCCGGACAGGGTGGCCTGGCCAGGATGCATCTGCACAGGGCATAGGGCAATGGCTGGGACATTGTACTGCCCGGCCACCACCTGCACAGACAGGGTAGCCACACCATGTTCTGCTGGGAGATCACTCTCACCCTGACTGAGCAGTGACCACGGCATGGCTAGGTTCCCCCATAGTGCTATACAGCATTTTTTTCCATGTGATATTTATGGGTTCCCTTTTGTGGCCTAGTCACTGACTTATCTGCTTGGTGTGTATGCTGACATCCCAGTTCTGGGTGCACGCATACCCACCAGGAACATGCGCTATGGACTAGCTAGCAGACTGTCTGCAGCTGATATGTGTCTTGAAGGAATGCCTTGCAGGGTGCAGCGGCTGAAGGCTTGCTGCAGGAGAATATCAGATAGTGGTGGGGGGCAGCTTAGCATATCCAGGCCTCATGTCTGTCTGCTATTGCATTTTGGATGTGTACAGAGCTGCATTGACTGCCCTGTAGGATGTCTGTTCCCCAGCAGGACTGGGGTTGATGGTCCCCTCTACTGCCACCATTGCAGGGAGGTAGAATGTGGATCTGTTGGTGGGAGACCTGTTTTCCCCCCTCAGCCCTGGAGGAGGAGGGTGGTGGTACATAATCCTCCTAGGGGTCCATAGGGACTAAACATGACTGAAACATACAGATGTATCCAAGGTGTGTCTGCAAAAACTACCTATCTCACACATTAGCCCTGCTGGGGGACCTGCAGCATGGCCTATCTCTGCTGTGGACCTGGTGCTGGGCGCCCCACATCACCCTCAGGGTGAGTGCAGTACCTGCACAATGTGACGGTGTGTAGCTACTCTCTGCCAGTACCACACACGGTCAGTTCCCCCTACCAGGCCGAGGTGCTGTGGGGGTGCATACCCCATCTTGTGATCATCTGTAGACTGCTGGTTTGCATGTGCAGTGCATCATGGGTATGTGTGGGTTAACCCTATCCTGGTGACCACAGCAGACTGTTTGTGTGGTGACGTGCAGTCCTTCTGCAGCCAGCCAGGGCTTTGCTAGTAGCTATGGAGCTGTAGCCCAATGGTTATTTCACTACTTGTAGAGCCAGAAGTCATGGGTTCAAACCCACAATAGGGGTTCTTTGATAGGGCTGTCCAAAGCATTGTCTTTTTTTAATGTACATTAGTGCTGCCAGCAAAACACACTCAGAGTACTGTAACCATAAGGTGCCTCAGAAGGCGCCCTATAAGGCGCCTTATAGGGCACCCTATAAAGCGCCTTCTGAGGCACCTTATGGTTACAGTCCGTATAAGGTGCCTTATAAGGTGTCCTATGGAACACCTTATAGGGTGCCCTATAGGGGACATTATAGGGTGCCGTGGCAGACAGTGCATTTTATAATGTGCCCTATGGGGTGCCTTATAGGGTGCCTTATGCGGCACCTTAGGTTACGGCACGTGAGGGTGTGTTTGCTGGCAGCAATACATAAAATGCCTCAGGAAACAGTACTTACATGTCACAGCTTATGCCTCAGCCAGCCTTATGCATTAGACACACTGAGGGATCAAACTCATGACTCCTGTATCATCAGTCAGTGTATTAACCATTGTGCTACACTTCTGTTTCTGTGCTTGGATGTCTGTGCTCCTACTTAAAATTACCGCGCGGTAACACGCTTAGCGGCGCTTCGCACGATCATGTACGCAGCAGCGCGCGTTATCTCACAATACTCCCGTTTTGCTGCTTTAAGACTGAAACACCCACTCCTTTTATGGCAGCCTGCACACTATCGCCAGGCGCACATTAAGACGGTTTAGTAAACATACCCCTAAGCCTGTTAGTGTCTCAAGAAGGTTATGAGATCAGGTGGGGATATCCAGGTTCCTGGGACACCCCCCCCCGCCCCCCCCCCACACCACTGTTCATACTTGAATAGCCACAGACCAGCCTTCTAAAATGTCTCTGGAGACACCTCTATGGGCATTTTTGGATATCCAAAGCGTGAATAGGGCTTCCAAAAAG
Organism: Ichthyophis bannanicus; assembly: GCA_033557465.1. Lineage (NCBI taxonomy): Eukaryota > Metazoa > Chordata > Amphibia > Gymnophiona > Ichthyophiidae > Ichthyophis > Ichthyophis bannanicus. The sequence continues at coordinate 360,515,733 of CM066039.1, forward strand.
ACCACCATAGTGAATATTGGTTTCTATTCATTGCTATTGTGATTTCATTCAAGTACTAGGGGTGTGCAGGAAAAATATTTGGGCGCTCCTACAGCAGCTAGCCACTGGCACTGAACTTTAAACCCAGATATTCAATGCCGTGGGAATATCCGGGCTCTGACATTGAATATCCAGGTTGTCAATATTCAGCCACTTCCTGCTTAGCTTCTGTGGCAAAAGTTGGCCAAGTGTTTACCGCACATGACTTCCTCTGCATGTCGCTAACCAGGCAGCTGCTCAATATCACCGCTGCTCGGTTAGAGATGGGAACCACCCCAGAAGGCCCCCAACATGCCCGAATGCTAACCAGGGCATTCCGCGGTGGATCCTGTGAATACTCAATGGCACTAACATGTTAGCACTGCTGACTAGCCCACTGAGGCTTTTACCTGGTTTGCAGGTCTGCAAACAGTGTAAAAGCCTTTGGATATCGGGTCCTTTAGTTTTGTTTACGTAGTTTGTTGGACCTTTTTTGGGGTTTTTTGGGTTGTTTATCATTTATTTAATATTTGTACCATGATTTTACAAGGATAGACATGGTTTACTTACATGCACAAAACCTGTCCTGTTGACCCCTCAGCCAGTTGTAATATGCACAGTGAATACAGAGAAGATGAATTTACATGTAGTCTATCTCCAAAGCTTTCAGATTTACCTCCTGCACATTCATAATTGATTTCTTGAGAAAATGACTGGCTGGACAGGTTTGGGAAGTCTTGCGTATCCTGTCACTCTAAAATGATGGCCTTTACCATGCATTCACTACGTATGCCGGCTACTGAGGACCCAGGATTTTGCCTTTCCTAACTCTCCGGGAATGTAAAGTTTTGTATGGGAGGAGTGCCCTTTATTTAATGAAGACTTGTAATCCTTACCCCCCAGCTGCAGTCTCATTTCAGGCAGCATGGCCGAGGGCACAGACACTACACCACCCCTCTCCAGGCATCACAGCAGTTGGGCACACCGGCCCTTCCCCTTAAACCTGAAAATTGGCAACAAAGCTCATGCATCATCAGTCAAAAGGACTGTCAGTCTCCACACAGAATAGCAATGGCTTTCCACAATAATCAGACATTTAATAATTCATGGGAACAGCTTCCCCCCAATCAAACTGGAGACTATTTTATGTAATATATTATTTAAAATTCAAGATTATAATGCACATAACTTCTGCTCATCAGCAGAATACCATTTGGAAATGTGATTATGTGTACACTCTATTTAAAAGTGACAATTTTGCTTTTCATTTGTTTAACAGCTTAAATGGAACAGCTCGACTGGAACTAAGTCATCTGACAATGAAATCAAAGCCCTGCACAAGCAACTGTGCAAAACCACATTATGAGCTGAAGAAAGGGGAAAATCTGATTAAATTATTGTAAAAAAATATTTACAGTCTGAGTGGGATGTCAGTAGGCTAGAAGCTCCAAGTCACCAAAACTCACTGTTGGGGGAGGTTATGGAGAACACTGCTGTGATGGTCTCCCTGGGGGGGGGGGGGGGGGTTTCCATCCTTTCCGAGGTGTTGTTTGTGTTTGGGTGTCTAGGGATTTCTGCACTGCAGTACCAAGCACCTCAGCAGAGGAGAGACATGAAACGAATATACAGACTCTATTTTCTGAAGAATTATAGTACTGACACAGTGCTGATAAGGCAAAAGCTTTGTGTAATTAATAGACTGATCTAGAGATTTGATATTCATTGTTCTTCACCAGTAATCCTGGGAAGTAGCAATGCTTCTCTGTACTCCAGGAAGCCTGTTGTATAAAACATGCCTTCAGACTATCAAGGGATTCCAGGCCCACAGGAAGACATTAACCTCACTCCTGCAGCTTCCTATCTTTGCCCCTTTCCCATCTCACTCTCCCCATCCTACATTGCCCCAACTCTTCCCCATTTTCTCCTGACTTCTCTAACTTCCCCTGATAGCCTCTCACCTCTCCATCTTTTTCTCATGTCTCTTGCCCCATCGCTCCTCCCATCTCCTCATTTCTATATCCCTTCTTCCCATTGCCTCCTTCCCCTTGCCCATTCACTTCCTTTCCCCAGGCTCTTACCAATATTCAGCCAATGGCAACAGTCTTTCATCCATCACTTACAAACCCTTTTCTTCAATCTTCAGAATGGTTGCAACAGCAGCAGCTCCTCGTTTCCTTTGATGATCATCATCAGTGTGGATTCCACTGACATCAGCAGTTCCAGCCTCGTCCATTGGAGCTCCTCTTGTCAGCCACAGCTGTTTTATTCATCAGCTAATTACAATCTCAGTGACTTCTTTAAGTATTAAGGTAGCAAGTGAAAGATATACCGTTGGGTGTTGTGGGGGGAGCATGAAAATGGAAAAAAATATTTCTAAGAAAATACCTCTGCCATTTGGGCATGCATCTCTTGGTTCAAGCATGAGACCTAAGGGGTTTGCTAGGGATGCACATTTTTTATTTCTTTCAACTCATTTCATTTTAGTGCCTGCAACAATTTTAGTGCACACTAAAAGAAGCAGAACTTGATCATATGGAATAGAATGCAGTAATACATTCTAGTATTCATTTATTCAACAGGTTCTATATACCACTTTATCGTTTAATCAAAGCGGATTACAATGAAACTAAAATATTACATCAACGACTTGTACTACATCAAACACTTGGGGGCATGTTTACTAAACATTCCTAACGTGCGGGGCCGCGGTAGTGTGCCTGTGCCATATAAGGAGTGGGCGGTTCAGGCCGAAAAAGGAAAAAAAAAGACCGTATGTGTGCTCGTCGCGTTAATGTGCGGGCCCACATTAGCGCGTCGGAAGGCTAAGTGGGGCGCAGCTGTGCACATATAGTAATAGAGCCATAGCACAACGGTGAAGACAATAACCAATGATGTAAAGGCCACGGGTTCAATCCCCCAGTGTATGCAGCTCAAAAAGGCTGGCTGAGGCACCACCTTGAATGTGGAAATGTGTGTCAGGAGGCAAAATAATTTTGGGGCGGCATAAGGTGGCGCACTCTTCATTTTGGGGTGGCATAAGGCGGCGCACTGTTCATTGTGGGGCGGCATAAGGCGGCGCACTGTTCATATTGGGGTGGCATAAGGCGGCGCACTGTTTATTGTGGGGCGGCATAAGGCGGCGCACTGTTCATTGTGGGCAGCAGGATGCGGCGCGCTGATGGCCACAAGGCGGCGCGCTGATGCTAAAGCAAAGGAACACAGCCACAGCACAATGGTTAAGACACTAACCAATGGTGCAGGGACCAGCGGTTCAATCCCTCCCAATGCCCATTGAAAAAGGCTAGCTGAGGCAGTGTATTTTATGTTGTGGAGTGCTTCAGGAGGCTTTTTAATTCTATTTTGTGATAACTACTAGCAAACGCACTCTCACGGCATGTTAACATAAGGCGGACCATAAGGCACATGTTACAGTGCACCGTCCGCCAAGGCACCCTAGAATGTCCCCTATAGGGCAGCATGTATGTTGCGACACAGGATAATGTATAGTGCACCCTCTATGGATGCCAACCATAAAGTGCCCTATAGGGCGCCCAATAAAGCACCCTCAGAGGCACCTTATGGGTACAGTACGCTGAGGGGGTTATTGCAGGCATCAACATATGTACAGTAAATGTAAAAAATGCTTTGGAAAACCCTATCATAGAACCCCACAGTGGGTATGAACCCATGACTTCTGGCTGCACAGGCAGTGGCGTAACCATTGGGCTACACCTCTATAGCTGTAAGCAAGCTCCTGCCTGGCTGCAGATAGCCTGCACGTCACATCACAGACAGTCTGCTTGTGTAAACAGGATAGGGTTAGGCTACCCGTACCCATGATGCACTGCACATGCAAATCAGCTGTCCACAGATGCACACAAGATGGGAACTGCACCCCTAAAGCTACCCGGCCTGGTAGGGGGAGGTGTCCTTGTGCACCCACACAGCACCTCGGCCTGGTAGGGTGTCCTGAGTGGGTGGACAAACGGCAAAGAGTAGCTAAACACCATCACATTGTGCGGTTACTATGCCCACCCTGAGTGTGTGATGATGCGCCCAGGACCAGGTGCATGCCAGAGCTCCAAAGCAGTAATAACCTGTGAAATAGGTAGGTGCTGCACAAACATCTTGGAGATCGATGTCTGCCACAGTTAGTGGAACACCACACCCCCCCCCCCCCGGTGGATAAAACAGGGTCTCCCACCAACAGATCCCCATACTATCTTCTTTTTCACCCTCCTCCCTGCCCCCCCCCCCCATGGCAGTAGAGCCAACCATCAACCCCAGTCCTGCTGGGTAAGTAGACACCCCCCCCCCCACCCCCCACAGGGCAGTCCAAGCAGCTCCACACACATCCGTAACACAATATCAGACAGACATTAGGCCTGGATATTCATAGATGCACCCCCACCACTATCTGATATTCTCCTGCAGCAAGCCATCGGCCACAGCACCCTGCAAGGCACTCCATCAAGACACATACCATCTGTGCTCAGTCTGCTGGTTGGTCCTGATGGAAATTCATGCACCCACAACTGGGGTGGCAGCACACACAAACAGATAAGTTAGTGAAAAGGCCCCAACAGGAAACCCATATATATCACACGAGAGAAACACAGTACAGCACTATGGGTGTGCCTAGCCATGCTGCCATCACTGCACACTCAGGGTGAGAGTGAACCCCAAGCAGCACATACAGAGGTCCCCCCTGTCTCTGTAGGTGGTGGCCGGGCACTACCATGTCCCTGCCAGTGCCCTATGCCCTGTGCAGCTGCATCCTGGTCAGCCCACCCTGTCTGAGATATACCCATGGTCACTTGCTACTCATTATGCACATTAGCAGGCCAATACTGGCAACAGTGCTGGCAGTGTGGGCTGTGGAAGGGGCTTGCAGCCAGCACCCACTGTATAGACCAGGGGTGGGCACCTCCGGTCCTGGAGGGCCGCAGACCAGTCAGGTTTTCGGGATACCCGAATGAACATGCATGAGATATATATGCATTAGAGATATCCTGCCAACCTGACTGGTTTGTGGCCCTCCAGGGCTGGATTTGGAGACCCCTGCCTTACACCTCTGTCATTTAAGATCGTGAGTGGGCAAGGTACAGATGTCCTAGACATCGAAAGGGTATATAGAATGTGTCACATTCCTCCTCGATTCTCACCACCACCAAAATGTTGTCTAATAGACAATTTTTTGGTGGTGGTGAGAAGTGAGGAGGACTGTGACAAATTCTATCTAACCTTTTTGATGTCTTGGACATCTGTACCTTGTCCACTCACAATCTTAAATGACAGAGGTGTAAGGCAGGGGTCTCCAGATCCAGCCCTGGAGGGCCACAAACCAGTCAGGTTGGCAGGATATCTCTAATGCATATATATCTCATGCATATTCATTAGAGATATCCCGAAAACCTGACTGATCTGCGGCCCTCCAGGACCAGGTTTGCCCACCCCTGGTATAGACAGACACACACTTCCACACCTATGTCAGCATGGTGCTACTATTGAGGAGGTAATTAGCCTTGGCCACCAAACCTGTCCTAGGCACGGCAAGGCATGGATATGGTACGCAGTACTGCTGGGGGTCACTCCCCAGGGTGGTAAACACCGTCAGAGGCCAGTCCTGGAGCACGCCCCGCAAACACCTAACAGATTGTTCTGATGGGGTCAACTAGCAGTGTGTGCGTAACGTATGGATATCTATCTGCCAGTACTCCTAGCAAACGTCTCAGAGCTGTGTACCGTATACCTCAGGTGTAGGGTGACATTGCTAAGGTATGCAGGTGCTAGTATTGGGAGATGCACGCAGGGTCCACTGTTCTGCCTCTCCAGGAGACATTGGCCAATGGGGCCTGTGGGTGTGGGTGTGGGTGTGTCTGCCCCTGTTGGCTGCTGCTTTACGGCAGAGATTCCCAACCCCAGTCCAGGTCTGCATCACACTGTTCGTGTTTTCCTGCTGTCCCTCATGAATATGCATGAGCTACATCTACATGCCATGGGGGTGGTGCATAGATATACAGCACAGGAATTTGTATGAGTGGCAGCATGGAACCTGACTGGTGTGTGGCATACCAGGAATGCATTTGGGAGAGTCTGCTCTAGGTACTGCCCCTGTTCATGGTGTCTGTGCTCAGTGGGGTAAAAGATAGACGTATTACCATTGCATATGTCCTCGACACGAAAGGTGTGTCCTTACTATCACTGTGTAGGTGTGGGAAAAATATGTGGCTAGGATTGGTGGAAGCCCCACCTGGGCTTTGAACCTGTGACCTTCTGTTTTTGCATACACTGTCTGTGTGCACTGCACCACCGTGTAACCACAGATGGGCTGGTTTCCCTGGAACGTCCATGACTGTGGATCTGGCAGGGCCTGTCTGTTGCAGTGGACTGTGCCAGCCTGCAAATGGCTAGGCCTCTGTCTTCTGTGGCTAGCAGCCACTGCCCCCTGCACCACATGTACTCGTCCGCCAACATGCTGGCATGAGCTTCTCTCAGAAACAGCAGATGACCAGATTGCAATGTGGCAGTACGGGACTGCATTTGGGGGATTTGGCTGTAGGTAATGCCCATTGTTGTTGTGTTTTTGCAGTGTTGTGTAAAATATGGGTGTTTTCCCCATGCTTAGGTTCCCTGCAATACAGGGGTGTCTGTGCTATCTTTGTTTAGTGGTGGGTAAAATATGGGGGCTGGGCTGGCATGTGCTCTAGGTGGAATTTAAACCTCTGACCCTCTGGTCCTAGAGGTACTGGCTCTGTCCGCTGCACCACACTATGGCCACAGAGACAATGCAGCCCCTGGAGGTAGTATACCTGGCAGGATGGAGTCACAAACCCTGCTCTACGCATTTTTACTGTGGGCACATGCATTCTGTCTGGTGACAAACGTGCACATAAACCCCGGAAATGACCACAGACACTGGGGGACAATATATCACCACGCTGGGCAAAAGTGATATTAATGGGCAACCATAGCAAACACTCCCAGGAAAGCTCCAAAAAGGACATTTGTTTTGGATGAGTCTCCGCTCCGTAGACCCTTCCAATATTCATTTCTTCTTTCTGGAGCTTTCCTGGGTGTGTTTTCTATATTTGCCCATTACTATAACTGCTCCCCAGCTGCATTACTATTTGTGATATTTTTGTTGTGGTCACTTTCTATTTTTATTTTCACTTTTGTGCTGTGCACATGTATCACACTGCTCACGTTTTGCAGGATTCCCCAGTTTTGCTGTACATTGCTGACGGAAATGGTTTCTCTTCCCTTTAAATGCTTGGGGATTCGGCTTCTCCCCTCCCCTTCCCCGCCCATTAAACCCGTCTCTCCGCCCCTCAGGAACCTTCCTCCGCCCTCCGTTAGCCGTTCCACGCCTCTATCGGACATTTGCGGGCCCGTACTTGTGCGGGGCCCGTTATTGTGCCACGCACCTGTGCGGGGGTGACACGCACGATTGCGGGGCGTTTAAGCGCTCTTAAGTACCGCTTTTAGTGCTCTATTTTGCGGCGCGCAAATTAGCGGTTTTTAGTAAACATGCCCCTTGATTACATTAAACACTTTTTTCAGAGCTTGGAGAGGAGGGGAGCATGCATGGAGATGAGGGGAGTCTAGGGTTACTATTTACAATGAGATGGGTAGAATATATACAGTGTGGGGTGCATGTTAGTTAAAGAGCTCTGATTGAGAATTTGTTAACTGGAAAATGGGGGGAAGGGAGGGAGTTGTTTGTTAGGTGATGGTGCCATAGTGTTTGGTGAATAGAATGAGTTTTAGCTTTCTCTTGAAGTCTTTGGCGTCTGTAGTGGCTCTGATGTCTTGAGAGAGGGAGTTCCAGAGGGCGGATGCAGCTAGAGACAGTACCCTCCTTGATTTTGAATTCGAGGTTTTGAGGTATGTGACTGGGATCTGGATGGTGTCCATCACAGGTCTTCATTTGGATCTTGTGTTGGTTTTAGTATTGATTAAGGGGTATGTTTACTAAAACCCCGTTAGGGTGCGCGCCGTGCTAGTGTGCGGATGCCATATAAGGAGTGGGCGTTTCAGTCAGAAAAAAGCGAAACCGGGATTAATCATGCGCTAATGTGCGCTGCGCTCATGTGCGCCGCGCACATTAGCGCATGAGAAACTTGCGTGGAAAGCATAAGTGGTGCGCTGATATGCATATGCAGAAACAGAGCCACAGTACAATGGTGAAGACACTGACAGATGGTGCAGGGATCATGGGTTCAATCCCCCACTGTGCCCAATGAAGAAGGCTGGCTGAAGCATTACCTATTATGGGGAAGATTGCTTTAGGAGGCATTTTATTTATATTTTAATTACTTCTACTAGCAAACACACTCTCAAAGCGTGTTAACATAAGGCACCCCATAAGGCACATTTTAAAGTGCACTGTCCGCCAAGGCACCCTAGAATGTTGCTTATAGGGCGCTTTATAGGGTGCTGTATGAGGTACCGCAAGGTCACAGCACTGTTTTTGATGGCAGCACTGTGCAGTTTAAGGAATGAAAATCATAAGTAGGTGCGCTGAAACACAAGAAGGAGCAGCAGTGTAGCACAATGGTTAAGACACTGACCAATGATGCAGGAGTCATGGGTTCAATCCCCTACTGTGCCTAATGAAGAAGGCTGGCTCTGAGGCATTACCTGTTATAGGTAATAGTGCTGTAGGGGGCATTTTATTTTTATTTTAATTAGTGCTGCCAGCAAACACACCCTCAAAGTATTGTAGCATAAGGTGCTGCATAAGGCACCTCATAGGGTACCCCAGAGGACACATTCTAAAGTGCACTGTCCGCCACGGCACCCTACAATGTTACTGAAAGGGTGGCCTATAGGGCTCCATATAGGGTACCCTATGAGGCACAGCAAGGTCATAGCACTGTGTTTGATGGCAGCACTGTGCATTTAAATGCATGAAAATCTGAAGTAGGTGCGCTGATTATACAAGGAGAACAGCAATGTAGCACAATGGTTAAGGCACTGACTGCTGATACAGGAGTCATGAGTTTGATCCCCAGTGTGCTTAATACTTAGGGCTGGCTGAGGAATCAGCTTTGCAATGTACATATTGTTTCCTGAAGCACTTCATTTGTATTTTATTAATTGCTGCCAGCAAACACGCCCTCACATGCCGTAACTGAAGGTGCCGCATAAGGCACCCTATAAGGCACTCCATAGGGCACATTATAAAGTGCACTGTCCGCCATGGCACCCTAAAATGTCCCCTATAGGGCACCCTATAAGTCGCTCCACAGGATAACGTATAGTGCACCTTATATGGACGGTAACCATAAGGTGCTCTATAGGGCGCCCTATAAAGCGCCCTCTGAGGCACCTTATGGGTACAGTACGCAGAGAGTGTTTTTGCTGGCAGCAATAATGTACATTAAAAAGAGATAATGCTTTGGGCAGCCCTATCAAATAACCCCACTGTAGGTTTAAACCCATGACCTCTGGCTCCACAGACAGTGAAGTAACCAATGGGCTACAGCTCTATAGCTCCTAGCAAGCCCCTGGCTGGCTGTAGAGGGACTGCATGTCACCACACAGAAAGTCTGCTGTGGTCACCAGGATAGGGTTAGCACACCCGTACCCATGACGCACTGCACATGCAAATCAGCTGTCCACAGATAAACACAAGATGGGGTATGCACCCCCACAGCACCTCGGCCTGGTAGGGGGAACTGACCATGTCCACCCCCACAGCACCTCGGCATGGTAAGGGGTACTGACCGTGTGTGTTACTGGCACAGAGTAGCTACACACCGTCACATTGTGCGGATACTGTGCTCACCCTGAGTGTGCGGTGGGTCGCCCAGCACCAGGTCCACAGCACCTTCCATAGCAGAAATAGAGCATGCTGCAGGTCCCCAGCAGTGCCAATGTGTGAGATAGGTAGTTTTTGCTAAAACACCTTGGATATATCTGTCTGTTTCAGTCAAGTATAGCTCCCATGGACCCCCAAGTAGGTCATGCACCACCACTCTTTTTCTCCAGGGCTGAGGGTGGCAAACATGGTTTCCCATCAACAGATGCACTTTCTACTTCTCTGCTATGGTGGCAGTAGAGGGGACCATCAACCCCAGTCCTGCTGAGAAAGACACCCTACAGGGCAGTCAATGCAGCTCTGTGCACATCCATAACACAACAGCAGAAAGACATTAGGCCTGGATATGGTAAGTTGCACCCCAACACTATCTGATATTCTCCTGCAGCAAGCCTTCAGTCACTGCACCCTGCAAGGTAGTCCATCAAGACACAAACCAGCTGCAAACAGTCTGCTAGCTAGTCCATAGTGCATGTTCCTGGTAGAAACACATGCACCCAGAACTGGGATGTCAGAATACACAAGCAGATGAATCAGTGACTAGGCTTCAAAATGAAAACCATAAATATCACATGAAAAAAACACTACATAGCACTATGGGGGTGCCTAGCCATGCTGTGGTCACTGCACAGTCAGGGTGAGAGTGATCTCCCAGCAGGACATGCTGAGGCCACCCTGTCTGTGTAGGTGGTGGCCAGGTACTAAAATGTCCCAGCCAGTGCCCTATGCCCTGTGCAGATGCATCGTGGCAGGCCAATACTGGCAACAGTGCTGGCAGTGTGGGCTGTGGAGGGTGTTTGCAGCCACCACACACTGGATAGACAGACAGACACCCCCACACCTATGCCAGCATTGTGCTACTATAGAGGAGTTTAGCTGCCCTGGCCATCACACAAGTCCTGGGCAAAGTACAGGCATGGATATGGTACGCAATACTGTTGGGGGTCACTCCCCAGGATGATAAACACTGTCAGAGACCAGACCTGAAGCACACACCACAGACATCAGAAAGATTGTTATGATGGAGCTCAATGAGCAAACTGTGCTTAACGTAGGAATTGCTATCTGCCAGTAATCATAGGAAACGTTTGATAGCTGTGTACAGTATACCCAGGTGTAGGGTGGCATTGATAAGGTATGCAAGTGCTAGTATTGGGAGATGCACGCAGGGCCCAATGTCCTGCCTCTCCAGGAGGCATTGGCTAATGGGGCCTGTGGGTGTGGGTGTGTCTGCCCCTGTTGGCTGCTGCTTTACGGCAGAGGTTCCCAACTCCCGTCCTGGTGTGCCAAACACTGTTCGGGTTTTCATGCTATCCCTCATGAATATGCATGAGAAACATCTGCATACCATGGGGGTGGTGCATAGATATGCAGCTCAGGCATCTTTATTAGAGGCAGCATGGGACCTGAATGGTGTTTGGCCCTCCAGGACTGCATTTGGGAGACTCTGCTCTAGGTAATGCACCTGTTTATGGTGTCTGTGCTCTGTAAGGTAAAATATAGGTGTATTAACCATGTGTATGTTCTCTGTAATAAAGGTTTGTCCTTACTATCACGGTTTAGTTGTGAGAAAAATATGGGGACTGGATTGGCAGTAGCCCCAGCTGGGCTTTGAACCTGTGACCTTTGGTTCTTGCACACACAGTCTGTGTGCACTGCACCACTGTGTTGCCATAGATATGCTGTGTTCCCTGGGAAGTCCATGACTGCACATCCGACAGGGCCTGTTTGTTGCAGTGCACGGCACCCACCTGGACAGGGCTAGGCCATGGTCTGCTGTGGCCATCAGCTGCTGCCACCTCCAACACCAGTACCGCTCCATCCTTAGATTGGAGACAGCATTAACCCTGAAGATTTTGTGGCCATCCAAGACTGCATTTGGGGGAATATGCTCTAGGTAATGTGCATGTTTCTGGTGTCTGTGCTCTGTAGGGTAAAATAGAGGTGTTTGAGCCATGCTTATGTTCTCTGCAATAAAGGTTCGTCTTTAGTATCACTAGTTAGCTGTGGGTAAAATGTGGGGACTGGATTGGCAGGAGCCCCAGCTGGGGCTTGAACCTGTGACCTTCTGTCTTCAAACACGCTGGTTGTGTGCATTGCACCACCGTGTTGCCACAGAGACAGTGCATTCAATGATGAAACCATGACTGTTTGTCCGGCAGGGCCTGTCTGTTGCAGTGCATTGCACCCACCTACACAGGGCTGGCCATGGTCTGCTCTGGGCAGCTGCCACAGCCCCCTTCCACCTCCAGTACCCCTGTGCCACCCTGCTGACATGCCCTTCTGCTGGTGGTGCTGATGGTAAGCAGTCAGGCCATCCTGTGTGCAGGTAGGCCGCAGCCTATGGTGCGGGTTCTGGGGTAGGGGTGCCTGCAAATTTGTCCGCATGTCCCCCAATCACCGCCTGCCAATGTTCTGTGCCCTTGGGGGTACCTGCTGGGTACTATCCCCTGTGACACTGTGATAAACACTCTCGTGCCCATGTTGGGCCCTCATCAGTTTCTGTCTGGCTGCTGTTCATTTTCAGCATTCCTAGGTGCCATCTAGGCATCTGCCTAGTCCGCACTGTGCCCCTGCTGCACCACAGCATGTGCCGCCTGCAGCCCTCTGTATCCCCTTTCCCAGCATCTGTCCAATTTCCCATTCCGACATGCCCGCCCTGCTGATGTGGAAATGTGCATGCCATAGGTAACCTGTCCAATGGAGAGGGAAACCCTGATCAGTGCTATTTCACTGTGGGATCATTCACCTTGTATGGGGACGGAGCGTAGACCCTTCTAAAATTCATATTTATTTTTTGCGGCTTTCTTGGGAGTGTTTTTTGATGTTTCCCATTACTATCACTATTTCCCAGCTTGATTATAATTTTTTTAGATTTTATTGGGGTCATTTTCAATGTTTATTTGCACTTTTGTTCAGTGCACATGTATCACACTTATCACTGTTTTGTAGGTTTCCCTGGTTTTGCTGTACATTGCTTACATAAATGGTTTCTCTTCCCTTTATATCGGCTCTGCCGTGAGGTTTTCACTCGCGGTATTTTTTGGCTTGAATTTCAGCCCCGCTCGTGTGCGGGGAGCCTCTCCCCTCCCACTCTCCACCCATTGACCCCTTCTCTCCGCCCCTGGGGAGCTTTCCTCCGCCCTCCGGGAGCCTTTGCACCCCTCTGGCACATCAGCGTGCCGCGCACATGAGCGGGCACTTTAGTGCGGCACGCACGTGTGCGGGGCACAAATACGCATCATTAGCATGCGCTAAGGTACCTTAGTGCACGCTAATGTGCGCCGCGCACATGAGCGCGGTTTAGTAAACATACCCCTAAGTCTTTGAGGGTATCAGGGGCAAGGTTGCGTTGAATTTTGTAGAGGATGGGGGCTGTTTTAAATTTAATTCTTGAGGTGATTGTGAGCCAGTATAATTGGCTCAGGACTGAAGTGATGTGTTGGTGTTGGTGTTTTGAGGTTCCTGTAAGGATGTGGGTGGATGTGTTCTGTACCATCTGTAGGGGTCAAATTGTTGAAGTAGGGAAGCCATGGAATAGTGTGTGCTATTCTATGTGGACATGTGCTATTGCATTTAGTGAGCATTCATTCATGACATGGATCTAGTCAGATGGAGGCAGCTTTGTCACTTGGCTCCCAAAGCTTGGAGATGTGGAAGAGAGAAGAAGAGTTAGCTTGCAACATCATCAATTGCAAGTTTCACTCAACTGGGGGTCAAGGATTGGTCATATCATATCAATGTACACATTAGCCAAAGGGAGTGAGGAAAACCCAGATGTGGTCGTTAATGGGAGATTCCATAGTTAACAAAGCAAACTAGAGTGCACTAACACAAAACAACGAAAAGCAAAATGAAAATGAAATTAATAATAAAACAACAGAATAAAACAAAGCGAAATGAAGCACATCCCTGATGAATAATAGTTACATGCTCTCTGACATCTATATGCCTCAGTGACGTAGCCTGATGTTGAGAAGACCTTATCAGGCAGAAGATGACCTGGGAGGGTATGGAATGGTATTTCGCTAATGCCACTGATAGTTATCACCTTAAGGACACAATGGATGATTAATGGCCTTCCAGCAAAACCCTTAATAATCATCCAAGTGACATTCACCGTTTTATTTGCTGCAGGTCATGTGTATAACAGTGATTATTCTCTTCTTATCAGTCTTTACATGGCTGTAGTACAGTAGTCCTTCACCTTAGCCAGTTGTTGTGAGGCCCTAGCCAGCAAACATAAAGTTTAATATTTGCTTCAGGTGTCTTTTAAGGCTCTAGTTTCATAGTCCATGACTCTGAGTCAAGCAGACTATGGGGTATGTTTACTAAAACCCCGGTAATGTGCGGGCCGCGCTAGTGTGCGGGTGCCATATAAGGAGTGGGCGTTTCGTTCTGAAAAAGCAAAACCGGGATTTAAATATGCGCTAAGGTGCGCGGCACCCATGTGCACCCCGCATATTAGCGCATGAGAAAGCTGCGCGGGAGGCATAAGTGGCGCGCTGATGTGCAAGCAGAAGAGCAGAGCCACAGAACAATGGTTAAGACGCTTACCAATGATGCAGGGATCAGGGGTTCAATCCCCCACAGTGCCCAATGAAGACAGCTGCCTGAGGCATTACTTTAGGAGCCAGTTTAATATTGGGCAGCATAAGGCGGCTTGCTGATGGGCATAAGGTGGCGTGCTATTGCTTTAGGAGGCATTTTAATATTGAGAGGCATAAGGCGGCGCGCTGAGGTGCAAGCACAGGAACAGAACCACAGCACAATGGTTAAGACACTGATCAATAGTGCAGGGATCAGGGGTTCAGTGCCCAATTAACAAGGCTGGCTGAGGCATTACATATTATGGAGAAGATTGATTTAGGAGGCATCTTATTTTTATTTTAATTATCACTACTAGCAAATGCACTCTCAAAGCGTGTTAACATAAGGCGCCCCATAAGGCACATTTTAAAGTGCACTGTCCGCCAAGGCACCCTAGAATGTTGCTTATAGGGCGCTTTATAGGGTGCCGTATGAGGTACCGCAAGGTCAGAGTACTGTTTTTGATGGCAGCACTGTGCAGTTTAAGGAATGAAAAGCATAAGTAGGTGCGCTGACATGCAAGGAGGAGCAGCAGTGGAGCACAATGGTTAAGGCACTGACTGCTGATACAGGGGTCATGAGTTTGCTCCCCAGTGTGCCTAATACGTAAGGCTGGCTGAGGCATCAGCTTTGCAATGTATGTTTTGTTTCTTGCAGCACTGTATTTTTATTTTATTAATTTCTGCCAGCCAACACGCCCTCACTTGCCGTAATTGAAGGTGCCGTATAAGGCACCCTATAAGGCACTCCATAGGGCACATTATAAAGTGCACTGTCCGCCATGGCACCCTAAAATGTCCCCTACAGGGCACCCTATAAGTTGCGTCACAGGATAATGTATAGTGCACCTTACATGGACGGGAACTATAAGGTGCCCTATAGGGCGCCCTATAAAGCGCCCTTAGAGGAACCTTATGGGTACAGTACACTGAGGGTGGTTTTGCTGGCAGCAAAAATGTACATTAAAAAGAGATAATGCTTTGGGCAGCCCTATCAAATAACCCCACTGTGAGTTTGAACCCATGACTTCTGGCTTTAGAGGTAGTGAAGTAACCATTGGACTACAGCTGATAGTGAGCCCCTGGCTGGCTGCAGAGAGCCTGCATGTCACCACACAGACAGTCTGTTGTGGTCACCAGGATAGGGTGAGCACACCCGTACCCATGATGCACTGCACATGCAAATCAGCTGTCCACAGATGAACACAAGATGGGGTATGCACCCCCACAACACCTCGGCCTGGTAGGGGGAACTGACCATGTGCACCCCCACAGCACCTCGGCCTTGTAGGGGGTACAGACCGTGTGTTTTACTGGCACAGAGTAGCTACACACTGTCACATTGTGCGGGTACTGTGCTCACCCTGATGGTGCGGTGAGGCGCCCAGCACCAGGTCCACAGCACCTTCCATGGCTGAAATAGACTATGATGCAGGTTCAAAGCAGTGTTAATGTGTGAGATAGGTAGTTTCTGCAAAAACACCTTGGATATGTTTGTCTGTCTCAGTCAGGTGGACCCCCAGGAGGGTTATGTACCATCATCCTTCTTCTTCAGGGCTGAGGGTGGTAAACAGGGTCTCCCATCAACAGATCCACATTCCACAGCTCTGTACATATCCATAACACAATAGCAGACAGACATTAGGCCTGTATATGCTAAGCTGCACCCCATCACTATCTGATATTCTCCTGCAGCAAGCCTTCAGCCACTGCACCCTGCAAGGCGCTCCAAGACACATACCAGCTACAAACAGTCTGCTAGTTACTCCGTAGTGCATGTTCCTGGTGGAAATGCATGCACCCAGAACTGGGATGGCAGCACACACAACAAGCAGATAAATCAGTGACTGGCCCCCAAAAGAAAACCCCCAGATACCACATGACAAAATTACTATATAGCACTATGGGGGTGCCTAGCCATGCTGTCGTCACTGCACAGTCAGGGTGAGAGTGATCTCCCAGCAGGACATACTGAGGTCACCCTGTCTGTGTAGGTGGTGGCCAGGCACTAAAATGTCCCAGTCAGTGCCCTATGCCCTGTGCAGATGCACCCTGGCCAGGCCACCCTGTCCGGCCTATACCCATGGTACCTTGCTCCTCATTATGCACATTGGCAGGCCAATACTGGCAACAGTGCTGGCAGTGTGGGCTGTGGAAGGTGTTTGCAGCTACCACACACTGTATAGACAGACACACACTCCGACACCTATGCCAGCATTGTGCTACTATAGAGGAGTCTATCAGCCCTGGCCTCCACACTAGTCCTGGGCACAGTACAGGCATGGATATGGTACGCAATACTGTTGGGGGGCACTCCCCAGGGTGGTAAACACTGTCAGAGACCAGACCTGAAGCACACACCACAGACATCCGAAAGATTGTTATGATGGAGCTCTAACAGCAAACTGTGCTTAACGTAGAAATCGCTATCTGGCAGTAATCATAAAAAACGTTTGATAGCTATGTACCGTATACCCAGGTGTAGGGTGGCATTGCTAAGGTATGCAAGTGCTAGTATTGGGGGATGCACGCCAGGGCCCAATGTCCTGCCTCTCCAGGAGGCATTGGCTAATGGGGCCTGTGGGTGTGGGTGTGGCAGAGGTTCCCAACTCCAGTCCTGGTGTGCCAAACACTGTTCAGGTTTTCATGCTGTCCCTCATGAATATGCATGAGCTACATCTGCATACCATGGGGGTGGTGCATAGATATGCAGCACAGGCATCTTTATTAGAGGCAGCATGGAACCTGAATGGTGTTTGGCCCTCCAGGACTGCATTTGTACTATTGTACATAGTTTAAAAGCAAGTTTTATGGGGGGGCGGAGCCTGATGTCCAGCGGGTAGGACGCTTTGCGTTGAAGCTCCCGAGAGGCCTACTTAGAATCCTGACTTAATACCTATACAAATTTACTATTTCGCTCCGAGCTGACCGGGGCACCTCGGGGGGGATGGCGGCCCATAAACCAGCGCGCTTGGACTTCGGGTCTCCTTCTTCTTCTCACGGAAAACGCTCCAAAACAGAGGTGTCCTCCCCACAGAAGATGGTTCCATTTCGTGAAACCCCGAAAGGCACCTGGAGATTTGGAGGAAATACGCGGCGTGAAGGAATTGTGCAGTCCAATGAGAAGCGCTTCGAGCCATGCGAGAAGACTTTGGAGTGCTCCAGGACCGACTTGAAAGTCTCTCATTACGGCAGGACACATGGCGGGGGTCCTCGACTCGCACGAGGTGCGCTTGGGCAAACTGGACAAGGCTGAGCGCCAGATACAGAATCTTCAAAAGGAGTTAGAAGATAGCAATAATCGAGCCCGTCGCAACAATGTGAGGCTCCTCGGAATGCCGGAGGGGTGGAAGCAGGAGATATAAGAGAATTCTTGCTCAAAACTCTTCCCTCCTTGCTGAAGATTACTTTTCACAGAGAACTGGAAATCGATCGAGCACACCGTGTTCCTGCCCACATGGCGCTCAACCGTACGACCCCCCGGCCTATTATCTTCAGCTTGCTCCGATATCAACAAGTGGAACAAATTTTACATGCTGCCCGAGCGAATCATCATTTGGAATTTGAAGGTCGTAAGGTCTCCTTCTTTCCTGATTTGGCAAAGCCTACCGTTGACCGTCGGAAGAAACTCCTTGCTTTTCGCCCTCGACTTCAACAGCTACAGGCTCGCTTTGGCCTGTTGTATCCAGCGAAGCTCCGAGTGACTCTCCACAACCAAACCAGGACGTTCGAAGATCCTGATCTACTATCAACATTTTTAGACTCCAAAGAAGCAGAGCAGATGCGCTGATCCCAAATCTTGGACTCTTATCTGCCGGCTCTATCCGCCATTTTGAAGGGCCCGATGCGGCGGTCATAGCCCAGCACAGAAATAGCCTGGACTTTCTTTCTTTCTCTATATGACTTTGTTTTTTGGTCTCCTATCCCTTCATGATGTGTGCCTCGGTCGGATTCGGAGCACGCACAGTCCTACAGGTTATGTGTTTTTTCAATTTCGGCCTTCTCTGGGGTTTCTCCCCGCAGACACATGGTCGCCAGTAATTTGGGGTTTTGCTTCTCCTCTACCGTACTGCGGTTTTCTTTGTTAATGTGGGGCGCTTCATTGTATTATATTAGCTTATTTTTCCTATGTCATGTGTACAGCTAGATACAGTCAGTTTGAGGGACATAGTGAAATTATGTGTGCTATCATGCTCAGAATTTTTAACTTTTTTGAATGGCCTTATGTAAAATCTTATCATTCACCGTCAAAGGCATTAATGGTCCACTCAAGGGAAAGAAACTCCTTAGCTATCTTAGCCATGAGCATGTTGATTTAGTGTTTCTTCAGGAAACGCATTTAAACTCTGCTGAAACACTGAAACTCAATGCTAAGCCTCACATGGTAGCTGCCTCTTCTCCCACCGTTTCCAAATGGTACGGGATAGCCATTCTGGTTAGGCAGTCTTTGCACGCTACTGTACCTGATATTAGCGCTGACAAGGAGGGTAGATGGGCCCGTGTACACCTTGAGGTTGGAGATAGTGAATTCACGTGTATTTGCATTATGCCCGAATGTGGACAACCCTGCTTACTATGCAAGTATTGCGCGGTTGGCCTCGGCCTCTGCCAATGCTCCATTAATACTTGGTGGCGATTTTACTCAAGTGTTCCCTCAATCTTTTCTTCTCAAACAAGGTGCTTGTTGGTTGGAAGATCCAGTACCGAGTAGACCTGTGTGGCTAGATATAGAAGCGGACCTTTGCAAACCGATCCCTCTTACCTTTCTCCCTGGTATGACTCTCCCATCAGACTCCCACTATCCACCAATGCTTTTAGACACTTTAGGTGCCTTTAATACTCTTATGTAATCTTTAGACTCCCGACTCTGGTCAGTGCAACTTCAGCATCGCCTTTGGAGCACTAGAGGACTCCCGCCATCGGCATTCTCTACATAAGGTTGCTTGGAGACTTTCCGATCTCTCGGTAGTTCACCGGGTGTAGCATCCACTTTTACTGAACCTTATGTAATGCTATAACTAGAGATACCCCTATAGCGCAGAAAGTATGGGAGAGAGAATTGCATGTGACTTTGACCTCGGAGCAATGGAGCCTTATCTGGAGTAGAGGGACACGGGTTCCCGACCCGCCTCACTCACTCAGACCCTCTTCTTTCTAGCCCACCGGTGTTTTTACACTCCTCACAGATTAGACAAATGGAACACTACTCAGGGCAATGGTTGCTGGACATGTCCTGCGGCCATTGGTTCATTGCCTCATGTTATGCATGAATATCCCGCACTACAGTATTACTGGCGTCGGGTCTGGGGTCGTATTTAGTCTATCTCGCACTCTCAGGAGCCCCCTTCTTGGAGGATAGTGGGACTTCGCCCAGTTGCGGGGATCCCCTCTCTCCCAAAATGGCTTATCTCCTTTCGAACTTTATGCTTGGCATGCTATTTCCTAATTAAGTAATACTGGAAAATTAGCTCCTATCTGAGCCCCAATGAATGTGGAATCATGCTTGTCTTTACAGTAAATATGAACGAATACCTCGTCTGTTCGCTTCCTCCGTTCAGACTCCTTCTCATTGGTCTCAATGGAAGATGCTCAATGACTATGTACATTTTGCTAAATGCTCTCATCTGACTGTCTAACTTTGTATATATCTCTGTCCCATGATCATGCTGTATTGTAGATACTCTTTTGTTAGTTTGCTGTATAATCACTGTTAATTTGAAGCGCTCACATGGTGATTTAATCGTTTTGAGATGAAGCCTCGTGGTGGTGTGTACTGGGTTTACTTTTCCTTATTGTATACTTGTTTTGTCTCTTTTGGTGTGTTGTTTCTTTTGTTTGTTGCAAAATGAAAATAAAAGTTTAAAAAAAAAAAAAAAGCAAGTTTTATGCTGTTATGTATTAGCCTATGCTGTTAACCAATATATTGTTTATTGTTACATAATGTTCGATGTAAAACCAAGCTCATGCTTTGTGGATTTTGTTTTATTGTAAACCGCAACTGAACTCTGGAAGATGCGGGATATAAATGATTGTTAAATAAATAAATAAATAAATTTGGGAGACTCTGCTCTAGGTAATGCACATTTCTATGATGTTTGTGCTGTGTGGGGTAAAATATAGGTGTTTGACCCATGCTTATGTTTTCAGCAATAAAGGTTCAGTCTTTACTACCATGTTTTCTGCATAGGTAAAATAAAGGGACTGGGTTGGCAGGATACCTAGCTGGGATTTGAACCTGTGACTTTCTGGTCCTAAAGGCACTGGCTGTGTTCGCTGCACCACCGTCTTAGCATGACAGCAGTGCATTCCCTGGGGAGTCCATGGCTGTTTGTCACACAGGGCCTGTCTGTTGGAGTGCACTGCACCCATGTGAAGGGGGCTAGTCACCGTCTGCTGTGGGCAGCAGCCACTGCCCCCTCCACCATCGGTACCCCTCCACCACCATGCTGACATGGCCTTATATTGGAGACAGCATCACAGCTGAATGATATGTGGCCCTCCAGGACTGCATTTAGGGGACTGTGGTCTAGGTAGTGTGCATGTTTCTGGTGTCTGTGCTCTGTAGGGTAAAATACAGGTGTTTGGACCATGCTTATGTTCTCTGCAAAAAAGGTTGGTCGTTACTATCACGGTTTAGTGGTGGGTAAACTATGGGCATTGGGTTTGCAGGGGCCCCAGCTGGGACTTGAGCTGCTGACCTTTGGCTCCTGAACACACCGTCTGTGTTCACTGCACCACACTGTGGCCACAGAGACTGCGCATTCCTTGGAGATAGGAAACCTGGCCAAAGAAATCAGAAACCCTGCTCTGCACAATTTCACTGTGGGCTCATTCACCTTGAATGGAGACAAAAGGGCAAATAAACATTAGAAAGGCCTCAAAAAAATGGGAAATAAAATATAACCAAGCTAGGCAAAAGTGATATCAATGGGCAACAGTAAAAAACACTCCCAGGAAAGCTCCAAAAAAAAGAGCTTTTTGAAAGGGTCTACGGAGCGTAGACCCTTCCAAAAATAATTTCCTTTTTTTGGAGATTTCCTGGGAGTGTTTTTTATTGTTGCCCATTGATATCACTGTTGCCCAGCTGGATTATCATTTTTTAGAATTTTGGTGTGGTCATTTTCTATTTTTATTTGCTATTTTGTTCTGTGCACATGTATCACACTGCTCACGTTTTGTGAGTTTCCCTGGTTTTGCTGTACATTGCTGACAGAAATGGTTTCTCTTCCCTTTAAATCGGCTCTACCGCGAGGTTTTCACTCGCGGTATTTTTTTAGTTGAATTTCAGCCCCGCTCCTGTGCGGGGAGCCTCTCCCCTCCCACTCTCCACCCATTGACCCCGTCCCTCCGCCCTTCGGGAGCCTTCCTCTGCCCTCAGAATGCCTTTGCACGCTTCTATCGCACATCAGCGCGCCGCGCACTTGTGCAGGCCCGTTAGTGCAGCACGCATGTGTGCGGGGCACAAAAAAAGCACTATTAGCGTGCGCTAAGGTACCTTAGCGCACGCTCAAGTGTGCCCCGCACAATTGCGTGGTTTAGTAAGCATACCCCTATGGGTCTATAGAGATCTGGAACTAGAGTTGCTATATACTGCCAGCAGTATCAGAATCTCATGGCTAGATTCTGCCTTTGACAACAGGTTCCTCTTTAAGATTTGCTGTAAAACACTGAAGGGTATGTTTACTAGAGGGCATTAGCTGTCACTGCAGCTCTACCATGGGAAAGTTGCACCATGGGTGACAGCTAATGCAGGACAAACTGCTAATGCAGGCATTTTTCTGCAATAGTTGTGTGTGGCATGTTAGTGGCAAGAATGGGCAGGGTGTGGACAGAGAGTGAGCAAAGCTTTACTGTGAGGATACCGTGGGCTGTGATAGTGCATGGTAGCTGCACATTTTGCAGACATCGCAATTCCACCTCTATGGGTGGCGTCAGCTACTTTAGGAGGGCTGTCTCGCTGCGATCCCTGCATTCTCACCACATTATCTGCTGGGGAAATGAGGGGCATGCCCCCAACAGATAATGTGTGCCTTTTGCATCCACCACAGTGCTTTTTCCACTGCGCCCAGTGTTAGCTGCAAAAGCCTATCGTGCTTTAGTCAATATACCCCTAAGTTCAAGACAAGGAACTGTCACTTTAAAATCCTGAATATCTACCTACTCATTAATAAAGGGACGTGCACACAGCAAAGGCTTTTAGTTCATTTGTAGTTTCTTTGGTTTTGTTTCCCGACTCAATATTTTTTCTGGTTCGTTTTACACATTAGTCATAATAAAAATGGGCGTGAATGTTAATGCTGTAGGTTAACATACATTATGTTGATTTTGTGTAAAGATAGGAGGGCATTTTAGAAGCCCTATTCATGATTTGCAGTTCTGAAAATGGCCATTCAGACGTAACAATCACAAAGATGCCCCAGGAGCCATTTTAGGAAGCCTGAGATATACACGTGTCCAGTGTGATCGCGTCCATATTACACAGGGGTACAATGGAGATCTGGCCTGGGAGGTTTTAAGAAGATGCGCATGTCTGTGCAATTTCAGAAAGGCCGTCACATGTCTGGACTGGCTGATCGCACATACATGTCTATACCTGCTTCATGGCACCAATAGGTGGAGCAAACGTGAAAGCAACACTTGTAGGGAGCAGAGGTACATTTTCTCTCATTTCTCATGAACTTTCCCCAGACAAAAGGAAGGTCTGCACATCTGAAATGGCAGGTTGTAAATGCCTCCATCCTGAAATATCTTCATAGGCACGTACAAGTTTCTAAAATCAGTTGGAAACACTGGCGTGCCTGACCTGTCCATAGGCATTTCAAATGGTTGCAGAGATGTATGTCTTTCAGAGCAGAGATGGAATGATTTTAGAAAGGCACTTACACGTGCCCACCTTCCTTGCTACTACTTCCACAGTTTTCTTTAGTATTTTTACCAATAGCTGTGATTGTATCAAGTAGAAAATCTCAGCTAAACAAAGATAATACTGTAGGTAGTTCCAGCATAATAGCTGGATTCTCTTAACTTTCCTGGAAGTATATCTAACTGGCCTGTTTTTCAGGCTGCCCTTAATGAATATACATGGAATATATTTCCATACATTGCATACTCAATGCATGCAAATTCATTCTATTTATATTTGCTGTGGCTGTCCTAAAGACCAGACAAGTTCAGTGTGCTTCCAAGACTAGATTGCACACAATCATAGATGACAAATTCCTAGAATTGAAAGCAGCCGAGGGTGCTAACAGTCGGTGAAAAAAATGTCCTCCGAGAAACTTTGGTACCTTCCCATAAAGTTCTTCTACCACCTCTCCACATAAAATTGGGATTGATGAAGCAATTCGTAAAATCACTTCCAAGAGATGGAGAATGCTTCAAATACTTGGTCACCAAGTTTCCAGGCCTGTTGGAGGCAAAATTGAAGGAAGGTGTGTTCGTCGGACCAGACATTAGAAGGCTTATAGTTGATCAAGAGTTTGTCAATACCATGATGGATCCTCAAAAAGAAGGGTGGATTGCATTTAAAGAAGTCGTACAGAAACTTTTAGGCAATAAAAAAGATCCTCACTACAAAAAGATCATCGGACGAATGCTGAAAACATTTCAAGCTTTAGGTTGCCTGATGAGTTTGAAAGTGCATTTCCTCCAGTCCCACCTTGACTACTTTCCTGAAAGTTTGGGAGCTGTGAGAGAGGAACAAGGTGAACGATTCCACTAAGACATTAAAGAGATGGAAAGGAGATACCAGGGAAAATGGAGCATTACAATGATGGCAGACTACTGTTGGATGCTTCAGAGAGACATTCCAGATGCTACTCACAAGCGTAAATGCACCAAGAGGAGCCTCACAAGGAAGAAGAATCGAGTTTAGTGTGTATAGGTGAGCTCATTTCAGTTCAAAAAAGGATTTTCATGAAAATATTGTAATAAAACTTTAATTTTATAAGTCTGTTTCCATTTATTTTGAGGTATTGCCTTATTTCACATAGTTACCTAAATTGTCAGGAAACGTGATGTCCTATGACAAAATGGAGGTCATTTTCGGATTCAGCGCACCAAAAAAACATAAAGATTACGTGGAATAACCAACACAGCTCTCGAAAAAACAGCTATTGGGGTCATGGCCAAAAACTGACTGTGTCCCCTTCCTAAGAAACAGAGAAACTCTAGCCATTAACTTAGGAACAGAAGAGTCTTCAACCTCTTACAGAAACTCAATTGATTCACTTCCATATGGAATGGAAACATCGGGGAAGATGTTAACCTTTTGACTGCAAAATGACCAATTTTTCTTTTGAAAGAAACGTTTCAAAACCAAATTTTTATCTATTTCAGTACTGAAAGAAACTAGTAGGGTTGCCCCAGTAGATATCTCATCCAAGGAAGACTCTATAGATTCAAAAATATTTAAGGTTTCCACTGGCACAAGTGAGTCACCACCACCCCTCCCCCCCCTTTCTCATTAGCAGTTTTAGTGTCCTGTGGAAGATAGTAAATATTATTTAACCCTGGGAGTACCAATGGGGTCAAAAGTGACCCCATTGCAAGTTTCACAACGTGTATCTCGGAAACTAGTTGTTCAAGAATGCAATCTTTTTATGACTTTTCACATGTCAATATTCTCTTTATATTGCGCCATGAGAGGAATAATTTCCATCCGCTAGGTGACGCTAGTGATGAATTGCAGCACAGAGTACTAGTGGGGTCATTTTTGACCCCAGTTGCTTATGTCCGTTTTGGATCGTGATACAATTTGCAGTTTTGTGAATTTTTTGATCTGACAAAGGTATTTATCATTAATTACGTATCATTTATTTGTTTGTACTCTTATTTTATGAAAATTACACATTTTCTGTAATTGATATCATATGTTCTCTCATTATTTCCGATGAAATCTAAAGGATTTCAGCTCGTTCATCATGATTATTGTACACCTATAGTAAAACTGCTTTGCGTTTTATTCAACTTTATCTTTGTTTATTTATTTTAGGCTATTGTTTATGATGTCAAAACGAAAGTATTCATCTGCCCAAGTAAGAGAAATATTGCAATGAGATGCTGACAGTGAAGGCTCTGAGTCGTCTGATGATGCAGCATATTCAACAAGCGAAGAAGCATATCAGCCAAGTTCAGGCGATAAATCTGATGATGACAGTAATGATTCAGATGGCGACAGCAGTTGGTGGCCAAGTGAATGTGAGACTGATGTTGAGCCGGTAACATCGCCTGCAGCAAAGGGTCAAATTACAGGTCGAGGCAAAGGTTGAGGCTGTGCTGGATGGGGAAGAAGGCAGGAGTCCTCGATGTCAGTATCATCTGTGAGGAATCTTAGTTGTGGTCGTAGAGGAGCTAATAGGTCATCAACTATAAGCACAAATGTTGCCATTGAAGCCTATGTATCTAAGGATGTCACATCATGGAACAGGAAACCTATAAAGCAAGCTGCTGGAAGATACGCCAGAGCTAATGTCATGCCCGTACAACAAGGTCCTACATGGTACGAAATGTTGATGGCCCTCTCGCAGCTTTCCACTTGTTCATGAGGAAGAAGTTATTGAATGAAATCATGATGTGGACGAGCAAATAAGGACGACACATTTATGACGACACCTGGAAAGATTTGACAGATGGAGAATTTCAACGTTTTCTTGGACTTCTGATCCTCTCAGGCATGTACAAGTCACAAAATGAATCCATAGTTCAGTTGCGGAACCTTGAAGATAGTCGTTCTGTTTTTGGCAAAAATATGGCCCATAACCATTTTCAGTAAATTTCTTGTACTCTCAGATTTGATGATGCAACCAACAGACGTGAACAATGAGGTGTGGATAAGCTTGCTCCAATCAGACACGTTTTTGATACCTGGGAAGCAACTCTAAGTGACGCCTTTGTTCCTGGTGAAAATGTTACCATGGATTAGCAACTGCTTACATTTCGTGGCCGTGTTCCATTCAGACAATATATTCCCAGCAAACCTCGGAAATATGGCATAAAGCTATGGATGTTGTGTGACAGTGCAATGTCATATGTTCTGCGTCTTTAAGTATAAACAGGAAGGGAACTCGGACAAAACAGGGAACAGAATCAGGGTGAAAGGGTTGTGCTGCAACTCACTGAAGGATTGACGCAATCTGGCAGAAATGTTACTGTTGACAATTTCTTCTGCAGTTTATCCCTGTCACGGAAATTGCTAGGAAAACAAATGACACTTTTGGGGACAATTGGAAAGAACAGAAAAAAATTATCTCCAGAATTTGTAACAGCAAAGAGCCGAGAGGTATTCACTTCACTGTTTGCCTTTCGCGATGACGCCACTCTTGTTTCCTATTGCCCGAAGAAAGGAAAAGTGGTTATTCTTCTGAGCAGTTTGCATGATCAAGAAGAAGTAGATAACACACGTCCAGACAAAAAAAACACACATGATCTTGGACTATAATTCTAGTAAAGGTGGAGTAGATACGGCAGATCAAATGTTGCGCACGTATACCACAAAACGAATGACAAGACGCTGGCCAGTGACAATCTTCTACAACATGTTGGACATCAGTGCTTTGAACGCCTTCATTGTTTGGATGTCACTAAATCCAGAATGGCAGTCCAAGTCAAAGCACAGACGTTGTCTATTCCTCTTGGAATTAGGAAAGCAGCTGCTTCAGAGTAATTGCAGCGAGACTTCTTCCAGCATTGAAGAAGCCACTGATGCTGTTTGCAATGCCGGGATCCCAAAGAAAAGGGCAAGGTGTCACTGCTGTTCCAGAGAAAAAGACAAGAAAAGCAACATAGTTTGCACCTCCTGCAAGCACAATGTTTGCAAAGAACATTCAGAAATTGTCTGTGTCTCATGCAAATGACTGTAGTACTTTACTGTGTTCATAAAGTGCATGCAAAAACTGCTTTCATGGCAACTCTTCTTCATGTAATTTTATGATAAAGCATTAAATTTGAAAACATTTCACCTTCATATAATAAATAATTAATTCAGAATAATATTTTGTCTGTTTAGTTTAAATTTTCATGGTTAACAATTACAATTTGTCGTGGAGTCATTTATGACCTGTGATAAGGAAGCTTATCATAGCTCAGGAAGGAGCTATAGAAAAGATGATGTGACTCTGAACAAGCAACCTGTCAGTTCTGGTAGAAATAAGAAAACAGAATTTTCTCACAAAAGACTACCAGTCCCAGAATGCACCAGGTTTCCAGCAGCCATTAGAGGAGCTGAAGTGGGGAAACGTGTGTTCAATCAGGAGGGCTATGAGGTAATCCCTAAGCACTCATCTCAAAGGGCAGGGCCTGATTCAGCACAGCTGCGCTGTATTAGGGAGGAGCACTCATCATTGCAGAATAAGAATAGAGTTTGTTCTACAGATGACAAGCATCAGCTTCTCCATGATCAGCTTCATGATCACCTTGGATATTCAGAGAATTGTCCTCAGTATCCTGAGAATCAGCTTGAGTTTGATCATCAGTTTCATCTGAAGGATCAGCAGAAGCAGAAGCCAAACCGGACGGATAGAGAAGGAAAGAAACCCTCTGGAAGGAAGAGGAGAAAAGCCTTTCAGAGGTCTAGAAGAGTCCAAGGCAGTACGTATACTGGGAGGTATTCCAAGGGCCAGCATAGACCATTGGACTGGGGAAAGCCAGAGGAATGGTGCTGCAGAACAAGGAATCACCAGAGGCTACCTGTGAGGGAGACGGCTGCACATAGAAGGGACTATGAGACCTATGCCAGAAGGTATGTGAAGAGAGATCCAGTGTCCAGGGATCAGGACTGGAAGGCTGGACATAAGAACTGGACTACATACTGGCCAGGCTATATAGAGAGGAACTATAGCAACAATGGAAGCTCAGGTATGAACACTGATCTATGCCCTAGCTATAACCTTGAAAGACAGCAGGGAAATAAGTATTCTCCTGGAAGTGCTCCATTGAAAGATTCATCTGTGCCAATTCATGATAGTGACACTATGCTTGTTGATGAAGGGGAAATAATAGCAGATCAAGATATTGTTTATATGGACTGCTCTCTATCCAAACTCTGTTGGTAACTTTCTGTGATATAAAGCACAGCAGCCATCACAAAGAAATATAAATTTGTTCTTTATTCCACTAAGAAAAGCTCCTGAAGCAGGATTTGACTCACATAGTAGGAAGCCATCCAGCTAAAGGTTTCAGCTGGATAACTGATAGCAATTGAGCTGCACCTAATTGCTTGTGAGCTAGGAGAGAATTACTTCTGGATCTGTGTGGAAAGTAATCAGAAGTTAACCTTACAAGAACAGTTTATTTCTTTCTTTGTGGCTTTTCATTTGTTAGATATATGCTAAGAAAACATTAGCTCATTGCCTGACAAGTTTGAAGGTTGTTTTCCTGATTTTGATTTTTGACTTTGTTTTACCAAGTTAAACACTGCAAGCAAGTAACCTAATTTATGTGCTACCAAGCATATCTGTGCTGGGAGAAATAACCCCATAAATAAAGAAGTATCTTATTGGCTTTAACACTTGTGCACAACTAAATTATTGTCAGCAGCTGTGTCTGGTGTGAATGAACTACATTACCCACAATACCTTGCAAAAATCATATAAATATATGCATTGTCAAGACTGTGAAGATTCTCACCCAGGCAGCCGTCTGACAGACCCCAACAGTATTAAGTGTGTGCAAAACATCTCAGTAATTCCAGGGTTAAGGAATATAGTCCAAAACGTCCTTCAAATATTTTTGGAAAAGAATTAGTGGGGATAAATAATGCATTTTTGGGAAGTGTAAGCATCTAAGGGGTATGTTTACTAACCGTCTTAACGTCGCAGCGGTGGTATTATCGTGCGATAATGCAGCGGCAGCGTTAAGGCACATTAACGCTGTGAAATCTGGGCCTGAAGGGTGGAGTAAGGCTTCCCAGAGGGCGGAGAGAAGGGGTCAATAGGCGGAGAGTGGGCGGGGAGAGGCTCCATGCACACTAACGCCGTGAAATCAGGGTCTGAAAATTAGCGCCAGTGAAAACCTCGCGCTAGAGGCACATTTGCAGGAGAGAGAAACCATTTCAGTCAGCAATGTGCAACAAAGGCAGGGAAACCCATAAAAGTGATAGTTGTGATACACGTGCAGGGACCAAAAAGACAAATAAACATATAAAAGGACCAGAACCACATCTAAAATCTCAATAACCAAGCTGGTTATATTAATGATAAACATAAAGCAACACTACTGACAAAACGTATAAATGAAGATATCATGTTTGGAAGGGTCTATGCTCTGTCCCCCTACAAAGTGAATGATCCCACATTGAAATAGCACTGATCAGGGTTTCTGTCGTTTAGATTGGGCAGGTTTGTTATGGCGTGCACATGTGCAGCAACAGCAGATTGGACACGTAGGAAAGGGCAACTGTACTGATGCTGTAAATGGGATACAGGGGGCTGCAGGCGGCAAATGCTGTGGTCCTGCTGGGGCACAGTGCGGGCTAGGCAGATGCCTAGGTAGCACATAGGAATGCCAAAACTGTAAAGCAGTAAGACAGCAACTGACGTGGGTCCAACATGGGCATGAGTGTGTGTCCCACAGTGCCGCAGGGAAGATTACCCAGTGGGTACCCCCAAGGGCACATAACATTGGCAGGCGTTGCGGGGGAGGGAAGCGCGCATGTCCATGTAGGCACCCCTACCCAAGAACCCACACCATAGGCAGCTGCCTACCGGCATACTGGATGGCCTGGGATTGCACACCACTAGCACCACCGGCATAATGGCATGGCAGCATGGTGGCGGAGGGGTGCTGGTGGCAGAGGGGGTAGTGGCATCTGCCCACAGCAGACAATGGCCTAGCCCCGTTTAGGTGGGTGCCATGCACTGCAACAGACAGGGTCTGTCTGACGAACAGTCATGGTATCCCCAGGCAATAAACTGTCCCTGTGGAAGCAGTGTGGTGCAGTACACACAGCCGGTGTGTTCAGGAGCAGAAAGTCACAAGTTCAAGCCCCAGCTGTGGCTCCTGCCAACCCTGTCCCCATATTTTACCCAGTACTAAACCATGGTAATAAAGACAGAAACTTTATTGCAGATAAAATAAACATGCCTGAAACGCCTATATTTTACCCTACAGAGCACAGATACCATAAACATGTGCAATACCTAGAGCAGAGTTTCCCAACTCCAGTCCTGGAGGATCAAACACCATTCAGGTTTCATGCTGTCCTTAATAAACATGCCTGTACTGCATTTGTATGTGCCGCCCCATGGTATGCAAATGTATCTCATGCATATTCATTAGGGACAGCATGAAAACCTGAACAGTGTTTGGCCCACCAGGACCGGAGTTGGGAACCTCTGCCCTAGAGCAACAGCCAACAGGGGCATAAACACCCACACCCACAGGCTCCACTATCCAAAGCCTCATGGAGAGTCAGGCTGTTGGGCTGCAGCATCTCCCAATACTAGCACTTGCATACCTTAGCAATGCCGTCCTAAACTTGGGGATACGTTACACATATATCAAAAGGTTGCTATGATTAATGGCAGATAACAATTCCTAAGTTAATCACAATTTGCTGATAGAGCTACATCATAGCAATCTTTCTGATGTCTGTGGAGTGTGTTTCAGTTTTGGTTTCTGACAGTGTTTACCACCCTGGGGAGTGACCCCAAAAGTATTGCGTACCATAGCCATGCCTGCACTGTGCCCAGGACTGGTGTGGTAGCCAGGGCTGCCAAAAGCCTCTATATTTGCACAATGCTGGCATAGGTGTAGGAGTGTGTGTATGTCTATCCAGTGTGTTGTGGCTGCCTACACCTTACTCAGCCCACACTTCTTGCACTGTTTCCAGTGTTAGCCTGCCAATGTGCATAATGAGGAGCAAGATACTGTGGGTATGGCCCTGACAGGGTGACCTGGGCAGGATGCATCTGCACAGGGCATAGGGCAATGGCTGGGATATTGTAGTGCCCAGCCACCACCTGCATGGACAGGGTGGCCACAGCATGTCATGCTGGGAGGTCACTCTCACCCTGACTGAGCAGTGACCACAGAATGGCTAGGTTCCCCCATAGTGCGATACTGCATTTCTCTTAAGTGATTTTTATGGGTTTTCTTTTCTGAGGCCCAATTGCTAGCTTATCTGCTTGGTATGGGTGTACACATCTCCTCCAGGAATATGGACTAGCTAGCAGACTGTTTGCAGTTAGTATGTGTATGACTGGAAAACCTTGCAGGGTGCAGTGGCTGGAGAATGTCTGGTGGTGGTGGTGGTGGTGGTGGTGGTGGTGTTGGGGGGGGGGGCACCTCAGCATTCCCAGGCCTACTGTCTGTCTGCCATTGCCTTATGGATGTGTACAGATCTGCGTAGGGTGCCCGTTCCCCCGCAAGATTGGGGTTGATAGACCCCTTTACTGCCACCATTGCACGGATGTAGAATATGGATCTATTGGTGGGAGATCCTGTCCCCCACCCTGATTCCCAGAGGGTGGTGCTACATAATCTGCCTATGGGTCCAAACACCCCCTTCACTTAAATCATGTGACCATGGCACCCACACAGGATATACACTATTCTGGGTGCATCATAGTCCACAAGGGTTAGATGTGACTGGAAAATAAGCATGGACACAGGTGTATCCTAGGTGTGCCTGCAAGGACTACCTGTCACACACTGGCACTGATGGCAACCTGCAGCATAGCCTATTTCAGCTAAGCCAAGTGCTGCGGACCTGGTGCTGGGTGCCCCACCTCGCCCTCAGGGTGAGCACAGTACCCGCACAATGTGACAGTCTGTAGCTACTCTGTGCCAGTAACAAACACGGTCAGTTCCCCCTACTAGGCCAAGGTGCTTTGGGGGTGCATACCCCATCTTGTGATCATCTGTAGACTGCTGATCTGCATGTGCAGTGCATCATGGGTATGGGTGGGTTAACCCTATTCTGGTAACCACAGCAGACAGTTTGTGTGGTGACCTGCAGTCCTTCTGTAGCCAGCGAGGGGCTTGTTAGTAGCTATAGAGATGTAGCCCACTGGTTACTTCCCTGACTGCAAAGGCAGAGATCATAGGTTTGGTCCCACAGTGGTGTTATTTGATAGGGCTGTCTGAGGCATTTTCTTTTTTAATTTAAATTAGTGCTGCCAGCAAAAACACCCTCACAGTGCTGTAACTTTAAGGTGCCTCATAAAGTGCCCTATAAAGCGCCCTATAAGGCACCTTATAAGGCACCCCATAGGGAACATTATAAGGTGCCTTGGTGAATGTTGCACTTTATAATGTGCCCTCTGGAGTGC
Organism: Ichthyophis bannanicus; assembly: GCA_033557465.1. NCBI lineage: Eukaryota > Metazoa > Chordata > Amphibia > Gymnophiona > Ichthyophiidae > Ichthyophis > Ichthyophis bannanicus. The sequence goes on from CM066039.1 coordinate 360,548,435, forward strand.
CTTATAGGGTGCCTTATGCGGCACCTTAGGTTACCGCACTGTGAGGGTGTGTTTGCTGGCAGCACTAATTTATATTAAAAAAGAAAATGCCTCAGACAGCACTGATTTAAAGTAAAGGGCAATGCCTCAGATAGCTTTACTCATTAAGCCCACTGGGGGATCAAACTCACAACCCTTGTTTTAGCAGTGACTGCATCAACCAATGTGCTACACCTCTATTGCTGTGATTGCAGGTCAGCACGTGAAGTTAAGGTTAACGCGTGGCAACGTGCACAGCTCCCTCTATCACGCGATAATGGACACGGCGCACTTTATCGCGCAATAACCCGCGATTGCTACCTTAAGATCGGAATGCCCACTCCTTATATGGCATCCTTCACATTATCGCTGCAACTAGCGCCGGGAACATTAAGACGGTTTAGTAAACATACCCCTAAGATTCTTGGCCGGAGCCAAATTCTCTAATCTCTCCTGCTGTCAATGAAACAGGAGACTATCTTTAATGGAAGAAGAAGCAACCCCTTGTACTGTTGATACCTGTAGCTTAATCTTAGAACAACGAGATTCTAAATCAGTCAGATAACCATCATGCTGAACAAGTTTATCTCCAGTTTCTTTAGTAAATGCAGCAAACTGCAATACTGTTGATGACAAAAAAACACTCATCCAAGTCAACAAAGCCCAAATGTCTTTCAACAAAATATCCCCCGTCTGATCAATTGAAACTGCAACAGCTGAAGATGCTGGCAAGAGATTAAGGACCTCTATGACCTGGACAACCCGAGGAAGAGGAGCTTCCTTCTCCAGGATGCTCATATTCCAAGAGAGGTCCCCCTCTCCCAGCGCAAAGGGTCGTGCATTCCAAACCACCTCTGGTGAGGAAGTCAACAGACCCAAAGCAACATTGTTGGATAGCGGGGTAGGGCTATCACCTCCTAATGAAAGGGGGGGGGGCTATCTGGGGAGACCGAGCTACCAGTTAAAGACAAGGACAGATCTTCTGCAGGCTTAGCCACAGCCACAGCATGCTTGTCCATGGGACCCATGGATTCATCTTATTCACGATGTCGGTCCTCTTTTTTCGCTTGCCCATTCCTCCTTTGAACAGCTCCTCAAGCTCCTCCATGCTCTAAAGGGGCAGGGCATGCCCCCTTTGGCCATGCTCCTTTGGGCGCACCTGTGTTCATGTCCCGCAGAAGGGTGTTGTGCTTTAAAGCCCCTTAAGATGATGCAGTGGGACACGGCACAGCTGGTAGATCAGCAAAGGTGATACCCAATCAATTGACTGTCCTGCAAGCACACAGCCCTGACTCCGGGAACAACTGCAGCAGTCAGATAGTGCTCTCCGTGACCTCCCTTTTTCAAAACAGAAACTACCATTGATTCTTTCAACAAAAAATGAAAAACTGCTTGATGAAAAGAAGTATTAATAATTTGTAATATCATCTCCAAAATCTCATCCAAACAAGTCTTAAATAGGTGGCCAGGCCTAAGATCCAAAGAAAGGGTGGAAGAATAAAGGGCAGAAAACAAAATCTTAAATCTCTCTAAGTTACTGGAATAAAATCACAAAAGGAAGGAGAGTCTCTTCTATGATCCTCTAATGCCTCCACCCTCAAATGAACTAACTTTCTCTCAAGAAAATCTGCCATTACCTCTGCACCTGTCAAATATTCACCTATTCCATGTGTTTCCTTGCCAGGGTCCAATAAACAACTGCCCAAAATATTTCCTAGACTTTATTTACGGCCTTTTATACCTCCAAAGGCTGTCAAATCACATAGCCCTTGATCGCTGACCGATGGTCAAGCATCCAGCAACTGAGAAATGAAGCATGTTTTGACAGGCTAGCGCATGCGATTACCTCTTCATGTCACGTGTGGAACCCTGCAGCCTCTTTGCTTTGCTCCTACGTGACAGCAAAGCAGATGGAGCCTGTTCAGTCTCAGCATATTGAAGAACTTCCAGATTGTTTGCATTGATTTTAATTAAGAAAAAGCACAAAACTACTAGATGCAGCCAGAAAATGTAAGAATTAGGCATAATTAATTACAGGTATTCTAATTAGATACCCAGCACAGAGTATTGCGGGTAACACAATAAAAACTGCTGCCTAAACATTCATAGATTTCTTTACAAACAACATAACATGAAGATCCTGAGATACAATAGTTCTCAGGACAGTAGGAAACAGATTGATGATAAGAATAATTCTTTTAGTTCAACCAATAAGTAAAAGGTTGTAGGGCAATAATGCAACAGTGGTAATAGTTTCACTGAGATAATTCAGTTGGCAGGTAGACAGATTTATTAGATCCATTTTTCAGTCTGATGACTATTCCAGTCTGTTTGGTTTCTGTAGGGTGCCCTTTGATTTTCATTGTGTTTGGTCGAACTCGCCTTTACAAATCTAAGCAAAGTAAGGTGTTCCATTGATAAAGGCCTAACTCATGTATTTATTCTTTGGGCATAATTAAATATCTCTATCATATCTCTCTTATCCTGAGTTTCTTCCACAGAATACATGTTTAGATCCTTAAGTTTGTCCCCATAGCTTTATGACAAAGATTCATGTTTTACCATAGGTATGGCAAACGATAATTGATTTAGATTTTGTGAATATTTTCAAAAATATATTAAAAAATTATAACTTTGATTGCTTATGACAAAGACTGTCATAGCTGCCCTCTGCATCAACTATACCTAGTTTAGATTCCTTTGGAGGTGTGGGCTCCAGAATTGCATTTTGTATCCCAATCGAGGTCTCACCAAAAACCTATAGAGAAGCACTATTGCCTCTTTTTTCTTGATGGCCATTCATCTCTGAATGCACCCAAGCATCTTTTGGGATTTTTCTGTCACCTGTTCTACCAGTTGGACAACATTAAGCTTATCAGACACAATCAACCCCACAGAAGAACATCACCTTCATACCGAACTATGTCCTTGGATTCTCAGAGGTCAATGCATAATTATTGAAAAAATGTGAGATACATCTAAAATGGCTACATCCATTTTTTAGTATTAAATCTTAGCTGTCAGGCTTCTGTCCATTTCTCAAGATTCATTAGATAGTGCTTCATGCTTTCTACACCTTCCAGATTTTAGTATTATCCGCAAAATAAAAGCTAAACTTCTCTGACTGCTCCTCTACGATGTCACTTATCAAAATAGTAAAAAGTAGGGGTGTGAATTTGTTAGAGTGAATTTGGTTCAGTAGCATGCCTTCAAAAAAATAGTGTATACTAAATCATCTTAACATGGTTTAACCTAAAAATTAGCATGCATTAAAAGCTGATTAGCACATGCCAAAACGTTCTAACAAGCATAATAATTTGTTTATTAAAGTGAATATGTGAAAAGAATTGAAAAAGTCTGAAAATTACAAAGAGTGCCCAAATGTTCTAAACATTTTTGCCCTGTGCACCTCCCTATTAAAAAGAACCAGACAAAGGGCTGATCCTTATGGCAAACCGCTTTGAAAATGTAAAAATATATCACAGCAAACAAATATCCACAGCCATATAGAAGCCTATCATGTATAGTGAGGAGCATATTGGGTATACAGTAGGGATGTATCTTTTTTTCATGTCCCTTTTCATCTTCAATATTTCCTTTCTCTCACTTCTCACCCTTAACTGCCCTGTCAGTCATGCACAATGGAAAACCACGGGTTCACTGGAGCAGCTATGCTTTACAGCATGTTGTTGCAAGGCGGGAGGGAGAGTAATTAATGAAATAGAGAGATAATGTCATTGTACAGGGGCAATGGTTTGACTCTGATGGATGAGAAGATGGCAACAGAATTTCCATTGTAACTGCAAGTCTCCTGAGATAGGGAGAGAGCAGAGGACAAGGATTTGAGTGATACAAGGAGCTGAAGATTGAAGGCAGGAAACCATATTGCTTGTTTCACTCCGTTTGATGCTTAGTGAGAACTGAACCTGTGAGAAGAGTTATTTTCCTTCCCTCTTATCCCAACAGTCATTTTTACCATTCTAGCAAGCTGAAATATGAGTGATTAATCAATAGTGTTCAATACATTGTTTGCCTTCATTAATAAAGAGCAGGAAAGCACATTGCATCAGACAAATGTTTATCACAGAAATTTCCATAGCTGCCGTCTTCACAAAGCGACAAAAATTGTTTGCGGATTACTGCATGTTTTTAAAGTTTGAAGCATTAGGGCTGAGGTAGCCATGACTGGAAAATTGTTGAGTGGGGTTCCGGTAAAGATTGTTATGACTGATGCTTCCTTTATTTCTGCATCCTTCCTCAAATCATATTTACATTCAACAACGCTGTTTGTCTTGAAATCATACTTACATTCAGCAATGCTGTTCCTCTAGGTAACACAAACTGAATAGCTACATAGGACTTGGAATGCCTAAGTTAAACATTTTGAGTTGTACCAGCTATTTTTGTGGACTACTTGGACATCCAACTCGTTTTCATGTATTTATTTAAAATTATTTATAGTCTGTAATATACAGGTTCTAGACAGATTACAAAAAATGCATGCAAATGTATTAAATAATCAATGTACAAAAAGCAAATAAAGTGAACATATCCTAAATTAAAAAGTCAATATACTGACATATAATATGGGGAAGAAACATTCAAACAAAACTCAACATGAAACAAATCATCGCTCTTAATACCAAAAAAAAAACAGGGAAGAGATGCCCTAAGTAGTTGCAAATGCCTGAGAAAAGAGATGCATCTTCAATACGTCAATATTGTTTTCTGAATGCTGCCAGTGAAGATATGAGTTGAAGATCTACTGGAAGGGCATTTCACAAATTAGGCACTGCCATTTAAACATTCTTTCCTGAGTTCGCTAAAGTGAACATGCCTAAATGATGAGACATCTAGCAGTATAGGGCGGCATTTTCAAAGGCATTTACATGGGTAACTGTCCTAGTGAGCGTTGTAAATGCCTTATCCGGGATTTTCCAAAGGCACCTACGCAGGTAGGCCTTTGGAAAATCTCGGATAAGTCCCTAATGTGCCCGGATGCTATGTGGTTGGCATTGGGGTGTGTTGGGGACATTCCGAGGACAGAGCAGGAGCAGAGGAAAGGGCTAAATGGGTAGCAGCGATTTTTGATGCTACCCGCTTAGCCCTCTGCACTTTAAAGATAGATGAGGTTTTTGCTCGGCGGCCTTGAGCATGTCCAGCCAAACCCAGATTTTTACTTCCGTTGCCATGAAAGAGAAAATCCAGGTTAAGGGGGTTGGCAGGCAGGCTATGCGCCAACGTGGCGCATAGCCTGCCTAGATGTAAATTGGGCCCATAGTATTTAAGATCATAAAGGTTGTGGTGAATGGTATACTTTCAAGACTGCTGAAATGCTCAAAGGTGCTTCATGATGCTAAATGTTTAGTGGCTTAAATTTATAAGTGAGAAAGAGTGCCCTAAGTCTTGCTCCCTTTTTGGATAGAACATTTTGACCGTTTCTCGTTTAGATTATTGTAACGCTTCTTTGGCCGGCCTTCCTCTTTCTCAGCTACGTCGTCTTCAACTGGTCCACCATGCTGCTGCTCGTCTTCTGACCAACTCCTCTCGCTCAGCTCATATCACTCCTCTTCTTATTCGTTTACACTGGCTGCCTATCCCTTTCTGCATTCAATATAAGGTTTTGATTTTCGTTCACAGGGCTTTGTACACTGGTGTTCCTCTTTATCTCTCTGACTTGGTGCACTTTCATTGTCCCTCCAGAACACTTCGGTCGATTCACGCTAACCGTCTTTTTCTTCCACCTCCTTCCAGGGCTCATCTTGAATCAACGCGCTCTTCTGCTTTTTTCTTCCTTGGCCCCCGTCTTTGGAAACTCTCTCCCCACGGCTTTACGTCTGGAGTCATCTTTTAGTACTTTCAAAGCTTCTCTCAAAACTCACCTCTTCTGTACTGCTTTTGATATTCCCTCCCTTCCTGCCCACAGTTGACTGATCTCTTTTGTCTAATTTCCTTATTCTATTCTTTGCTGTCTCTCTTATGAATAATTGGTGTTCCTTTCTGTTTCATCAGTAGCCTTTGTTTTATTGTACACCGCTGTATGCCTTTTTGGTTCAGGCGGTATAACAAGTTTTATAATAAAGATAAAGATAAAGATAACAATTTATAAGTCCAAATTATCTGTTCAAGTGGCCTGGATATTTTTTCTAAAAGCATGCATGCAGTCAGTCCTGTCATTGATCATATAAGTGCTTTTGAATATCAACCTCCAAAGGTTTATCTGGCTAGCTCTTGAAGTTATTCGGTAATACCTTTTGAAAATTGACTCCCATATATCAGCACAAGACATCATGGCTGGGTACTATGGCTGGAGTGTTTGGTGAAAGATATTGTGACTGCATAAGTGCTGTCACCCATCAGGGCACCAGCTAATTTGGTCTCGTTTCGGTTCACATCTGGAGGGTATATTAGGATCACACCTTCTGGTTTGCACAACCATTGTGTGTGGCACATTTAGCCAGCCAAGTACTTTGATGAGGGAAAACTCCCACCACAGTTATGGCACTTGAAAGTAGTAGGTCTGTCAGATGGATATCCAGAGTGTGTCAAGAGATGGAACGGCGAGAAGGAGCATAAATAGATGAAGAATTTTCAGTTTAGTCAGTGCATTTTTCATAGGAAAAAAGATGCTGGTACTCAGGGTTCTTTCATTAATACAAAAGGACTATGAATCAATTTTAGCAGGCAATGTAAAAGGTGCTGGTACTCCATACCACCGTGTACCCCCTAAAAAAAAAGCTCTAAGTTTAGTTATAAAAATCCTTTAGTTCAATCACTTGAGCTTGGATCTACAAAACTTCATTTGTTCTTCAAGTATCAGAAATATTTTCTCAGTTTAACAGGTCAGAAAATGTAGATCATTAGTTTGCTTATTTCCTGATCTGTATTTGCATATTTGCTGGAAGAGATAATGTGTGAAAGTGGAAATGCAATGCAATGCAATGTAAACCGCACTGATTAAAAGAGCGCGATATATAAGAAATAAAAATAAAATAAATAAATAAATTCCATGTTTTAATTTTCTTGTTGATGGGTTTGTGAGAATATTCTTCAAATCTGCATTATGAAGTTGCTTGAAATCCTTTGTCAAAACTGCCTTTACTTTGGAGAAATCAGCCTGATCAATTATATCTGGAATGGTCTTGAAATGTTTGGTTTAGATTGTCTTCTAGAAAGTAAAAAGACATGGCACATTGTTGTTCTGTTCTCTTCCACCATCACACCAGATTTTCGAGCCTTTCCACCCAGTGTTCCCAACAAGTTCTGACTGTGGAGGGATATTCATGACCAAGAAAGCTGGAAAAATTGATACCAAGCACCATGATCAATATGAGAGAGCTTTGAAGAGAACCCTCCCCCCTCCCCCTTCAACCAAAAGGGATTTCAAATTGATTTACGAAACAATGAACTTGACCTGTGTCTTATGGAGCTAAAAAAGACAGCAATACGCTAGACAAATAGAATAGAGCCTTGTGGAATGAAGGCGGCAATTTTGTCATCCTTGTAATTCCCTGTTGTTGCCCAGTGTTTTTCAGGAATTAGGAGGCTTCAAAAGATTTATTAAAACATCCTAGGGAATTTACAGTCCTGATATTTGCTCTTCTACTTTCTTAGTATGCCCTCAACCAGATTAAGACATAGGCAAACTACAGAGTTGCCAAGTTATCCAGTTCCAGGAACGAGATTTTAAGTCAGTCCTGGGTTTCTGACTATCTCATCCTGTTGCATCATGGGACCTGCAGCACTGATTCCAATGTGTAAAATCAAGGGATACAAATACTATACTGCATTGTAATGCAAATTTAAAATCAGAACTGGCAAAAAAAAAAAAAAAATCTCACTCCTGGAAATGGTTAACTTGGCAACTCTGAAACTAGACATGTGCCTAAGACCATGTAAGATGCGCTTGGAACCCAGGAAGTTAGGACATCTACAGATTTTGCATTCATGTCCGAAAGCCAGAAGGATGGTTAAAGTATTTGGATATTTTCAGATTTTAAAACTTTTATTTGCAGATCTTGCTTCTTCACCCCTGCCTGAGTAAGCTGTGAGCCTGCCCTGCCTACCAGAAAAGGTAGTAGTAGGATCCAGCCAATGGGAAGACAGAGGGGATAAAACACTGGAAGGTTGCTATAGTTACAGGAAGGGAGATGATAATCCTGAGGACATTCCTGAACTGCGCAAGAGAGAGAGGTGTACCGAACTCTGCATGGGGCATTGGATTGGCATTGGAGAGAGTAAGTGGAACCAGGGAATATCCTTTTGGGGAGGGGAAAGGGAGGAGTGCAAAGAGGCAGCTACAAGCTGAGGAAAAATGACAGCAAATGCTTTACATGATGGGTAGAGCTGGATGGTGAAGTGTAGGGGTGGAGATAGTGATGGAATGAGCACAAAAGCAGCACCAGAAGTGTGTATCTGAAGGGTGACAGAGTAGCTGTATGTGCAGATGTTTGGGTATCTGAAGAGCAAGAGTATGCATGTGTACATATATGTGTGTCTGAAGTGTGTGTAGAGACCACCGGATGATTGCTGTGTGAGCAGCAGCACCATCCAGTGTTCCTGCTAGAAAATTATAATGAAAGTCAGAGAAGAATCTCACATTTATGAGGAGGAAAGGTTCTTGCTGCAGGTCATTTCTGGCTGGGAGGAGACCCCTCTGGCAGGGAAAAATTGGGTTCCTATAAAAGCCACTCTCAGAAATTATTTTCGGTCTTTGGTACACAGCCACTGCACCAACAGGGAACAAAGGCATTTGCTATTTTGGGCAGATGCTGTTAGCTAACAGACATACATACCATCAAAAGTGAGCATAAGGCATAAAAGCAGTCATCAATGAGAAGATGAGCAAAGGGTTGATGTGGTGATGATACTTATGATAGGTTCCAAGAACTCTACTATCAAATAGAACAAAATCTATCTGAGTCAGGAGCTCTGAGGTTTGGTTTTAGGGACTAGTTTCCACAAAAGCCTCTAGCTCTTCAAAAGAACGGAACCCAGCACTCTATATATTCCAGTGGCACCAGTTCCATGTTTGACATCCAGCACAGCTTTGGGAACCTGTGTCTTCCTCACACACAGCTTCTGGTACACTAGTGTAGGTAGATGTGCTAAATATTGAAAGAGAATGGATCACAAACAGGGAAACTAAAACCAAAGTAACTGCAAAAGCAGTAAAGCGTGGTGAAGAGTGGTGTAAAAGGATTTAAAAGTAACTTAAAGTAGACTTATAATTTATTTAACTAGGAAGTGAATGAGTAACCCTCCTGTAATTACATCTTTAATTGAGAAGGATAAACTTACAACCTGCATTGTGTTTTTGTTCATATTTGCTGTCAATTGTTACCATAGTTTATTCAGTAACCCAAAAGTTTAAGTAAACAGTATGTTCAGAATACAAACTCTGGACTGGATGCATATATTTGTGAAGGGAACAGGAGTGAGAACATCAAGTGCCCAAAGTAAAGAACCTAATAATTGAACCCCGACTGAAAGACTATAAACATAGAAACATGATGGCAGATAAAGACCTTACGGCCTATCCAGTCTGCCCTTCCACATGAATCATTAAGCTTTACAGTTCTTTCACCTTTAGAGATCTTCTGTGTTTGTCCCATGCTTTTTTGAATACAGATACCATTTCTGTCTCTACTGCCATCACTGGAAGGCTATTCCACACATCTACTCTTTCCATAAAGAAATATTTTGGCAAATTACTCCTGAGTCTATCTCTTTTTACCTTATCCTATGCCCCCTCATTATAGAGCTTTCTTTCAGTTGAAAGAGCCTCTCCTGTGCATAGAAACATAGAAATATGATGACAGAAAAAGACAACATAGCGGATCTAGTCTGTCCTTCCATATCAACAACTATAACAGTCCCCTTTTTACCTTTAGAGATCCTCTGTGTTTGTCCCATGTTTTTTTGAATTCAGATACTGTCCTCATCTCTACCACCTCCACTGGGAGACTATTCCACGGATCCACCACTCTTTCCATAAAGAAATATTTCCGCATATCACTCCTGAATCTATCTCCCTTCACCCTCATCCCATGTCCTCTCGTAGCAGAACTTTCTTTCAATTGAAAGAGGCTCCCTCCCTGAACATTTATGCCATGGAGGTATTTAAACATCTCAATCATATCACCTCTATCCCGCCTTTCCTCTAAGGTGTACATATTAAGATCCTTCAGTCTGTCCTCATATGCTTTATAATGAAGACCACTAACCAAACCAAACCCAACCAAACCATTTCCCCTGGTATCTTTGCTCCATCGTTGCGATATCCTGGTGAAAACATTCACCCTGTTCATCACAAACCATACCACAGTTGTCACGAAAGAAATCGAGATGGGAATCAAGGAAATGGATCTTTAGAGACATATTGCAGCCAAGTTTCTGATACTGCATCAGCATGTCTTCTACTAGTTCCTTGTAGTTTTCTGCCCTAACATTCCCGAGAAAGTTTGTTGACACTAGGCGAAAAGCATTCCATGCTTGTTTCGCATCACCCTGAAGCAAGTTGTTGAACCGGTCATCTTTGAAGAGCTCTCGAATCTGAGGACCCACAAAAACTCCCTCTTTAATCTTTGCTTCGCTGAGTCGAGGGAATTTTCATGCAGGTATCGGAAAGCTGGCAAAGTGTGGTCCATGGCTTTCACAAAGTTTTTCATCAAACCTAGTTTGATGTGAAGGGGTGGTAGCAGGATTTTGTGAGCCTCAACCAGAGCTGGATGCTGGATATTCTCCTCTCCAACTGTTACATTTTGTCTGCGATTCCATTCCTTCCGCAAGTAGTGCCGATCCCTTGCTCGGCTATCCCACTCACATAAGAAACACATGTATTTTATATATCCCTGCTGCAGTCCCATTAAAAGGGCAACAACCTTCAAGTCGCCATAGAGGTGCCAACTGTACTTGTTATAGTTAATGGAAGTCAGTAGATGCTTTAAGTTTATCGTATGTCTCCTTCATGTGGACCCAATCAAAACAAAAAGTCCCAGAAGCGATATTCAAAATTACAACAAACAAATGAGAGAATATCACAAGCACCCCACTTCACACAATTTTTTTGTCGGGCATAAACCGTAAGAGGGAGAGGAAAAAACTCTCACCCTCATACACAGTACATGTCCCTTTTTTCATTTTACATGTTCTAAAAATATTTTCATCAGAGGCATTTTTCAAACCAAAATAAAACCACACTTATCTCATCAATTGCACGACGTGCACGTTTCGGGGCTAAAACCCCTGTCTCAAGTGCTGGCAATGAAATCGAAGTGTGTCTCAATCTTTCCAAAGATACCAGGGAAAATGGTCCACTACAATGCTGGCTGACTACTGCTGGACACACCCCAGAGAAGCTCCCGAACAGCTGTACAAGAGACAGGCGAAAAAATCTAAGAAGTAGTCTATGGGGGATGTTTACTAAAAACCGGAAATGTGCGCACCGCAAAAGAGCGCACGGAAACGCGGCACTGAAACGCTAATAAATGCTAATAAACGCCCCGCACACGTGCGTGTCACCCCCGCAAAGGTGCGCAGCACACTAACGGGCCCCGTACAAGTGCGGGCCCGCAAATGTCCGATAGAGGCGTGGAACGGCTAAAGGAGGGCGGAGGAAGGCTCCGGAGGGGCGGAGGGACGGGGTCAATGGGTGGAGAGTGGGAGGGGAGAGGCTCCCCGCACAGTATCGGGCCCGAATTTGCATGTAAAAGCATTTAAAGGTAAGAGAAACCATTTACGTCAGCAATGTACAGGAAAACAGGGGGAAACCAGCAAAACGTGAGCAGTGTGATACATGTGCACAGCACAAAAGTGCAAATAAAAATAGTAAATGACCACAACAGAACTATTAAAAATAGCAATTCAGCTGGGAAACAGTTATAGTGATGGGCAAATACAGAAAACACACCCAGCAAAGCTCCAGAAAAAAATAAATGAATTTTGGAAGGGTTTACGGAGCGGAGACTCTTCCAAAAAACATTTCCTTTTGTGGAGCTTTCCTGGGAGTGTTTGCTATGGTTGCCCATTAATATCACTGTTGCCCAGCGTGGTGATATTTTGTCCCCCATTTCCCGTGGTCATTTCCGTGGTTTGTGTGCACGTTTGTCACCAGACAGGGTGCATATGCCCACAGTAAATTTGCGTAGAGCAGGGTTTGTGACTCCATCCTGCCAGGCTTACTACCTCCAGGGGCTGCACTGTCTATGTGGCCATAGTGTGGTGCAGCGGATAGAGTCAGTACCTCTAGGGTCAGAGGTTCAAAGCCCAGCTGGGGCACTTGCCAGCCCAGTCCTCATATTTTACCCACCACTAAACACAGATAGCGCAGACACCCCTGTATTGCAGGGGACATAAGCATGGGGAAAACACCCATATTTTACCCAACAACGCACACACACCACAACAATGGGCATTACCCACAGCCAAGTACCCCAAATGCAGTCCCGTACTGCCACATTCCAATCAGGTCACCTGCTCTTTATGGGAGACGCTCATGCCAGCATGTTGGCGGACGAGTACATGTGGTGCAGGGGGCAGTGGCTGCTAGCGACAGAAGACAGAGGCCTAGCCATGTGCAGGCTGGCACAGTCCACAGCAACAGACAGGCCCTGCCAGATCCACAGTCATGGACTATCCAGGGAATTCAGCCAAGCTGTGGCTACACAGTGGTGCAGTGCACACCGACAATGCATGCAAAAACAGAAGGTCACAGGTTCAAAGACCAGCTGGGGCTATTGGCAATCCTGCCCACATATTTTCCCCACAAATAAACAGTGACAGTAAGGACACACCTTTAGTGACGAGGACATATGCAATGGTAATACGTCTATCTTTTACCCCACTGAGCACAGACACCATGAACAGGGGCAGAACCTACAGCAGAATCCCCCAAATGCAGTCCTGGTGGGCCACACACCAGTCAGGTTCCATGCTGCCACTCATACAAATGCCTGTGCTGTATATCTATGCACCACCCCCACGGCATGTAGATGTAGCTCATGCATATTCATGAGGGACAGCAGGAAGACCCGAACAGTGTGATGCAAAATTGGGCTGGAGTGGGGAAGCGCTGCCGTAAAGCAGCAGCCAACAGGGGCAGACACACCCACACCCACACCCACAGGCCCCATTGGCCAATGTCTCCTGTAGAGGCAGAACATTGGACCCTGTGTGCATCTCCCAATACCAGCACCTGCATACCTTAGCAATGTCACCCTACACCTGAGGTACACAGCTCTGAAACATTTGCTAAGAGTACAGGCTGATAGATATCCCTACGTTACGCACATACTGCTAGTTGACCCCATCCGAACAATCTGTTTGGTGTCTGCGGTGCGTGCTCCCGGCCTGGCCTCTGATGTTGTTCACCACCCTGGGGAGTGACCCCCAGCAGTACTGCGTACCATATCCATGCCTGTGCCGTGCCCAGGACCGGTGTGGTGGCCAAGGCTAATCACCCCCTCAATAGTAGCACAATGCTGGCATAGGTGTGGGAGTGTGTGTCTGTCTATACCAGGGGTGGGCAAACCTGGTCCTGGAGGGCCGCAGGCCAGTCAGGTTTTCGGGATATCTCTAATGAATATGCATGAGATATATATGCATTAGAGATATCCTGCCAACCTGACTGGTTTGTAGCCCTCCAGGGCTGGATCTGGAGACCCCTGCCTTACACCTCTGTCATTAAGATTGTGAGTGGACAAGGTGCAGATGTCCAAGACATCAAAAAGGTTAGATAGAATTTGTCACAGTCCTCCTCACTTCTCACCACCACCAAAAAATTGTCTATTAGACAACTTTTTGGTGGTGGTGAGAATCGAGGAGGAATGTGACACATTCTATATAACCTTTCGATGTCTAGGACATCTATACCTTGCCCACTCACGATCTTAAATGACAGAGGTGTAAGGCAGGGGTCTCCAAATCCAGCCCTGGAGGGCCAAAAACCAGTCAGGGTGGCAGGATATCTCTAATGCATATATATCTCATGCATGTTCATTAGGGATATCCCAAAAACCTGACTGGTCTGCGGCCCTCCAGGACCGGAGGTGCCCACCCCTGGTCTATACAGTGTGTGTTGGCTGCAAACACCTTCCCCAACCCACACTGCCAGCACTACTGCCAGTATTGGCCTGCCAATGTGCATAATGAGGAGCAAGGTACCATGGGTATAGGTCAGACATGGTGGGCTGGCCAGGATGCATCTGCACAGGGCATAGGGCACTGGCTGTGACATTGTAGTGCCAGGCCACCACCTACACAGACAGGGTGACCTCTGTATGTGCTGCTGGGGGAGCACTCTCACCCTGAGTGTGCAGTGATGACAGCATGGCTAGGCACCCCCATAGTGCTGTATTGTGTTTCTCTCTTGTAATATATATGGGTTTCCTGTTGGGGCCTCCTCACAGAACCCTCTGCTTGTGTGTGCTGCCACCCCAGTTTTGGTTGCATGCATTTCCATCAGGGCTAACCAGCAGACTGTTCACAGCTGGTATGTGTCTTGATGGAGTGCCTTGCAGGGTGCAGTGGCTGATGGCTTGCTGCAGGTGAATATCAGATAGTGCTGGGGTGCATCTTTGGATATCCAGGCCTAAAGTCTGCCTGACATTTTGTTATGGATGTGTGTGGAGCTGCCTGTAGGGTGTCTGTTCCCCAGCAGGACTGGGGTTTGGTGGTCCACTTTGTGGGGGGGAATTGGTTGGGGGGGGGGGGGTGGTGGGGTACTTTGACCACCTAGGGGTTCCAGGGGGGTTTCCACTAACCGAGACAGACAGAGATATCCAACATGTTTCTGCAGCACCTTCCTATCTCACAGATTAGTACTGTTTTGGAGCTCTTCCATGGCTGGTGTTGTGGACCTGGTCCTGGCCGCCACATCAAGCCCTCAGGGTGAGCACAGTACCTGCACAATGTGACGGTGTGTAGCTACTCTTTGCTGGTAGTCCACCCGCTCAGGACCCCCTACCAGGCCGAGGTACTGTGTGGGTGCACATGGACAATTCCCCCTACCAGGCCGGGTAGCTGTTGGGGTGCATTCCCCATCTTGTGTGCATCTGTGGACAGCTGATTTGCATGTGCAGTGCATCATGGGTACGGGTGGCCTAACCCTATCCTGTCTACAACAGCAGACTGTCTGTGGGGTGACGTGCAGGCTCTCTGCAGCCAGCCAGGGGCTTGCTGTCAGCTATAGAGCTGTAGCCCAATGGTTATGTCACTCCCTGTACAGCCAGAGGTCATGGGTTCAAACCTACAGTGGGGCCCTTTGATAGGGCTGTCCACAGCTTTATTTTTATTTACTGTACATATGTCTATGCCTGCAAAACCACACACAGCTTACTATACCCATTAAGTGCCTCTGAGGGTGCTTTATAGGGCGCCCTATAGGCCACCTTATGGTTGCCATCCATATAGGGTGCACTATACATTATCCTGTGTCGCAACATACATGGTGCCCTATAGGGGACATTCTAGGGTGCCTTGGCGGACAGTGCACTGTAACATGTGCCTTACGGGCATCCGTATGTTAACACACTGTGAGAGCGGGTTTACTAGTGGTGGGAAATAAAATATATATGGAAGGCCTCCTACAGCACTCCTCACCATGATACATACTGCCCCAGCCAGCCTTGTTCACTGGGCACTGTGAGGGGTTGAACCCCTGGCCCCTGCACCATTGGTCAGTGTCCTAACCATTGTGCTGTGGCTCTGTTCCTGTGTTTGTGCATCCGCGCGCAGCCTTGTAGCCATCTTGTGGCACACTAAATTAACAGCGCACCGCCTTATGCCGCACAACATGGAAATGCCCCTAAAATAATGCCTCAGTCAGTTGTCTTCAATGGGCACTGTGGGGAATTGAACCCATGATTCCTGCACGAGTGGTCAGTGTCTTAACCATTGTGCTATGGCTCCGTTCCTGTTATTTGCACATCAGGGCGCCACTTCTCCCTCCCCTATTGGACTGCCCCCTCACACATCAGCGTGCCGCCTTCTGCCCACCGGCTCGCCGCCTTCTGTTGCCCACATTTATCAGCGCACCGCCTTCTGCTGCCCAAAACTTACCAATGCGCCGCCATCTGCCGCCCACACTAAACAGTGCGCAGCCTCATGCCGTAATAAAAATAACAGTGCGCCGCCTTCTGCCGCCCAAAATTAATATGCCTCCTAACCATTTTTGCCTATAAATGTTGGTGCCTCAGCTGGTCTTTTTTGTTGAGCGCAATGGGGGTTTGAACCCCTGGCCCCAGGACCATTGGTTGGTGTTTTCACCGTTGTACTATGGCTCTGCTCTTTGGTTTTGCAGCAGCGCCCCACTTAACCTTCCCATGCGCTAATGTGGGCCTCGCACATTAGCGCGACGCACACACGTACGGTCCGGTTTTTTGCTTTTTTCTGCCTGGCCCGCCCACTCCTTATATGGCACCAGCACACTAACGGGGACCCGCACAGCAACGGAGTTTAGTAAACATACCCCTATGACTTGTTTTTTTACAGGTATTAACCGAAGGCCTATTATATTTACTATTGACATGCATTTCGTGATATAAACATTGATTCTTATAGATTACAAAAAACCTAGAGCCAACTTTGCAATTTCACTGTCATATTCGTGTTCAGCATATAAAAATTGATAAGAAATGACTATTTTTATTTCAGTAACATGACTTTTGTAAAACTTTGTTGACCAGTAGAATTGGACCAAGGACAAATTCCTGTGGCACACCACTGGTAACATCCTTCTACTCAGAGTAAGTGTCATTTATCTGTACCCTTTGTCACCTCCCACTCCACCAATTCGTAACCCAGTCAGTCACTTTAGGATCCATCCCTAGGGCATTTTATTTATTTTTAAGTCACCTGTGCAGAAGAGTGTCAAAGGCTTTACTGAAATCTAAATATACCACATGTAGAGCTCTCTCTCTCAGTCAAATCTCTGGTTACCCAGTCAAATAAATTAATGAGATTTATCTGACAAGACCTGCCTCTTGTAAAATCATGCTGCCTTGAATCCTGCAATCCATTGAATTTCAGAAACTAGCCTTTCTATTAGTTTACTCACCAAAGAAGTCAGATTAACTAAACTGCGGCAACGTTACACCGCAGAAGGTGGAGAGAGGGCGGAGAGAAGGGGTCAATGGGCGGAGTGTGGGTGGGGAGAGGCTCCTTTCACACTAACGCGCTGATCTGAAGAGCTGAATCCTAACGCGATTGAAAACCTGCCATTAGATGCACATTTGCAGGGGAGAGAAACCATTTAAGTGTCAGCAATGTACAGCATAGGCAGGGAAACCTACAAAAAGTGATAAGTGTGATACATTTGCACAGAACAAAAGGACACATAAACATTGAAAATGACCTCAACAAACTGGTAAAAAACTTAACCAAGCTAGCCAATAGTGATAATATTGGGAAACAGCAAAAAACACTACCGAGAAAGCTCCCAAAAAAAGATATTAATCGTGGAAGGGTCTATGCTCTGTCCCCATACAAGGTGAATGATCCCACAGTGAAATAGCACTGATCAGGGTTTTCCCTTGTTATTGGACAGGTTTCCTATGGTGTGCACATGTTCCCCAACAGCAGGGTGGGCATGTCGGAATGGGCAACTGGACAGATGCTGGAAAAGGGGATACAGAGGGCGGCAGGCGGCACATGCTGTGGTGCAGCTGGGCCACAGTGCGGACTAGGGTGATGCCTAGGTGGCCCATACGAATGCTGAAACAGCAGAGCAGCCAGACAGCAACTGATGAAGGCCCAACATGGGCACGACTGTGTTTCCCACAGTGTCACAGGGGAGAGTACCCAACAGCTACCCCCAAGGGCACAGAATAGTGGCAGGCGGTGCTGGGGGGAAGCGTGGACGTTTATGCAGGCACCCCTACCCCAGAACACGCACCATAGGCAGCCGCCTACCCACACACTGGATGGCCTGAGACTGCACACCACTAGCACTACCAGCAGAAGGGCATGTCAGCATGGTGGCAGCGGGGGACTGGTGGTGGAGGGGGCAGTGGCAGTTGCCCAGAGCAGAACATGGCCTAGCCCTGTTTAGGTGGGTGCCATGCACTGCAACAAACAGGCCCTGTCTGACAAACAGTCATGGTATCTCCAGGGAATGCCCTGTCTCTGTGGCAACACAGTGATGCAGTGAACACAGCCAGTGTGTTCAGGAGCAGAAGGGCACAGGTTCAAGTCCCAGCTGTGATTCCTACCAACCCAGTCCCCATATTTTACCCACTACTAAAACATGGTAATACAGACAGAACCTTTATTTCAGATAACAGAAACATGCCCAATACGCCCACATTTTACCCTACAGAGCACAGACACCATAAACATGTGCAATACCTCGAGCAGAGTTTCCCAAATGCAGTCCTGGAGGGTCAAACACCATTCAGGTTCCATGCTGTCGCTAATAAAGATGCCTATGCTGCATTTCTATGCGCCACCCCCATGGTATGCAGATATCTTCCATGCATATCATCAGGGACAGCATGAAAACCCGAACAGTGTGTGGCCTACCAGGACCGGAGTTGGGAACCCCTGCCCCAGAGCAGCGGCCAACAGGGGCAGAAACACCTGCACCCACAGGCCCCATTATCCACATCCTCCTGGAGAGGCAGGATGTTGGGCCCTGCGTGCATCTCCCAATACTAGCACTTGCATACCTTAGCAATGCCACCCTAAACCCGGGAATACAGTACACAGATATCAAAAGGTTGCTATGATTACTGGCACATAGCAATTCCTATGTTTTGCACAATCTGCTCAGTGAGCTGTATCATACCAACCTCTCTGATGTCTGTGGAGTGTGTGTCAGGTCTGGTATCTGACAGTGTCCACCACCCTGGAGAGTGACCCCAACAGTACTGCATACCATAGCCATGCCTGCACTGTGCCCAGGACTGGTGTGGTGCCAGGGCTGCCAAAAGCCTCTATAGTTGCAAAATGCTGGCATAGGTGTGGGAGTGTGTGTCTGTCTATCCAGTGTGTGGTGGCTGCCAACACCTTCCTCAGCCCACACTGCTTGCACGGTTGCCAGTGTTAGCCTGCCAATGTGCATAATGAGGAGCAAAGTACTGTGGGTATAGCCTGGACAGGGTGGCCTGGCCTGGATGCATCTGCACAGGGCATAGGGCAATGGCTGGGACACTGTAGTGCCCAGCCACCACCTGCATGGACAGTGTGGCCACAGCATGTCCTGCTGGGAGGTAACTCTCACCCTGACTGTGCAGTGACCACGGCATGGCTGGGTTCCCCCATAGTGCTGTTCAGTTTTCTTCTTAAGTGATATATATGGGTTTTGTTTTCTGGGGCTTAATCACTGACTTATCTGCTTGGTGGGTGTGCTCACATTCCAGGTTTGGGTGCACACATCTTCTCCAGGAGCATGCACTATGGACTATCTAGCAGGCTGTCTGCAGTTAGTATGTGTGTGGCTGGAACACCTTGCAGGGTGCAGCGGCTGGTGACTCACTGTGCTTGCTGCTGGAGAATGTCAGATGGTGGTGGGGGGCAGCTGTGCATTTCCAGGCCTACTGTCTGTCTGCCATTGCCATATTTATGGATGCATACAGATCTGCATTGACTGCCCTTTAGGGTGTCTATTCCCCGTAAAAAACGTGGATAGCAATGAAGGAACATATAATAACTGTAAGTTTTATTGAATTATTCCATTCCTGACACTGGCCGTGTTTCATAAAAGCCTTCTTCAGGGGCTTAAATGGCTGTATTGACTGCTGCTTATATTGGAGTGTCTCCTATATCATCAATAACAATAATAAACATGTACGAGATAACTCGTTTGCTCAAATAACCATGTTCATATGCTGATAAACAATTGAGGATGCAAGTGGTCCTGCCGACCTTGGTGGAGCCAGCGTTACCTCACTCAGGATAAATTTCAAAAAAACGTGTCCGCCCATGTCCTTATTTGGCCATTTCTGCTTCTACCGCTGAACCTAACGCGAATGGCATTACCGCAGTTTAGTAAACATACCCCTTAGTTCCGCTTTTATGTAAAGGGACCACATATACCTTTTTCCAGTCTCCTAGGATAATGCTAGACTCTGAAGAAGCATTGAAAAGGTTAGATAGTCGAGCTGCCAGAACTTCCCTAAGTTCCTTCAGCACTCTTAGATATATCCATTCCACTCCCATTGCTTTGTCTACTTTTAGTTTAGCTAGCTCCTCGCAAATACAGTCTTCTGAAAATCATTCAAGATACAGTTCACTTCTGTTCCTATTTGTCAGTGTTTTCTGAGATCTTGTTCCTGGCCATTCATCTGTGAACATAGAGCAGAAATATTTGTTAAGCAATTCTACTTTATCCTGATCAGCGACTTCATATTTCTTCCCTTCACCCTTCATTCTGACAATACAACTTATGCACTTCCTCCTCTCACTAACATAACTGAAAAATGTTTAGTACCCCCATTTTGGCTATTTTTTCTTCCATGTGTATCTTTGTTTTCCTGACTACTTTGCTAACTTTGCTAATTTTTTCTGAATATTGATGTGCATCTTCCTCTTTCTGTGATCTCTTGTATTTTATGAAGGCCACCCTGTTTTACTTCATCTTTTCAGCTACTTCTTTCGAGAACCATAGTGGCCTCCTTTTCTTTTTAACTTACTTTCCTAATAAAAAGGTTTGTTAAAATATCCCCTTTCAGTTTTGCCCACTGCTTGTCTATATCTTCTAGCTTTTCCATCCTGCTAACGACTGCCTGAGATATTGTCCCATCTTGGCAAAGTTAGCTTTCCTAAAGTCTAGGATCATCACTTTTGAATGGACTCATCAGCCCTAGTGCTAATACTGAACCACACCATCCGATGATCACTGTATACAAGATGATAACCCACTATAACATCAGAACACTCTCCCCATTCGTTAGTATCAGATCCAGTATGCCCCCTCACGTGTGGATTCTGTTACAAGTTTCTGGAAGAGTTCTCTCTGTAAAGAATCTAGGATCTCCCTATTTCAAAATGACACCACAGCAGGGATGTCCCAATCAATATCTGGCAATACCTCTCCTTTCATAGTGATGCTATGAATGTCTTCAATTAAATCTCTGTCCACTTCTTCTGCCTGTGAAGGAGGTCTGTATATAACACCAAATGAAAATGGATGCTCAACTCCCTCTTTCCATTTCAACCCACAATGCCTCCCCCTTCTCTTGTACGCCCTGCAATTCTGTAGCTTTAATATTATCTTTTACATATAATGCCACTCTTCCTCCCTTTCTTCCTAGCATGTCCTTCAATAATAAATTATAGCCTGGCATAATTATATCCCAATCATGGTTCTCTGTGAACCATGTTTCCGTAACTGCCACTAAATCCGACTCAGCCTCTTCCATTAAAGCTTCAACATCCGGAATCTTATTTCCCATACTACGGGCATTAATACACACCACTTTCCAGATGTTGCCCTTTTTACCCATGTCTACAAAGGTATTTAATAATTTACTTGTGTTGGTGTGCTCCTCTGTCTGCCAAGCAGCTTGTGATACAGCTGCTAAGACCACACAGAAAGGGGGTTTAACGTGAAAGAGTGTATATATGATCTGATTTGCCTGCAGAATAAATTGCAATGGTATAATCCTAGTATACCTTTATGCTGAACCCAGCAGGGACAAGTTGTTATTCCAACAATGAAAAATGCAAAGAAGGTGGAGACTCAGAAAAGGGTTTTTTCTATTGTGTCCTTTTCTATGGAATAGTCTGTGATATTATGAAAATATCTGAAGACTTGGCTATTTTCTGCTTAATTGATATGACCTCGGCTAGGGCATTAATATAGATTGTCTTTGGACAGTCATTTTTGGGTTAAAATCTCTGATTTGGAAGAGAAGTCTTTATTTTTATCCATCTTTAGGAAGTTCTAAATATACAGATTGAAAGTCTGTTGTCTTTTGTATATCTTTTGGTTATGTGATTGTATTTTATCTATTTTACATTGTTTATATTATTATTTTTATGTGAACTACTTTGGACGACTTATGCCAATAAGGTGGGTATATAAGTCTTTTAAATTAAATAAATTAATGTGTGTGTCAGAGTGTGTGTAGATGTGTGTGGGTTTCTGTGTTTCACCTGGGTAAAGATAGCATTGTATAGATAGAATTTCCCTTTAAAAATCTAGGTTGGAGTGGAGAAGTCCACCGGTACATATGTAAATGTGCATATACTAAGGGGAAGGAATTTTTGTCCTAATACTGCCTCAATATCCTTTCAGAGGCATTGAAGAAAGCAAAATATTTTCTTTTACTGCTTTCATTTGTGAATATTTTTGACACTTACATGTTCCTAAATGTATACCTCAGACACATTGCCCATTGGGACAATCCACTCTTGGCATCTCTGATTTGTACTGAAGCAATGAAAGATGGAAATGATTCCCAGCTTCTTTGGTTCTCAACTCACTGCTCAAACCACTAGGTCGCTTCATGCAAAGCTTGTGTTTACATAGTCCCCTCGCTCACTCACTCGCACACTGCTTCTGCTGACACATACAGAACTAGGACCCATTACTTACTTCAGGACAGGTGAAGTGTGACAGCCTGGGGCGGAGGGGGGCATGAATAAAGATCCCAGGAGAGCAGGCAGAGGAAAAGTGAGTGTGACTGTAGGGGTGGGGCTTGATAAAAGAAATAAATGGGGGTCCATGACAGGGACCCCCATGTAAGTTTGCCTAGGGCCCAATATAGTGTTAATCCAGTCCTGAGTATGTCTTTGTGGATCATGAACCTTTGACCCCTGACCCCTGGGATGGAACACAAGCACAAACTGCTAGCATATGTCTCTCAAGGACATTTGACATAATCCCCTGAAGCCTAGATGTTTTGAGCTCTGTTACTTTCCATCTTAATATACTTTGCCTGGCTTAAAAGTATGAATTTACGAACCAGAAAAGAAAGCAATGCCTTTGAGATGCAGTCTTCTTTTCTTAAAAGGCTTTGCCCCAGCAACTCAGTTTGTAATGTTCCGCTGATAATTAGGGCAACGTATTTACATGATAATATAATCATCTGTAATGATAGATAATTACATGGAAGGCAACAAAGCAACTCCATTTAGTTTTCTGTTTCCTTTTCAGATGAGGAGCAGGTAGATTTTTATCGGGAGTCATATGGGAGTGTGGATATTGCACTTAACATCCATTTATACAAATCTGTCGCAGATAATTATGGAGAATATGCTTATGTTTATTTTTTTCTTACATTAGCAGGCCCTCAACCTAATCCAGTACAAGGCAACAGAGCAGAATAATTATGGTTTTCAGGGAAGAGTCATG
Source organism: Ichthyophis bannanicus (assembly GCA_033557465.1). NCBI lineage: Eukaryota > Metazoa > Chordata > Amphibia > Gymnophiona > Ichthyophiidae > Ichthyophis > Ichthyophis bannanicus. The sequence continues at coordinate 360,571,749 of CM066039.1, forward strand.
GTTGGAGAACTGGGAACTTGTAGACCTTGTCTGGCAAGAAGGATTGTGCCATCTTTGTCTAAAGTATCATAAAGGCATATGCCACCATGGGTCCTATATCAATGCCATAGATTTCAGAAGTCCTTAGTTGCTGATTTTCAAGAACCAAAGTTGTCTGAACCTATTTTCAAAATCTGACGGTCAACTCACAGGAAGTAGTCCCCGGAGAATGTAAGTCCTTAGCTCCAGGCTCTTTAGCATACCTTCCAGCTAAGTAAAGTAGATAAAGGTTTTATCTATAATTTCTGCTATTCCATCTTAATGAAACTTCACAGAAAAAAAGGATAGATGTACAGGGCAACCTCTCAGTAAAAGTGATGGATATAAAGAACGACCTTCCAGTGAAAGTGGTGGAGTAAAAAACAGTAACAGATTTTAGGAAAGCAAGGAGTAATCCCTCCTTGCAAATTGTGAAGAAAAGACTGAAAACAACTAGAATCTTCTACAATATTGCAACAAGACATAGTTTGGGTAATCTAGATGGACTCTGTGGTCTTTATCTGTTATCATATTCTACATTGCTATTTATTGCTGTTATTTGGGATAGTTCTTTAAGTAGAAGCTCTTAATTCAGACGCAGTGCATTTTTGGTTGGTTTCCTAGTAACTAGATAGCTGGGGTAATTTCAAGCAATACCTTAGTTAAAATTGATGGAGTCTGATATTTCAAAGGGGTTATATGTGTACCAATAGTCAGTAAATATGTGGAGACCAATTCCAAATAAGGCACATCCAGGCCATCTGGACATCCAAAATCTGGACGGCCCGGATCTGCACCCAATTCTGCACCCGCAGGAGCTATACATCCCACGGGTTCAGAATTGGGTGCGGAGGACTTGGATGAGGGTCTAGATGTACAGCAAACACCCAGTCCAATCCACCCAATGACCCTGCATGGATCCTCAGTGCCACAACATCCCATCACAAGGGCACCGGGACACTATGTGGGAGCCCCGATTCCCCATCACACATCCAATCGGCCGTTCCCCGCTGCCTGAACCCTGGAGGGGCCTGCCAAGGCCGGGATCAGGCTGAGGGGAACCCCCATCCCTGCTCACCTCTTCGCTGGGTCCCTCTGTTGCTCACTACAAACTTCAGGGGAACTTATTCCACCTCCAAGGTGGAATAAGGTCCCCGTGCATCCTTGACCCCCCCAAATGTACAGAGCCGTGACTGGAATTGGCCCTGTACATCCGGCTTGAGTGCCCCACCATCGCTCCACTCACTCCCTGCCCTGTTGCTGCCCCCTCCCGCCCCTATCTAGAGCTCCCTGCACAAAGGTCTTGTACATTTGGGGAGCTCGATGGCCTGAATCGTGTCTCTGTGAATAGTGGGGATTAAACATCCAAACCAGATGTTCATCCCCACTATTCGCAGGGCAGAATAACCCCCATAGGGGGGGTTGTCGGTGCTACCAGGTGCATAGGTGGGATCTGTTTTATAAGACGAAATATGGGCGCACTTTATTTTATAAAGTAGAGGTGCAATAATGTGCCTTAACCTGGTTCTGTCAGTTATGCCTGTTCTCGAGCAGGTATAAATGCCCGCACCTCGATCATTCAGAAATGTTTATAAGTTATAATATTTTATGACTTATGAGTAGAAATTTAGGCCTCACCTATGCTCCACCCCTGTGCACACCAAGACTGAAACTACATTCAATGGGACTTATGCACAAAATAACAACCGCCCAAAGCGTATGTGTAAATTCCCTTTTCACATGCATAAGACCTTTAAAATGAAGACTTATGCACATTACTGCCCTTACAAAGTTACCTCTATAACTTCCTAAGCCCCTGATTTCAAAATGCACTAGTGAAATACTCTCTAACCAATTTGTCATCATCTCTACAGTTCCTGTCAGTATAGGATGAAGCATGGTGGTAACACCTAGCTATCCGTATGACAGTGATATTCAGCAGTCCCAAAGTAAACTGCATAGCTGTATGTGTGGCAGCTGAATATCACTGTATACATATAAGGGCCGATACTGAGCCTATGGTGGTCAGTATTTTTCATCTAAATGCCAACTGTCACAGGTAAAAGCAACCCAGATAGTGGCTGTCACTAAATATCTGGATAAAGTGGGGACTGGCATACCCAGATGGTAGCGATATTCAGCCGCTATCTGGATAGCTTCACCGGATAGTGCTTAGAACAACTTTTCTGTACCCTACCCATTATCTGGATCTTTAGCTAGATAGCAAGACTAAAAATTGTGCTATCCAGATAACTCTCTATCCAGGCTTCACCTTTGCACTGTCCCAGCACTATCTAGATAGTGCTGAGATGGTCTACGAAAATATTCAGTGGCCCCCACTTAAAGGGATTTATTCAGTTACCAGATGTTGCTAACTGGTAAGTCCTTTTTAAATAATGACCTCATAGTTGCTGGCCGTCAGCGTATTAGACACGTGAAGGCACTTTTTACGATGGGATGTCCAAGTGCTACTTGTGACGTCAAAGCCAAAATGTCTGAAAAAAAAGCAGGTACGTGCAAGTTCAGGCACAATTCCAGAAACGTGGACATGCCCAGGGCCTGCATATCCACTAGGTGGCTACTTAGGGTGGCAGACCCTAGTGGGTAGCCTGACTCCGTTTTGAAAGTGGCGGCACAAAGCTGCTGCTTTCAAAATGGAGTTGGGCCACCACTGTCCCTCGAATCCCTCTTTCTCATCTGGCGGCAGCAGCTCAAAATGGAATGCAGTCGCCACTGCCACCATCATGAGATGAGAAGATGGATTTGGGGGGTGGCGGAAGTAGTGGCACCAGGGGGATGTCAGGGGGGGGGAGCAGCAGCAGCAGGGGGGAGTGGTGCAGTGAGGGCTTCTGCCTGGGGTGGCAGAAACTCTTGAGTCACCCATGGATGTGCCCGATATGGACATCTATAGAGATGTCTAAATAGACGATAGACGTCCCCAGAATAGCTCTTTAGAATATTGATGTCTTATAATGGATTCTAGTGGATTAGGAGCAGGTCAGTCAGGATTCAAATCCCACTGGGGGTCTTTGTGATCTTAGGGGTATGTTTACCGCGGTAAAGTGCGGGCCGCGCTAGTGTGCGGGTGCCATATAAGGAGTGGGCGTTTCCTTGTGAAAAAGAAAAAACGTGATTTACATATGCGCTAAGGTGCGCGGCGCCCATGTGCGCCCCGCACATTAGCGCATGAGAAAGCTGCACGGGAGGTATAAGTGGCGCGCTGATGTGTAAGCAGAGGAGCAGAGCCACAGCACAATGGTTAAGACACTGACCAATGGTGCAGGGATCAGGGGTTCAATCCCCCACAGTGCATAATAAAGACCTCTGTCTGAGGCATTACTTTAGGAGCCAGTTTAATATTGGGTGGGAATAAGGCGGCGTGCTATTGTTTTAGGAGGCATTTTAATATTGAGAGGCATAAGGTGGCGCGCTGATGTGCAAACACAGGAACAGAGCCACAGCACAATAGTTAAGACAGTGACCAATGGTGCAGGGATCAGGGGTTCAATCCCTACAGTGTCCAATGAAGAAGGCTGGCTGAGGCAGTGTGCATTATGGGGAAGAGTGCTTTAGGAGGCATTGCATTTTTATTTTAATTATCACTACTAGCAAACGCACTCTCAAAGCATGTTAACATAAGGCGCCCCATAAGGCACATTTTAAAGTGCACTGTCCGCCAAGACACCCTAGAATGTTGCTTATAGGGTGCTTTATAGGGTGTCGTATGAGGTACCGCAAGGTCAGAGTACTGTTTTTGATGGCAGCACTGTGCAGTTTAAGGAAAGAAAAGCATAAGTAGGTGCGCTGACATGCCAGGAGGAGCAGCAGTGGAGCACAATGGTTAAGGCACTGACTGTTGATACAGGGGTCATGAGTTTGCTCCCCAGGGTGCCTAATATGTAAGGCTGGCTGAGGCATCAGCTTTGCAATGTATGTTTTCTTTACTGCAGCACTTTATTTTTATTTTATTAATTGCTTCCAGCAAACACACCCTCACGTGCCGTAATTGAAAATGCCGTAGAAGGCACCCTAGGGTGCCCTATAAAGCGCCCTCAGAGGCACAGTACGCTGAGGGTGTTTTTGCTGGCAGCAAAAATGTATATTAAAAAAATTATAATGCTTTGGGCAGCCCTATCAAATAACCCCACTGTGGGTTTGAACCCATGACCTCTGGCTTCACAGGCAGTGAAGTAACCATTGGGCTACAGCTCTACAGCTGCCAGCAAGCCCCTGGATGGCTGCAGAGAGCCTGCACATCACCACACAGACAGTCTGCTGTGGTCACCAGGATAGGGTTAGCCCACCAGTACCCATGAGGCACTGCACATGCAAATCAGCTGTCCACATAAAAACACAAGATGGGGAATGCACCCCCACAGCACCTCGGCCTGGTAGGGGGAAGTGACCATGTGCACCCCCACAGCACCTCGGCCTGGTAGGGGGTACAGACTGTGTCTTTTACTGGCACAGAGTAGCTACACACTGGCACATTGTGCGGGTACTGTGGTCACCCTGAGGGTTGGTGAGGTGCCCAGCACCAGGTCAACAGCACCTTCCATTGCTCAAAGAGGCCATGCTGGAGGTCTAAAGTAGTGTTAATGTGTGAGATAGGTAGTTTTGGCAGAAACACCTTGGATATCTCAGCCAGGTGTATCCCCCATGGACCCCCCCCCCCCCCGAGGATCATGCACCACCACCACCCTCCCCCCCCCAGCGCCAAGGGTGGCAAACAGGGCTTCCCATCAACAGATCCACATTCTACCTCCCTGCAATGGTGGCAGTAGAGGGGACCATCAACCCCAGTCCTGCAGGGGGAAAAAACACCCTTCAGGGCACTCAATGCAGCTCTGCACATAACCATAACAGACAGACATTAGGCCTGTACATGCTAAGCTGTACCCCACCACTATCTGATAGTCTCCTGCACTGCACCCTGCAAAGCATTCCATCAAGACACATACCAGCTGCAAACAGTCTGCTAGTTAGTCCATAGTGCATGTTCCTGGTGGAACTGCATGCACCCAAAACTGGGATGGCAGCACACACACCAAGCAGATAAGTCAGTGACTGGGCCCCAAAAGGAAACCCATAAATATCACATGAGAGCAATACTGGTATACACGGTATCACACTGAAATGGTTCCACTCATACCTAACCGAAAGACAGCTACAGGTCAAGGTGGGACACAACACCTCCCGACCCATAAATGTCCGTCAAGGAGTACCTCAAGGATCCGCACTCTCAGCACTCCTATTTAACATCTACATCCAACCGATATGCAACATCATGAAAGAGAACAACATTCAATACACAATATATGCAGACGACATCATGATATACACCCCGATATCAATTGACAACCCGGACTTCTCCAAGATAACAGACTGCCTTACCCAAATGACGAGCTGGTGTCAAAACAACAACCTCGCAATAAACTACAAAAAGACCGAAGCTCTAATCATCACTCGGAACCAAAGCTTCATACACCCAACAAATATCAAGATACAAAACACTACTATACCAATAAGATCAGAAGTGAGATACCTCGGTGTTACTCTGGACAACAAGTTAAACCTCAAGCCACACATAGACAAAACAATACAAAAAGTCTACTACAAGATGCGAATCATCAGGAGATTGAAACCACTCCTTGCTCCAGAACACTTTCGTACCATCTGTCAAGCACTGATAACCCCAATACTGGACTTCTGCAATCCGATATACCTTGGACTACTCTTGGTAATAGAATTTGTCACATGCCTCTTTGCTTCTCACCACCACCAAGATATTGTCTATTAGACAACTTTTTGGTGGTGGTGAGAATTGAGGAGGCATGTGACACATTCTATCTACCATTTTGATGTCTAGGACATCTGCACCTTGCCCACTCACAATCTTAAATGACAGAGGTGTAAGGCAGGGGTCTCCAAATCCAGCCCTAGAGGGCCACAAACCAGTCAGGTTGGCAGTATATCTCTAATGCATATATATCTCATGCATATTCATTAGGGCTATCCTGAACACCCGACTGGCCTAGGGGTTCAAGGAGGACTGGTTCAGAACCACTGGTATAGACAGACACACACTCTGACACCTATGCCAGCATTGTGCTACTATAGAGGAGTTCAGCAGCCATGCCCACCACACCAGTCCTGGGCACAGTACAGGCATGGATATGGTACGCAATACTGTTGGGGGTCACTCCCCAGGGTGGTAAACACTGTCAGAGACCAGACCTGAAGCACACACCGCAGACATCAGAATGATTGTTATGATGGAGCTCAATCAGCAAACTGTGCTTAAGGTAGGAATTTCTATCTGCCAGTACTCATAGCAAATGTTTGAGAGCTGTGTACCGTATACCCAGGTGTAGGGTTGCAATGTTAAGGTATGCAAGTGCTAGTATTGGGAGATGCACTCAGGGCCCACTGTCCTGCCTCTCCAGGAGGCATTGGCCAATGGGGCCTGTGGGTGTGGGTGTGGGTGTGTCTGGCCCTGTTGGCTGTTGCTTTACGGCAGAGGTTCCCAACTCCAGTCTTGGTGTGCCAAACACTGTTCGGGTTTTCATGCTGTCCCTCATGAATATGCATGAGCTACATCTGCATACCATGGGGGTGGTGCATAGATATGCAGCACAGGCATCTTTATTAGAGGCAGCATGGAACCTGAATGGTGTGGGGCCCTCCAGGACTGCATTTGGGAGACTCTGCTCTTGGTAATGCGCCTGTTTATGGTGTCTGTGCTCGGTGGGGTAAAATATAGGCGTATTAACCATGCGTCTGTTCTCAGCAATAACGGTTTGTCCTTACTATCACGGTTTAGTTGTGGGAAAAATATGTGTCAGTAGCCCCAGCTGGGCTTTGAACCTGTGACTTTCTGTTCTTGCACACACTGTCTGTGTGCACTGCACCACCGTGTTGCCACAGGTAGGCTGCATTCCCTGGGGAGTCCATGACTGTACATCCGACAGAGCCTGTTTGTTGCAGTGGACCGTGCCAGCCTGCACAGTGCTAGGCCACTGTCTGCTGTGGCTAGCAGCCACTGCCCCTTCCACCACCTTTACCCTTCCTCCAACATGCTGACATGTCCTCATCTTGGAAAAAGCATATGATCTGATTGTGTTGTGGCACTCCAGGACTGCATTTGGGGGACTCGGCTGTAGGTAATGCCCATTGTTATGGTGTGTGTGCGGTGTAGGGTAAAATATAGGTGCTTGAACCATGCTTATGTCCTCTGCAATAAAGGAGTGTCTTTACTATCTCTGTTTAGTGGTGTGTAAAATATGGGGAGTGGGTTGGCAGGAGCCCCAGCTGGGATATGAACCTCTGACCCTCCAGGCACTGGCTATGTCCACTGCACCACACTGTGGCCACAGAGACAGTGCAGTCCCTGGAGATAGGAAACCTGGCCGAACGAGTCAGAAACCCTGCTCTGCACAATTTTACTGTGGGCTCATTCACCTTGTATGGAGACAAAAGGGCAAATAAACCTCAAAAATGACCTCGAAAAAAGGAAAAAACAAACATAACCAAGCTGGCCAATAGTGATATCAATGGGCAACATTAAAAAACACTCCCAGGAAAACTCCAAAAAAAGAAATGATTTTTGGAAGGGTCTACGGAGCGTGGACCCTTCCAAATATCATTCCTTTTTTTTGGAGCTTTCCTGGGAGTGTTTTTTATTGTTGCCCAATGATATCACTGTTGCCCAGCTGGATTATAATTTTTTAGAATTTTGTTGTGGTCATTTTCAATTTTTATTTGCTATTTTGTTCTGTGCACATGTATCACACTGCTCACGTTTTGTAGGTTTGCCTGGTTTTTCTGTACATTGCTGACAGAAATGGTTTCTCTTCCCTTTAAATCGGCTCTAATGCGAGGTTTTCACTCGCGGTATTTTTTAGCTAGAATTTCAGCCCCACTCCTGTGTGGGGAGCCTCTCCCCTCCCACTCTCCACCCATTGACCCCATCCCCCCGCCCCTCGGGAGCCTTCCTCCGCCCTCGGAATGCCTTTCCATGCCTCTATCGCACTTCAGCGCGCCGCACACTTGTGCGGGGCCGTTAGTGCAGCGCGCACGTGTGCGGGGCCCAAAAACACACTATTAGCATGCGCTAAGGTACCTTAGCGCACGCTCAAGTGTGCCCCGCACAATTGCGCGGTTTAGTAAACATACCTCTTAGACTAGTCACTTAATTCTCCATTTCTCTATATTCTCTGGATGTTTTAAGGCTAAAACAAGCACTTTCCTGATGTCTATTCGTGCCTGCAGCAGGTGTAAAAGTGGGCTTGCCTGCAGATATCTCTATCATTCCTGAAAATTGAATGGGGACATGTAAGTCCATTGCACCTCCCCAGACATGCCTCCACTGTGCCACTTTACCTACTTGGATGCCCCTGCACTGGAGACATCTGTAAACATCATTTGTGGAATGACTTTGGATACATCTCCATGATTTCAAAGTCCATGTGCAGATCTTTGGACTTTCAAATCCCCTTCCCCCACTTTCTCGCCTTTTCCCTTCTCCTTCCCTCCCCCTCTCCTCCCCCTTTCCCCTTTTCTCCCCCTCCACCCTTCCTTTTCCTTCCCCCTTTCCCCTGCCCTCCCTCTTCTCCTCTCCTCCTTCCCCTTCCCCCACTTTCTCGCCTTTTCCCTTCTCCTTCCCTCCCCCTCCCCCTCCCCCTCCCCATCCCCTCCCCCTCCCCCTTTTCTCCCCTCCACCCTTCCTTTTCCTTCCCCCTTCCCCCTGCCCTCCCTCTTCTCCTCTCCTCCTTCCCCTTCCCCTCCCCCTCTTTCCCTCCCCCCAGTCCCCAATTTTCCCTTCCTCCCCTCCCCTTTTTCCCTTCCCTTCCCTTTCCCTTTCCCTTCTTCTTCTTCTTTTTCCTTCTCCCCTTTTCCCCGCCCTTCTTCTCCTTCTTTCCTCCTCCATCTTTCCCCTCCTCTCCTTCCATCCTCCCCCTCTCCCCCTTCCCTCTTCTCCCTTTCCCTTTCCCCCTCCCTTCCTCCCCTTCCTTCTCCCCCTCCCCCTCTTCCTCCCTTTTTCCTTCTGCTCTTCCCTCCCCCCTTCCCTCCTTCCCCTCGCCTCCCCCACCTCTCTGGTTTTTGATACTTTTTCATTCATTTTTATTATTCATTTTTAATATTCATCTTTAATATTCTTATTGGGATTTTTATCATAGGTCTTTATTATGAGTTTTCCTATTTGGTCACTCTCCAAGAGATCATCACTGTATTAGACAATACCTTTTATAATGATAGACCTTTCTATATTTAATACATGTGTTTAGCCATTTCAGTTCTCACGGTCCCCGCCCTCCCTGTCTCCCCTTTCCCATTCCTCTGTTTTCTCCTTCCTTCCCTCCCCTGGTTTCCCTTCCTTCCTTCCTTCCCCCCTTCCCTCCCCTTCCTCCTCCCCCCCCCCCCCCCCCCCCGGGCATTTATATTCTTAGATCACACACAGATCATTTTGTTTCTTTTGGACACCGCACTTCCTTTTATTTTTGGTGCCAAAATTCACGTTTAAAGAATGCCAGAATTGGCGGTGTTCCCATTTGTCAAGCGGCTATGATGCTTGTGGTAGCTGCATATTATTGAGATGAAGCTGTTTCACTTGTTGGTTGTTTTTACAGAGCCCCTTTATATATTGCACAGCATTATTTTGGTAATATTGGTATCCTGCACGGCATGTCATTTTTTTAATATAATGCTACATGACGTTTAGAGCACTTATTTTTCTATTTATTTTTAGATTACCATCCTTTATAGGCTACACTACTGGTTTCTTTTTTCATTTTGTTTGTATAATTGTTTGTAATCATGCATTGTTTAATATAATTAATGTATCCACCACATTATAGCCAGTGGTTCCATTAAGTTTATTTGAGCGCATTTTATCCTTATTGTGTGTGGTGTCTGTTTCACCATGGTTGGTTCTATTGATTTGTATACTGTTAGATGTCTTCCTTTCATACATTAGTTGGTGATACTTATCTGTCTGTTTGGCATACTACACATTTCATAATTGTATACTGTGTCACCCTCTCGGTGGCCAGCCCAATGCCTAGGGCGCTGAGAGTTGGTCTGCCTTTGTATTCCTGACTCAGAGAGTATGACCTTGCATTGGTCCTGCAAGGCCCTCTGGGAATGGTAGTCCCTTTTACCCTTTGAGAACAGAAGAGTTGTAGTCGAGTGTTTCAGGCAATGACAAGAATTTATTTTTCCCCTTCCCAACGGATTTCTGTGCAGGTAAATAACTTAGGACAAATTGCCATACAATTAGCTTGAGGGATATGTACAAGAACTCAGGTAAATTAGCCTTATCAGCTTCAGGCTCACAACTTGCAGTGCTCGGTACAAACAAACAATAACAGCTTCCTTCAGCAAAAGAAAATGTTCCCCATTCTTTCTGTTGCTTTACCAGCTTTCTCCAATTAGTGTTCAGCACAGAGACTCAACGTGGTCAGCAAAACATAACGTGCAGTCCATCTGGTTATCCACTATTTCACTGCTATCAGAGTCAATCCGCATTTCTTCAGTGTCAGCAATAGCAGGGTGTATCAGTGAGCTGCTATCCTGAACTTTAAAACAGACCTCTTCACTATCCTCACATGGCTTCTCTCGGTAGCACTCTAAAGGATAGGACTGTGAATTACCGTATATACTGAAGTTTCTTTTTAGAGAGTCTGCTACATTCTGGCAACTTCAGGGAAATACTTTATAACTAGGTTCAAATCTATGTAAGTTGTGAAGCCTACCTTTCGGCTTTGGAGGGAAAGGAATTCTCAGCTCTGCAAAGTCAGACTGATTCCCAAACACAGCTTCTGTTTGTTTGTCTCTCAGCCTCATAGCTTCAGCCTTAGAGGTACAAGTATTGTCATGCCAGCAGGTTTCTCTCTCTGGAGCATGTGAGTTTTCCCAAGCCTGCCTTCCAGGAAATATCTTATCCTTCTTGCCTTTACCAGACGTCTTGCCTTGCTGCTTCTTTCTGGTGTTAGGACTATGGCTCCCTTGGTTCTCACCTCTTGACGTCTTCCTTCTTTCTGCTCCCCTCTAGTCCAGGCTAATGACCACTTTTTATCATCCTGTTTCTCCGGGCTAAACTGTGCCCCTCCCTTAAACAGGTGTATCTCATTATCTCCTGAACTAGGGACTACGTCACAGCGTGGGAGTGACTTTCCAGCTCGTGACTCTCTTTGTTTACATTCTCTCTGAAAACAGTGAGCCATGTGCTCAGACTGCCTGTCAGTTTCTGCAACGGAATCCTCTTCTCTCATCAACTCCATAGGCTCAGAAGAGTCTTCTTCATGACAACTGTTGCATATATTTTTTTTTTCTGCAGAAAGTGCACAGAAGGTATTTAATCCTCTTTCAAGCAATCAGAGTGCTACAATTCTTTGGTAAATTTTCGTCCCTGCCTTATTTTCAGTTGATGATTTGTTTCCATGCACTTTGGGATTCTGTTTTTTCTTATGGATGTATGATTTACATATATATCATTTTTATTTCCATATGATTGATGGTATATTTGCTTAATTGTTTCTTTTAACTTTTATACATATTTGAATGACTGTTATCTAGCTATTTTATTTATTTATTTATTTATTTATCTATTTCTTCTATACCGCCCCTTCCAGAGATCAGGGGCGGTTTACATGGAACAATTGCATACATTTGCATAACATTACATAGAACAAGAACTTCTTAACTTTTTACATATAACAGAACAGTAAATTGTCAGAACTATTTACAGGGTGTATACTTTTGTATACTGCTGAATTTACAGGGGAATGTCAGCGAGCTGACATTGCTATTTATAGAAATTATTTACAAGAATACAGCTTACATTAATTTATATTGTTTTTATAATTGTTTTTATGGATTTATTTATTGTATTTATGTTTTTATGGTATATTTATTGTTTTTAGTGCCTGTAACACCCCTGAGGAAGGCAAGTGCCGAAACACGGCCTGTGTTGGGTGTAGCTAATCTGTACCCCTTAATAAAAGATTTCTGAATATTTGCTGGGAGTTTCGCTCCTTGGTGTCTGTTGGTTTTCTGTGATTCTCCAGAGTGTTTCCTCATTGGATAAACATATAAAGAAGATAGTCGCTGCTCGTAGAGCTTACAATCTAATCAAGATAGAATAATACAAGAGAAACAAGGGGGGTTCAAGTAGGGAAGGAGACACAAGGAGAGCAAAGGATTAGAATACAAATGTGACCTCAAAGAGGTAAGCCTTTAGCATGGATTTGAAGAGAGGGACAAAAGAGACAACATAAAGATAGAGGAAGTTTGTTCCATGCATAAGGAGCAGCAAGGTGAAAAGATCGAAGTCTGGAATTTGCAGAAGAAGAAAAAGGCATAGAGAAAAGAAAGCCAGAGAAGGAGCGGAGTTCACAATGAGAGATGTAGGGAAAGAGAAGAGAGAAAAGGTAATGAGGGGAAGTAGAGTGAATGCATTTATATGTTAGAAGGAGACAGAAATGGAAGGGGAGCCAGTGAAGTGATTTTAGAAGAGAGGTTATATGAGTGTATTGGAGCTGGTGAACGATTAGTCGTGCAGCAGAGTTCTGGATAGATTGAAGAGGACAGAGATGACACTGAGGGAGACCAGCAAGGAAGAGGTTGCAATAGTCAAGACGGGAGGTGACCAAAGAGTGGACAAGAGTCTTAGTAGTGTGATCAGAGAGGAAGGGATGAATTTTGATAATGTTGGAGAGAAAGAAACAGCAGGTTTTAGCTATATGTTGAATGTGTGGTGAAGGAAAGGGAGGAGTCAAAGATGACCCCAAGGTTGTGGGTCAAGGAAACGGGAAGAAGAAGAGTGTTGTCAACAGTGATAGAGAAAGGAGGAAGAAGGTTTAGAGGGAAAGATAAGAGGTTCAGTTTTAGCCATATTTAATTTTAGGTGGTGGTGAGACATCCAGGCGGTGATGTCAGATAAGCAAGTAGAGATATGAGTTTGGAGCGAAGAAGAGCTTTCAGGTGTAGAAAGATAGATTTAAGAATCAGCATAAAATACTACTAAAAGCCCTGGAAAGAGATGAGGGTACCAAGGGACTGGGTATAGAGAATAAACTTAGAGGGCCTAGAACAGACCCTTGAGGTACAGCAACTGAGAGAGGGATGGCAGAAGAGGAGGAACCTCCAGAACAAACACTGAAAGAGCTATTGGAGAGCTAAGAAGAGAACCAAGACAGTACAGGGCCTCTAAAACCAAGAAGGGATAAAGTGTCAAGAAGGAGAAGTTGTCAATAGTATCAAAAACAGCAGAAAAATCAAGAAGAATGAGAATTGAATAAAGGTCTTTGGATTTAGTGAGGAACATATCACTGGAGACTTTGGCAAGAGCCGTTTCAGTAGAATGTATTGGACGAACACCAAATTGAAGTGGATCAAGGAGGGCTTGCCAGGAGACAAATTCAAGACAGTGGCATAGAACTGCACATTCAAGAATTTTGGAGATGAATGGGAGAAGGGAGATTGGTTGATAATTAGAAGGACAAGTAGGGTCAAGGGAAGGTTTTTTGAGGAGAGTAGTGATCACAACACTTGAGGCTGCAGGGAAGGTTTCAGTGGAAAGCAAAACATTGAGAATATGTGAGATGAAAGGGATGATGGAGAAGGAGATGGAGTTGAGGAAATGGGTGGAGATAGGATCAGAACAGGTAGTGAGTTTAGAGGAGGAAAGAAGAAGAGAGGTTTTCTCAACAGCGATTTTAGAAAAGGATGAAAGGTTGATAGAGGTTGAGGGGAAAAGTTGACAATGGAGAGGGGGAAGAGAGGGTGAAAAAGATTACAGTGGCAGCAGTTTCCATTCACTGGGGCAGTAGACTTCTTCTACCTGCACCATGGATTCCTGGACGTCTCTTTAGAGTCCCTCAGAACCTTGTCCCCTGTCTCCCCAACTCCTCTGCATTTTCCCCTTGCCATCTTTCCCCTGCCTCTCAGCTACTCCTGTATCTGGCAATGGTGAACTGTTGTTCCTTACATGCCAAAACCCTCCCGATTCACAAATTCATTACACAAAACTCCTTAGATCTGCTCTTCGTTAATGAAACCTGGTTAAAGGAGGGGGATGACCCTCTCCTTGGTCACTGTCTCCCACTAGGCTATTCTGCCCTTTCCACCCCTCCCCCCCCACACTGGATAGGCTGCTCAGGGAAAGGGATCACTGCTCTCTTTCGATTCTCTTTACCCTTGACCCAAGTACACACTCCAGCCTTTCATTATCTGGAAGTACTGCTTCCCTGCATTCATTTTTCCCCACCTACTCACTTTCTCCTGGTCAACTCCCCTCCTTCAAATTGCTCTTCTCTATGGGAAGTTCTCTTGCTCACTATCTCTGAGGCCTCTGTTCAGTTCTCTCACCTAGGAGTATGTTTAATAAGCCGCGGTAAATGAGCAAGTGTGCCGTTAGGGCACGCTAAAGGCGCTCTTGCACCCTTAGCGCACCCAAAAAGCCACTTTAGCATGCGCTAATGGTACCATCAGCATAAAACTCCCTGTGGGTGGAGAGAAGCCATGCATGGGGTGGAAAGTGGGGGTCAATGGGCAGGGAGTGAGCAGGAATAAGACTTGCTCCCTTAACACAGGCACATTAATTACAGGAACCCTAACACAACTCTAAATCTCGTGAAAAGGGTATTTTTTGAGGACAGAGAGCCTATTTAATGACTGCAATGTGATGCACATACAGGGAACCCAATGAGTGACAGTAGTGCTCCATTAGCAGCAACAGCATAGTGCCCAAGTATGAAAGGGCACTGTGTTGATGATGCAAATGGGGGCAAAGGAGGTGGCACATGGGTCATGCAGTGGAGGCTGCTGCTGCACAAGGGGGACCAGGCAGCTGCTTAGATGGCACATAGGAACATAAGACTACAAAATATGCAAAAATGTATCAGACCAAGGTCCATCATGCCCAGTATCCTGTGTCCAACAGTGGCCAATCTAGGTCACATGTACCTAGCAGTTTCCCCAAAAGATACACAGGATCCCCAGTAAGTATAATGGGGCAAGCAGTGCATAGCCCAGGCGTGTTTAGCAATGGTTTATGCACCGTTACCTAAACCCAGCTACACTGATAGTTTTTACCACATCCTCCGGTAATGGATTGCAGGGTTTGATTATGTATTGACTGAAACAAAATGTTCACCTAGAAGACCCAAATGGGTTAAACTGTATCCACATTGCAGGTCCCCTAGTCCGTCCACAGAATGATGGCATAAAGAAGTGACCTGTTCCACTCCGGTCAATAATCTATTGATCTCTATCATATCTCCCCTCAGCCGTCTCTTCCCCAGGTTGATGAGCCCAAACCTTTTTATCCTCTCCACAAAGGGGTATTCTGCCATCTGCAGTACCATCTGTGATATTTGTCATGATCCCACTGTGACTGTGGCAGCACTGCTGCAGAAAAACAATGTGCCAGAAGGGGCGGTCCAAGGGTCCTGGAATCCCAGGCAGAGATCCAGACTGCCCCCCGCTTCTGCCACAGAACCTAACTGTGGGGGAAGAGGCCGTTAGTGCCAGAAGATGTAGTCCCCCAGATAGCTGCAACATGCAGGCACCTAGGGGACTACCACAGCAGTGGCTGTCATCCTCCCCCCGAGACATATCATTGGCAGATTTTGATGGGGTCCCTGCAGAGGCCTATGGTTGGGCAGGGGGCTGTATGGCCATCCATGTATGCCCCTGACCCCCCCATCTGGACTGTGTGCCCTAGGCACCCACCAATCAGCATGTTGGATGGGCTGGGACTGCACACCACCAAAATGGACAGCACACGGGCATGTCAGGATGGTGTGGGGGTGTTGGTGGAGGGGCCAGCAGCGCCCGTCTGTCTGATGCAAAGTATGTCAGCCCCAGGGAGGATTGCAACCATATGGCAGCATTGTGACTCAATGCACACAGTTGGTGGGTATATGAGGGGAGGGTCACAGGTTTGGGTCCTGGCTGTGTATTATGCATTGCATGCCCCTGTAGCTGAAATTTAGCCTACAATGCAGGTACAGCACCAACATGTGCACCAACAAATCAGCCAGCAGGGTACAAGCCCCCATCAGCCACACAGACAGGCTCCACTACTTACAGCTGCTTGCTGATAGTACCGACACACTGAGCGGCCGTTAACATCAGAGCGCACAACTAGCTCCTGCACAAGGAACACACGTTGATAATACTCAAGCTGATGTCAGGACCAAGGTGGCAGGCAGGAGTGCCAACCATCCCCATTTTTGCACAGAGAGTGAGTGAGTGTGAGTGTGAGTGTGTGTGTGTGTGTCTATCAATTTAGTCGTGGCTTTCTATATCTCACTGAGCCTCGCAGTGCCTATACTGTTTCCCGTACTAGCCTGCAAATGTGCATGATGAGGAGCAAAGTATTGTGGGTACAGGCTGAAACAGGATGAGTCTGCCTTGGAGGTAGGGTGAATGACTGAGACGTCTGCCACGTGCATGGCCTGGGTGGCCAAAGCATGTCATGCTGGGAGAGCACTCTCACTCTACTGAGCAGTGACCATGGAATGTCTATGTATCCACATAGTGCTATATAGTGTCTGGTTCTAGTGATGTGGTTGCACCTCCTGTCCTGGGGGGCCTGATCACTGAACTAACTGCTGGGTGTTCATGCTGTATATCCCAAGCCTGGGTGCACAGGGTTGCTCTGTGCACATGTAATGTGTACTGACCAGCGGACTGTCTGCAGTTGGTAAGTGCATGACTGGAAAACCCAGTGGTGGGTAGCAGGTGCAGTTTTCTGTGGGTGACAACTAGACTTAGGTGGTTGGGATGTCAGGCATTTCAGGCCTGCTCCCACTGATACTGGCAGGGCCAGAAGGACTCTAGCAACAACTCTATGCAAGTCTAGATGCCTGCCTGCCCCTCCCCCCCCCCCCCCCCGGTAGTTAGCCACCATAACATCAGCATTGTAACACTGGGCATTGATATGCACTGTTCTAGGTGGGATCCTGTCTGCCAGAGCCAAAGATGACTGGCATATCACACTGCAAATAAAATCTACCACACACTGGCAGTGATAGGGAACAGCAGCACAGACAGCAGAGACCATCTTTTGCATTGTAGGTACTGGGGACCCGGTGCTGGACATTCATCCTCACCCTTAGGGTGACCGCAAAAACTGCTCAGTAGCACGGTTTGTAGCTGTTCTGTGCTTCTATCACACTCTGTCAATGCCTCTTACGGAGCTGAGGTGATGGATAAGTGAATTCTCCATTTGGTAATCAGCTGTAGACTGCTGTTCTGCATGTGCACTGTATCATAGGTACTGGTGGGGATACCCTATGCCGGCGCACACAGCAGACATGTTCGGCAGTGACTTGCAATCTCTTTGTATCCAGACATTGCTATGCAGAGAGGGGTGGAAGTGTAGCCTATTGGTTAGTGCCAAGTCACCGTATGCAGGGGTTCAATTACTTGTTCTTTTTGTGACTGTGCTATTCAGATCATTTTCATGCCTGTAAAAGTCAGGGCTCTGCAGATTGGTGCTTCCAGCCCATATCACCCTCTCCTCAGTCGCCATCCATCCTTCAGCCCATCTATCTGCCTCTGTCGGGTATGCACAGTCCTGTCTTCTTGTGCAGGCTGCAACTCCATGACCTACATTGGTACTCTTTTCTGCATTATGGCTCTTCATGCTCACCTCTCCCATGCCTGATCTGCACATAACCACTACTTCTCTGCAGGGCCGGCCCGTCCATTGAGCGAGAATGTTTTTTGCACAGGGCCCCGCGTTTCAGGGGGCCCCGCGCAAAAAACATTCTTTTGTAAAAGTAAAATTGAAAAAAAAAAGAAAACCTGTCTCCTGCCGCTGTCGGGGCCGCCGCGGCAGAATCGAGCGTGCCGCGGGGCCCCCCTGTACCCGGCACAGCCTCTCCTCCCTGTAGCAGCTCTCTCTTCTGAGCTGCAGTCAGACGCGCCGGCTTGCAGAGCGCGAAGGGAAGAGTTTCCCTTTCGCGACTCTGTTAGGCCCGCGGGGGCTGATGGGAACTTCCCATCAGCCCCCGCGGGCTTAACAGAGCAGCGAGGGAAAAAACTCTTCCCTCGCGCTCTGCAAGCCGGCGCGTCTGACTTCAGCTCCAACTAGAGAGCTGCTACAGGGAGGAGAGGCTGTGCCGGGTACAGGGGGGCCCCGCGGCACGCTCGATTCTGCCGCGGCGGCCCCGACAGCGGCAGGAGACAGGTTTTCTTTTTTTTAAAAATTTCCCTGGGCTGGGCTGGGCTGGGCTGGGCGTTAGGAGTGGTGCTGGGCTGGGCTGGGCTGGGGGTTAGAAGTGCTGCTGGGCTGGGCTGGGCTGGGCTGGGGGTGGTGTTAGGAGTAGTGATGGGCTGGGCGGGCGGGGGGGGGGTGTTAGGAGTAGTGATGGGCTGGGCTGGGGGGGGTTAGGAGTTGTGATGGGCTGGGCTGGGCTGGGCTGGGGGGGGAGGTGTTAGGAGTAGTGATGGGATGGGCTGGGCTGGCTGGGGGGGGTTAGGAGTGGTGATGGACACTGGGCTGGTTGGGGGGGGTTAGGAGTGGTGATGGGCACTGGGCTGGCTGGGGGGGGTAGGAGTGGTGATGGGCACTGGGCTGGCTGGGGGGGTTAGGAGTGGTGATGGGTGCTGGGCTGGGGGGGTTAGGAGTGGTGATGGGCGCTGGGGGGGTTAGGAGTTGTGATGGGCGCTGGGGAGGGGTTAGGAGTGGTGATGGGCCCGGGGGGGGCTTAAACTAAAAATTGGGTGATGGGGGATTAGGACTGGAAATGGGCTGGTGGGATTAGGACTGGAAGTGGGTTGATGGGGGGTTAGGACTGGTAATGGGCTATGGGAGGGCTTAAACTAAAAATTGAGTGATGGGGGATTAGGACTGGGAGTGGGCTGATGGGGAGGTTAGGACTGGTAATGGGCTATGGGGGGGCTTAAACTGAAAATTGGGTGATGGGGGATTAGGACTGGAAATGGGCTGGTGGGATTAGGACTGGGAGTGGGCTATGGGGGGGGCTAGGACTGGTAATGGGTTGGGGGGTTGCTAGGACTGGAAATGGGCTGAGTGGAAGGGGGCTTGAACTGCAAATAGCTGTTGGGGATGGGGCTTGGAATGGAAATGGGCTGAGGGGAAGTGGGGGGCTTGAACTGCAAATAGCTGATGGGGACGGGGCTTGGAATGGAAATGGGCTGAGGGGAAGTGGGGGGCTTGAACTGCAAATAGCTGATGGGGAGGGGGACTTGGAATGGAAATGGGCTGAGTGGAAGGGGGCTTGAACTGCAAATAGCTGATGGGAAGGGGGGCTTGGAATGGGCTCTTAGGGGAGGGAGCTAGGACAGGAACTGGGCTGATGGATGGGCTAGGATAGAACTGAGAATTGGGTGTTGGGGGGAGCTAAGATTGGAAATGGGCTGTGGTGGGGGCTTGGATTGAAATGGACTCATGGAGGGGCTAGAACTGGAAGTAGGCTCATGGGGGGCTTGGTTTAGAAATGGGCTGAGTGGAGGGGAGCTAGGATTTAACATGGGCTGATGGTGGGGCTAGGAAAGGACTAGAAATGGGCTGATGGGAGGCTGGTATTGGAAATGAGCTGATGAAGGGACTCGGATAGGACTGGAAATGGATGGGGGAGCTAGGACTGGAAATGGGCTGATGTGGGGACTAGAAGGGAGCGGATACTGGGTGGGGCTGGAACTAAAAGGGAGCTGATGTTGGGGGAGATTAGAAGGGGATGGGGCTGGGAGAATGAAATGGAGAGGGGAAAAATATTTTGTGTGGGAGGGAAGAAAAATGTACAATTGGCCGGGTATTGGGAGACTAAGTGGGGATTGAGGATGGAGGGGTAAAATTTGAGTGGATGAAATAGGAATGAGGAAAGAGCAAAAGGAGAAAGATTATTATGTTAAAGCAGATGTAGAGAAAGAATGGAAAAAACTAGAAGAGAAGAAAGGACAAATGGACAGCAGACGATGGAGAGATAGCAGAAGACACAAATAAACCAGAAGAAAGTGGCTGGAACAATTGCAACTGAAAAAAAAATGCACAAAAGGTACAAAGATATCTCTTTATTTTGAATTTATTAACTGGAATATGTCAGCTCTGGGAAATGTGCATCATTAATGTCTGTGCTTTGTTTAGTACAAGAGGAAATTAATTTATAGTTTTATTTCTACATTGTTGTTGTACATTCCAAGTTTGGCTTTTAGGGTTCCCAGTTTAATTATTGTCTTCCTGTTTTTAAATTGTGATTCCTTGTTTGGTGATAGTCTATATTCTGCATGTGTAACTGAGCTGAGGTATTCTGTTTATGTAATTCCTATTTGACATTGTCACTTGTTCTCTTTCCCCAGTAGGTCATGTATTGTTATTCTCTGAAATGTATTGGTTTAATATTTGCAGTGTTGCCTTTTGATAGGTAGTGTATGGTGCTTTATGAGTCCTGGTAGTGCTGTTGGGATACGGTGGGTTTGCTATGGGTTCTAAATGGGCAGTGTTTGTAGTAGTTCCTAATGTGCCTGGCGGTTGGCACTGGATTATAGTAATGTAGAAATCTTTGTCTTTTTTATCCATACACTCATGAAGAGGCATGTATACTAAAAGTTAGTGTATGGTAACATTATGCAAATATTTATGCAAATGAGGCCCCTTATGCAAATGAGGCCCCGCACCGAGTCTCCGCACATGGCCCCGCACCCCCCTTGGGCCGCCCCTGCTTCTCTGTCTCCTGTTTTATGCAAACATCCTGCCGATTCTGCCTCCGCTGGGGGGCACGTCTTCCCCGACCTATGCCACACACTGATAGTGCAGTACTTTACTTTGGCACCATCCTGTGCATCAGTAGAGCTGCCTCCCACATGCTCATCTGCTTTACTGGCTGCCACATAGGGTGACAACTGATATGGCAGGTCCATTATGACCACCTGTCCTTCCTTCCATCACCTTTACATTGACGTTCCTTGGTGGTCTATCCAGTGTTTGGGTTACAACTGTTTTCCTGCCTTAAGGTGCATGCTTTCCACCTTAGGGCACCTTGTATCTCCTTAGGACACCTTGTCTCATGTTAGGGCACTTTATCACATATTAGGACATCTTGTCTCTCCTTAGGACGTCTTTTCACCTTACCACACTTGGTCTTATTAGCTCACATTAAATGGCCCAAGGTATCCTAATGCCGGCATGCCCCCTACCCGCCCACTACCTTAAATGGCTTCAGGCACCTTAATGTTGCCCTTACCATCGGTAAACATATCCTCTAGTACTCCTGGGTGACTTCAACATACACTTCCACACACCTTCCTTATCTTGGGACCGCACAATCATTTCCTTCTTACAGTACCTCGCCTTCTCTCAGCACATTGCATTCCTGACTCATATAGCTGGACACACTCTTGATCTCCTGCTAATGTCTGCCTCCTCCTCGTTGGTTCTCTCATTCCTCTCTGCCTTATCCCTACCTTGGACCGATCACTTTGGCATTCTCTTCTCCTTGTCTGTTCACCTGCATTCCTCTACCACTCTTTAAGATGAACTCCCATCTTTCCTGCCAAATCACCCCCACTATGCTGGCCCAATTTCCGCCCTCTCAACAATTACTGCCACTAGATTTTTACACACGCTTCTTGGATGACCAAGTCTCAACGTGGAATGCCTGTCTATTAGCTGCTTAACCCCTCTTTGTCCACACACATTCCATCACCCTTTCAGGCATCCGTGGTATCACTCCAGTCTTTTCCTACACCGTACCTACTTGTGACGCTCAGAGCATTAACGGCATAAACAACCCTCTCCAGCAACCCTCCAGCACTCCTGTTGCATTCCTGTCATCAGCATTATTGCTCCCTTAGTCAGTTCAGCAAAACACATCTACTACTCTAATCTCATCTCTCTTCATCATACTCCTCTCACCAATTGTTTCAAGTACTGCAGTCTCTCTCTACCACTCGCTCGTCTACCTCTGCTGATTCCACTCCCTCCATCCCTAGTCCCTCATGACAGGCTTCTTTCTTTGAGGATAAGACTCAGTCCTTTTCCTTCTCCTTCCTTGCCTGTTCCCTGTCTACTCTTCCACATCTCCCTCTCTCCCCTCCCATCCTCCCCTAACTCACACTGGTCACTTTTCTCCTTGGTTTCTAATACTATGCTTTCCAAATCCTTGCACTCTACAAGGAAAACTATCTGCTGGGCTGATCCTATTCCCTCAGCCTGGCTTATGGAGTCTTCCCTTGCACTTCTCCCCACTGTCTGGACTCTCCTCAATTCCAGTCTTGCCTCGGGTTCCTTCCCCACCCCCAGGAAACATGCCCACTTAAAAAAATCCACATTTGACCGCTCTGACTCCTCTCACTACTACCCTGTCTCCAACCTCCCTTTTCTCTCCAAAATTCTCAAACAGTTTGTTTTCTCACATCTTTCACAGCATCTGGAATCTATTCACTGCTTACACCCTTGTCAGTCTGGTTTTAGGTCTGGGCATAGTATGGAATCAATCTTTCTGTCATTTCTGAATGAGCTTCACATCTCTCACAATTGTGGTGATGTTTCACTTGCAGAATTTCTCGATCTATCATCTGCATCTCCACGGTATTGGCATTTCAGTGATGGTTTTGCGCTGGTTTCACTCTTTACTTGCCACTCATTCGTTGTTGATCATCTCAGATGCCTCTTTTTTCTGAACCCATCTCCCTCCTCTGTGGTGTCCCTCAAGGATTAGTGCTGGCTCCCTTACTCCTTAACATCTTCCTTGCTCCCCTCGCATACTCATCCAACAATCTGGCTTGTTGGCATACTATTACACCACACCCCTCCCGAGGCATCTGATCTTTCCCCACTGAATTCTTGCCTTACACATGTTTCTGATCGGTTTGCGTCCAACTTTCTTCACCTGAATGCTCAAAAGATATCTGCTATTTGGTTCTCCTTTGGCAATCCCTCCCTATCCCTGGCTCCCTCTTTGTCTGGCTCCCAAAATCTCACTGGTCACTTCCCTCTGCTACCTTGGTGTCACCCTAGACTCTGCTCTCTCTTTCCACGAACATATCTCATTACTTGTACGCCGCTCTTTCTTCTCCCTCCAGCAGATCAGGACTCTTCACCCTTTCTTAAGCACTTCCTTACTTTCCACCCTTCTTCTTTCCTTGCTAATATCACATCTTGACTATTGTAACTCCATTCTTGCAGGTCTTTAGACTCAGTTCCATCGTCTCCAGCTTATTCAGAACACCGCTGCCCGGATCATTTCTCATGTCTCTCATTACAATCACACTACACCATTACTCATTGACTTTCACTAGTTGCCTATCACTCACCATGTTCATTACAAAATACTCATCACCATTCACAAAGCTATCTACTGCTTTTTGGACTGAATGGAAAAGTCTGTCTTTTTTCAGATGACACAAAAATTTGCAACAGAGTGGACTCCCCTGAAGGAGTGGTTAACATGAGGAAAGATCTACAAAAGCTGGAAGAATGGTCTAATGCTTGGCAATTATGATTTAATGCAAAGAAGTGCAGAGTCATGCACTTGGGTAGCAGAAATCCAAGGGAAATGTACGCGATAGGGGGCGAGAGGTTGGTGTGCACGGATCAGGAGAAAGACCTTGGTGTGATTATTTCTGAAGATCTCAAGGTGGCAAAACAATGTGAAAAAGTGGTGGCAAAAGCCAGGAGGATGTTGGGCTGCATACAAAGAGGAATTATCAGCAGAAATGAAGAGGTACTTATGCCACTGTACAAGTCACTGGTGAGGCCTCATTTGGAATACTGTGTTCAGTTTTGGAGACCATATCTTGCAAAGGATGTAAAAAGACTGGAAACTGTTCAGAGGAAGGCGACCAAAATGATTTGGAGCCTGCATCAGAAGCCTTATGAGAAGAGACTTGAAGACCTAAACATGCACACTTTGGAGGAGAGGAGGGACAGGGGAGATATGATTCAGACCTTTAAATACTTAAAGGGAAATAATGAACAAAAACCTCTTCCAAAGACGGGGAAGCTGTAAAACTAGAGGGCATAACAGGAAGCTGCAAGGTGGTAAATTGAAAGGCAATGTCAGGAAATACTTTTTCACAGAAAGGGTGGCAGATGCTTGGAATGCCCTCCCGATGGAAGTGGTGGGGGCAAACATGGTGACGGAATCCAAAATGGCATGGGACAGACACAGTGGATCCCTTTACAACAACAGGATAAAATCAAAATGAACTGAACAATCTAATTTCTCAACAAATAGGGGTGTCCTACATGGAGTGGTGGGTTCACCCCTAAACAAAGACATGGGGAGGGGTAGCCTGCATGGAGCGGCAGGTGCATCTACTCTTGCCATCGTACTGGGCAGACTAGATGGACCATATTGATCTTTATCTGCCGACATTTACAATGTTACTATGTTACCCACACACCCCACAATACCTGTCTGATCTTCTGCAGTTTCACACCCCTCTCGCACTCAGCCCACATAAACCGACTGCATCTCCCTTCCCCATGCCATGCACACCTGGAATCCACCTGCAACTCCTCTTTTTCCTTTCTGAGTCCATCCCTATGGAACTCCCTGCCAACTGATTCTGTTTAGAACCTTCCTTTTTGAAGTTTAAGTCCCTCCTCAAGACCCACTTATTTCTTGCTGCTTTTGACCTCCCACTCCCACCTCCTTGACTATTCTATCTTTTCTTTTCGTTTCTTCCTGCTCTTTCAACTGTGTGATTGATAACCTCTGTCCTACCCAAATATGTAGTTCCTTTCCTTTTCTTTGGCGCTGACCATTTCTCAGTATATTTTTATGAAATTGTAAAGGTATAACAAAAGTGCAATAAGATAAAGATTTTGTGGGGAACTGAAGAATGATCTTAGGCACTTTGTCATGAAAATAGTCTGCTAGGCTTTGGCAGAGAGAGAAGGAGGGTTTGGAGGTGGACGTGCCTTGAGGGCAGAAAAGAGACGGCGAGGGTTAGAGGCAAGACAGTTAGGGGTATGTTTACTAAACTGCGTTAGTGCAATTCGCGTTAGGAGCAGCGGTAGTGACAGAAACCCCAAATAAGGACATGGGCGGTACATCGTTACCACTAATGCGCGTTCCAAAAACCAACGAGCGTTACAGGGCGCCGTGGCGTGTTACTGCGCGTTAATCGTAAGAAGGCATACAGACACAAAGCACGGAAACAGAGCTGTAGCACAATGGTTACTGTACTGACCGCTATTACAGGCAGCATGGGTTCAAGTCCCCAGTGTGCCAAACGCAGAAGGCTGGCCCAGGCAACACCCTGTACATTACATAGGGAATGAGGAGGCATGTTTTTCTTTACGTGGAGTAGTGGTGTCAGAAACACACCCTCAGAGTGTGCCTAGCCACGTATGTTGGTGCGTGTGAGGCTGCGTGCGTTGGAACGGGCGTAGCTGCGTGCGTTGGTGCGTGCGTACAATTGTGCGTGGGTACAGTGTTTTTACCAGCATGGGCACCTTATATTACAGACTCTTTAGGGTGTCTTGCACCTATGCATTATGCTAACAGATGTACGTGTGATGGCCTATGGTTTATCAGAGCCTGTGAGCAGGTGCTGGATTTTCCCAGGGTTGGATTGTGCCAGTCACACCCATGATGCACTGCACATGCAAATCAGCTGTCCACAGATACAAACCATGGGGAATGCACCCCCACAGCACCTCGGCCTGGTAGGGGGAAGTGACCATGTGCACCCCCACAGCACCTCAGCCTTGTAGGGGGTACTGACCGTGTGTGGTACTGGCACAGAGTAGCTACACACCGTCACATTGTGCGGGTACTGTGCTCACCCTGAGGGTGCAGTGAGGCGCCCAGCACCAGGTCCACAGCACCGTCCATGGCTGAAAAAGGCCATGGTGCAGGTCCATAGGAGTGTTAATGTGTGAGATAGGTAGTTTCTGCAGAAACACCTTGGATATCTCTGTCTGCTTCAGTCAGGCGTAGCCCCCACGGACCCCCAGGTGGCCCATGCACCACCACCCCCCTCCCCCAGGGCAGCAAACAGGGCCTCCAAACAATAGATCCACACTCTACCTCCCTGCAAAGGTGGCAGTAGAGGGGAACATCAACCCTGGTCCTGCTGAGGAACAGACATCCCACAGGGCAGTCAATGCAGCTCTGTACACATCCATAACACAATAGCAGACAGACATTAGGCCTGGATATGGTAAGCTGCACCCCACCACTATCTGATATGCTCCTGCTACAAGCCTCAGCCACTGCAAGCCACTCCATCAAGACACATACCAGCTGCAAACAGCCTGCTAATTAGTCCATAGTGCATGCACCCAGAACTGGGATGTCAGCATACACAGCAAACAGATAAATCAGTGACTGGGCCCCAAAAGGAAACCCATATCTATCACATGAGAAAAATACCATATAGCACTATGGGGGTGCCTAGCCATGCTGTGGTCACTGCACAGTCAGGGTGAGAGTGATCTCTTAGCAGGACATACTGAGGTCACCCTGTCTGTGTAGGTGGTGGACGGGCACTAAAATGTCCCAGTCAGTGCCCTATGCCCTGTGCAGATGCACCCTGGCCAGGCCACCCTGTCGGCCTATACCCATGGTACCTTGCTCCTCATTATGCACATTGGCAGCCCAATACTGGCAACATTGCTGGCAGTGTGGGCTGTGGAAGGTGTTTGCAGCCACCACACACTGGATAGACAGACAGCCACAACCCACACCTATGCCAGCATTGTGCTACTATAGAGGTGTTCAGCAGCCATACCCACCACACCAGTCCTGTGCACAGTACAGGCATGGATATGGTACACAATACTGTTGGGGGTCACTCCCCAGGGTGGTAAACACTATCAGAGACCAGACCTGCAGCACACACCGCAGACATCAGAATGATTGTTATGGTGGGGCTCAATGAGCAAAATGTGCTTAACGTAGGAATTGATATCTGCCAGTTATCATAGGAATCCTTTGATAGCTGTGTACCATATACCCAGGTGTAGGGTGGCATTGCTAAGGTATGCAACTGCTAGTATTGGGAGATACAGGCAGGGCCCAATGTCCTACCTCTCCAGAGGCATTGGCCAATGGGGCCTGTGAGTGTGTGTGTGGATGTGTCTGCCCCTGTTGGCTGCTGCTTTACGGCAGAGTTTCCCAACTCCAGTCCTGGTGTTCCAAACACTGTTCGTGTTTTCATGCTGTCCCTCATAAATATGCATGAGCTACATCTGCATACCATGGGGGTGGTGCATAGATATGCAGCACAGGCGTTTTTATTAGAGGCAGCATGGAACCTGAATGGTGTGGGGCTCTCCAGGACTGCATTTGCGGGACTCTGCTCTAGGTAATGCGCCTGTTTATGGTGTCTGAGTTTGGTGTGGTAAAATATAGGCGTATTAACCATGCGTATGTTCTCTGCAATAAAGGAGTGTCTTTACTATCACTGTTTAGTGGTGGGTAAAACTATGGGGACTGGGTTGGCAGGAGCCCCATCTGGGATTTGAACTTGTGACCCGCTGGTCTTACAGACACTGGCTGTGTCCGTTGCACCACACTGTGGCCACAGAAACAGTGCAGTCCCTGGAGATAGGAGAACTGGCCTGATGAGTCAGAAACCCTGCTCTGCACAATTGTACTGTGGGCTCATTTACCTTGTATGGAGACAAAAGTGCACATAAACCTCAAATATGACCTCAAAAAAAGGGGTAAACACCCATAACCAAGCTGGGCAACAATGATAACATTGGGCAACATTAAAAAACACTCCCAGGAAAGCTCCAATAAAATGAAATGATTTTTGAAAGGGTCTACGGAGCGTAGACCCTTCCAAACATCATTTCTTTTTTTGGAGCTTTCCTGGGAGTGTTTTTTATTGTTGCCCATTGCTATCACTGTTGCCCAGCTGAATTATACTTTTTACACTGTTTCTTGTGGTCATTTTACCGTTTTATTTGACATTTTGTTCTGTGCACATGTATCACACTGCTCACGTTTTGTAGGTTTCCCCGGTTTTGCTGTACATTGCTGTCGGAAATGGTTTCTCTTCCCTTTAATATGCCTTTAACGACAGGTTTTCATTCGCGTTGGAATTGAGCTCTGCAATTCAGCGTGTTAGTGTGAGGGGAGCCTCTCCCCGCCTACTCTCCGCCCATTGACCCCTTCTCTCCGCCCACTCTCCACCTTCTGCGGTGTTTTAACGCGCCGCAGGGGTTTACGATCGTTAACTGCGGTTAACGCGCATAACGTACACTTAACGATCGTTCGCATGTCAGAACGCGCGTTATGATGTGCGAACGATCGTTAAGTGTACGTTACGCGCGTTATTCACGATTACCGCAGTTTAGTAAACATACCCCTTAGTCAGATGGAGAAAATAGTTTTGCTTAGTGAGTGCAATGGCAGACTGGAAAGAAGAAAACATGAATTTGAAGTGAAAAAAGTCAGAGAGAGAGAGCGGGATTTGAGCCAAATGCACTCAGCTGAGCAGGCACAGGAACATAGGTAAGAAGTAATTGAAGACAACCAGGGCTGAGATGAAGTGCGCCTCACAGGATGAGGAATGGGCGGAGCAAGGGTAATCAGTGTAGAGAGAGAGCAGTATTATAGGAAGCTATGATTTCATCAACAGACTTAGAGGACTAAGTGGAAGAGAGGATTGATGAGACAGTAGTGGATAGAGTCAGTGGATCGATAGCATGAAGATTCTTAAAAAGACTGGAGGAGATTCGGTGAGATTGATGGGGGGGGGGAGTAATGAGGAGTGAAACTTAACAGATGATGGTCAGATAAGGGGAGAGCAAAGGTATGGAAATTAGAAGGTAAACAATCAGAGTAGAAAATGAGGTCACGGCAGTGACCAAGCTGATGAGCGGAGGCAGAAGAGCAAAGCTGGAGGTTGAAAGAGGAGGTAAGGGAAAGGAGCCTGGATGCATAGGGATCAGGAGGTTATCGATATGAAAATTAAAGTCACCAAAAATTAAGGAGGGGGAAGAAGAATCCAGGTATAGGGCGAGCCAAGAGTCAACATCAGTGAAGAAGGCAGAAGAGGTCAGGGGGTCTATAGATGACAGTGATCCAGAGAGATAGGGGGTTAAAAAAACTGATGATATAGACTTCAAAGGAGGGAAAGGGATGAAACTGAGGGAAAAGGAGAGGTTGAGATTGGCAAGAAGGAGAAAGTGGAAACCAAACACCACCGCCACAGCCATTGGAATGAGGAGAATGGGAGAACTGATATCCACCATGGCAGAGGACAGCAACCGAAGCAATGTCATCAGGAAGGAGGCAGGTTTCAGTAAGAGTGAGAAGATGGAAAGCGCGAGAGATAAAGAGATCATCAAACAACACCAAAACACCAAGGACATCACAATATACTCCCAACAAAACCAATTCCAACTGAAAGAGATGAATATAGAAAAAAAGAAGCACAAAGTAAAAGAATAGGTTTCAGAACATTTCATAAATTCTATAAGATGTGCATTGTCCTGAAAGAATGACATGTTCTATTTGGTTGAAAACAAACTTAGATATAAATATACAAAAAATCCTCTGATAAGGTAAGATATCAAACTAATCCCCAACCTTCTCATTTCTCCCCTATTAATGTGCATTTATTTATTTATTTATTTAACAGATTTTATATACCGCTTTATCATTTCAGTCAAAGTGGTTTAAATTGTAACTTAAACTTGGTAATGTACATTAAACAGGGACATTGATAACTTGGATTTTCTGATGCAATGGAGGGCTAAGTGACTTGTCTGAGGCCACAAGGAGTGCTAGTGGGACTTGAAGCCAGTGCTCTAACCATTAGGCTACTCCTCCACTTTGCTGCATACTTGTGCTTATATGATCACCCAGCTTAGTTCTATGCTTACCCTACCTTATGATTCTCTCCACGTCCCTATCAGTATGGGGTAGATTCTGAGCATGTTTAGTGGGGATGGGCGTCCGGTTCAGACTGCCATCCCCGCCAAATGCTTGGGTGGCTATTCCACCCACAGAGCTTTCTGCATGTAGAGCAGGGATTTTTGGGGAGCTCTGTACAGGGGCAGGAGGGGGTGGGCTGAGGGAGCCACGAGGGCAGACTGGGGGCATGATGCCTACCCTGGACATACAGGGCCGATTCCAAGGTCAGCCCTGTACGTCTGGCGTCAGCCATTTAAACAGGGGACTTATTCCACCTTAGAGGTGGAGTAAGTCCCCATAGACATCAGGGACTGCCGGATCCAGGGAGTGGAGAACAGGTTAGGGGGTGCAGGGAGTGCCCCGCAGCCCCACCCTGTCAATGGAAGGCCCGATTGGGGGTCGGGCTGTGGGGAAAGCAGAGTCTATTGTTGCCTCTGGGAACACAACTCCTGCATGGAGCCACGGTGCCATGGCAACATGACTCCATGACATTGCGGTTCCATGCAGGAGCCAGGCTAAGCTAGCCGAGGATGTGGCTGGACATTCAGGGTGCCTGAATCGGGACACGTCCCAGGCGTCCAGCCACTAGGCTGCGATTCTGCTCCCACGGGGTCATCTAGCCCCCGCAGGAGAAGAATCAGGTGCATTCCCGGTCCGTCCAGATGTCTGGACATCCGGACGGGTCAGGGACACTAAATTCAGAATCGGCTTCCATGTAAATAATCTAAGAACCTGCTTGTCTCCTATGCTTGATACTACGGATGTTTCCATTTTATACCTATTAGTTGATACTAAATAAGTTACATGTAATTTAATGCTTCTAGTTCATGTTAACCAAGTTCCTGTAATTCTTGTTGTTCTTTGTAAACCGCTTTGATTTTAATGAAAAAGTGGTCTAGAAAAACATAAATAAATAAATAAAATAAATAGCTAGTTTTCCTTTCTGTAACGCTTTACTGGAAAAATGGCTAGCAAGTCAGGTTTTCAGGATATTCACAATGAATATGCATGAGATTAATGTACATAAAACGGAAGCCTCTTATTTGCAAATCTACCTCATGCATATTCATTGTGGTCATCCTGATAGCCTAACTGGCTAGGTGTGGCTCCAGGAGAGGTTTGAGAAGCGCTCCCCGAGGAGGATATTCAGCTAGACTTAAAAAATGCTAGGCTTTCTTCTGAACATCTTCCTCAATTCAGCTGCTTCTCAAGCTGACAGGCTGGGTATATCCAAGGTGAAGTTTCAAAGGTGAAATGTTTCGCTTCAGCCCTCAACTCTTCAGTTAGAGTATTGTTGCCTGATCTTTATTCTTATATTACGACAGTGAAAACAAAAAAAAAGGAGAAAAAACAGTGTTTTCCTCAACTTCTTTGCCACAGACTCAGGTGGCAATCCCCCAGTGGAGGCAGTATGCTGGGGCAAGTCCTTGGTGCTAGTACTGAGGAGGGGACATCGGCCAAGCCAGAGATGTCATCCAGCTCAAGAGCCACATTCCTCATTATGATAAGGCAAACACTTCAGGTGAAGAAGCTGTGGACATCCTGCATTGTTGTCTGGAGGAGATTTAGGGCATGCTACTCTGTCCTACTATAATGTTTTATTGGGAAATGATCTCAAAGTAGAATGTCTTGCTTCAGAGTACTCAGCATTTCAGGCATGCAAAGCTGATTCCAGTAATGCTGATTGGACTGATGTGGGAAGGGTGGTTGATTCTCTGACAGTGTGAGCACTCATTAGTGCTGCTGTGACCAACACTAATGAGAATAAATCACTTCAAGCCCTTTAGCAAGCCATACAAAATAATAGCAAAAAATATATCAAATAATCCTAAAGGCCTTTATATATATCTAAAGGCCTTTTGTTTCTGTACTCCATTAGCAACTATAAACAACTAAATTCACTATACAAAGATGCAAACAACAGTACAGCAGTGAAATGGAGGCTACCTAGTCTTTTGCACTGAGTGTCACATGCATGATTATCCCCCAGTTGGTGAGAGGTGGAATGTTTGCACTTGGTACAAAGAGCTCCTGGTTCTCAGAGAACAAATCTGATCTCTGGAGGCTAGAACATCAGACTTGGAGAAGCTGACATGGAGAGAGGCATAGAGAGGAGACCTATTGGGACACAGTAGAAAGGTCCACCTTCAGTCTGATATCCTCAGCACTTTCTTGGAGGAGAAAGGTCACCTGGAAGGAAAGCATCACCTTGTCATTACAGGAAATGATCCTTTAGCCAGGATCTGTCCTCCAAGGCTGCGGTATCTTTTTGTACCTAGCATGTGTCTCTAGGGGCTTATGCCCAGGAAGGAAGGGTTAAGATGGCCATTTTAGTTGGTAATTTGATCATTAGGCATATATATGGGAGGCTGGTGTGTGTGAGGATCACTTAGGGGTATGTTTACTAAACTGCGTTAGTGCGATTCGCGTTAGGAGCCGCAGTAGAGACAGAAACCACAAATAAGGACATGGACGGTACATCGTTTCCGAGAACGCGCGTTACAAGGTGCCATAAATGAACGAGCGCTACAGGGCACGTTACCGCGCGTTAATCTTAAGAAGGCGCGCAGGCATACAAGCACAGCAACAGAGCTGTAGCACACTGGTTACAACACTAACTGATGGTACAGGGGTCCTGGGTTTGATTCCCCAGTGGGCCTAATGTATAAGGCTGGCTGAGGCAGCACCCTTTACATTTAAGTAGCGATTGGTGAGGCATGTGACGTGTATTTTAATTAGTGCTGCCAGCAAACACACCCTCACGGTGGCCTAACCTAAGGTGCCGCATAAGGCACCCCATAATGCACTCCATAGGGCACATTATAAAGTGTACTGTCCACCAAGGCACCCTATAATGCCCTCTATAGGACACCTTATAAGGATGCGAACAAAGCCCTGGCTAGCTGCAGGACTGCACGTCACCACACAAACTGTCTGCTGTGGTTACCAGGATAGGGGTAACCCACCCGTACCCATGATGCACTGCACATGCAAATCAGCAGTCGAGAGATGGGCACAAGATCAGGTATGCACCCCCACAGCACCTCAGCCTTGTAGGGGAAACAGACCATGTGAGGCACTGCCACAGACAGTCACATTGTGCGGGTACAGTGCCCACCCTGAGGTTGAGGTGGGGCGCCCAGCACCAGGTCCCCAGCACCTTTGATGGCTGAAATACACCATGCTGCAGGTTCCCATCAGTGTGTGATAGGTAGTTCAGTTAGACACACCTAGGATACATCTGTGTCCTGCTGTATGTCTCAGTCTTGTCTAGTCCCTATGGGCAATGCTGCACCCAGAATAGTGCATATCCTGTGTTGGTGCCATTGTTACCTGCTGTAGAGGAAGGAGGAAGGAGGAAGGAGGGAGGGAGGGAAGGAGGGAAGGAGGGAGGGAGGGAGGGGAGGGAGGGAAGGAAGGAAGGAGGGAGGGAGGGAGGGAAGGAAGGAGGGAGGGGGGGAGGGGGGGGGGGGAGGGAGGGAGGGGGGGAGTGGGGGAGGGGAGGGAGGGGGGAGTGGGGGGGGGAGGGAGGGAGGGAGGGAGGGGGGGGGAGGGGGGAGGGAGGGAGGGAGGGGGGGAGGGGGGAGGGGGGGTGTATGGACCCATAGGCAGATTATGTACCACCACACAACCCACCCTCTGGGGCTCAGGATGGGAAACAGGATTACCCACCGTTAGATCCACAGTCTACCTCCCTGCAATGGCAGCAGTAGAGGGGACCAGCAACCCAAGTCCTGATAGGGAACAGACAGAGCAGTACACATCCGTAATGCAATAGCAAACAGACAGCAGGCTTGGAAATACTCAGCTGCCCCCCACCATTATCTGACATTCTCCAGCAGCAAGTCTCCAGCCGCTGCACCCTGCAAGGGGGTCCAGCAAGACACATACTAGCTGCAGACAGTCCGCCAGCTAGTCCATAGTGCATGGTCCTGGAGGAGATGCATGTACCCAGAATGGTGATGTCAGCATACACACAAGCAGATAAGTCAGTGATTGGGCCCCAAAATGAAACACATAAATATCACATAACAAAAGTGCTGTATAACACTATGGGGGAACCTAGCCATGCCATGGTCACTGCACAGTCAGGGTGAGAGTGACCTCCCAGCAGGACATGCTATGGCCACCCTGTCCGTGTAGGTGGTGGCCAGGCACTACAATGTCCGAGCCATTGCCCTATGCTGTGTGCAGATGCATCCAGGCCAGGCCACCCTATCCAGGCTATTCCCACAGTACCTTGCTCCTCATTATGCACATTGGCAGGCCAATACTGGCAACAGTGCTAGCAGTGTGGGCTGTGGAGGTTGTTGGCAGACAACTAACACTTGATAGACAGACACACACTCCCCAAACCTATGCCAGCATTGTGCAACTATAGAGGTGTTGGGCAGCCCAGGCCACCACACAAGTCCTGGGCACAGTGCAGGCATGGCTATGGTACGCAATACTGTAGGAGTCACTCCCCAGGTTGGTAAACACTGTCAGACACAAGACCTGTAGCACACTCCACAGACATCAGAAAGGTTGCTATGATGCAGCTCACTCAGAAAAGTGTACTTACCCTAGGAATTGCTATCTGCCAGTACTCATAGCAACCATTTATTTATTTATTTATTACAATTTCTTATATACCGCACTATTCGGCATCAGTGCGGTTTACATTATAACATAACGACCACAACAACATGCTGTTTGGTTTTATCGAACAGGAGTACAAACTTAGATAACCTTTGATAGATGTATACCATATTCCCAGGTTTAGGGTGGCATTACTAAGGTATGCAAGTGCTAGTATAGGGAGATGCACGCAGAGCCCAAAGACCTGCCTCCCCAGGAGGCTTTGGATAATGGGGCCTGTGGGTGCGGGTGTGTCTGCCCCTGTTGGCTGCTGCTTTACGGCAGAGGTTCCCAACTCCAGTCCTGCGGTGCAAAACACTGTTCGGATTTTCATGCTGTCCCTCATGAATATGAATGAGATACAGCTGCATACCATATGGGTGGCGCATAGAAATGCAGCACAGGCATCTTTATCAGAGTCAGCATGGAACCGGAATGGTGTTTGGCCCTCCAGGACTGCATTTGTGAGGCTCTGCTCTAGGTAATGTGCATGTTTATGGTGTCTGTGCTCTGTAGGGTAAAATGTAGGTGTCTTGGGCATGTTTACGTCATCTGCAATAAAGGTGCTGTCTGTATTAGCACTTTTTAGTAGTGGGTAAAATATGGAGACTGGGTTGGCGGGAACCACAGCTGGGACTTGAACCTGTGATCTTCTGCTTCTGACTACACTGGTTTTGTGCACTGCACCACCTTGTTGTCACAGAGTCAGTGCATTCCTTGGTGATACCATGACTGCTCATCAGACAGGGCCCATCTGTTGCAGTACACGGCACCCACCTACACAGGGCTAGGCCACAGTCTGCTCTGGGCAGCTGTCACTGCTCCCTCCACCAACAGTATCCCTCAGCCACCATGCTGACATGCCCTTCTGCTGGTGGTGCAGGTGGTACGCAGTCTCAGGCCATCCAGTGTGCAGGTAGGCGGCTGCCTATGGTGCGGTTTCTGGGGTAGGGGTGCCTGCATAGGTGTCCACGCTTCCCCCCAGCACCGCCTGCCAATGTTCCGTGCCCTTGGGGGTAGCTGCTGGGTACTATCCCCTGTGACACTGTGGGAAACACAGTCGTGCCCATGTTGGGCCTTCATCAGTTGCTGTCTGGCTGCTCTGCTGCTTCAGAATTTGTATGGGCCACCTAGGCATCGCCCTAGTCCGCACTGTGGCCCAGCTGCACCACAGCATGTGCCGCCTGCAGCCCTCTGTATCCCCTTCTCCGGCATCTGTCCAGTTGCCGTTCCATCATGCCCGCCCTGATGTTGTGGGACATGTGCACGCCATAGGAACCCTGTCCGATAGTGGGGAAAACCCTGAGCAGCGCTATTTCACTGTGGGCTCATTCACCTTGTATGGGGACGGATTATAGACCCTTCCAAGATTTATATCTGTTCTATGGAGCTTACTCGGGGGGGGGGGGAGAGGGGTTGATGTTTCTCATTGATACCACTATTGGCCAGCTTGGTTATGTTTTTTTTCCAGTTTGTTGGGGTCATTTTCATTGTTTCTGTGCCCTTTTGTTCTGTGCACATGTATCACACTTTTCACTTTTTTTGGTTTCCCTGCCTGGGCTGTACATTGCTGACACTGAAATGGTTTCTCTCCCCTGTAATGTGCATTTAACGGCAGGTTTTCATTCGCGTTGGAATTGAGCTCTTCAGATCAGCGCGTTAGTGTGAAGGGAGCCTCTCCCCGCCCACTCTCCGCCCATTGACCCCTTCTCTCTGCCCTCTCTCCACCTTCTGCGGTGTTTTACCGCGCCGCGGGGCATTACAATCGTTAGCGCATCATAACGCGTGTTATGTAACGTTAATGATTGTAAGCGCAGCATAATGCACGTTATGCTGCGCTTACGATCGTTAACATTACATAACACGCGTTATGTACGATTACCGCAGTTTAGTAAACATACCCCTAAGTCACTTGCTTGCCTCGTACAAAGGTGGTGGACCTCACACATCACCTAGATAGGATTCTAGACAATGCTGGGGAGGAGCCAGCTGTCTTGGTGCGTGTGGATACCAACGACATAGAAAAGTGTTGGAGGGAAGTTTGGAAAGTCAAATTTAGGTATGAAGTTGAAATCCAGAACCTCCATTCCACACACAGTACCCAAGATTCAGTCAGAGCTATGGAGTCTCAATACGTGGATGAGGGCTATACATTTTTGGGATCTGAACAACATTCTGTGGAAGAAGGGGCCTTTTCCAGAAGGATGGTCTCTACCTTAATCAGGGTAGAACCAGACTGCTAGCACTAAACTTTAAAAAGGAGATAGAGCAGCTTTCAGAGTGGATAATGGGGGAAAGCTGACAGTTGCCCAGGAGTGCAAGGCACAGAATGATGTATCCTTAAAGGATACTAACAAAAGAGAGAAGTTGAGAAATCCCGATAAAGAGTTTGTAATAAAAGTAATCCAGGTGCCTTTAAGTAAAAAGCAGAGTTGAAAGATTCCAAATTATGCCTGTCAACTGATAAACAGGTTGTCAATATGAATAAAAACATGCTTCAAAATGCCTGCATGCAAATGCTAAAAGTCTGTAAAATAAGATGGGAGAGTTAGAATATATAGCAGTGAAGAAAGAGGCAGATATAAATGGCATCTCAGAGAACTGGTGGAAGGAGGATAACCAATAGGACACTGTGATACTAAGATCATACCAACTCTTGGAATATTGACCTCTCAGCTTTCAAATATCACAACTTTGAATATTTGTTTCTCCTCTTACTGTCTCATTGGGTCCAACGCTTCCTATTGCTATTAATATTGCACTTTGTTGTTGTTGTTTTGTTGTTAAGTGCCGTTGAGTTGGTGTCGACTCATGACGACCCTCTGGATAGTTGCACTCTAGGGAAAATTATAAATCAGAGACAGAAGGGGTTACAAAGCCAAAAAAAATCAAGTCAATATTTTGGAGCAGGTCAAAAAATCCTTTATGTGCAAGGACTCAGCCCCTTCGCTATGTTATTGGGAGATTGTTGATAATTGAGTCATTGAAGCTTTTATGGTTCAGTAACAGAAAGCAATTAGCAGCAACTGAGTGAGTTTTCCCAACCTTTACTAAAAGCCCAGGCTGTTTATCATTGTGGCAGCCCGTTTGGCAGCTTCAAGAAATCTAAATTTAACAGGTGACTGCTTCCTCCATGCTTCAGTGCAACCAATGGATCTTTGGGATATGGAGTCCCAGCCGTGCAATCAAAGCCAATCGGACAAGCTGTTGAAGAGAAGTGAATGAATGGCGCCAAGCAGTGTAGTCTATGGTGCGTGCAAGAGGCTTTTATACCAGCTATGCTTAATGACTTCTTCAATTCATTTTAACAGTACAGGTTTCGATTACTGACTCCACTCTACTGGCAAGAGAGAAAAACCTTATGAAGAAATGGCCTCACCATTACACATTCCCCCTCCCATCAAACACTTTCACAGTGACTTCAAAAATAGAGTGACGCATGGCAGTTTCTTACTGCCAAACAGTCACAGTCCAGTTGAAAGAATATGTATATACTCCTTGCTTCATACAAACTAGAATGCCTCCCTAATATCCAGTTAAAGCAGCCACCAGAAACACCTGTTGACTACTATTAAGCTGCCAGCTGTAGTCTTATTTCAGCTATCCAACGTCACCGGCACTGCAAGGTAATTCAATTAGCTGTGACATCCGCGTAAAGTTCAGGGAGGAGAGGGTGACCGTGTTTTCTGGGAAAAGTGCAATAAAAAAATGCATACTCTAATTTTAGTAATGGATGATCAAAACAGGCAAACGTTCCCTGCAGAGAGACAGAAATGGGCTTGTGACCGATGCGGAACAAGTCAGCACCAATGAGTTCAAGATGAAACTTGAGAATTTGTTTGGATACAATAGACCATCCTGTGTGTGATGTGAAGTACTTTCCTTGGCACTACTGTGAAAGCAATGAAAAGGAAAGAGTCAATTTCTTGGGTCAAGGTTTGTTGAGGCTTCACTGAGATATGGCTTCATAAAGAACATATCATTGAAAACCTCTAGTTAGAAGTAGAGATATGCATTTTCATTTCTGTGCATTTTGTTCAATTGTATCTCATTTAGCAAGTGCTAAACCGTTCCTGCAAAGCTGAAGTACTGAATGCACAATCACAAAATAACACAAATTATTTCATTTAGTACAAATTGTGGATTATATTAGAAACCTTAGTCACAATTTCTACCTGGAAATCTCACATTTACACATAAAAGTGGAATCCCTGGGTAAATGATAATTTTAGAAAGGGAAAAAATTACATGTGAATATCCATTATACACAGAAACTGCAGCTCCTTGAAGAGGGAGTGGCTTAATGGTTAGGACACAGTACCTGGGGCTAGGACTTCAAGTCCCACCTGGGGATAGCAATCTCAGGCCAGAGGGACTGGGGTTTCTAGCCCTATAGGTACTCCTTGTGGCCTTGGGCAAGCCACTTAACTCTCTGTTGCTTCAGATACACATAGGCGTATGTTTACTAAACCGTCTTAATGTTACCGGCGCTAGTTGCAGCGATAATGTGAAGAATGCCATATAAGGAGTGGGTGTTCGGGTGGCAAGGTAGCAAGAATATGTATCGCGCGATAGTGGGCGCCATGGCACGTTAACGGGCGTTAACCCTAAGTTCATGCCAGCGCAGTATTAGAAGCAATAAAGATGTAGCCCACTGGTTATTGTAATGACTGTACAGGCAGAGATCATGGGTTTGATTCCACAGTGGTGTTAAGTAAGAAGGCTGTCTGAGGCATTTCCTTCTAATTTAAATCAGTGCTGTCTGAGGCATTTCCTTTTTTTAATTTAAATCAGTGCTGCCAGCAAAAACACCCTCACAGTGCCTTAACTTAAGGTGCCCATAAGGCGCCCTTTAAGGCACTCCATAGGGCACATTATAAAGTGCCCTGTCCACCAAGGCACCTTATAATGTGCTCTATAGGGTGCTTTATAGGGCACCTTAGGCTATGGCACTGTGAGGGTGTTTTTGCTGGCAGCACTGATTTAAATTAAAAGGAAATGCTTCAGACAGCCTTATTAAATAACACCACTGTGGGATCAAACCCATGACCTCTGCCTCTGCAGTTATTGAAATAACCAGTGGGCTACATCTCTATGAAGTCTAGCATGCCACTGGCTGGCTGCAGAAAGACTGCAGGTCACCACACAAACTGTCTGCTGTGGTTACCAGAATAGGGTAAACCCACCTATACCCATGATGCACTGCACATGCAGATCAGCAGCCTACAGCTGCTCAAAAGATGGGGTATGTGCCTCTATAGCACCCCAGCCTGGTAGGGAGAAATGACCGTGTGTGTTACAGACACAGATTAGCTACAGACCGTGGCATTGTGCGGTTCCTGTGCTCACCCTGAGGGTGAGGTGGGGTGACCTGCATCAGGTGTCTGTGCTCTGTAGGGTAAAATATAGGTGTTTATGGCATGTTTATTTTATCTGCAATAAGGGTTCTGTCTTTATTACCATGGGTTAGTACTGGGCAAAATACAGAGACATGGTTTGCAGGAGCCACAGCTGGGATGTGAACTTGTGACCTTCTGCCCCTGACCATACTGGCTGTGTGTACTGTACCAAACTGCTGCTACAGGGGCAGATCATTCCCTGGGGATACCATGACTGTTTGTCAGACAGACCTTGTCTGTTGAAGTGCATGGCACCCATCTAAATGGGGCTTGGCCGTTGT
This sequence comes from Ichthyophis bannanicus, assembly GCA_033557465.1. Lineage (NCBI taxonomy): Eukaryota > Metazoa > Chordata > Amphibia > Gymnophiona > Ichthyophiidae > Ichthyophis > Ichthyophis bannanicus. Next base: position 360,611,925 of record CM066039.1, read on the forward strand.
CTGCTGTGGGCAGATGCCACTGCCCCCTCCACCACCATGCTGACATGCCCTTCTGCTGGTGGTGTGCAATCCCAGGCAATCCAGTGTGCCGGTAGGCGGCTGCCTATGGTGCATGATATGGGGTAGGGGTGCCTGAATAGACAGCCACGCTTCCCCCTGGCACCACCTGCCAATGTTATGTGCCCTTTGGGGTACTTGCTGGGTACAGTCTCCTGGGACACTGTGGGACACACACTCGTGGCCATGTTTGCCCTTGGTCAGTTGCTGTCTTGCTGGTTTTCCGCTTCTACAGTCCTATGTGTCACCTAGGCATCTGCCTAGCCCACCATGTGCCCAAGCTGCTACACTGCATGTCCTTCCTGCAGCCCCCTCTACCCCATTTGCAGCCCCACCGTAGTTCCCTCTCGTACTTGGGCAATATGATGTTGCTGCACATGTATCACTACTATCATCTTTCTTGGTTTCCATGCCTTTGCTGCACATTGCTGACTGAAATGGTCTCTCTCCCCTGCATATGTGCCTCTAGCGCGAGGTTTTCACTGGCGCTATTTTTCAGACTTTCATTTCACGGCGATAGTGTGCATGGGGCCTCTCCCTGCCCACTCTCCGCCCATTGACCCCTTATCTCCACCCTTTGGGAGCCTTACTCTGCCCGCTGGGGAGCCTACTCCACCCTCTGTGCACCTTAACGCCGCCGGAGACGTTATCACATGATACGTGACGTTCTCGCATGGTAATGCGCTATTATCACACGATAGTGTCATGTTTCATGCGATGTTAGTGCTGTTTAGTAAACATACCCCTAAGGGACCAATTCTAAGAGGTGGCTTGAGGGACTACAAGTATTCCCTCTCCAACTCTCCCCGCACGGCCAGGGCAGCAGTATGGGGAGAGCTTGTGGGGGCAGGAGGGGATGGAGTGAGGCCAAGGCTGCAGGATGTGCCGGGCCAATTCAGGTCATGGCCCTGTACATCCTGCAGGATCAGGGGGAACATGCTGCTTATTCCACCTCAAAGGTGGAATAAGCAGATCTGACTGGACGATCAGGGCTGGAACTAACCTCCAAAGACTGGGGATGGGGCAGGTAGGTTCCTGTCACCTGATCCTGGCCCTGGCTGCCCAGCCTTGGGTTGGGCAGCAGGGAAACAGAGGGTCAGCGCAGCAGGAGTCAGGGGGGCCTGTGGGGAGGACGTCCCCATGGGTATACTGTTGCACGGCGGGCACGGCTGGTTCCCATGGTGCAGAATTGGGTCCAAATGGGCCCATCCTGCTCGAGGCCGTCCAGGCAGCCAGGACATGCCCCTTAGGGAATCGGGCTCCACAGTACTGTAACCATCGGGGGCATAAACAGCATGTTCCCAACAGTTAATGCACGGAGCAATACCCTAACACATGGAGTTATCTCTAGAAGTCCACTTAAGTCCACTTGCTGTGGTGGCGTTAGGTGCACCAATACTAGTGGCAACATCGACAGCATGTGATATGTCACCCTACTTTAGCTGCAATGTGCTCATCACACCCACTTTCTGCTCCTAACCGGTTAGTGTCATTGAATATCGCACTTAGGGGTATGTTTACTAAAGCACGGTAACGTTACCGGCGATAAGTGCATCGTTAACATGAGTAATGCCATATAAGGAAGTGGGCTTACCGGTGTTAAGGTAGCAATGGCCGTGTAACGTGCATTAAAAGGCACCTTGGCCAGTTAGCGCACCTTAACGGGACATTGCACGTTAAAGCTGAGAAGCAAAACACATTACAAGGCTGACAAGGCGCTTTATAAGGTGCCTTGTAGGGCGCCTTATAAGGCGTCCTACAAGGCGCCTCATGAGGTGCCTTAGGTTAAGACACCTTATAAGGTGCCTTAACCTAAGGTGCCATATAAGGTGCCCTAAGGATGTTAAGGTGACCCAAGATATGGTGCCCAAGGGCAGTAAGGTGCCCTAAGTTGACAAGCATGAAATGTAAGGGCAATAAACTGATGTAACCCTAACACTGCACAGAGCACCAAGGAAAGGCAATGGACAAGTGATGGAAGGAAGCAGAAGTGGGAGCTGATGGACCTGCCAAATCTGCATGCATTCAATGTGGCAGCCTGTAAAATGGACAAACATATTGGAGGCAGCTGTACTGATGCATAGGGTGTTGGCAATGTAAAGTGCTACATTGACAGTGGGTGGAAGAGGATGAGAATACGTGTCCGCCAGTGGAGGTAGAGGTGGAAAGATATTGGCAATGATAGGAGGACAGAGGAGTAGTAGTGCCATGCAGAGCAGACACAGGAGAGGTAAGCATGAAGAGCCGCAATGCAGAAAAGGGTACCAGTGCAGGACATGGGGTAGCAGCCAGCACATGAAGACAGGATGCTACACAGCTGACAGATGCAGATAGATGGACAGAGGGGTGGCTTGCAACTGTGATGAGGGTACTATGTGCTGGCAGCACAGATCTGCAGAGATATGACTGTCACAGGAATGAAAAGGACTTGCCTCGGACAGGCCTAATAAAATGAAACCATGGAGGGATTGAACCCATGATCTCTGCCTAGGATGTCATTGTATTAACCAGTGAGCTATACCTCTGTGGCCTCTGTCTCAGCAATGGCTGGCTACAGAAAGACTGCAGGTCACTGCGCAAACTGTCTGCTGTGTCTACCAGGATAGGTTAAACCCACCAGTACCCATGATGCAATGCACATGCAGAACAGCAGTCTACATCTGATCACCAGATGAGGTATGCAGCTCTCCAGCACCTCAGCGTGGTAGGAGGAACTGACCGTGTGTGATACTGGCACAGAGTTGCCACACACTATGCCATTGTGCCAGTTCTGTGTTCACCCTGAGGGTGAGATGGGGTGGCCAGCACCAGGTCTGTAGTACCCAGGTTGTTTGAGATAGACTTTGTTGCAGGGCTCTATCATTGCTAGTGTGTGACAACATCCAGGGCAGTTGATGCAAATCTGTATTTATCACACAGGCACTAGAAGACAGGCTTGGAAAAGCTCAGCTGCCCTCCACCACAATCTGATATTCACCAGCAGAGAGCACAATCAGGCTGTACCTTCTGCGTGGTGATCCAGCCATACATATGCTGACTATAGACAGTCCACTAGCTAGTCTATAGTGCATGTCCCCAGAGAAACTATGTGCACCCATAAGTGGGATATAAGCACATACACCAAGCAGGTATCTGAGTGATAGGGCCTCAGAACAGGGAACACACAAATATCATTTGAGAAAAACACTGTATAAGCACTCTGTGAGAACCTAGACATGCCATGGTCACTGCTCAGTCAGGATGAGAGTGATCTCCCAGCAATGACACCTAGCTAACCCCTCCAAAGAGAGTAACTACACGATACTTACCACAGTTTTCTCATAACGCCTGTATGTAGATATTTCATGTAAATAGTTCCCCCATGTTATCCAAGTTTGTACACCTGTTCTCTGTAAAACCGAACAGCCTGTTCTGGTCTTTTTGTTTCATGTAAACCGCGCTGATATCGAATAGTGCGGTATATAAGAGACTGTAATAAATAAATAAATAAATTTTACCCCACATTGCACATATGTAGTGCCATGGCCTTCAGGAGCTACAGCTGGGACTTGAACCTGTGACCTTCTGCCCCAGGACATGCTGGCTGTGTGTACTGCATCATACTGTTGCCACAGAGGCAAGTCAGTCCCTGGGGATAACATGACTGTTCATCAGACAGAACTTGTCTGTTGAACTGCACACCACCCACCTGAACAGGGCTTGGCCTTGGTCTGCTGTGGGCATATGCCACTGCCCTCTCCACCACCAGCACCCCTCCCCCACCATGCTGAAATGCCCATATACTGCTGGTGCTGGTGGTGTGCAGTCCCAGGCCATCCAGTGTACAGGTAGGCGGCTGCCTAGAGTGTGGGGTCTGGGGTAGGGGTGCCTACATAGACATCCACGATGCCCCCCGGTACCACCTGCCAATGTTATGTGCCCTTTGGGGTACCTTCTGGGTAATGTCCCCTGGATGGGACACTGTGGAACACAGATTAGTGGGCATATTTGACCTTGGTCAGTTGCTGTCTTGCTGATTTCCAGATTTTGCATTCCTATGTGCCACCTAGGCATCTGCCTAGCCCACCCTGTGCCCCAGCTTCCCCATTGCAAGTCCCACCTGCAGCCCCCTATGCCCCATTTGCAGCATCGCCATGGTGTCTTTTCATACCTGGGCACTATGCTGTTTCTGCACATGTAGCACTACTATCACTTTTTTGGGCTCCCTGCCTATGCTGTACATTGCTGACACTTAAATGGTTTCTCTCTCCTGCAAATGTGCATCTAACGACAGGTTTTCACTTGCGGTAATGTTCAGCCCTTCAGTTCCCCATGTTAGTGTAGCAGGAGCCTCTCCCTGCCCACTCCCAGCCCATTAACCCCTTCTCTCTGCCCTCTCTCCACCCTCTTTGGGACAACGCTGCCAGAGACTTTAACACGCGATAACGTTGCAGCTGGTTACATTAGCGCGCGTTAACGTTACATTTGGTAACATCATGCGTTAACGTTACATTTGGTAACGTTATCACGCGTTAACGTAGCCACTGCTACGTTACTGCACTTTAGTACACATACCCCTTAGAGTATTTTAGCCTGTTAGCATTGAATACTGTACCCTATATGTGTAACTGCTGATAGCAGCACTTACACATACAAAGTCAGGCCTTTCTCAGAGAAGATGTAAATCTGTGGAGCAGCTTTCCACACAGCTATTCAACACTTATAGACAAAAGAATACCAAAAGGATATGTATAACTATAGCAAGGCCTTTGACTGTGTAAATCATGAGAAACTCTGGGCTACATTAAGAAGCATGCTGATGATACCACATTACCAGCTGAAAGTGAAGATAATCTGATACATTTGTTTCTCAAGATTAAGGAGCATAGTCTTAAAAAAGACCTGTATCTTAACGCAAAAAATACTAAAGATCCTGAAAACTGGCAAAATCAATAAGTTTGTCATTGATGGAGAAGAAATAGTGGACAACTTTAATCTGCTTAGATCAATAATCAATAAAGAAACGACAAACAATAAAGAAATCTGCCAATGCTCTTGGCAGAATGGATATGAAGGACCTAGACAGGATTCTCAAGAGCTGAGATGTATCTCTCATAAACAAAAATTGAACTTGTCCAAGCCATGGTATTTTCAATAATGGCATATGGATGCAAAAGTTGGACAGTGAAAAAGATAACAAGAAAATCGTTGCCTTAAAATTATGGTAGTGGAAAGAATACTGTGTATACCATGGATTGGCTGAAGAACAAACTAGTCATCTCTAGTTGACCTCAAACCTAAGCTATCTTTATAAGCTCAGATGGCAAGATTTTGACTTTCATACATTGGACACATCATGCAAAGAGAGAGTTCATTAGAGAAATACATCATGTTTGGCAAGATTGAAGGTCAACATAAAATAGGAAGGCCAGCAATGAGATGGATCAATACAATAACAGCAGCAATGGATGCCATTGTATCAACAATTAGCTGCCTGACTGAAGCCTGAACACAGTTTAGAGCAACTATCCAGAGGGTCGCCATGACTCAGCACTTAACAACAACATAGATACCTATGGTGCCTCTATAACATAGGAACAATATAATGCCCATGAGCCTTCTTTATCTATTGTGCCTTGTTACTAAATTACCCTCCAAGAATGGAAATGAGCTTTTATAAAATCCCTTTCTGATATATGGGTAAATGTATGTGTACATGCTGTATTCATCTAATAATTTCTGAAGTAAGCAGAGGCATTCGCGAGGCTCTTACGTGCTCCTCTGGGATGCTCCTGACAGACACATTTCACCACTGCAAATTTTCAAAGGAAGTGTGATTTCCCCTTTGTATATCCACACAAAGTTCCAAGCTAAAAATGCCCATGTATTAAGTGGGCAATTAAGTGGGCTATATGAAAATTACATGCAAATGTTCTTGGATGTCTTTTTAATACTTGCTCCAAATAAGGATTTAAGAAATAATCATAAAGGGACACCATACCTCGTATATATCATATGATATAAATTTATGAAAGAGTTTTCATATGGGTAAACCTCAAACTCAATTGAAATCTAGGTTCATATAAGAACATAAGAAATGCCTTGCTGGGTCAGACCAAGGTCCATCAAGCCCAGTATCCTGTTTCCCGCAGTGGCCAATCCAGGCCACAAGTACCTGGCAGGTTCCCAAAGAGGCACAAAGGTTCCACAATGCTTTTCCTAGGGTAAGCAGTGGATTTCCCAGGTCCTCTTTAATAATGTTTTATGAACCTTTCCTCCAGCTTTTACTACATCCTCCAGTAACAAATTCCAGAGTTTGATTATGCATTGAGTAAACACATATTTTCTCTTATTAGTTTTAAATAGGTTGCATTGTAGCTTCATTGCGTGTCCTCTAGTTTTTCTACTTTTTGATGGTGTAAACAATCAATACACGATTACCCATTCCACTCCATTCATTAATTTATAGACCTCGATTATATCCCCCTAAGCTGTCTCTTTTGCAAGTTGAAGAGCCCCCAACCTTTTAAGCCTCTCGCCATAGGGATATCCTTTAATTCACTTTATCATTTTTGTTGCTCTTCTATGTACCTTTTATAACTTGGCTATATCCTTTTTAAGATATGGCGACCAGAATTGCCCACAATTTTCCAGGTGCATTTGCACCATGGAACGATACAGAGTTATTATAATATCCTTTATGTTATTCTCCATTCCTTTCCTTATGATTCCTAGCATTCTATTTTCTTTCTTGGCCGCCACTGCACACTGGGCAGAGGGTTTCAATGTATTACCCACAATGACGCCTAAAGCTTTTTCCTGGGTGGTGGTTTCTAAGGTGGTACCTTGCATCATTTAACCATAGGGGTAAAATCACCGCCAGTAAGGGCAGCATTAAGGTGCCTCAAGCCATATAAGACAGTGGGCGGGTAGGGGGCATGCCAGCGTTAGGGTGCCTTGGGCCATTTAACGTGAGCTAACAGGACTTAGTGCAGTAAGGTGACAAGACACCCTAAGGAGAGACAAGGCACCTTAATATGTGATAAGGTGCCCTAACATGAGATAAGGTGCCCTAAAATGAGATAAGCTTCAATGATAAAGTCCCCTACCAAACAAAAATTAATTTTTTTGTCGGAGCATACCGAGGGAGGATAGAAACTAATCTTCATCCACACCAGACGGTAGACTTCTTTTTTTTCATAAATAGGTTCACCACCCTATAAGTAGTTTAACTAAAAATGCCACTTATCTGAAACTGAGATCAGTTGAAACAAAGGTCGCATTCACCGCTGTCATTCATTTAAAGGTTGAAACACATGACGTGCATGTTTCGGGAATTGTTCCCTGTCTCAAGTGCCTTGCCCAGCCATAATAATGTGCAGGTACTACAGATGATTTTAATGATACTTCACAGATTACTAATAGTAGGTCTTCAATTTCATGTTTAGTTCTTTCAACATCCTTGGATGTATACTTTTCTACGTCTTCTTCAGTAAAGACCAAATCAAAGAATTCATTCAGTCTCTCTGCTATGTCCTTGTCCTCTCTCATGTACAGTGTTAATTCAGATTTACCTGGATAATCAGCCAAGTTTAAATCAAACTTTTTTAAAAAATCTACAATTACTCAAATTTGTCTTTTTGAAATATTTGAATAAAATAATAATAATGGTATAATTTGTCCACATGGAAAAGGCAGATTGTTTTCAACTGGGTCCTGGTGAGACAGAGGAAAAGTTACATATCCAAGGTCATGCAGGGTCAGTTGCCATGGCACCACGGCTCCATTACGGAGCCACAAATGCCGACCACCACCGAGATTGTCCGTTTCCCACAGCCAGACCCCCAAGTCGGCCTTCCATGGCCAGGATCCGGCTGCAGGGAACCTCCTGCATACCTCCCGGTCTTGTCCTCACTGGCCGCCACTGCTACCCCACGTCCAAGGGGACTTATTCCTCTGAGGTGGAATAAATCCCCCATCTAACCAGCCTACTTCAGACATACAGGACTGACCTCAGAATAGGCCCTGTACATTCAGGCTGACAGCCCACCCATGCAACACCCTCGCTCCACTTTCTGCCCCCCCCCCCCAATCTATGGTTCCCTGTACAACTCCACTGTTTGTATAAGGAGCCTTGCATGAGGATGGCAAGGGGGATGAATAGCATGGATGGACATCCAGGCAGGGTGTACATCCCTGCTTTTTGTTGCTTGGAATAGACCCCATAGTCCATGCATTTTATTTTAGGACTGCATAGGTTATCTGTGTAGCGGCTAAATATAATTGCTATATATAAGTGGGTAGCAGTCAGCGATGACTATGGGGTATGTTTACTAAACTGCGGTAATGTCACCTGCGTTAGGTTCCACGGTAATGGTACAGATGCTCATATAAAGGCATGGGCGGTGCATCGTTATGGCAAGCCGTATCAGCTAACGTGCGTTACAAGGCGCCTTAGACTAATGCGCATTACAAGGCGCCTCATAAGGCACTTTACAAGGCGCCTTGTAAGGTGCCTTATAAGTAAGGTGCCTTATAAGGTGCCTTGTCAGATGCCTTATAAGGTGCCTTATAAGGTGCCTTGTTAGGCGCCTGCTAAGGTGCCTTGTTAGGTGCCTGGTAAGGTGCCTTGTAAGTAAGGTGCCTCATAAGGTGCCTTATAAGGTGCCTTGTTAGGTGCCTTATAAGGTGCCTTGCAATTTGCCCCATAAGGTGCCTTGTAAGTTGCTCCATAAGGTGCTATGTAAGGCGCCCTATAGGGCTCCTTAGACTAAGCGCTGTATTAGGCACCCCTGGACAAGGCACCTTAGAAGGCACCCTGGGTTATGGAACCATAGGTTAAGGTGGCCCAACAAGGTTACGGTGCCCTAGGTTAGTGTGCCCTAAGGGCTGCAAAGTGCTTCAGGATGACATGCATGACCTGTGAGGCATAGAGACAGATGGAGCCCTAACACTAGATAGAGCACCGAGGAAAGGCAATGAACAGGTGAGTGAAGGAGGGAGAGCTGGGAGCTGCTGAATCGGCGATATCTGCGGGCATCCCATGTGGCTGCCAGTACTGTTGACAAACATGGTGAGGGCAACTGTACCACAGCACAGGGTGTCAGCAATGTAAAGTACTGGAAAGACAGTGGGTGGCAGACTATGGGAATATGTGTCCCCCAGTGGAGACTGAGGTGGCAAGATAGTTACAATGATGGGTGGACAGAGGATTGGTGGTGCCATGCAGATCAGGCACAGGTGAGGCAAGCATGGAGAGGCGCAATGCAGGAAAGGGTAGCAGTGCAGGACTTGGGGTGGCAGCCTGCACAGGCAGACAGGACTCTACACAGCTGACAGATGCAGATAGACGGACCGAAGGAATGTTGGCAACTGTGGCGAGGGTATTATGGGCTGGCAGCACAGATCTGGAAAAATATGACTGTTACAGGCATGCAAACTATTTGAGTAGGATAGGCATGAAAAGAGGGAACAACAAGGAATTGAACCCATGAATACTGCTGAGAACGGCATTGTACTAACCAGTAGGCTATACCTCTGTGGTGTATGCCACAGCAATGGCTGGGTACAGAAGGACTACAGGTCACCACACAAACTGTCTGCTCTGAGTGCCAGGATAGGGTAACCCCACCACTACCCATGATGCAATACATAAGCTGAATAGCTGTCTACAGCTGATCACCAAATGGGGTCTGCACCTCTCCGGTACCTCAGCTTGGAAAGACGAACTGACAGTGTGTGATACTGGCACAGAGTAGCTACAGACCATGCCATTGTGCTGGTTCTGTTTTCACCCTGAGGGATAGGATGGGTGCCCAGCACTAGGTCCGCAGTACATGTGGTGCTAGAGATAGATCCTGCTGTATGTTACCATCACTGCTAGTGTGTGACAGGTGTTCCTTGCAGTGCATCTGAAGGTGATTTGATGTCCATCTGTATCCTGAAGTCACATGTAGCTTCCGGGACCAGGCACCACCCAGATTATTGTGTACCCAGTGTTAGGGTCTGGCTGATATGGGCACCTGTTATTAGGGCAAAGGGGTTTCTAGACTTGCATAAGGTTTGTGTAGCAGTGCCTCTACATGTCAAAGTGGTATACAATATGTACCCAAAGGGCCCACAACCACCATTTTTGTAGGTAAGGGACAGGTGCCTGCATCCCAGTGAAGCAACCTCCATCCTGCTGGTATAAGACAGCCTTCCAGTGTTGGTGGGCTAAAGCCATACCTGTGACTGGGGCAGTGGCAGACCAGCAGTAATGCTGGGATAGGTCTGGAAAACCCCAACTATCATTCACCAGCAGATGGCACAACCAGGATGCACCTGCAGCACCCTACAAGGTGTTCCAACCATGCATAGTCTAACTGCAGACAGTCCACTTGCCAGTCCATAGTGCATGCTCACAGAAAAACTATGTGCACCAAGCAGGTATCTCAGTGATTGGGCTCCAGCACTAGGAACATACAAATATCCCTGGAGACAGCTAGCAATTGGGCCATCAAAACAGTGAACACACAAATATCACTACAGATAGATGCTATTTAGTACTATGTGGGAACCTAGACATGCCATGGTCACTGCTTGGTCAGAGTGAGTGCCTTCCCAGCATGCCATGCTGTGGCCACCCTGTCCATAAAGGCAGTGGTCGGGCACTACAGTGTCCCAGCCATTGCCCCACACCCTGTGAAGTTGCATCCTGGCCAATCCACCCTGTCCAAGTCCTACCCACAATACTCCACAATACTCCTCATTATGCACATATTCAGGCTAATGCTGGTAACAGTGGGACATTGTGTGCGGTGTGGGCAGCCACAGAACAATGGATAGACATACACACACATACACTCCTATTGCAACATTGTGCAAAGATAGGGGTGGTTGGCAACCCTGCGTGCCACACTGGTCCTGATCACAGTGCCGACATTGCTAAACTGTGCAGGAGGTAGTAGAAGTGCTCTGGTGATAACTGCAGCTCCGTGCTGGGGCCAACAGCCTGACTCTCCATGCAGCTTTGGATTGTGGAGCCTGTGTGAGTGGGTGTTTGTACCCCTGTTCGCCGCTGCTTTGGGCTTTGCACATGTTGCTGTTGTATCTGCATTGTAGGGTAAAATATAGGGACATGCTCTGCAGGCTCCACAGCTAGGACTTGAACCTGCAACTCCCTGCTTCTGGGCATGCTGGCTGTGCGTACTGTACCACACTGCTGTCACAGATATCTGGTAGTCCCTGGAGCTACCTGTACATTTCCTCAGCCAGACCTTTTATGTTGTACTGCACACCACATACTGGTACAGGGCATGGCCTAGGTCCACTGCAGGCAGGTGCCACTGACCCTCCAGCACAGGCACACACACCCCCTGACATGCTGACATGACCATATGCTATCAGTGCTGGTTCTGCACAGTCCCAGGGCACCCACTGTGTGGGTAGACGGTTGCCTAGGTAGCGGAATCTGGGGTGTGGAGGCATACATGGGCATCCTCACATCTGCCCCATCACTGCCTGCCAGTATTATGTCCCTTCCGCTTGGGGGAAGGTTGGCTGGGGGGATGTCAGGTCAGTGCCCTAGCAACTGTTAGCTAGGGTGGACCAGGTAGATGTAGGCGGATTGTGTTTGACCTTTGCAGCTGCTGTCCTGCTGATGTCCGGTTTCTATGTTCCTATGTGCCACCTAGGTGACTGCCTAGCCCACCCTGTGCCCCAGCTACCCCCAATACATATGCCACCTGCAGCCCCCTATACCCCATTTGCACCATCGCCATAGTGGCCTTTCATACTTGGGCACTATGCTGTTACTGCAAATGGAGCACTACTATCAGTGTTCTTGGGCTCCCTGCCTATGCTGTATATTGCTGACACAAAAATGGTTTCTCTCTCCTGCAAATGTGCATCTGACAACAGGTTTTCATTTGCTGTACTTTTCAGCCCTTCAGTTCCCCGCATTATTGTAAAAGGACCCTCTCCTCGCCCACTCCCCGCCCATTTATTTATTTTATTTATTTATTTAACAATCATTTATATACCGCATCTTCCAAAGATCAGGTGCGGTTCACAATAAACAACAATTAACAAATCAAAGTTTGTTTTACATATAACATCATATAACCAAAAACAATAAAGTAGATAAACAACAATGTTAGGGTTGAACAGCACGGAACAGTGCAAACTATATACAGTATTTACAGATACATATTATGTAGGGCTTTAGCATTGAGCAAGTACAGTTTCGGCTATAAGATTGTATGTTTAGGTCATTGGGATTTATTTATTTATTTATTTATTTAACAGTATTTCTAAACCGCCTTATCTTAATAATCAAGGTGGCATCACAGCAAGCAATCAGGTAAAGTGTGTGTGTTGTACATGCAGTGAGGATAAAACTTAGTTGTGTGAGGGATGTGTTGGGTGCTTGATTTGTTTGAGCTATATACAGGGTGGGCTATTTACAGTGGTGCTAGAATCATATTTTATATATATTCAGTTGTTTGGGAGGATTGGAGTGCTGTTATCCATTCTCTTAGGTTATGTGATGTGACCATAGTGCTCTATGAACAGCATGGTTTTCAGTTGTTTTCTGAAGTCTTTGAGGTCTGGAGTTGCCCTTAGATCGTCCGGTAGATTGTTCCATATTGTTGGAGCAGCCATGGAGAGAGCTCTGTCTGTTGTGTCCTTGCGTGTGTGCTTGTACTCATTTGGGGTGCTGACTCGGTTGCGTGTTTGACTTCTTCTGGGACGTGCGCTGGTTTCCGGTTGTATGAGCAGGTGGAGGCCCCTTCTCTCCGCCCTGTCTCCACCCTCTGGGGTGTTTACCATGGCTGGGAACGCTAACACTCGTTAGGTAACGTTAACGCATGGTAACATTACATAGCGCGCATTAACGTTACATAGCATGCATTACTGTAGCCGCTGCTACGTTACCGCAGTTTAGTAAACATACCCCTATGTATATTCAGCATCACTGATTATACACACAGTGCCTTTGGCTACGCACATTTTTTTTAATGACTAGAATGAGAATTTTGTCCTGCTAAAACTAACAAGGGAATGCAAGCTTACTTCTGAAAAAACATTTATTTATTAATTTAGCTGTATTTATGTACGGCCTTTCATTGGGTCAAGGCAGTTTACAGAGAATGAATGTTAAATACATCAAACAACATCTGAACTATATACATCATGCATCTTGAGTTCATAAATATATAGAATTATAAACTATATACTGCATTAGTGGTTGTCTTCTGGTTATGTTCTATCATGGGGGGAGGGGCTATGTGATAGAGTTGAAATGCTCTGTGAATAGATGTATCTTCAGATATTTTCTGAAGTTTTTGAGGTCTGTGATATTCCTGAGCTTATCAAGTAGTATTCCAGACAGAGGGTGTATACAGTTGAAAAGCGCATTTACATGCTTACTGGGTGGGTTTGGTTCTGATGTGGGGGATGATGAGGATTTTCATTGTTGAGGTCCATCTAGAGCTGTGTTGTTGGGAGAGCTGAAGAAGCGTGAGGATTTCTGTGGGGGGGGGGGGGGGGGTTTGGAGTGGATCGCTTTGTGAGTTAACATGATAGTTTTGAAGTTTATTCTGCTTTGTAGTGGAATCCAGTGGAGCTGCTTGAGTATATGTGTGATGTGATCATGTCTTGCTGCTCCTTGTAGGGTCTTTGCAGTTGAGTGGAGTGTTGTTTGCAGGGGTAGGATTGTGGATTGTGGTAGGCCTTGGTAGATTGCACTGCAGTAGTCCAGGTGAGGTATTATGGAGGCTTGTAGAACAGTGCGGAAGTCTGTTGGTTGTACAAGTGATCAGAGTTGTTCCAGTGCCTTTGCTTTGCAGTATATAGTCCAGGTAATTTTGTTGATGTGGGTTTTGAATGTGAGGTGTTGATTGAGGGTGATCCCAAGGTATCTGACTTCAGTCTGGGTTTTAATTGTTGTGTTGTTCAGTGTTATTGAGGGGGAGGGGATGAAGGTGGTGCCTTTTGTTATATAGAGGGCCTCCATTTTGTTGTAATTGATTTGAAGTTTGTTGTCCTTTAGCCAGTTGGTTACCTCGGTGAAGCAGTCCTGGTGGGCAGATAGTGAGGGTTGGTTTGTGTTGATTGGACCATAGATCATGATATCGTTGGCATAGATGTGAATGTTGAGTTTCTGTGATCTTATGATTGTGCATAGCGATTGCAGGTAGAGGTTGGATAAGAGTGCGAAAAGGGTGCATCTCTGGGGGACTCCGTGAGTCAGCTTGTATGGGGTGGAGGTGTTTTGTCCAATATTTATTTGTTGGTTTTTATCTGTGAATTAAGAGGTGAACCATTTGAATACTGTGTCTTGAATTCCATTGGTTCAGAGACGTTGCAGTAGGATTTGGTGGTTTATGGTGTCAAAGGCCGAAGATTTAAAGGAAGCCTTGGTTGATGCGCTGCATTCCTTGAATTATAGTATTTATCAGGGTGGTCATAAGTGTTTCTACTCTGTGGTGAGGATGGAATCCATGCTGCTGTGGGTCCAGTAGGTTGTGTTTGTCAATATGGCCTTGGAGCTGGTGTTGGACGGTTTTCTCGATGATATTGGCTGTAAATTGAAGGCTGACAATGGGTCTGTATGATGAAGAGTCAGAGGGGTCCAGGGTAGATTTTTTCAGTGTTGGATGTATGGAGGAGGTCTTTAGGCATCTGGGCATGATACCTTGTTGAAGTATTGAAGCATGAATAGAGTAGAGCTTTACTCTCCATTGCATAGTTCTGTAAAAGCAATACAAACCTACCTAAAAGCACTCTCCTATTTAGAGCAACCATCTTCTATCTGAAGCCAGGCATTCTTGCCATTCTGAGTTTTCATCAGGCCTCTGGGCACATTCCCAGCATGGCCAGTGGGAGGGAGATAGTGTGTATGGAAAGAAGCACAGCTGACTACACAACTCCAGACACTGTCTTCCTTACTCATATCTCCATACTAGCATACAAATAGTCATAAAGAGAAAGGTCACAGAGATAATCTTGATAAATAGTTAATAGCTCCGTTTTCTCCCTCCTTCATTGTTATTGATTGAATGGCTAGCAGGTGTGACATCCAGCACACAAGCAGCTGAAAATTAGGACACGAAAATCTTAAAGGGGAAGAAGATGAGCATGTGGAAGTCACTCCAAGGAGAGGGTCAGTCTCTGCGTGAACACAGAATTCATTTATGAGAACTGGAGCTTAAGAGTCGGTATTTCAGCCCTTGCCTCTCTGCACTGTCTGCAGCAGCTACAATGATGCTCGCCAACCTGCACACAAACATCAGCCTATAAACCCCCATTCTCAGCACTATATTCCAGCACCAGTGTAGTTAATTTCCCCTCCCCTCCCCCCTCCCCCACTATCGCATCAACTGGCAGCTGAAAATCCATATTTCCAGCAGTGCATAATCAGTAATGCACACTACCCTACACAGTCATATTCTCATACAAAATGAGGCTGCGCTATTCCTCTCAATTAATTTCGATGGCTATGAAATAGAGGCGACTCCTCTGAATTGTATGCAGATCTTTGTTATGGCTTGCTTTCACTACGCATGCTAGTATTTTAATAGAAGTGGGAAACTTGATGGGGCGCATTTTAAGGTTATCGGACTGTATCAGACGACCGTTGTGAAAAGCTTTGCATTTTAGCCAGACACCATGCAATGATTTGCAAGATATGAACAAAGAATGTGAACAGCGGCATTATGCATGCAGAAGCCCAGACAGCTTCAGCCCAAGCATCAATGTCATTTGCTTTGGAAATACTGTGTAAGTCTCTGCAGATACACCACATGACCTTAGTCTTTTCATTAATGCCATCCTCATGGTAACACCAAGTTTTGGTCCATCTAGCAACTGGAAGGTGAATAGGAACCATAGCTACCACTGTAAATCTCATTTAGCTCGTGCCTTTCAAGTAGTAGATCAAGGCAAGTTACAATCAGCTACTTTAGGTATGTCTCTGTCCCTGGAGAGCTCACAATCAAAGGTTCTACCTGAGACAATGGAGTGTTAAGTGACTTGCCCAAGGCCACAAGGAAAGTTTGTGGGATTCAAACCCTGGTCTTTCTGATCCTAAGCTATTGCCAATCTCATTCTCTGTCCTAACCAACTGTCTAATGCCCACATCTTCAGTAATGCCTTCTTAGACTCTGGTGCTTCTGCATACGAGACGTCCATGCATTGGATATCCTCCGACTCTAAAGATCCAGTGTCAGCATTGACCGGCGTAGCTCTCCAGACATCAGATATATTCATCTGCTCTTTAGATAGCTGAACTGTATAAAGTTAGGACAGTTTATTTTCTGCTCTAACTTTAGGCAGCAATCACCCTTGCCCCACGCAAGGCTATTCAGAGGCATGTCCAGTTAGTTCCACTCAGCAGAGTTTATTTGGTTAGCAGATCCTCTAACTGGATAAACTGATTGAACATTGGTCCTTCTGTTTTTTTTTTTTTACTTTGCAGCACCAATTTCTTCAAGACCTCACTACTACTTTAGCTGTCCTAATGGAATAAAAGAAGTCAGCAATTTAATCTGTGGATCAAAGCCAAGCTCTAGTGTACAGCAGTTACCTCCCAGACAAGCGACTGTGTTCTTATTGCAATAACCTAATCTGAATACCAGCTGCGTGAGCCTCGGTCATCATAGGAAATATCAAATCTTCTGACATAATATTAAGTTTTAACTAAAGCTGTCAGCTATCCCACCTGCACCAAAGCATCTTGGTTTTGAAGTTTTCTTTGCTTTTTGTGAAATCTTATCCCAGGAAATTGGATGCCTACTCTCTTCCCCAGCATTTATGCCCTTTAGCTGTCTTGATTATTCTGAATTTAAATAAAGAAATGGATAAGCCTTTCACAGAGTGGAAAAGTAGCTTAGTGTTAGGAGCAGTAGGCTAAGAGCTTGGGGAACTACGCCCCCCATTCGTGCTCTTGTGATCTTGGACAAATTGCTCAACCTGCTGTTGTCCCAGGTATAAACATAGATTCTAAGCCCGACAGGGAAATACCTGCTTTCCATGAATGTAATGGGACCTGAACTACTACTGAAAAAGTGTGAGCTAAACCTCAATAAATGAGACATAATTTCCTTCCTTAGTACAGAAATCTGCACATAGTTATATTAAAGTTCATCAGGGGGCATATTAATGAAGTGCGTTAACTGTTAGCATGGGGTTTAGCATATAGTAAGCCCACTGTACTTTAGCATGGGCTCTGCTCTAAAAACGTGCACTAACTGGTTAGAGAGTGATAAGGTGGGGACTGGGTGAGTTAGGGGCACCGATGTGGCATCACAGCTGTTGCCATTAGTGCAGGTGCACTTCATGCCACCCCCAGAGCCCTCCTCTGCCACTTAGTGCTGTATCATATGGTTGCAACAGCAGGGGGATGTGCACACCCACTCCCTGAGGTTAACAAGGGCCTCCGTGCTAGATTTGAGGCACAAATGTGCGCTAATATCCCTCTATGTCATCACTTTTTATGGAGGTCGCAAGAAAAGCGGGCGAAACGTGGAGTCATCTGGTGACCATAGGCACTGACCAATGACAAGGCAGGTTTCAAAATATTCAATATCAACCAATAGCAGGGCAGCTTTTTAAAATGCCCGATGGCATCACAATATTTTCTGACCTCCCTAAGATCTCAGCTCAACTGAGCAAAACTGGTTTGTCTCCTATAAGAAATTAGGTTAGAAGTAAAAGGAACATGAAAAGTGGCAGCCAGGAGTTATTGGGTTCTTTCTTATCTGTGGCGGGAATTTGAAGGCAATAGGATGAGGGATTCAAAAATGATGTGGAGGTGGAGGGACACAATGATCTCATAAGGAATTTTACCCTATAGAAAACTTGGTTAAAAATGTGAGCTCTTTAATAAATCACTAGGGTTAACTAGCTTCTGAAAAACAAAGGTCTGTCCTGAATTTAATTATGCCTTTCTCATATTTCTATCTTCCCCACCCGTGAGCACCTTACTCATATCTTAACATAACAATTTGCTCTCCTGCCCTTTTCTCTTTTCATCAGCAGTGGAGTCCTCTGTCCAGATCCTTCGCATTTCGCTGTGTTTTCAAATCCTGCAGGTTGATAGCTTCACTTATTGAATTAGGAAAAATTGGAACTTTCACAAACTGTGATATAAATCATTATCTCTAAGTTAGCAGATGCGCTCTCACTGGGGTAGCGTCATGTTAATAATTCTGCCACCATATTAGTACTGATTGGTAAATTTTGCCTCGTCTTTCTCAGCTGGATCAGCCGCACTGGAATTGCAGCAATTACTCCATTTTCCTTTTCGCTATGTGAGCAAAGACTTTTTTTTCCCAGCTTCCAATTCATCCTTCCTAATGAATGTAATTCAATAACTCGTTACTCATAAAACCCCAAAGATCAATACTTGCAAACAAAAAAATCACCAAAGGCATAGCCGCAATAGCAAAATGATGCATAGAGGTGTGCAGAAAAAAAGCAAGATTTCTCTACCTAGCAACTAAGAGTGGTACATTGTAATAGCGCTATTTGGGGCATGCTTACTAAGCTGTGGTAATGGTTACCGTGGGTCCAACAGTAGCACGTGTCAAGTACATTACAGTAACCGTTACTGTGTGCCAAATATGCCGACACACTAAAAAGGATCCTGTACTAGCTGTGTAGCGTTGGTTAGGGTGGGCACTGGGTGACCAGGCGTGGAGCGTGAGCATTGAGGTTAGCATGGGTGTCTTTAATGCAAGCTAACTGTCAATGTTGCAATTAGCATGGGTGCTTTTACCACCAACTTACTGGGTAGCATTAAGTGCACCTGCGATAATTGAGGCAACTTGCTTAGTATTGGTGTAGTTCAGAATCTTCATTAGCTACATAGGGACATGCCAGACATGCCTTAATTTCTTATAGCTGATCTGGCGCTACCTCATACTAAGTTAAGAACATAAGAACATAAGACATGCCATACTGAGACAAACCAAGGTCCATCAAGCCCAGTATCCTGTTTCCAACAGTGGCCAATCCAGGTTTAGGGGCTGAACACGCAGTAAGCTGCCACATTTCAGTAAACATGCCCCTTCATCTCCCTATTTATTTATGTATTTAAATTGGATTGCTCTATATTTCCTTTTGGACATCGAGGAAGAAAGACCTAGCAATCTATTTCCAATTGCACCTTGCCAAGAAAACCTAGGGGATAGTCACAACATGGACAACTACCATAGGTTCTCCAGAAGTCAATGGTACTTAACAACAACTCTATTCTCTCAAACATAATTTCAAAAAATATTCTTCAATCTTGACATTTCAGTTTGTAATTTTTAACCACCCAAAGACTATAGGCCTGATTCTGTCCTGGACATAGAAGCCCTCTGTACGTCCGGTCTGAACCGGATGTACAGAGAGTGTCGCGATTCTGATCCCGTGGGGCACGTCTAACCCCACGGGATCAGAATTGCGAACAGTCCTGTACATGCAGGCCGGGACTGTGATTCAGTCAGGGCTTTACAATGGAGCCGCGGCATCATGGCATCCCTGGAATGGGAGTGTGTGGAAGGTTTCTTTTGCCATATCATCAGCTTTGAAGAATACAGGGATATTCTTGATGGATTGTCACCTCCATGACATGGATACAGATCTTCTTGTATATAAACATTATGGAGCTGTCATTAAACAATTTCCTGACAAACCAAAAAGGCCAAGAAGTGGTCCCTTTAATGGCATAACGGCAAAGAAAAAATGCAACAGTATATGCACAGTTATGGCCAAACCTTTAAGTCTTCTAAAGATGCGTATGGGCATGCCTCTGCTTCCATTTGCCAGGCATTTTTTCACATTGTTGGCCAGAAACAAACTTTTGGCTCCTATCTGCCATCTCATCTGTGCTGTTATCTCTGCAAAGCACTCTTAAATCAATAGAGTGGCTAGACCAAGAGTCTCACAGCATTGTCTGGAGAGGATGCGATGGTCAGCCTGGTACCTTAATTCTAGAGCAGCCTAGTCCCATCACAGGTTAGCTGAACATACTCCCCTTCTGTTTTTAGTAGTTTCTCAGTTTGTTGTACTCAATTAAAAACCTGCAGAGGGAGATTACTACCCTGCTGCTTAGGTGAATAATTCTTTAGCTGCACCGTATGATTTATGATCCACTAGAAAATGTTTAAGAAAATGTCATTCCGAACCCTGAGCCGCTTAGCATAGGATTGGCCACTCATGTTAATGAAAAATGGATTCCCAAGCAACAGTCACTTGCACAGCTGAATCTCGATAATAAATGATGCAACAGCAATCTGAGCACAGGGATTTGTAATTAACATCAGAGCGGGGCGAGGAATGTTTCTGAGATGTCGGCCTTGAATTCGAATCAACTGAGCAACCTGCTATGTGGCCCTCCTACCCCTCTGTGCTGTTCTGTTTCATGCCAAACATACGGACAAATGGCAGGGTAGCAAAGGCCGCTTTTCTAAAAACGTAAACTAAAGATGCACATCTTTTGCAATTTCGTATGTCTGATTGTGCCCACTTTAATCTGTGTCCCTCTACCACATTTCACATCAGTAAATTTAAAAAGAACCATCACTTGAAATAGTGTGAGACTAAGGCGCTGAAAATCTGTGGTTCCGCACCCTGACCCCTCCTTCGCTGCTTGGAGCCAGAGAGCACTGGCATAGGGAAGCACCTGGCTGTTCCTGGTCCTGACCTGATTCAGCAACCCATCCTGCCCTCCCCGCAAGACTGACCCCACCTCCAGGAATTCTTTAAGGTGGCAGTTAAACTTTGGGATCAGACGAGGCAGGGGGTAGACAAAGCGGAGAGAAATCCAAACGTGAGGATCTGACAATGACCAGCACAGTTAGGGATCACTCAGGAATCACTGTTGCCTGTGAAAAATGGAAGATGGGATAAGCAGGTGGGGATGGGGGACTCCAGGGGCTGGAGAGGATGGGCAGAAAATAATGGAAATACAAAGAAAACAAAAAATTTAAAACAGTCCTGTGCACACCCCTACAGAGAAATAGGCGACTATTGAACAATGCTTACAAGTTATTTGTCTGAAGCTAAGGCCCAGTGCCCTTGTGATGATTTCAAGCTAACTGGTATTTAGTTAGAGCAGGACATGTTCCAGATAGATATTCAAGGTCATATGTCAAGCTCTTATGATAAACTATTGCCCACATTCAGGTCTGAAGAACTCTTCTGCGATCAGTTACTGAAGTTCTTGAATTTTCAGGGCAATCACTTCATAAACAGCCACAACAACCATTTTCTTGCTAAATCAGCCTAATGGTTAGAGAAGCACTTTGAGAGCCAGGGAGGTGAGGGTTTGTATCCCACTGCTATTCCTTGTGATATTGAGACAGTAACTTAACCCTACATTGCCCAGGCACAAACTTAGAATGTAAGCTCTCTGGGGACAGGAAAATTTCCTACTGTACCTGAATGTAACGTTCCTTGAACGTCTGAGAAAGGCATGAGCTAAATCCATACTCTTCCACTAGTGCATGCTTGCTGCATTACAAGAAGAAATTCGTCCTCCACTTTCACCCCACATGCAGGTCTGTCATCACTGCAAATGGTGGGAGTTGAGTGGCAAACATCTCCAGCACAAATCTGCAGTCATTTTTCGAGAATAGCTGAGCAAAACATTCCACGTTCTTCTGCAGCCTTGTGAGCTGCAAACAGCTTTTCACAAGGAAATCTGAGACAATGAATGCCATGGCGACTCTTCCAGTATGACGTCAACCACCGGTACGGTCACATTCACTTTCTTCTGCATGAAAGAGCTTGCTCTTCTCCACGAACAGGCATGGAGCTTGCAAGCAGAGGCTGAGGCACTAGCTTAAGAAATTGTACCACATTTTCGATAATAGAAGAAATAAAGATCGTGGAATAAAAGCCAATGAACTGTGATTTTTTTTCTAGATAATGGGAGGTTTTCTGCAATGAAATATTGGATTACGTGAGCTCAGTCATTACACGAAAGAGGTATGGCTTAGTTGCCTCTATCTAGAAAGCATCCATGCTATTGTTTCCATTTGATTTAAGTGATCATCAAATATATTTCCTGGGACGTTCTGGTGGCTGTATTGACTGATCCTTTCAGCTCTTCTTTAGGTCCTGGATGTCTGGAAATGGGTAGACATGGTTTCTCTTCAGAAGAGCAGAAATAAAGAGGGCGCTGGGAACTATGGGCTGGCTACTCTGACCTTGGGGATGAGCAAATTCATGGAAATTGCTGCTAAAAAAGCAGACAGTGCAGTTTCTAGAATACAATGGATTACAGGATCGGAGGCAGCATGGTTTTACTGGAGGCTGACAAATCTGATTAATTGCTTTGATTGGGTGCCCACAGAGTTGCATTAAGGGAAATCATAAGATGTGGTATATTTATATTTCCTTAAGGCTGTGGACACAGTTTCCCAAAGGCAGACTTATAAACTAAGGGCCGAATATTCAAAGAGATACATCAGAATAATTGTTATTTCCCCTAGCTATGGTTATCTGGGCATATTCAGAGCACTATGTTTATGTTTATTTAGTCTTGATAGACCACCCTTCACTTAAAGGCAGCAAGGTGGTGTACAAAGTAGAAACAAGTTTAAAAACCAAAGGTACAAAGGAACGCCAATGGGGATAGCAAAGAGCAAAACATTCACATCAGGAGGGGAGGAAATAAGAGAAAACTATGAGCGTTATTCCATAATGTGCATGTCTGGCCCACGGACACGTCTAAATAAAAAACGGGCCCCTTTTGAACCTAGTCCCGCATCTGCGAGTCTAGACGTGCCCGAGGGTCCAGAATCAGGAAGATAGCCGTGTTCAGCGCGGGCAAAGTAGTATTCAGCCAGCCTGTGCACGCATCTGGCGCATGGGTGCAGGCATGGGCCATGCGATATAATGGAGAAACACATCCCCAGCAATATTATCGGAAACGGGTTAACATTTTGTACGTCCCCATGCTCGCTGTATTCTGAAAAGTTACATGCTTTGGAGCCTGCTGATCTCCGTGATGTACCTGTGAATGCCACGTCCCCCAGGAAAAATGTGCAGCTCCTAAGCTGCTCTTCTCACTAACAGTAGTTTGCTAATGCAAACTAGACATGAATACCAATAAGAGCTGACTGCTGCTGCAACCTAGATGACATACCAGTCCTCTACAGGCCCTGAAAAGTGCTCGGTAATCCCAGAGCACCCTAATATGGTATAAGAGAATGTAAATATGAACATGTATGTCAGGATATACCTTGCATCAAATGGTACTTGGCACTATAAAATGGCCTCAGTGATTCCTGCCTTGGTCATTTCCACAAACACCCTTTAAACTGCTAAGGATGGACCCTTACCAAGTGCACAAAACCCGAACTAACCTTGCAGTTCCCCAAAGGTTGCATAATATTGCCAAGCAACAAATGCATGCCCTTTTCATGCCTCTGGCCTATAAATGCACTCATTCTGCTGCTCCGCACTACCATTCCTCTCTTATCTCTCCCTAGACCCCTCGTCGGGAACCCCGCTATTCTGGCAGATCCTTCTATCTGTGCCCTTCTCTTCTACCGCCAAATCCAGACTTCGTTCTGTTCACCTTGCTGCTTCCTAAGCCTGGCACAAACTACCTGAGTCTGTATGTCAGGCTTCTTCTCTGGCCCTTCACAAATCCGGGCTGAGCGCTCACTTCTTCATTGCCATTTTTGGATCTAATCCACCTAATCTCCCTTGTGTTTTCTTACTATTCCCCCTGGATGTATCCTGTCCACAGCTGTTGTATTATCTGT
This sequence comes from Ichthyophis bannanicus, assembly GCA_033557465.1. Lineage (NCBI taxonomy): Eukaryota > Metazoa > Chordata > Amphibia > Gymnophiona > Ichthyophiidae > Ichthyophis > Ichthyophis bannanicus. Next base: position 360,635,711 of record CM066039.1, read on the forward strand.
CTTGACTAGATTGTAAGCTCTGCTAAGCAGGGACCATCTTCTATGTGTGTGTATATGTGGCACTGCGTACGTCTTGTAGCACTACACAACCAAGTAGAACTAGTAATAGCAGTAGGGCCTCTGGCTATGGCATCTGATTCCCACCTAACTGGGTGCTGGCATTTCTCAGAGCAGCTACACCTGCCCCATCGTGGCATACGTTGGTCTGTATACATCCGCTATCTGTGGGGCAACCCTGTCTGCCTTCCCACAGTCTGCTTTGTGGCATTGCACCCCTGGTCAGGCTGTGGTGATATGGCAGGGGAGATCCCTGGGTCATCACACCAAGAAGCAAGACTCCAGATCTATCGCCAGTCTCGCAGCTCTCATAGACTCTGGCCTGGGTAGGGATGTAGACCTCATGGGACAATCTGGGGAATGTTGGCACAACATCAGTCATATCTCCCAGTGCCTGGCACATCAGATGTATGGCTGCCCTTTCACGTTGCCAGCAATATATGATCTTATTAGAGTACCCTATGAAAAATAATCCAGAAGGAATCTGAATAGGTTCCTTATAGCTAAATGTCAAAACATATCCCTGTCAATAGTAAGGGACCCTCAGAATAAATGCATTCTGCAGTGAAAAGAGCACTAATACATGCTCAACAGCAATGCCATTGGTCTCAAAAAATGTGCATTATGGTCAGGCATTAGTGCTGCTTTCACTGCTTAATGCCCTTATTCTGAGGGTCCTTTATTATTGACAGGGATATGTTTTGACATTTTGCTATAGAGAACTTTCTCTGATTTTGTCTGCCCTTTCGCACTGGTACCCGGTGACTCTGCAGTCTTCCATATAGTACTGGCCAGGCTTTCATGTCCCCCCTGAATTGCAGATGAGCACACCATATCCTCCCGTGCACCCCTCAAACCAACACACACTCTCACTTTTAGTTACAAAAATATAATTCTGTCAAAAATATGCTCTGAACCTATTTATTTATGGATCGATACAATAACAGCAGCTACGGGTACCAGTCTGTCAGCAATAAGCCGCCTGACTGAAGACCAAACACAATTTAGGATAGCTATCCAAAGGGTCACCATGAGTCGACTCCGACTCGACGACACTTAACAACAACAACAACAATTTAATTATTTTAGCAATTTTTCTATACCGCCTTTGTCCAAAGCGGTTTACAGAGAACAGCATAACAATTATATAAAAATTGTTTTTTACATTAAACATGGGAAGTTAACTTGGAGATAAATATGGGATTGTTTGATGGAAAGATAGATTATGCACATAGAAAAGCAGTTATCATATATAGGGAGGGAAAAGAGAGGGGGTCACCGTATCTTAAAAAGGATATAGCATTATTAGAAAAGGTTCAGAGAAGAGCCACCAAAATGGTAAAGGGGATGGAAGGATACCCCTATAGAGAAAGGCTAAAAAGGTTAGAGCTCTTTAACCTGGAAAAGAGACAGCTGAGGGGAGATATGATAGAAGCAGGGCCGGCCCGTCCATTGAGCGAGAATGTTTTTTGCACAGGGCCCCGCGTTTCAGGGGGCCCCCGCGCAAAAAACATTCTGATCTAAAAGTAAAATTTAAAAAAAAAAAAAAGCTGTCTGCTGCCGCTGCCGGGGCCGCCGCGGCAGAATCGAGTGTGCCGCGGGGCCCCCCCTGCCCAGCAGAGCCTGCCCTCCCCTGTATCACCTCTCTCTTTACAGCTGCAGTCACAAGCGCCGGCTTTCAGAGCGCGAGGGGGAGTTTCTCCCTCGCTGCTCTGTTAAGCCCGCGGGGGCTGATGGAAAGTTCCCATCAGCCCCCGCGGGCTTAACAGAGCCGCGAAAGAGAAACTAGTTCCTTCGCGCTCTGAAAGCCGGCGCGTGTGACTGCAGCTGTAAAGAGAGAGGTGATACAGGGGAGGGCAGGCTCTGCTGGGAAGGGGGGGCCCCGTGGCACACTCGATTCTGCCGCGGCGGCCCCGGCAGCGGCAGCAGACAGCTTTTTAAAAAAAAAATTTCCCTAGGCTAGGCTGGGCTGGGCTGGGCTGGGCTGGGGGGGGGGGGGTTAGTAGTGGTGATGGGCTGGGGGGGGGTTAGGAGTGGTGATGGGCGGGGGGGGTTCGGAGTGGTGATGGGCTATGGGGGGGCTAGGGGGTTAGGAGTGGTGATGGGCTATGGGGGAGCTAAATCTGTATATGGGCTGATGGGATTAGGACTGGAAGTGGGTTGATGGGGGGTTAGGACTGGTAATGGGCTATGGGGGGGCTTAAACTAAAAATTGGGTGATGGGGGATTAGGACTGGAAATGGGCTGGTGGGATTAGGACTGGGAGTGGGCTATGGGGGGCTAGGACTGGTAATAGGTTGGGGGGGTTGCTAGGACTGGAAATGGGCTGGGGGGATTAAGACTGGAGGTGGGCTGATGGGGTTAGGACTGATAATGGGCTGTGGGCTGTTGGGAGGGTTAGGACTGGTAATGGGCTATGGGGCTAGGACAGGAAATGGGCTGATGGGGAGGGGTTAGGACTTGAGGTGGGCTGTTGGGTGGGGTTAGGACTGGTAATGGGCTATGGGGGGCTAGGACTGGAAATGGGCTGATGGGGGGGTTAAGACTGGAGGTGGGCTGATGGGGTTAGGACTGGTAATGGGCTGTGGGCTGATAGGGGGTTAGGACTGGTAATGGGCTATGGGGGGGTTAGGACTGATAATGGGCTATGGGGGGCTAGGACAGGAAATGGGCTGATGGGGAGGGGTTAGGACTTGAGGTGGGCTGATGGGGTTAGGACTGGTAATGGGCTGTGGGCTGTTGGGGGGTGGTTAGAACTGGTAATGGGCTATGGGGGGGTTAAGACTGGTAATGGGCTGTTGGTTGATGTGGGCTGTCTGGTAATGGGCTATGGGGGGGTTAGGACTGATAATGGGCTATGGGGGGGCTAGGACAGGAAATGGGCTGATGGGGAGGGGTTAGGACTTGAGGTGGGCTGATGGGGTTAGGACTGGTAATGGGCTGTGGGCTGATGGGGTGGTTAGGACTGGCAATGGGCTATGGGGGGCTGACTGGAAATGGGTTGATGGGGGTTAGGACAGGAAGTGGGCTGATGGGGGGGTTAGGACTGGTAATGGGTTATAGGGGGGGCTTAAACTGAAGATGGGGTGATGGGGGTTTAGGACTGGAAGTGGGTTGATGGGGGGGCTAGGACTGGTATTGGGTTGGGGGGTTGCTAGGACTGGAAATGGGCTGATGGGGGGCTAGGACTGGAAATGGGCTGATGCAGGGACTAGAAGGGAATGGATGCTGGGTGAGGCTGGAACTAGAAGGGAGCTGATGTTGGGGGAGGATTAGAATGGGATGGGGCTGGGAGAGTAAAATGGAGAGGGGAAAAATATTTTGTGTGGGAGGGATAAAAAATCTACAATTGGCCCGGTATTGAGAGAGTAAGTGGGGATTGAGGATGGAGGGGTAAAATTTGAGTGGATGAAATAGGAATGAGGAAAGAGCAAAAGGAGAAAGATTAGTATGTTAAAGCAGATGTAGAGAGAGAATGGAAAAAAACTAGAAGAGAGAAGAAAGGACAAATGGACAGCAGACGATGGAGAGTTAGCAGAAGACACAAAGAAACCAGAAGAAAGTGGCTGGAGCAATTGCAGCTGAAAAAAAATGCACAAAAGGTAGAAAAATATCTCTTTATTTGAATTTATTAATTGGAATATGTCAGCTCTGGTAAATGTGCATCATTAACGTCTGCGCTTTGTTTAGTACAAGAGCAAATTAATGTATAGTTTTATTTCTACAGTGTTGTACATTCCAAGTTTGACTTTTGGGATTCCCAGTTTAATTATTGTCTTCCTGTTTCTAAATTTTGATTCCTTGTTTGGTGGTGGTCTATGTTCTGCCTGTGCAACTGAGTTGAGGTATTCTGTTTATGTAATTCCTATTTGACTTTGCCACTTGTTCTCTTTCCCCAGTAGGTCATGTATTGCTGTTCTCTGAAATGTATTTGTTTAATATTTGCATGTTTCCTTTTGATAGGTAGGGTATGGTGCTTTGTGAGTCCTGGTAGTGCTGTTAGGATACGGCGGGTTTGCTATGGGTTCTAAATGGGCAGTGTTTGTAGTAGTTCCTAATGTGTCTGGTGGTTGGCACTGGATTATAGTAATGTAGAAATCTTTTAGTCTTTCTTTATCCATACACTCATTAAGAGGCATGTTTACTAAAAGTTAGTATATGGTAACATTATGCAAATATTTATGCAAATGAGGCCCCTTATGCAAATGAGGCCCCGCACCGAGTCTCCGCACATGGCCCCGCACCCCCCTTGGGCCGCCCCTGGATAGAAGTATATAAATTCATGAGCAGAGTGGAACGGGTAAACGTAGATCGATTGTTTAGGTTATCAGAATATAGGAAGACTAGGGGACATGCAATGAAGCTACAGGGTAAATTATTTAACACAAATAAGATAAAATATTTTTTTTACTCAATGTGTAATCAAACTCTGGAATTTGTTACCGGAGGATGTAGTAAAGGCTGTTAGTGCAGCTGGGTTTAATAAAGGTTTGGACAACTTCCTGGAGGAAAGTTCCATAAAGCATTATTAAGAAGGGACCCAGGATATCAATGCTTGACCCAATACAAGCATTGTGGAACCTGCGTCTTTTGGGGAAACTGCTAGGTACGTATGACCTAGATTGGCCACTGTTGGAAACAGAATACTGGGCTTGATGGACCTTGATCTGACTCAGTATGGCATATCTTATGTTCTTATGTTCTTATGAGCAGTCAGGAGGGGTAGGATGCTCTGAATGAAGTTGTGTAATGTCATTGAGTCCATAGTATTCAATGAACAGGTGGGTTTTGAGTGACTTTTTTAGGTCGATAATGGATTTTGCTGCTCTTATGTTTTCTGGTAAATACTTAACCGTTATTTTTAATAGGTCTTTTATACAGCTTTATCATTTCAATCAACTGTCAATAGTAAGGGACCCTCAGAATAACATATGTTCACTGCAGAATGCTGTTATTCTGACGTAACATAATAGCATGAGGTATCAGGACTGAATATATGATTTCCGTTTCTCACCCAAACAAGTATCCTTTCCCTGCTCATGCCCATACTATCCCAACATCAGCAGTCCCATTTTTCAGAACATGGGAATTTGTAGGGTCCCCTAGATTGGCTCCCTTAACACAAACAGCACAAAGCCACAACCCCCACCATTACGCACCAGACTGAGCCCTAGGCCCCTGAGCCCATGGGCATCAGATTCTGGTACTCTCCTGGAATCACTGACTGCCTGCCAATCACTGCTGTACCATACACCCGGAAGTGACGCAGCCACTGGAATCATGGCTACGTTCCCCTCAGGGCACCAGATACTTAAGGCTGCTGTCTGCGGTGTTCTGCGCTGCAGCATGTACCGAAGGTGCGTGCCCAAGAAACAGGACATGCTTTTTGGGCGAGCTCCTTGGGGCAACTCCAGGGCTCAGTCAGCAGGATCTTTGGGCCCTATGCTGTTGCCATCATTGTTTGGTACTCCATCAACACTGCAGATGCATGAGTCCTCATGCTGCATGACTACACATAAGTCCTTTCTTGCTGCTCTGTCACTTTTGGGTTTACTACTTATCTCTTCTTTCTCTTTAGCATATGGTAACTATTACAGTTCACTAGGGCTGACGTCCTGGTGCTTTGCGTCCTTTCATTCTGCTGCACTTGTCCCAGTCCTCAAGTAGCCTCCAGCCTTGTCACTCCTCTCTCTCCCAATCTCATTCATGTTTTCTGTACCCTCCCAACTTCTGCTTAGCTTTGCTCTTATTAATTACCACTCCCTCTGTTCAAAAAACACATTGATTTGATCTGGTACTCCAAAATTCACTAGACGTCCTCCTCACAACTGAAACCTGGCTTCGGGAGGGGGAGGACGCTTTTCTCATCTACTGTCTGCACCTGCTTTCTCAGCCTTTTCCGTTCCACAGCTGGGTCAGACTGGAGGAGGCGTAGTGGTTCTTCACTGTTCTACACTCCCTCTTTATGAGATATACTCTCCAGCTTTGCACTACCATGAAGCCCTTTTCTCGGTCTGGATTTTATCCCTCCTCTCCACATTGTCCTGTTCTATGTCCCTCCTGCTATCTTACCCCATAGTTGGGATGATCTCTTATTGACCATCTCTGAAATTACATCTCTTTATTCCCATGTCCTGTTATTGGGTGACTTTAAATCTTCATCTGGACCAGTAACAGGGTCTTTGCCTCTCTTCTTGCCAACCTCTCTTTGACACAGCACGTTCTCCTCCCGACCCACACTGCAGGTTATATCCTTGATCTCCTCATCACACCATCTGCTTCCCCTTTTGTCCCAGTGGCAATATCAACTCTCCCTCTTCTATGGATGGACCATTACTTTGTCCACTTTTCCCTGCAGGTTTCATTCTCATCTGGCCCCTCTCCACTGTCTTCAGGTTTTCTTCAGTCCAGATGCTGTATTTCAACCCTCACATTGAAACATTTCCCTTAGGCAGATCTGCTCCTCCCTTCTGATTTTTCCTCCTCTCCAGACTCTCAGACCCACACTTGGAACACTGCTGTCTCCACGGTTGTTGATTTCCTGACCCCTTCCTGCCCCACTCCTGCTTCTCGCCCTTCTACCCATCATTCCTAGTATCATCCCGGCCTCCATCTTCACCGGACTTACTTGCACTGTACTGAGCGCATCTGGCATTTTCGCACCTCCACTGACACACTATATATCTTCCGACAGTGTCACTGGGAATATCACTCCCTGATCAACTCAGCCAAACAGGAGTAATACTCTAATCTGATCACTACATCTTCCCATTCCTCTCAACAGCTTTATTCCATCTTTAGGTCTCTTTCCACGCAGCATACTCTCTCATTCTCATCCTCAGTCCCAGACTCTTCTGTTTTGGCTGACTTTTTCTCCACCAAGTTGGTATCCCTTCGTTTGGCATTTCTCTCCTGCCTTCCTCCCTTGTCACCTTCCCTCTCATCTCCCCTTCCTTCCCCCGTCTCCCATCCCCTCTATTGTCTCACACCTGGACATCCTTCTGTATGACTGTGACCACTGAGCTAACTAAGACTCTCTCCTCTTCTCAGACAATAACCTGTTCTGTCGACCCAATTCCATCCAAATGGCTCCTTAAGCCCTCCCTTACACTTCTCCCTCCTCTTCTTTCTATGCTTAATGCAAGTCTCCCTGTAGCCTCCTTCCCTACTCCCTGGAAGCATGCTGTAGTCTGTGTCATTCTTAAAAAGCCCTTTCTTGATCCCTCTGTTCTTGCCAACTGTCGCCCTGTATCCAATCTTTCCTTCCTCTTTAAGCTCCTTGAATGGTTTATGTTTGCTCAGCTGTCCTCCCATCTTCTGTCCACTAACGCTTTCCATCTGCACCAATCATGCTTCCGTGAGGGTCACAGCACTGAATCAATCCTTCTTTCTCTCTTGAATGAGCTTCACATCACTCACAAGCATGGTGATCATACTCTCATTGTATCTCTTGATCTTTCTTCTGCTTTTGACCTCGTGGACCATTGAACCCTTTTTACACGTCTCTCTGATCTCAGTGTTTCTGGCCTCATTTGGAGTATTGGGTGAATTTCAGGAGACCATACCTTCAAAAGGATATAAAAAGGCTGGAGTCAGTACAGAGGGTGGCTACTAAAATGGTTAGTGGTCTTCATTAAAAAGCATATGAGGACAGACTTAAGGATCTTAATATGTACCCCTTAGAGGAAAGACGGGATAGAGGTGATATGATTGAGATGCTAAATACCTCCGTGGCATAAATGCACAGAAGGAGAGTCTCTTTTGATTGAAAACAATTTCTGCTATGAGGGGACATGAGATGAGGATGAAAGGAGATAGACTCAGGAATGATATGCAGAAATATTTCTTTACAGAAAGAGTTGTGGATCCGTGGAATAGTCTCCCAGTGGAGGTGGTAGAGATGAGGACAGTATCTGAATTCAAAGAAGCATGGGACAAACACAGAGGATCTCTAAAGGAAAAAAGGGGACTTTTGTAGTGGTTGATATGGAAGGGCAGACTAGATAGGCCATGTGGTCTTTTTCTGTCATCATGTTTCTATGTTTCCCCTTAATGGTTTCGGATCTTGCTCACTGCTTGTTCTATCTCCATTCACTCTATGGCCTTGGCTTCTCCCCCTATTGCTCTATCTTGCGGTGTCCCACAGGCTCAGTTCTGTCCCTCCTTCTCTTAGAGCTTTTTCTCTTCTAATTCAGCAATCCGGCATCTCAGCATACTATTACGCAGACAATATCATCCTTTGCACCATCGCCAACTCTTCTTCCCCCAATCTTACTTTGCTAAATTCCTGTCTGGTCCTTATTCACACTTGGATGACTTCTAACTTCCTTTGAATTGATGACTTCTAACTTCCTTCCTAATTGATGCCTTTGAATTATAGTGCTGGTGGCGAATACTGCGTATACCATGGACTGCCCGAAGAACAAACCAGTCGGTACTAGAGGAGATCAAAGCTAAGCTTTCTTTAGAAGCTCAGATGACAAGACTTCGACTTTCATACTTTGGACACATCATGCGAAGAGAGAGATCATTAGAGAAATACATCATGCTTGGCAAGATAGAAGGTCAACGCAAAAGAGGAAGGTCAGCAATGAGAAGGATCGATACAATAACAGCAGCTACGGGTACCAGTCTGTCAACAATGAGCCGCCTGACTGAAGACAGAACACAATTTAGGATAGCTATCCAGAGGGTCGCCATGAGTCGACTCCGACTCGACGGCACTTAACAACAACACCTTAATCACACGGATGACGTCTAACTTCCTTTATCTGAATCCCTCCAAATCATCTGCTACTTGGATTACTTTCAGAACCCCATCCCCTTCTTTGGCTCCGGTACTCAGGCTCACCCCCATCCCACTGGTGTCTTCCTTTAGATATCTCGGGGTTATCTTAGATTCCTCTCTCTCTTTCACTGAACATATCTCATCTGTTACTCGTTGCTCATTCTACCATCTTCGTCAGATATGTGCAGTCCACCATTTCCTCTTCTCCACCGCTCTGTCTACACTTTATCATCTCTAGAATAAACTATTGCAATGTTGTTCTTGCCGGCCTTCCGTAATACCAACTCCACAGATTACAGTTTCTCCAGAACACGTCTGCTCGTATTCTCACATATTCCTCTCGCTAAGACCATGTTTCACCACGTCTCGCTCATCTTCATTGGCTGCCAGTCTGCTTTCAAATTCACTATAAAATACTCATATTTGTTCATAGGGTTCTTCACACCTCTACTCTCCAGTACCTGGCTGACCTCCTTCACTTTCATAATCCACACTGCCTTCATGTATACCATTTTTCTCTTCCCTTTGTCTCTCAAGCCCCTCCTCAAATGCATACAAGGTGCTGCTTTCATTTTTCTGGGTCCCACACTTTGTAATTCTCCCCCACTCACTCTCCACTCTGAGCTATCCTTCCCTAAGTTTAAAGTAGCTTTAAAAACCCATCTTTTCTAGTTCCACATCATTAATCACCCACCCTAACATGCCTGTAGCATGAGTTCTATTCACCCACTGTATCCCATTCCTTCTCTCTCCCCCTCATACTCCTGCCCCTCTTTTCTTGCCTCTCTTGTCCTGTCAGATAAGTGGTGTTCCTTTCTTGCTCTTCCTTTGCAGTCCTTTGTATTGTAAACCGATTTTATGCTTCAGCCCTAGCAGTATATCCAAAGATTGAATACACATAAAGGGTTTGATTTTTGAAGGCCTTTACACGAGTAATTTCCCTAGTTACCCATGTAAAGGCCTTATCGGGGATTTTTGAAGGGCACCTACACAGGTACTGTCCTTTGAAAATCCCAGATAAGTCCCTAACATGCCCAGATGCTATGCAGGTAGCATTGGGGCGTGTTAGGGGCGTTCTGGGGTGGAGGAAAGTGCTATCTGGGTAGAAGTAAGTTTCAATGATACTCGTGTAGCCCTCTGTGCCTTAAAGATAGGCAAGGTTTTTTCTTGCCTATCTTTAAGGTGAAAATCTCACTTATCGTTAAGGTGCAAAGGCTAAGTGGGTAGCATTGAAAATCGCTGCTACCCGTGTAGCCTCTGCGGCTGCCAGCAAATCCAGACAAACCTGGATTTTAACTTCCACCGCTGCCAAAATGAAAATCTGGGTTAAGGGGGCTGGCGGGCAGGCTATGCACTGTGGCGGCACATAGCCTGCCTATTGCAAATTGGGCCCAAAGATTCCAGCACTGCCACAATACACACTATTGCTCTTCTTAATATTTTTGTAAGGTTTATTAATGTGTCTAGACCTTACAGCATTCCCTCACTTCTGCTCTCTGTACCTTAAAACTGCATTTTGTGTACTTTCAGACTGCAGTCACAGCAGTTCAGCACATACTTGTCACAACAATTCTTCAATATGGGACGGACTGCAGAGAAGAGTAGAATTTTATCTCCAGGAACAAGCAGGAATGAGTCTTCACATATGGGTATCGTCGGTACCGACGGAGCCTGCGTGGGAACGCTCCCCAGCGTCCAAAAGGAAAGCTTTTGGGAGCATCCCACAGCGCCTGCGCGCTGCCTTCCCGCCTTTCCTAACCGCCTCTCTCCAGTTCTTCTTTTCCGCGGAGCCAGCAGGTCGTGTTCCTGTCACTGCTGAAGAATTTCTTTATTTTATTTTATTTCTTTGGTCGCGTGTCTGCCTTCTCAGCGCTGGACCGGTACCGCCGGTCTTTTCTTTCTTTATTCTAAAAAAAAAAAAAAAAAACCTACTGTTTTTCCTCACTTCAGTGCATTTTCTTCTTGGCCTTAGGCCTAGAACTTTTTTCCTCATGGAAAAGCCTGCTTCTGGTTTTAAAAAATGCACAAAGTGCAGCGGCACTTTTTCTGTCACTGACACCCATGAATGGTGTCTAAAATGTTTAGGTCCTGACCATTCCATCGCGGATTGTGAGTCCTGCTCCATGATGTCTAAAAGAGGTCTACAGAATCGAGCAGCTAAGCTCAGTACCCTGTTTCCCTCAGATGCGGCTTCGGTTGCATCGACATCTTCCAGAGCTTCTTCTTCCTCACATGAATCTCAGGTAACCAAACTTAAATCCAGCCGGTCCTCAAAGGGTAGATCTCCCTCCAAGTATCGAGATGTCTCCGGGCTTGCCCTCGAGGAATCCGCACTGGCAAAATTAGCCCGGCGGGAGGCTCCAGCTTCCAAAGCTTTATCTATGGGGTCACAGGTTGACATCGATGGCTCGGCCTCGACCGATCACCTGTTGCCATGTTCTGGGGTACCGGTGGTTCCCACTGGTACCGACATCCAGACATTGGTTGCGTCAATGGATCAGAATATCCTGACCATGCAGCGTGCCATCACAGCATTCATACAAGCTGCAACGCCTTCGGTACCGCAACAAACTCCGTTGCCGGTACCGACTCCAGCACCGGTACCGACATCGGTTCCGGTGCCAGTACCGATTGCATCGACATCCGCTTCGGGGTCGACGGTAGCGGTACACTGTTCAGTGATGCCCATCGGTACCGGTCCGGTACCGATCACTCCCGATGTCGATACCACTCGGTATGCGTATCGGACCTTGCAGGAGCATCCAGACAGGCGATACTTCGATTCCCCTGAAGACTCTGATGAGTCAGAGGTTTCTGTCGAAGCATTGGTAATTCATCCTCAGGAGCCCTCTTCTCCAAAAAGGAGAATGTCTCCTCCAAAGGACTTGTCTTTTCAAGACTTCATCAGGGAAGTGGCCAGGGGTCTTTCCATCTCAGTGGCCTCTGAGACAGAGCCTAGAGCAAAGAAATTGGATATTTTACAATATCCTAAGGCTCCTAAAGAGGCAGCCACTTTACCAATACATGAGATTCTTTATGATCACGTTGGGCATATGGGAGACTCCTCTCACCACTTCCCCTCATTCTCGCAGGTTGGACACCATGTATCGTGTTCCTCCTTGTCCTGGGTTTCATAAGACTCAGCTCCCTCACCACTCCATTGTGGTGGAGTCTACTATGAAGAAGATAAAGAGTACAAAAAGGCACTCTTCTGCTCCTCCAGGTAGAGAATGCAGAACCTTAGATGCCTTTGGCAGGAGACTTTTCCAGGCCAGTGTGCTTGTTGCCAGAATCATCTCCTATAGTCTCTATATGGGAATGTTTCTAAAAGAAGTTACAAATCACCTGCAAACTTTATCTCCTTTTATTGCAGAAGATAAAAGGGAAGAGTTCCTCACCTGGCTCAAACATGCCCAGGATATTTCCAAGTTTTCCAACCGTGCAGCCTTTGACTCTTTTGAAGGTGCCAGCAGAGCCTCGGCCATTGCCATAGGTGCACGCAGAGTTGCTTGGTTACAAGCTTCTGATTTGGAACCTTGGGTTCAAGATGGCCTAGGAAACCTTCCTTGTACAGGTGAAAATCTTTTTGGCAAAGACTGGCAAGCAAAGGCCACACAAATGGATGCTGAAAATTCTGCTTTAGATAGACTTTCAAAGTCTGCTTCTGCTCCTTTTAAGAAAAGGTTGTTCAAAAAAAGGGGTTTTTCCCAAAAAAGGGAAATATTATTCTGCTTATGGTCAGAAGTCATCTACTGCAGGTCGTTTTGCCTCAAAGACACAACAACAACCAAAACAGGCCAAGCCTAAGGCTGCTAGGACTGCTACGGCCCAACAGCCTCAGCCTCCTCAGGGCCTTTGACTTACCACTAGAGAGCTTAGCCTTTCTGGCTCTAGAACATCCAGAGCCTCTCATCATTCCAGGAAGGTTGGTTTACTTTGCTCCCAGATGGGAACAAATCACAGCAGAGCAGTGGACCCTCTCCATCATAAGGGAGGGGTACAAGCTTCATTTCTTAAACCTTCCTCCTCACACCATGGTGAGAGTTCAATTCTCAGACATCTCTCCTCAACCTTCTGGGTCAGGAGATTATTACCCTTCTTGCCCAAGGGGCAATAGAAGAAGTACCCCTTCTTCAACAGGGCTCAGGGTTCTACTCCCCCTACTTTCTTATTCCAAAGAAAACAGGGGGCTACAGACCCATTTTAGATCTCAGAGAATTGAACAAGTTTCTATGCAAGGAGAAATTCAAGATGATTTCTCTCGGTACTCTCCTTCCATACCTTCAGAGTCAGGATTGGCTTTGCTCTCTAGACCTCAAGGATGCGTACACCCATGTCCTCATCCATCCAACACACAGAAGGTTCCTTCAGTTCCTTTATCAAGGAAAGCACTACCAATACAGAGTGATTCCTTTTGGTCTGGCCTCTGCACCAAGGGTGTTCACAAAATGCATGGCAGTAGTAGCAGCATTTCTACGCACTCTAGGGATATTCGTATTCCCATATCTGGATGACTGGCTCATCCGAGCTCCATCCCAGTCAGAGGCCCAGACTTCTCTAACCTGCACAAGGCGTATCCTTCAGTATCTGGGACTTGTAATAAACATTCCAAAATCCCATCTCACCCCCACTCAGTCTCTAGAGTTCATAGGGGCCTTGCTGGATACCACAACTGCAAGGGTCTATCTTCCCCAGGCCCGTTGCCTACGTTTGGTGCAGTTAGCCTCTCAAATTCAGTTAAAATCCCATTTAACTGCTCGAGAGATGTTACAACTGTTAGGCCACATGGCATCCACCGTGCATGTGGTTCCTTATGCTCGCCTTCACATGAGAGCAGCTCAATGGACTTTGTCCACCCAATGGACCCAGGCATCAGGGTGCCTGTCAGACAAGATAGCGACCTCCAGTCGCCTCTTTTCCTCGCTCCATTGGTGGAAGTCCACTCAAAATCAGTTGCTGGGGTCCCCCTTTCAACAGGTGTTACCCCAAGCAACCCTTACCACAGATGCCTCTCCAAAGGGTTGGGGAGCTCATCTACAAGATCTCTCCACCCAAGGCATCTGGTCTCCACAGGAGACATCTCTACATATCAACCTCTTAGAGCTCAGAGCAATCTTTCTAGCTCTCAGAGTTTTCCACACCCTGCTCAGCTACAAGACAGTCCTCATCCACACGGACAACCAAGTAGCCATGTTCTACGTGAACAAGCAGGGGGGGACTGGCTCTCTGTCGCTTTGCAACGAAGCTCTGAGATTGTGGGCCTTCGCCAGAGAGCATCAAATCCATCTCATGGCTGTGTATCTTCAAGGAGTTCAAAACTCTTGGGCAGACAGACTCAGTCGAGTTCTGCTTCCACACGAATGGTCCCTCCATGGGGACCAGATAGCCAGGATCTTTCGAATTTGGGGAACCCCAGACATAGACCTGTTTGCAAGTCCGTGGAATGCCAAACTTCCCCGGTTCTATTCCAGGATTCCGTGTCAGGGAGTTCAGGCCAGGGATGCCTTCCTCCTTCATTGGGGGCAAGATTTCCTCTATACCTTTCCTCCTATTCCCCTCATTCCCAAGACACTGTTCAAGCTTCATAGAGACAAGGGGTCTATGATCCTCATAGCACCACGTTGGCCAAGCCAAGTGTGGTACCCTCTACTTCTGCATCTCTCTCAAGCTCCCTCCCTGGACTTGGGGTCTGCTCCAGATCTCCTCTCCCAGGAGGAAGGAACGTTATGGCACCCAAATCCCCAGTCTCTTCATCTCAGGGCCTGGTTGCTGAAGGCCTAGACCTTCAAGATTTACCTCTTTCTCAGCAGGTGAAGGATATCCTTCATGCTTCCAGAAAGCCTTCCACCAGACACTCCTATGCTTTTAAATGGAAGAGGTTTACCATTTGGTGTGCAGAGAAGGGTCTTAACCCTCTTGCAATACCTCTGAATTCTTTACTGGAGTATTTGCTGCATTTATCCCATGCAGGCCTTAAGACAAATTCAATCAGAGTCCATTTGAGTGCTATTGCAGCATCCCTTAAACCCCTCAATGGACAGCCTATTTCCTCTCATCCTCTTATAGCAAGATTCATGAGAGGCCTTCTTTTGACTAAACCTCCCATTAGACCACCTCCAGTGGCATGGGACTTGAATCTGGTTCTTGGCCAGCTTATGAAGCCACCCTTTGAACCCTTAGCCACCACCTCCTTGAAATTCCTTTCCTGGAAGGTTATTTTTCTCATTGCAGTCACCTCAGCTCGCCGTATCAGTGAGTTGCAAGCCTTAGTGGCTAATCCTCCTTATATAAGGTTCCATCATGACAAAGTAGTCCTCAGAACTAATCCACACTTTATGCCTAAAGTGGTCTCACCTTTTCATCTGAACCAGGAGGTGCATTTACCTGTCTTTTTCCAGGATCTCACGCATCAAGTGCAGAGAGGAATCTTCATACCCTGGATTGTAAAAGAGCACTTGCTTTCTACTTACAAAGGACACAGCAACATAGAAAGTCCTCTCAACTTTTTGTTGCTTTTGATCCCTCTCATTTAGGACTTCCAGTCTCTAAGAGAACTCTGTCCAATTGGATTGCTCAGTGTATTTCTTTCACCTACCAGTGTAAGAACCTTTCTCTGGAGGGCCATGTCACAGCTCACAATATGAGAGCCATGGCAGCCTCTATGGCTCATCTAAACTCTGTGTCCATCGACCAAATCTGTCGAGCGGCCACCTGGGCCTCGGTTCATACCTTTACAGCCCATTACTGCTTGGACAATGACTCCCGCCGGGATGCCTTGTTTGGTCAGGCTGTTCTCAAACACCTGTTCCATACCTAATCAACTCCTACCCTCCATCCCTACTGGATGCCTGAGATTCATAGGTGGAGGTAGAGCCCTTCTCAGGGACTCACAACCTGGGTGATCTCCCAGGCATCTCTAGCTGGGGAGTCCCCATATGTGAAGACTCATTCCTGCTTGTTCCTGGAGATAGCACAGTTACTTACCTGTAACAGGTGATCTCTGGGAACAGCAGGAATAAGTCTTCACAACCCACCCACCTCCCCTAGGAGTTGTATCTCTCTATCTTTCTTTCCTTTCCTTTCTCTCTCTTTGTCTCAGCTTTAAAATTCGAACTGGAGAGAGGCGGTTAGGAAAGGCGGGAAGGCAGCGTGCAGGCGCTGTGGGATGCTCCCAAAAGCTTTCCTTTTGGATGCTGGGGAGCGTTCCCGCGCAGGCTCCATCGGTACCGACGATACCCATATGTAAAGACTTATTCCTGCTGTTCCCAGAGATCACCTGTTACAGGTAAGTAACTGTGCTTTTCTAAGTCCTGGCCTTATTCCACATTCCAGCAGGAATAACGTGGACATTTCTGGGAAACACTTAATATATACACGGGCCCTTCCTGAATACACTTTATATGTCTCCACAACTGACCAGGTCCACATTCTACCCCTTCTGGGCATGTTCTGAGATCCCCACGCTAGTGCCATGTACATACATGATAGCATTATTCCAGAATACGGTTGGGGACATTTTTGGCACATAAACGTCCCTGCCACACATACAAACCCCTTATTTGTGTTCTGGAATGACCCCCTATGTGGACAGTACTGCTCAATATCATTACAGATCACCTCAGTGTTATGCAGATACAGTCGGAGCAGCCTAAGGGCAGAGTTAGGGAAGATTTCACAGTTATCTGGTTAGCAATGATATTTAACCCGCTAACTGGCTAACTAATTAGATCAGGTTAGGATGGTAAAAAGGTTGTCCTAACTTTATCTGCTTCACTATGGGAGTGGAGGAGTGGCCTAGTGGTTGGGGCAAGGTACTTCAGGCCAGAAGGTCAAATCCCACTAGAGGACAGCAACCTTGGGCCAGAAGGACTGGGGTTTCTAGTCCCACAGGTGCTCCTTGTGGTCTTGGGCAAGCCACGTAACCTTCCATAGCCCATGTTCCCTGTAAAAAAGTTATCTTCAAGTGATAATGCCCTGTTCAATGTAATTTCAGTTTGTTCAATGTAAACCACACTGATGCAGAATAGCACAGTATATAAGAGAATGTAAATAAATAAATATTCTGATATTGCTGTTACCTGGATAGTGATACCAATTACTGTTGAATCCAAATATTCAGTGCCAGCCACTATCTGGCTATCAATGCTGAATAGCCACAACAGCTGGTATTTAAAATGATGTCGACCACTGAAGGAGAATACAAGCCTCTTAGGGGCATGTTTACTAAACATTCCTAACGTGCGGGGCCGTACTAGTGTGCCTGTGCCATACAAGGAGTGGGCGGTTCAGGCAGAAAATAGAAAAAAAACGGTAGTAAGCAACCGGACGTGTGTGCGTTGCGCTAATGTGCGGGGGGTCGACATTAGCGTGTGGAAAGGCAAAGTGGCGCGCTGCTGAGTATACAAAACAACAGAGCCGTGGTACAACGGTGAAGACACTGACCAATGGTGCAGGGGCCATGGGTTCAATCCCCCAGTGTGTGCAACAACAAAGGTCAGCTGAGGCAGTAACTGTAATGATTAACATTGTTTTAGGAGGCAAATTAATTTGGAACGGCATAAGGCGGCGCACAGTTATTTTTGGGCGGCAGAAGGCGGCGCACAGTGCTTTTTGGGCGGCATAAGGCGGCGCACAGTTATTTTTGGGCAGCAGAAGGTGGCGCACTGGTCCCCTTGGGCGGCAGAAGGCGGCGCGCTGATGCACAAGCACAGGAACAGAGCCACAGCACAATGGTTAAAACACTGACCAATGGTGCAGGGATCAGGGGTTCAACTCCTCACAATGCCCAGTGAAAAATGCCTGCTGAGGCAGTATGTATTATGTTGTGGAGTGCTGTAGGAGGCTGTATAATTTTATTTTGTTATCACTACTAGCAAACGCACTCTCCCAGCATGTTAACATACGGCGGCCCATAAGGCACATGTTACAGTGCACTGTTCGCCAAGGCACCCTTGAATGACCCCTATAGGGCAGCATGTATGTTGCGACACAGGATAATGTATAGTGCACCCTATAGGGATGGCAACCATAAGGGGGCCTACAGGGCGCCCTATGAAGCACCCTCAGAGGCACCTAATGGGTATAGTAAGCTGAGGGTGGTCTTGCCGGCATAGACATATGTACAGTAAATAAAAATAAAGCTGTGGACAGCCCTACCAAAGGGCCCCACTGTGGGTTTGAACCCATGACCTCTGGCTGCACAGGCAGTGATGTAACCATTGCGCTACAGCTCCATAGCTGTAAGCAGGCCCCTGGCTGGCTGCAGATAGCCTACACGTCACCTCACAGACAGTCTGCTGGTGTCAACAGGATAGGGTTAGGCCACCCGTACCCATGATGCACTGCACATGCAAATTAGCTGTCCGCAGATGGACACAAGATGGGGAATGCACCCCCACAGCACCTCGGCCCTGTTGGGGGAAGTGACCGGGTGCACCCACACAGCACCTTGGCCTAGTAGGGGGCACTGACCGGGTGTTTTACTGGCACAGAGTAGCCACACACCGTTACATCGTGCGGGTACTGTGCTCACCCTGAGTGTGCAATGAGGTGGCCAGGACCAGGTCAACAACACCTGCCATGGCTGATGGAGGCCAAGCGGGCGTTCCAAAGCAGTGTTAATGTGTAAGATAGCTAGTTTCTGCACAAACACCATGGATATCCCTGTCTGCCGCCAGCAGGCGCGCACACCCCCCCCCCCCACCCGTGGCAAACATGGTCCCCATCAAGGGATCCACACTCTAGCTCCCGGCAAAGGTGGCAGTAGAGGGCAACATCAACCCCAGTCCTGCTGAGGACCACCACCACCCCCCCCCAGGCAGGCAGCTCCATACACAGCCATAACACAATAGCAGACAGACATAAGCCCAGGGGAAGGTAAGCTGCACTCCACCACCAGATATTCCCTTGCAGCAAGCCAACAGCCACTGCACCCTGCAAGCCATTATAGCAAGACATTTACCAGCTACAAACAGTCTGCTGGTTAGTTCATAGTGCATGTTCCCAATGGAGATGCATGCACCCAGAACTGGGCTGTCTGCATACACAGCAAGCAGATAGATCAGTGACTGGGCCCCAAAGAGAAACCCATATCCATCACATGAGAGAACTACTATACAGCACTATGGGGGGGCCTAGCCATGCTGTGGTCACTGCACAGTCAGGGTGAGCATGATCCCCCAGAAGGACATGCTTTGGCCACCCTGTCTGTGTAGGTGGTGGCCGGACACTACAATATCCCAGCCAATGTCCCTGCCAGGGCCCTATGCCCAGTGCAGATGCATCCTGGCCACGCCACCCTGCCCTGGCTATACCCATGGTACCTTGCACCTCATTATGCACATTGACTGGCCAATACTGGCAACAGTGCTGGCAGTGCGGGCTGTTGAAGGGGCTTGCAGCCAACACCCACTGTATAGACCAGGGGTGGGCAAACCTGGTCCTGGAGGGCCGCAGACCAGTCAGGTTTTCAGGATATCTCTAATGAATATGCATGAGATATATATGCATTAGAGATATCCTGCCAACCTGACTGGTTTGTGGCCCTCCAGGGCTGGATCTGGAGACCCCTGCCTTACACCTCTGTCATTTAAGATTGTGAGTGGACAAGGTGCAGATGTCCAAGACATCAAAAAGGTTAGATAGAATTTGTCACAGTCCTCCTCACTTCTCACCACCATCAAGAAATTGTCTATTAGACAACATTTTGGTGGTGGTGAGAATCGAGGAGGAATGTGACACATTCTATATACCCTTTCGATGTCTAGGACATTTGTACCTTGCCCACTCATGATCTTAAATGACAGAGGTGTAAGGCAGGGGTCTCCAAATCCAGCCCTGGAGGGCCACAAACCAGTCAGGTTGGCAGGATATCTCTGATGCATATATATCTCATGCATGTTCATTAGGGATATCCCGAAAACCTGACTGGTCTGTGGTCCTCCAGGACCGGAGGTGCCCACCCCTGGTATAGACAGACACACACTTCCACACCTCTGCCATCATGGTGCTACGATTGAGGGGGTAAGTAGCCTTGCCCACCAAACCGGTCCTGAGCACGGCAAGGCATGGATATGGTACGCATTACAGCTGGTGGTCACTCCCCAGGGTGGTAAGCACCGTCAGAGGCCAGGCCTGGAGCATGCCCCGCAAACACCTAACAGATTGTTTGGATGGGGTCAACTAGCAGTATGTACGTAACGTATGGATAACTGCCTGCCTGTGCTCCTAGCAAACGTCTCCGAGCTGTGTACCGTATACCTCAGGTGTAGGGTGACATTGGTAAGTTATGCAAGTGCTCGTTTTGGGTGCTGCATGCACGGTCCAATGTTCTGCCTTTCCAGGAGACATTGGCCAATGGGGCCTGTGGGTGTGGGTGTGTCTGCCCTTGATGGCTGCTGCTTTACGGCACAGATTCCCAACTCCAGTCCAGGTTTGCATCACACTGTTCGGGTTTTCCTGCTATCCCTCATGAATATGCATGGGCTACATCTACATGCCATGGGGTGGTGCATAGATATACAGCACAGGCATTTGTATGAGTGTCAGCATGGAACCTGACTGGTGTGTGGCCCACCAGGACTGCATTTGGGTGCTTCTGCTCTAGGTACTGCCCCTGTTCATGGTGTCTGTGCTCAGTGGGGTAAAAGATAGATGTCTTACCATTGCATATGTCCCCGCCATGAAAGGTGTGTCCTTACTATCACTGTTTAGTTGTGGGAAAAATATGTGGGCAGGATTGGCAGTAGCCCCAGCTGGGCTTTGAACCTGTGACCTTCTGTTCTTGTATGCACTGTCTGTGTGCACTGCACCACTGTGTAGCCACAGATTGGTTGGATTCCCTGGACTGTCCATGACTGTGGATCCGGCAGGACCTGTCTGTTGCAGTGGACTGTGCCAGCCTGCACATGGCTAGGCCTCTGTCTTCTGTGGTTAGCAGCCACTGCCCCCTGCACCACATGTACTTGTCCGCCAACATGCTGGCATGAACTTCTCTCAGAAAAAGCAGTTGACCTGATTGCAATGTGGCAGTATGGGACTGCATTTGGGGGACTTGGCTGTAGGTAATGCCCATTGTTGTGGTGTGTGTGCGGTGTTGGGTAAAATATGGGTGTTTTCCCCATGCATACAGGGGTGTCTGCGCTATCTTTATTTAGTGGTGGGTAAAATATAGGGACTGGGCTGGCAGGTGCCCCAGCTGGGTTTTGAACCTCTGCCCTCTGGTCCTAGAGGTAATGACTCTGTCCGCTGTACCACATTTTGGCCACAGAGACAGTGCAGCCCCTGGAGGCAGTAAGCCTGGCAGGATGGAGTCACAAACCCTGCTCTACGCAATTCTACTGTGGGCATATGCACCCTGTCTGGTGACAAACGTGCACATAAACCCCGGAAATGACCACGGGAAATGTGGGACAAAATATCACCACGCTGGGCAACAGTGATATTAATGGGCAACCATAGCAAACACTCCCAGGAAAGCTCCAACACGTGGAAATGTTTTTTGGAAGAGTCTCCTCTCAGTAGACCCTTCCAAAATTCATTTCTTTTTTCTGGAGCTTTGCTGGGTGTGATTTCTGTATTTGCCCATCACTATAACTGTTCCCCAGCTGAATTACTATTTTTAATAGTTCTGTTGTGGTCATTTTCTATTTTTATTTTCACTTTTGTGCTGTGCACATATATCACACTGCTCACGTTTTGCTGGTTTCCCCGGTTTTCCTGTACATTGCTGACGGAAATGGTTTCTCTTCCCTTTAAATGCTTTCTACCGCGAGTGTTTCACTCGCGGTAGTTTTTACATGCACATTCGGGCCCGATACTGTGCGGGGAGCCTCTCCCCTCCCACTCTCCACCCATTGACCCCGTCCCTCCGCCCCTCCGGAGCCTTCCTCCGCCCTCCTTTCGCCGTTCCACGCCTCTATCGGACATTTGCGGGCCCGCACTTGTACGGGGCCCGTTAGTGAGCCGCGTACCTGTGCGGGGGTGACACGCACGTGTGCGGGGCGTTTAAACGCGTTTCTGCGCGTTTCAGTGCCGCGTTGCCGTGCGCTATTTTGCGGCGCGCTATTTTGCGGATTTTAGTAAACATGCCCCTTAGTGCCCTTTGCTTCAGCCCTAAAGGGAGTGATTGGGTTAAAAACCCGGTTGCATGGGAGGTGACAAAGAGTAGTGGGAATTGGAGTTCAAGTAGCAGTGTGCTGCAAGGATTGATCCTTGGTCTGGTTTTTTTTTCCACATTTTCATAAGCAATATTGCAGAAGGGTTTTCAGGGAAAGTTTGCTTCTTTGCGAATGATAGCGCAATCTGCAACAGAGTAGACACCCTGGAAAGTGTAGATAGCATGAGAAGGAATACAGCGAAGACTGTGGAATGATCTAGAGTTTGGTAGCTTAGATTTAATGCTAAAATATATAGATTTATGCACTTTGGTTCCAAAAATCCAAGGGTGCAATACAAAATAGGCCTTGGTCTTCGCTCCCTGTCTTTGAAGAATGCCAATAGGTGAGGTTTTCAGGTTATCCCTAAAGAAAATGCATGAGAGTGACCCACAAGCCCACTACCCCCATTGTATGAAAACCTCTCTCATGCATATTTATTAGTGTATATCCTCAAAACCTAGCATATTGGCAGATCTTGAGGACTGGGAGATTGAAGACCAGGAGCCTGATTTTCGAAGGCATTTACAAGGGTACCTTCCCTAGTTACCCATGTAAATGCCTTATCAAGGATTTTCAAAGGGCACCTACACAGGTAGTGCCCTTCAAAAATCCCGTATAAGTCACTAATGCGCCCAGATGCTATGTGGTTAATATCGGGGCGCGTTAGGGGTGTTTCAGGACAGAGCAGGGTCGGAGGAAAGGGCTAACAGGGTAGCACCGATTTTCAATGCTACCCGCTTAGCCCTCTGTGCCTGAAAGATAGGCGGGGTTTTTCTTGCCTATCTTTCAGGTACAGGGGCTAAACGGGTAGCATCGAAAATCAGTGCTACCCAGCTAGCTCCTGCAGCTTCTGGGATGTGTGATGAGACCCAAATTTTCAAAGCTGGGGCTGCATATGACCCTGCCATTGAAAATCCAGGTTAGGCAGAACGGGGGCGGGCTATGCGCCAACACAGCACATAGCACTGCCCAGTTCAAAATAGGGCCCCAAGGGTATAAGGGATTAAGTTCTTGTCTGCATGGAAGAAGAGTGTGATTTAAGGGTGACCATACCTGATGATCCTACAGTAAGGTAGTCAAATAGGAAGATAAGAAGCTCCTGCCCAATCGGGGCAGTGGGAGCAACAGCAGCCAGCAGCAGACCATTCAAAAGCAGCGTCCCTGCAGGGCACGCCCATGCCTGGCGAGCCCGTGCCTGAGGGCCTCGCCAGAGAGCCCTTTGACGTGGCCCTTAGGTGCGGCACGAAGGCGAACAAAAGGAATAAAAAAAAAACGAAACAGACTCTCCGGCAGCACAACAGAAGAAATCACCAGGGAGCAGACAGAAGCGAAGTACATCAAAAACGCAAGTAAAGCATAATGGGCCTTCACAAAAGTCAACATGCACGCAACATTTTTTCTCCCCCTCAGCCTCCTCATCACACAACTCCTTCCACCACCCACACACATCCACCACGCACATTCAAACCCACCATGGCATCCACCAACAACATGGACATACATAGAACCACAGTACACTCATAATGACACACACAGAACACCCTTGACAAAAAAACAAACCAAGCACAAATTAAACACCCACACCAGACCAAAGGAAACACACAAAACAACAAATTCTTCAAAGCCAATAACAATAGAGCTCATAAACGCCAGATCCATATGCAACAAGATACACACAATAGCAGACCACATAGATGACCATCAACCCGACATACTTTGCATCACAGAAACATGGCTTTGTCCCACCGACAATGTGCTACTCAATCAATTGGTACCTAACACATACACAGCATACAACTGCCCACGCACCCACAGGCGAGGAGGAGGAGTCTTGATAATTGCAAAAAAGAGCCTAAAGTTCAAAGCTCAGAGTAACACAGACACCCAACAATGTAACACCATCAGCATCGAGAACAAACACATGGCACTCTGCCTCACCTACAGAGCACCCCGGGCTTCACCCGACGAACTAGCCTCAATGCTCGAAGCAGTTTGCACAATTACCTCAACCCACAAACCCACTCTACTGCTAGGAGACTCCAACCTCAAGTCCACCAACACCAAAGATGCAGAAACTTTCCTTCAAGCAATGACTTCACTTCAGTTCACCCAAATAATCAATGCCCCAATGCATAGACACGGATCATCCCCAGACCTCATCTTCGCACCCAACTACCTAACCTCGAGAGGACTAATATCAACACCCACCATCACACCAGTTACATGGTCCGACCATTACATAATTGAGATAAAGATGGTACCACAAAAAGATAATCTAAACGAAAGCCCAGACAGCACACCCACACAAAGACAATTCAAGAGCTTCGACAGGGACCTGTTCCTCCAAGACACGATACAACAATTGACCACAGAAACAGATGACCTGGAGACTCAAATCACCAACTGGAACAGCACCCTATATAACGCCGCCAAAGCAACAGATGCTAGACCCATGAAACATCGCTGCAACAAGTTACAACACAAGCCGTGGTACTCAAAAACCATACGATGAGAAAAGAGGGAACTCAGAAAAATAGAACGGAGATGGAGAAAGACCAAGGCATCCGAAACCCAGCAACTATACCTAACAAAGCAAACACAATGCAATGAACACATCAACCAAACAAAGAGAGAATACCATACAAACATGATAGGTAACTCCAACAATAAACCCAGAGAGCTATTCGAAATCGTGAAAATCCTCACAAAAGAGCAAAGGTCAGAAGACGAAATACAAATAGACCCGCAAAAATTTGCTGACTACATCAAGGAAAAATTCCACTCTGCAGAACAAACAAGACCTAGCGCAGCCACAAAGACTAACACACCCTAAGACCTGGGACACATTCAGCACACCATCAACAGAGCAGCTCTCCCACATCATCACCGCAATCAATACAAGCACCTCTCCTACAGACCCTTGCCCAGTGTCATGGATCAAAGCCACCAAATCAAGCTTCATCCAAATCATACACAACATGGTGCACAACTCCCTAACTCAAGGATTCATGACAAATCAACTAAAGCTCGCCACAGTAAGACCTATCCCAAAGAAAACAACACTCGACAAGAACAACCCAGCAGCATACAGACCAATCTCCAGTATACCCTTTCTGGCAAAAATCATCGAAAATACAGTACAACACCAACTACAAGAACACATTGACAACCATGCACCACTGGATGACAACCAACATGGCTTTCGCCCCAACCATGGAGTCGAAACATTACTGATTTATCTCTTCGACAGCATTCTCTGACTCATAGACAACACCAAGAATGGAATCATAATGATCTTCATTGACATCTCGTCATCATTCGACACAGTAGACCACAAAACACTCCTGGAAAGACTACAAAACATTGGGTTACACGGTCCCACCTTAAAATGGTTCCACTCATACCTAACCGACAGGCAGATACAGGTCAAGGTAGGCCACAACACCTCTCGACCCATAAAAGTCCTCCAAGGAGTACCACAAGGATCAGCCCTTTCAGCCCTACTATTCAACATCTACATCCAGCCAATATGCGACATCCTGAAAGAAAACAACATTCAATATACAATCTACGCAGATGATATCATGATATACACACAGTCGACAACCCGGACTACTCCAAAATAACAAACTGCCTCACACAAATGACAAGATGGTGTCAAAACAACAACCTCTCAATAAACTACAGCATGACTGAGGCACTAATCATCACTCATAACCCGGACTTCATCCACCCTCCAGACATCAAGATACAAAACACAACCATACCAATAAAATCGGAAGTAAAGTACCTCGGAGTGACCCTGGACAACGAGCTGAATCTCAAACCACACGTAAGCAAAACCATCAAAAATGCGTACTACAGGATGAGAATCATCAGAAGACTTAAGCCCCTCCTCGCCCCTGAGCTCTTCTGTACGGTATGCCAGGCACTAATAACCCCCATACTGGACTTCTGCAACCCAATCTATCTTGGCCTAGCAAAACAAACACTCAGACCACTACAACTAGCACAAAACACGGCGGCCCGCATAATAACTGGATCAACAAGACAGGAACACATCACACCCATTCTGAAAGACCTACACTGGCTCCCAATCAGCTCACACATCAAATACAAAACAATCATAAACATATTTAAGATCCAACAACACACTTCAGCCAACAGCCTACATACCCTCATACAACCAGACACCAGCACACATCCAAGAAGAAAAGGCACCTCCAACCGTGTTAACACCCCTAAGGACTTCAGAAAAACATGCAAGGATGCCACAGAATGAGCACTCTCCCTGGCTGCCCCAACAATCTGGAACACCCTCCCAGACGATCTGAGAACAACGACGGACCTTAAAGACTTTCGCAAACAGCTGAAGACAACGCTATTCACAGAGCACTATGGACATGTCACATGATCTACTAACTAGCACAAACAACTAACATACCCCCCTCCTGACCCTCGCATAGAAGAATGTATAACAGCACACGATGTATCATAGCACACAATGTATAGAAGAATGTATAATAGCACACGATGTATTATAGCGCACAATGTACATAGCTCCACCTAATCAAACACACAACACATCAGACACAACAAACACGATATACCCTTCACTGCATGAAAACACATGATCACTCCTTTGATTGTTTGCTGTGAAACCGCTTTGATTGTAAGAGAAGGCGGTATAGAAATACTGTTAAATAAATAAATACATAAATAAATAGAAAGAGGAAGGTCAGCAGGAAAAAGGAAGCAATAAAGGCTCTATAAAAGTTTCTGGTGAGACCTCATTTGGGATACTGAGTGCAATTCTGGAGACCACACCTTCAAAAGGATATAAACAGAATAGAGTTGGTCCACAGGGTGGCTACTAAAATGATCAATCGCCTCATCATAAAGCATATGGAGAAATATCTAAATATGTATATTTTGTAAGAAAGGTAGAATCGAGGAAATTTGATAGAGAAATGCTGAAAATGCCAAGGCATAAATGACCTGGCAGTTGATCTCCTTCAATGGCATGACAGTCCTAAGATGAAAGTGAAAGGGGTAGATTCAGGGGTACTCTAATGAAATGTTTCTTTACCAAAAGGGTGGCGAGTACATGGAACAGCCTTCCAGGGGAGGTGGTGGAAATGAGAACAATATCTGGATACAAGAAGGCATGGGAAAAAGCTCAAAGGTTCTCCGAAAGAAAGGAAGAGATTGCAGATATAAGCAGCTGGACTGGAGTTGCAGACCGAATACGCCACATGGTCTTTATCTGCCACCATTATGTCTCTGTACTTATGGATTAAAGTTTTTGCTTTAATATTTCCTAGGTTTCAGACATTTAAAGCACTTTCAGGAACTGGCAACTGGGGCACAACATTTATATTCTAATTGAGTTTAATGAATGCATTAACAAAAGTTAATTTTTGAATGCAGTGGTAGGAACCTTTTCATTCATTTCTAGAAAGCATTATTCTGTTTAGTGCTTCGGTACTTCAGAAATTATATATGTAAATATGTTTATTTGCCAAGCCAAAAAACACACGTTTTCTAAGCAGAATGGTACACACCAACTTCTGTACTTCAAATATAGAATATTAAATATAGAATAGATATAATTTGTGTGGGGGGGAGGGAAAGGGTAATAATTGCTATTGGTAATGGGAGAAGGGGAGGCAATTCAGCATTAGCACCTGCAACATTTAGGGAGGGGGAGAACTGTCCCCCCATACCCACCTCAAATTATGCATATATGGACTGTCCCCCTCGACCCATTATCTACTGCAATAGCTAGGGATCTGCGCCGTTTTTGTAACAAAATAGAAAATGTAACAAAGATGTTGCTCTCCTAGAAAACAAAACATCCCCCCACCTCAGAAATGTATTTATTTATTAGTATTTATTTAACTGTTTTTTTTTTGTTTTTTTTTCTATATAATGCAGCATGTGTTTATATGAGAAAAGGGTGTCGGCTTCAGTACCATCTGGTGCCATTTTGAATATGAGGGCTTGTGAGACAGAAATGTAGGTCCCACAGATGGGATAAGAGAAGCCCATGGATAATGTGTGTGGGGGGGGGAGGGCATCGGGCAAAACCCAAGGGAATTCCAAGTTTTAAATAGTGGTGCTGTTTAGTTTTCAGTTTAGCGGAAGGACCTTTTTTTGTTTTGTTATTTTTTAGGCATGTTTCGCATGGGGAGGCTTGTCAAGTTTGTCTGTCCGTACACATCTGTTCATTAGCGCATATGCAGACACATGGATACCTATGCTTCCCCAACCCCCCATGCCCCTTGATGAAAAGCCAGTGGGGTCTTGGTTCCGCAAGTATGAAGAGCAGGACCGTGGAGAGAAATTGCCGGCAGGTCTGCAGCCTGGATGCCCGAGACCAGCATCTTTATTTTCTTTTCTTTCCCTGACTTCCTCCTCTCCCTTAATGTGTGCAACATTTCTCCTGTGTGATCCCGCTCCATCATGTCCAGCACAAATGTGTAAGTGGAGTAAAGAGGAAATGTGCCATTGTGTCATTGTGGGATAGATTCTGATCCTTGTTTAGCAGGTCTGGACGTCTGATCCGGACATCCAGATCCACTAAATGTCTGGATATCACTGGCAGCCACAGAGCTCCCCGCCAGTACAGGCCACTTGTGTGTGGAGCTCTGTTCATGGACAGGAGAGGAGCAAGGTGGGCCAGGGAAGGAGCAAGGGGGGGGGGGCAGCAGGTGGGGCTATGATTCAGGACATACAGGGTCAATTCTGAGGTCGACCATGTACGTCTGGGGTCGAACAGTTAGACGGGGGACTTATTCTGCCTCGGAGGTGGAATAAGTCCCCCTGGACGCAGGTGGACAGCAGAGGCCAGTGGAGACAGAAAGGTGGGGGGTGGAGGGGATTCACCATAACTCAATCCTGTCCGCGGAAGGCCGGATCAGGGGTCGGGTTGCGGGGAAAGAATCTTGTTGGCGGAGGCCAGTGATCACGGCTCCCTCATGGGGCCACAGTGTCATGGCGACGGGATACCATGGCATTGTGGTTCCATCAGGGAGCCTGGCTGAGTTAGCCGGGGATGTGGCTGGACATCCAGGGTGTCTGAATCGGGGCACCTCCCGGACATCCAGCCACTGTGCTGCAATTCTGCTCCTGCAGGGATATCTAGACCTCATGGGAGCAGAATCAGGTGTATCTCTGGGCCGTCCGGATTTCTGGATGCCCGGATGGCCCGGACGTGCACCTACAGAATTGGCTTCTAAGTGTACACTTTTCAACTTTTTAAAAAAATATCTTCTTTAAAGTACATGTTGGTTCTAATAAAGGAAAGAAACTGAAAAACAAGCAAAATATAAGACAACTGAAACAATTTTTTTCCATGCACACTCTTAACAATAACATGGGACAAAATCCCCTGTCCTAATCCAGCTCCTTTTATAGTAACATCAAAACTCTCCTTTTCAAGATTGCATAATGGCTACCACACATTCCAATTTCTTGCCCTTTCCCCCATTTTTCTCTCTGTTGCCTCTTTCCTCTGTTCTAACTCCTAAGTTGTACCAGCTTCTCCAGAAGCAGTCTCAGAGGGATTCCAATTTGGAGCTCTGATTTGGTTTGGCTCAACTGCTGAGCTCATAGGGGTCCTGTTAAATATCTTATCACTATGCAATGCAGTGAGTATGATACAATTTCCCAGTTGCTTCTGAGAAGATTGCTGTGTAGAGAGCTGTCATGAAGGTCACGCGAAGTAAAGGCTTATTTATTT
Source organism: Ichthyophis bannanicus (assembly GCA_033557465.1). Lineage (NCBI taxonomy): Eukaryota > Metazoa > Chordata > Amphibia > Gymnophiona > Ichthyophiidae > Ichthyophis > Ichthyophis bannanicus. The sequence continues at coordinate 360,665,457 of CM066039.1, forward strand.
GAATAAACAGAGGCTATCTCCCCTCCCCACATTCTCTTTAAGCCTCCATGAAAATAATTGACTTCAATATTTCAACAGTAGATTCAAAATATTCCAAAGTTAAATGGGGGTCACATCTCAAAGGAAAAATGTAATCTGGAAAAAGAACAAATCTGCAGCATAACACTCATCCTTCTTAAGTAAGGGGTCCATTTTGCTGAAAAGTATGGGCATGATTTCTTGTTAAATCCAGTCATAATCGATGTAAATGCAGTTTCCAGCATGGCTGTAGGTATTGAACTTACATCCCCAAATAGTGTGGTATTTGTAGTTCCTGTTTATTTTCACTGCTGCAGGTCCATAATGTAACAGGATAGGGTTGCAGAAATCTAGGAATGGCCTAAAATCTCCCTCTTGGAACTGGGTAACTTAGCAGCTATGTTTTTGTGAAATTTCCAGTTACTATTATATAAAAGAGACATTTACAAAGCCTCTTCCAGATCCTGGTCGTCCAATTACTGATCCTTTTCAGAAATCGTGTGAAACCATGTCTAAGAAATTTAATCATGGTTTCACAGAATTTCTGGCACAAGAACAAGGCATAGGAAAAGTCTTTGAGTAAGTCTCTACAGAGCTACCAAGTTAGCCTTTTCCAAGAGGGAAATTTTAAGCTAGTTCTGGATTTCTGAAAAGCCCATCCTGGGATCTGTGGCACTAATTCAACCACTAGAATAGAGATAGAAATACCACACTGCAAAAAGTTTCCCTCCTGAAGCCAGGTAACTTGGTAGCTCTGCCTCTAGAGTAGGGGTCAATAGTCACAAAGCAAAAGCAAGCCAAGTAAGGGTTTTCCACATAGTTCAAGACCAGACAGGGCCATACAGGAACTAATAATCACATAAATGCAAGACACAGCTAAGTGTAAGCTGGCAATAACTTGCACCATTCCCTCCTTGACAGTACTATAGCTAATCCTGGAAGACTAGTGCCTTCCAACCCAGGGACAAGTGATCTTTTTTTCCTTGTCAATTTCAGATTAAAAATGATTATGAAATGACATGGGAAATTTCATTAATATGCCCCATGTTGTTTCAAAATGCTTTTTAATAATCTTTTCAAGCATCTTGAATTTTAAATATTGTATTTAGAACTGAATTGATATTCAGCCCTTAATGTTATGGAACATCAAAAATATTAGGTGACGGTAAATCTATACATAAAAGACAGCTTACAAATTAATGCACATATGACCATAAGCAGCCCTTTCATCTCTGTCTCATTCTCTTAATGCTGCCCCCGATATGATATGTGAACATTATACTTAAATCTACAAGACCAGGAAGTACAGAGAAATGGTGGCAAACTGGTTTGCTCTTACCTAACATCTCCCATTAGCCATGGATTAGCATTCGATAGAAAGGAGTCTAAATGCATTACTGCTACTTTAGAAAATACATTCTTTATAAAACACAAGGAAAGAATCAGTACAAAAGTCCCATATATCTGTTCCTCCAATGCTTTGAAAGAGATGTTTTAAATATGAAAGTATACTACATTGGACGGAGGAGTGGCCTAGTGGTTGGGGCAAGTTACCTAAGGTCAGGGGTTCAAATCCCACTAGAGGACAGCAACCTTGGGCCAGAAGGACTTGGATTTCTAGCCCTACAGGTGCTCCTTGTGATCTTGGGAAGCCATTTAATCCTCCATTGCCCATGTTCCCTGTAAGTATTACTGTATGTCTCATATCCCCCCAATTGCATTGTGACCACTTTGATTGAAGAATAAGGTGGCATACAAAACTGTCTAAATAAATATTCACAACAAGGCATATTTGCATGGATGACCCTATACAGTGGCACACCAACCAATATCCTGCCAAGTAAAGGGTTCTTAGATACCTTCTGCTAAATACTTGTGTGGTATCTATATGGACCTACTTGCTGTGGTTGCATCAGGTCCAAGCGCAGTACCAAAGTGAATCCATGCACTGACCGCATTGCTCTAAAAGAACCTACTCTTGATGCCATCATCACCCAGAAAGAAGCATTTCTGTTTCAGTTAGATGCTGGAGCAAAATGAATGAGAGCTGTATAAGGGGGGACAGATGTTAGCTGTATTTTGAAGCCAAGTTGTTTCCATCTGTACCACAGAGACTTATGCAGAGGACATCTGTCTAAACCTCCCCGCCCTCACTCCTACCCCATTAAACAAATGACTTCCTCATTTTCAGACATTCTCTTCCCTTAGTAGTTCACCTCAATAGACTTTAACTGCTTTGTTTATTCATGCCAATGCCTTCCAAGTTGAGCATTTTATGTCTCTCTCTGAAAAATATAAAATCACACCCTTTACTGAATCAGCAACTTAAACAGAAGCAGAGAGAAAGTTATCTTCTGGATCAAAATCCAGGGAAGGGGGATTAGTGATGTTGTTGACATCATTAAATCCCAGTGCACTATGGATAATGCATCAGGAATTGCTTTCAGTTGTATTAATTTCAGGGAAGTACAGTCTCTGCCTTTGTGTTCCTTTACAAATACATAACTCACACAGATCCAGCAGCTGGCTGATAATTGACCAATTGCACAGCGTCCATTATTGACTGGCTAATTGTGCACCAGACCATGAAAAGAAGCATCTGTACCTCTGACTTACTGCAAAGAGAAATAATGTTAAGGAATAAATGCTAAGAGAATTCAAACTCAAAGCTCGTCTCACTGTTAATTCCTCAGTGCTGCAGATGCCACTGTGAAGTCAATCTTGGCACCCTTGGAATGAACCCAGTAAGGCAAACGCCTAGATACTGATGGCATTCTTGAATCAGACCGTCTTTATGTTTGTGCAGGCTATCGTTTGCGGGAGGGTGGAAAGGAAAGAACTGAGGCAGCTGCCTGTAAAGGTTCCAAGCTCTCGCCATTGCTTTATGTCATCTGACATCACTCAGGAGCACCAGCAGACGAAGAGCTGTGGTGACCTGTGTGGTGTCTCTCTCTCTCCCACCCTGTTCTTTAATCTTTAGGGGAGTCCTGCTACTGCTGAATTTCTCTGGGATCCTCATCTCCCTAGAATCTGTCCTGCTGCAGAGAAAGAGGATATTTCTTTCTTGTGCCTAACAAAATTGCATTTACGCGCCAAACTTTTCATTTTCAGCTACCGTTGGGTTCCACAGTACTATCCATCTCAGAATCTGAGTGAACCAGACTTTGTTTTTGGAGATCCAGTTGCAGTGCAGATAGCTTCTCCCCCACCCACATCCATTTCTCCTTCTAAGCAGATAAAACTTTGCTGGACTGCTAAATTAGTGGGCCAAATTCTAGCCCCTTTTCTGAGCACTGTCACCAGCTCTCCTTAAACCCCCGTATATAAGTGAGTAGAGGTTAAGTGAGTGGGTTTTCCCCACTGAAGCAGCTACTTTACAAATCCTGAAGCTGGGCTTTTTGGGAAATGTAGTCCCTTCACCGAATCAATGAGGAGCAGTTGTGGAAAAGTGGTTTAAGCAACCAAAGGATTTTATTTCCCCTCCCGGGATGGATTTCACCATGAACAAAGTAACACAAACCAGGTATTTACTGGCATAAGGACAAATCAAAGGTTCTTTAACAGAAAAGGCTTACTTCAGCAATAAACAGGTTGATATCTAGCATTCCAACGTAACAATGCTGTTTCTTCACAGCTCTCTGCTTCCCAATGCTAGTAGTGCTGTACTTTCTCTTTCAAAACATGCCTTCAGCGTAATGAGATTATTTCATTAGCAAGCGATATCGTACAGTCCATGATATCTTCATCAATATTCACACACTCAGGTTCAAAGTCCATTAACTCTTCCTGGCTAGAAGGAAATGTTTGTAACGGCACTCCTGATGCCATGCCCTTTCTAACTGCTTCAAGTTTCACCTGATATTCCTGAGTTAAATACTGGCTTCCACAAACGTTATCAGCACAGGTATTCTCTTCCCAGCTCCAACCCTCTGGGTAAATACAGTCACTGTAACTATTTTTATACCAGCCTTTTGGCTTACCTTTTAGCCTAGCTGGTGGAGGTTTTCTTTGTGGCTTTGGACTGGCTGTAGGTTCCCAACCTAAGCCTTGCACAGAAGATTTCACTTGCCTTCCTGGCTTCCTTTCACTTCTGTATTCCCCTGGATACTGCAGGTAATCCACTCTGCCCTTATTATATCCTTTCCTTGGGGTTTCTTTTCTTTTCCTGAAGAAAGACTCTGTCTCACCCTTCCACAGAGACTCTGGCTTTTTCCTGGCACTGCTGTCTTCACTGTAGCTCTCATTAGCTTCCTTATCCAGCACACATGCCTCAGCTCCTTCTTCTTCTAACTCCCCTTCTAACTCCATAAGCTCAACTGAACTCTCTTTATCAGGGTGAATTCTAGGGCAGTGCTCAACTCCACCCCTTAGCAGGTGTCCTGCATTAGCTCGTGACTCATTCCCTGAATGGTAGCACCGGCATTTCTCTTGCCTCTGTGCTTGGTTTCTAAGGTAACCAGGAGCCATGTGCTTTTGTTTACAACTCAGCCCTACTCCTGTTCCTGGCTTTTTAGACTTATCTAACGGGCTGGAAGGACCCACTATGTCACAGCACCCATAGATGCCACTAATCCACCGTATATTGCATAAAAGGTGCTAAAACAATGACAACATATGCATTCTGTGCAAATAAAGGCAACAAACAGGGCTAAGCTTTGATTCCAGCATCAGTTTCCAGGACGGAACCACTGACGAGTACCATGGTGAGAGACATCACACACTAAAGTGATAACAGCTCCATGTTAAAATTAGAGCAAGCTTGGATACAATTGTAGTCAACATTATTGGCACCCTGGAAATTTAGATATGTTGTGTACAATATCTTGAGAAATAATTGGAAATATTCCAACTGTATGTCATCATAATCTTTTAATGGTATGCTCAAAGGTATACAACAAAAAAAAAGATGTCTGTGTAACTTAGACATAGTAATTTTTGAGAAAAAAAAAACAACTAAATATGACCTAGACAGGATTAATGGCACCATTCACTAATATTTACTTGCACATCCCTCGGCAGTGATGACAGCCTCCAAACATTTCTTGTAGACATCTATAAGCTTCGTACATCTGTCTTCTGGTAGTTTCTCCTACTCTTCAATGGTGATTTGTTCCAGCTCATGAATGTTTCCAGGGTTCCTTTTACCAATGGCAGATTTCAGCTCTTTCCAAAGATTCTCAATTAGATTGAGATCAAGAATCATTGCTGGCCACTTTAAAACAGTCTATTTTATCCTTTCTAACCATTCTTTTGTACTTTTGGATTTATGTTTTGGGTCATTGTCCCACTGGAGGTCACATGACCTTCGACCCAGATCTAGCTTTCTGACACTAGGTAGCACATTTTGCTTTTTAGAATTCCGTTAATACATTCCAGACCTCCAGTTCCTGAGGCAGCAAAACAGCCCCACAACATTATCGAACCTCCACCATATTTAACTGCAGGAAGGGTGTTTTTTTTCCTTATAAGCTTCATTTCTTCAGCTATAAATGCGTTGCTTGTCTGCATTGCCAGAGAGTTCAAGTTTGGTTTCATCTGTCCACAAAACATATTCCCAGAAGGACTGTGGTTTCTCAAGATGGGTTTCAGCAAAGATCAGGTCTGCCTTTTTATGTCTGTCTTTGAGCAGTGGGATCTTGGCTTTTGCCCATGATGTCCTTCTTTGTTTAGTGTGTGGCATATGGTGCAGGTTGAAACTACCTCCAGATTGCTCCAGGTCAGCCTTAAGCTCTTTGGATGTCGTGCATGGTGTTTTTCCAACAGTTCACACTAACCTTCAAAGACTCTTCCCACTATGTCCTGGGACAGTTCCATGAGCATAAAACTTCTTAATAACATTGTGAATTGTAGGCACAGGAATCCCAACGTCTTTGGAGATGGCCTTTTTCCCCTTGATGCTTGGTGATTACAGTTTTTCTGATGGTCTCAGGCAGCTCTCTTTTCTTCAACATTCTGAAAATGAAACATGGAATGAATGTGGCCATTTTAAACATTAGAGCCATATTTCTTTGGTTGATTCAAGTCATATAAGTAGTGACAATTGATCACAGGTGTGTCTAGTTTTACTGCAATGGGAATATGGTTCTTCTGTTCAAACTGATTTGAATTGTTTATAAGGATGCCAATAATCATGTCCTTACTAAATACATTAAACACAACCTTTAAATTCTACCGCCTATTTTATATCACTAAGTTTTTGTTGGAAATGTCACCAGGAGGGAACCCCTCTCAAGGGGAACCTTTCCTTTTTATTCGTTTTATACGAGCCGGAGTTACCAGCTCAACATGCTTAAAATGTATAGCAGTTACCCCAAGGCAAGTGCTTGAGCAAACCCCTTTTCCAAAATAAATACTTTTAGTTCCAAAGAATACGCTTAAGGGACAAAAAACGTCTTATCTGTTTTTTCCTCTCAAACAAAAGACTCTTCATCACTCGTTTGCAGTTACGAGAGGAAACTACTGATTGTGCTCTTGCTGTTGGGGCTCTCAAAACACTGCTGTGAATCAAGCCGATCTTTCATTCATGAACGATATGCAACATAGCGCCATGTTTCAGGCTTAGGTATTCTCCTAGCCCTTCATCAGGCCTTTCCTTGACTGAATCATGTCCTAGCAATATCCAAGTTTTTATACTATTTCCTACTATTTCCTTTTTTCATTGATCTTGTTTTATTTGATTCTTTTGTGTGTCAAATATGTGTGCATATATGGTCCAAAGCCATTTCACTGGCCACTTTTTTTTAGGAGATATTGGACATTAAGGGGTTGAACTGCAAGAGTGCTAATAATGTTGACCACAACTGTATGTTTTGTGTGGCATTCAGTACTAAGCTTTTGGGACACAAATGTCACCTCCACCCCATTGCTATAAGGAGAAAGGGTTGAGTGTCAGTTTGTTGTGTACAAAGCTTGTTAATGCTGAACATCATTCTCTTTTCCAGCTGCTGTTTTAAGAGTAATAAGCAACCTAACCATGCAGTGTAAACCCAGTTCATCTTGGGATTAAGCAGAAAATAAAGAATACAATCAATAAGAAGTGGAGTAGTTCTTCTAGCAGTTAGAACCATGGGCTGAGTGCCAGGGAAACCGGATTCAAATTCCATTGTCATTCCTTGAGGTCTTGGGTAAGTCACTTAATCTTGCGTTGCCTCGAGTGCAAAATTAGATTGCCAGTCCTCCAGGGATAAGACAAATATCTACTGTATCTGAATGCAACCTGCAATGAGCTTAATCCCAAATCCTTTCCTCTATAAGGGAAATCAGTGTATCAACAATACATTAACCTTTAGTCAAATTTGAATACCACCAAGATGGGACATTGGCACAAGCTTCCTTGCAAAGGTATCTCTATATCTATTTGCTGTGGAGGGCAATTCCGATCAGGATATGCTCCGGACATCCAAAATCTGCATGGGCTGGATTTGCACCTGCTTTTGCACCCGTGGGAGCTAGACCCCACTGGAGCAGAATCGGGGCACTTGGATGCGCCAGCCATTTTCTGATCCAGATGACCTGCACGTCCAGTAACCTCCCCGTTTAGCCCTCACTATGTTCTTGCATGAAGCCTCAGTGCCATGGTGTCTCATCGCAATGGCATGGGATGACATGCAGGAGCGCTGAAGTGCCTGATGCCGTCCCGCTCATATTTCTCTGCCCTTGGCAGGGACAGCCAAGGCTGGGATCAAGCAGAGGGGACTTATCTCTGCCTGGCCTGTTGCTGCAGCGGGTCTGCAGGCCCCAATCACTGCCATCCATCAGACTTATTCCACCATGGAGGTGGAATAATTCTGATGTCCATCTTGGTGCACCTGGACATACAGGGCTGTGACCTGAATCGGCCCTGTATATCCGGGTTGTGCACCCCGCCCCCACCCCCCTACTCTCTTCCCCATTGTCTCCCCTTCCCTCCCCCTCTGGAACTCCCTGTACAAATGACCTATACGTGTGGGGAGTTCCTGGATCAGAATCGCCGAACAGGGAATAGCGTGGCTTGTACGTCTAGACCAGATGCAAATCCCTGCTGTTACCTGTTCAGAATGACCCCCTTTGTCTATAAAAACTAGGTACAATTAAATCTAAACATAGTGAAAGGAATTAACACAGTTGGCAGATCTGCTAACTGTGTTCATCCCCTTGTCCAGGATTTTCACTGACACTATTGCAGTTAGTACTGCTGAATATCTGCGGGGCTGCCGCCGCTAGGGATGTTCCAGGGATGGCATCCATTGATGACCAGACAGCGGTGTTACTGAGCCACTACCCAATTATCACAAACTAGTGAACGTCAGGAGCAGTAAAGGTTGGCCTACTTTTCACTGCAGAAGCCAACCAGGCAGCTGCTGAATATCACCACTGACTGGCTAGCTTCATCACTATCTGGGCAATGTGGATTTCAGTTCCAGGATCTGGATATGGCCCTGGTATTAAAGGTTTTTTATTTATTTATCATTTCTTATAGGCTGCCTTTCATGATATCAAAGTGGTTTACATTGAACAGGGCATTATAACTTGGAGATAACTATTTTACAGGGAGCATGGGTAATGGAGGGTTAAGTGGCTTGCCCAAGACCACAAGGAGCACCTGTGGGACTAGAAACCCCAGTCCTTCCGGCCCAAGGTTGCTGTCCTCTAGTGGGATTTGAATCCCCAACCTTTCAGCCTGAGGTAACTTGTCCCAACCACTACATCACTCCTCCCTCCAGGTCTAATTGGTGCCAGTTAGCCACGTTAGCAGCACTAGCTGGCGCCGCCGCCAAATGTCGGGCCCTATGACTCTTGACAAATGCTCTCAAAGAATAGCACAAGCCACATTATCTGCAGAACAAAACCTCCAGGAGTAGAATGAAAAGGAAAACTAGTGCATGAACCATCAGCAGAAAATAATTTTCCTCTGACATGTACTTAAGCAGCACAGATGCCATTATTAAACATGGGGCTATTTATTATGAATGTGAGATCTAATCATAAATTGTTTTCACTTAGCACTGGCTTTAGTGCATGAGCCAACGAGACAGATGGTTGTGTCCCATTATGCACAGCATCGAAAGCAGCACTTTACAAGGTCTGTTCCTTCACCCTTCTCAACTTCTCGTCCAGTTTCTTTGCTTCTCCAAAGCCTGACCAGTTTTCCAGCTTTTACCTCTCGACATTTCCACAGGTGGAACAGCTCAGGGTTATATTTGACCAGCCCAGCCCAGGGTTTCATGCAGGTTTATCCTAATCGAGGCTACATTGAAATCCACCCCTGATATTCAGTGGGGGAGCCAGTGTTTAAAGTTGAGTACTAGCACTGATGGTTTACTTTACTCATCTGTTCATCAGCGCTATCCATGCAACTATTCAGCTGTCCCAACATCACCCTCTTATATAGTTACCGTTGGGCTATTTAGCAAGCTACAGAAGCCACAGAAGAGTATAAGGGCTGAAAATACACAGATAAGCAGCTTACACATTCGCCAGAAAATGCATAACTTGTTTTCATTATTGGGTGCCATATTCTTTCTGCCACCTGATCCCTGATTGGCTCTAATTCGTAAGTTGGTCATCACATGCTGCAATGTTTTTTTCAGATCACAATTCTGATATAAAATGGTCCTTGTTTGCCTATTTTACTAAGTGGAGTGGGCACACATATTTCTTATGAACCAAGCATCACTTTGCCAGAGATGAATGGAAAAAACAACATAACTTCAAAAAAAGCAATCTGGTCTTTATGAGGTTGTTGGCTGAGCTCTGTCTCCATAGACTACATGAAAGTCAAATGATGCTACTTCTAAAATGCTTCAGAAATCTTAGGGTACTGACGAGCAAACCAAACTTTTTCAAGCTGAAGAACTAGAGGTTATGAAACGAAGTTGGAAGGAGGTGAACTTAAAAGCAACATCAGGAAATATTTCTCCATAGAAAGGTTGGTGGGCGCCTTTCTTCCTAATTTCCTCCTAATCGAGGTGCTGTAGGTAACAGCAGTGACGGAATTCAAAAAGGCTTGCGGCAGACACAGAGGACCCCTACATGGCTATAGATATTATCAAAACAAACTTAATTAATGTCAATAACTGAATAAAAGAGGGTGACCTTTACAGAGCAGTGGGTACAACCCTAAAAGAAAATGCATAAAGGAGGGGTACAGAGTTGTGGACACAACCCTAAAAAAGGCATGGAGGAGGGTAACCTGCACAGTGCAACAGGGACCTCTGTAGTCTCCTTACCAGGCAGACTAGATGGACCATGTTTACATAAGAACATAAGATATGCCATACTGGGTCAGACCAAGGTCCATCAAGCCCAGTATCCTGTTTCCAACAGTGGCCAATCTAGGTCATACGTACCTAGCAGTTTCCCCAAAAGACACAGGTTCTGCAATGCTTGTACTGGGTCAAGCATTGATATCCTGGGTCCCTTCTTAATAATGGTTTATGGACCTTTCCTCCAGGAACTTGTCCAAACCTATTTTAAACCCAGCTACACTAACAGCCTTTACTACATCCTCCGGTAACAAATTCCAGAGTTTGATTACATGTTGAGTGAAAAAATATTTTCTTTTATTAGTCTTAAATAGTTTACCCTGTAGCTTCATTGCATGTCCCCTAGTCTTCCTATATTCTGATAACGTAAACAGTCGATCTACGTTTACCCATTCCACTTCGTTCATTAATTTATAGACTTCTATCATATCTCCCCTCAGCAGTCTCTTATCCAGATTAAAGAGCCCTAACCTTTTTAGCCTTTCTTCATAGGAGTAGCCTTCCATCCCCTTTACCATTTTGGTGGCTCTTCTCTGTACCTTTTCTAATAATGCTATATCCTTTTTAAGATACGGCGACCAGAATTGCACACAATATTCAAGGTGCGGCCTCACCATGGAACGGTATAGAGGCATTATAATATTTTTTGTTTTATTTTCCATTCCTTTCCTTATGATACCTAGCATTCTATTTGCTCTCTTGGCTGCCGCTGCACACTGGGCCGAGGGTTTTAACATGTTATCCACAATGACGCCTAAATCTTTTTCCTGGGTGGTGGTTCCTAATGTGGAATCCTGCACTGTGTAACCATAGTTTGGGTTGTTCTTCCCTAGGTGCATAACTTTGCACTTGTCCACTTTAAAATTCATCTGCCATTTTGATGCCCAGTCTTCCAATTTATCAAGATCCTCTTGCAATTTGCCACAATCCTCTTGGGTTTTAACAACTTTAAATAGTTTTGTGTCATCTGCAAATTTGATAACCTCACTCGTTATTCCACTTTCCAAGTCATTTATGAATATGTCAAAAAGCAGCGGACCCAGCACAAATCCCTGAGGTACACTACTATTCACCTTTCTCAATTGGGAAAATTGGCCATTTAGCCCAACCCTCTGCTTTCTATCTTTTAACCAGTTCCTGATCCACAGTAGTACACTGCCTCCTATCCCATGACTCTTTAGTTTTGCCAAAAGTCTCTGATGAGGGACCTTGTCAAAGGCTTTCTGAAAGTCCAGATACACTATATCAACTGACTCACCTTTGTCCACCTGTTTATTCACACTTTCAAAGAAACATAACAGATTAGTAAGACAAGATCTTCCTTGTCTAAAGCCATGTTGGCTGTCTCCCATTAGGCCATGACTATCTACATGCTGAGTAATTTTATTCTTTATGATGGTTTCTACCATTTTTCCCGGTACTGACGTGAGGCTCACCGGTCTGTAGTTTTCCGGATCACCCCTGGAACCCTTTTTAAAAATTGGTGTTACATTGGCAATCCGCCAATCTTCAGGTATTAGAGATGATTTTAATGATAGTTCACAGATTACTAATAGCAGGTCTGCAATCTCATATTTCAGTTCTTTCAACACCCTTGGATGTATACCATCCGGCCCAGGTGATTTGCTACTCTTCAGTTTATCTAATAGTTGTAATACATCTTCCCGACGTATCGATATTTCCTTCAATTCTTCCGCACCTTTAAATACCACTTCAGTCATGGGTAACATCCCTACATCTTCCTCAGTAAAGACCAAAGCAAAGAATTCATTCAGTCTCTCCGCTATCGCCTTGTCACCTCTTAGTGCCCCTTTAACTCCTCTATCATCTAATGGTCCAACTGACTCTCTCACTGGTTTTTTGCTATGAATATACTTGAAAAAATCTTTATTTCACGTTTTTGCTTCCGCAGCAAGCTTCTTCTCAAATTCTCTCTTTGCCCTCTTTATCAATGCCTTGCATTTGACCTGCCAGTGCTTGTGCTGTTTCCAGGTTTCATCGTTTGGCTCTTTTTTCCATTTCCTGAAAGATGCTTTCTTGGCAACAACAGCCTCTCTGACCTCACCTTTAAACCATGCTGGCAGTTTTTTGGACTTCCTTCCACTTTTCTTAAAGCGTGGAATACAGCTGATCTGGGCTTCCAAGATAGTATTTTTCAACAACACCCAAGCTTGATGTAAGTCTTTAACCTTTGCAACTGCTCCTTTTAGTTTTTTCTTAACTATTTTCCTCATTTTATCATAGTCTCCCTTTCAAAAATTAAAAGGTAGTACTGTGGATTTCCTTACTATCCCTCCTCCACTAATTAAATCAAAGGCGATCATGCTATTTATTTTATTTATTTATTTAGCAAGCATTTGTAGCCCGCTCCTTCCAGCGATCAGAAGCGGGTAGGATTACTATTGTGAAACTGCCGAATCAAGGCAGGTACAAATTTTGTTTACATACAGATTGTCAGAAAAGCACATCATACAGAGTTAACACTTCTTAGCTATGGGGGAGTTCATTTACATATATACATAAATACATATATACAGGATAATCTTCTTGGACTGTCGAATCAAGGCAGGTACAAATTTTGCTTACATAAAGATTGTCAGAAAAGCACATCATACAGAGTTAACACTTCTTAGCTATGGGGGAGTTCATTTACAGATATACATAAATACATATATACAGGATAATCTTCTTGGACACAGTGGTCAGGGGCTGCTCCATCTGTGGGTTTAGTTCAGGTTGAAATGTGATTGGAAAATGTGCGTTTTGAGTTTCTTTCTGAAGTCTAGAAGGTCATTGCTAGCTCGTAGTTATGCTATGATCACTATTGCCAAGTGGCCCTAACACCCTTATCTCTTGCACTAGATCTGGTGTTCCACTAAGGACTAGGTCTAATATGGCTTCCCCTCTGGTCAGTTCATGAACCAGCTGCTCCAAGAAGCAGTCATTTATTTCATCTAGGAACTTTATCTCGCTAGCATGTACTGCCGTGACATTGACCCAGTCGATACCGGGGTAATTGAAATCGCCCATTATTATTACCGTGCTGTAACTTTGGTTAGCTTCCTTGATTTCTTTGAGCATTTCATCATCCATTTGTTCATTCTGGTCAGGCGGTCGATAGTACACCCCCACCACCATTGCCTTCCCCTTTTTACATGGAATTTCAATCCATAGAGATTCTACAGCAAATTTTGTTTCCTGCAAAACTTTAATCCTTTCTGACTCAATGCCCTCTCTAACATAGAGCGCAACCCCTCCACCAATTTGACCAGCTCTATCATTATGATATAGTTTGTACCCAGGTATCACAGTGTCCCACTGGTTGTCCTCCTTCCACCATGTCTCTGATATTCCAATCACATCTAACCTCTCATTTAGTGCTATATATTCTAACTCTCCCATCTTATTTTTTAGACTTCTAGCATTTCCATACAAGCATTTTAGAGACTGTATTTTATTCATATTAATTTGGCTATTGGTAGACATGGGTAATTTGGGATCTTTAAGCTCTGTCTGCTCCATACTCGAGGGCATTTGGGCTACTTTACTCTTTTTTGGAACCTCTCTGCTTTTGGTAGTATTCTTCAAGGATACATTCTTCTGAACCATCTGCTCTTGGGTGACTGTCGGCTTCCCCCTATTATCTAGTTTAAAAGCTGCTCTATCTCCTTTTTAAAGGTTAATGCCAGCAGCCTGGTTCCATCCCGGTTAAGGTGAAGCCCATCCCTTTGGAAGAGCCCCTCCTTTCCCCAGAATGTACCCCAGGTCCTAACAAATCCAAACCCCTCATCTCTGCACCATTGTCTCATCCACGCATTGAGCTCTGCCTGCCTTTTGGGTCCTGCAGGTCCTATTGGTCTTTATCTGCCTTTATTTCCTATGTTACTATGTAAATGACTTTACTCAAGATATTGTACAAATTGGAAAGGTTACAAAGCATGTGAATTACAAATAAAAAAATGAAACATGAAAGTTTAAGACCACATGGCTCAGGACGCCATGGCACTGCGGCTCCATTCAGGTGCCCGACTGAGTTAGCTGGGCAGGGGCCTGTATGTGCAGGCCGATTAGAATCAGGTCCCAGCCTGCACATACTGGCCCAGACCCAATTATGATCCCATGGGGCATGTCTAGCTCCTATGGGATCAGAATCTAGTCTGCCTCTGTGCATCCCATTCTGATCGGATGCACGGGGGACTAGACGCACTCTACGGAATATGCCTCTGTGTGTATAGTTTATGTAGATCACATTTGTGATGTGGATTCAATATTGTGTTTAAATGATATACCTATCCTTGGATTGCTTCTGACCCCACCCCATTTTTGACTGCCCAGGTTTGTGTATCTTGTGACTGAATAGGCACGTATTTAGCCTATCAGGGCAGGGAGAAGGAGCTGTGATTTTTACCCAATTAAATTTATATAGCTAACTTCCAAAGTAATCTAGAGAGATCAACAGACTAGAATTAACATAGGGTGAGAAGGAAATTTGTTTTGACTTTGGTTTTGATGAAAGACAAGGGGGCAAAGCAGAACAGAACAACTTGGCTTAAAATGATGAAGTGAAGAAAGAGTAGATGGGAGAAGGGCAGAGAGCACGTCAATAAGCAGGTGAAGCAATGTTTCCAAAGACTAACATGGCTAATTTGAACCAGAAGAGTTTTGCAATTTGGACTATGTGAGACAACAGAAAGGAGTCCAATTGAACAACAAAAGCTTTGAAAAAGTGCAGCTGGGAAAAAGTAGATGAACTTACTCTTATTCGTGTTTGTTAGTGGAAAGCTGGAGAAGCCCGAAGACAAGTTCAACAGATGCAGAGAAAAAGAGAGGTCTAAGAAATATTTTTTGGTGGAGGGCACCGACTGACAATGAATAGTGTATATGTTGATGAAAACATGAAGTGGCAATAGAATCATGCAGTGAATGAATGCATACCTGCTCGTTAATAATAAAGGGCCTCATTTACTAAGATGTCATAGGTTTTTGCAGTTACCATGTGGCAATTGCCAAAATTAATGCACAATAAATGAAAAACCTTCCTTAACGGGGGGAATTTTCATTATTTTTGGTGATGGGGGCATGCCATTAGGTTAGACAAAAAGTGCTACTGTGTGTTAACTGCAAAATAGATAAATTTGCAATGCCATTGGCTGAACCTCTTGAGACGGCATTATCTGCTCTTGGTTATCTACTGCATTAACAATTACAATGTGGTAACTACTTCCAAGTTAACTGTAAAGCATGTTCTTTGCTCATTCCACATCCGTTCCCCATGCCAAAAGTCCACATTACACATCTAATGCAGCTTGGCAAAAAGGGCTCAGTACGGGGGGGAGGGGGGGCGGAGCTAGCCGCAGTGCAGAATGGACGTGTGAGTTGCAGCTCCCGTTGCTACTGAGGAATCCTGAGCTTTTTCCGGTGCGAAATTTGTGTTTCTGAATCCACTTTTGTGGTGCGAAAGAAAGGAGAGTGATTGAGGATGTCAACTCTAAAACCGGCATGGCTTGAGTTTCAGTCGGGAGTTGGGTCGGCAGCGAAGCGTTCTAAATCTGAAGCTGGGTCCCCACAGAAAATGGCCGCGGTAGAGAAGGAGGGCACAGCAGAAGGCCTGCGTGAAATACTGACGGAGCTGAAGAGTGTGAAAGATATGATAGCCACAAATACGGCTTCGCTGACTGTAATTCAAGAGGATTTAAGTGAAGTGAAGGAGAAAATGACGACGATGAGCTCGCGATTAAATATGGTGGAAGGACAAATTCAGATGCATGAAAGTATGCTTGGTCAAGTGAGCCCTTTGATTAAATGCACTAAACAAATGGAAGATCTGATGGAGGATCAAAATAATCGGGCCAGACGCAATAACATCAGGTTGGTGGGAGTTCCAGAGGGAGCTGTAGGCTCTGATCCAGTTGCCTACTTGGAGAAAGTTATACTGGAGGTGTTGCAACTTACGTTTGTGAGACCTTTCGAACTGGAGCATGCTCACCGCATCCCTACACATAAAGCAGAGAATGTTAGGTACCCAAGACCTATAGTAATGAAAGTGCTTCGGTACCCGCAGGTGCTGCAGATTTTGCAGGCGACTAGAAGGAGTACATCGCTGCAGATTCAGGGCCAAAAAGTTGCTTTCTATCCGGATTTGAGCAAGCAAACTATGGATTGCAGGAGAGAGTTGCTGGCGTATAGGCCCATGCTGCAGAGAGTACAAGCAAGATATGGATTATATTACCCAGGAACCATGCGAGTAACGCTGCATAACACGACGAGGAATTTCGTGGAAGCTGACAAGTTGAGAGCCTTCCTGCAGGAGAACAGTGATATGGAGTCCTAAGAGACTGAACTTCAAAGTGTTTAACTTCAGATAGCAGCGGGAACATAATGATGGGTTAGTGAAATGGGGATGGTATGGATAATGATAGCCTGTGTTTAGGTGGAACTGTGCATTGTTTACCAAATGTGTTTGATGTAGATCCATTTGGAAACTTAATTGTCCATTGTTAAAAAGGGTCACTTAGGTGTTTTGTGACTCTCTTAGATAGAATTTGGGAAATGACTGCGGTAGTTTTAAATGCTGTTAGCACGGACTTAGCTATAAGATATGTATGGAAGCAATGGGGGAGATAGAAGATTTGATCTTCTGGCACGGGGGGTGGTTTTCACCTTGAAATGTATATGTATAAAGTTTAAATGTTTTTATTGGCCAATCCAACCCAGTGAAGCGCTCATGCTGCGAGAAGCAGTGATTAATGAAGCTAGCGGACTCCTTGCATGTATGGCAATGCCCAACATCAAAGATAGCAATTGACTTAGTTGTGCTCACCTTGAATGTAAAAGGAATTACAGACCCAATAAAACGAAAGAAAATACTATCCTATTGTCAACGGAAGAAAGCGGATGTCATATATTTACAGGAGACACATTTGTTGGAAAAGGAATCGTGGAAAGTAATATTGAATGTATATCGGGTAGCGGTGGTAGCTCCAGCTGCAGGACGGAAAGGAGGAGTGTTAATATTAGTGCGAAGAACGCTAAGCCCTGCACTCAAAGAAACAAAAGCTGATCCTTCTGGTAGATGGGCTAGAGCTACACTGCAAATGGGTCAGACTCTTGTTACGTTCCTGAATATTTATGCGCCAACGGTTGAAGATCCCAGCTTCCTCAGAATTATTGTCATGGAGTTAACTGAGGCAGTTAATACAAGCATAGTGCTGGGAGGAGATTTTAACATGATATTGGATCCATTGTTGGATAGGCTACCATACAAAGCAATAGCCAAAGCTAAATCTCATGCAGTATTGCTGGGACTGATGGAGGAATTGTGTCTAGTTGATCCATGGCGGCTTATCCATCCCACAGATAGGGAGTATACGTTTTATTCAATGCCACATGACACCCAGACTAGAATTGATTACTTTTTGCTCTCTGTTGGGTTGATTAAACAAGTAGTGGCGGCAGAAATACATGCTGGAATGGTGTCGGATCATGCAGTGGTCTCCTTTGTCCTAGAAGTGGGGCAGCCGCAGAAGGTATCCCCCAGATGGAATTTTGATAAGTCATTACTGCTGGATGAGTCCTTTGAAGCCTACATAAGCAAAGTGATAGAGATGTATCTTCAACATAATGATCCTTCGGATATCTCTATATGGGGTTGGTGGGAAGGTTTTATTTAGACAGTTTTGTATACCACCTTATCCTTCAATCAAAGCAGTCACAACACAATTGGGGGATACATTTAACACGCGGGGATATGAGACACATACACTAATACTTACAGGGAACATGGGCAATGGAGGGTTAAGTGGCTTGCCCAAGACCACAAGGAGCATCTGTGGGACTAGAAACCCCAGTCCTTCCAGCCCAAGGTTGCTGTCCTCTAGTGGGATTTGAACCCCCGACCTTCCTGCCTGAAGTTTTAAAGTGATGCTCCGTGCTCATATCACAACGTACACCATACAAAAGAACAAGAGTAAGAAGACGGAACGGGAGGAACTAGAGGTGCAGATAAAAGCCGGGGAGCGGCTATTGGCAAAGAAAGCTGACTCAATGGTATTGATCAGACTACAAAGATTGAGATATAGGTATAATACCATACTTAATAAAGAGGCACACTTTGCAGTCCGTGCCCAGCAGAGTACATATTATCATGAGAGTAATCGAGCGGGCTCGTTGTTAGCTAACTTACTTAAAGCTCGGAAGAATATGACGCGTATTGCGGCGCTGCAAGATAGTGGAGGAGACCTTCTTGTGCGAGATGAGCAAATATTGAAACGCTGCAAAGAGTCCTATGAGGAATTATATCACTCAGAGGTAAACTGCAGTGATGAGGCTTTTGCAGAATTTGTCTCTAACATAGCTGGACCTAAACTCCTGGTAAGTCAAGTCCAGGAGTTAGAGCGGGAAGTTTCGGCAGCGGAGATACAAAAAGCAATTGGACAGATGGCTCGTGGTAAGGCCTCAGGGCCAGATGATATACCGCTGCAATTTTATCACAAGTACCAGTTGTTGATAGTACCGATGTTACAGAGCTATTATAATGGCCTATATGATGCCGATCCCGAGGTGGGTGCGCTGGCAGAAGCCATTGTAGTTATTCATCTGAAGCCGGGAAGAGATCTGCAGAAAGCAGAAAATTACAGGCCCATATCGTTGTTAAATGCTGACTACAAAATATATGCTAAGGTGCTTGCTAATCGGCTGAATCTGGTCCTGAATGATCTAATACACACAGATCAGTGTGGCTTTGTGCAAGGTAGATCTACTACAGATAATGGGAGGTTATTGGCGCATGTCTTAATCAAGGCTCAGAGCATGTCGGAACCTCTCATAGGACTGTCACTTGATGCCGAGAAGGCTTTTGACAGACTGGAGTGGTCTTTCCTGTTTCGATCCTTGCGATGGTTTGGGATTGGAGAGAAGTATCTTAAAAGAATAGCGATATTATATGCTAAACCAATGGCACGAATCGCAGCTAATGCTGGTTTATCGGCTCCCTTTGGACTTCAGAGAGGGACTAGACAAGGATGCCCTTTGTCACCACTCCTTTTTAATCTTGCATTGGAACTGCTGGCGATTGCAATTAGACAGCACAATAGTATTGCAGGAGTGGAATTAACAGATGGGCAATGCAAGCTGTCAGCATATGCGGACGATCTCCTACTTTTTCTTCAGCCGGATGCCTTGCCAGCAGTCTTGCAAGTTATTGATTGTTATTCTGCCATATCGGGATATAAAGTAAACCTAACTAAGACAACAATAATTCCTCTGAATGAGCATGTAAATGCGGACATGTTGAAAGCTTATCCTTTCCAATATGCGCAATCGTCTTTCAAGTATTTGGGAGTTGATTATGGCTTTACTATTCAGGAGACCATGGATCTCAACATGAACGCATGCAAAAAAGTGGTTAATGATTGTACTAGTAAGTGGACCCCATTGCATTTAACCTGGTGGGGCCGGTTGGAAACCATAAAAATGGTGCTGGTTCCCAAGATCAGCTATATATTGAGTATGATCCCTGTACTGTTCTCTCAGAGATTCTATAAGAAGATAAACAGTATGCTGGTGTCTTTCTTATGGGGCAGTAGAGTCCCAAGGATAGCTGCATGGAAGCTAAGACTGCCAAAGGAAAAAGGAGGAGTTCACTTTCCAGATGTTGAGTGGCTACATCTAGCCTCATTGTTGCGACAGGGTTCACAATGGACCGTTGAGGAGCACTTGGAGAGTGGAGCTAGGTGGTTGAAGGTCGATCAAGCTAAGAACGCCCCATTGCAGACATGGATGATGGTTGGGATGACACAGGATCCGCGCAAGCTGCAAAATACAGTTATGTTGGCAAAGCAGCAAGCGTGTAGATTGATGGCAAAGTGTATTGAAGATGGTGAAGACTTTTCAATGGATATACCTTGTGATAGAGCTGAAGCTAGTGAAGCTATGAACTTAGGAAAAAACGCTGTTTTTCATAAAGCAACTGACTTGCAGAGGGTGCAATTACCTAGCAGGACAGCTAGAGGGGGCAGGCACGAGCCTGCAGATGCTGAGCTGACACACCCAGGTACTGATGAAGCAGAAACTAATCAGGTCACCTGAGGAGAGGGTCAGAAAACTCAAGGGAAAAAGGGCTTTATAAGCAGGGCTCTGCAGGAAGGAAAGGGAGAGAGCCTCGGCAAGGGAGAGAACCACGGCAAGAGAGAGAGCCTCGGTAAGAGGGAGAGCCACGGCTGCCGAGAGAGCCATGCCTAGAGAGAGGCCTACGCATAGAGAGAAGCTCTGAGAAAGGATCTGGAAAGGAACCCAAGGATACTGGGAAGAAAAGACCTGATAGAGGAACCTCCTATACTGCAAAGCAGAGGAGTTTGGAATCCTTATGTGGAAAAGCTAAGCTCCAGGGAGGACAAGCCCAGCCCAGAGAACTCCAAGAAACAGTCTTCAGAGAAGATGGTATCAGAAGGAGGGTGCCTGGTAGGGGGAATACCAGTGGCACAGACTTCAAGGAGCCAAAGTACAGTGATACTTTATTTCTCACAAAGAAGCCAGGTCCTAGAAAGCTTTATAACTCAGATAGCAATACTGAGAGGAAAGGAAGCTGGCAGAAGTTTTGGAAACCACTACAAAGAAGCATAGGAACAAGACATACCACTTGTTTGCAAAACCCAGAACTGCCAAGCTGGAAACTAGGGAAGAGAACTTCTGAACTGCAAACTATTTCAGCCAGGGAAAGCTCAGGTGTAGAAGAAGGCACGGCTGAGCTGGAACCCATGCAGATTGAGCTTGGGGAACCAGAGCCGTTGATGCCTGAAGAACAAATGGACTGTTCGATGTGTATTGTTGAAAGCCTAGAGTCTCTCCCAGAGCTTTAATTACCAGAACATGCTTTAACAATATCTTTTGCCTGTGTAGAGCTAAAGAAGAGCTTGTTTATTTGTTTTACTACAGTGTTGAAAACCCTGTGTATTTTTACAAGGAACTGTGAAGCTCTCTTAACAGTTTTCTTGCTCTGTAATTACTTTGGCATAAACCTGAAAATAAGGTAAATTCTACTTTTGGTTTCTTAGCGAACCTTAGTGCTAAAGGGGAATAAAAGCCTTTTGTTTGACCCTACACAAGGCGTACACAACTCATTTCTTAAGAAGAAGGACTACAAGGACCATGATCCCTCTGGTCCAAAAAGGTTTCCTACTTCTACAAAATAATAAAAAATGTTCACCTTGTCCCTTCAACAAGCTACCAGCAGGGGGTGGGGTGACAGCCTATATGGATGAATCCTCGGTTTCTTATAGATGTGAAACCAGTGATATGGAAGAGGTGGATGGAGCATGGAATTATGACGCTTGGGCAATTGATGTCTGGGAAAGAGTTCAAAACTTTTGGAATGTTGAAGGCGGAGTTTGGGCTGCCACATGCCAACTACTTTCAATGGTGCCATCTTAGACATTGCTTGAGTAGACCGGGTGTGTCTCCGATATTGATGAGGCCAGGGTGGCCACTGCTGCAAAAGCTTTGTGAGATACAGGCGGGCACATGGGCCGTGTCAAAGTTCCTGAGGATGCTTCGATTGCGAGGGGAGAAAGAATGTGTGAAAGTGCAGTTGGCATGGCTTGCTGACACAGGGGACTGCTTGTCTTCGGAGCAGTGGAGCACTTTTTGGGTATCCCAAATACGAATTACTAGAACTGCATCCCTAACGCAATCAATGTACTTCATGGCACATCGGGCCTACCTCACTCCATTAAGGAAAATGAAATGGGCAGGACAGGATGGGAATCAATGCTGGTCCTGTAATACAGCAATTGGAACATTAGCACACATGCTATTTTATTGTGGACAGCTACAGACATACTGGAGTAGTGTTTGGCAGCGTGTATCTAGTATACTGGCCATACAAGTTCCGATTACATATCAGATAGTAGTGTTTAAGTCCACGATGATCAGGCCAAAGCTGCCTAAACAGGATAGCCAACTGCTGGACTTAATGATAAGTTTGGCTATAAAGGTCATCTTGATGCATTGGAAGAATTTGGAAAAGGTGCATTTTGAATTCTGGTGGAATCTGCTATGCCTACATAAGATCTACGAAGAAATATATATAGTAAAAAATCTCTGTGCAGGCAAATTGTGCAAGAAGTGGGACGCTCTGAGTAGATACGTCAGAGAAAAATAGTAGAGTGTTTTGCTGGTCATGCTGGCGGTGGGGCGGAGCACTGGGTTGGATTGGTCTTGGCCTGTTTTGGTTGTTATTTTATCTTGTTGTAAATTGTGGTTAGATGCAGATTGATGTGAAGACAAAGAAGTAGAGTTTGTCGGATATATGTATGTTTTTAAAAATTTGAATAAAGAGATATTAAAAAAAAAAAAAGGGCTCAGTACAACTCAGTTAAGCCTCATGATCAGTGTTAACTCCAAAAGGTTAACTACACCTGAAGAAGTGTAGTTAATGTTTGTCAAGAGCATCATCATGGATGGTTAAGGAGGACTGAACTGAAACCGAAGGATGAGAGGTTGATAGTTACAACCCAGGACAGCGGTTTACAGCGAACATTGAAAAAAACTGGTAATACAGACAAATGTCGATTCTGTAAGAAAGACCTGGAAATGGTGACTCAGCTCATAGCTGGCTGTGAAGTTCTGATGGCAGAAAATTTCTATGCAGAAAGACATAATAAAGAAGCGTGCCTTATTCATTGGAAACTCTGTAAGCACTACAACATCACTGTGTCTGAAAAGCACTGGGATCATGACCCTAAGAGAATTACAGAGAATGAGGAGGTTATGATTACCTAGGATAGTCCTATTCTGACCGATAAAAAGCTGAATGTGAGGAAGTCGATTATAGTGGTTAAGGAGAAAAACACAAGAACAGCAGAAGTGTCAGTTCCAAGCAGAAGATCCTGAAATACCAAGAAATGCAGTCAGAGACCAAGAAAATGTGGCAGAAAGATACAGAAATATTTCCCATCGTGTTGGGTGCCACAGGCTTGATAAAGAAGAATGTCCAAGCACATCTTGGCAAACAACCCATACATGTTAAATCTTACGAAACTCCAGCAGGAGGCTCTCTTCGGCATGATGCAAGTACTACGCCGAGCATTAGCAGTAAATTTGAGAGACTAAGAACATACTCCACATACCCTGGCTTAGAACTGAGATTCACAATTGTCATGGTATACGCACAACTAACCCATTTGGAGAAACTGCCCTGCCAGTATCTCTGACACATCCCTCCCTCCCCTACACATATACACACGGTCATACACACAGAGCCATCAAGGGTTATTAACAGCCCAATGTTCCTTCTGCCCCCAAGTGGTAGGGAGTGGTCCTTTCTCCTAAGACTAATTTCCAGCTTTCAGATCACCCCTCTCTCCTGCCTTGCCTGTCCAATGTAGGAAAAACCTGTTAAGGACAAGAAATATTCCCACCTTTCTTCTCAGTTGAATATGATACTGCCCGACCTGAAATTCTCCTTTTGTCCCACACCTGCTATGTTTTCTTGAGTGAATGCTAGGCTATAAGTTCTGTACTATGTGTTTTCAGTATGCTTTTGTAAATAGATCCCTTTGTTATGTATAAAATAGGCTTGTGCTTGTCTATGTTATACATCGAGCTTATGAGGGTCACAGGGTCATTGACAGGGGAATGGAGCTGGACATTCTTTTTAGGATTCATGTAAGTTATGCTAGAAATCTTCCACAGTAGTGTTCCTTTGCATCACTGTAAGATGTTCTGTGGTATAACAGCCTCTCTGTATCAGTAGTGAGAAATAATGTACTCCTACAACAATCTTGTCTTCATAAGTTATACATATCTTATTTCCGACAAATAATGGAACAGACTAAGGGATATGCCTAACAAAGGAGAACGGGAACACTGCTAGCTCCATAAATGCAGGTTATTCTCTTTCCAGCACAGAACAAAAGTGTTTTCTCACATGATTGAGATGAGTGATCCAACCTCGTAATCAATGCCAATCTGATCTTCAGAGCAAATCAATGTTAACAAAACATCTTTCAAAAATTGGGATTTGTTCAATAGGATTAATGCCTATTGTATCTTATTTTGTACTCTACTGGGTGACCTTCTGTTGGAAAAGTCTTTACTTTGTTCGGAATCATGATAACAGTGGGATTCAGTGTCCAGTCCACTTCCTTGGAATGAGTTTCCACTTAGCCTGTACTGCCGCAACACTCCAAGGAGTCCAGGCCCCACACTGGATACCTGCATTGCTTGTAGGGACTGATGTACTCAGATGCGTTAACATTAATATGAATGCATGTGAACACAATGTTTATGAGTGTTAATGAGAGGCAAGTGAAGTATGTGTGATCACAGATGGTAAAGTATCCACCTACAAGCATGTGCGTATGTGTGGATAGCAAGGCAAAAATTCCCTGAAGTGTAATTAACTTCCTTGCGCTAAAGTTCTCCCTGCTGGTGGTCAGAAAGGAGGCTGAGATCATTGGCAGTGTTAATTCTGACATCAACAGATGAAACATGGCTTCTACATGTCTCTCCAAATCTTCCTTTAATTGCTCAGAGTTTTTAAATGGTTTGCCAAATCTATAGTGATAATATACGTCCTCATTAGTTAAATGTAACCAGCTGCTTATAATTCAGTCTATCCAATGAGTAGGATGGTGTCTGCCTCTCCGTAGCACTTGCCTAAGAACATATCAAATTAAAAAGGATGGCACGGCATGCTTGGAAAATGGAGTTTATAAGTGAGAAAAACATACACAAAGCACTGGAAGAAAACAAAACTTCTAATCAAAGGAGCTGCTACAAAACTCAGCCGAGGATGGCGCAACTAGCACTCACCCAGAAGGCATTTTTCAAAGCTATGCAAAGGCCGATTTTAGATAGTATGTGGAGAGCCAAATTGAGATGTTGCAGTTGCTAGATACTTAATTCAGATACCTCTTTTTAGAAATGGCTCTGCTAGAGGTGTCACATTTCTAAAATACATAGAAAGAAGTACAGGAAGTGAATTTATATCCCTGTACAATGGGAGGAGCCATTTAGACAAGGGAAAAATCAACGGAGGACACCTCGGAACTTACTCGTGCAAATGTCGGCATATGTGTTTCGCAAACTAAGACATACAGTACAACTGATGCTAGTGAACGACAGAGGACGCCATCAAGCTCATTTCAGTTTGGAGGGGGAAATAAACTAGGGGAGATTATGAAGGATTAACCTCCTTAATCCCTTCTGTAATCGGCTCGCCAAAATGCACACTTTTTAAAAACATCCACACATCAGAGAATAGGCATCAATAAGGGACATGGAGAATTTTGGTCTTACATGGGCACTCCCTATATGACATGGGGAATACCCACAAAGATTTTTGTCCTGCCCAGGACATGGCCAGACCATCACCCTGACACACTCCCTTGAAACTTCCACATACTAGAGACATCCACTTGTAAACTGGATCCTTTATAAGATGGTCTTTTACATGATTCATGTATAAATCGTGAATAGGGCTTCTAAAGTAACCCTCTTAAGATGGGTAAAACGGTATTTACTAGGGATGTGCACAAAAGTTTTGGGCTAATTCTGTGGTCTTTTTAAGACATTATCCCTGATTTTTGTTTCATTTCACATACTTATTTTAATAGAAATCTTTGGATGTGGTGAGCTTGGCGCAGTTAGGACTGTGTTCACATTGTGCGCTAACTGCATTAGCGTGGGTTCACGTCAGTAGGTGGCGTTAGGTGTGCCTGGGCTAATGTAGCATGCACTATGGGACAGGGTCCCACATTAATGGCTAAAGAGTGCTTTCTGCACCCCGACATACATATAAGGGGTCATTCCAAGCCATATCCAGGTTGGACGTCTATCCCTGCTAAATGCTGAGACCGTATCTGCTGCCCAGTGCTCCATGTATGTACATAGGAGATGTACGGGGGAGGGGGTGGGCCGAGGGAGGAGCGAGGGCAGGCAGTGGGCGGGAATGCGGCCTCGGGACATACAGGGCTGATCCTGAGGTTTGCCCTGTACATCCGGGGTCGCCAACATGGACGGGGACTTATTCCACCTATGAGATGGAATAAGTTTTCCTGGACGTTGGGGAACGGTGGGCAGGGCCAGGTCAATGGGACAAGGGGGTACAGGAGCTTCCCCGAAGCCCAATCCTGCGTTTGGAAGGCCTCATCGGGGGTCAGGCTGTGGGGAATGAACTTTGTGGCGGAGGCCGGGGATCACAGCTCCTTAATGAAGCCATGGTGCCATGGCAACAGGATGCCACAGCACCACGGCTCCATGCAGGGCAGGCATGTGCGTGGAAACGATGGGACGTCCAGTGGCAGAGAATCAGGGGATGGCCTGCCCATCCAGGCACAGGCCAGCTGTTTAGACCCGATTCTGATCCCCCGAGAATGTCTAGCTCCTGCGGGCTCAGAATCGGGGACTAGATTGGGCCATCCAGATCCTGGACATCCAGGTGGGCAGGACGTTCCCCCTTTGGAATTGGGCCCATAGGGAGTGGCTTTTATTGAATTCAGGGATTAGATCCCAGGATGATCGGATAATGGGAGCCCTTCCTTACATGCTACATTCTCATGATATTGTGAAATTATTGCACCATCATTGGAACATTTTGGATTTACTTTCTTGATTTCAAAAACCTTTAATTTTAGCTTTTTCCCCTGGTGCAAATCTTAGGGGTATGTTTACTAAACTGCGGTAATCGTACATAACGCGCGTTATGATGCGCTAACGATCGTTAACGTTACATAACATGCGTTATGATGCGCTAACGATCGTTAACATTATATAACGCGCGTTATGATGCGCTAACGATCGTAATGCTCTGTGGCGCGGTAAAACACCGCAGAAGGTGGAGAGAGGGCGGAGAGAAGGGGTCAGTGGGCGGAGAGTGGGCGGGGAGAGGCTCCCTTCACACTAACGCGCTGATTTTCAGAGCTGAATTCCAACGCGAATGAAAACCTGCCGTTAAATGCACATTAAAGGGGAGAGAAACTATTTCAGTGTCAGCAATGTACAGCCCAGGCAGGGAAACCAAAACAAAGTGATAAGCGTGATACATGTGCAGAGAACAAAAGGGCACAGAAACACTGAAAATGACCCCAACAAGCTGGAAAAAAACAATAACCAAGCTGGCCAATAGTGGTATCAATGAGAAACATCAACCCCTCCCCCCCCGAGTAAGCTCCATAGAACAGATATAAATCGTGGAAGGGTCTATACGCCGTCCCCATACAAGGTGAATGAGCCCACAGTGAAAAAGCGCTGCTCAGGGTTTTCCCCACCATCGGACAGGGTTCCTATGGCGTGCACATGTCCCGCAACATCAGGGCGGGCATGTCGGAACGGCAACTGGACAGATGCCGGAGAAGGGGATACAGAGGGCCGCAGGCAGCACATGCTGTGGTGGAGCTGGGCCACAGTGCGGACTAGGGTGATGCCTAGGTGGCCCATACGAATGCTGAAACAGCGGAGCATCCAGACAGCAAACTGCTGAAGGCCCAACATGGGCACGAGTATGTTTCCCAAAGTGTCACAGGGGATAGTACCCAACAGCTACCCCCAAGGGCACGGAACATTGGCAGGTGGGGCTGGGGGGGAGCGTGGACATCTATGCAGGCACCCCTACCCCAGAACCCGCACCATAGGCAGCCACCTACCTGCACACTGGACGGCCTGAGACTGCGCACCACCAGCTCCACCAGCAGAAGGGCATGTCAGCATGGTGGCTGAGGGATACTGGTGGTGAAGGGGGCAGTGGCAGCTGCCCAGAGCAGACCGTGGCCTAGCCCTGTGTAGGTGGGTGCCATGCACTGCAACAGACAGGCCCTGTCTGACCAACAGTCATGGTATCACCAGGGAATGCACCATTTCTGTCATAACATGGTGGTGCAGTGCACAAAACCAGTGTATTCAGAAGCAGAAAGTCACAGGTTTAAGTCCCAGCTGTGGTTTCTGCCAACCCAGTCCTCATATTTTACCCACTACTATAACATGCTAATACAGACAGAACCTTTCTTGCAGATGACGTAAACATGCCCAAAACACCTACATTTTACCCTACAGAGCACAGACACCATAAACATGCACATTACCTAGAGCAGAGCCTCCCAAATGCAGTCCTGGAGGGCCAAACACCATTCAGGTTCCATGCTGCCTCTGATAAAGATGCCTGTGCTGCATTTCTATGCGCCACCCCCATGGTATGCAGATGTATCTCATGCATATTCATGAGGGACAGCATGAAAACCCAAACAGTGTTTTGCACTGCAGGACTGGAGTTGGGAACCTCTGCTGTAAAGCAGCAGCCAATAGGGGCAGACACACCCACACCCACAGGCCCCATTATCCAAAGCCTCCTGGAGAGGCAGGACTTTGGGCTCTGCGTGCATCTCCAAATACTAGCACTTGCATACCTTAGTAATGCCACCCTAAACCTGGGAATATGCTACACATCTATCAAAAGGTTGCTATGATTACTGGCAGATAGCAATTCCTAGGTTAAGTACAATTTTCGGAGTGAGCTGCATCATAGCAACCTTTCTGATCTCTGTGGAGTGTGCTACATGTCTTGTGTCTGACAGTGTTTACCAATCTGGGGAGTGACTCCTACAGTATTGCGTACCATAGCCATGCCTGCACTGTGCCCAGGACTGGTGTGGTGGCCTGGGCTGCCCAACACTTCTATAGTTGCACAATGCTGGCATAGGTGTGGGGAGTGTGTGTCTGTCTATCCAGTGTGTGGTGGCTGCCAACACCCTCCACAGCCCACACCGCTAGCACTGTTGCCAGTATTGGCCTGCTAATGTGCATAATGAGGAGCAAGGTACCGTGGGAATAGCCTGGATAGGGTGGCTTGTCCTGGCTGCATCTGCACAGGGCATAGGGCAATGGCTCGGACATTGTAGTGCCCAGTACCACCTGCACGGACAGGGTGTCCATAGCATGTCCTGCTGGGAGGTCACTCTCACCCTGACTGAGCAGTGACCATGGCATGGCTAGCTTCCCCCATAGTGCTAAATAGCATTTCTCTCATGTGATATTTATGGGTTTTCATTTGGGGGCCCAATCACTGACCTATCTGCTTGGTGTGTATGCTGATATCCCCGTTCTGGGTACATGCATCTCCTCCAGGACCATGCACTATGGACTAGCTGGTGGACTGTCTGCAGCTAATATGTGTCTTGCTGGAACACCTTGCTGGGTGCAGCGGCTGTAGGCTTGCTGCTGGAGAATGTCAGCTAATGGTGGGGGGCAGCTGAGCATTTCCAGACCTGCTGTCTATCTGCTATTGCGTTATGGATGTGTACTGCTCTGCATTGCCTGCTCTGTAGGGTGTTTGATTGCTAGCAGGACTGGGGTGATGGTCCCCTCTACTGCCACCATTGCAGGGGGGTAGAAAGTGGATCTGTTGGTGGGAGATCCTCTCCCCCACCCTGAGCCCCAGATGGTGTGTTGGGTGGTGGTATGTAATCTCTCTGTGGGTCCCAACACCCCCACTTCACTTACATCATGTGACCATACAGATGAACACAGGCATATCCTAGGGGTGTTTGCAAGGACTACGCATTGGCACTGATGGGGAACTGCAGCATAGCCTATCTCAGCACAGCCAGGTGCTGTGCGAATGATGTTGGGCACCATACCTCTCCTTCAGGATGAGCACAGGACCCGCACACTGTGACGGTCTGTAGCTACTCTGTGCCACTAACACATACCGTCGGCACCCCCTACCAGGCTGAGGTGCTGTGGGGTGCATACCCCATCTTGTGATCATCTGTAGACTACTGATTTACATGTGCTGTACATCCTGGGTATGGATGGGTTGACCCTATCCTGGTAACCACAGCAGAATGTGGGTGTGGTGCCGTGCAGTCCTCCTGTAGCCAGCCAGGTGTTTATTAGCAGCTCTAGCCCACTGGTTACTTCACTGCCCATAGAGCCAGAGGTCATGGGTTCAAAACCCACAGTGGGGTTCATTGATAGGGCTGTCTTAGGCATGGTCTATTTTTATTGTATATTAGTGCTGCCAGCAGAACCACCCTCAGGGTACTGTCACCTTAGGGCGCCTTATACGGTGCCCTATAAAGCGCCTTATAAGGTGCCTTATATGGTGTCCTATAGGGGTCATTATAGGGTGCCTTGGCAGACAGCGCACTTTATAATGTGCCCTATGGAGTGCCTTCTAGGGTGCCTTATGTGGCACCTTAGGTTACACCACTGTGAGGGTGTGTTTGCTGGCAGCACTATTAAAGTACAACTAAACTTCCTCACAGCCCAATACTTAACCCTTTCCAGGCCAAGCCTAACACTATCAGGATCCAAATTTCTGCCTAAATATTCCTATCAAATGGTATATAATACATGACCATGGCAGAGGGAATGTCACTCTTGGAACATATTGAATAAGACGGGCACAATTTTCCTGACATATGCAAACTTTAACCCGGCTGCAGAATGTGGAATAAAATATTATAGTAGGCCTTCAAAAGGTTACACATGATGCCTCTGCCAGCCTTATTCATTAGGCACACTGGGGAATCAAACCCATGACCCTTGTACTATCAGTCTGTGTAGTAACCATTGTGCTACAGCTCTGTTTTCTGTATTTGGGTGTCAGCGCGCCTTCTTAAGCTTAACGCGCAGTAACGCACCCTGTAACGATCGGTGCTGCGGGGCGCCTTATAACGCGCGTTATCGGTAACGATGTACTGCCCATGTCCTTTTTTGGCATTTCTTCCACTAACGCGGCTCCTAACGCGAATCACACTAACGCAGTTTAGTAAACATACCCCTTAGAGACAGGCTTGTCCACTCTATTACCACAATAGATAGATCTGTTCAGTCTCATGCTGATCCAGGTCATTTTGCCTGTGGAGAATGTAATTTTTGTTCAATAACCTTGCAGGGAAGTTTTTGGTATGATGTTCAAGAAGGACTGATGTTACATTCTTGTTGGCGCATATCTTGCATTTCTGATTTTGTGATGTGCATCATTATTTGTCCGTGCCAATTTTATTATATCAGCAGAATGACTAGATGCTGTAAGATTCATCTGTCTGAACATGCTTCTCACATACGTACGGCTAATAATAGTGCTCCGTTGGTAGAGCATTGTCTTCTGATGGACCACACATTTCAACAGCTACACTGGCGTGTGATAGACTATATTCATAAAGATCCACGAGGGGGTGATAAAATTTTCAGACTTCAGAATCAAGAACATTTTTGTATTTTTAAACTTCGGTCTGTTACTCCACATGGGCTTAACTTGGAAATGGATTGGGCAAGTTGTTATGACTCTATCCAATCATGTTAGAGGGTTCTTATCTTTGGATCACCCTTAATTTTTGATTGGTCTGCCTTCTTGTATGCTTACGATGATGTCAGATGTTGCTTATATGAAACTGGCGGGGTTACTCTATCTGGAGATGATAAGAGCA
The DNA here is from genome assembly GCA_033557465.1 of Ichthyophis bannanicus. Lineage (NCBI taxonomy): Eukaryota > Metazoa > Chordata > Amphibia > Gymnophiona > Ichthyophiidae > Ichthyophis > Ichthyophis bannanicus. Next base: position 360,697,144 of record CM066039.1, read on the forward strand.
GCAACCACCACGAATTTGCAAAATCCTGTTTTAGCCTGAAGCAGAGTCTATGTGGAGACTCGAAACGTGGCACATCGTATTCAGGATTTATACAGAGCCTAAGTCTGGCATTTCAGTGCTTCTCCTCTAACCTAAGTAGCTTTTATTCAATTGTTTTGATTAAAAAGGAACTACCGTAGCGGGTGCAGGGTTTAGCTCTCTCCTTTCCTGGCATATCCAACAAAAAGAAAACTGACTGACACCTTTTCTGTATATCACTGGGACCTTTACTATAGTTACATCAGTTTAGCATGTGTTATTTTTTTTAAGTGCCCTAACAAACCAAACACACACTATTAAATGCATATCTCTGTCTCCATTAACATACCGATGCTGAAAAATTCCCCGGTTAGGCTCTACCAATCATCAAATGTAAAGTCTGCTACCTGTAAGTTTCTTGTAGCATCTCAAACACTTCTTTGCTCCATTCTGTTCCCAACCAACTCAGTTCTCTTTCCTACAACACTCAGGTTCATTTTTTTTCTTTTCCCTCCCTTTCGCTCCTGCTTGTCCTTAAGCACTTTTGATAATTTACACCTCTCTTCTCATACCTCTCTAGGGGTGGTCAGGAAGCCATAATGAGCCCAACTCTCACCAACCGCAGACGAAGAAAATATTTTTAATTCATGCTGGCTTTTTATTCCCAGCATAACTTTGATTTTAATGCTCTGTCTACGCCACATCAATATCCTTTTAGGGGCCATTTAAAGTGACATGTGAATATTTCATGGAACAGTCAGATTTTAAAAGCCTTGGCATAAACGACTGGCCAGTTGGATTCTGCAAATGATGCATGACTGTGGTTGAGTACCGAGGTTACTTTCTTGTGACACACCTGAAAGGAAACAAGTTAGGCCTATAATATATTAGGCAGAGCTGAATACTGTATATCAAACCAAAATAGAAAGTACCAGGTCTCTCTTTGCCTGGCCACTACAGATGCATTAAATGCTTTGTTAGTCTTAATCACTATAAAATCCATCTCTAAGAGTATTTTTTTTTCCGTTTGCATTCTCCCTCACACATACAGTCTGCTGCCCCCCTCTGACTGTCTCCTTCGTTCCTTTCCCCTCGGCCTCTCATACGGTTGTCTTCTATTACCAAAGAGCATTGTGATGCACTAGGAGTAGGGCCAATGCCTTGGTACTGGGTCCCTCTGGCAAATCTTCAGCTTTGTAGCCCTCTCCACAACCTGGGCTTACCTAGCAGCAGAATCTGGCCACAGCACTTCTTTCCTTTGCACGATGACTCCAGAAGAGCAGATTTCGTCTTTCTTCCCCCATTCTCTTCCCAGAATTCCTCTTCCCCCCCCCCCCCCAGATCCTATCCAGACAAAACCCTTTCTCTTTCCTACCCCTATTCTCTGCCCAGTACCACTGCTGTGCACCTAACGTTTTCAAGTGAGCAAGGGGGGACGGGAATGCCTATCCTTTCCGATGTTTATCCTTTTTCTCCACTGGGCCCCCCCCCCCCATTTTTATTGTCTCAAGCATCTGTTCTCCTGCCTCTTCCTGTTTCTTCAGCATCCATTCCCCTCTTTCCCTCTGCCCCTTCTCCACCTCCCCTTTCCTCAAGAGCTGCCCAAGCATCTTCCACTATCTTTTCCGTCATTCTTCCCCCTATCTCTTCCTCAGCATCTGCCCCCTGGCTCGTGTCCTTCCCTGTCCCCGCTTCTTTCCCCTTCCTCTGCATCTATCCATCACCTCTGCCTCTCCTTCTCCTTCTCCTTTCCCCAACATAGAGTAGAAGGAGCCTGTACTGTGCCTTCCCGCCATTCTGTCTCCTCGATGCTGGCATCAGGCATGTTCAAAGACGGCACTTACTGATGTGGAACTCGCAATGCACAAAGTTCCAGTCTATGAGTTTTGAACACGCTCACGGTATCGACATTGAGGAAGAGGTAGAGCAATGCAGAGCAGCACCAGCAGGAGCACAGGCTCTTGCCGCTCTAACCTGGTCCTTCAGTTCTTCGGCTGTCAGGATCCAGAGATCCTTGTCAGCCATGTTATTCTACCTCGCAGCATCTCACTTCGGCCAGTAGCAGATGTCAACCACACGTCGTCCTTTTTTAAAAATTATCCCCCCTGCAGAACGGCCGACATTTCACCATTTAAATTACTATATGGCCATAGTTAGCTGTTTTAGTGGGATTTAGAGAAGGCCAAGGGTACACCAGTCACTACCCATACAAACTTCCCAAATAAGTGCAGTCGCACAAATAGCAGGTATAACTTTATTTGTAAAGATATTTGAATAAAGTTATATATGTACAATGACACTCACATGAGTCCCACTGCTGAACAGGGATGTACACAGGTCAAAAATGTACCATATCGTTTTTGTTTTGTTTGGCCTTTTTTTCTGATTTTTGGACACTTGTTTTTGTTGATTGCATACATTCATTTTAATGCAAATTTTCATTGTTAGAACTTTTTAACACTCACAAATTGACTTACTGCATGTTAATTCATGTTAATGCGCATTAAATTGATTTTGTGTGCACTAAATTTTTAAGGCACATTAATGAACTGAAAGTACACTAACAAATACACAATCCCTACTGCTGAATAATGCACAACTTTATACAGATAACTTATATGTATAGCGCTGCACTGAATACGTGTCTCGTAGTGCTTGTCATTTAACTATAGAAACATGGAAATACAGGCTCAGAGGTCATATTATTTCCAGAGTAGTCGCCTTTGGTAGCAAAAGTGATGCAGAGGCTAGAAGCATCTTACTGTATAGATTAATATGTTTATCGAGGTCGGAACTCTTGAGGACAAGAGCTTGTATCATTTAGGCCACATTATAAGGCCCATGTTCTTGCAATTATGGCAGTATCAAGCTGGGCTTATTAGAACAATAGCGACAACTGGCAAGTAGGATACTGATATTAACAAAGATACATTACTGCAGTTACTCAATTTATTCTGGCAAGAGATGCAGCTCAGCACCTTCTCCATTACCACAGTGTCAGCAACCCAGACATTCATCCTGAGAACAATATTCACTCATTTGTGAGGGTAAGTGGCAATTGGCAGCCTGCACATTTCCTGCTCTCAATGCAGCAAAAGGTACCTAGGATGTTCCACAACATGTACTGTTAGCTGCATTTAAGGAAGGGCAATTTAGGGGTGTAGTTTGTGTGGGGTGAAAAAATATCCTATGTTCAACTCTAAGGAGTCTAATCAAACGTGTTTAATGTAACTAGAAAATGCTGTAATCTATTTTCTGACCCAGTCCAAATGAAAAAAATGTCATCCAAAAACCGTTTCCACAGTATAATATGACAAAAATCACCCGAAGGGTACACAAATCGCTCCTCAAAATTGGCCACATACAATGACGCTGCTAGCCAATTTTGAGGAGCGATTTGTGTACCCTTCGGGTGATTTTTGTCATATTATACTGTGGAAACGGTTTTTGGATGACATTTTTTTCATTTGGACTGGGTCAGAAAATAGATTACAGCATTTTCTAGTTACATTAAACACGTTTGATGTTAATTTACAGTTTACCCCCAAGTATCATTGTCAGCAAATTGAGTTTTTGGATCTTCTGTTGTATATTCAAGGCACTGCCTTGTTGAGCACACTATACCGGAAGCCAATACAGAATAACGTATTATTACATTATTCCAGTTTCCATCCTACTTCTTTTAAGAGAAATTTACCTTTTGGGCAGTTTCTTCGAATTCGACGACTGTGTTCTTCAGTTGACCAGTATCATCATCATGCACATGCTTTAAGTGAGCGTTTATTGGCTAGGGGCTACCCGGTGGCCTTGGTACGAATAGCCTACAAACGGGCTCTCTATAACCATCCAACTTGGTGGGAGAATGTGGAACACTCATCCCCTGAGGGGGTCATGAAGAAAGATGTGGTAATTGGGGTGGTCCCTTTTGTGCCAAATGCTCCTGGGATAATACATGTTTTGAAGAAACATTGGTCAATGCTGTCCTTGCACTCCTGTTTTCAGAAACCTTTAATGGTGGCCTATCGGAGGTCCCGTACATTGGGCAATTGGATAGTGCAGACATCTGCTTCAAGTGTGTTGGGGTCTGATAATTGTCATATAGGCCACTATGCTTGTGGCTACTGTGATTTTTGTCTCACGACGCTGGAAGGATTAGTTTGGGTGGATCCTCATACGGGGCTGCAACATCACTCTAAGAGTATTTCAGATTGTTATACAGAGTTTGTAATCTACATTTTGGTATGCCCCTGCGATTGTATATATGTGGGGAGCACTACTCGCCCCGTAAGAAAAAGATTATTGGAACATCATTCTCGGATTAATCGACGGCTGGAAGGGGCTCCTGGAGTGCTTCATTGTCAGCAGCAAGGACATTCTTTTGCAGATTTGCGGTGGCGGGTATTGGAGGTTGTGCCCGAACCTCCTCGTGGGGGGGATCGTCGAGCACGACTTCATTTAAGGGAACAGTATTGGATTTTTCAATTGGGCTCTATGATACCACATGGCATGAATGTTGAGATTGACTGGTGGGGTTTGCAATTTCAATAAAGTTGTAGAAAGGTGTGATAGCGTTGGGTTTCTTCTGACGTCACGTTATTGAGGCATTTATTGGAACCAGGAGCAGTGGGGTTCATAAGCCTGAGGAAGAGCTGATGGAAAGCGCAGCTTGAAACACTACTAGTGTCACGGGGACCCTACGAGGATGGGCATCGGGAAGGAATGCCAGTTTCGGCGATGGAGTTGTACCCATTTGTTTGGGAGTAGAGCTGAGTGTTTGCTGAGTTCCAGCCGAAGAGATTTTTCCTTCTAATTTATCGAGGAAGCTAAGTACCTACTCTCTGGACTGAGATATTCATTATAGAGTGTTGGTTTGAGTACTGGTGAGCTTCATTTGACTGTGAAAGAGCTTCCAAACTCCTACTAGAGATTTCAGTAAGGGGAGTGCTGACAGCGACTTGTTTTGCGAAGTCAGGTTTTAATAGCCTATGGGTGGCTGAATTTACTTGATTAAAATGGAGGGCTCACTACGAGAACAGGATAATTCCTTTTCAAGGTGAGCGATCCGACAAAAAACTAATTGTAATACTGAAAGAATCTAGAGATATCTGGGGAGGAGCACTGGGGGTGTATGGGAGCATTTTCTTTGATTAAGCATCTATGAAGAAGTTCCAGGAAGTGCTATTGAGGAATCAAGAATTTATTTTGGGACTTAGAGGAAGGCAGCTGTGCTGTTAATGTGGGCAAAGGTCTCTAACATGTGTTAGAATGCAGAATGCAGTCAGCTACACATCTGGCGATGCAATTAACTGCACTACATTATCAGTTGCACTAGCTGTTAATGCACCATGATAATATGCATTAACTGCAAGGTGCAATCCCTGCCCATTCTATGAACCCTAATGTGAATTTCCCTTTAGGATTTAACAAGGCAATTAGCACTTGCTAAGAGTTAATGGAGAGCCATTCTAATTGTTTACCCGCCTTATAACTCACTTTTTAAATACTTAACATGTCTTACCGAAAAGGCCCCCATGAGTGTTATTTTCCAAGATAAATATACCCATACGAAAAGCAAGTGAAAATATACACAAATACTTTGCAGCTACAGTAAATTTCAAAGTGAAAGTACTCATGGCCATTGTCCCAATGTATACAACTTGAGAACTGAGATGTCTTAGAGAATGAAGGGTTAATACATAAGTAGCATAAAAACGTTGGCGTTGAGTCATAGAATAGACACTGAAATTCTCAAGAAATTGGGACTTACAAGATAATGGAAGGTGCAAGAAGTACAGACCCTGGAAGTTGAGACCACATAGACAATGGAAGGTTCTAGAAGGTGCAACAGTGCAGACCCTGAAGCATTCTGGAAGATGGAACAATGCAAATATGTAGACAATAGAGAAGACTGGAGCTTGGCACAATGCAGAAAAAAAGAATTTTACAAAGAGAAGCAATAACAACAGTGTTGAGCGGGGTAGGGCAGCACAGATGCCAGAGAGTACCAGAAAGTGAGACAGTATCAGCAGAGACACTGGAGAAGCTCTGGAAGGTGAGAAAGTGGAAGTTGGTAGTTCTGAGTTCTTTGACTGGGTGACCAGAGAACTAGATGAAGGGCATGCAATGTATGTGATCTACCTAGATTTCAGCAACGCCTTTAATACTATTCCTCATAGGAGGCTTATCAATAAACTGAACAGCCTGGGGATGGGTCTCAATGTGATGAACTGGATTAGAAACTGGTTGACTGACAGACGATAGAAAGTGATGGTAAATGGAACTCACTCGGATGAAAGGAAGGTGATTAGTGGCGTGCCCTAAGGATCGGTCCTGGGACTGGTAGTCAATGTATTTCTGAGTGTATTGCTGAAGGACTGAATGGAGGGAGGGAGTAGATAACGTGAGGAAAAATCTACAAATACTGGAAGAATGGTCTAAGAATGGCAGTTAAGATTTAATGTGAAGAAGTGCAGTGTCATGCACTTGAGATGCAGAAATCCAGAGGATTGCATATGATAGGGAGTGAGAGGTTGGTATGCACAGACCAGGAGGACCACGGAATGATTGTTTCAGAGGATCTCAAGGTGATGAAACAGTGCGACAAGGTGGTGGCCAAAGCCAGAAGGATGCTGGTGTGCATACAGAGAGGAATTACCAGCAGAAAGGAGGAGGTATTAATGCCACTGTACAAGTCGCTGGTGAGGCCTCACCTGGAATATTGTGTTCAGTTTTGGAGACCATCTCACAAAGGATATAAAAACACTTCTCTACATTTTCCCAAATGGTTGCCTGTCTTCCTCTCTCTGTGATCTCTTGTATTTCATGAAGGCCTCCCTATTTGATAAACTGAAGAGTAGCAAATCACCTGGACCAGATGATATACATCCAAGGGTGTTGAAAGATCTGAAATATGAGATTGCAGACCTACTATTAGTAATCTGTGAACTATAATTAAAATCATCTGTAATACCTGAAGAGTGGAGGATCGCTAATGTAATAACAATTTTTATAAAGGGTTCCAGTGGTGATCCGGGAAACTACAGCCGGTGAGCTTGACGTCAGTACCAGGAAATGGTAGAAAACATTTAATAAGAACAAAATAACTGAACATGTAGATAGTCATGGTTTAATGGGTGACAGCCAACATGGCTTTAGCCAAATAAGATCCTATGTTACTAATCTGTTGTTTTTTTGAAGATGTGAATAAACAGGTAGACAAAGGTGAGTCAGTTGATATAATATATCTGGATTTTCAGAAAGCCTTTGACAGGGTCCCTCATGAGAGATTCTTGGTGAAATTAAAAGTCATGGGATTGGAGGCAGTGTACTATTGTGGATCAGGAACTGGTTAAAGATAGAAAGCAGAGGGTAGGGCTAAATGGCCAGTTTAGCAATGGAAAAAAGGTGAATAGTGGAGTACCCCAGTGTTTGTACTGGGTCCACTGCTTTTTAACATATTTGTAGTCTTGAAGGACTACAATAAGGGACTGCTTCTTCTGGACAGAGATCTGCATTTGTAAGTAGTTACTTCTGGGAATTTTTCCATATCTTGGGGAAAAAGGAATTTTTTAGATTAAAGTTCATTAAGCTGTGTAAATTAAGGTGAGTCTGTTGATATAATGTACCTGGATTTTCAGAAAGCCTTTGACAAGGTCCCTCATGAGAGCCTTTTGGCAAAATTAAAAAGTCATTGGATAGGAGGCAGTGTATTATTGTGGATCAGGAACTGTTTAAAAGATAGAAAGCAAAGGGTAGGGCTAAATGTGTAGGGGAGATATGATTGAGGTCTATAAATGAATGAATGGAGTAAAACGGATTAACATAGATTGTTTGTTTACAACATCAATATACAGAAAGACTAGGGGACATGCAATGAAGCTACAGGGTAACCTTTTAGACTAATAAGAGAAAATAATTTTTCACTCAACATATAATCAAACTCTGGAATTTGCAACCGGAGGATGTAGTTAAGGCTGTTAGTGTAGCCGGGTTTAAAAAAGGTTTGGTCAATTTCCTGGAGAAAAAGTCCATAAACATTATTAAAGGGGACCAAGGATATCCGCTGCTTGACCCAATACAAGCATTGTGCAACCTATATCCTTTAGGGAAACTGCTAGGTACTTGTGACCTAAATTGGCCACTGTTGGAAACAGAATACTGGGCTTGATGGATCTTGGTCTGTCGCAGTATGGAATATCTTAAGTTCTTAAGACTGGAAATGGTTCAGAGGAAGGCAACCACAATAATTTGGAGACTGCGCCAGAAGACATATGAAAAGAAACTTGAAGACCTAAATATGTGTATGCTAGAGGAGAGGATGGACAGGGAAGATATGATACAGACCTTTAAATACTTAGGGGTATATTTACTAAAGGGCGGTAATGGCTTCCATGCAATATCGGAGTCACAGATCGCATGGAAGCCACTACCGCCATTTAGTAAACATACCCCTTAGAGTATTATTGAACAAACAAACCTTTTTCAAAGGTGGGGAAGCTGTAAAACTAGAAGGCATAACATGAAGCTGCAAGAGGGTAAACTGAAAGGCAACGTCAGGAAATACTTTTTCACTGAAAGGGTGGTGGATGCTTGGAATGCCCTCCCAATGGAAGTGGTGGGGGAAAACACAGTGACAGAATTCAAAGTGGCATGGGACAAACACAATGGATTCCTTTATAGCAACAAGATAAAATCAAAATAAACTTGACTCTTTCATACCTCAACAAATAGGAGTAATATGCACGGAATGATGGGTACACCCCTAAACAAAGGCATGGGAAGGGGTGACCTGCACGGAGCAGCGGGTGCACCTACTCTTGCCACCTTGCTGGGCAGATTGGATGGATCATGCTGGTCTTTATCTGCCATCATATGTTATGTTGTTATGGTGTACCCAAGCTTACAAATAGGTTGCCAGGATACCAAATAAAATTCAACCATTCGAATTAGCTTCATTTGAGAAAATTAAATGTAGAGAAGTGCCAGGCATTTTCTACACAGTGTGTCCTCTGAGACAAGTAATTTTCCAAATGTGTGTAGAAATCGATCAAGGAGTAGACCATTTTAAAATGAGAAAAGTGTGTGTAGGTGTAGGTGTGTCTGTTCATGTTGTCTAAGGGGAGGGGAAATAGGTGCTTTGCTGCCATCTAGTGGAAAAACAACTACAGTTACAACATGCAATGAAGGAAACATACCATGGCCACCTTCATGTCTAATACAAGCCTAGTAAAATAGCACTGCTACTTTTAAAAATGCCTTTTGTGGGGAAACAGGAATTGAAAGATGGGGTGAGAGATAGAAAGTTTGGGATCTGCCACTGCAATGTAACGTGCAATATATTTAATATTGTGTAACTCACCAAAGTTGAAAATATCTCAACACAGAATTGCCAGCCATTTTGGCAGCTTGTCTGGGCAGGGAAATGAACTGTAGAGCATTGAATTTGCATTCACCCACTGGTCTCCTGATTCTCTAATGAAGGTCATTGTGTATTTTGCAGAAGGATGAATTTGCATAGATTTTGAATGGTTTTTTTGAGCCACTAAGGCAGCACCATTTTGAAGTACAGTACTGGTGGGATTGGAATTGTTCCTGCAGTATTTTAGCCCTAGAGATCAGGTGAGGTTAAGGAGATCATAAGGGTATAGCAAGGATGGAAGGAAAGCTAGGGAAGGGGCTTTCTAAATATGTTGGTGCAGGGAAGTGGGGTGGGCAGTAATGATTTAAAAAAAACAAGCCAACAGAAATCTCATTTCATTTATAACTCTAAATGAAATGAAATAGGGAATGCCATTTTAAATAAAAGCCCATCTCTAATTTGTACCTGCCAGCTTGACTGTCACAGGTCTTACTTGATCTGTGACCTTCCCCCTCCCTCTCTCCCATGCCACCACCATCTTGACTCCTATAATCTCCGCTGAAAGTCTGTTCCAAGTGTCTACCATTCTCTCAGTGAAAAAACATTTCCTCACATTCCTTTGTGCTTCTCTCCTTCCATCTTCATGCAATGGTATCACGTCCTTGAACATTTCAAGCTGCCTTCTGGTATTCTATTGAAGCCTGCTAGATAGTTGAATGCTTACAACATATCTCTCACTTCTCTTGTTTTGCATAGAGAATACCTGTTTATCTCCTGAAGTCTTTTTAAGGGTAACACTGATATATAGCACATATAAATTAATGTAGCCATCAGAAAGCATAATAATAAAATGAATAAATCAACGATGTGCTTGCTTTCAATAAGTTCAATAACTGCAATTGTTATCAGGTTAATTCAACTGCAGGTCAATAGCTCTAAAAAGAAACTGTGCCTGACTTACACTATGGGGTATGTTTACTAAACTGCATTAGTGTGATTCACGTTAGGAGCCGCGTTAGTGGAAGAAATGCCAAAAAAGGACATGGGCGGTACATCGTTACCGATAACGCGCGTTATAAGGCGCCGCACAGCAACGATCGTTACAGGGCGCGTTACTGCGCATTAAGCTTAAGAAGGCGCGCTGACACCCAAATACAGAAACAGAGCTGTAGCACAATGGTTACTACACAGACAGATAGTACAAGGGTCATGGGTTTGATTCCCCAGTGTGCCTAATGAATAAGGCTGGCTGAGGTGTCATGTGCAACCCTTTGAAGGCCTACTATAATATTTTATTCCACATTCTGCAGCCGGGTTAAAGTTTGTATATGTCAGGAAAATTGTGCCTGTCTTATTCAATATGTTCCAATAGTGACGTTCCCTCTGCCATGGTCATGTATTATATACCATTTGAAAGGAATATTTAGGCAGGTTTGGATCCCGAAAGTGTTGGGCTTGGCCTGGAAAGGGTTAAGTATTGGGCTGTGAGGAAGTTTAGTTGTACTTTAATAGTGCTGCCAGCAAACACACCCTCACAGTGGCGTAACCTAAGGTGCCACATAAGGCACCCTAGAAGGCACTCCATAGGGCATATTATAAAGTGCACTGTCTGCCAAGGCACCCTATAATGTCCCCTATAGGACACCATATAAGGCACCTTATAAGGCGCTTTATAGGGCACCGTATAAGGTGCCCTATAGGGCGCCTTATGAGCCACCCTAAGGTGACAGTACCCTGAGGGTGGTTCTGCTGGCAGCACTAATATACAATAAAAATAGACCATGCCTAAGACAGCCCTATTGATGAACCCCACTGTGGGTTTTGAACCCATGACCTCTGGCTCCATGGGCAGTGAAGTAAACACCTGGCTGGCTACAGGAGGACTGCACGTCACCACACCCACATTCTGCTGTGATGATCCGGATAGGGTCAACCCATCCGTACCCAGGATGCACAGCACATGTAAATCAGCAATCTACAGATGATCACAAGATGGGGTATGTACCCCACAGCACCTCAGCCTGGTAGGGGGTGCCGACGGTGTGTGTTAGTGGCACAGAGTAGCTACAGACCGTCACAGTGTGCGGGTCCTGTGCTCATCCTGAGGGAGAGGTATGGTGCCCAGCATCATTAACACAGCACCTGACTGTGCTGAGATAGGCTATGCTGCAGGTCCCCATCAGTGCCAATGTGTGATAGGTAGTCCTTGAAAACACCCCTAGGATATGCCTGTGTTCATCTGTATGTCACATCAAGCCCTTGTGGACTATGATGCACCCAGAAAAGTGCATACCCTGTGTGGGTGCCATGGTCACATGATGTAAGTAAACGGGGGTGTTGGGACCCACAGGGAGATTACATACCACCTCCCAACGCACCCTCTGGGGCTCAAGGGGGGGGGGGAGAGGATCTCCCACCAACAGATCCACTTTCAACCCCCCTGCAATGGTGGCAGTAAAGGGGACCATTACCCCAGTCCTGCCAGGGATCAAACACCCTACAGGGCAGGCAATGCAGAGCAGTACACATCCATAATGCAATAGCAGACAGACGGCAGGTCTGGAAATGCTCAGCTGCCCCCCACCATTATCTGACATTCTCCAGCAGCAAGCCTACAGCCGCTGCACCCTGCAAGGTGTTCCAGCAAGACACATACTAGCTGCAGACAGTCCGCCAGCTAGTCCATAGTGCATGGTCCTGGAGAAGATGCATGTACCCAGAACGGTGATATCAGCATACACACCAAGCAGATATATCAGTGACTGAGCCCCCAAAAGAAAACCCATAAATATCACATGAGAAAAACACTATATAGCACTATGGGGGAACCTAGCCATGCCATGGTCACTGCTCAGTCAGGGTGAGAGTGACCTCCCAGCAGGACATGCTATGGCCACCCTGTCCATGCAGGTGGTACCGGGCATTACAATGTCCGAGCCATTGCCCTATGCCCTGTGCAGATGCGGCCAGGCCAGGCCACCCTATCCAGGCTATTCCCACAGTACCTTTCTCCTCATTATGCACATTGGCAGGCCAATACTGGCAACAGTGCTAGCAGTGTGGGCTGTGGAGGGTGTTGGCAGCCACCACACACTGGATAGACAGACACACACTCCCCACACCTATGCTAGGATTGTGCAACTATAGAGGTGTTGGGCAGCCCAGGCCACCACACCAGTCCTGGGCACAGTGCAGGCATGGCTATGGTACGCAATACTGTAGGAGTCACTCCACAGATTGGTAAGAAAGGTTCTGTCTGTATTAGCATGTTATAGTAGTGGGTAAAATATGAGGACTGGGTTGGTGGAAACCACAGCTGGGACTTGAACCTGTGACGTTCTGCTTCTGAATACACTGGTTTTGTGCACTGCACCACCATGTTATGACATAGATGGTGCATTCCCTGGTGATACCATGACTGTTGGTCAGACAGGGCCTGTCTGTTGCAGTGCATGGCACCCACCTACACAGGGCTAGGCCACGGTCTGCTCTGGGCAGCTGCCACTGCCCCCTCCACCACCAGTATCCCTCAGCCACCATGCTGACATGCCCTTCTGCTGGTGGAGCTGGTGGTGCGCAGTCTCAGGCCATCCAGTGTGCAGGTAGGTGGCTGCCTATGGTGCGGGTTCTGGGGTAGGGGTGCCTGCATAGACGTCCATGCTCCCCCCCAGCCCCGCCTGCCAATGTTCCGTGCCCTTGGGGGTAGCTGTTGGGTACTATCCCCTGTGACACTTTGGGAAACACACTCGTGCCCATGTTGGGCCTTCAGCAGTTGCTGTCAGGCTGCTCCGCTGTTTCAGCATTCATATGGGCCACCTAGGCATCACCCTAGTCTGCACTGTGGCCCAGCTCCACCACAGCATGTGCCGCCTGCGGCCCTCTGTATCCCCTTCTCCGGCATCTGTTCAGTTGCCATTTCAACATGCCCGCCCTGATGTTGCAGGACATGTGCACGCCATAGGAACCCTGTCCGATGGTGTGGAAAACCCTGAGCAGCGCTATTTCACTGTGGGCTCATTCACCTTGTATGGGGATGGCGTATAGACCCTTCCACGATTTATATCTGTTCTATGGAGCTTACTCAGGGGGGGGAGGGGTTGATGTTTCTCATTGATACCACTATTGGCCAGCTTGGTTATTGTTTTTTTCCAGTTTGTTGGGGTCATTTTCAGTGTTTCTGTGCCCTTTTGTTCTGTGCACATGTATCACACTTATCACTGTTTTTTGGTTTCCCTGCCTGGGCTGTACATTGCCGACACTGAAATGGTTTCTCTCCCCTGTTATGTGCATTTAACGGCAGGTTTTCATTCGCGTTGGAATTCAGCTCTGAAAATCAGCGCGTTAGTGTGAGGGGAGCCTCTCCCCACCCAATCTCCGCCCACTGACCCCTTCTCTCCGCCCTCTCTCCTCTTTCTGCGGTGTTTTACCGCGCCGCGGAACATTACGATCGTTAGCGCATCATAACGCGCATTATGCAAAGTTAACGATCGTTAGCGCATCATAACACGCGTTATGTACGATTACCGCAGTTTAGTAAACATACCCCTATGATTACACATCTCCCCTTGACCCTCATCTGTAGCCAAAGAAAGTAATCACGTGTTTCTCTTCATTAGGCATGTACAGGCCCAAAAATATCTTTGATTTATGCTCCTTTTAATTGAAATTTTGGCAATTTCTGGGGTTTGTTTCCCCTTTTTTGTACATATTTGTCTTAATTGTGCTTCTATAATGTGTCGTTGCATTTTTGCAGTGACTTGCATACACTTTTTTTTTAGGTGTCCAAATGAGTCCAAAATGCACATACCTACCGCTCTGCCCCTCATACCCCTCCCATTGCTATCAGGAAGATAACTCAGAAAGATCCTAATTTGCACATAAAAGGAGGGTTGTTTGTGGTTTATAAGCTTTTCAGACTGGTGGTTACTTCTAGGTATAAGTCATTTTTAATCTTCTTTTCAAATAAAATGCTATTCAAAACCCAGCAGACTATGGAGATTTTGCTGGTGTCCTTTGGGTTATTAGTAGGATTCAGGCTTATTCTAGCACATAGGAGTATGTTTACTAAAGGGCATTAAGGGAGCAAGTGTGCCATTAACGCCTGTTATCGGCAACCTTATGCACTTAATGCTGTGAAAAACCTGCATTAATGAGCGTTAAAGCCTCCTGCAGCATTAAGGGAACAGTGGATGGAGAGTGGGCATTAACAGAGTGGAAAGTGGGCATTGTCAGCGGGTGTTACCTTAATGCCTGTTATGTTAGCACCCTTTAATGTTGGGAACCCTAATGCCAAGTAAAACCTTGCAGAAAGGGGGTATTTTGAGGGGAGAGAGCCTATTTAAATGTCTGCAATGTGATGCATCAGGCAGGGGAGCCCAAGTAGTTATAGTAGTGCTCCATTAACAGCAACAACATAGTGCCCAGATATGAAATGCCCTCTCTAATAAATTGGTGGAGGGGTTGCGCTCTATGTTAGAGAGGACATTGACTCAGAAAGGATTAAAGTTTTGCAGGAAACAAAATCTGCTATAGAATCTATATGGATTGAAATTCCATATAAAAGGGGGAAGGCGATGGCAGTGGGGGTGTGTACTATTGAGCACCTGGCCAGAATGACCAAATGGATGATGAAATGCTCAAAGAAATCAAGGAAGCTAACAAAAGTTACAGCGCAGTAATAATAATGGGTGATTTCAATTACCCCGGTATCGACTGGGTCAGTGTCACGTCAGGACATGCTAGGGAGATAAAGTTCCTAGATGAAATAAATGACTGCTTCTTGGAGCAGCTGGTTCATGAACCGACCAGAGGGGAAGCTATACTAGACCTAGTCCTTAGTGGAACACCAGATCTAGTGCAAGAGATAAGGGTGTTGAGGCCACTTGGCAATAGTGATCATAGCATGATCGCCTTTGATTTAATTAGTGGAGGAGGGATAGTAAGGAAATCCACAGTACTACCTTTTAACTTTCGAAAGGGAGACTATGATAAAATGAGGAAAACAGTTAAGAAAAAACTAAAAGGAGCAGTTGCGAAGGTTAAAGACATACATCAAGCTTGGGTGTTGTTGAAAAATACTATCTTGGAAGCCCAGACCAGCTGTATTCCACGCTTTAAGAAAAGTGGAAGGAAGTCCAAAAAACTGCCAGCATGGTTTAAAGGTGAGGTCAGAGAGTCTGTTGCTGCCAAAAAAGCATCTTTCAGGAAATGGAAAAAGGAGCCAAACGGCGAAACCTGGAAACAGCACAAGCACTGGCAAGTCAAATGCAAGGCATTGATAAGGCAGGCAAAGAGAGAATTTGAGAAGAAGCTTGCTGCGGAAGCAAAAACGCGAAATAAAGACCTTTTCAAGTACATTCGTAGCAAAAAACCTGTGAGAGAGTCAGTTGGTCCATTAGATGATGAAGGGGTTAAAGGAGCACTAAGAGGCGACAAGGCAATAGCGGAGAGACTGAATGAATTCTTTGCTTCGGTCTTTACTGAGGAAGATGTAGGGATGTTACCCATGACTGAAGTGGTATTTAAAGGTGCGGAAGAATTGAAGGAAATATCGATACATCAGGAAGATGTCTTACAACTATTAGATAAACTGAAGAGTAGCAAATCACCTGGGCCGGATGGTATACATCCAAGGGTGTTGAAAGAACTGAAATATGAGATTGCAGACCTGCTATCAGTAATCTGTGAACTATCATTAAAATCATCTCTAATACCTGAAGATTGGAGGATCGCCAATGTAACACCAATTTTTAAAAAGGGTTCCAGGGGTGATCCGGGAAACTACAGACCGGTGAGCCTGAAGTCAGTACCGGGAAAAATGGTAGAAACCATCATAAAGAATAAAATTACTCAGCATGTAGACAGTCACAACCTAATGGGAGACAGCCAACATGGCTTTAGACAAGGAAGATCTTGTCTTACTAATGTGTTATGTTTTTTTGAAGGAGTGAATAAACAGGTGGACAAAGGTGAGTCAGTTGATATTGTGTATCTGGACTTTCAGAAAGCCTTTGACAAGGTCCCTCATCAGAGACTTTTGGCAAAACTAAAGAGTCATGGGATAGGAGGCAGTGTACTATTGTGGATCAGGAACTGGTTAAAAGATAGAAAGCAGAGGGTAGGGCTAAATGGCCAATTTTCCCAATAGAGAAAGGTGAATAGTGGTGTACCCCAGGGATCTGTGCTGGGTCCGCTTTTTTTGACATATTCATAAATGACCTGGAAAATGGAATAACGAGTAAGGTTATCAAATTTGCAGATGACACAAAACTATTTAAAGTTGTTAAAACCCAAGAGGATTGTGAAAAATTGCAAGAGGATCTTGATAAATTGGAAGACTGGGCATCAAAATGGCAGATGAAATTTAATGTGGACAAGTGCAAGGTTATGCACCTAGGGAAGAACAACCCAAACTATGGTTACACAATGCAAGGTTCTACATTAGGAACCACCACCCAGGAAAAAGATTTAGGCGTCATTGTGGATACCATGTTAAAACCCTCGGCCCAGTGTGCAGCGGCGGCCAAGAGAGCAAATAGAATGCTAGGTATGATAAGGAAAGGAATGGAAAATAAAACAAAAGATATTATAATGCCTCTATATCGTTCCATGGTGAGACCGCACCTTGAATATTGTGTGCAATTCTGGTCACCGTATCTCAAAAAGGATATAGCGATTTTAGAAAAGGTACAGAGAAGAGCCACCAAAATGGTAAAGGGGATGGAAGGATACTCCTATGAAGAAAGGCTAAAAAGGTTAAGGCTCTTTAACCTGGAAAAGAGACGGCTGAGGGGAGATATGATAGAAGTCTATAAATTAATGAACGGAGTGGAATGGGTAAACGTAGATCGATTGTTTACCTTATCAGAATATAGAAAGACTAGGGGACATGCAATGAAGCTACAGGGTAAACTATTTAAGACTAATAAAAAAAATATTTTTTCACTCAACGTGTAATCAAACTCTGGAATTTGTTACCGGAGGATGTAGTAAAGGCTGTTAGTGTAGCTGGGTTTAAAATAGGTTTGGACAAGTTCCTGGAGGAAAGGTCCATAAACCATTATTAATTAGTGACCGAAGATATCAGTGCTTGACCCAGTACAAGCATTGTGGAACTTGTGTCTCTTGGGGAAACTGCTAGGTACATATGACCTAGATTGGCCACTGTTGGAAACAGAATACTGGGCTTGATGGACCTTGGTCTGACCCAGTATGGCATATCTTATGTTCTTATGTTATGTAAAGGGCATTATGGGGCAAAGGTGGCACATGGATCAGGCAACTGTCCAGGATGCATATCTGTGATGTCCACCATGATCCCACAGTGACAGTGGCGGCACACAAACATGCTGTTGCTGTGAAAAGGTGATGTACAACACAGGGCAGTCCAAGTGTCCCTGGCACCCTAGGCAGAGATCCTGGCCACCCCCCCCCCCCCCTGCTGCTGCTGCTGCTGCTAGCTCTGGTGGAAGAGTCTGGTAGCACCAGCAGCTGTAGCTCTACAGGAGGCTGCAAAAAGCAGCCCCCAGGGAAATACCACTGCTGTGGCTGTCTGCCTCCCCTCGAGACATATCTGCGGCTGGCGGGGAAGAGGTTACATCAGAGGCAGTTGTTTGTGGGGGCAATGTGGCCGCTCATGTGTACCTATGCCCCCCATCTGAAATGGGCACCCTAGGCACACGCCTAAGACATATGGTAGAAGGGTCAGGACTGCACCCCGTCCCCACTGACAGCATGTTGTCATGTCAGCATGGTGTGAGTGTGTTGGCAGCGGGTGTAGCAGCCACCGCCTGCAGCATACAAAGCCATTGTGACATACAGACCAGATAACACATCCCCAACAACACCTGCCAAACACACCTTGTCAGACAGGTATGGCATAGGGCATGCAGAGATCACAGCGGACATTGGAAGACCCCCTACTCATGCTGCATTCACCCTGTCAAAGACAACAGTTCCACTAAGGAACTACTGCATCCATATAGAAGCTCCTTGGTGCAATACACAATGATGCTGTGGATATGGGTGGAGGGTCACAGGTTCAAGACCTAGCTGTGGATCATGTATTGCATGTCCCTGTGGGTAAATTTTATTCTACAGTGCAGGCGCGCCGTTTTTTCATTGAGAAGAACTTGGACGAACACGGTGACCGAGGAGCAGAAAAGCCATCTAAGGAAGCATATTTTTGAGCTGCATATTCTGGCACAGTGTGAAAGTTGAATCCCCCGAGGAAACCGCTTGTGCGGTGAAACGCCTAAGCGCGCAGGATCAGCGTCGGGATTGAAGTTAAGTTACTCATACTGAATCTATTGCAGCCAGTACAACAGAATATTTTCTTCAGTTCTTTAATGTTTGCATGAACAGAGAAGTCATTTTGCCTTTCCACTAAAGGGGACATTTTAGTACCATGGAGCACAAAAAAATTTGACTTTTTAGTGTTTGTATGAATGGAAGAGTCATGCTACATCTCTACTGAAGAATATTCCTTTTTTGTGTATGGAAAAGATATCACAGAATTAATTTATTGCAAGCGGAATTTATGCTTAAGACTACAGAGTGAGGGGGAATGGAAGGGTCCTTGATGCAAAGTACGGGGGTTGGTTAACCACAGCAAAGGTTTACCTTCTGGGTTCCACCCCCTTAAGTCTGAGACCTGTTCCCTGATTATGATAATGTTTGTATTGTGTGGATTGGAGCAACTTTTTGTATAGTATAGATGTTAAAAAGCAATGCTGATAGTGAGGAACCCTGTGGAACACCTTGTTTCTGTTGGAATGGATAAGATGTATTGTTATCAATTCGAACTTGTTGCCATCGGTCTTCTAGATAAGACTTGCACCAGTCCCATGCAATTCCTTGTATTCCCTTCTCATGGAGGCAGACTAGAAGTTGTTCATGATTAACTGAATCAAATGCTGCTGCAATATCTAGGAAGACCAATGCAACTCCAGTCTTGATATTATCTATAGCAATGATAAGGGAATTCATTAAAGAGGCAAGAAGAATCTCAACTCCATGTGCTTCCCTAAAACCATGTTGGCTTGAGTCTAAAGGGGCTTCAGTATCGATATGTTGTTGGATCTGTCTCAAGGTCACCTTTTCTAGAATTTTAGCTAATAGGGGAATACTAGAAATTGGATGATAAGAGTCCTCCTTCTTTGGGTCAAGTTTGTTATTTTTCAGCAATGGTCGAATTGATGTCTGCTTGAGGATTGATGGGAAAACACCGGTGGTGAATGATTTGTCTGCTATAGATGCTATGTATGAGCTAAGCTCCACTTTCAAAGCTCTGATCCAATGAGCTGGACATGGATCATTTGGAGCTGTGGTGGTATTAATAGTGGCTAAAATATCTTCAATGGTACTTGGAGAAGGAGATGTAAATTTGTTTAGTGGAAACTGAATCCTGGGAGGATGAGAGATTTCTTTTGACAATAATGTAACTTTGATTGCCTTTGATTGAATATAATTAGCATATAATTGAGGCTGCATTTGTTCTTGTTGAGGTATGAAAGGTTCTCTGGATAAGGATTTTACTAGTTGGAAGAGTTCACGTGGCTTGTTAAGAGAACGATTAAGTAGTGAAGAATGGAATTCTTTTCTCTTTGCAAAGGTTAGTTCATGGTAGGATTTTAATTGAACTAGGTAAGCGTCTTGATTGGAGGGATTTATAGCACATCTCCATTTCCTCTCTAGTTTCCTCAGTTGAAGCAAAGAGGCTCGTAAATCAGGGGTGTACCATGGTGCATTCTGCTTTCTTGATGTCTTCTTGTTGAATGAAGATTGATTGGATGTGGTGGATTTATAGGCATAAAGACTGAAGGTGTCATTCCAGTTTAATACCATTTCATTGATAGTTCCAGCTGGTTTAGAAAGGTTTGGGATAACTTGGGAAATGATCTCATCCTTATCAAATGGTTTAAAACGTGAGGATTTTTAATGGGCGAGGAGATAATTGTGCGATTTTTTGAATTATCTGTAGATGGAATTGAAAATGTTATAAGGTTGTGGTCTGACCAGGGAACAGGAGTTATTGTAAGATCAAGTTGACTTGTCGTATAGGTATCTATGGCTGGGACAAAAATGAGATCAAGTAGTTGGGTGGGGAGATTTACAATTTGTCTATAATGTAGATTATTCATTGCTTCAAGGAAGGTGTTAGATAAGGAGGGTTTTGAGGATGCAAGGTTGAAGTCACCAAGAAGTAAGTTATTGTGCATTATCACCCATTCCTGTAGGGATCCAGCTGTAATTCTTGCTTAACGACACACTTGCTCCCTTAACGCTCTTTAGCAAACATGCCCCTTATTGCATTATTTATGTCCACAGGGTACCCTACAAACTGGTTCTTTTTTTATTTGTTCTGTTTGCTCTCTTTCGTATTATGCAAAGATAATAAATAGAAGGAAGCTTTAAAAACTGCACATACCACTGACATTATTATCAACCCCCTGCCATAAACCTCTCTAGATAGATAAGTGTTCTATGTTCCTCTATTCAGAAAGGTAGAGAACCAAAGAGGAAGACAGTAAAATCTGACCTGCATAAGGAATGATGTCCTACAAGAGGACAAGTTTCTACAGCTAGCAGCTGATATATATTCTTTTCAGTGTTGGGTACGAGCAGGGAAGACTAAATGGGTAAGCTGGTCTTTATCTGACATTATCTACTACATTATTGCATAACCATAGTTCAACGTCTGCATGATGGACTGGAGTTTGCTTCAGTGTCTGCTTAATGCAACTTCTTAAACTAACGGTAGGTGAATGAACCTTTAACTGTGTTATTCACTGTACTGCAGTTAGAAAGTTATTATTAATAAGAACAATTTGTTGGAGCATTACATAACATAAGCAAGAACAGGATAACATTGTAGGAGATAGAAAAGCTGAGACACACAAAGTGATGCTGTTAAGCAAGAATTACAGCTGGATCCCAGATATACCGATTTTAATCTTTAAAAAGCTAATCAAGAGATGATACGGACATGTCAGTCACTGCAGATAAGAGACATCTAAGCTTGTAGAAAAGGGGCATCAGATGGACATAAGTCATCCAGTAGAATAAAAGGAATTCATTAGTATACAATTAAATATGAATGATGAGAAAGGAGAATAATGGGTCACGTCTATCATTCACGATCATGGCTGTGAAGTCATCAGGGTCTGAGTCAAGGTAGGAGAGGTAAGAGGTAAAGGGATCAGAGACAGAGCAACAATGCTGGGAGTATGGTGCAGTACCAGGAGACATGGTATAAGATGATATAGAGTATGAAGTACAGCAAAGACAGATGAAGCACTGGACAACACTGACCCAGGGAACAAAGCACATGGGGAATCACAAGATGCTGTTTTGTAGTCACAGAGAACAGGGCGACTCTTATTTCTGTAGAATGACTCGGCTGCAGCCACAGAATATTTTGCAGAGGATGTTAACCCAGACATGTATAGCATACACCTCCATGCAAAGCAAAGGCAGAGGCTCCTTGGTTACTATTGATGCCGTGCTCCTGAATGGAAAGCAAGCTATACAGAAGCAAGCACTACCTAATATACCTGAATATAACTCACCTGAGAAAAAGCTGTGAGCTAAATTCAATTCCCTTTCCTTTATAGCCAATGTAAAGTTACAGCACTGAGCTGCAGTAATAAAGGGACCCTGCCACACAAATATCAGGGCCTTAACAGAGTAATACATTCTGGGGGTTATTCTGAGCCAAGAATAGTGGAGATGGATGGCCCAATGTCGGCTCTGTATGTCCGGGGCCTGCCAAATGTCCGGGGAAGTTATTTTGCCTCCAAGGTGGAGTGTGTGGGGGGGGGGGCAGAGTTTATTCCCCACAGCCCGACCCTGGCCTTAGGAGGCCAGATTGGGGATCGTGCTACGGGAAATAAACTGTTTTCTTGGCGGCCGGCATCGCAGCTTTTAAATGGAGCCGCGGTGCCATGGCAACAGGACGCCATGGCTGTGGCTCCATTTAAAAGCCCTGACTGAGTTAGTCAGGCTACTAATGTACGTGCAGGCCAGACTGAATCATAGTCCCGGCCTGTACGTACATTGCTGTTCGCGATTCTGATCCCGCGGGGCTAGATGTGCCCCGCGGGAATAGAATCGTGATCCCCTTTGGATCAGCCCGGACGTACAAAGGGGATGGACGTGCGGGACAGAATCGGACCCTCTGCAAAGAAAAGGGATCCTTTCAGATTAATCTTAGGCAGGCTTTGCAGCAAACCTATGACACGGAATATACCACGTGAAACATGATAAATTTGGATAGGTTTATCACTCATTGTTATCGCCTGTATCAAAACTCATGGTGATGCAGTCTGGTTGCATCTTTGACAGGTCAGATCTGCAACGTCATGTATTTTCATCCCTTTTCTAGAGCATACCATCCAAGGGGTCTTTATGGACGAGCATATCAGGCAGATCAGTGCTTGGAAATGCGGAAGGAAACATAACTGTTGTGCTAACCATGGGACATATCTGTACTTTAAAATCAGAGAAACAACAACACTTACAGCAAGACAGGACGGAGTGGGTGCAGCACCTTCTCCTAGATACAGGTTTAGGCTCTAGCTTAGGTTAGCAGAAGGAAAAGCAGGGGACGATCACTGCCCATGACCAGCAAGGGAACTGTCATCTGATCCCCAGAAATGATGCTTTCCATCCACCCCACAAGAGTGTCATAGAATGGGCTTATTACACTGGGGATCTGAAACAGGCTTTCATAGAATCTATAGGGCAGAGCTTCCTAAATCTGTCATTGGCACCCTCATGTTAGTCAACTTGATAGCTTTATATCATGGGAAAGCTAGTGTGTGCTACCAATGTGCATTCATTTGCAAGAACATGGAAAATATTGATGACATTTCCCATGTCATTTTATGCCATTTTTAATCCATAATGACATAAAAAACTCAAAATTGTGTTGTTTTTCCCCAGTGTCATCATGGCCTGGTCTGGCGTTGCCTTGAATCTTTGTCCCTTGGTTGGAATGCACTAGTCTTCCAGAAGCATCTATTAAGCTTCCTTGAAGGAGGGGGGGGGGGAGGAGTGAAGGGGTCTGGCTCTAGCTAGCCTATTCTTAGCCATGCTTGTATTTCTGGTAATATTAGTACATATTTCCTGATTGGTTTAAAATGTATCTAGTCTTGAACTCCAGAAAAAAACTTTCTTGGATTTGTTGCCTTGTGAATCTATTGACTCTTGGCTTTATCTTGTTATACGAAACAGAGTGAACAGCATCTTCTCAGAACAGGAACTAAAAGAAGATAACTATCACCCAATAGTTTAACCCCTAAAATGCAACATTGCTTTCCAGTGGCCTTACTATAGAATGAAAGATTTAGCTTATTGCTGTTGTATAATTCAACAACAAAAAAAAAGCATCACACCCAACCACGATGGAAATAACACTACTAAACCCCAAAGGAAAGCACTATTTCCAATCAGTGTGGCGTCATTGTCTCTCACTTTCTTTATCCTAAAGAGTTAATACTAATGAAATGTACATTTTCCTACTGTTTTGCAGCTGATATATGATAGTAGAGACTCCTTCATGTTAACAACTTTTATTATAAAATACTAGCATAAGTGTCCAAATTCGTATGTTCATCAAAGGCATGACCATTTACACCATCCCTAGAGCTGGTGTAAATGCCTGCACCTAGATTCATAAGGAACATGTGTAAATTGTAGTATTTTATAATTTATGTATGTGTTTCTGGGTTCCACCCACATTCAACCCAAACTCAACCTATGTGGACACCTACGTGCCATCAGTTTGATGTGTGTACTTTCAGAATAGTGAACACATCAGACATGTAAACAGGACCAGTAAAATGAATGGAGGTGATCTAGGGAGGCCCTCCATCCTGCTGCCACCCTCCCCCCCCCCCCCCACCGTTCCATCATCTCCACCCCTCTCCAGGGCCAGCAGTGGCGGTGATGGCAGGAGAACCATGACACAGCAGTTACCTAAGGCTCCAGTGCTGCATCATGGTTCCTGCCCGCTATTATCTTCTGCTTCTACTCACCTCCAACACAGACTTCTGGTTTTGCTAAATAGCCAAGATCATCCCTGGGTTCAAATGCCCTCTTGAGCATGGTGTCTGAACTCCAATAAGCTCCTTGAGCCTAAGACATCTCCAGTGGCCTGCTGCAGTTACTGTTGATCAGGATCATAGCTGATGCAGGTCTCACGCTGCACAGCTAAAGATCAGGGTCTCTGCAGGACACGGTCTGATAGTGATGATCAGTGCTAATGCCACACCGGGTCCCTGTCTAACTGCTGCTTCCTGTGCTCAAGTCTCTCATAGGCAAGTTCCATGCTAGTAGTTGTATCACAGTAGAGCAATGGACTTGTTCTTGGACGTTTTCTGTGTATAGCACTGTTCTTCCAGTCTGGCCGTTGACTCCTGGCCCTTCTCTGTGCTGATTCTCTGCTCTATTAGGATTCAATTCACAGCTTTCATATGGCTCAAAAAGCTGGTGCATGCAAGTCCAGGCCTTTCCAGCTCTTACATCCTCTCCGGCTGCCTCTCTGCCATGCTAACTGTGGACCTAGCAGGAGCCTGCTGTTTTTCTGCAGGACAGGGCTTTTACATTATAAAAATATTTCTTTTTCCTTCCCTTCCCTTCCTCCCACCCTTCCCCTTGCCTGAGCACCAGTCCTTGCTAATCTGGCTCTGCCCAAATGGTTGGACTTTCCCTTTATTTTTTTTTTCAAAGTTTGTGGCCAGTCAATGTATACAATAACGTTTGACCAGGCATCTCAATGTCTAGCTACACATTATGGAGGTCATTCCAGAACACAAATAAGCTGGTTAGATGTGCAGGATAGACATTTTTCTTGCTACAATGTCTAGAACCATATTCTGAAAACACAGGACAGAAAAATATCTACTCTGATCTTCAACACATCCCATAAAGATGAATGACTGTGACACGTCTGTATTGACCTGGTGTGTCTGATGTCTGGGAGGGCACAAGATGCAGTTGTAAAGAATAGAATGCACAGGTGAGGGATGTCTGTAATGTTAAGGAACAACAAAAAACACCACCCTTGCAGAAATATAAAGCACTGCAATAGTCTTTATTCTGGCTAAGCTGGCATTTGCTGTTAGTGCTAACGGAGCTATTTTTGGCTTCCTTAACAATTCCAGTGTTCATAAAAATGGAATTGTAGATGTAGAGAAGGAATGTGAAGTAGTATAGAGCAGAATCATGTTTGGCTGAGAAATGCAGATCAGATGTGGTGTCCTGAGACACCATCTATTATGTCTTCACAGCAGTTGTTTTTAGGTGCAGGGTATGGTTTTGGCAGAGGTATGTTATTTCTGACTGCAAGTGAGAGAGTGTGTGTGTGTGTGTGTGTGTGTGTGTGTGTGTGTGTGTGTGTGTGTGCGTGGTTTGAGTGTTACACTGGAGGATCTGGTGTGTTCATCCACAAATCTGGGGGGACATGAATGCCTGGCCAGTACCTGGACTGTAGGAATGACCACAGGGTTACCAGGTGCCAATGTGATCAGGCAGAATAAATCAGAAGAGGTTCTGTATAGCAAAATGTCAAAACATATCCCTGTCACTAATAAGGAGCCCTCAGAATGGGAGCATTCAACAGTGC
The DNA here is from genome assembly GCA_033557465.1 of Ichthyophis bannanicus. Classification (NCBI taxonomy): domain Eukaryota; kingdom Metazoa; phylum Chordata; class Amphibia; order Gymnophiona; family Ichthyophiidae; genus Ichthyophis; species Ichthyophis bannanicus. The sequence continues at coordinate 360,723,147 of CM066039.1, forward strand.
AAACAGCACTGAGACATGCCTAGATGCACCATCATTGTTCTCTAAAACTGTGCACATTTGTAGAGAGTGATGATGATGCCTTTGGGCATGTCTCAGTGCTGTTTGCACTGTTGAATGCTCCCATTCTGAGGGTCCCTTATTAGAGACAGGGATATGTTTTGACATTTCGCTATGGAGAACCTCTTCTGATTTTTTCCATACTTAGCATTGTATAGACTGTTTTCAGAGATGACCAATGCAAGCATAACTAAGGATGTCTTCTACTGCCATGTGTGTTGTGATGCAAGGTATGTCAATGACAAACGTATCACTTTCTACCTGCTTTTATGCTATCTTAGAGTGCACTGAGATTACTTTTCGGTGTTCTGGGCATGCAACAAACTGATACATATAGTCTAGTTTGCATCACCATTTATGTATCATCAGTATTTATGTGTAGTTTGCATCAGCACAACACTGTCAGTGAGAGGAGCAGCTTAGGAGATGCAGGTTTTACAGGGGGGCATGGCCATTCACGGATATGTAGTGGAGATGGGCAGGATCAAAAATTGTCCATCTTTTCAGAATACGGTGAGCACAGGGCCGGCCCGTCCATTGAGCAAGAATGTTTTTTGCACACGGCCCCGCATTTTAGGGGGCCCCGCGCAAAGAACATTCTGCTTTAAAAATAAATTAAATTTAAAAAAAAAAAGCTGGCTGCTGCTGCTGCCGCCGCGGCAGCAGCAGAATCAACTGTCCTGCGGGGCCCCCTGCCCGGCTGAGCCCTCCCTGCCCGGCTGAGCCTCTCCGCGATGGCTTTCAGATCCACGAAGGGAGAGTGTCTCCTCACGGCTCTGTTAAGCCTGCAGGGGCTGATGGGAAATTTCTCATCAGCCCCTGCGGGCTTAACACAGCTGCGAGGGAGACAGTGAGACACTCTCCCTTCGCGGATCTGAAAGCCATCACGGAGAGGATCAGCGGGGCAGGGGGGGGGCTCAGCCGGGGAGGGGGGGCCCCGCGGGACAGTTGATTCTGCTGCTGCCACTGCGGCAGGAGCCAGCTTTTAAAAAAAAAAAAATTCCCTGGGCCGATGGGGAGGAGGGGGGGGGGGTTAGGAATGGTAATGGGCAGTGTGCTGATGGGGAGTTAGGACTGGTAATGGGCTATGGGGGGGCTAAGTCTGAAAATGGGGTGATGGGGGGGTTAGGATTGGAAATGGGCTTTAGGGGGCTAAGAATGGAAATGGGCTGATGGGGTTAGGACTGGAAGTGGGCTGATGGGGGTTTAGGACTGGTAATGGGCTATGGGGGGGGCTTAAACTTAAAATGGGGTGATGGGGGGTTAGGACTGGAAGTTGATGGGGGCTAGGACGGGTAATGGGTTGGGGGGTTGATAGGACTGGAAATGGGCTGAGTGGAAGGGGAGGCTTGAACTGCAAATAGCTGATGGGGATGGGGACTTGGAATGGAAATGGGCTGAGTTGAAGGGGGCTTGAACTGCAAATAGCTGATGGGGAAGAGGGCTTGGAATGGAAATGGGCTGTGAGGGGAGGGAGCTAGGACAAGAAATGGGCTGATGGAGCAGCTAGGATAGGACTGGAATTGGGCTGTTGGGGGATCTAAGATTGGAAATGGGCTGTGGTGGGGGCTTGGATTGAAATGGACTCATGTAGGGGCTAGAACAGGAAGTAGGCTCATGGGGGGCTTGGATTGAAATTGGGCTGAGTGGAGGGGAGCTAGGATTTGACATGGGCTGATGGTGGGGCTAGGAAAGGACTAGAAATGGGTTGATGGGGGCTGGGATTGGAAATGAGCTGATGGAGGGACTCGGATAGGACTGGAAATGGATGGGGAGCTAGGACTGGAAATGGGCTGATGGGGGGCTAGGACTGGAAATGGGCTAATGCAGGGACTAGAAGGGAGCGGATGCTGGGTGAGGCTGGAACTAGAAGGGAGCTGATGTTGGGGGAGGATTAGAATGGGATGGGGCTGGGAGAGTGAAATGGAGAGGGGAAAAATATTTTGTGTGGAGGGATGAAAAATCTACAATTGGCCGGGTATTGGGAGAGTAAGTGGGGATTGAGGATGGAGGGGTAAAATTTGAGTGGATGAAATAGGAATGAGGAAAGAGCAAAAGGAGAAAGATTGGTATCTTAAAGCAGATGTAGAGAGAGAGAATGGAAAAAAAAACTAGAAGAGAGAAGAAAGGACAGCAGACGATGGAGAGTTAGCAGAAGACACGAATAAACCAGAAGAAAGTGGCTGGAGCAATTGCAACTGAAAAAAAAATGCACGAAAGGTAGAAAAATATCTCTTTATTTTGAATTTATTAACTGGACTATGTCAGCTCTTGGAAATGTGCATCATTAACGTCTGCGCTTTGTTTAGTACAAGAGGAAATTAATTTATAGTTTTATTTCTACATTGTTGTTGTATATTCCAAGTTTGGCTTTTGGGGTTCCCAGTTTAATTATTGCCTTCCTGTTTCTAAATTGAGATTCCTTGTTCGATGATGGTCTATGTTCTGCATTTGTAACTGAGCTGAGGTATTCTGTTTATGTAATTCCTATTTGACATTGTCACTTGTTCTCTTTCCCCAGTAGATCATGTATTGCTATTCTCTAAAATGTATTTGTTTAATATTTGCAGTGTTGCCTTTTGATAGGTAGGGTCTGGTGCTTTGTGAGTCCTGGTAGTGCTGTTACGATACGGCGGGTTTGCTATGGGTTCTAAATGGGCAGTTTTTGTAGTAGTTCCTAATGTGCCTGGCGGTTGGCACTGGATTATAGTAATGTAGAAATCTTTTAGTCTTTCTTTATCCATACATTCATTAAGAGACGTGTTTACTAAAAGTTAGTGTATGGTAACATTATGCAAATATTTATGCAAATAAGGCCACTTATGCAAATGAGGCCCCGCACCGAGTCTCCGCACATGGCCCTGCACCCCCATTGGGCCGCCCCTGGGTGAGCATGGAGATGTAAAAAGCTGTTTGTTGTATATAGTCATGTCTCGTAATCCATAGTGCTTTGTTCAGGCCACGTCAAAAACATCTATGTCACCAATTCCGAAACTTCAGGTGCGTCTATCCCTATGGCTACAGAATCATGTTTTAAATCAGGCCGGTTTTCGATTTGGATGTGTCTGCGGGCCAGACGTGCATGTTCTGGAATTGGACTCCATGTGCTTAGGAGAGATAGGCCAGGAGGCATTCCGGAGGTGAAACCAAATGTTAAGCAGAAGATGCTAGTTGGCACTCAGCACTATCTGGATAGCCTCATCAGTTTATGCTTAGGATCCACTCAACAGTCCTACATGGATGGATAAGATGGCTGAAAATCCTGCAAACAGATAAGTGGATAAGTCATCCACTCATCATTACCGAGCAGCCATCGTGCCAAATATTGATCTCATTCTGTGTAGATCAGCCTGATAGATCACATTTAAAGATGTTATGAGGTTTCCCCTGGCCTGAATGAGCCTGATCGTAGCTGATTTCATGAAACTAAGCAGGGTCAATCTGGTTACTGCTTGGATGGGTGACCACCTTGAAATACCAGCTGCTGTAGACTTAGGGGTATGTTTACTAAAACCCCACTAATGTGCGGGCCCCGGTAGTGTGCGGGTGCCATATAAGGAGTGGGCGTTCCCTGCTAAAGAAGAAACACCGGAATTTACATATGCGCTAAGGTGTGCGGTGCCCTTGTGCGCCCTGCACTTTAGCGCATCAGACAGCTGCGCGGGAGGCATATGTGTCACGCTGATGGGCAAACAGAAGAACAGAGCCACAGCACAATGGTTAAGGCACATACCAATGGTGCAAGAAGCAGGGGTTCGATCCCCCATAGAGCCCAATAAAGATGGCAGGCTGAGGTGTTAATTTATGAGGCAGTGAAATAATGGGTGGCATAAGGCGGCGCGCTAATGTGTTTGGAGGCATATGAATGATGGGTGGCATAAGGTGGCGTGCTGATTTTCTAGGAGGCATCTCAATATGGGGCGGCATAAGGCGGCGCGCTGATGAGCAAACAGCAGAGCAGAGCCACAGCACAATGGTTAAGGCATGCAACAATGGTGCAGGGATCAGGGGTTCAATCCTGCCCAATGAACAAGGCTGGCTGGGGCAATGTGTATTATGGGGAAGATTGCTTTAGGAAGCATTTTATTTATATTTTAATTATCAATAATAGCAAACGCACTCTCAAAGTGTGTCAACATAAGGCGTCCTATAAGGCACATAGTAAAGTGCACTGTCCGCCACGGCACCCTGACATGTCCCCTATAGGGCACCCTATAATTTGCATCACAGGATAATGTATAGTGCACCTTATATGGACGGGAGCCAGAAGGTGCCCTATAGGGCGCCCTATAAAGCACCCTCAGAGGCACCGTATGGGTACAGTACACTGAGGGTGTTTTTGCTGGCATCAAAAATGTACATACAAAAAGATGATGCTATGGCCAACCCTATCAAATAACCCCACTGTAGGTTTGAACCTATGACTTCTGGCTTCACAGGCAGTGATGCAACCATTGGGCTACCGCTCCATAGCTAATAGCAAGCCCCTGGCTGGCTGTAGAAAGCCTGCACGTCACCACACAGACAGTCTGCTGCAGCCACCAGGACAGGGTTAGCCCACCCGTACCCATGATGCACTGCACATGCAAATCAGTTGTCCACAGATGAACACAAGATGGGGAATTCACCCCCACAGCACCTCGGCCTGGTAGGGGGGAGTGACCGGGTGCACCCCCACAGCACCTCGGCCTGGTAGGTGATACTGACTGTGTGTTTTACTAGCACAGAGTAGCTACACACCGTCACATTGTGCGGGTACTGTGCTCACCCTGAGTGTGCGATGAGGCGGCCAGGACCAGGTCCACAACACCTTCCATAGCTGAAAGAGGCCATGCCGGAGGTCCAAAGCAGTGTTAAAGTTTCATATACGTAGTTTTTGCACAAACACCTTAGATATCTCTGTCTGTTTAAATCAGGTGTAGCCCCTATGGACCCCTAGTTGGGGCATGCAGCACTACCCCCCCCCCTCCCGGGCTAAGGGTGGCAAACAGGGTCTCCTATCAATAGATCCACCTTCTACCTCCCTGCAAAGGTGGTAGTAGAGAGGACAATCAACCCCAGTCCTGCTGAGGGACATACACCCCACAGGGCAGTCAATGCAGCTCTATACATATCCATAACACAATAGCAGACAGACATTAGGCCTGGATAAGGTAAGCTACACCCCCAACACTACCTGATATTCTCCTGCAGCAATTCATCAGCCGCTGCATCCTGCAAGCCGCTCCATCAAGACACACACCAGCTGAAAACAGCTTGCTAGTTAGGCCATAGTGCATGTTCCCAGTGGAGATGCATGCACCCAGAACTGGGATGTCAGCATACACAGCAAATAGATAAATCAGTGACTGGGCCCCAAAAAGAAACCCATAGCTATCACATTAGAGAAAAACTAGATAGCACTATGGGGGTGCCTAGCCATGCTGTGGTCACTGCACAGTCAGGGTGAGAGTGATCTCCCAGCAGGACATACTGAGGTCACCCTGTCTGTGTAGGTGGTGGCCGGGCAGTAAAATGTCCCAGTCAGTACCCTATGCCCTGTGCAGATGCACCCTGGCCAGGGCACCCTGTCCGGCCTATACCCATGGTACCTTGCTCCTCATTATGCACATTGGCAGCACAATACTGGCAACAGTGCTGGCAGTGTGGGCTGTGGAAGGTGTTTGCAGCCACCACACACTGGATAGACAGACAGCCACCCCCACACCTATGCCAGCATTGTGCCACTATAGAGGGGTTCAGCAGCCATACCCACCACACCAGTCCTGGGCACAGTACAGGCATGGATATGGTACGCAATACTGTTGGGGGTCACTCCCCAGGGGAGTTAACACTGTTGGAGACCAGACCTGCAGCACACACCGCAGACATCAGAATGATTGTTATGATGGAGCTCAATGAGCAAAATGTGCTTAACGTAGGACTTGCTATCTGCCAGTTATCATAGGAAACGTCTGATAGCTGTGTACCATATACCCAGGTGTAGGGTGGCATTGCTAGGGTATGCATGTGGTAGTATTGGGAGATGCACGCAGGGCCCAATGTCCTGCCTCTCCAGGAGGCATTAGCCAATGGGGCCTGTGGGTGTGGGTGTGGGTGTGGGTGTTTCTGCCCCTGCTGGCTGCTGCTTTAGGGCAGAGGTTCCCAACTCCAGTCCTGGTGTGCTAAACACTGTTCGGGTTTTCATGCTGTCCCTCATAAATATGCATGAGCTATATCTGCATACCATGTGGGTGGTGCATAGATATGCAGCACAGGCATCTTTAGTAGAGGCAGCATGGAACCTGAATGGTGTGGGGCCCTCCAGGACTGCATTTGGGAGACTCTGCTCTAGGTAATGCACCTGTGTATGGTGTCTGTGTTTGGTGTGGTAAAATATAGGCGTATTAACCATGCGTATGTTCTCAGCATTAAACGTTTGTCCTTACTATCATGGTTTAGTTGTGAGAAAAATATGTGAACAGGATTTGCAGTAGCCCCAGCTGGGCTTTGAACCTGTGACCTTCTGCTCTTGCACATACTGTCTGTGTGCACTGCACCACCGTGTTGCAACAGATATGCTGCCTTCCCTGGGGAGTCCATGACTGTACATCCAACAGAGCCTGTCTGTTGCGGTGGATGGTGCCAGCCTGCACAGGCCTAGGCCACTGTCTGCTGTGGCTTGCAGCCACTGCCCCCTCCACCACTTGTACCCCTCTGCCAACATGCAGACATGTCCTTATCTGGAAAAAAGCATATGACCTGATTGTGTTGTGGCACTCCAGGACTGAATGTGGGGTACTCGGCTGTAGGTAATGCCCATTGTTATGGTTTGTGTGCAGTGTAGGGTAAAATATGGTTGCTTGAACCATGCTTATGTTCTCTGCAATAAAGGAGTGTCTTTACTATCGCTGTTTGGTGGTGGGTAAAGCTATGGGGACTGGGTTGGCAGGAGCCCCAGCTGGGATTTGAACCTATGACCTTTTGGTCCTACAGGCACTGGCTGTGTCTGCTGCACCACACTGTGGCCACAGAGACAGTGCAGTCCCTGGAGATAGGAAACCTGGCCGGACGAGTCAGAAACCCTGCTCTGTACAATTTTACTGTGGGCTCATTTACCTTGTATGGAGACAAACGGGCAAATAAACCTCATAAAAAACCTCGAAAAAAGGGGCAAACACCCATAACCAAGCTTGGCAACAGTGATAGCAATGGGCAACAATAAAAAACACTCCCAGGAAAGCTCCAATAAAATGACATGATTTTTGAAAGTGTCTACGGAGCGTAGACCCTTCCAAAAATCATTTATTTTTTTTGGAGCTTTCCTGGGGGTGTTTTTTATTGTTGCCCATTGCTATCACTATTGCCCAGCTGAATTGTAATTTTTAACATTTTTGTTGTGCTCATTTTTGATTTTTATTTGCGAGTTTGTTCTGTGCACGTGTATCACACTGCTCACTTTTTGTAGGTTTCCCCGGTTTTGCTGTACATTGCTGATGGAAATGGTTTCTCTTCCCTTTAAATCGTCTCTAACGCGAGGTTTTCACTCGCGGTATTTTTGGGTCTATTTTAAGCCCCGCTCCTGTGCGGGGAGCCTCTCCCCTCCCACTTTCCATCCATTGACCCCATCTCTCCGCCCCTTGGGGGCCTTCCTCCGCCCTCCGTACGCCTTTCCCCGCCTCTATCGCACATCAGCACACTGCACACGTGCGCGGACCCGTTAATGTGACGTGCACGCGTGCGGGGCACTTAAGAGCACTTAAGTGCATCATTGCCGTGCGCTACTGTGCGCCGCGCACGTGTGCGCGGTTTAGTAAACATACCCCTTAGTGTGAGGAAGAAAGGCTTGGCAATCTACTTACAGTTGCCAAGAATACCCAGGGGCTGAATCACCAACTGGACAACACACAATAGACTTGACATCCTGTACAGAAGGACATACTGAGAATTGTTGGTGTTCTTGTTTCCTGGCTTTATGAGCAGTCCTTTGTCAAAGAGGATTTAAACATTTGAAATTCATTCTGCAAAAAAGGGTAATGAAATCTCTGTGGATCGCTCTTCGCTTGGTTCCATCCAGCTGGCTTCCCTCTACCATTTGAAGTGAAAAGGCTCTGAACTTATAGCTTTGGGGCAGTCTTTCTGCATTTAAGAAATTCATATTTAAATCAAAAGCTTAAGGATCATATTCAGTCATGGCAGGTATGCTGCAACTCGATAATGGAGGTACGTAAGATGGTTATTCATGTAGGATGTGGAGACGATGGGAACGGAAGTAATCTCAGGAACTGAAGAACCTCTTGCATAGATAACAGCTAATCAGCTCAAAGGCAAATGAAAGAGAAAGAGGGAGAAAAGTTAAGCACAGCCTGCACCTTCTACCATTAAAGGACTGACAGTGAATGAATTGGGATGTACTGTAGATTACACTGATTACGACCACACTGCCCAGCACAAGGAAGTGGCAGATGGTGATGCAACATCCTTCCATATACAACCAAAGGACAATGCGGAGGATGGATCTGTGCAGGAAAGTTCAGCATGAGGAAGGGAGTTAAGGGCTTAAAGCTCAAATTATATACATCCCCTTCTTTCACAACAGAATGTCCAGAGTCACTTGGTTCTGTAGACATGGTTCTCAACCCAGTCCTCAGGACATACCTAGCCAGCCAGGTTTTCAGGATAGCCACAATGAATACGCGTGAGAGAGATTTGCAGGCGCTGTCTCCATTGTTGAGAACTGGGTTGAGAGCCCCTGCTGTTCGTTCAGGAGAGCCCAGGTCTGCTTGTAGAATTCTCATCCTATTATGTTCTCAGATTTCTCTTTCATGTAGAATTTAATCCTAGAATGTCCAGAAAGCAGCTGGCTTTCTCATATTCTGGCTGACCTTAAAGTACCTGGTATGTCTGTTAGTCGGCAGAGCTTTAGTTTCAAACTTCCTCTATTTACCCTGGAAGCATTTGGTGAATTTTGTATCATGCCAAAATGAATGCCAACAGCATCTCTGCCGCCCACCCCCCCCCCTCCCCCCGGGAGCTCAGCAGATCAGCACCCACTATTACAACTCTCATTCGCATACACACTCTACATATGGGTATATAACAGCAGCATCTTTTGCTGCCTTCTGTTCCACTTTGTTATTTTCCTAGTAGAGCTAATTAGGTAATTAGTTTCAAAGTCAGGTGCAATAGGGCCGTGTTCTAATAAATGCAGCTACACTCACGCTGCGTGCAAGGCAAGAAAGGCTACAATCTGTGCAGTTTGACACTGGCTTCATTTGCTACCACCTTAGGTCAGCATTTCAGGTGACTGCTGTTTTAGCAAAGGACAGTGGAAATCTAAGGCATTTTCCTTGATGTGAACATTTTTGCTAAGACAAAAATATATATACCTTCTTCAATTATGGCCCTGTATTTGTTGTTATTCTAAACAAAGCTCCATACTAAGAGAATGGTCCTAACAGCTCCAAGCAGCAGAAGTCCATTGAGAGAGAATATAGGCTTCATATGACTCCATCTAGTATACTACCATTTCTTTGGATGTCAAAAAAAGACAGAACAAAATAGGTTTCAAGGACTTCTTTGCAAAAATCACTATTAGATCTGATGAGTCTCCGGGCTGTTTCCATGGCAATTACAACACACTGCATTGTCATTCTTCAAACAGAATGGAGATTTCCATTGTTCCTTGACGGCCGCTTCACATTTTTCATCTAATGAAGAAGGTTTTATTCTCAAGGCCTTCTATGTTCTTCTCTCAATAGCAGACCATAGGGTTTTTATTTATTTATTTATTTATTTTTAATTTTTAACTACTGGTATCAAGGTCAGAGTCTTGAAACAGAGAGAAAATTCTACTGACGAACCATTGGCCAACATATCATTGACCTGTCTTCTAGTATTCTATTATGCAGTGCTGTACAAATTAAATATAGTTGAATCAATAAAGATACAAAAAAAGGATTTACCCCATGTTGTCTTATAGAAATATCATCTTAATAAAAAATATGATTGTCTTTTCCACGGTGTCAAAACTGTTTCCAAAGCCTAGTCCAATCACTTAACCTATTCATGGGAGAGGTTTCCTGTCAGTCTTATGAAAGAAGCATTTTGGCTTAGTCAAATATTGGGAAGGGGGTGAGAAAAGCCTGCTCTATGGGAAGACTACTATTAATGACCTTCAAGGTCATCAACAAGTGCTCCTCCACCTCCCTCACAGAGCTAGTCCACCCCACTCCCTCCAACAGATCCAGAAGATCCGCAGCTGCCAACACACTGGTAATTCCTAGTACAATAATGAAATACTCTCAGGCAACAATAAACAGGGCCTTTCTGTTCTATGCTCCCAGATGTTGGAATGCCTTACCTAGCACTATCAGGTCCATTATTGACCTCGCTCAATTTAGAAGGGCACTGAAACACCATCTCTTCCTTCTGAACTACCCTAGGGACATACCATAAGCAGCCACCTGCCACCACCTGGACTACACCTCCAACGCACCCATTTCACAATAATGCAGCCCCATCCACTGGCACAACTGACAACCTGTAAAGAATAACATGTCTATAATCCCCTGTTATTGTAAATAGTCCCAAGCAGCTCTGGTCCTTACTGTATACCTGTGATTTGATTGCTCAATCTATATATAACTACCCTAGCTATGTCCAAGTACATCACCTGTTCTTTGTAAAGACAGTACAGTGTATAGACTCCCCTACTCTTGTAAATAGTCTCTAAGCAATTATCGTCCTTCTGTACACCTATGACTTGATTGCTCAACCTGTGTATAGTTTACCCTAGTTACGCCCAAGTTGCATCACCTGTTCATTGTAAATACAATGCAGGCTTGGCCGCACTGTATAAATCAACTGTTTCATGTAAACCACACTGATTCTAAAGAGCACGGTATAGAAAAGACATTAAATAAATAAAATAAATTAAAAGAAGCATCTAAACTTGGCACCACTGCTGCTCTTAGGTGTACCAACATGTTTCTACTATATTGCAACAAAAAAAGCCCGGTTTGTTCAAGAGAAAAAAACAAACAAAAAAAAAAAACCACCATTAAAAGTGTCAACAAACTTTTTTATCGTAAATGCCGTCAAAGTGTAAAGGACTTCACCTCACACCACTGCGGTCCATCCATTTTATTAGAAAACCATAAAAATGGGTTTGAAATTTGTTTTACACTATATTGGCCTGAATGTGAAGCAGATTTATATGGTACTTGGCAGAGAGTTTGAGTGAGTTGAAAGATAGATATTGTGAGAACCTGTCGATCAGAGATAGTTGCCATATTGGTGGAACAATAGAATAAAACTGATCAAGGACCTCATGAGTACTAGATTGGTGAACGTTTTCACAGAGGCAGGCTGGATCTGAAGGCACATTCATTTATATGATATATCAGCTTAGGGTTATTCTATTAGGTTTGTGCATTCAGGAGCATGCATTTGATTTGCTTAAATGCCCAAAAATGTAACAGCACACACAAATTACATATGTGCATATTCCTACAAATTAATGTATGAAATCTATTGCACACATTTCTTGTGAGCATTCAATCAATCCCTAAAAAGATGAATAGGTCAATCGATATGTAAAATGCCGCAAAGCTGGGAAAAAACATTTATAATGAGTACAATCCAAGAATTTTTGGCCTGTCTTAAGAGTTTCTAGCAGGGTTATCTATGAGCGTACCCATGCTGCTGTCCATACTAACTGGCATTATTTGGACATTGTGCTCTGGATGCCCCAGAATTCACCTGGATGTCCTTTTTAAAATGCCACTCTATGGATAGTGCTGCTCAACACTATGCTGATATTTCTGGGGCAGTTCATACGAGAAGCAGGGGAAGAGGAGGTAATTATCCATTTAGTGGCGATAATCAGCACTGCTGTATGGATAGCCAGATGGATAACTTAGGACAGAAAAAAAAAGCCCTAAGGCTATCCTGATAAACTGTCCATTTAAGCAACACTGAATATCAGTGTTGTATAGATAGTGCAAACTCTGGCTACACTATTGAGATGTTCAACACCAGCCACAGTCTCGATAACGGTATTGAATATTCAACATGACCCTTGGGGCATTGAAAAATACATTTTCCACTGCCCCATCTGTAAGCCTGGTGTACAAATCCTAACTATATAGGCATTACAGAACTAAGTGGGAATACTATATGCTCTACTGTTCAAAATGGTGAATTGGAAAGAAGGAAGAGAAAATAACTGTTCTAGACCAGGAGAAATCTTGCAGTGGAAGCCAGATTGCAATAACCCAGCAAACCGATGGGTCAGATGGTCTGCTATCAATTACTTATATTACTATGTTAAAATTAGGGTTCATTGTGAGCTCCATTCCATAAGCGACTCTTCAAAATATACCTGCAACCACTCTGCTCCATCATAAGGGCCCACGACATCAATTTCCACATCTACGCAGACGATACCATGCTTTATGGACCATTCTCCACCGAACTACCCTAAAAATCCACAGCTCCTAAAATGCTTTGAAGACGTCTCCAAATGGCTTCAATTACAAGAAAATGGAGGCACTGTTCATAACAAAAGATGACACCTTCACACCACCAACTCACCTCACCCTGAATAACACCCAAATAAAAGTGCAACACCAAATAAAATACTTGGGCATCATACTGGACAGTTCTCTCTCCCTCAAGCGACAAACAGATAATACTAACAAGATCATCTACTATAAAGCAAAAACCCTCCAGCGCCTATGCCCCCTCTCAGATCCACAAGATGTCCACACCACTGTGCAAACCATGATTATCCCACTTCTTGATTATTGCAACTCAATCTACCAGGGTCTACCTCGCTCCTTGCTCCTCCCACACTGCCCAGCCCTCCATACAATACCATATATTATACAAAAGCCAGCAAATATTGACAATATCACCCCTATCCTAAAACAACTCCACTTGCTCCCCCTAGAGAGCCGAATTAAATACAAGATCCTACTCCTCATGCACAAAACCCTCCACCATCAAGAAAAATCCTGCCTTCACACACTACTCCATGAATTCATACCTAACAGAACAACCATACCTTCCATAAAGAACACACTAATTGTCCCACATGCTAGATCAAAATTCAACAACCAGACCTGCACATGGTCCATGGAACTCTACTCCCATCCATGTGGAACAACGTCCCGACACCCTCAGTTCCACAACTGACCTCCTCACCTTCCAAAAACAACTGAAAACCTACCTCTTTATTGAACACTATGGTCCCGCCACATAACACCTCCCACCCCCTGATATAAAAACCACTGACGTGTAAATATGTAATTCAAGGTTACTAAGCTAATATTATAATGTAAGCATCCACTATGAACCTGTAAATGTGTAAAATATGTTTAAAATACAAGTTCTACCTGTTTGTTTTACCGTTAATATACCATTAATGTAATCCATTGTTTTTGTTCTTGTTGAATGTACACCGCTTTGACCTGGAGAAAACCCCAGCTACATAAATAAACGGACAACCCCAGTTTTATTCCACGGGATCTATGGGTGTATAGTACTGTGTTTATTGGGAAATTTGGAGCTGTGAGTTCATAGATGCCAAAGGTAAAACCAGGACCGGCTCAGAAGACCCTTGTTACATAGCACTGGCAGGATATGATTCTGGGCATCAATATCACTTCTTCTGTGATGGGCAAAAGCAGAAGGACCTAAACTTTTATCACAGATGCTCTGACATGTAATATGGTGCTGCATCAAAATGGCAAAAAGCCCCACCTCTGGCGATGTCCTGGTAGCTCTATTTCTGGAACTATCCTTTTGTCTTGGAACATAAAAATGCCGGCAACATTTCTTGCTCTGTTTTATATTGTTTCCAAAACCAAACTGAAAAAGCAACAAGATTTCATTTTGTTTTCTTTTCTTCATTTTAATGCGTGCTAAACCAAAAAAAGTTGAAATGAATAGTGAAGCAAAAGTACTTCTCCTGTACATCCCTACCTACTAGGGAAAAAAAGAAACCACTTCTAATATATTCAGCAGTAATATATTAGGCATTGGTAACACCAATAGTGGTATAAAAGAAATGTTAAGTAAATAATAATAACCCATATTCCAATAGCATCCCTGCGAAAGTGACATTGGGGGCATAGTGATGTAAATTCTGCCCAAGCAGCCCCCAGAATGTGGGGAGGGAGGACTAGGCAGAAAGGAGGCCCACACAGAGTGGTAAGGCAGTACAGAAATATTACTAGATGATCTTTACTGTGCTGCCTCTGATCTTGTAAGTTCCCCATAGGGCCGAAGTCTCATGATAACAGCCACACTGTGAGACCTTGGTCTGGAGGGGAACAGCCGCCGGGGATGCAGCAAACGTACAAGTTTGCCACTGTTGCCACAACATGGTGGGCTACTCACAAGGGGTGCCACCACCATCACAATGAAAGGCCCTCAGCAAAATTTTGCTTGGGGGCCCTGTGGAGATGATATTCAAAACCATTATCTGGCTAGCCCTCTGGGCACTATGTGGATAAGAGTACTGAGAAAGATGTTCAGTGCCTCGATCTGGATACTTCTACTGATTATGGCACTACCTGGTTAGCGCAGGCGTGGTCCATCCTCAGAAGGAAGGTGTTATGGCCGCTATCTGGATAACTAATGATCTTATATGGACAGCAGCAGTTTTCAGCCAGCACTTATCTGAATACCTTAGACCCTATGGAAAGGAAGCCACCATGATCCAGATAAGGTTGGACGCTCGGTAAGAATATTCAGCGGCAATTGCCATCTGGATATTGCCTCTGAATATCCTCCGATATCACTGGTCACCAAATCTTTACTTTACATGTTACTGAAATAAAAATAGTCATTTCTTATCAATTTTTATATGTTGAGCACAAATATGTCAGTGAAATTGCAAAGTTGGCTCTAGTTTATTTGTAATCTACTAGAATTAATGTTTACATCACGAAATGCATGTCAATAGTAAATATAATAGGCCTTCGGTTAATACCTGTAAAAAAACAAGTCATAGACTACTTCTTAGATTTTTTCGCCTGTCTCTTGTACAGCTGTTCGGGAGCTTCTCTGGGGAGTGTCCAGCAGTAGTCAGCCAGCATTGTAGTGGACCATTTTCCCTGGTATCTTTGCTCCATCATTGCGATATCCTGGTGAGAACATTCACCCTGTTCATCACTAACCATACCACAGTTGTCAGGAAAGAAATCGAGATGGGAATCAAGGACATATTGCAGCCAAGTTTCTGATACTGCATCAGCATGTCTTCTACTAGTTCCTTGTAGTTTTCTGCCCTAACAATCCCGAGAAAGTTTGTTCACACTAGGTGAAAAGTATTCCATGCTTGTTTCGCATCACCCTGCAGCAAGTTGTTGAACCGGTCATCTTTCAAGAGCTCTCGAATCTGAGGACCCACAAAAACTCCCTCTTTAATCTTTGCTTCACTGAGTCGAGGGAATTTTTCATGCAGGTATTGGAAAGCTGGTGAAGTGTGGTCCATGACTTTCACAAAGTTTTTCATCAAACCTAGTTTGATGTGAAGGGGTGGTAGCAGGATTTTGTGAGCCTCAACTAAAGCTGGGTGCTGGATATTCTTCTCTCCAACTGTTACATTTTGTCTGCGATTCCATTCCTTCCGCAAGTAGTGCCAATCCCTTGCTCGGCTATCCCACTCATATAAGAAACACATGTATTTTATATATCCCTGCTGCAGTCCCATTAAAAGGGCAACTACCTTCAAGTCACCACAGAGGTGCCAGCTGTACTTGTTATAGTTAATGGAAGTCAGTAGATGCTTTAAGTTATCGTATGTCTCTTTCATGTGGACGACATGCGCTACTGGAATAGACGGAAGACGGTTTCCATTGTTCAAAAGCACAGCCTTCAGACTCAGTTTCGAAGAGTATATAAATAGTCTCCAGTCTTGTGGGTCATGAGTGATTTTTAAGGCATTCATGAGGATTTCAATATCGGAACAGAATACCAGATTACTTTCCTTTCCGACTGCGTATAATACACTGCTGACGTCAGATGGCTTCAGCAGCCGTCTGGCACTTGTATTGCATTGCATCAGAAAATGATGCAATCAACTCTGGATGATGTGTGCATGCTGGTATTATGCAATGTGATGCAATATTACATCATTCAAGGATTATTTGGGATGTTCTTGATATCCTACTGGATAAATTTACACGGTGAAACGTCAAAAATGAACTACATGCAATATCTTCAAAACGAGAGCCAATACAATTGTTTTAATGTTATATTTGTGTTCAGCTCACCAAGATGCTACAGATTAGGGTCTTTTAAAGTCAGTAACGATTTCAGTGTTGACCAGTGTTAAGCACTGCAGCTGACTGCCATGGCATTTTCTACTACTACTACTATTTATCATTTGTATAGTACTAAAAAGCGTAGGCAGTGCTGCACAGACACATGTAAGAGATGGTCCCTGCTCATCAGAGCTTACAGTCTAGTCAAAACAGACAACACAGCAGCTGTGGACAAGGATACATCTAGGGGGAATGGTAAGGAAACCCAAGAGAGATTAGGCGGATCAGATCCAAAAGCAGCAAGAAAGAGGTGAGTTTTTAGCCTGGATTTGAAATAAGGCCAGAGATGAAGCCTGGCGCACAGACTCAGGTAGCTTGTTCCAGGCATAAGGAGCAGCAAGGTGGAAGGATCAAAGTCTGGAGTTGGCAGTAGAAGAGAAGGGCACAGAAAGAAGGGATCTACCAGAAGAGCGGAGTTCCCCAGGAGGGGTGTAGGGAGAGATAAGAGAGAAAAGGTAGTGAGGAGCTGCAGAATGAGTGCACTTATCGGTCAGTAGGAGAAGATTAAACTGGATACAGACACGAACAGGGAGCCAGTGAAGCGACTTGAGAAGAGGGGTTATATGAGCAGGGCCGGCACATCCATTCAGCGAGAATGTTTTTTGCACAGTGCCCCGCGTTTCAGGGGGACCTGCGCAAAGAACATTCTGCATTAAAAGTAAATTTTAAAATAAAAAAAAAAGCTGGCTGCTGCAGAATCGAGTGTCCCACAGCCCTCTCCCCCTGCATCAGTCCCTCTCCAGCTGGCTTTCAGACCCGCGAAGGGAGAGTTTCCCTTTTGCAGCTCTCTTAAGCCCTCCAGGGAAGATGGGAAACAGGAAATTCCCATTTCCCATTGTCCCCGGTGGGCTTAACAGAGCCACGAGGGAGAAACTCTCTCTTTGCAGCTCTGAAAGTCAGCTAGAGAGGGACTGATGCAGGGGGGGAGGGCTCTGCTGGGCCATGGGACACTTGATTCTGCCATTGCTGCAGCAGCAGCCAGCATTTATTTTAAAATTTCCCTGGGCTGATGGGGGTTAGGACTGGTATTTTATTTATTTATTTAGATTCTCTTATATACCATGCTATTCTGCTTCAGTGCAGTTTACATTGAACAAACTGAAATTACATTGAACAGGGCATTATAACTTGGAGATAACTATTTTACAGGGAACATGGGCTATGGATGGTTAAGTGGCTTGCCCAAGACCACAAGGAGCACCTGTGGGACTAGAAACCCCAGTCCTTCTAGCCCAAGGTTGCTGTCCTCTAGTGGGATTTGAACCCCTGACCTTCTGGCCTGAAGTACCTCACCCCAAACACTAGGCCACTCCTCCACTCCATGGTAATGAGCTATTGGGGGGGGGGGGCTAAGACTGAAAATGGGGTGATGGGGGTTAGGACTGGTAATGGGCTATGGGAGGGGCTAAGACTGGAAATGGGCTGTGGGCTGATGGGGGGGGTTAGGACTGGTAATGGGCTTGGGGGGGCTAGGTCTGGAAATGGGGTGATGGGGGTAGGACAGGTAATGGGTTATGGGGGGGCTAGGACTGAAAATTGGTTGATGGAGAGGGGTTAGGACCTGAGGTGGGCTGATGAGGTTAGGACTGGTAATGGGCTGTGGGCTGATGGGGGGGGGGTTAGGACAGGTAATGGGCTATGGGGGCTAAGACTGGAAATGGGCTGATAGGGTTAGGACTGGAAGTGGACTGATGGGGGATTAGGACTGGTAATGGGCTATGGGGAGGCTAAGGCTGAAAATGAGGTGATGGGGGGTTAGGACTGGAAGTGGGCTGATGGGGGCCTAGGACTGGTAATGGGCTTTGGGGGGGCTAAGACTGGAAATGGGCTGATGGGGGGGTTAGGACTGGTAATGGGCTATGGGGGGCTAAGACTGGAATTGGGCTGATGGGGGGTTAGGACTGGAAATGGGCTATGAGGGGTCTAAGACTGAAAATGGGGTGATGGGTGGTTAGGACTGGTAATGGGCTATGGGAGGGACTAAGACTGGAAATGGACTGTGGGGGAGGTAATGGGCTGTGGGCTGATGGGGGTTAAGACTGGTAATGGGCTATGGGGGGCTAAGTCTGGAAATGGGTGATGGGGGGGTTAGGACTGGTAATGGGCTATTGGGGGGCTAAGACTGGAAATGGGCTGATGGGGAGGGGTTAGGACTTGAGGTGGGCTGATGAGGTTAGGACTGGTAATGGGCTATGGGGGCTAAGACTGGAAATCGGCTGATGGGGTTAGGACTGGAATTGGGCTGATGGGGGGTTAGGACTGGTAATGGGCTATGGGGGGCTAAGACTGGAAATGGGCTGATGGGGGGTTAGGACTGGTAATGGGCTATGGGGGGGGGGCTAAAACTGGAAATAGGCTGATGGGGTTAGGACTGGAAGTGGGCTGATGTGGGGTTAGGACTGGAAATGGGCTATGGGGGGCTAGGACTGGTAATGGGTTGGGGGGTTGCTAGGACTGGAAATGGGCTGAGTGGAAGGGGGGCTTGAACTGAAAATAACTGATGGGGACGGGGGCTTGGAATGGAAATGGGCTGAGGGGAAGGGGGGCTTGAACTGCAAAGAGCTGATGGGGAGGAGGGCTTGGAATGGAAATGGGTTGTGAGGGGAGGGAGCTAGGACTGGAAATGGGCTGAGTGGTGAGGGAGCTAGGACAGGAAATGGGCTGATGGAGGGGCTAGGGTAGGACTGTAAATGGGTTGTTGGCGGGAGCTAAGAATGGAAATGGGCTGTGGTGGGGGCTTCGATTGAAATGGACTCATGGAGGGGCTAGAACTGGAAGTAGGCTCATGGGGGGCTTGGATTGGAAATGGGCTGAGTGGAGGGGAGCTAGGATTTGACATGGGCTGATGGTGGGGCTAGGAAAGAACTAGAAATGGACTGATGGGGGGCTGGGATTGGAAATGAGCTGATGGAGGGACTCGGATAAGACTGGAAATGGATGGGGGAGCTAGGACTGGAAATGGGCTTATGTGGGGACTAGAAGGGAGCGGATGCTGGGTGGGGCTGGAACTAGAAGGGAGCTGATGTTAGGGGAAGATTAGAATGGGATGGGGATGGGAGAGTGAAATGGAGAGGGGAAAAATATTTTGTGTAGGAGGGAAGAAAAATCTATAATTGGCCGGGTATTGGGAGAGTAAGTGGGGATTGAGGATGTAGGGGTAAAATTTGAGTGGATGAAATAGGAATGAGGAAAGAGCAAAAGGAGAAAGATTAGTATGTTAAAGCAGATGTAGAGAGAGAGAATGGAAAAAAAACTAGAAGAGAGAAGAAAGGACAAATGGACAGCAGACGATGTAGAGTTAGCAGAAGACACGAAGAAACCAGAAGAAAGTGGCTGGAGCAATTGCAACCTAAAAAAAATGCACAAAAGGTAGAAAAATATCTCTTTATTTTGAATTTATTAACTGGAATATGTCAGCTCTGTGAAATGTGCATCATTATCGTTAGCACTTTTTTTAGTACAAGAGGAAATTAATTTATAGTTTTATTTCTACATTGTTGTTGTATATTCCAAGTTTGGCTTTTGGGGTTCCCAGTTTAATTATTGCCTTCCTGTTTCTAAATTGTGATTCCTTGTTTGGTGATGGTCTATGTTCTGCATGTGTAACTGAGCTGAGGTATTCTGTTTATGTAATTCCTATTTGACATTGCCACTTGTTCTTTTTCCCCAGTAGGAGATGTACTGTTATTCTCTGAAATGTATTGGTTTAATATTTTCAGTGTTGCCTTTTGATAGGTAAGGTATGGTGCTTTGTGAGTCCTGGTAGTGCTGTTACGATACGGCGGGTTTGCTATGGGTTCTAAATGGGCAGTGCTTGTAGTAGTTCCTAATGTGCCTGGCGGTTGGCACTGGATTATAGTAATGTAGAAATCTTTTAGTCTTTCTTTATCCATACACTCATTAAGAGGCATGTTTACTAAAAGTTAGTGTATGGTAACTCTATGCAAATGAGGCCCCTTATGCAAATGAGGCCCCAAACTGAGTCTCTGCACATGGCCCTGCACCCCCCTTGGGCCACCCCTGTATATGAGTATGATGAGGCTGGTGGAAGATTAGCTGCACAGCTGAGGTTTGAACAGATTTAAGGGGAGAGAGATGAATCAGAGCGAGACCAACAAGGAATAGGTTGCAATAGTCTAGATGGGAGGTGACTAAAAAGTGGACAAGCGTCTTAGTAGTGTGTTCAGAAAGGAAAGGGTGAATTTTGCTGATGTTATAGAGAAAGAAAAACAGGTCTTAGCTAACAGTTAGATGTGTGTGGAGAAGGAGATGGAAGAATCAAAGGTGACCCCAAGGTTGCAAGCAGATGAAACAGGAAGAAGTAGAGCGTTATCCACAGAGATTGAGAAAGGAGGAAGGGATTTAGGGGGTAAAATAATAAGCTCAGTTTTGGCCATGTTCAATTTCAAATAGCAGTGAGACATCCAAGCAGCAATGTAAGATAGGCAGGCAGAGATCCGGCTTCGATTGCCAGAGAGATTTCAGGTGCAGAGAGATAGATCCAAGTGTCATCAGCTTAAAAATGGTACTGAAAGCCATCGGAAGAGATAAGTGCACCAAGGGACTGGGTGTAGAGAGAGAAAACAAGTGGGCCAAAGACAGATCCTTAGTTCTACCAACTGAGAGTGGGATAGCAGTAGAGGAGGATCCCCCAGAACAGACACTAAAAGTACAATTGGAGAGATAAGAAGAGAACCAGGATAGCACAGAGCCCTTAAAACCAAGCGAGGACAAGGTATCAAGGAGAAGGTGGTGGTCAACAGTGTCAAAAGCAGCAGAATGGTCAAAAAGGTCAGTTACTATAAATATTAGCCTTTTTGAACATAGGCCTATTGTTGCCATTTAAAATTCTGCAACATCCCATAATACCCATGCTCCTCATTTTGCTTCTTTTTTTTTTCCTTCTATATTGCAGATACTTTAGCCTGTCGACTATTTTTAATCCTTTCCAATAAAGATTTTGAAGGGTATTCATGCATTATGGCATAAGGCTGATATTTGATTACAACAGCCATAGATCAGTTTTGCAGTCTATTAGATGTTGTAATTAAATAAATTAACAAAATAAAACTGAGATGCAGCATGATGGAGCAACACTTTCACAGTTTCATGGCTCGGCATACTCTTCATGTTGTTATTCTCCCAACTCCGAGCAGTGTCCCTTTAAATAACAAATAATTCTGATATCTTAATATCCTAGTCATTAGTCACAATTTATAAAAATGCTTTGGAGGAAAATTTAAGGGTGTTAAGCAATGCTTATAAAACTTTCTGGGACATGATAGCCTGTTTTTATCAACCTAACAACTTTGCCGAGATGAGAAGTAAGGAAATCACTGCTCATTTCTCACAGCCTATAGGTACAGAAGAATGGATTGTTCTATCACAATACCAATTATCAAGTGTCTCCAATGCTTGTGATGAGGATTATTCTAACTGTATATTCTCCGGGACAGCTGTTTATAGCAGACAACGTGTGATTCCACAGACTAAATATACTGAAACCAAATTAGACCTTCATCGGTTATAATCAGCAAAAACGGGCATTCCAGAGCATTTATTGGGTTCATTGAGTGATCTCTTGAATGTGTAGATGAGCAGAGGGCAATTGACCGGAAACAGGCAAGTGCAGAACGGCTACAAAGATCTGACACCCTCCGACATTCAATAAGTATAAATACACACAGAAGCTAGGTGAAAAAAAAAAGTTGTTTCTAGCAAGGTCTTTGATGGCTGAGTTTTACAAGAGAACCTCCTTTGATTCTGCAGCCTGGCTCTTGCACTGATATACCCACCTGGACATGGCGTCCAAACAGTGGTTAGGTATGCAGAGCCTACACTATAAGAGACTAATGCTTTATTTCCTTTCTAGAGGAAATCTAAAGGAATTTTATTTGAGTTTGGAAAAATGTCCATACAAGTTTGTAAGTAATGCTGAAAAGGCAAAATAAACATGTCCAGACGCCTAATATCTGCTCTCTATATAACAACTGGCACATGGCCAACTGTGGAGCATGTTTGAGTCAGCTGATATAATGGGGCAGTTGGGATCGATATTTGGAAGGGTTTATGTGGTTTGCAGTGGCACTAATGAGTTAGTACCACTGAATATCCCCACAGATCCCCATGCAAATGTCTGATTAGTTCTGAGATCTGGGGAGGTCCCAGTGACTATCCAGTTAGGGGTGATATTCAGCCGCTAAACAGATAGACAAACCACATAAAGTTAAGACAGGTCAATGGCTGTCCTAATTTTATGCGGTTGTTTCTTCCTCTATAACATCAGTAAAATTTGTCTCTTCCTTTCTGAACACACTACTAAGCCTCTTATCCACTCTCTAGTCACCTCCCCTATAGACTCCTGCAACCTGTTGCTTTCCGATCTTCCTAAGAATCATCTCTGTCCTCTTCAATCTGTTCGAAACTCAACCACATGTCTAATCTTCCGCCAGACTCAATATACTCACATAACACCTCTTTTCAAGTCATTTCACTGGCTCCCTATCCATTTCGGCATTCGATTCAAACTTTTCCTGCTGACTTATAAGTGTATTCATTCTGCAACTCCTCACTACTTTTTTTTTTATCACTCCCTAGCAGGACCATACCGAGCCCTGTGCGAGCGGTGTGGCCGCACAGGGCACTAAGACTTAAGGGGCGCATTTCGGCTCTCTGCCGTTGTCTGCCACCGCCACTTTTTTAGTGGCAGGCAGCAGCAGAGAGCCGAAATGCGCCCCTTAAGTCTTCTCGACGGTCCACTAAGCAGGTCTCGTCTCTCCGGGAGGGACCAGACCTGCGTAGTGTGCCAGCGACTTGCACATCAGGTGCACGCCTCTTCTCTCCCCTGGGCTAGATGGAGCTGCGGAAGGGGGGGGCGCGCTCCCGATGAGCAAGTCACACAGGGCACATTTCACTCTCGGTACGGTCCTGCTCTCCACACCCCTCCTCAGGAGCTCCATTCTTCTGGCAGAGCCCTTTTATCTGTGTCCTTCTCTGCCTCTGCCAGACTTCACACATTCCATCTTGCTGCTCCATATGCTTGGAACAAATAGTGGAGTTAGTACGCCAGGCTAAAAACCCAATTCTTTGAGGCTGCATTTGAATCCTGATCCCCTTATTTGTATCTTGTCCTAGTCCCCAGTTGTGTGGACTGTCTTGATTAGATTGTAAGCTCTGATGAGCAGGGACTGTTACTTGCTTGTACATGTACAGTGCTGTAGCTCTATACAAATGATAAATAGTACTAATAGTAGTTAGTGGCTGAATATTGCCGCTAACCAGATAACCACCGTGATCAGTAGGCTATCCAGATATTCAGCGCTGGATACTGGATAAGCTCTGGCACTGAATATCTGCTTTCATTTTTGCCGGTTTTGTCTATGTGAAAGATGTCTGATCTAATTATTCCAATTATTATGTCTTGCATTTTAAGCATTGTTCATGGCTTTAAACATGCTGTAGTTCGGAGAGGCAATTTGTAGGTTCTTTTAATTAAATAAATGACTGGGACAGTGATCCAATTAAGAGACTGTATCCCCCAATTCTACCTCAGAACTGACACCACAGTTAAAGGTGAGTCAGCGGAAAAACAGTTGCAGTGATCAGCTGGTAAACAACATAATGTATTGCACAATTACAATCATGTCAATAAAAATTAGAAGATGATGATAGCATGTCAATATTATTGACATGACATCCTTATGGTTAGTGGTCTGTACTCATGGTAAAAGCAGAATCTGAGCTCTAGGACTTCGGCTTTTGTCGAATCTGTGAACTATCAACATGAGCACAATTGTTGGGAAGAGGCAATATGCTCCTGATATGAGGAGCCCAGCAATGAAAATATGTATCCTTTCTAGGAGATACACAGGAGCTCAGCAGATGCAGTCTAATATAGCAAAAGCAGTACTCAAACACTTTTTATCCTATCAAAATATCATTTTTGACTGGGCCCAGTTTCATTGACACAAGCAGGAGCTAGGAGAATGTTATCTAACTGTATCTCTATTCTGTATGTTCTGATTCAACACTGTGTTGAATTAAAAAGTCATCAAGGACCAGGTATTTCCAAGTTCAGGCACGATTTAACAAATGTAGATGTGTGCAATATGGGCGTATACAGGGGCATCTACATAAACATCCCTAGAATAGTATTCAAGACTGTGGGCATCTAGGAATAGCCTAATGGTTAGAATAGTGGGCTAGGACCAGGTAGTAGTAGGAAATGCTGCAAATTGACCCCACACTTGCACTAGTGACTACCAAAGGCTGAAGTCCTCCTGGCTTAGTATATAAAAGCTACATGAGTCCTTCTCAAGACTTATTTTAAAGAGGATACCAGGGTTGAACCCATAGGAGCTGTGAACAGCCTCTATAGTGGTTTACTATGTTCTACAATTAAGATCCTTACAACCAAACTCCGCAATGTCAGCTTCATTTGGCCTTACAGTGTGCTCACACCAAACAAGCAAACAATTGTCCATGGTGCGGAAAGTCACCCCACCAGAAATGAGAATATTCCACTTGCAACATGATATGCTGACTCTGTCAAAAAGGAGATGTCATACTACTGTATGTTTGTCTACATTAGCAAGAATGCTTCATGAGGAGGATTCTGAAGACATGGAAATGACCTTCTTGAGTGATATCACTGAAGAAGACCCCATGGAACCTTCATGGGCTACGAAGATTACTGTAGGACAGTGTTTCTCAAGCTGGACCTGGCATACCCCCTAGCCAGTCTGTTTTTTAGGATATCTACAATGAATATTCATGAAAGAGATTTGCACGCAGTGGAGGCAGAGTATGCAATTTTCTCATTCATAATCATTGTTGGTATCCTGAAAACCAGCCTGGCTAAAGGGTACACAAGGTTTGTCTTGAAAAACATTGCTATAGGAGACTTCTGAGTTAAATTTAAACTTGATACAAGGGCACTTTGGGAATAGTTTATATTAAGGATCAGGAAATCAGTCGATAAATATGTTCAATAAATAAATACATGCAGCTGTGATCTCCATCTCTTAATCTAGGAGGCTGCAGACAGTAATGGAGTCATTGTAAAAGCCTTATTTGCGATATGGATATAAAAAAACATGCATGCAGATATCCCTAGAGTCATTTCAAAATGGCTTTTAATGACATCTCTGGGACAGGAACACAAGTTGAAAGGGGGCGTGGCAGAGGTGTGGACCTAGAGATCCCCGCTCGATTCCAGAAACATCAAGAGCATGGATGCTTGCGACCCTATCCGAAATTTGACCTGTTTCAGTCACAAATAAGCATTGAGAAAGTGCTTGTTTTGGCCATAAAATATCCAGAGAGTGCAGAGAAAATTGCACTCTACCATCCCCAGTACTCTGCAGAATCACAAAAATAGCAGCAGGGGGCTGATATTGAAGCTATTAGCCAGCCAGCCATTTGAAGACAGATCGACGAAAGGGGTAGACCACAATATTCAGTGGCTCTCTCTAAATAGTACCCGCTGAATATCTCCACAGACTGCTCAGTTAATGCACGGGCGCTCTGTAAACAGAGCTGGGGTGTCAACACTTACCCAGTTAGTGTGACTTTCAGTCGCCCCTGTCCGAACATCCTAGGTTGCATGACAAGTTAGCCTGAGGTGCAAGATGGACACAGGTCGGCTGAAAACCACATTAATCGGATACGTTTTGGCACTTCTCCGATTGGCACCACTGAGCCCAGATATTCAGTGGCTATTTTGAACAGGATACTGCCACTGCGCCATGGCACTTAAATATCCTGGTCTGTTAGTCGATCTGTTGTCAAATAGCTAGCTGGCTAATAGCCTTCAATATCAGCCCCAAATAAAATATCAATAATGAAACACTTCTTTAAACAAAACAAAATAAATGAGAAAGGGAATTGTTACAAAAAATTGAAATGAAAATGAAAGGTTTTGTTTTGTTGTGTTTTGTTTGGAAACCTGTCATCCCTCTTATTTAGAAAGGGATGCATGGTATTCATTGTATAGGTCATTAAGTGACACCATTAATAGCTGGAAAGGAGAAGAACAAACTTATGTTTACTAAAGAGCTTTACGGGAGCATTGGAGATCGAGCAATAATGACAGTGTTTAGGGTGTTTGTGTGCAATAAAGGTGCTGGGCGGGTAGTAGGTGTTCCGATGGTAAGGGCATGCTTAATGTGTATTAACAGGACTCCAGGCATTAAGGTGCCCAGAGTGCACCTTAATGCCTGAAAACGGCTGTCATCCTATGCAGGATAAGGGATGCCTAGCGAAAGGAAAGACAGGTTGGATCCAATGGATCTGACAGATCTGTGGGCATCTGATGTGGCAGTCATTAAGTGGGATGAGCATGTTGGAGGCAGCTTCACTGATGCTATGTCAGTGTGCAACTTAGGATAGGGAAGCCGTGTCCATGCATAGCTGGAATTGCCGTGATATGTGCATCAAAAGGATGATGGAACAGGAGTGGTGACATGCTGAGCAGTCACAGAAGAGGCATGAGTAATACATTGAAATGATGAGAAAGTTCCTGTGTGGGCCATGGTAGAGCAGCTGGTAGGAGAAGACATGACTGCATATAACCGGCAGATGCTGATGGATGGGTTGACGGAAGAATGGTTGTAGATGAGTGTGGTATGGGCTGGCAGCGCCAATGTACCTGATGTGACCATAGAAAAGCTGTTGCAGTATGTGGGAAAAATGGGTGGCTGTGCCACGGGGAAGCCCCAATACCAGCTATGTGGCTCTCATAGCTGTCCCAGCCTCCCAACCAGCAAACAACTACCCAGACAAATGTGCATACAACAACTGGCCATATGGAGCAAGTAAAGAAGAGTGATGGCCATCCCAGGGGTAGGATATGGCTGCATGTAACACATAGATGCGAGGGAGCCAAAGCTGTACACTCACAGTTATGATGTAATAGTTGAATCATGTTGCATATATAATTTATAGGTGCTTTTAGTTCGACTGCTGCGCCATCATGTCAAAGCATCATGCATTTCAACATAAACTTGGTACTGTACACAAAAAACAGGGGCATTGAAAACTTGGATACATCTGAGGCAATGGAGGATTAAGGGCCCAATTCTTGAAGGCAGTTGCACAGGTAACAGCCCATGTTACCCATGTAAATGCCTTAGCTGTGATTTTCCAAAGACACCAACCCGGTAGTGCCTTTGGAAAATCCCGGTTAAGTCCATAACATGCCCAGATGCTATTTGCTTAATATCGAGGTATGTTTGAGGCATTCTTGGGTGGAGTAGAGGAGGGGAATGGCTCTAAGTGGGTAGCAGCAATTTTCAATGCTGCCCATTTAGCGCTCTTCACCTTAAAGATAGGCAAGGTAAACCCTCCCCTATCTTTAAGGTGCTGGGGCTAAACGGGCAGCAACGATAATCGCTGCTACCCGCTTAGACTTGGCAGCTGCTGGCCTGTGTGGCATCATCCAAATTTTCATTTCCATCACCACAGAAATGAAAATCCAGGTTAATGGGGGTCAGTGGGCAGGCTATGTGCCAACATGGCACATAACCTGCCTAAATTAAAAACTGGTCCTAAGTGACCTGCCCAAGACCACAAGGGGTAGAGATCATTCTATAAAGGATCTGTCATACAGAAAAAGCCTCTGTATAATGTCCACAGAATTCACACAAGGAGTACCAGTAGGAATCAGACTCTGGTCTCTTGGTTCTCAAATGACAACTCTAACCATTGTGCTACAACTCCACATGATCCTGCATGACAATGTCGAGAATCAAAGAGAATGCAGGTCCCTGCCTGTAATGGGTAAAAGCCAGGATATGAAACAACATAGCTGGCACAGTCTGAGACTGTGGTACCCCACACATAGGGCCTGCCTACAGTGGCACACATGCAGTACGTAATGCACTGGACATGCAATACTGTGGCTGTACAACAGACATACTGCTGAAGGATACATCTGTTGTTCAATACCCAAAGCACATGTGAGGTCAAGATGCCCAGCACTCCACTGTACCCCCAACTGCAAACAAAACTAACATGCATGGGTCTGCTGAGCTGCAGTGTGGTACCAACCAGATCCAGCACATGTGCTGGGGGTGCAGTCCCCTGTAACCTGCTGCACAAAGTGCAATAGATACACCTGCACTTATATCAAACACAGCCCACATTGCTGACCCATGCTGTCCATTGCAGACTATCCTGGCCTCCCCGGGGAGGGAGGAGTAGCCTAGTGGTTGGGGCAAGGTACTTCAGGCCGGAAGGTCGGGGGTTCAAATCCCACTAGAGGACAGCAACCTTGGGCCGGAAGGACTGGGGTTTCTAGTCCCACAGATGCTCCTTGTGGTCTTGGGCAAGCCACTTAACCCTCCATTGCCCATGTTCCCTGTAAGTATTAGTGTATGTGTCTCATATCCCCGTGTGTTAAATGTATCCCCCAATTGTGTTGTGACCGCTTTGATTGAAGGATAAGGCGGTATACAAAACAGTCTAAATAAAATAAATAAATAAATAATGCACACATAGGCCACCATCATGGAAGACAAGCAGGTACTAGGCAATGCCCCAGTGATCACAGTCACCACTATGGCTGCAGTTTCTGCTCTGTGTGCCAGTATAGGTTAGCCTCTCCACTACCCATGATGCACTGCACATTCTGAACAGCTTTCTACAACTGATCATCAGATGGAGAATGCAGTGATCATCACATCAGCTCAGTAATACACAGGGATATTGTGTGCTTCTAGCACATAACAGTTACAAACTGTACTACTGAGATGCTTGGGCGGTCACTCTCACTGTACTACTGAGATGCTTGGGTGGTCACTCTGACTGTGTGGGAGGGCACACATTACCTGATCCCCAGAATAGTTGGACTCTCTAGGTCCAGGAACAGCTCTACATCACTTTTAGTGTGTTGTAACTCGTGTTTGCTATTACTCACTTGGTTGTTTGTACAAGTGCATCATAGCTTTGTGTTCTGTCCTGTTTTTGTTGTCCTTCTGTAACATCTCATGTCTGTCCTCAAGGTTGCAGTAGCTGTTTTCAATAAACCCAAGTACGGTGACATTTGTTAAAGTAGAAGGGGAGATACTGACACCACAATGATGTGCCTGCACAAGCTCCAGTTAATAGGGCAGGAACAGCTGCTAGGTCTCACTATCTGGTACTCCTCCTTCTACTACAGTAGGCATAGTCAGACTTCTTGCCTTGGTCACCACAGGGCTATGTCAGCCATTCACATACCAACTGTGCACAGTCGGCTAATAAGCACATACTGCATGTGCCCAGTGCAACCATACACATGCTGGCTTGATACAAATAGCACAGACACCCAACAGCTGGTGCATTAATCAGACTACCAAAAATGGAACAGCACCCACATTACTGCTAATTGACACAATGTCACAGCTTGGTCAGAGTAAGAGTGGCCTCTCAGCATGACATGATGTGTGCACCCAAACCATGGCCTTAGCAGACTGATACTGACATGGCACAGCTATTGAAGCTACCTCTGACTCATTAACATCCTGTGCACACCGCTCTATTTCATGCAATACCCACAAACCTCTGCTCCTCATTTTGCACCCTTTCAATCTGAACTTGGGAACAACTTGTGCAATGGCAGGCACAGTGCATTACTGAAGATCACAATATTCTGAGACACACACACACACACACACATCGTGGAGATGTGCAAGAGTGGTGCTGGTTGGCATTCCTGACTGACCCTTTGGTCTCCTTAGCTGCTCAAACATTGTGAAGGTGTGCAAGCATTATTAGTGTGCTTTGCAATGCTCAGGCACTGTTAATGCCTGCTCAGTGTTCCAGTGATATCAGCCTTCCCTTGAGACCAAAGTGGCAGACAGGAATGCCAACCATCCCCACTTTTGCACAATATGGCGATATGTGTGTGTGTGTGTGTGCGTGTCTCTGTGTGTGTGTGTGTGTGTGTGTGTATGTCTCCAGAGTTCTGTGGCCTTCTGCACAGCACTGTGTCTTGCATTGACTAGGCTGATCGCAGTGTTAGTCTGCAAATGAGCATGATGAGAAGCAGAGGATTGTGGTATGGCCATAAACAGAGCAGTTTGCCCAAGATGTGTCTGCATTGGAGGTAGAGTCAATGGCTGAGACTTCTTAGTGCCTGTCTGCCACATGCATGGCCTGGGTGGCCACAGCAGTTCACACTGTGAGGTTACTCTCACTCTGACCGAGCTGTGACCATGGAATGGCTATGTATCCACATAGTGCTTATACAGCATGCTGTGCTAGTGATGTGGGTGCATTCCCTATTCTGGCATGCCAAGCACTGTGCCACATGCTGGGACAGCTACCTACAATATGTTGCAGTTGTGCAATAAACAAGATAACAAGCCTAATGTACTATAGATAATAGCAGCCACACACTAGTAGTGATATGGATCTACAGCATGGTCAGCAGAGTCCTTTTTTTAGCAGTGCAAGCTCTGGGGACCAGGGACAGGGTGCCCATCCTTGTTCTTAGGATATGTAGCAGTTTTTTGTTTGTATTGCACCCTGTCAGTGCATCTTACTGAGCTGAGGTAATGGATCAGTGTATTCTACATTTGATGATCTGCTGCAGAATGCTGTTCTACATGTGCACTGCATCATGGGTACTGGCAAGGCTAACTTATGCTAGCACACACAACAGACATTTTAGGCAGTGACCTGCAGTGTCTTTGTATCCAGTCATTGCTGTGCAGAGCAGCATTTAAGGGTGACCTACTGGTTAGTGCAATGCCTCCATAAGCAGGTGACAGGGGTTCAATTCCTACTTGTTCTTTTTGTGACTGTGTGCTACTCAGATCATTTTTGTGCTTGTAACAGTCAGGGCTCTGCTGTGACTGGCAGATACATAGCCTTATAGTTTGTTATGCGTTCTGCCCACAATAAGGGCCAGCAAACAGACTATTCACTATCATGCTTTTCTGAGAACATGGCTTTATTGACTGTGCTACAGCATATTGCAGGGGGTCATACATGTTCACCCTGCAGATGTCTGGCAACTTCTTGGAGTTGTGGCGTAATGGTCATGGCACAGGCTTGGGTCCCAAAATACCAGCGTTTGAGGCCCATCAGCACGCCTTTTGTGACACTTTGGAAGGTTTTACTGTGCAGTTTAATGAATATAACACCCTTCATGGATTGCCCTCACCTCCTTCCGACCTTGGGCAGGTCACCTAATCCTCCATTGCCTCAGCTGACTGCAGGTTCTTACAGTCCCTGTTTTTTATCAGACATTACCACTTTTTCAGCACAAGGTATCCCAACGTGACTGCACTGATGCAGTGGTATACTAACAGGCAGTTACATGCATACAGCTGTAACCTGCTTGTGCAACATGAGTCATGTATGCCGTAATAACTGTGACTGTGTAGCTTTGGCTTCATCACATCTGTGCAGTACATGCACACACATCCTACCCCTCAGATAGCCACATGCAAGTATCATCTCATGTCCATACACGCCCCATTGCCCAGTTATTATCTGCACATTTGTCTGGGGTACTGTCTGGTGGCTCTGTGGCTTGGATAGGTGTGAGACCCACATGTCTAGTGTCAGGGCTTCCATGTGGCAGTAGTGCACATTTTCATACAGAGTACAAATACATTGGGGATGCCACCTATGACACATTGGTGCTGCCAGCCCATACCACCCTCTCTTCTGCTGCCATCCGTTCTTCAGCCCATCCATCCACCTCTGTCGGCTGTGTGCAGTCATGTCTTCTTGTGCAGACTGCTACACCTTGGCCTACACTGGTTCTCTTATCTGCATTTTGATTCTTCACACATGCCACTCCTGTGCCTGATCTGCACGTCACCACTACTACTCTGACCTCCTGTTGCTGCACATATCTTGCCACTGCTGACTGCTGA
The DNA here is from genome assembly GCA_033557465.1 of Ichthyophis bannanicus. Classification (NCBI taxonomy): domain Eukaryota; kingdom Metazoa; phylum Chordata; class Amphibia; order Gymnophiona; family Ichthyophiidae; genus Ichthyophis; species Ichthyophis bannanicus. The sequence goes on from CM066039.1 coordinate 360,755,389, forward strand.
CTTGCCGCTGGGGGACACATCTTCCCCATCCTGTGCCACACACTGACATTCCACCATTTTACATTGGCATCCCTTTGTGCATTGGTACAACTGCCTCCCACATGCTCATCCAATTTACTAACTGCCACATAGATTGCCCACAGATCTGGCAGGTCCATCAGCTCCCACCTGTCCTTCCATCCATTACCTTTACATTGACTTTCTTTGGTGCTCCTTTATCCAACATTAGGGTTACAGCCATTTTTGGATGTTAAGGTGCAAGCTTGACATCTTAACACCCGATGTCCTGTTAATGCACATTAAATGGCCTATAGCGCCCTTTACGCCAGAACACCTCCTACCCACCCAGTGCCCTTTACGCATGTAACACCCCTTATTGCTGCCGTTAACGCCTGTTACCTTAATGCCCTTTAGTAAACATATCCCTATGTCTTTTTGTTAATGCCATTGGTGCCTGAGCCCATCACCTGATAGCAACATCTCCCGTCTATACTATTGTAAAAGTCTCCTTGTTGGTCTCCCTCTGAATTATCTCTCTCCCCTTCAATCTGTTCAGGACTCAGCTACTTGGCTAATCTCCCACCAGCCTCGATATGCTTATATAACCCCTCTTCTCAAGTCATTCACTGTTTCTGTATCCAATTCAAACTTCTCCTACTGACCTATAAGTGCACTCATTCTGCTGCTCCTCTCTACCTTTCCTCTCATCTCTCCCTACACCTCTTCCCGGGAACTCCGCTCTTCTAGCAGATCACTTCTATCTGTGCCCTTCTCTTCTACTGCCAACTTCAGACTTCGACCCTTTCATCTTGCTGCTTCTTATGCCTGGAACAAACTTCCTGAGTCTGTACATCAGGCTTTAGCTCTGACCCTTTTCAAATCTAAACTGAAAACTCACCTTTTAGAAGTTGCTTTTGGAACCTGATCTGCATAGTCTCCTGTGTTTCCCTACCATACTCTAGATGTATCCTTGTCGTCAGCTGTTATATTGTCTGTTTTAACTAGATTGTAAACTCTGATGAGCAGGGACTGTTTTTTATCTGTGCCTCTACTCTACAACGCTGTGTATGCCTTGTAGTACTATACAAATGATCAGAAATAGTAGCTACCCAACGTGTGCTGTCAAGTTGGTTTATTGTTTTTTTAACACTTAAAAACATTCCATTAATGGTAATCTTATCTGTGATGTCAAAAGCACTAATCTCAACAAAGAGTTAGCTGGAAACAATTTTAGGATTTATCAGGGCAACTAGTTGCAAAGTGAAATCACTCTGGTTTATCTTTTCTAGTCCTCTTACCAAAGAACATAAGTGTATAACATAATTGGATTCTTCATAATAAATTATACATTTACATAATTAGGTCCACATTTGCATAAGCAAACTTTTGCCTAATTAAACAAAATTATGCCTCTGGGATAAATTTGTTGAATTTTTCTAGTTTTAGGGGGGAAAAGCCTGGTAGTATAAAAATTGGAAGCTTAATCTAATGTGAACAATAATCCCTTAAAGTCATTATCAGTGGTTTGCATGGGACTGCATTCAGCCAATAATAGCTGCAACCAGCCCTCATTGCTTGGCAGCTGCAAGAGGAACCCATCTCTCCTCCACACATTGGAGGAAATGTAGCCTGGACCGGTGGATAATAGTGCAGAAAGGCAAGCAAACAGCTTCACTTCTCCCTGTTTCCGGCCAACACATTCTGGAGCAGTATTGGTAGATCTGTTTCGAAAACAAGTCTCAAGTGTTCTATCAGCTCTCAAAGTGATTAATCAATATATTCCAATTTGACCTGTGAGATGTTTGGGCTCTGAGAAATTTAATTTATTTCAGCTCAGGGCCATGAAAAAATGAATAGCCAAAGTGTTTTAATGAAGCATAAAGGCAGCGCAGGTTGTATTCAGCATCGTTCAATTTCAGTTTTCTATTTTATGTGAACAAATCATTCAAAGGTGTTGAATGATCCTGGAGCTTTTCGACCATGGGTTCAGGATTCTAATTCAAGGTAAACAGAAATGCTAAAATATGAATAGGGAGCTCACAGCTGGCAAAGATCTAGACTTAGGACTTGCCTGTGTTAGCGTTCTTTGGCTACAGTAGAGATGTTAAGGTTGGAACACACTTTAGAACTGTTGGCAGCCATTTAAAAAAAATGAAAAATCTCTTTTCACAGTTCATATAAACAAATAAGCTTCTAGCCACGTGCTGCTTAATCTAAGAAGCACATTTCTTTTGGTTATCCTCTGAGACGGATCTCAGGCAACACTTCCTATTCAACAGTGGCACAATGACTGATGAGATGAAATTTCATATCCCAAGCCATTAGAGTTTCCCATGAGACCGATCCTAGCCTCAGTGTCCTGTTTAAAAGGTAGCATAGGTCTGGTTAAATAAGACCCTTTGATGGATTTTTTTTAATTTTTATATTCTGTACCAGTGTGATTTACATTGAACAGGACATTATAACTTGGAGATAACTATTTTACAGGGAATATGGGCTATGGAGGGTTAAGTGGCTTGCCCAATACCACAAGGAGCACCTGTGGGACTCGAAACCCCAGTCCTTCTGGCCCAAGGTTGCTGTCCTCTAGTGGGATTTGAACCCCTGACCTTTCAGCCTGAAGCACCTTGCCCCAACTACTAGGCCACTCCTCCACTCCAATGTTCTCTATGAATATTCTAGGAACTAGACCTCAGACTCATTTTATGATTTGGAGATGGGATGGTGACTAGTCTAATTTATTAGTTCTAGATTCCTTGTGTCTAATGAGGTTGTCAATTTATTAGTTGTACCAAAGCAGTGGCATGAAGGAGTGGACCAGTAGTTTGAGCAACAGCTTAGTAACCATGAGACTAGTGTTCACTTCCCATTGGCATGTCACTTTACCATCCATTGCCCCTGAAGAAGGGCCTGGTAATCTACCTCCAGTCACACCTTGCCAAGAAAACCCAGGGGCCACTGAGTCATCATTGACTATATACACACCAAAGCAGTATCATGTGAGCTTAGTGATGGGTCAAATGATGAATATCCTTACTGCAAATCTAGCTAGAAGTAGGACAAACAATGGTTTAACACACTTGGAATGTATGCTGAAAATAAATTAAAATCTCCTACTATAATTTGCTCATTAGAAGCTGACTTTAGTGTGACCCTAAATAGCAAGCATTTTAAATTGCATTTCTGTTTAATATCACATAATCATTTATAAATACTTGCCTACAGTTTCCATGCGCCACATGTTTCCCTTTGGTCTTCAGCACAGATATATTGTCTTAGGGGCATGTTTACTAAGCTGTTAATGCAGGCTTTGGAGCGAGCTAATGGCCTGTGATAACAGTGTGTATGCTAAACAGACAGCACAGAGTTAATTCTTTGCTAACTGCTTATTGGGAAATGGGTGGGGTAGGGGTGGAGTGTGGTCATATCAGCCCAGCATGGTTTGTGCAGGTATTGTCGGCGTGCATTCACCATCAATGTTGCAGGCAGGGCAAGTGCACTTAACGTTACCTTGATGGGTGGATGTTAAGTGCATCCACATTGCCACCAGCATGCATTAGGGTCCAAATTAGTGCAGGAGTAGCCTAATGGTTAGGGGCAACAACCTGAGATCAGAAAGACTAGGGTTTGAATCCCACTGACTCCCCTTGTGGCCTTGGGCAAGTCAGTCACTTGACTCTCTATTACCTCAGGTACAGCCTTAGATTGTAAGCTTTCTGGGGACAGGGAAATATCTACAGACCTGATTGTAACTTGTCTTGATCTACTACTAGAAAGGTGTGATATCTACCCTAAGAATGCAATACCTTCAAAACCATTACACACTTTGTAAACGTCTCCAGCAGAAGAAGATTCATCTGTAGGTGTAAACAAATCATTTCTAGTAGACTGACTGTAGTTGCCAGGAATTCAAATAATGAATTACTCATTAGAAAAAAGAGATTTCTCAGGAAGATATGATTCACCAAAATGTACGGCCATAGAAAGGTTTAATAATGTATGGAAGAAACTGTACATTTTCGGAAAAGCATGTAATTATAAATTCCTACTACCGTTCTTATTTAATTTGTATTGTATTTTGAAAATAAAACTCAAAGCGCCAAATTTTATTTGTTTCCTTTTTCAGTTTCACTTCTCAGAAAATAAGTCGGTCTACCCCCCCTTTGTTCCTACTAGAAATAAAAAAACAGCACTGTTGAAATTTAAAAATTGAAGGACCCCCTCTTCCCCCAGTAAATATCTTTCCCTGTGGTTCTCCTCAGTTACTCCTATCCCATTGATGCTATAGCACCAGCCAACCAAAGGCTGACACTATTTTGCTGTATGGACAGGCATATAGCAAGGTAACCCCAGCCTCAAGTCAGCCAGCACCATTTGAAAAACAGCAGTGACCAGGAGGAGTGACTGGGGATCACTATTGCCCCAGATGGACTTTTGAAGAACCACAAATGGGCTAAAGTACATCCAGGATAGAGAGGGTACAATTTTTTTAATTTTGCCAGCACTTTTTCATATTTCTTACAGCAGGAAGGAAGGGGTCCTTCATGTTGTTTTGTTTTGCTTTTTTTCATTCTTTTTCTTATTTCTTTTCAAATACACAAAATAAAATTCAATAAACCCATAAAAACACAACAAAGCATAAAATAATGAAAAGAAAAAAATGTAACTGTACATTTCTACCCATAATTGTTTCTTTCTACAGTCTTATCCAGAATGCTGCAGTGTAGCTACTAAATAAATAATTGCTGTAGGTAGTTTTAATGGAAAATAGAAGTGATCAAAAGATGCAAGTTGAGCCCCGACGTAGTTAGTATATATGTAGGTCTCTCCTGCCAGTTTTTGTCAGCATTAACATGCTAATTATTTTGTGCTAATCGAATGCGATGATATATATTTGCAATGGCAAATTTGCTAAAGATGATTACATAAACATTTTGCTTCCAACAGTAGAAAATGTAGCTCATCTGCCTCACACTCACCATCTACAGGGAACACAAAAGAGGTCTATGTATAATGCAGCATTAAAAATGGCATAAAAGTGCAAGATATCTGCTGACTTCAATGCAGGTTTTACATTGAGTTTCAATACCTCCTGTACCATACTAATGACATACAGAACGTAGCAGCATTACCATGATCATGTTAAAGATAGCACAGCTAAGATAACCCTGTCGTATTCTGTGCATGAGCTTCTCCCACACTAATTGGCCCAAAGTGAGGGTTAGTTAATATAAGTAAACTTTCCAAACCACCTTTGAAACATGATCATGACCTGATGTTGCACCCTCACATCATCTACAAGAGCCTAGTGCCATCAAGCCTCCCTAGAAACTCCTTTCCAAATGAAAGCAACTACTCTCAGAAACTGCCATGTCCTTTGTGACAAACCCAGATTTAGGCAACTGCCTCTGGTGTCAACTTCAGATAGGTGCCAGAGCATTGCCGTTATTTATTTACCATTTCTTATGTGCTGCCTTTCATGATATCAAGGTGGTTTACATTGAACAAACTGAAATTACATTGAACAGGGCATTATAACATGGAGTTAATTATTTTACAGGGAACATGGGCAATGGAGAGTTAAGTGACTTGCCCAAGACCACAAGGAGCACCTGTGGGACTAGAAACCCCAGTCCTTCTGGCCCAAGGTTGCTGCTCTCTAGTGGGATTTGAACCCCTGACCTTAGGTACCTTGCCCCAACCACTAGGCCACTCCTCCCATTATTGCCATGCTTCAGTCCTGGTCAACCTCAGAGTGACAGCAGTAGTGAATCAGTGCAGGCATAAAAGCAATGGTGCTCCGCCCTATCTCCCACATGTGCAAAAGGAGGGGGAGGAGCACATTAGGCCTGGCCAGAGCATGATGGCTTGCATGCCATGATCCAAGCTGATTCTTAAAATCAATTCACTGCTTCTTCTGCTCCAAGACTGATTGCAACTGAGCAAACAGGCTCGGGGAGAGGAAAGTGGTACACTTTCTTCCTGTAGCCCCACTGTCAGATGACAAGCTCAGGAGGAGGGGGAGTGGAGCATCATATCCCCCCCCCCTTTGTCTATGGACGCTCCTTTCCCACTCCTTCACCTATGGGTACTGAACAAATAAATACGGCCCTGCCTACTTCCTCCAAAAAACTGCCCCCCCCCCCCCACTAGAGTTTTGCCTGTTTTCCACCTTCAGGTTGTGTCATCCAATAAAAAGAAAAATGACTCCTGTCTTGGAGCAGGTGTAACGTTGTGTGGGAGCTTCGAAGAGACAGTTTATAGAGACACACAGGCATCTATGAGACTAAGAAATGGGTGCAACATATGGACCTCTGTGCTTTGATTGGCACTAAGACATCCTATAATACAGTTGCCTCTTAGTGAAACTAGATGGTCACGTGTGAAGGGACATTTTATAAAGGGCATGGAGAGGGGACTTCCCATGTGCATCATAGGGCATGGAGAATTAGGATGTTATTTTAAAAGATGTTCTGAAGAGCTGAAGACTTTTCAGAGTAAAGCCAGCATTTATGATGTGGTTGGATCAAAGCCCTCAGGACGTCTGACTGCTGATGTAGCTACGCATGAAATGAGAGTCAGAAGCTGTAAAGATGTCTTACACATTGGAACATGGAACGTACGAAGCATGAACCAAGGGAAGTTGAAGGTGGTCAAGAATGAAAAGGAACGTGTACAACTTGATCTGTTGGGTGTCAGTGAACTGAAATGGACTGGCATCAGGCACTTTGCAGCAGATGATCACATGGTCTACTATGCTGGAAATGAAAGCCAAAGAAGAAATGGTGTTGCATTTATAATAAAGAAGAAACTTGCAAGAACTGTAATGAAATACAATGCAGTCAGCGAACGCTTAATCTCTATTCGTCTATGAGGAATGCATATCAACACAACTATAATTCAAGTATATGCCCCAACAACAGCTGCAGAAGAGAATGAAATTGAAGAGTTCTATGAACAAGTACAAGCTGAAATTGACAGAACATGCAAACAGGATATCTTGATAGACATGGGTGACTGGAACGCAAAAGTTGGCAAAAAGAAGAAGGCAAAGTAGTTGGAAAATATGGACTTGGCAACAGAAATGAAGCTGGAGAAAGACTGATAGAATTCTGCAAGACCAACGATCTATTCATCTCAAACACCTTCTTCCAGCAACACAAGTGGTGACTGTACACATGGACTACACCCAATGGATTGTATAAAAATCAAATTGACTACATCTGTGGAAGTCAACGATGGAAAAGCTCTATAACATCAACAAGGACAAAACCTGGAGCTGACTGTGGTACAGATCATCAACTACTAGTATGCAAACTCAAGCTAAAGTTGAAAAAGATCAAACCACTCATGAATGCTGCAAAATATGACCTTGAGAATATACCACTGGAATATACCACTGAAAATTGATTTGCTGCTTTAGATACAAATGACAGAGCTCCAGAAGAGTTATGGAATGACATCAAGAAGGTTGTGTTGGAAGAAAGCGAGAAGTCTCTACAAAAGGTGAAAAAGAAAAAACGGCCAAAATGGATGACGGAAGAAACTCTGAAAATTGCCCAGAAACGCAGAGAAGCTAAAGCCAGAGGAGAAAGAAAGACAATCACAGAACTCAACAGAGATTTCCAACGTGCAGCAAGACAGGACAAGGAAAAGTACTACAATGATGCATGCAAGGAAATAGAAGAAGAAACTATTAGAGGAAGAACAAGATTGGCTTTCCTAAAACTACGAGAGTTAAAGAAAAAGTTCCAGCCTCAAACTGGAATGTTAGAAGATGCTCAAGGTTCTATGTTGAATGATGCTGAGAAGATCAAGAAAAGGTGGAAGGAATATACAGAGTTTTTATATGATAAAGATCAAGTGGTCCAACAGCTGTTTCAACCTGTACCTTATGATCGGGAACCATTGGTGATGAAAGAAGAAGTTGAAGCAGCATTGAAAGCCTTGTCAAAGAACAAAGCACCAGGCATTGATAGCATTCCCATAGAAGTATTACATCAATCTGATGCAGCTGTTACCTTACTTACAAGGCTCTGCCAAGAAACATGGAAGACAACATCATGGCCAACTGACTGGAAAAGATCTGTGTTTATACCAATACTAAAGAAAGGTGATCCAACTGACTGTGGAAATTATCGCACAATCGCTCTGATCCCACATGCCAGCAAGATTCTACTGAAGATTATTCAATAGAGACTACAACCATACCTGGAACAAGAACTATCTGAAGTGCAAGCAGGGTTCAGGAAAGGGCGAGGAACGAGAGACATCATTGCGGATGTGAGATGGATCCTTGTAAAGACTAAAGAATACCAAAAGGATATCTATTTGAGATTTATCGACTATAGCAAGGTTTTGACAATGTAAACCATGAGAAACTCTGGGCCACATTAAGAAGCATGGGTATACCAGAACACCTGATCGTTCTCTTGCACAATCTGTACTTTGATCAAGAAGCAACAGTTCAAATGGAACAAAGAGAAACAGAATGATTTAAAATAAGCAAAGGTGTAAGACAAGGCTGCATACTTTCCCCCTACCTGTTTAATTTATATGCAGAACAAATCATCAGAGAATCAGGATTGTATGAAGACAATAGAGGTGTGAAGATTGGTGGAAGACTCATCAACAACCTTCGCTATGCTGATGATACCACATTACTGGCTGAAAGTGAAGATGATCTGAAACATTTGCTTCTCACAATCAAAGAACATAGGGGCATGTTTACTAAACTGCGGTAATGGTACATAACGCGCGTAATGTAACGTTAATGATCGTTAACAAACGTTAACACGCGTTATGATGCGTTAACGATCGTTAACGTCTCATAACGCGCGTTAACATGTTAATGATCGTAAGGTTCCGCGGCACGGTAAAACACTGCAGAGGGTGGAGAGAAGGCGGAGAGAAGGGGTCAATGGGCGGAGTGTGGGCGGGGAGAGGCTCCAGGCACCCCAATGCGGTGAACTCAAGGGCTGAATCCTACCGCGATTGAAAACCTGCCGGTAGATGCATATTTGCAGGGGAAGGAAACCATTTCAGCGTCAGCAATGTACAGCATAGGCAGGTAAACTCACAAACGTGATAAGTGTGATACATGTGCACGGAACAAAAGGGCAAATAAGCAGTGAAAATGACCATAAGAAACGAGGAAAATAACATAACCAAGCTAGCCAATAGTGATATCAATGGGAAACAGCCAAAAATACCACTGAGAAAGCCTCAGAAAAAGATATTAACTGTGGAAGGGTGTATGCCCTGTCACCATAGAAGGTGAATGATGCCACAGTGAAATAGCACAGATCAGGGCATCCCCTTGTTACTGAACAGGTTCCCCATGGCATGCACATGTCCTGCAACAGCAGGGTGGGCATGGCGGAATGGGAAACTTGGCAGATGCTGGAAAAGGGGATACAGAGGGCTGCAGGAGGCACATGCTATGGTGCAGCTGGGCCACAGTGGGGACTAAGGTGATGCTCAGTTTGGCCCATAGGAATGCATAAACAGTAGAGCCAGACTGCAACTGTTGAGGGCCCAACATGGGCATGAGTGTGTCCCCCGCAGTGTCACAGGGGACAGTACCCAGCAGCCACACCTAAGGGCACAGAACAGTGGCAGGCGGTGCTGGGGGGAAGTGTGGGCGTCCATCTAGGCACCCCTACCCCACCACCCATACCATAGGCAGCTGCCTACATGCACACTGGATGGCCCGAGACTGCCCACCACCGGCACCACCAGCAGAAGGGCTTGGCAGCATGGTGGCGGAGGGGTACTGGTGGCGGAGGGGGCAGTGACATCTGACCATAGCAGACCATGGCCTAGCCTGGTCCAGGTGGGTGCCGTGCACTGCAACAGACAGGCTCAGTGGGACAAACAGTCACAGTACCTCCAGGGAATGATCTGCCCCTGTGGCATAGTAAGTACAGCCAGTGTGCACAGGAGCTAAAGGTCATAGGTTCAATCCCGAGCTGTGGTCCCTGCCAACTCTGTCCCCATACCTTTTACCAGTAAGAAACTGCTAAGATGGAACCTTGTATTGCTGATAGAATAAACATGCTTCCAACACCTACATTTTATCGCACAGAGCACAGACACCACAAACAGGCGCATTACCGAGAGCAGAGTCTCCCAAAGGCAGTCATGGAGGTCCAAACAACATTCAGGTTCCATGCTGTCTGCAATAAAGATGCCTGTTCTGTATGTCGATGCACCGCCCCCATGGTATGCAGATGTATCTCATGCATATTCATCAGGAACAGCATGAAAACCCAAACATGGTGCGGCCCACCAGGACTGGGGTTGGGAACCCCTGTCCAAGAGCATTGATCCACAGGGGCGGAAACACCCGCACCCACAGGCCCCATTAGCCACTGCGTCCTGGAGAGGCAGGATGTCGGGCCCTGTGTGCATCCCCCAATACTAGCACATGCATACCCTAGCAATGACACCCAAAACCAGGGAATACGGTACACAGATAGCAAATGTTTGCCATGATAACTGGCACATAGCAATCCCTAATGTTAGCACAAGCGGCCCAGTGTGCTGTAACATACCAACCTCTGAGATGTCTGTGAAGTGTGTGTCACGTCTGGAACCTGACAGTGTCCACCACCTTGGGAAGAGACCCCAACAGTACAGCATACCATAGCCATGCCTGCACTGTGCCCAGGACTGGTGCGGTGTCTTGGGCTGCCAAAATCTTATATTGGTGCACTATACTGGCATAGGTGTGGGGGTGTGCGTCAGTCTATCCAGTGTGTTGGGTTTGCCAACACCCTCTGCAGCACACACCGCTAGCACTGTTGCTAGTATTGGCCTGGCAATGTGCATAATGAGGAGCAAGATACTGTGGGTATAGCCGGAGAGGGCGGCCTGGGCAGGATGCACCTGCACAGGGACCAGGGCAATGGCTGGGACATTGTAGGGCTTGCCCACCACCTACACGGACAGGGTGGCCATGGCATGTTCTGCTGTGTGGTCATGCACACCCTGACTGTGCAGTGACCACGGCATAGCTGGGTTCCCCCATAGTGCTACATAGTGTCCTTTTGTAGTGATGTATATGGGCTCTGTCCTCTGGAGCCCTATCACTGACCCATCTGCTTGGTGGGTGTGCGCACATCACCTCCAGGAACATGCCCTATGGACTAGCAGGCAGGCTGTCTGCAGTTTGTATGTGTGTGGCTGGAACACCTTGCAGGGTGCAGCGGCTGGTGACTCACTTTGCTTGCTGCTGGAGGATATCACATAGTGGTGTGGGGCAGCTGTGCAGTACCAGGTCTACTCTCTGTCTGTCACTGCCCAATGTAGCGAGGCATACAGATCTGCATAGACTGCTCTGGTGGGGTGTCCATACCCTGGCAGGACTGGGGTGAATAGTACCCTCTACTGTCACCAGTGTAGGGGAGTGAAATGTCGACCTGTTAGTTGGAAACCATGTTTCATACCCTGAGCCACAGAAGGTGGGTTGGGTGTTGGTACGTAAATCACCTATAGGCCCAAACCCCCCCTGCCCCCCTTGGACCTGAAATCATGTGACAATGGCACCCACACAGTGTATGAACTATACAGGGTGCATCATAGTCCACACGGGCAAGACGTGATGTACAGATGGACACAGGCAAATGCTAAGGGCATCTGCAGGGGCCACCTATCACACAGAGGCACCGATGGGGACCTGTAGCATAGCCCATCGCAGAAATGCCAGGTGCAGCAGAAATGGTGCTGGGCACCCCACCTCACCCTCAGGGTGAACACAGGACCCGTCCACTGTGATGGACAGTAGCCACTCTGTGGCAGTAACACACATGGTCAGAACCCCCACCAGGCTGAGGTGCTGTGGGGTTGCACATGGTCAGGACACACAACCAGGCCAAGGTGCTGGGGGGTGCATCCCGCAACACGGGACCCTCTGTAGACTGCTGATCTGCATGTGCAGTGCACCATGGGTATGAGTGGGTTAACCCAAATCCTGGCCACCACAGCAGGCAATTTGTGTGGTGACCTGACGTCCTTCAGCTGCCAGCCAGGGATTTGTTAGTGCTGGGGGAACAGGCATCTGGCTAGTCTGTCTCCACGTATTCATAGTAAGTTGAGTGTTTCCTTGGATTTTGCCAGTAGCTTTCAGTGTTTGACAATGTCGGTGATGTTATTGGGCTTTTTGTTTTTGGTAATGATCTTGATCTTGGTCTTGATCGTGTTTGCCATATGCCCTTGTTTGCTGAGACCTTGGTTTGTTTGATTGGAAAGCATTCTGTGTTTGTACATAGAGAAACTGTTGTTGATCTGGAGTGGGACTTTTGACCATTTGACAGTTATACTCCATAGGTTGACCGCATCGTTATTAGGGATTTGTTAGTCATGCTAGCGATATAACAAAACTATAACAATTGTTCATTCAGCCTATTTAAGAGTTATAACATCTTGAAATGAATCCTCCAGCTGATCTCAGATAAACTCGAGCATCACACTCTCGTTTCAACGAAACTTCAATAGTGTGCCGGTTCACATCAATGATCTGCTGTTTTATAGATTATTATATCCAAAATATTGTCAGGTACACAAGAATACTTAGCTTAGGGTATGATTTCTTATGACAGCTTAGCCCTCAAGCATTTTCTAGTGTAGCATGACTTTATCACAGATATCCCAATTCTGGCGCCTCACGTTTCTTTATGTGCGATTCATCAGGGGATATAGAAATGAGGTATTTTAAAATCTTATTTCATGATGCTGCCCACGTTCCTATAAATCGTCGTTACATTCGTAGAATGAAAACTTGTCAAAAAACGCCGCGCAAGGCACTAGCGATATAGCCCACTAGTTACTTCACTGCCTGTGGAGCCAGATGTCATGGTTTTGATCCCACAGTGGGGTTATTTGGTGGGGCTGTGTGAGGCATATTCTTTTTGTTATTTGACATGGTGCTGCCAGCTACATCGCCCTCACAGTGCTGTCTCCTTTCGGTACCTCATCAGGCACCCTTTCACGTGCCCTGTGAGGCACCCTTTGATGAGTCCTGTGGGGTGGCCCATAAGGCACCCCTGGCGGGCAGTGCACTTTATAATGTGCCCTCTGGGGTGCCTTATTGGATGCCTTATGCGGCACCTTAGGTTACGGCCCCGTGAGGGTGTGTTTGCTGGCAGCACTAATTAAAGTTAACAAAATAACTGCTTCTGACAGCACTGATTTAAAGTAAATGGTGATGTCTCTGCCAGCTTTACTCATTAGACCCACAGGGGGATTGAACTCACGACCCCTGCACCATTAGTTGGTGTATTAACCATTGTGCTGTAGCTCTGGATGCATTGCTAGGCATCTTTTCATGCACCATATAGGGCACTCTGTTGGGTTACTTTCTGTAGGTACCAGTGAGACACACGGTCAGTTCCCCCTACCAGGCCGAGGTGCTGTGGGGGTGCATACCCCATCTTGTGTTCATCTATGGACTGCAGATCTGCATGTGCAGTGCACCATGGGTATGAGTGGGTTAACCCAAATCCTGGCCACCACAGCAGACAGTTTGTGTGGTGACCTGACATCCTTCAGCTGCCAGCCAGGGATTTGTTAGTAGCACTAGCAATGTGGCCCACTTGTTACTTTACTGCCTGTGGAGCCAGGGGTCATGGGTTTAATCCCACAGTGGGGTTATTTGTTAGCACTTTCTGAGGCATTTTCTTTTTTAATTTAAATTGGTGCTGCCAGCAAGACACCCTCACAGTGCTGTCTCCTTACAGTGCCTCATCAGGCACCCTATACAGTGCCCAATGCGGGACCCTATACTGCGCCCTGTGGGGTGGCCAATAGGGGACATTCTAGGGTGCCTTAGCGGGCAGTGCACTTTATGATGTGCCCTTTGGGGTGCCTTATAGGGTGCCTTATGCAGCACCTTAGGTTACGGCCCTGTGAGGGTGTGTTTGCTGGCAGCACTAATTAAAATTAACAAACAAAATGCTTCATACAGCACTGATTTTGAGTAAAAGGTGATATCCCAGCCAGCTTTGCTCATTAGAGCCACAGGGGGATTGAACTCACTTCCCTTGCACCATTGGTCAGTGCATTAACCATTGTGCTACAGTTCTAGATGCCTTGCTAGACACCTTATCAGACGCCTTATGGGCGCGCTTTGCGTAGTGCTCTACACGATGTTTTCTAATGCTCGTTAGGCTATGGCGCCTGGTAACGCGCGTTATTGATAACGATGTACCGCCCATGTCCTTATTTGGGATTTCTGCCTGTACTGCGGATCCTAACGCGAATCACACTAACGCAGTTTAGTAAACATGCCCCATAGTCTCAAAATGGGCCTGCACCTTAATGTAAAGAAGACAAAGATCATGACAACCGGCATAATCAACAGGTTCATTGTTGAAGAAGAAATTGTAATCGTGAACAACTTTAACCTACTTGGATCAACTATCAATCAAGAAGCAACAAGCAGTCAAGAAATCAGACGACGCATTGCTCTTGGCAGAATGGCTATGAAAGACCTAGATAAGATTCTCAAGAGCAGAGATGTCTCTCTCCATACAAAGATTCGACTTGTTCAAGCCATGGTATTTTCAAAAACATCATATGGATGTGAAAGCTGGACAGTGAAAAAGATAGGAAGAAAATCGATGACTTTGAATTATGGTGCTGGCGGCAAATACTGTGTATACCATGGACTGCCCGAAGAACAAACCAGTCGGTACTAGAGGAGATCAAACCTAAGCTTTCTTTAGAAGCTCAGATGACAAGACTTCGACTTTAATACTTTGGACACATCATGCGAAGAGAGAGATCATTAGAGAAAGACATGTTTGGCAAGATAGAAAGTCAACGCAAACAAGGAAGACCAGCAATGAGATGGATCGATACAATAACAGCAGCTATGGGTACTAGTCTGTCAACAATGAGCCGCCTGACTGAATACCGAACACAATTTAGGATAGCTATCCAGAGGGTCGCCATGAGTCGACTCCGACTCCACGGTATTTAACAACAACAACTCTTTTTGGATGGCCATGTGCTGGTACGGTGCATAGCCATCGCTGCCAAACTTTAACCCCGGATATTCAAAGCCGGGGTCATATGCACAGCCCATAATATTTGGGGTTGCCGCACAGCCCACAAGTCTGCAGAATCTAACCGGGCAGCAGCAATATTGAGCCGTTGCCTGGTTAGCTCAGGCAGGTAAAGATAGGCCAGCTTTTGCTGCACCAACTGTATCTTATACCCACGTGTGCTAATCAGGCAGTGGTGCAATATCACTGCTGCCCGGTTAGCAACTGGTGCCACCCCTGGAAAGCCCATGACACACCCCAATGCTAAGCAGTAATGACATTAATCTGAGATATTTAGCGGCACTAACCATGTTAATGTCATTGAATATCCCATTCTGTGGCATTTACACGGTTTTCAGATACAGAGCTCCTTGTAAAATAGCTGCAGGACTGCACAGGAGTGCCCTTGCACATCTGTCAGGAGCTATTTAGGAAGCTGCACATGGGAAAAAAGTGGACCCCTCCGTAATTAGATGTGGAAACAGTCTCCTAAAATCACTGCACCATCACAGACAGTATACTAGTAAAGTACCATAGGTCCAGATTTCCCTCCTGCTTGCACCCCAGATCCCAAGTGTCCCCCCCCCCCCCAGACCTCCTATGCACTTCTCTAAGCATCAGCAGGATCACCCTCCCAACCCCCTTGAATCATCAGTGTGATCCCTAACCAATACCCCCCAAAGCATCAGCATGCTCCTCTCTCCCATCCCCAAAGCATTACCACAATCCCCTTCCTGCCTCCCCAGAGCATCAGTGCAATTCCCCTTCCCCAAGGCCCCCCTTAGCCACTCAAACCAGCTCAGTTTTCCAAGGTGCCAATTCAGCCACCTATCTCCAGAAATCAGCAAATTAGCACTTTTGAAAATTGACCTGTGTCACCAAAAGAGCAACACTTCTCACAACCTTGTCCAACCTGCCTGAAAAACAAATGTCAAGTCTGGGATTTCAACCCTACCAGTCTCTCACTCAGGAGTGTAAGAACATTAGCCATCAGTCTGATAGAGAACTGAGTGAATTCTGGAATGCACAGAAGCCTCCTGACAGGACATTCCAAACACCTTTACCATCCAAAACAAACATCACAGAACATAGCGAGGAGCACAGCACGAAACATTGCAAGCTAGCAGTTCTTCTTGAAAAACAAGAAACCTTTTTAGCAAGCTTCTCTTGTACATTGATTTCAAGGCCTCACAGGTTTCTTTGCAGAAATCTGTATAAGATACATTGCAATGAAATGATAAGCTAGAAGCATCTCAAACGAACAGAAAACCTTTCCCGATACAAGCCACCCTGCCACTGGGCTGCTCTTCTTTCTAAAGGTTAATAGCACTGGGTTTTAGGCATGAGGACCGTAATTCCATAAACCTCCTTGTGATTAATGCACATTTCCATACACCTAAGTGGGACCTATGCTATAAAGTAAAATATGAGTGCACTTTGCTTTATAGAATAGGGACATACTGATGCATCTGAACCTAGTCACGGCAGTTATGTCTGTTTGAGAGCATGTGTAAATGCCAACCCCTAGATATGAAGAAAACTTATGCAAGCTATAATATTCTATATATGCATGCAAATTTAGGCCCCACCTATACTCCATGCCAGCCCTGCTTCAGTGCACACCCTAAGCAATAGTAAGTACAATAAGACTTATATCCATATTACTGAATAGCAACCATCAAAATCACACAGGTAAGTCCTTTTGCAAAGGAACTTTCTGTTTACCCTTTGTAGAACTACCACTTTATTTCGTGTATATTTCCAGTTGTATGTATATGTTTGATAATTGCCCACAACAGTGGATGGGTGTGAAATAAGTATGTTTAAATAACTACATCAACCAACTAATCAGCTATTCATCAACCAACGCCAACGATGTCTTTCTAGTAAGAGCTCCACCGAAGTGGGTAAACTGCTGATGAATACAGAAAGCACCCTGCTGCCACCAACACTCCCTGGCACCCTGTTTTATGTGACTGCCTTTCCTTCCCCCTCAACTCACTAAACTAAAGACAGCTGCAGACCTTCCTAATGCCATGTCATCGGAACACACAGCCTGGATGCCGTCATCATTGCTTCTTGCCAGGAACCAGGAGGAACGCAGTTTAAACATTCAAACGGGCACGCTTCCCAACAAAGAAAGCCCTGCTCTTTTTAATGAGCAAGCTACGCTGAAGAAACTGTTTTCTAAGATCTGTCACAAATGATTTAGTTTTATTAGCTTTAATGGCCAATAGCTCCCGGCATGGAATGCAAGTGAAAATTAAGATATTTTTCACAAGAGGAAAATAGATTCAAATTGATGAAGGATGTTGTTGCAGTTCTTTTGTCACACACACACACACACACACACACACACCCCAACTCCCTCTCCCTCTCCACCTATCCCTTCATCTCCCTCCTCCACCCTACTACTCTCCACAAATTTGTCAAGCAATGCTGGTTAAAAGAGAATGGCTCAACCGTGCTCGGGGAAAAAACAGAACACTGGGAAGCCGAATGGCACAACATCCCACCAGCTGCCACCTTTCCGGTTTAGCTTAATGCTGCATGGCATCTCCACTGGAATAGATCACGGTAAAGCCCACATAATACATTCAATGATAGGAAAGAGAGCAAGGACCAGAAAGCATCATATTACTGCTTCTGGTGAACAAGGCGGCACCATGTTTGCAGCTGTCTGTCTTTTCCCTTATTTTCCTCTCTGGCTCTAACATAAGCAGATTTTTTTTGTTAAATCAAAAATAGATTTCATTATAGGAACAAATATGCCATCAATAAATAGCAGAAGAGGTGTGTGCATAGTATATTTGCATAGTAAAATTGCATGTAATATATTCTTTTATCATCTCATTATTGCTGTGTGCATTTTGAGCAACTTTTAGCACCCCTGCTTTAAAAAGAAACTCCCCAAAATCTGGCTTTTTACTGTACAGGACAAAGGATACCAATTACATTTGACCAATTGGATCACATCTGACAAAATACTTATGTGCATAGCCCCTGGTTTCACGTGGGAGCTCCAGAGGTCAATTCTGAGGAAAGAATTAGATGATTTTGAGGGAAATTTTAAACCACCCTTTACTTGTGGAAAAGAACTGTTTCAAAAAGTGTTCACCCGGTGTGTAAGCATATAATAAGTTCATTGTCCCACAGCTCACGTTCTTCTACCTACATTGGGTGGAGGTATTACTAAGGACATGCAGATGGGGATTGCTACAAAGCTCATAACTTTGTGTTTCCAAAACTATGCTTATTACTTTGGTTGGAAAAAGTATCCGTGGGAAAAACAGATGCTCATCTCTGCACGTGCTTTTTCCTTGGGCAATTTTCAAAGTGAAAGGATGCATGCACTGTCACTTTGAAAATTATGGAACGGTGGTAGAATAAAGGGAACTTTGGACCTTGCAATCATGCAGAAAGCATGAAAATGTCCCTACTTTTATCTGGATAGTTAATTTAGCTCTTTTTGGGGGGGAGGGGGAGATCTCAAAGATCAATGCAGGAAAAGAAGAGGTGATTAGGGAAGACAGAAGAGAAAGGGAAGAGGAGGAGAGAAAAGATTTTTAAAAAAGGATGTACAGTAAGGGAAGATTTGCCCTCTTGCCCTGGTTTCCTCCTCACAAACCCAGCTCTCTTCTTATATAATCCTATGCCTAAGTAACCCAAATTATACCTAGAGCCTTCATCCTCCATTTCACACCTCTTTCCCCCTTCTCCTTCCCATCCTCTGATACATATCTCCAGCTCCCACCCCCACCACTACCATCCTGTGCCTTACGCATATCCAGTCTATCTCTTTATTTACTCAGTAAGACCCCCTCTCTAATTTACACACCCCTAAAAGCAAAGAATTAAAAGAGAGCAGTAGCATCTCAGGCCACATGCTCCCTCTCTGTTGCCAAAAGACTGATTTGTCTTTTGAACCTTGCAGGACACCATAATGGCAGGCAGATCAAAGCCAGAGCCACAGAGGAAGGTGATGCAGCTTGGGATACCAGCTTTCTCTTTCCACTGTCAGTTGGTGAGAGGAAAAAGTGGAACAGGTGTGGAAGTAGGAAGAAGGGGAGAGGGAAGAAAAGAGAGAAGCTCCTGGACAAACTGGAACCATTTTTGTGGTTCTTACCATGGCATCACCAAAAACCAGGACCTCTGCCTATACATCTTCAAAGACTCGTGAATAGTTGATTAGTTTAGTATGCTTTGGTTTGATTGATCCTGAAACCTATCAATTACATCAAGGCCTCAGTATGGTGGTCTTGCAAACATGGCTTGTCACTACAATCTCATCTTCTGCAAACTCTCATCGCAGCCAAGCATGTGTCAACTTTTCTCTTTAAGTATAAAACACTTAATATATTCATATCAGACAAACAACACTCCCCACCCAAACAGTAATACTGTGGTAGGCTATGGTCTAGCATGGCCTATTATTATGAAAGGCCTGTAAGTTAGGCCTGGATCCTAACTCCCATTATAGCTAGAAAAAAACCAAAAATCTGTGAAAAATGAGAAAACTGTTTTAAACTGCTTAATAAGAAGTTTTTATGAATTCATAAGTCTTCCATTATTCTCTTGTGTGTGAAAGAACAGAAATGTTTCAATATATGCATTCATGGAGCTAGGGATAACCTTGCAGTAGAGAAGTAACGAAATCAAGAACTGCACCATTGTTAGAGCAATCCTAAGGGAGGGGGATGGTTGATAGGCTCCGGAGGGATTTCTAATTGGACAAGTGCAGGGAATGTAAAACCAATGAGAAGTTTGCATGTATCGAGTTAGAACCAATAGAAAGTTCTCATGTATCAAACTGAAAAAGAGGTATAAATGGTTATGACTCTGTAGAAACGGTTGCTCAGTTCCTTTTGAAGCTTTGACTGACTGGGCCTGTGCACAATAAACTGGCTTGGACCCTGTCATTTGACTCCTGGATTTATTCATTGACTGCACTTTGCTACAACATATTTTTGGTGCGTTGGGCCGGGAAGTGCGAGTAGTAAATGGTAATCAAGTGAATATACCACGACTTCTCACCTCCAAGGTTTGGTCCGGTTGGAACCATGTCTGTCCGACCGCAGAGGAACTTCTCAGGCGCCGTTGATCCCTTTGTATCGGAGAGGGTTCCGTCTTGCCTCGGCAGGCCACTGGGTCCAGCTGGCCAACACCTCTCGAACCCGAGGGGAGTCCAGGGTCCAACCCAAGAACTGGTTTGGTATCAGGAACTGGATCCGGTGAGTAGATATTTTCTTGTTTAAAAGTCAGTGCAGCCTGGGGAAAAAGTCTTGCATGAGTATGCGCAAGACTGATTTGGTATATTTGGTATAGACTAACTGGGAAAAATCTCGCATGAGTGTGTGCGAGACAAGGGAGTCTGATCACCTCCCATAAGGGCGGTCCTAGTAAGCTCCGTGTAAGTGAAAAAGGAAGCCGAAGCCATCGATCCTTCTTGTTTGAAATAGTCAGTTAGTCAGAAAAACCTGGGCACTTAAAAATGATTTCTTGTTAAAATATGATTGCTTGTGTGAGTGGGAGGTCTTGAAATACAGGCCGAGCGAGAGCGGACTTCTGAGTAGCGCAGTTCCTCGCCAGGCGACTGCGCCCAGGTCGCGAAAAGGAGGAAGCATCTGGTGTATTGTATGTCCTTACTGTGTATCTGATTTTTGTTACCTGTTGAAACCGCGAGTTTTCCTTCTGGTATAAATGTGAGATTATTCTGTTGGGTAATTTGTGGAACAGTTTACCGATTAAGAAATAGTATTAAGCAGAAAAGAAGACAGAAGAAAACAAACTCGGTTGTCACTTTTTCAGTAAAGAAACTGTCTCATGCACTTCAGGTTTTTTTTCCTTTCGCACAGCATGAAGCTTGCTAGCGGAGAAAGAAGGGGCGTCTCTGAAGAAAGGAATGTGCAGTGTCTTTTTAACCCTGTGAAGGCTTAAACACTCTGTAGCTGGGCTAATTTGTGCTTATTTCAGGAAAATTGTACCTGTTTTATTCAATATGTTTTAATAGTGATGTTCCTTCTGCTATGGCCATGTATTATATATCATTTGATAAGGATGTTTAGTCAGGATTGTGGATCCCAATAGTTTTGGGCTTAGCCTGGAAAGGGTTAAGTTCTTATTAACCCCTTTCGAGTTCCTGTACTTGTAAGGACCAAGTGAGAAGAATTTTTGTAGGGCTATAGGTATAATGCATTTGTGGGCTTAGCTTTGTTTTGTGTTATTTATGTTCAAACCTTCAGTAAGTACTGTAATGGTTTAAATAGGAAATGATAGAAAAATTCAGGAAACTGCTTTTGTTTTCGCTTTGTCCTACGAAGTAGAGGTTAAGAACCCTGACAGAACTATAAAGCATTCCGAGCCAGTAGTACCAGATCGCGACTTGAAAGTGATTTAAATCCTGAGTGAATAAGGAGTTTATCGTGTTTGAATTCTAGTTCCTGATATACTGTGGCAAGCACCTCATAGAAGACATACTTATTGTTAATAAAAATAAAATAGAAAGGAAAAAAGTGTATATGTATTCTAGATATCTACCCACTTTATGGAAAAAGTATTCAGAATGTCTTTTGAATATCTGCTTCCTAAAACTGTAAGATTTAAAGTAATTTCTTTTGCAGAGACATGCTGATTATGGCTGGCAGTTAGTTTTCATGTCAAGTAATTTTATTCCAGTCATACGTAACAGATATGTAGCCGTCATGTTAGGAGCTATAGTTCTCTCTGTTGGGATTGTTGTTATAACATGTTGCAAAATAATAATTTTATATTTTAAGGACTTTATCTAAATTGTACTTATTTAGAATGAGCACACATCCATTATGCTTAGTCCACAAGAAAATGCAGCCTGACTGTTGTGGGGGGGGGGGGGGGGGTCAGAGTCCATGCAGATTTTGTTGAAATGTATGACCAGGAATTTTAGCAAGGACTTTGCTGAAAGACTACAGACTTAAAATGTCTCTGCCCTTATTAGAAATGCTCTGTGGAAGGGGGTGGCCAGTGTTAGTTACTTCATGGCCTCATAGTTTCCCGTGTTTATTAGATTGTACAGAGAATGTTCCCTGATCAGTTCCCCTACATAGGATTCCTGGTTAAAGGTTTGAAAAAAAAAAAAAAAACCCTGCCCATTTATTATCTTTATAGGCCAGTTCCCTCAGCTCTGCCACCACCCCGGGCAGAGCCTGGGGCGGAGGGGGGGGGGGGGATACCTCCCTGCAAATGTCACCAGCCACCTCCGCAGCAGAAGGACGTACACCCCCTCTTGACCGAAAGCCCCGGCACAGTTTAAAGTACTCAGAGTAGGCCACAGTCCACCGATGATTCATTTGCCAGTTCAGGGTCACTCACAGCTAGCGCCCAAGAACATGAAGTGGAACCCAGACAGTCCCGATTGCCGTATACCTTCAGAAGTACAACTACCAGTAAAAGGGGAGGGTCACGTTATCCCATTGCACTAGGTCCAGGGCCAGCTTTGTTTCTGCCACTGATTTACTGAACTGAAAGCTGCATTATGCCTCCTACACTGAAGAAACCATAGGATTTGATTGAGCTAATGAACAGTATTATGCAGACCCATCAGCCTTGATGGCCCCAAGTGGGATCCAAATAACGCAGGCAGCCCTCACTATATACCCCATGCGATCCAGCAGCCCAGGAGAATTTGCGTTTTTGTTAATCAGTCCCAGAGAGATATAAAACAGAAATTGCAGAAACTGGATGGATTTGCGGGCATGAATACAGCACGGTTAATGGAAGTTGTTCAGAAAGTTTGTGAATTGTGGAAATAAATGTGACAGAGAAAGTGAATGTAAGATAAGGAAGAAAACAGATCTTCTTGCTGATACTTTAGTTGAATGATGTGAAGGAGGTTTTCCTAATCGAAGGAGCAGAGGAAGTGAAAGGGGTCGTGAAAATGATCGGCCCCCACTGGGTGCGAATCAGTGCGCCCATTGCAGAGAAGAAGGACATTAGAGAAGTGAATGCCCATATCTTGACTCCACCCCCAGGAGGGGAGGAGGGAGTACTTGATTTTAGAAAGAATAAACCAAGCACAGTGTTCCAGCAAGAGAGGGAAGCAGCTATAGAGTGAGTGGCAGCCGAAGAGGGCTACAGCATGGATGAAGACTAGGCCAGACCGGACTCCAAGTTTCCCTGGGTCCCCAGGAGCCTATGGTCAGTCTGAAAATAGGGGACCAATATATGGACTTTATGGGGGATACAGGAGCAGAATACTAAAGCCAGTAGCCCCTTTGTTTTCTCGATGCATCACCATTGTCAGAGCTACTGGGGCTAAGGCCACAAAGCCTCTCCTGCAGAACCGCATGTGTGAACTAGGGGGACAGAAAATAACGCACCAGTTCTTGTATATGCCTGAATGCCCTATTCTACTTCTGGGCCGAGACATGCTTGCTAAGCTCCAGGCACAAATATCCTTTGCTGAAAGGGGAGAAATGCAAATGACTGTGAACCCAAATCCTGCTGGATTGATGGTGCTGACTGTTCCCCAAGAAGAAGAGTAGCGGTTCTATAGTGCATCTCCAATCAAGCCAGCTAGTTCCTGTATACCCACCAACCTTATAGCCTCACCTGAAGTATGGGCAGAAGATAATCCACCTGGCCTAGCGAAGAACATAGCCCCTGTTATTGCCACCCTCAAGCCAGGAGTGGAACCAGTGCATGTGAAGCAGTATCCTCTCCCTCGACCAGCCATTGAAGGAATCCACTGCCATTTGATGAATCTGCTGAAGTATGGACTTCTCAAGGAATGCCAGTCACCCTGGAACACCCCCCCCCCCTTCTCCCAGTTAAGAAACCTGGGACAGGGGATTACCGCCCTGTACAAGATCTGAGGCGAGTGAATGATGCAGCTGAAACTATACACCCAGTGGTACCAAATCCTTATATTCTCTTGGGACTGATCCCCGCTGAGGCTACTCATTTCACCATCGTGGACCTGAAAGATGCCTTTTTCTGTGTGCACCTAGCCCCCACCAGTCAACTCTTGTTTGTTTTTGAATGGCAAGACCCCACAACAGGAAGGCGGGGCCAACTCACCTGGACTAGATTACTTCAAGGATTCAAGAATTCACCTACTCTCTTCAGTGCTATTTTAAATCAAGATCTTTCAAGCTACTATGTGAACCCAGGAGAAAGGGTTCTTCTCCAGTATGTGGACAACTTGCTTATAGCCACCAATTCAGAAAGTGAATGTCTATAAGCCACCAGTGAACTCTTGCACCTTTTTAATGAGGCTGGATACAAAGTCTCAAGAGCCAAGGCATAATTATGTCAAACAAGTTAAATACCTAGGATTCCAGTTGTCCAGTAGAATTAGACGCCTGGGACCAGAACGCAAAAAAGCTGTATGCAGTATTCCTACTCCAACCACCAGGAGGCAAGTGAGAGCCTTCTTGGGTGCCGCACAGTACTGTCGTATATGGATTCCCAATTTTGTGCTGCTAGCAAAATCATTGTATCAAGCTACCAAAGGAATGGAAAAGTCTCCATTGGAATAGGGACTTGAACAGGATGCAGCCTTTTGATCTTTGAAAACCGCTCTGATGTTATCACCAGTTCTGGGTCTACCAGATGTCCAGAAAACCTTTCAATCTCTATGTTCATGAGTCACAAGGAAATGTTCTAGGAGTATTGACTCAATCTCATTGGATCTTGGCAACGACCCGTAGCCTATTTGTCAAAACAATCGGATGTAATTGCAAAAGGCTGGCCCCTTGTTTGAGAGCTGTTGCAGCTATAGCCCTCCTAGTGAGCAATCTTCAAGTTACTGTACCACACTCTGTTCTAACCATTATGAAACACAAAGGAAACTTATAGCTAATTCACGAATGTTGAGGTATCAGAGTATGCTGTGTGAAAACCCCCAGATACAATTGAAGGTCAGTGAAGATCTGAATCCTGCTACGTTGTTACCAATTGGTCTTGACCCCCCTGATCATGACTGTTTAGAAACTATGGACACTATATTCTCAAGTCACCCTGATTCGACTGATGTTCCTTTGGAGGACCCTGGACGGACTTTCTTTGTAGATGGACGCAGTCTTGTCATCATTAATGGACATTGTTGTGCCAGATATGCAGTAGTGACCCTTGATCTGGTAGTTGAGTCCTCAGCCCTGACCCCAGGAACTTCAGCACAGAAAGCTGAACTGATAGCTCTTACTAGAGCACTGACAATAGGAAAAGGGGCTCTGTCTAAATGTGTACCCAGATTCCAAGTATGCCCTTACAACCTTGCATGCACATGGGGCCCTGTACAAAGAATGAGGGAGGATAACCTCAGGAAGCAAGTCCATTAAGTATGGCCCCGGAATATTGATATTATCAGATGCATACTGCCTACAGATCTCAGAATTTAGGAAAAGTAGAATGTATGAATAGAACCCTGAAATCCCAGTTGTCCAAACTTTGCCAAGAGGTTCACCTGAAATGGCCACAGGTTCTTCCTATAGCCCTTCTTAGGATATACTTAGCCCCTGCTAAGTCGTTAGGAGTTTCCCCTTTTGAGATTCTGTATGGGCGATCCCCACCTATTGTATAGGAAATAAAGGGAGATATGGAACAGATTAGATCTGAAGTTACTAGACAAGAACTATTGGTTTTAAGTTCTGTTTTGCAGAGTCTTCATACATGGGTAGAAGACCAGCTGCTCATCCATCTAACAGAACCCCTGCATCCTCTTAAGCCTGGAGTCTCGGTGTGCATCAAGGAGTGGAGAAAGACACCGTTGACACCACATTGGAAGGGACCTTATGTTGTCATCTTGTTAATCCCAACAGCAGTTAAAGTTGCAAAACTCGAACCCTGGATTCATCACAGTTGAATAAAGTCAGCAGCCATTTATAGCAATGTAGAAAGGAAGGCAGCTACGAAGATATTAGCTATGTGGCAATATTACCCTATACCACACGATGATCCTATTACACCTGTATAATGTGTTAATTGACTAATGAGTGATTTAATTCTCACCCTTTCTCACTTGCAGGTGAGAATAATCAAAGGGAGGAATGTGGTAGGCTATGGCCTAGCATGGCCTGTTATTATGAAAGGCCTGTAAGTTAGGCCTGGATCCTAATTCCCATTATAGCTAGAAAAGAACCAAAAATCTGTGAAAAATGAGAAAACTGTTTTAAACTGCTTAATAAGAAGTTTTTATGAATTCATAAGTCTTCCATTATTTTCTCGTGTGTGAAAGAACAGAATTGTTTTAATATATGCATTCATGGAGCTAGGGATAACTTTGCAGTAGAGAAGTAACGAAATCAAGAACTGCACCATTGTTAGAGCAATCCTAAGGGAGGGGGATGGTTGCTAGGCTCCGGAGGGATTTCTAATTGGACAGGTGCAGGGAATGTAAAACCAATGAGAAGTTTGCATGTATCGAGTTAGAACCAATAGAAAGTTCTCATGTATCAAACTGAAAAAGAGGTATAAATGGTTATGTCTCTGTAGAAACGGTTGCTCAGTTCCTTTTGAAGCTTTGACTGACTGGGCCTGTGCACAATAAACTATCTTGGACCCTGTCATTTGACTCCTGGATTTATTCATTGACTGCACTTTGCTACAACAATACAACTACCTCTGCCAACTCGACACCCACTCATCCTAACTAGACATATGAGTTCATTGTATAATGTTGTTAATTACCCTCATGTTAAATGTAACCCTCCAATTGTACTGTCTAAATATTGTTAAATACCCTAATGTTAAATGTAACCCTCCAATTGTGATGTGATGTAACTAGTTTGATTGAAGGATAAGGTGGTATACAAATCTGTCTAAATAAATAAATATCTCCACACTTCGTTCTCTCAACTCCTACAGGGCCTCAGTGCAGCCAAGTCACTTCCTGGATCCCAGCTCTACTTCTAAATTCAAATTCCCTTGTCAGATGGCTCTAATCTCAGGTGTGGGAATGACTCTGCAAAACATCTTGGATCATCAACTCTTTGTTACAACTGGCCAGAACAGATTTCCCAGGGCTCTAGTGCCAGTCTGTCTATTCTGTCTATTTCAGGTGTGTCTATTTCAGACAATCTGCAGGAATTTGTGCTCATTTTCAAATAACTGCTAAATCAGAAGCCATTGATATGCTAAGAATACTCAAAGATGTGGTGTGAAGGTGTAATTTTCAGAGCAGCACTTCACTTTTCAGATGATTTTTCAGTTATGGGCCTGTGGATCAAATCCTGAAGTTCAGTTCTACTTTAGCCTAGTTATTCACATTCCTCCCCTTATCGCTTTACCTGTCCACACAGTCCACAGAAATGTAGACTCACTATCTAGTCACTCTAAACAGACCATAGAGGCTCATATATACTTCCAACTACTTTGCAAAGCCTGACTTAAAAAAACAACAAAAAAAGTGAAACTCTGTAGCACAAAGAGAAATCTACAGAAATCCATAATCAACTCTCAAAGGATCTCCGAAGACAAATGCATTTGAATGCTCAATTCTTAAATGTTCTTCCAAAGCACAGCCCAAAGAACGCATGATAAAGAGAAATTGGATTTAAATTAAGAACAATGATTTATTATGGAATTATACTTCCATTTTGGGACTAAACAGATAAACTGACTAGGGAAAACTTAACTCACAATAATATGAATTCAAAATTGGCATCTGTAACTTTGCAAGTAAAGCATGATTTTAGGTCCAGGATATCTTATAAGAGCAGTAATGTACTATGCATTGTTGCATAAAAGATCTGGAGGATGACATTTAGAAACACTTTGTGGTTGCTGGTAGCTCCCGACCACCTAAGTGTTTTTTTTTTTTTTTTTAATTTTAAATTGGGGACAGTTGAACAGATAATTCTGGATGAATAATTTCTTATATACCTAAAGTTATCCATCCAAAAAGAGGATGGGATTTGGGGTGTTCCATAGGTAACACCACATAGCCATATAAGTTATACATCTAAGTGACAATATTCAGCTCCTAAACATAAAAATTATGAGAATTATATTCTAAGCAATTTAGCTGGTTAGCAGATCTGCTAACCAGCTAAAATGTGGTGATCCCAAAACTCAGCGCTACTCTCCAGATAGTGCTATTGAATAACCCCACAGACCGCAGAAAAGATGCCTGGTTAAAACCAGGGCAGTCTTGGGCACATCAGGGGCAGCCCCAATCGCTATCCAGTCAGTGACAATATTCAACTGCTTAGCAGATAGCTAAACCATTAAAAAGTTAGGAAAGGTCAATTGCTAGCATAACTTTAACCAGTTCTCTCTATCTGGCAAGTGACTGAATATCAGCGAAACCAGATATTGAGTGCTGGACAATGGATAAGATCAGGCACCGAATATCTAGTTTAAATAAAGCAGCATCATATATAGTAGGTGCTGGAAGTGGAGGAGTAGCCTATTGGTTAGGGCAGCAGCCTGAGACCAAAAAGGGTTCTAATCCTAATGATACTCATTGTGGCCTTGGGCAATCACTTAATCCTCTACTGCCTCAGGTAAAAACGTAGGGCCTGATTTTCGAAGGCATTTACACAGGTAACTGCCCTAGTAACCCAAGTAAATGCCTTAACAGGGAATTTTAGAAGGCACCTACATGGGTAGTACCTTTGAAAGTTCCCTGGTTTGTCCCTTAAGCACCCCGATACAATACAGTTAGCATCAGGGGCATGTTGGTGGAATTCCGGGGTAGTGCAGAGGTGGACCATGGTGCTACCCATTTAGTACTGATTTTTTATGCTACACGGTTAGTGCTCTGAGCCTTAAAGATAGACAAGGGAATCCCTCACCTATCTGTAAGGTGCCAGGGCTAACCGTGTAGCATCAAAACTTGGTGCTATACAGGCAGCTCATGTGGCCTCCAAGCTGTGTGATGATACTTGGATTTTCAATGCTGGGCCACATATGACCCCAGCATGGAAAATCTGGGTTAGGGTGGAGGGGGACGGGCTATGTGATGTATTAGAGGAATTCCAAAAAATCTTGATAAATCGGGAAGATGTAATACAGCAAACTGATAACTTAAAGAACAGAAAATCACCTGAACTAGATGGCATACATCCCAGGAGGCTGAAATAACTGAAATATGAGATTGTAGAACTACTATTAGTAATCTGTGATCTATCATTAAAATCATCTGTAATATCCAAAGATTGGAGAATGGCCAATGTAATGCCAATTTTTAAAAATGATTCCAGGAGTGAATTGAGAAACTATAGACCAGTGAGCCTGACATCAGTACCTGGTAAAATACCAGGTGAAATGATATGAAGCAAACTTTAAAAACTTATTTTATGTAGCACTTGTACATTACAGACCCTTTTAGTAAATAAAAGAACATTTTTTCAAATAAACCACACTTTCCAAACACACATTTGACATTAATTTTTTAAATGAAAGAATGTGATTACTTTCTGTATGGAAGTTCCTTAATGTAAAGAAGACAAAAATCATGACAACTGGCATAATCAACAGGTTCATCGTTGAAGGAGAAGAAATTGAAATCGTGAACAACTTTAACCTACTTGGATCAACTATCAATAAAGAAGCAACAAGCAGTCAAGAAATCAGATGACACATTGCTCTTGGCAGAATGGCTATAAAAGACCTAGATAAGATTCGCAAGAGCAGAGATGTCTCTCTCCATACAAAGATTCAACTTGTTCAAGCCATGGTATTTTCAATAACATCATATGGATGTGAAATCTGGACAGTGAAAAAGATAGACAGGAAGAAAATTAATGCCTTTGAATTATGGTGCTGGCAATGAATATTGTGTATACCATGGACTGCCCAAAGAACAAACCAGTCGATACTAGAGGGGATCAAACCTAAGCTTTCTTTAGAAGCTCAGATGACGAGACTTCAACTTTCATACTTTGGACACATCATGCGAAGAGAGAGATCATTAGAGAAAGACATCATGCTTGGCAAGATAGAAAGTCAACGCAAAAGAGGAAGGCTAGCAATGAGATGGATCGATACAATGACTGCAGCTACAGGTACCAGTCTGTCAACAATGAGCCGCCTGACTGAAGACCGAACACAATTTAGGACAACTATCCAGAGGGTCGCCATGAGTCGACTCCGACTTGACGGCCCTTAACAACAACAACAACAACATGGAAGTTAACAACACTATGGGGTATGTTTACTAAATTGCGTTAGTGTGATTCGCGTTAGGAGCCGCGGTAGAGACAGAAACCCCAAATAAGGACATGGGCGGTAGATCGTTACCGATAATGCGCGTTACAAGGCGCCATAAATGAACGAGCGCTACAGGGCACGTTACCACGCGTTAATCTTAAGAAGGTGCGCAGGCAAACAAGCACAGCAACAGAGCTGTAGCACAATGGTTACAACACTGACTGATAGTACAGGGATCATGGGTTCGATTCCCCAGTGGGCCTAATGTATAAGGCTGGCTGAGGCAGCGACCTTTACATCTAAGTAGCGATTGTTGAGGCATTTGACGTGTATTTTAATTAGTGCTGCGAGCAAACACACCCTCACGGTGGCATAACCTAAGGTGCCGCATAACGCACTCCATAGGGCACATTATAAAGTGTACTGTCCGCCAAGGCACCCTATAATGTCCCCTATAGGACACCTTATAAGGCTGTGAACAAAGCCCAGGCTGGCTGCAGAAGGACTGCACGTCGCCACACAAACTGTCTGCTGTGGTTACCAGTATAGGGTTAGCCCACCCGTACCCATGATGCACTGCACATGCAAATCAGCAGTCGAGAGATGGGCACAAGATTGGGTATGCACCCCCACAGCACCTCGGCCTGGTAGGGGCAACAGACCGTGTGTGGCACTGCCACAGAGTAGCCACAGACAGTCACATTGTGCGGGTACTGTGCCCACCCTGAGGTTGAGGTGGGGCGCCCAGCACCAGGTCCACAGCACCTTTCATGGCTAAAATACGCCATGCGGCAGGTCCCCATCAGTGTGTGATAGGTAGTTCAGTTTGACACACCCAGGATACATCTGTGTCCTGCTGTATGTTTCGGTCATGTCTAGTCCTTATGGGCGATGATGCACCCAGAATAGTGCATATCCTGTGTTGGTGCCATGGTTACCTGCTATAGGTGAAGGGGGGGTGTATGGACCCATAGGCAGATTATGTACCACCACACAACCCACCCTCTGGGGCTCAGGGTGGGAAACAGGCTCACCCACCAATAGATCCACAGTCTACCTCCCTGCAATGGTAGCAGTAGAGGGGACCGTCAACCCCAGTCCTGCAGTACACATCCATAACGCAATAGCAGACAGATGGCAGGCCTGGAAATGCTCAGCTGCCCCCACGATTATCTAACATTCTCCAGCAGCAAGCCTCCAGCCACTACACTCTGCAAGGTGTTCCAGCAAGACATATACTAGCTGCAGACAGTCCGCCAACTAGTCCATAGTGCATGGTCCTGGAAGATATGCATGTACCCAAAACAGGGATGTCAGCATACACACCAAGCAGATAAGTCAGTGATTGGACCCCAAAAGAAAACCCATAAATATCACATGAGAATAGCACTATGGGGGAACCTAGCCATGCCATGGTCACTGCTCAGTCAGGGTGAGAGTGACCTCTCAGCAGGACATGCTATGGCCACCCTGTCTGTGCAGGTGGTACTAGGCACTACAATGTCCGAGCCATTGCCCTATGCCCTGTGCAGATGCGGCCAGGCCAGGCCACAATATCCAGGCTATTCCCACGGTACCTTGCTCCTCATTATGCACATTGGCAGGCCAATACTGGCAACAGTGCTAGCAGTGTGGGCTGTGGAGGGTGTTGGCAGCCACCACACATTGGATAGACAGACACACACTCCCCACACCGATGCCAGCATTGTGCAACTATAGAGGTGTTGGGCTGCACAGGCCACCACACCAGTCCTGGGCAGAGTGCAGGCATGGCTATGGTACGCAATACTGTAGGAGTCACTCCCCAAGTTGGTAAACACTGTCAGACACAAGACCTGTAGCACACTCCACAGACATCAGAAAGGTTGCTATGATGTGGCTCACTCAGAAAATTGTACTTAACCTAGGAATTGCTATCTGCCAGTAATCATAGCAACCATTTGATAGATGTGTACCATATTCCCAGGTTTAGGGTGGCATTACTAAGGTATGCAAGTGCTAGTATTGGGAGATGCACGGAGAGCCCAAAGTCCTGCCTCTCCAGGAGGCTTTGGATAATGGGGCCTGTGGGTGCGGGTGTGTCTGCCCCTGTTGGCTGCTGTTTTACGGCAGAGGTTCCCAACTCCAGTCCTGCGGTGCCAAACACTGTTCGGGTTTTCATGCTGTCCCTCATGAATATGCATGAGATAAATCTGCATACCATTGGGGTGGCGCATAAAAATGCAGCACAGGCATCTTTATCAGAGGCAGCATGGAACCGGAATGGTGTTTGGCCCTCCAGGACTGCATTTGGGAGACTCTGCTCTAGGTAATGTGCATGTTTATGGTGTCCGTGCTCTGTAGGGTAAAATGTAGGTGTCTTGGGCATGTTTACGTCATCTGCAATAAAGGTGCTGTCTGTATTAGCACGTTGTAGTAGTGGGTAAAATATGGGGACTGGGTTGGCAGGAACCACAGCTGGGACTTGAACCTGTGACCCTCTGCTTCTGAATACACTAGTTTTGTGCACTGCACCACCTTGTTGTCACAGAGTCTGGACGTTCCTTGCTGATACCATGACTGTTCGTCAGAAAGGGCCCGTCTGTTGCAGTACATGGCACCCACCTACACAGGTCTAGGCCAGGGTCTGCTCTGGGCAGCTGCCACTGCCCCCTCCACCACCAGTATCCCTCAGCCACCATGCTGACATGCCCTTCTGCTGGTGGTGCTGGTGGTGCGCAGTCTCAGGCCATCCAGTATGCAGGTAGGCGGCTGCCTATGGTGTGGGTTCTGGGGAAGGGGTGCCTGCATAGACGTCCACGCTCCCCCCAGCCCCGCCTGCCAATGTTCCGTGCCCTTGGGGGTAGCTGTTGGGTACTATCCCCTGTGACACTGTGGAAAACACAGTCGTGCCCATGTTGGGGCTTCAGCAGTGGCTGTCTGTCTGCTCTGCTGTTTCAGCATTCGTATGGGCCACCTAGGCATCACCCTAGTCCGCACTGTGGCCCAGCTCTACCACAGCATGTGCCGCCTGCGGCCCTCTGTATCCCCTTCTCCGGCATCTGTCCAGTTGCCGTTCCAACATGCCCGCCCTGATGTTGCGGGACATGTGCATGCCATAGGAGCCCTGTCCGATGGTGGGGAAAACCCTAAGCAGCGCTATTTCACTGTGGGCTCATTCACCTTGTATGGGGACGGATTATAGACCCTTCCACGATTTATATCTGTTCTATGGAGCTTACTCGGGGGGGAGAGGGGTTGATGTTTCTCATTGATACCACTATTGGCCAGCTTGGTTATGTTTTTTTTCCAGTTTGTTGGGGTCATTTTCAGTGTTTATGTGCCCTTTTGTTCTGTGCACATGTATCACACGTATCACTTTTTTTTGGTTTTCCTGCCTGGGCTGTACATTGCTGACACTGAAATGGTTTCTCTCCCCTGTAATGTGCATTTAACGGCAGGTTTTCAATCGCGTTTGGATTCAGCTCTTCAGATCAGCGCGTTAGTGTGCAGGGAGCCTCTCCCCGCCCACTCTCCGCCCACTGACCCCTTCTCTCCGCCCTCTCTCCACCTTCTGCGGTGTTTTACCGCGCCACGGAGCTTTACGATCATTAATGTTGGTTAACGCGCGTTATGTAACGTTAATGATCGTTAGCGCATCATAACGCGCATTATGATGCGCTAACGATCGTTAATGTTACATAACGCGTGTTATGTAACGTTACCACAGTTTAGTAAACATACCCCAATGATGCATGTTTACTGAAACAAGGTAGTCTACCTTGTGTTCAGACCCAAAACTTAGTGTGGAGGTGACACTGGACCTGTGATGAGAAATGGAGGCATGCTTGGCATGTCTCCATGCAGCTAGTGTGGATTCCAAGCCACCTCCATGCTAAGCAGGTTACTGCAGTTACCATGGTTGCACTTAATACCACCTAATGAGATAGTGGTATGTGCACTCATGCTAAGTGCAATACTGACAAGTGTTGTTTTGTTGTTAAGTGCCATTGAGTCATTATCAACTGACGGTGACCCTCTGGATAGTTTTCCTAAACTGTGTTCGTTCTTCAATCAGGTGGCTCATTATTGACAGAATGGCACCTATAGCTGCTGTTATTGTATCAGTCCATCTCATTGCTGGCTGCCTTCTTTTGCGTTGACCTTCTACCTTTCTAAGCATGATGTCTTTCTCTAATGATCTCTCTCTTCGCATGACGTGTCCAAAGTATGAAAGTCAAAGTCTTGTCATCTGAGCTTCTAAAGAAAACTTAGGGTTCATCTCCTCTAGTACTGACTGGTTTGTTCTTCATGCATTGACAGCGCGAACAAAATGTACCTGCTCTAAGTGCAGTGAATATCCTCTGCCCCTGACCTGCCAGTTCCTGCCCCAACCAAGATTCTTAGTATATTTGGCGCAAGATAATGATTACTGTGCTGTGCTTAGTACATGCAAAACCCCAAACCAACCATTGCCATGGTTTAGTAAGCATGCCACTATGTGCGCTAAAACCTTCCGCTGACTTTACATCTGTTCTAGTGAAGAAGAAACAGGAAGGGCTAAAATAACAAAAAGCCATATGAAAATATCATATACATATGCAATTTCTGAGAAGCATTATTGCTTATACAATAGATGTGAACTCAATAATTACTAAGATGCATTAAGGACTGATGAGATGGCAACCATGCTGCTAACATGGGGCAAAGGTTTCTACCATATGTTAACAGCACAACTGCTAAGATGGAATTCAATCAGTTTCAAACCGGAAGGTGTTGTTAACTGCACCATGTTATCAGCCACATCGATAGCTAAAATACAATAATTATCCATGCATTAACTGCAAGGCATAATCCACGCCAACAGTTTGGATTTCTGGGTTAGATGTTTAATGTGGCAGTTGGCACATACTGATGGTTAATGTGTTGCTGTTTTTTTTTTAACTGATAATGTGTATTAATACCTGCTTTAAACATCTAATGTGGCTTAGCAAATAGATCCCATAATATCCTTTATTTGAGCTCATATTAAATCTCATGTAGGAATAATTACTTCTGTGCTTTTAGGACTGTAGAAGGAGAATGCAGCATTCAGCAGTCTTTAGGCAGTGAGACATAACTGATGAACAATGCAGTCTGCTTCTTGCCAAGTGACCAATGGCATCATGAAGGAACTCTGAAAATTACAGTCGAACCAAATTAGATTTAAAACTGCAAGATTCTGGATTAAGCATCTTCAGTATTTGATTTTAGAACCTTGTAAAATAGATTGATCTATCAGTACACCCTCTGGTTGACCACATATGACCGCTGCTCCAGTGGTCAATGATTTTGCAAAGGCAGTCTGACAGTTAAACTTAAACCGAGACAGCTTAGATGACAGAGATGCAGTATTGGGTTCATTTAACATCTGATTAAGCAGAAACACATAAGCAAACCACAATTTATGTGATGCATAAGCAGAGGGGTCAATATTGAAAAGCGCTTATCTGGATAATCACCGAGGCAGGCATCCATATCTGACACTTGCAGGTTTCTAAAATCAGGCAAAACACTGCATGCATCTGTCCCATTACTCTGTAGACCTCTGTTTTCACTTTTATTTTGCGGACATGGGTATCTTTCAGGCTGCGAAATGGCTGATTTTACAAGACGTCTGCACATGACCCCCTTCATTGCTGCCCCTCCCACGGATTTTCAGACATTTTGACTTCAGCCTTTTTAAAATGAGACTCTATCTGTGTAAAGTGTGCGTATTTAGTGCAAACACTAGCATGCGCTAAGTGCAGGGCCTCCACTGTAACTGTCAGAGGCATAGCCTGCATGTTCCCAACAGTTAACGAGTGGATGAGTATGTTAACGCATAACGCAAGTACCACGGGTGCACCGAGCTCTACCTATTGTGGTGACGTTATGTAACCCCACACGAATGAAACACAGACAGTTACTGCACTGTGCTCACCATGCCCACTCTCTTCCCCATTCGGCATCCTAATACGCGAATCAGCATGCGGTAACTCCAGGTCCCTGTGCTAATTGCTAAGGCAGCCTCTTGCACATAGGGGTATGTTTACTAAACTGTCTTAATGTGCGCCCAGCAACGTTATCGCGCGATAAGGTACCTTATCACGCAATAATGGTACTTTATTGGGCAAAAAGGTACTTTAGCGCGCGATAATGTGCGCAGCGGCGCAAATGAGCGCTGCAGGTGGAGATAGGCTCACGGAGGGCGGAGGAAAGCTCCCCAGGGGCAGAGAGAGTGGGTCAATGGGTGGAGAGTGGGAGGGGAGAGGCTCCCCGCACAATAACGCTGTGGAATCCGGGGCTGAAAACTAATGCCAGTGAAACCCTGGCGTTAGATCAGATTTAAAGGGAAAAGAAACCATTTCCGTCAGCAATGTACAGCAAAACCAGGGAAACCTACAAAAAGTGATACGTGTGATACATGTGCACAGAACAAAAGGGCAAATAAACATTGAAAATGACCAGAAGAAAATATAAAAAAACATAACCCAGCTGGTAAATGGTGATATTAATGGGAAACATCCAAAAACACTCCCGAGAAAGCTCCAAAAAAAAGATATGAATTTTGGAAGGGTCTATGCTCTGTCCCCATACAAGGTGAATGAGCCCACAGTGAAATAGCGCTGATCAGGGTTTTCCCACCCCATTGGACAGGTTTCCTATGGCACACACATGTTCCACAACAGCAGGGTAGGCATGTCGGAATGGGCAACTGGACAGATGCTGGAAAAGGGGACACAGAGGACTGCAGGCGGCACATGCTGTGGTGCAGCTGGGCCACAGTGCAGACTAGGGTGATGTCTAGGTGGCCCATAGGAATGCTGAAACAGTAGAGCAGCCATACAGCAACTGATGAGGGCCCAACATAGGCATGAGTGTGTTTCCCACAGTGTCACAGGGGATAGTACCCAGCATGTACCCCCAAGGGCCATGGGTGCCATGCACTGCAACAGAGAGGCCCTGTCTGATGAACAGTCATGCTATCCCCAGGGAATGCACTTTCTCTGTGGCAACATGGTGGTGCAGTGCACACAGCCAGTGTGTTCAGGAGTGGAAGGTCACAGGTTCAAGCCCCAGCTGTGGTTCCTGCCAACCCAGCCCCCATATTTTACCCACTACCAAAACATGGTAATACAGACAGAACCTTTATTGCAGATAACATAAACATACCCAACACACCTACATTTTACCCTACAGAGCACAGACACCATAAACATGTGCATTACCTAGAGCAGAGTCTCCCAAATGCAGTCCTGGAGGGCCAAACACCATTCAGGTTCCATGCTGCCTCTAAAAAATATGGCTGTGCTGCATCTCTATGCACCGCCCCCATGGTA
This sequence comes from Ichthyophis bannanicus, assembly GCA_033557465.1. NCBI lineage: Eukaryota > Metazoa > Chordata > Amphibia > Gymnophiona > Ichthyophiidae > Ichthyophis > Ichthyophis bannanicus. The sequence goes on from CM066039.1 coordinate 360,792,905, forward strand.
TGCAGATGTATCTCATACATATTCATTAGGGACAGCATGAAAACCCGAACAGTGTTTTGCCCACCAGGACCGGAGTTGGGAACCTCTGCCCTAGAGCAGCAGCCAACAGGGGCAGAAACACCCGCACCCACAGGCTCAATTATACAAAGCCTCCTGGAGAGGCAGGATGTGGGGCCCTGCGTGCATCTCCCTATACTAGCACTTGCATACCTTAGCAATGCCACCCTAAACCTGGGAATACGGTACACATCTATCAAATGGTTGCTATGATCAATGGCAGATAGCAATTCCTAAGTTAAGCACAATTTGCTGATTGAGCTGCATCATAGCAACCTTTCTGATGTCTGTGGAGTGTGCTTCAGGTCTGGTGTCTGACAGTGTTTACCACCCTGGGAAGTGATCCCAACAGTATTGTGTACCATAGCCATGCCTGCACTGTGCTTAGGACTGGTGCGGTGGGCAGGGCTGCCAAACACCTCTATAGTTGCACAATGCTGGCATAGGTGTGGGGAGTGTGTGTCTGTCTATCCAGTGTGTGGTGGTTGTCAACAACCTCCTCAGCCCACACTGCTAGCACTGTTGCCAGTATTGGCCTGCCAATGTGCATAATGAGGAGCAAGGTACTGTGGGTATAGCCTGGACAGGCTGGCCGGGCCTGGATGTGTCAGCACAGGGCATAGCGCAATGGCTTGGACATTGTAGTGCCCAGCCACAACCTGCACTGACAGGGTGGCCACAGCTTGTCCTGCTGGAAGGTCACTCTCACCCTGACTGAGCAGTGACCATGGCATGGCTAGGCTCCCCCATAGTGCTATGCTGCATTTTTTTGAAGTGAGATATATATGTTCTCCTCCCTGGGGGCCTAATCACTGACTTATCTGCTTGGTGGGTGTGCATACATTTTCTCCAGGATCATGCACTGTGGACTAGCTAGCAGACTGTCTGCAGTTATATGTGTATGGCTGGAACACCTTGTAGGGTGCAGCGGTTGGTGTCTCACTGTGCTTGCTGCTGGAGAATGTCAGATGGTGGTGGGGGCAGCTGAGCATTTCCAGGCCTACTGTCTTTCTGCCATTGCCTTAGGGATGTGTACTGCTCTGCATTGGCTGCCCTGTAGGGTGTCTGTTCCCCAGCATGACTGGGGTTGATGGCCCCCCTCTACTGCTACCCTTGGAGGGAGGTAGAATGTGGATCTGTTGCTGGGGGAATCCTGTCTCCCACCCTGAGCCACAGAGGGTGGGTTGGGTGGTGGTACATAATCTGCCTATGGGTCCAAGTACCCCTGGTCACTTACATCATGTTACCATGGCACCAATTGAAAATATGCACTATTCTTGGTGCATCATAGCCCATAAGGGCTAGACCTGATTGACATCTTCAGATGGACACTAATGCATCCTATGTGTGTTTACAGGAGCTACCTATCACACACACTGACACTGATGGATACCTGCAATGTGGTCTAGTTCAGCCATTAGAAGGTGCTGCAGACCTGGTGCTGGCCACCCCACCTCACCCTCAGGGTGAGCACAATACCCACACAATGTGACGGTCTGTAGCTACTCTGTGCCACTAACACACACCGTCGGCACCCCCTACCAGGCTGAGGTGCTGTGGGGTGCACTCGGTCAGTTCCCCCTACCAAGCTGAGGTGCTGTGGGGTGCATACCCCATCTTGTGATCATCTGTAGACTGCTGATTTGCATGTGATGTGCATCATGGATACGGGTGGGTTGCCCCTATCCTGGTAACCACAGCAGAATGTTTGTGTGGTGATGTGCAGTCCTTCTGTAGCCAGCCAGGGGTTTGTTAGGAGCTGTAGCCCACTGGTTACTTAACTGCCTGTGGAGCCAGTGGTCATGGGTTTGATCCCACAGTGGGGTTATTTGATGGGGCTGTCTGAGGCATTGTCTGTTTTTAATGTACATTAGTGTTGCCAGCAAAAACACCCCCCACAGTGCTGTAACCTTAAGGTGCCTCATAAGGCGCCCTATAAAGCGCTTTATAAGGCATCCTATAGGGGACATTGTAGGGTGCCTTGGCAGACAGTACACTTTATAGGGTGCCTTATGCGGCACCTTAGGTTATGCCACTGCGAGGGTGTGTTTGCTGGCAGCACTAATTAAAATAAAACTAAAATGTCTCACAAAACACTACTTACACATAAAGGGTGATACCTCAGCCAGCCTTGTTCACTAGGCATACTGGGGGATTGAACACATGACCCCAGTACTATCAGGCAGTGTATTAACCATTGTGCTACATCTCTGTTTCCATGGTTAGATATCAGCGCGCCTACTTAAGAATATCGCATGTTATCGTGCTTAGCGGCTTCTCGCACGATAATGTGCGCAGCGTGCTTTATCGCGTGATGATCCCATTTTGCTACGCTAAGACCGGAATGCCCACTCCTTTTATGGCAGCCTGCACACTATCGCCGCGCGCACGTTAAGACTGCTTAGTAAACATAACCCATAGCTACCACATGAACAAATACATATATATACTGCTTAGAGCATTTTAGTAAAAGGTAAACATTTGCACATTCTTTGAAGCAAGTGTAAATTTTGTGAGACAATTTGTTCACCACCATGGGTCATTGTTGGAGCCTATTTTATTAAGGCAACCTAGCAACCAATGGGGAAAAGTTACTAAGCTGCAGTAAAATCTCAGTATTGCAGGTTAGTAACTCCCACATTAAAGGAACAGTACAACTTTCAATCAAGCTCGCAAGCTATGTTATTCCAGGATTGATCACAGTGAAAAATGATGCCAGGTCAGAGCTGACATTATTATTCCTGGCCAGGAGTATGAAGCTGCTTACACTCAGCTCAATACTCCCAGCTACCATCTTAAAGGGGTTAGTGGAGGTTTAAAGAATTGCAAGATCCCCTCTTCCCCCGTACAGACTCTCCATCCCCCAAGAAGACAAGCTGTGATACCTCTAAGCTGGACCCCTACTCCCCTGAAGTCACCTCTTAGACCCCTCTCTCTTAATCAGAACCCCCCCCCCCCCAAAGAAAACCCAAACCCCTCTTGAAGAATACCCCTCTTCAATTCCCTCCTAGACCTCTAGGGCCTCCCTGAATCCTTCCCTGGTAGTCTAGCTGGTACCAGGCAGGAGTGATCCCTAGTCACTCCTGTCCATGCTGGCTCTTGGTAGCACTTGGCACCCGCAATCCCAAGTGGCATTTTTGCAGTATTGTTGCTAGAGATCAAGCTGTCAGATTGTCATATAAGACTTCCTCTAAGGGTCATGGACGCCATTTTGAAACTGCGTCAGCACCAGCAGGAGTGACTGGGGTTTGCTCCTGCCCAGTATTGGCCAGACCATCAGGGAAGGATTCAGGTAGACCTAAACTGTGTATGGTTTACAAGAGTGCCATTAAGGGTTTGCACTAGTAAATGCTTTGATTCATTGTAGGGGTTTTATTTCTTTTATTTTTGGTTATAGCTCATCTCATTTCTTTTATTTGAAGCAAAATCAACAAGCAAAGCTAAAAAATTGAGAAAGAGTGAAACAATAGTGTTTCTTTTGGCCCCTGCTCCTGCCAAGGGATGCACGCTACAGCCCCCGTCCCGCACCTTACGTCATAGCAATGGCCATATGGGGCCTAAGCAGTTCTCTTCACTCCTCCACTGGCAAATTTGTTTTGTTTTACTTTAATTTCATTAACAAACAATAAATAAAGAAAAAAATAGAAATGATGCTGATATCTCCTATTTCAACATCCCTAACTGTCATACATATTCACCATATTATAAATATTATATTATTTCTGATAATATATAATATATTATTTCACCATATTATAAATATTATATTATTTCTGATAATATATAATATATAATATATTATTTCACATATTATAAATATTATATTATTTCTGATAATATATAATATATAATATATTATTTCACCATATTATAAATATTATATTATTTCTGATGAATTCTTTGAATTCATCAGATAGGAAAATGATGATTGTAGTCTATGAAATACTTTGATGGGTCTCCAACAAAAACAGTTGAATTATCTGGTATTTTATGGTGTGCTATGAATTCCATAGCCCAGTACCCAGCAGACGAGCAGAGAGCAACACTCTATCTGGCACTCTGACAAAGTGTTTAGATCGCACCTTAATCTAAACTGCAAGGCTAGAACGATACAGGATTCATCACCACCAAGTTTCCAGTTTGCTTTACGTGCAGAACAACCTGAGAGGGGGAAGAAAACAGATGCTCTCTAGTGACAAGTAGCACATCTATGCATCTAAACACAAAATTGTGTGTGTTTGCAAAAGCTTTTCCATGGCCATTTTAGCTCATTTATAAAGTGTTCCTGCCATCCACCCTATCCAAGTAAAATCTGAAAACAGCCCTTTCAGTTCTCAACCAGAGGATGGATGTTTTGAGGATGGATGGCAAAGAAAAAAGGGGGCATGAGCCAGCTAAACTGCCTAGTGCTGTAATTGAAATGGATTTTAAATCAGTACTATTACAGCCAGAAAGTTCTCCTGTTTGAGTAAATCTAGAAGGTTCAATCACACAGAAGGTGGGATGGTGATATTTCAAAATTAAATGAAAGGGGCATGAAATGGAAGTTCATATTCGATGTAGTGTATGAGGGTTGACTGAGACATTATTTCTCTTGAGTTAGTACAGATTGTGCTCTGTGCAGACTCAGCGGACCCATCATCAGCAAGGGAATGAGTATAGAGAAACAAAAAAAAGAGGTCCCCGAGGTACATCAATTGAAAGTGGGATAGCAGTGGAAGAAGATCTGCCAGAACATGCACTAAAGGCATGATGGGAGAAAGAAGAAGAAAACCAAAACAGAAGAGAGCCCTAAATCCAAGTGAGGACAGGGTATTGAAGAAAAGGTGTTGATCAATGGTGTCAAAAGAGGCAGATAGGTCAATAAGGATGAGGAGCACGTGAAGGCTCTTGGATTTGGCCAGAAGCAGGTCACTGGAGAATTTGGCAAGGGCCACTTCTGTAGAAGGCAGAGGACAAAAAAATGGAACGTAGGCAATCCAGAATGGCTTAAGAGGAAAGAAAGTCAGCAAAGTGAGTGGAGGAGTGGCCTAGTGGTTGGGGCAAGGTACTTCAGGCCGGAAGGTTGGGGGTTCAAATCCCACTAGAGGACAGCAACCGTGGGCTGGAAGGACTTGGGTTTCTAGTCCCACAGGTGGTCTTGAGCAAGCCACTTAACCCTCCATAGCCCATGTTCCCTGTAAAATAGTTATCTCCAAGTTATAATGCCCTGTTCAATGTAATTTCAGTTTGTTCAATGTAAACCGCACTGATGCAGAATAGCATGGTATATAAGAAAATGTAAATAAATAAAGTGGTGGTTAACTGCTTGTTCAAGTAGTTTGGATGTGAAATGGAAGAGGGAGATGGGCCAATAATTGGAAGGGCAGGTAGGATCTAATTAAGGTTTTCTGAGGAGAGGTGTGACCACAGCATGTTTGAGGGCCACAGGAACAGTTGCAGTGCAAAGGGATAGGCTGAGGATATGACAGATGGAAAGGACAACAGTGACAGAGAGCTTAATAGGCAGGTGGGAATCAGGGCTGCCCAGGTAGGCGGTGGTAGCGGCACACATGGACGGCCACCGCAGCCCCTCAGCTGCCACTGTTTCCATTTGAGGGGGAGGCAGACAGTCGCAGTATTTCCAAAAGTTCAATTTCCCCAAAAGACACACAGGGCCCAATTCTGTCCCGGACGTCCCAGCCCTCTGTGTGCCTGGTCAGAACTGGATGCACAGAGGCAGACAAAATTCTGATTCCATGGGGCACATCTAACTCAGTCAAAGCTCCTGAATGTAGTCGCGGCGCCATGGCACCCGGTTGCCATGGCACTGCAACTCCATTCAGGAGCTTGGCCTGAGTTAGATGGACTAAACCTGCAGGTGATTCTGGCTGCCGGACAGAACGCTTCATTCCTCTCAGCCCGACCCCCGATCTGGCCTCCCAAGGCCAGGGTCGAACTGTGGGGAATCATTTCTACCCCGTCCCACCTGTTCTGTGCCCTGGGCCTGCCATGCCCCACTGACTAGGGAATTTATTCCACCTCAGAGTTCAGCCCGCTGGCCCCGGATGTACAGGGTCGACATTGGAAATGGCCCTGTACGTCTGGGGCCACCGACCGCCCACTGCCCACCCTAACTCCCCCCACAACCGACTGCCCCTTATCTGACCCCATCTAACCACACTGTACAATGCCTGTATTGGGGCAAGCAGTGGATTTCACGGGTCCTCTTAAATAATGGTTTATGGACCTTTCCTCCAGAAACCTGTCCAAGCCTCATTTAAACCCAGCTAGACAAACAGCTTTTACTACATCCTCCAGTAATGAATTCCAGAGTTTCAGTACTCATTGAGTGAAAAAATATTTTCTCTTATTACTATTTTGCTGCTGCTTTTGGAAATACTGCCACTGTCGCTGCCCGCCTCCTTCTTCCTAGATGGAATCGGCATCAGCTGGGGGTGTGGTAGTGGTAGCGGTGATGGCGGCAGCTGGAGGGAGGCGGCATCAGCTGGGAAGGGGCAGTATCAGCGGGGGGACATCAGCTGGGAGGGGGCGGTATCAGCATGGGGGGGGGGCGTCAGCTGGGGTGAGGAAGGTGGCAAGGACAGGGTTTCTGCCTAGGGAGACAGAAACCCTTGGGCCGGCCTTGGTGGGAGTGGGATCAGAGGAGGAGAGATGTGAAGGTTTCTCCTCAGTGATTTCAGAAAAGGAAAATAGGTTGATAGAGTTGAAGGAAAGATTTGAGAGTGAAGATTATTGTGATATATATATGATTTTCACAATCCAGCCATGCTCTGTATCAGATGAGTTTGATGGTCCTGTGCTTAATGGAAATTGGATATTTATATTAGATGATATTCAGTTAGAGGGTAATTTTAGAAGAACTATTCATGCTTTGAAGTATCAGCTGGACTTAAATACTGGCCTTGCCTGTTTCTTAGCCCACTAATGTAACCATTAGCCCACTGTTACACTCCGTGTGCTATGCAATGGCCTAAACCATCTGAAGAACCAAGCTGGCATTTTGAATTATAAGAGGAAAGGAGATATAGGGGGATGTTTACTAAACATCAGTAAAGGAGCAAATGTGTCATTAGCACATGCTAATGGTGCACTTGCACCCTTAGGCCATCCAAAAAGCTATTTCAGCACATGCTAACAGTACTGGCAGCATAAAGCACCCTGTGGGCAGAGAGTAGGCATCCACGGGGCAGAGAGTGGGGGTCAATGGGTGAGGAGTGGGCAGGAACAAGGCCTACTCCCTTAACGACAGCACGTCAACGTCAGGAACTTTAACGCATATCAACATCTCACAATAAGAGTACCTTTTGAGGAGAGAGAGACTATTTAAATGTCTGCAATGTGCTGCACAGACAGGTGAGTCCAAGAAAGTGATATTAGTGCTCCATTAGCAGCAACAACATAGTGCCCAAGTATGAAAGGGCACTATATTGATGGTATAAATGGGGCAAAGGAGGGTGCATGTGGGTCATGCAATGGGGGTTGATGGTGCATACAGTATACCAGGCAGTTGCGTAGGTGGCACATAAGAACATAAGACTTAAAAATATGCCAGACTGTGTCAGACCAAGGTCCATCATGCCTAGCATCCTGTGTCCAGTAGTGGCCAATCTAGGTCATAGGTACCTAGCAGTTTCCACAAAAGACACACAGGATGCATAGTGCATGTATTGGGCAAGCAGGGGATATTCTGGGCCCCTCATTAGTAATAGTTTAAGGACCATTCCCCAGGAACCTGTCCAAACATTTCTGAAACCCAGCTACACCAACAGCCTTTACAACATCCTCCAGAAATTAATTCCAGAGTTTGAATACGTGTTGACTGAGAAACCATTCACTCCCAGTAGTCCTCAATGGCTTACACTGTAGCTACTTTGCATGTCCCCTAGTCCTACTACATTTGGATGGCATAAACAATCAATCCACGTTTACCCAATCCACTTCAGGCAATATCGTATAGACCTCTAACATATCACCCCTCAGCCGTCTCTTCCACAGGTTGAAGAGAGATAACATTTGCAACCAGTGATGGGGTCCCTGCAGAGGCAGATGGTTATGGGGGGGATGTGTGGCTATCCATGTATGCCTCTGCCTCCTTCATCCAGACCTTATGCCCTAGGCACCCACCAACCCGCATGTTGGATGGGCTGGGATTGCATACCACCAAGATGGACAGCACACGGGGATGTCAATATGGTATGGGGTGTTGGCGGAGGAGGAAGTGGCATCTGCCTGTAGCAGACCAAAGCCATGCCCTAGTCCTGTACACAGTGCACAATGCAACATGTGCCAAGGTATGTCTGATGCAAAGTATGTCAGCACCAGGGAGTGTTGCAACCATATGGCAGCACTGTGCCTCCATGCACACAGTTGGTGCGTATATGAGTGGAGGGTCACAGATTTGGGCCCAGGATTGCATGTTCCTGTGGCTAAACTTTAGCCCACAGTGCAGGTACAACACCAACATGTGCAACCCCCAATGAATCAGCCAGCAAGGGCACAAACACCCATCAGCCACATAGACAGGCTCCACTATCCTCAGTTGGATGGAGAGCCAGGCTGACAGCATCAACACACTGAGTGGGCATGAATATCAGAGCATGATACTAGCTCCTGCACAAGGAGTACACATTAACAATCCCTGAACTGATATCAGGACCAAGGTGGCAGTCAGGAATGCCAACATCTATTTTTGCACAGCATGGCAATATGAGTGTGTGTGTGTGTATGTCTATCCATTGTTTTGTGACTTTAACTACCTTACAGCCTCACAGTGCCTAAGCTGTTTCCAGCGTTAATCTGCAAATGTGCATGATGAAGAGCAAAGTATTGGGGGTATGGCCTGAAACAGGGTGGATTGGCCAGGATGGGTCTGCATCGGAGGTAAGGTCAATGGCTGAGACACTGTAGTGCCCATTTGTCACGGCCATGCCCTGGTGGCCACAGCATGCCCTGCTGAGAGGGCACTCTCACACTAACCGAGCAGTGACCCCTGGCATGGCTATGTGCTATATAGTGTCTGGTTCTAGTGGCCTGGGTGCATTTACTGTTCTGGGTGGCCTGATTGCATAACCAACTGCTGATGCACATGGTTCTGTGCACATGCATTGTATACTGATAAGTGGTCTGTCTGCAGTTGCTATGTGAATGGCTGGAAAACCCAGTGATGGGTAGCAGGTGCAGTCTGACTGTGCTTGCTAGACCTAGGTGGTTGGGAGTGGAGCTGTTCCAGCCCTATGCCCTGTGGTAATGGTAGGCCCAGCAGACCTCTAGGGTCAATACCCCGAAAAGCCTAGACACACCCCTTCTGTAGATGGCATCACTTGTTTAACATTGGGTATTAATATGTACTGTTCTAGGAGGGTCACTCTCCAACAGAGGCAGGTCACAGTTTGCAGCTGTTATGTGATTGCAGTACACACTGTCAGTGCATCGTACTGAGTTGATGTGATGTATCTGTCCATTCTCTGTTTGGTGATTAGCTGCAGACTACTGTTCTGTGTGTGCAGTGCATCATGGGTACTGGAGGGGTTACCCTATACCAGCACACACAGCAGACAGTTTAGGCAGAGACCTGAAGGCTCTTCAAATGTAGACATTGCAGTTTCAAGAGGTGTAGCATACTGGTCAGTGCAATTTCCCCATAGGTTGGAGACAGGGGTTTGATTTCTACTTACTCTTTTTGAGAATGTGTGCTACTGAGGTAATTTTCATGCCTGTGACAGTCAGGGCTCTTCTGTTCCTGATCTTGACATCACCACTCCCACTCTGTGCTCCTGTGGCTGCAAACATCCTGCTGCTTCTGGCTCGGCTGGGGGACACGTCTTCCCCATCCTATGCCACACACTGACATTGCATCATTTTACATTGGCACCATCCTGTGCAGCGGTACAGCTACCTCCCACATGCTCATCCATCTAACTGGCCACCATATAGGGTGCTCACCAATATGGCAGGTCCATCAGCTCCCACCTGTCCTTCATTCCATCATCTTTACATTGACTTTCCATGGTGCATTATCCAGCATTAGAGTTACAGTGTTTTCCTGCCTTTAGATGCATGCTTGTCAACTTGAAGCATCTTAATACCCTTGGCCATCTTATGTTCAGGTGCCTAAACCCCTTAGGGCACTTTAATCCCTCAGGGCACTTTAACCTCAGGCACCTTAAAACCCTCAGGGTGCCTTAACTTCATGCGTATTAACCCCTCAGGGTACTTTAACCTCAGGCACCTTAAAACCCTCAGGGTGTCTTAACTTCATGCGCCTTAACCCCTCAGGGCACCTTAAACTCAGGCACCTTAGGTTGAAGCTCCTTAAACCCCTTGGGCACCTTAAAGCTTGTCACCTTAACATGAGATGTGCCATTACCATGAGTTAGATGGTTAGGGCGCCCTGTTCTGTGCATTACATGGTCCATAGGTTCCTTTCCTCTGGACCGCCCCCACGCATCCATAGTCTCATATGGCTTTGGGAATCTTAGCGCTGCTGTTACCACCAGTGACTTTACCACAGTTTAGTAAACATCCCCCATAGTCTAGTACTTCGAACTTGGAATTGCAGGTTGACTATATTTATTCCAAAACATTACAATGTCATCAGCCCCTACAAGTACAGAAACACAAACACGCATGAGGTCAAACGCCCCCTGGTACTCAAATGATATCAGAGATGCAAAGCACACTCTCAGAAGACTGGAGAGAAAATGGAGGCGGAACAAGTCACATAACTTCCTGATTCAAGTAACTGGAATATAACAATCTAAAAAATGAGCGTAGACAGCAACACCATACCAACCTAATCATGAAATCTACTAACAGACCAAGAGAACTCTTTAGCATAGTCCAAAGCTCACTAAGGACACCAAGCAATAATGTACCTACCATCTTGACCCATAGGAATTTGCGGACTACATGAAGTCAAAAAACACCATCCAGACATGCTCTATCACACCACAGACAGATAACCATAAGATTACACCACAGACAGATAACCACAAGATAAAAGAACAACATCAAATATGGGAGGAATTCAGCATACCATCAAAGCAGCAAGTAGAGGACATAATAACTGGACTCAACACAACAACCTCACCATCGGACCCATGCCCAGTGGCGTGGCTCAAAGCCACAAAAAGCCAGCTCTCTCACCACATTCAAAAAATCGTCAAAGATTCACTGCAACCCCTAAAGCACGCCATGATATTACCAATACTTAAAAGCAACAACCTAAGCCCCTCTGAACCAAAATCATACCGTCACATCTCCAGCCTACCTTTCCTTGTGGAAATTGTTGAAAAGACAGTGCAATTCAAAATTTACAAAGAAAGGAAAATCATCCATTAATCACATTAAACCTTAGCAGAGCTAGAACTAAAACATATTTATTACCCTTAATACTAATTCGTCACTGGAACTAAGGACTCCTGAGCAATCAAAAAAGCCAATAAGTAATCAGGTTCCAGAAAGCTATAAATCTTCCCTGAAAGGCCCACTACACATTTGCAGGGGAATTTGAGAAAAAACGAAGCTCCCACTGCCAAAACCCGATCTTTCAATTCCAGAAATGCCTTACGGCGCATCTGGGTTATTCGTGAGACATCAGGGAAGAGTAAAACCTTCTGGCCACAAAATAAAATGTTTTTTAGGAAAATTTTGAATTCCACTCTCCCGTAATGTGGGCTAGTATGTATGATGTGATGGGTAGTGATGGTCTAGAGTTGTCCTATCCTTTGATTGTAATTTTTTTTAGTTATTTTCCTTCATATTGCATTTATTGTTCTATATGTAAAAAAAAAAAAAAAAAAAAAAAAAAAGAAAAGACAGTGCAAAGACAACTTCAGGACCATATAGACATGAATGCCCAACTGGAAATCCATCAGCATGGCTTTAAACCCCAACACAGTGTGGAAACACTACTCACTTCCTTTTTTAACAATCTCCTAAGAGGCATGGATAACATAAAGAACGGATTCCTGCTAGTATTCATGGACATTTCAGCCGCCTTTGACACTGTATTCCACGCCAAGTTACTGCAACGCCTACAGCAGATAGGATTATGCAACAATACTCTGAAGTAGTTTACTTCTTACTTGGAAAATCAAACGCAACAAGTCAAATGTACCCAAAAGAAATCACTGCAGTTCCCCATCATGCAGGGAGTACCACAAGGTTCAGCCCTATCATCAATGCTCTTTAATATTTACATCCAACCCATATGCAACATCATCAAACGCCACAAACTCCACTATCACATCTATGCTGACGACATTATGGTGTATGCTCCAATCAACCTACTAGCATTAAACAGCACAATAACCAAATGCCTTGAAGACATGAATGTCTGGCTCATAGCCAATAACCTAAAAGTAAACTACAATAAAACTGAGGCAATGTTTGTCACCAGGAACCCCACCTTCATTCCACCACAAACTATCAGCATCCTAGACAAAGGGGCATGTTTACTAAAGTCCGCAAAATAGCACCCCGCAAAATAGCGCACGGCAACGCAGCACTGAAACGCGCAGAAACGCGTTTAAACGCCCCGCACATGTGCGTGTCACCCCCGCACAGGTACGCGGCTCACTAACGGGCCCCGTACAAGTGCGGCCCGCAAATTTCTGATAGAGGCGTGGAACGGCGAAAGGAGGGCGGAGGAAGGCTCAGGAGGGGCGGAGGGACGGGGTCAATGGGTGGAGAGTGGGAGGGGAGAGGCTCCCCGCACAGTATCGGGCCCGAATTTGCATGTAAAAACTACCGCGAGTGAAACACTCGCGGTAGAAAGCATTTAAAGGGAAGAGAAACCATTTCCGTCAGCAATGTACAGGAAAACCGGGGAAACCAGCAAAACGTGAGCAGTGTGATACATGTGCACAGCACAAAAGTGCAAATACAAATAGAAAATGACCACAACAGAACTATTAAAAACAGTAATTCAGCTGGGGAACAGTTATAGTGATGGGCAAATACAGAAAACACACCCAGCAAAGCTCCAGAAAAAAGAAATGAACTTTTGAAGGGTTTACGGAGCCGAGTCTCTTCCAAAAAACATTTCCTTTGTTTGGAGCTTTCCTGGGAGTGTTTGGTATGGTTGCCCATTAATATCACTGTTGCCCAGCGCGGTGATATCTTGTCCCCCATTTCCCGTAGCCATTTCCGGGGTTTATGTGCACGTCTGTCACCAGACAGGGTGCATATGCCCACAGTAAAATTGCATAGAGCAGGGTTTGTGACTCCATTCTGCTAAGCTTACTACCTCCAGGGGCTGCACTGTTTCTGTGGCCATAGTGTGGTGCAGCAGACAGAGTCAGTACCTCTAGAACCAGAGGGTCAGAGGTTCAAAGCCCAGCTGGGGTACGTGCCAGCCCAATCCCTATATTTTACCCACCACTGAACACAGATAGCGCAGACACCCCTGTATTGCAGGGAACATAAGCATGGGGAGAGCACCCATATTTTACCCAACAACGCGCACACACACCACAACAATGGGCATTACCTACAGCCAAGTCACCCAAATGCAGTCCCATACTGCCACATTGCAATCAGGTCATCTGCTTTTTCTGAGAGAAGCTCATGCCAGCATGTTGGCGGACGAGGACATGTGGTGCAGGGGGCAGTGGCTGCTAGCCACAGAAGACAGAGGCCCAGTCATGTGCAGGCTGGCACAGTCCACTGCAACACAGGCCCTACCGGATCCACAGTCATGGACATTCCAGGGAAATCACCCAATCTGTGGATACACGGTGGTGCAGTGCACACCGACACTGTATACAAGAGCAGAGGGTCACAGGTTCAAAGCCCAACTGGGGCAACCACTAATCTTTTTCCCCCAATTAAACAGTGATAGTAAGGGCACACCTTTCCTGGGGAGGACATATGCAATGGCAATACGTCTATCTTTACCCCACTGAGCACACACACCATGAACAGGGCCAGTACCCAGAGCAGAATCACACAATGCAGTCCTGGTGGGGCACACACCAGTCAGGTCCCATGATGGCACTCATACAAATGCCTGTGCTGTATATCTATGCACCACACCCATGGTATGTAGATGTAGCTCATGCATATCCATGAGGGACAGCAGGAAAACCAGAACAGTGTGATTCAAACCTGGACTGGAGTTGGGAATCTGTGCCGTAAAGCAGCAGCCATCAGGGGCAGACACACCCACACCCACACCCACAGGCCTCATTGACCAATGTCTCCTGGAGAGGCAAACCATTGAACCCTGCATGTCCTACCAATGTCACCCTACACCTGAGGTATATGATACACAGCTCTGAGATGTTTGCTAGTTCCACACATACTGCTAGTTGACCCCATCCGAACAATCTGTTAGGTGTTTGCGGTGCGTGCTCCAGGCCTGGCCTCTGACGCTGTTTACCACCCTGGGGAGTGGCCACCAGCTGTACTGCCTACCATATCCATGCCTTGCCGTGCTCAGGAGCGGTCTTGGTGGGCAAGGCTGATTACCTTCTCAATAGTAGCACCATGATGGCATAGGTGTGGAAGTGTGTGCTTGTCTATACCGTGGGTGTTGGCAGCAAGCCCCTTCCACAGCCCACACTGCCAATGTGCATAATGAGGTGCACGGTACCATGGGTATGGCCAGGACAGGGTGGCCTGGGCAGGATGCATCTGCACCGGGCATAGGGCACTGGCAGGGACACTGTAGTGTCCGGCCACCACCTACACAGACAGGGTGGCCAAAGCATGTCCTTCTGGGAGATCACGCTCACCCTGACTGTGCAGTGACCACAGCATGGCTAGGCACCCCCATAGTGCTGTACAGTCTTTCTGTCATGTGATACATATGGGTATCTATTTGGGGCCCAGTCACTGAGTTATCTGCTTGCTGTGTATGCTGGCAGCCCAGTTCTGTGTGCATGTGTCTCCACTGGGAACATGCACTATGGACTAACCAGCAGACTGTTTGTAGATGGTATGTGGTTTGCTGGAATGGCTTGCAGGGTGCAGTTGGCTTGCTGCAGGGGAATACCTGGTGGTGGGGTGCAACCTACCATACCTGGTCATATGTTGGTCTGTTATTGTGTTATGGCTGTGTGTGGGGGGTGTTCCTCAGCAGGACTGGGGTTGATGTTGCCCTCTACTGCCACCTTTGCAGGGAGGTAGAGTGTGGATCTCTTGATGGGGGACCATGTTTGTCTCTGGGGGCAGCCTGGGGGGGGGGGGGGCGGCGCGCGCGTGCTACGGCTGTGCCTGACTGGGATATCCATGGTGTTTGTGCAGAAACTAGCTATCTTACACATTAACACTGCTTTGGAACTCCCGCTTGGCCTCCATCAGCCATGGAAAGTGTTGTAGACCTGGTCCTGGGAGCCTCATTGTACACTCAGGGTGAGGCCAGAACCCGCACGATGTAACGTTGTGTAGCTACTTTGTGCCAGTAAAACACCCGGTCAGTGCCCCCTACCAGGCCGAGTTGCTGTGTGGGTGCACCCGGTAACGTCCCCCAACAGGGCCGAGGTGCTGTGGGGGTGCATTTCCCATCTTGTGTCCATCTGTGGACAGTAATTTGCATGTGCAGTGCATCATGGGTACGTGTGGCCTAACCCTATCCTGTTTACCCTGGCATACTATCTGTGAGATGACGTGCAGGCTATCTGCAGCCAGCCAGGGGCTTCCATACAGCTATGGTTAGGTCACTGCCTGTGCAGCCAGAGGTGATGAGTTCAAACCCACATTGGGGTTCTGTGAGACAGGTGTTCAAAGCATATTTTTTTAGTTTACTGTACATATGTTGCTGTCAGCAATAGCACCCTCAGTGTACTGTACCCATAAGGTGCCTCTGAGGGTGCTTTATGGGGCGCCCTATAGGGCACTGTATGGTTGCCATCCATATAGGGTGCACCATACATTATCCTGTGTCGCAACATACATGCTGCCCTATAGGGGACATTCTAGAGTGCCTTGGCAGACGGTGCACTGTAACATGTGCCTTATGGGCGGCCCTATATTAATATGCTGTGAGAGTGCGTTTGCTAGTAGTTATCATAAAACTAAAATTATAGAGCCTCCTACAGCTCTCCCCAACATAAAACATACTGCCTCAGCTAGCCTTTTTCTCTGGGCTTTGTGAGGGATTGAACACATGGCCCCTGCACCATTGCTCAGTGTCTTCACCATTGTGCTGTGGCTCTGTTCCTGTGTTTGAGCAGCAGCGCGCAGCCTTGTAGCCATTGGCGCGCCGTCTTGTGACGCACAAAATTAGAATTAACAGCGCGCCGCCTTCTGGCGCGTAACATTAACAGCGCCCAACATGGGCATGCCCCTTAAAATACTGCCTCAGCCAGCTGTCTTCAATGGGCACTGGGGGGAATTGAACCCATTGTGCCTGCATGGGTGGTCAGTGTCTTAACCATTGTCCTATGGCTCCATTCCTGCTATTTGCACATCAGCGCGCCACTTATCCCTCCCACTATTGGGCTGCCCCCTCACACATCAGCGCGCCGCCTTCTGCCCACCGGCTCGCCGCCTTCTGTTGACCAATTTTATCAGTGCGCCGCCCTCTGCCGCCCAACCTTAACAGCGCGCCGCCCTCTGCCGCCCACAATAAACAGTGCGCCGTCTCATGCCGTTTAAAACAATAGGTGCGCCGCCTTCTGCCGCCCATAATCAATATGCCTCCTACACCACTTTTGCCCATAAAATTTGATGCCGCAGCTGGTCTTTTTTGTTGGGTGCAATGGGGGTTTGAACCCCTGAACCCTGCACCATAGGTCACTGTCTTCACCGTTGTACTACGGCTTTGTTGTTTGGTTGTGCAGCAGCGCCCCACTTAGCCTTCTCACGCGCTAATGTGGGACCCGCACATTAGCGCGACTCACAAACCTACGGTCCGTTTTTTTCCTTTTTCTGCCTGGCCCGCCCACTCCTTATATGGCACCAGCACACTAACGGGGACCCGCACAGCAACGGACTTTAGTAAACATGCCTGAAAATTATAGTAGTCAAAGATGAAGTTAAGTACCTGGGCATCACATTGGACAGAGCTCTGAACCTGAGATCCCACATCACCAAAACCACAAACAAAGCCTATCAACACTTGAGGACCATCAGAAAGATCAAGCCAATGCTCTGCCAGGACCACTTCCGCAGAGTGTGCCAAGCACTCATCACACCTCTGCTTGATTACGGAAACTCACTATATCAAGGCCTCACTCAGCAGACCTTACACCCACTACAGATGGTGCAAAACACTGCAGCATGCATCATTGCAGACACTCCAAGAGCTTATCACATCACCCCCATCTTACAACAACTGCACTGGTTCCCAATGGTAGCAAGAGCAAAATTCAAAACAATCATGATCATCTTTAAAATCATTCACCATCTCACAGCAGACGTACTCCAAGACATCATAACAAGGGATATCAGCAATAGACCAAGAAGGACCAATAATGACAACATGATCGTCACACCTGCAGGATATCACAAGACTAAACAAATAACATCACAAAGAGCACCATCACTACTGGCGTCTACACTATAGAACTCCCTCCCAACGAGCCTGAGGGCATTAAATGACATCACAGAGTTCCGCAAAGCCCTTGAAACTCTGCTCTTTATAGAAACATATGAGCATACAGATAACAGTCCCCACCTGAACAGTAATGCAACTACCTCCACCAACGCGACACCCACTCATTCCAACTAGACATATGATGACCACTCACCCCCGACTAAACATAAGAATTCACTATACAATGTTGTTAATTACCCTCATGTTAAATGTAACCCTCCAATTGTAATGTGATGTGACCACTTTGATTGAAGGATAAGGTGGTATACAAATCTGTCTAAATAAATTAAATAAATAAATAAACTTTACTTTGTTGTCAAATATATTTAGGTAATTAACACCAACATTGCTTTCTCTACCATTACTTTCCAGTATAGCACGGATTTTCAGAAGATGCATTGTAATGCCAATGCACTAAAATATTGATGAGATCACTTTCAAAGGTAGATGTATATATCTTCCTTACTGTAAGTAATCTGGTTAGTTATAAATTTCCATAATAGTAACCAGATAGCACCAACAGAATAAGTACTGCACATAAGCAATGGGGAGTTAATCCTTTCCAGACAAATCAACAAGAACTTTATTTCAATTTCTTGAGCATTCACTATGAAGGCAAACAATTATATTGGTATGCTGCAATCTTGTTATTACCACGGATTACAACTTGTTATGCATTGTCTTGGCTTGATATATAATGGGTTATATAAATGTTTAGATTTGAATCTTGGATATTATAAGCAACCAAACTAGTAAAATATTATGCAAAGAAAGAAAAATGGAAAAAAAAATACTAATGAAGGGAAAGAACTACACATAATATTTCCATTACTAAACCATTCTAATGTTTGAGAAATGCAGAAAGACTGGTTCAAATGAAATGGAAAAAAATGGTGTTTCTCTCATCCCTTTAAGTGAGTCTCAGTAGGCTATTCACAATGCAGCTTAATCATGTTGTAGAAACTCAGGGATTTATTCACACTTACCTATTTTTATTTATTTATTTATTTTTCTGAATTCCCAAAGAGACAAATTAGGCAAGGTGGCCGAACTTGGCTTAGCCTTGATTAGCTGAGCACTAATAAATTCTTTCAGCACCGTGGATAGCACCTGACTTCACAGCTGGTCAGTCCAAAGGCTAATTATTTTCTCTGTTCTAAAAACAAAAAAGATCTGTAATCAAGGACCTATAAGGTACATGAAATGTACCCCGGATGCACTGATTTGCAAAATAAATCAAGCGTGTTAAGGATGAATTTGAGCAGAAATTACAACAAATTGGAATTATCTTTGCAATGTTGCACTGTTCAACTTTCATCTGTCAAGCAAAAGAACACGTTCTGTACCATGCTAATGATAGCAGGGAGGGAGGTGGTGGGATGAGGGCACTGGTAGGATGCTGAGCTCACACATCAAGAGAGCGCAGTCCTCACAATTCCACCTTAGCCTGCAGATGCTACTAGAGTGGTTTATGCAAAGTGAAAACTGCACCGCGGGGAGGAAGTCAGACATACAGGTGTCTGTTGATGGCACCTCCCAGAATAAATTAAAAACAGCCTTCAATAACAAGATCTAGAAAATATACCCAAGGTTTTTACTTTGTTGGGTATTCTTTCAGTCCATTACCTTCCTTTTCAAGAACATACAAAGAGTGGCCATGAGCTAGCAGAAAGAATACAATAGGGAGAGTCAAAGCAATATCAGGCCTTGATTCAGAATTCAGGCACTCTCTGAATCACTGTCTCCCTAACCAGGAAGGCAGATTCCAAACAGGCACCAGTGTTCCACTAATAAAATAAAACTCTGCTGAATGGTTGCCGACTGAGAGTATATTCTCAATCAGCAACCATTATATATATAGCTCATTGCTATAACTGTTATATGTAAACCGCTTTGAACGGATGATAAAGTGGTATATAAAACCGGTCAAATAAATAGATAATTCTAACTCTTACTAAAGGGCGCTAAGGGAGCAAGTATGAAATTAATGCCTGTTATCAGCACCTTTACGCACTTAACACAGTGAAAAAGCTGCTTTAATAAGTGTTAAAAGCTCCAGCAACATTAAGGGTGCAATAGGCGGAAAGTGGGCATTAACAAGGTGGAGAGTGGGCGTAAACAGCGTGTGCTCCCTTAATGCTTGTTGTGCAACATGTTTAAAAGCCCTTTAATGCTGGGAACCCTAATGCATAGTAAAACCTCACAGAAAGGGTGCATTTAGAGGGGACAGAACCTATTTCAACATCTAGAATGTGACACCCTGACAGGGGAGCCCTTGACCATGATAGTAGTGTTCCATTAGCAGCAACAGCATGGTGCCCAAGTATGAAAGAGCACTATGTTGATGGGGCAAAGGAGGTGGAATGTGGGTCATGCAGTGGGGGTTGCTGATGCACAAGGTGGACCAGGCAGCTGCCCAGGTGGCACATAAGAACATAAGATATGCCATACTGGGTCAGACCAAGGTCCATCAAGCCCAGTATCCTGTGTCCAACAGTGGCCAATCTAGGTCATAAGTACCTAGCAGTTTCCCAAAAGACACAGGTTCCACAATGCTTGTATTGGGGCAAGCAGTGATATCCCGGGTCCCCTTGAATAATGGTTTATGGACCTTTCCTCCAGGAACTTGTCCAAATATTATTTAAACCCAGCTACACAAACAGCTTTTACTACATTCTCCGGTAATGAATTCCAAAGTTTGATTACGTGTTGACTTAACAAATATTTTCTCTTATTAGTCTTAAATGGGTTACACTGTAGCTTCATTGCATGTCCCCTAGTCTTTCTACATTTTGATGGCGTAAACAATCAATCTATGCTTACCTGTTCCACTCCATTCATTAATTCATAGACCTCTATCATATCTCCCCTCAGCCGTCTTTTCTCCAGGTTGAAGAGCCCAACTTTTTTAGCCTCTCCTTATAGGGTATCCTTTCATCTGCATTACCATCTGTGATGTCCATCATGATTGCACAGTGACAGTGGTGGCCACAGAGACATGCTGCTGCTGCGGAAAGGTGATGTGCTACTTGGGGTGGTCTAAGGGTCCTGGCACCCCAGTCAGAGATCCATGCTGCCCCCCCCCCCTGCTGCCACTGAACCCAGCTGTGGAGGAAGAGGCCAATAGCACCAGCAGCTGTAGCCCTCCAGGTAGCCGCAAAATGCAGGTACCTGGGTAACTATCACAGAAGTGACTGTCATCCACCTTCCGAGACATATCAGTGGCAGGCAGTGATGGGGTCACTGCAGAGGCAGATAGTTGGGAGGACTGCATAGCCATCCGTGTGTGCCTCTGCCCCCTCCCCCCCCCATATGGACCTTGCACCCTAGGCACATGCCAAACCTGCATGTTGGACAGACTGGGACCGTGAACCACCACCACTGACAACACGTGGGCATGTCAGCATGGTGTAGGGGTGTTGGCAGCAGCGGCAGTGGCACCTGCCTGCAGCAGACCAAAGCCATATCCTGGTCATGTGTGTTGTGCACATTGCAAGAGGTACCAAGGTCTGTCTGATGGGGAGCATGTTAGCCCCAGGGACTGTTGTGTCCATATGGTGACGCTGTCTGCTTATATACACACACATAGTTGGTGTGTATATAATGTCACAATGCCCCCCTGGTGGCACTGGGATGTCACAGCAGGGAGGGTGGACACAAAAATATTTTATGGTGGAGTTTAGCTCAAAGACAGGGCCCAGGTTTTTATAGTCCTGGTAGCCTTCTGGGTAACCAAAGCTCCAAAGAATATAACAGTCCGAGTGTAGGGAGAATAAAGGCGTTTATTTCCCGTATTGCAAATAGGTTCAATAGCTCAGAATTTACATCAACACAAAAATGTCCTTGCTTCAGGTTGAAAGAAAAAGAAACATGAACTGAGTTAGACCTGTTAACTTCACAGCAGTATTATAAGAAACACAGATTCAAACCTTCCCCCAGACCACAGCTCTACTCCTCGGCTAAGGGCTCAAAGCTTTCTGCCAGGCAATAGCTGCAATCCATCTCGGGGTCCGAAAGGTCATCCGGGAATTCCACCTGCATTGGTTCACAGGAATATCTAGTGGCTCGCATTCAGGCTTTTTATACAATGTTTGTACGATGTCCCAATGCGCTGCATCCAAAGGTAAGCCTTGGTTTTGTACACCTCTAGAGTGAGGACAGTTTCTCTTGCCTATTGCTCTTATACTAGAGAGTTTCTTGTTTGGCACAGGTTTGTATTTTGTAGCACAAATAGTTCTAGAAGGACAGCATTCCTCTAGGCCCTGCTCCTCCTGCGTCACAGCATTCATAAAATCACAATCAGTAAAATAGTGATTACCTTTCCTTTTGGGTTTATCATGGCCAAGTGAGGGTTGATGCTTGTTCCTGCTGTGGTTTGGCTTCTCTGACACCAAGGTAGGCCTCCAGTTCTCCGGCCGGCCTTCTGCTGGGGTTAAGCCACACTTGCACCACAGCTTCTTTCTCTCTGGGCCAGGAATGTCACCTTTCAAAGTAACTCTTTCACCTCCTTCTTGGTTATTCCTCGTTGTGTCTTTCAAAGGTTGCTGGCCTCTGCCAGACTCAGGTCCAGGACTCTCTGGCACTGTCCTTCTCCTTCCAGGGTTAGCTTCTTCTTTGTATCTTTCCCACTTGGAAAGTGTATCCTCTCCACTCTTGGGATATTTGAAGCGGATTCCTTCACCTGGTTCTGTTGAGTCTGCTGGGCTGGTTCCTTCTGTCAGGACTCCTATTCCTTGGTCCTTCTCTCCTTCCAGGAAAGCTCTCCTTTCTCCTTCCAGGGTTAGCTTCCTTCCTGTGTCCCTTGTGTCTCCTGTGTCTGGGCTTTTAAAAGGAATTATTCCCTTTCTGGATTGGGTGCAGGTCGGTATTGCATCATTGGCTCTGGGGTGTGGCTCCTCAGTCCTCCAGAGGTCCCTCTTGCTCCCCCTATATGGCTCCTCGCGATGTTGCAGCCGGTGTCTGCCTCTTTTTTCTAAGTTAAAAGCATTTTCTTCTGTCTGCAGAGGGTCTGCAGTACCACAATAAGCAGACAGTCACAAGTTCACGTCCTGTCTATAGCTCATGTGTTGCATGTTCCTGTGACTAAGCTTTGGTCTACAGTGCAGGTACAACACCAGCAAGCACAACCCCCAATGAATTGGCCATCAAGGGTACAAACACCTATCGGCTGCACAGACAGGCTCCACTATCCTCTGCTGGATGGAGAGGCAGACTGATAGTACCAGAATACTGAGTGGGTGTTAATGTCAGAGCACACTACTAGTGCCTGCACAAAAAGCACACGTTAACAATGTTTGAGCTGATATGGAGACCAAAATGGCAGTCAGGAATGCCAACCATCCCTACTTTTGCACAGCATGGCGATATGAGTGTGTGTATGTCTCTTCATTGTTCTGTGGCTTCCTGCACTTCATGTGCCTTGCATTGCCTAAGCTATTCCCAGCGTTAGTCTTCAAATGTGCATGATGAGGAGCAGAGGATTGTGGGTATCGCCTAAAACAGAGCGGATTGGCCAGGATGTATCTGCCTTAGTGGTAGGGTCAATGGCTGAGACTTCATAGTGCCTGTCTGCCACATGCATGGTCTGGGTGGCCACAGCATGTCATGCTGAGAGGGCACTCTCACTCTGACTGAGCAGTGACCATGGCATAGCTATGTAGCCACATAGTGTTCTATAACGCTTGACTCCAGTAATGTGTGTGCAATCTCTGACTGGGAAGTTTAATCACTGAGCCAAATGCAGGGTGCCCATGCTATTTAGTCCACGCCAGGGTAAACAGAGCTGCTCTGGCAATATTCTGGCCACACTGGGTCAGCAAGCATGCTATTCCCCATCATGCCTTTCTAGGAGCATCACATTATTGGCTCTGTTGCAGCCCATTGCAGGCAGTCAGATGTCAGGCACCTGCTTTGAGGTATGGTGTGATGGTCATGGCAATGGCTTGGGGGCCAAGATATCATGATTTGAGGAACACTATCACTCTTTATATGACATTTTGGAATGTGTTACTGTTGTATTTTATGTCTGCCACAACCTTCATGGACTGACAACATTTCCTTGTGATATTGGCCAGATCACTTAACCCACCAATGGCTCAGCTGACTGCAAGTCTGTACAGTCCTTTTTATCATCAGACATTACCAATTGATGGTAGGATGTACCCCGATGTGACTGCACTGCTACAGTGGTATACTAACAGGCAGTTACATGCATACAGCTGTAAGATTCTTGGGAAACATGAGTCATGCATGAAATCATGATTGTGACTGTACAGCTTTGGTTCCATTACATCTGTGCAGTACATGCAGATACATCTTACCCCTCGTATAGCCACCTGCAGGTATCGCTTCATGTCCGTACATACCCCATTTGCCCAGTTTGGGCGACAGCTGTGCAGTTATTATCTGCACATTTGTCTGAGGTGTTGTATGGTGGCTGTGTGGTTAGGACAGGTATGAGTCCCACATGTCTGGTGTCAGGCCTTCCAAGGGACACTGGTGCACATTTTCACACACAGTACAAATACATTGGGGATGGCACCCATGGCACATCGGTACTACCAGCCCATACCACCCTCTCCTCAGCCGCCATCCTTCCTTCAGCCAATCTATCTGTCTCTGTCGGCTGTGTGCAGTCATGTCTTCTTGTGCATGCTGCTACACCATGGCCTACACTGGTACTCTTTTCTGCATTTTGGTTCTTCACTCATGCCTCTCCTATGCCTGATCTGCATGTCACCACTCCTACTCTATCCTTCTGTCACTTCACACATTCTGCCACTGCTGACTCTGATGGGGGACACATCTTCCCCATCCTATGCCACACACTGACATTGCACCATTTTACATTGGCACCCCCCTGTGCATCGGTACAACTGCCTCCCACATGCTTGTCCACTTTACTGGCTGCCACATAAGGTGCCTATGGATCTGTTAGGTCCATCAACTCCCACCTGTCCTTCCATCCATCACCTTCAGATTGACTTTCCTTGCTGCTCTTTATCCAACATTAGGGTTACAGCCATTTTCAGACATTAAGGTGCATGCTTGACACCTAAACATCCAATGTCCCATTAATGCAAGTTAAATGGCCCATAGCTCCCTTAGCACCAGAATACCTCCTCATGCCCATTGCTCTTTTCGCCTGTAAAACCCCTTATCACTGCCATTAATGCTCAGTAACGCCTGCTCCTTTAATGCCCTTTAGTAAACATACCCTTTAGAAGCTAAATGGGGCACAAAGGGCCTTATTTCTGAAATTGTTTCCCATAGAACCAGAATATGTTTTTACTGGAAATGAGAAATGTTTAAAAATTAATGCTATGTTTTCTTTAATGTTTACAAATAAAATATGTACCATACTGGGTCAGACCAAAGGTCCATCAAGTCTAGTGTACTTTCTCTGACAGTGGCCAAATCAGGTCCATATTATTTGCAGAATCCCAAGGAGCAGGTCCATTTCTTATTGCTTAGACTCAGAGATAAGTAGAGACTTCCTCAAGGCTACATGGCTGCTAATATCTACATGGGCTTTTCCTCTAGGAACTTGTCTAAACCATTCTGAACCCAGCTATCTTAACTGGCCTGGACACAGCTTCCTGTCACAAATTTCATAGCTTCATTTATTTACAATATTTATTATTTTTTAAATTTATTTCTGGGTTTTATATACTGCTTTATCCATGTAATCAAGGCAGTTTACAGGGAACTCAATAAACTATCACCGCTCAAGGCGATTTACAACAAACTCAATGAACCATCATGAAATTCAATATTTTAAACATTGCATGTAGAGGTTAAGTCGATCTTTTACAGTTAACTATGTACATTGAGCAGGTCTGTCATTGTTTACAGTTAACTATGTACATTGAGCAGGTCTGAAGTACTGTATATTATGGACAATACATGTAATAAGTAGGATATGCCACTGGGGGGAGATATATGAAAGTGGCAGATTCGGGATTTATGTGATGCACAGGTTCCTGTTTTTGATTCTGTTTTGATAATATTCAGTAAATAGACATGTCTTCTCTTTCTGAACGTGGTTAGGTCTTTAATTTCCCTTAGGCTGTCTGGGAGTGCATTCCTGAGGGCGGGAGAGTAGAAGGTGAATGCTCTATTGGCTGTTGATTGGTTAGCTTTCCTGAATTCCTTAGGGATTGTTAGTAAGTTTTGCGCACATTCCCTTCTTTGTCTTGTTTCTGGTTGTATCTATATTAGTGAATTGAGATATGTTGACGCTATGTTCTTTATTGTTTTGAAGGTGGTCATTAATGTCTTCTATTTGATAGATAGTGTTGGATGGGTGTTATGTGTTCTGACCTGGTTACCTTCATTATGCTGCGTGCAACAGTATCCTGTGCCATCTGTAGGGTGCTCAAGGCTTGCTTAGGGAGGCCCTGGAAGATACTGTTGCCAAAATCGAAGCGGGGCAGATCATTGATTACGACATGCAGCGGAAGTCATCAGTTGACAGGACAGGTCTTAGGTTTTGCCTCATTCTTGATTTATTGTAAATTGTTCATGTTTTCATGTTAATGTGTTTTATCAGGTTGAGGTTCTGGTCCAATAGAATTCCCAGGTATTTGATTTCCTTTTTCACCTCTAGTGAGGCCCTCTTTACCTGAAGTTACTGAGGCGGCAAAAATACTTTGTTCCTGGAGCGCATAAGAACTTTGGTCTTTTTTAGATTTATTGTAAAGTTGATGGAGTTGAGCCAGTGTGAGTCATCATTGAAGCATTTGACTATTTGCTGGTAGTTTGGCTCTAACATTTTGAAGTTGTAAAAAGCATTATGTCATCAACATATATTCTGCAATCAACGCTGTGTGCTCTGATTATGTCGCAGATGGGCTGGAAGTAGATGTTCGTAAAGATCTCGCTCCAATAATATCCAAGATTATAAGGCTATCATTTGACACCGGCTCATTCCCTGCTGCTCTCAAACAGACATCTATCAGACCATTACTGAAAAACCTCAAGTTAGATCCACAAAAAACAGACTCATACAGACCCATTTCCAGCATACCTACGCTTGCAAAAATAATTGAAACAATAGTCTACAGGCAGCTGCAAGACCACAATGATGCTGAAGCCCCTTTGGATACTTGTCAACATGGATGCAGAGAATCTCATGGGGTCAAAACTCTCCTTACCACCCTCCTCAATAGCCTAAACTCTGGTATTGACAACATCCGACAGGGTTTTGTTCTCATCTTTTTGGATATTGCGGCTGCTTTTGATTCGGTTTGTCATGAGGAGTGGGGGAGTAGCCTAGTGGTTGGGGCAAGGTACTTCAGGCCGGAAGGTCGGGGGTTCAAATCCCACTAGAGGACAGCAACCTTGGGCCGGAAGGACTGGGGTTTCTAGTCCCACAGGTGCTCCTTGTGGTCTTGGGCAAGCCACTTAACCCTCCATAGCCCATGTTCCCTGTAAAATAGTTATCTCCAAGTTATAATGCCCTGTTCAATGTAATTTCAGTTTGTTCAATGTAAACCGCACTGATGCAGAATAGTGCGGTATATAAGAGAATGTAAATAAATAAAATGAGCTTCTTATTATCCGCCTAAAAGAGAAGGGCCTCTGTGAAAACGCACTCGAATGGTGTAACTCATACCTCTCAGGTAGATGGCAGCATGTACGATCAAATGGAGAAACATCAGATCCGTTTCATCAAGGACAAGGAGTTCCGCCAGGGTCCTCTCTATCATCATTACTATTTAACATAGACATGCAACCTATATGTAACATCATCAGATCTTTTAACTGTATGATATATGCTGATGATGTGTTATTATGCATGCCATTCTGCATAGATAAGATGGACCTCTCCCCTCTAACCAACTGTTTTAATTCCATATCAAATTGGCTACTGTCTCAAAATCTCAGAATACAACATAAAAAGACGGATGTTCTCTTTATCTCAAGGAACACGAATTTCATACCACCTACATTCCTCAATGTTCAAGATGCCAAGCTTCAAGTAAAATCCCATATCCGATACCTAGGAGTGACTCTGGATCAAAATCTGGACATGAAGACCCACATATCCAACACAGTAAGGGCAGTTTATTTCAAGATCCGCTCCCTCAGACATCTCCGGCAACTGATTGATCTGGACGATTTCCATACTGTCTACCAGGCTCTAATCATTCCCCATTTTGACTACGCAAACTCCATACTACAAGGGCTTCCTCAATCTACCTTAAACCCTCTTCAACTCGCCTTGAACAGTGCAGCAAGAGTGCTTTTTGGAGTACCCAAAAGAGAACATGTAACACCCCTTCTAAAACAACTACATTGTCTTCCTATTCAAGCGAGAATCACTTTCAAGACTCTGCTCCTGGCCTTTAAAGCTTACAAAGGTCTCGCCCCCACCTCATTATCTGAGATGATCCAACCAATCACACCTAACAGACTAAGAAGAACCACGGAACTAAATATGCTAATAGTACCAAAGGAAACTTTAAGATACAACTCTACAACAGTAAGCCGAGCCTTCAGTTTATGTGCTCCAAAACTTTGGAACACCCTTCCAGCACACATTAGGGCCATATCTGATCTCATCTAGTTCAAGAAGGCCCTGAAACATCACCTTTTCCTCAAATTTTTCCCAGAGGACAAAGAATTACAGTTACACCCAAATAGCAATAATTACCTTCTGACTACATAATCTTCCCTGACTCAACAATACATTTCACTAGTTTACCAGATTAGCAATAAACTTTTCAGACAATATGACACTTGTATATAAATAGTTGCTCATGTTGTTGTTTTGTTGTAAATAATTGACCCGGTTATCCAAGTTAATGTTCCTGTTATATGTAATAACCCAGATAAATGTAACTTGTCTGATGTTTTCTTGTTCCATGTAAACCGCGCTGATAATGAATAGTGCGGTATATAAAAAATGTTAATAAATAAATAAATAAATAAAATAAATAAATGTTGAAGAGTAAAGCAGATAATGCTGAACCCTGGAGTACCCCTTGGGTTTTTTGAATGGTCTGGAGAGAGAGTGATCAATTTTGACCTGTTGTGTGTGGTTAGAGAGGTAGAATATAAACCATTGAATTATAGTGCCTCCTATTTCAAGTTGTTAAAGTCTGGTGATTAGGATGTCGTGGCTGATGGAGTCAAATGCTGACACTATACCTAGAAAGATAGGTACGAAGGTGTATTACTAATTAAAGATTTATTTGGATCAGCAAGGAATATTGAACTTTGCAAGAAAATTGAACTTCTGAGCCATGAGCCAGCTTGCTAGACCAGAGACCAAAGCTGTATTTGCAGTCTGGTGAGAAAATGCTTACACATCTAGCCTGAGGGATACCTGAAAGACCAGGGAGGGGTCCCTACAATGTTACCAGTATCTTATAGGCACAATCAATAGTCAATGGACCGAATGTGGTACAGATGGATTTTGACTATTGATTATGCCACTATTGATTATGCCTCAGTAGTGAATATGCCTCAGCAGTGAATATGCCTCAACAGTAAGTAAGGGGTAAAATAAACCATTGAAATAGGGGTACTTGAAACTGTTGAAACAATTTACATAACTACAGAAAGATACTGGGAGATCAGGGAGGAGTTCTTCTTCTAGCAAATGAATGGAGATCCATTAGAGAGGATAAAAGAACAATTCACCTAGGAGTCCTTCTCCTAGCAAACAAATGGAGACCCATTAAAGAGGACAAAAAGGACAATTCACCTAGCCTTGGAAACAATTTTCCTAGCCAATGTAGACAGGATAAGAATTCATAAATTATAATGTAGAAGTTTTGAGCTTCTAAAACCATGGGGGGGGGGGGGTGTCCCTTGAGCATTGTCAAACACCTGGCCAGTGTCTTGAATGTGCTTAATGGATAACTGACCCTATATTACGTGTATGTCACATGATAGGAAATAACTGGATTGTCCTTGCAACTGCATAAAATGGGTACCTGTTTTCAGCTAGACAGAGAAACAGGCGGATTTCTTCTAGGAATGGACGCATTGCCTAGAAAAACTCCCGATTGAGAAGTCTCTCTTTTCTGGTTGAATCAGGGATCCATTCAATCGAAGTGTGACAGGAGATGAAGTAGAACTCTTTCGGTGAAGTATTATTCTTCTGTAATTAGCTTTCTAGTTATCTTTTTCTTCTGTAATTAAGTGCTTTTAGTTATCATTATTCTAATTGCTTTCTAGTTATCTTTTCTAACTACTCATGTGTAACTAAGAGAATTACTTGCCTTTCTGAATAAGTATCCTTACTTTGTTTGTAAATAAACTGCACGTCTTCATTACAAGGTGTTAGCCTTTGTTGTAAGCAAGACAGAACGATTGTTTCGTGTTTTCAATTTCTTGAATGATTTTATCAAATGGGGATGTGAGGAGTGTTTCCACACCTTGGTATGGCCAGAATCCATATTGGTGTGGATCAAGCAGAGCATATGTGTCTAGATAGTCTTGTAGTTGCCTCTGTACTGACTTTTCTATTGTTTTGGATATAAACGGAAAACTTGATATTGGTCTATAGGAGCCTGGGCAGAGCTTATTGAGTGAGCTGTTTCAGGATTGGATGGATAGTTGCTTCTTTGAGTGTTTTTGGCATGAGCTCTTGAGATAGGGAGAAATTGACTATTCTTTGTATCTAAGGTGTTAATTCCACTCTAGTTATTTTAACCCAGCTTACTGGGCAAGGGTCAAGGTGGGATGTTGTTGTATTGATGGATTTGATACATTGTTCTATCCGTTCAGGGCTGCTTAGAGAGAGTGAGTTCCATAGATTGGTGTCAGCTGGTTCATTGATTGTTACTTTCATTGGATCGGCTATTGTCCATCTGGATTTCTTCATGTAATAATTGGCAAATTGTTGGACATCCATTTCTTTGCTGTGGGAATCATTGCTGCTCGGTTTCAAGTTTAATCATGTACAGTGACAAAGAGCTCCCTGGGGTGATTTAGTGACTTTGTGAGTGTTTTTGAAGAGTATTCTTTCTTTAGGTCGTTGATGGTTTGACGATATAGATTAGGGATATCAATGTATTGCTGCAACTCAACCTCAGATTTTGTGCTTCTCCATTTTCTATCTGTTTTCCTTAATGTTCTCTTTATTGACTTCAGGTTCTGGGAGTACCATGGCTGTGAGTTTCTGCGTTTCTTTGGGGTTTTCTTTTATTGGAAATAAAGGAGGCCTTATCTAGGGTGGTATTCCAGTTCTTCTGGAGGGCCTCAAGGCCATCAATGTTATTCATCAGTTTGGGTAGAGTGTCCTTTAGGAGGGTTTCTTTATCAAATTTCTTGAAGCAGTGATGCGTCTGTTCTCTATGATGCATTTTATATGTGTATGCATTGAGTTCAATATTGAAGTGTATTAGGTAGTGGTCTGTCCATGGAACTGGTTGAGTTTGCATTGAAGTTACATGGGTGTTATTTGGCCATTCTTTAGGTAAGAATATAAGATCCAATGTGCAGCAAGGTCTTTTGTAGCTCTCTTGCTCTGCTTAGCTCCAGGAGGAGCTGAGCCATCTACCCGAGTCGAAGCCTCATCGAAGGGAGCCTGCCCTGCTCCAGAAGATCGGCGGCAAGAAAAGAGCAAGCCAGCTACAAAAGACCTTGCTGCACACAAAAGAGCTCTTCGGGGGAAGCTGCTTTTTGGCTCCACCCCTCCAGCAGCGTGTCTCAGAGCATCTCTACCCAATCGGGGCACAGCTCTCCATTTAAAAGGAGAAGCCACAGGCACAGGATCCTCTCTTGCTCTGCTTAGCTCCAGGAGGAGCTGAGCCATCTACCCGAGTCGAAGCCTCATCGAAGGGAGCCTGCCCTGCTCCAGAAGATCGGCGGCAAGAAAAGAGCAAGCCAGCTACAAAAGACCTTGCTGCACACAAAAGAGCTCTTCGGGGCAGCTGCTTTTTGGCTCCACCCCTCCAGCAGCGTGTCTCAGAGCATCTCTACCCAATCGGGGCACAGCTCTCCATTTAAAAGGAGAAGCCACAGGCACAGGATCCTCTCTTGCTCTGCTTAGCTCCAGGAGGAGCTGAGCCATCTACCCGAGTCGAAGCCTCATCAAAGGGAGCCTGCCCTGCTCCAGAAGATCGGCGGCAAGAAAAGAGCAAGCCAGCTACAAAAGACCTTGCTGCACACAAAAGAGCTCTTCGGGGGAAGCTGCTTTTTGGCTCCACCCCTCCAGCAGCGTGTCTCAGAGCATCTCTACCCAATCGGGGCACAGCTCTCCAGTTAAAAGGAGAAGCCACAGGCACAGGATCCTCTCTTGCTCTGCTTAGCTCCAGGAGGAGCTGAGCCATCTACCCGAGTCGAAGCCTCATCGAAGGGAGCCTGCCCTGCTCCAGAAGATCGGCGGCAAGAAAAGAGCAAGCCAGCTACAAAAGACCTTGCTGCACACAAAAGAGCTCTTCGGGGGAAGCTGCTTTTTGGCTCCACCCCTCCAGCTGCGTGTCTCAGAGCATCTCTACCCAATCGGGGCACAGCTCTCCATTTAAAAGGAGAAGCCACAGGCACAGGATCCTCTCTTGCTCTGTTTAGCTCCAGGAGGAGCTGAGCCATCTACCCGAGTCGAAGCCTCATCGAAGGGAGCCTGCCCTGCTCCAAAAGATCGGCGGCAAGAAAAGAGCAAGCCAGCTACAAAAGACCTTGCTGCACACAAAAGAGCTCTTCGGGGGAAGCTGCTTTTTGGCTCCACCCCTCCAGCAGCGTGTCTCAGAGCATCTCTACCCAATCGGGGCACAGCTCTCCATTTAAAAGGAGAACGCCACAGGCGCACCCGCGCCTTGCGGGCCCGCGCCTGAGGGCCGCGCAAGAGGGCCCTTTGGCATGGCCCTTAGGCAAAGGCACCCCCAAGATCGTCACAGAAACATAACAGAAAAAACGACGCTGAGACTACACCTCCCTCTTGGTACAGCTGAGCTCCCTCGGGGTCGAGCTCGCGTACAATCAAGGAACTGACAATCCACCAACTCATAGTGGAAACGCAGAATACCAACTCCGAAGACGCCGAACTGCCTAAAGAGCTGAAACTCTGGGGCACGTAAGTCACACTCATTTGAGTGATTTTTAAACTATCAACACTGCTTCATTACTTATATGAATTAACTGCACTCCTAACAATAATTGAATGTATAGTTCTGTTTAAATCATCTGATTGCAGCAGCACCACTCTCTACAGCTAGGATTATCCTCCTGCCTCTCATAAAAATACTAATTTAAAGGGTAGAAATTCATGTTTGGGACTAGAATCCAAGATCAGTGTTGGGCACTCTAGTGACTAGTTCCCTCTGGATACTGTTGTTAGCTTCCAGCGTTTACAGGCCATATTAGGTATTACCATGTTTGTCCAGATCGATACTGTAAACCCAGGGATATGCCAGTGTTGTTAACTACCATCGTTTATAGGCCATATTTGGTATTACCATGTTTGTCCAGATTGATACCTTAAACCCAGAGATATGCCAGTGCTGATGCTATGTTAGAGCAATGTCATCTTTAGCTAGATAAGAACATAGGGACTTGGGATGTACCATAGTGGGTCAGACCAAGAGTTCATCAACAGATCCAGCTGCACATACACGAAACAGGCTCCCTCCATGGGACAGGCTCCCGCACCGCGACAAACCCAGCTCCACATCCACGGGACAGACCCCCGCAACAGGGCGACCACCACAGATCCGGCTCCACCTCCACGGGACAGGCTCCCGCACCGCGACAGACCCAGCTCCACATCCACGGGACAGGCCCCCGCACCAAGGCGACCAACACAGATCCAGCTCCACACACACGGGACAGGCTCCCTCCACGGGACAGGCTCCCGCACCAAGGCGTCCGCCACAGATCCAGCTCCACATCCACGGGACAGGCTCCCTCCACGGGACAGGCTCCCGCACTGCATCAGATCCAGCTCCACATCCAAGGGACAGGCTCCCTCCACGGGACAGGCTCCCGCACCGCAACAGATACAGCTTCACATCCAAGGGACAGGCTCCCTCCACGGGACAGGCTCCCGCACCGCAACAGATACAACTTCACATCCCCAGGACAAGCCCCTGCAACAAGTACAGCTCTCCTCAAAAAAGCAAACAACAGACTAAAACCTAAGGACACAGGCGTCGCCCTATCAGAACATCACAAGCTATCAACATGCACACCAAATACTTCCTCCCACTATACCTACTAGTCACACAACTCCTCCCACCAACTACACACCCCCACTACCCCCAAACAAACACACCATGGTACCCACCAACTGCACTGCCATATCTCGGTCCACGACACACTCACAAAGAGACACTCGCAACCTCCCAAACAAAGAGACAAAACAGGCACAAATCAAACCCCAACACCGGCCCTAAGGAAGCACACGACGCAACAACCTCTTCCACAAAGAAAACATCAATTGAGCTCATAAACGCCAGATCCATCTGCAACAAGATACACACTCTGGTAGACCACATTGAAGAGCGACAGCCAGACATAATATGCATCACAGAGACATGGCTCAACCCTACCGACAGTGTACTACTCAACCAACTAGTACCGAACAACTACTCAGCATACAACTGCCCACGCATCCACAAGCGTGGAGGAGGAGTCCTAATAATAGCAAAAACAGAACTCAAGTTCAAGACACTGAATCTCACAGATACAAAGCAGTGTAACACAATTAGCATCAAGAACAAGAATATTGCAATCTGCCTAACCTACAGAGCACCCCGTGCTCCACCCGACGAACTAGCCTTCATACTCGAAGAAGCCTGTGCCATAACGTCAAACAACAAACCAGCACTACTAATCGGAGACTTCAACCTCAAGTCCGCCAATACAAAAGATGCAGAGGCCTTCCTTCAGGCAATGTCATCACTTCAATTCACACAGATAGTCAATGCACCAACACACAGACTAGGATCATCCCCAGACCTCATCTTCGCATCAAACTACCTAACTTCAAGAGACCTAATCTCTACACCCACCATCACCCCAGTACCATGGTCTGACCATTACTTAATCGAGACAAATCTGCAATCACAAGAAGACTGGACAAGCGAAAGAGCGAACTTCCCACACACACAAAGACGATTCAAGTCCTTTGACAAGGACGAATTCATCCAGGACACAATACAACACTTGAACATTGACTCAGAGGACCTGGAGGAACAAGTTTCCAACTGGAACAATGTCCTAGCTAACGCCGCCAAACCATCCGTTGACAGGACCAAGAAACAACACCACAACAAGAGACAAAACAAACCATGGTACTCAGCAAAAATACGACAGGAAAAGAGGGAGCTCAGGAAAATTGAACGGAGATGGAGAAAAAACAAAACTACTTCCGACCAACATCTTTACCTAACAAAGCAAAAACAATACAATGAACACATCAACCAATCAAAGAGAGAATTACACACAAACCTGATAAATTCTTCCATCAACAAACCCAGAGAACTTTTCGAAATAGTAAAAACCCTGACAAAAGAGCAAGCAGCAGAAAGAGAAATACAAGTGGATCCACAGATATTCGCCGACCACATCAAAGACAAATTTCACTCCACAGAGCGCACAACACCCAGTAGAACCAACAGAACGAACGTCCACCCCAAAACCTGGGGCACATTCCACTCACCCTCAAAAGAGCAGATATCAGACATCATCTCCACAATCAACACAAGCACTGCTCCTACAGACCCTTGCCCAGTGTCATGGGTCAAAGCCACCAAAGCAAGCCTCATACCAAACATTCATAAAATGGTACACAACTCACTCACTCAAGGACTCATGCCACAGCAATTAAAGCTTGCCTCAGTAAGACCAATCACAAAGAAAACTTCTCTCGACAAAAAGGACCCAGCAGCATACCGACCAATCTCCAGCATACCCTTCCTCGCAAAAATAATCGAAAAGACGGTTCAACTACAACTTCAGGAACACATTGACGAACACGGAACTCTCGACGACAACCAACACGGATTTCGTCCCAACCATGGAGTCGAAACTCTCCTGATCTACCTCTTCGACAGCATCATAAGAATAATTGACGACATCAGGAATGGAATTATAATGATCTTCATCGACATCTCCTCAGCGTTCGACACAGTTGATCACAATATACTCCTGGAGAGACTGAAGAACACTGGTATACACGGTACCACTCTAAAATGGTTCCACTCGTACCTAACATAAAGACAGCTACAGGTCAAGGTGGGACAGGACACCTCCCGGCCCATAAACGTCCAACAAGGAGTACCACAAGGATCCGCACTCTCAGCACTCCTTTTTAACATCTACATCCAACCAATATGCAACATTATGAAAGAGAACAACATCCAATACACAATATACGCAGACGATATAATGGTATACTCCCCGATATCAATCGAAAACCCGGACTTCTCTAAGATAGCAGACTGCCTTACCCAAATGGCGAAGTGGTGCCAAAACAACAATCTAGCTATAAACTACAACAAGACTGAAGCTTTAATCATCACTCGAAACCAAAGCTTCACACACCCACCAAACATAAAGATACAAAGCACCACGATACCGATAAGATCGGAGGTGAGATACCTTGGGGTTACTCTGGACAGTAAACTCAACCTCAAACCACACATAGACAAAACAATCCAAAAAGCATATTACAGGATGCGAATCATCAGGAGACTGAAACCACTCCTCGCTCCAGAACACTTCCGTACAGTCTGTCAAGCACTGATAACCCCAATACTGGACTTCTGCAATCCGATATACCTCGGACTACCAAAACAAGCTCTCAAACCACTACAGCTGGCACAAAACACTGCAGCTCGAATCATATCCGGAGCCGCAAGGCAGGAGCACATCACACCTACACTAAAGGACTTACACTGGCTCCCAATCATTGCTCGCATCAGATACAAGACTATCATAAACCTATTTAAGATAAAAGAACACACATCAGCCAACAGCCTCCACCTGCTCATACAACCGGAAACCAGCGCACGTCCCAGAAGAAGTCAAACACGCAACCGAGTCAGCACCCCAAATGAGTACAAGCACACACGCAAGGACACAACAGACAGAGCTCTCTCCATGGCTGCTCCAACAATATGGAACAATCTACCGGACGATCTAAGGGCAACTCCAGACCTCAAAGACTTCAGAAAACAACTGAAAACCATGCTGTTCATAGAGCACTATGGTCACATCACATAACCTAAGAGAATGGATAACAGCACTCCAATCCTCCCAAACAACTGAATATATATAAAATATGATTCTAGCACCACTGTAAATAGCCCACCCTGTATATAGCTCAAACAAATCAAGCACCCAACACATCCCTCACACAACTAAGTTTTATCCTCACTGCATGTACAACACACACACTTTACCTGATTGCTTGCTGTGATACCACCTTGATTATTAAGATAAGGCGGTTTAGAAATACTGTTAAATAAATAAAATAAAATAAATGTGTTACCCTTTGAGTGCGTAGAGGTGTTAATGACTGCCAATACCCTAGGTCTTCCATGGTTTGGAGGAATGAACTCTGTGCATTAGTTGCTGAGGAAGGATTGAAATCACCTAGTATGATGCAGTCTCTACCAAATGGGATGTCAGAGCATGCAGATTCGAGAATACTGGTTAGTGTATTGGGGTCAGATGATGGGGACCTGTATATTAGGCTGATTGCAAGATGTTTGTTTTGTATCATTAGCATGTCAAGCCGTCAAAGTTTTCATTTGAAGAATAATGTGCCCTTAGCTTGATTTTGCATAATATTAGCACGCCTCCTCCTTTTTTATTTTTTCTTGGACAGTGAAAGGTGCTGTAGTCTGGTGCTTTCTGTTAGTCTCATAAAGAATCCCTAGTCTATTTGGAAAGGTAAACAACCATTTTCTATTTGTTCTCCCCCACTCATGATTTTGAGGTCCTCTATCATATCTCTATTATTCATCTCTTCTCCAAATTGAAGCTACCTTATTGTTTAACTTCTCTTCATAGGTGAGCAATTTTATTGAATTTATTATTTTGGTTGTCCTCTGTACCTTTCCTAATACCACCATATCCTTTTTGAGATGGGGGACCAGAGCTGTTCACAATACTCAAGCTAGCTCAGATGCTACTTTTTACCATACTCATTATTTCATCCTACTCTATTTCTTGTCTGTCAGTCACAAACACACTCATATCTATTATTCTAACCTTAGATAGTGATAACTTTTCAAGTTTATATAAGAAATATAAATATAAATATATCTTTATATAAGAAATTTGGAGTTTTGCCAGCTTTGGCCTACCAGGGCCATTTGTGATTTCCATATCAGTGAAGCACGAACACCTGAAGATCAGTCCCGCCCTGTGGAAAAGAAAGATCACTATGGAAAGTGTTTCTTGGGGAATTAGGGACAGAGAAAGATCTTATGATTTTTTTCTTTTTTTTCTTTCTGTTTTTTTTTGTGACTGTAGCTTGGACCTAATATATTGTTATATTTTTGTTTCTTTTTTTGTTTTAACATTTCTTTATGTGTGTTTTTTTCATTTTAAATAAACAAAAAGAATAGACAACATGGAAAAAATCTGTACATGCCTATACAAGGAGCATGGGGTATTTAATGGCCTCAAAGCACCCTCAGAATGGTCATTATGTCCAACCTGAGTGTGGAACATGAGTTACCCAGTGCTTACATTTTTCTAGGACAATTTTTAAGAAGGAAGTATATCTATACTTTGAGAATTGTTGCAAAAGGGGGTTTTGGTGTTGCGCCCAATGTACCATTAATGTGCAAATCCACAGTGTTATCTACTGGGGGCATGGAAAGCATGTTCCCAGCAGTTAATGCAGTGCATGCGGTCCTGCTGCAGCATGGCAATAGAGAGGGTGCACTTTTCTGCACCTCTAGAGGTGGTGATATGTGCATCCACACTACTTGCTTGCAGGTAACATGGGTGCGATGACTGGACGTCACTCACCCTGCTGTCGACTCCTAACCTGCCCACTTGCAACTCTAATACGCCATGGACAGTTTGCACCAAAATTAGGCTGTGCTAATTATCATGGCCTGCATCCACTTAGCAGGCATCAGACATTTTGGGGTGTGCAGGCCTAAAACCTTTGTTTTAAATTTTTTTGTGTTTTATTTTTGTTTATTTTCATATTGCATTGTTTTGCTTCTGTTCAGCAGTGTGTCCTATTGCACAATTGTGAGCTCTGTTGAGCAAGAGCATACACTATTATGCAACAGCACACACTATTCACGCATGTCAAATTGTGTGTGTTATTGCATAGTAGTGCTCACTATTGCATAGTGGTGCACACTTAATAATGCATGTTCTTGCACAACAATGTACATTATTGCACAATAGGGAGCACTATTGAATGGAAACTGTAAAATGACAATTTCATCATTTCCTGTTTTGTCCAATCATTTTAGTTCCAAATGAAAGCATATTCCTAATAAAAATACTTGCAGACTTTGTACCATGAGGTAGATGGGGTTGGCAGGCACCATAGCGGGGACTTAAATCTGTGACCTTCTGCCTCCTAACACACTGGTTGTGTGCACTGCACCACTGTGTTGCCACAGAGACAGTGCATTCCATGGTGATACCATGACTGTTTGTCCGGCAGTGCCTGTCTGTTGCAGTGCATGGCACCCACCTACACAGGGCTAGGCCATGGTCTGCTCTGGGCAGCTGCCACTGCCCCCCTCCACCACCAGTACCCCTCTGCCACCATGCTGACATGCCCTTCTGCTGGTGGTGCTGGTGGTGTGCAGTCTCAAGCCATCCAGTGTGCAGGTAGGCGGCTGCCTATGGTGCGTGTTCTGGGGTAGGGGTGCCTGCATAGATGTCCACACTTCCCCCCAACACCACCTGCCAATGTTCTATGCCCTTGGAGGTACCTGCTGGGTACTATCCCCTGTGACACTGTGATAAACACTCTCGTGCCCATGTTGGGCCCTCATCAGTTGCTGTCTGGCTACTGTACAGTTTCAGCATTCCTAAGTGCCACCTAGGCATCTGCCTAGTCTGCACTGTGCCCCAGCTGCACCACAGCATGTGCCGCCTGCAGCCCTCTGTATCCCCTTTCCCAGCATCTGTCCAGTTGCCCATTCCAACATGCCCGCCATGCTGTTGTGGAACATGTGCATGCCATAGGAAACCTGTCCAATGGAGAGGGAAACCCTGATCAGTGCTATTTCACTGTGGGATCATTCACCTTGTATGGGGACGGAGCATAGACCCTTCCAAAATTCATATCTTTTTTTGGGGCTTTCTTGGGAGTGTTTTTTGATGTTTCCCATTACTATCACTATTGCCCAGCTTGGTTATGTTTTTTGTATATTTTGTTGGGGTCCTTTTCAATGTTTATTTGTACTTTTGTTCCGTGCACATGTATCACACTTATCACTTTTTTGTAGGTTTCCCTGGTTTTGCTGTACATTGCTGACAGAAATGGTTTCTTTTCCCTTTAAATCAGCTCTAACGCGAGGTTTTCACTTGCGTTATTTTTGGCCTCGAATTTCACATCGTTAGTGTGCGGGGAGCCTCTCCCCTCCCACTCTCCACCCATTGACCCCTTCTCTCCGCCCCTGGGGAGCCTTCCTCCACCCTACGGGAGCCTTTCCCCGCCTTCAGCGCCCGTTTGCGCCGCTGCGCGCGTTAGCGCGCGCTAGGTCACATTTGTGCCCCGTAAAGCGTCATTATCGCGCGCTAAGGTACCTTAGCGCATGATAATTGCACAGCGCGCATGTTAAGAAGGTTTAGTAAACATACCCCTTAATGTCACCTCAATGTTAGTTGCAAATCTTGCTGCCCTGTGTTGGAATATTTTTCAGTGCAATAGCTGCCTGGAACATACTGGCTACACCCCCATCAGCTCACAACAGTTGCACTTACCATGTGTTTTTATTCAACATGTGTGGTTAAGTGCAAAAGTTAAAAAGCCCCTCTGTGATCTTTTCCAACTTTTGTCTCTCCTGTGTGGAAGCTTTTACACTCCTCCCAAACCTTTCAAGATCTTCTGCTCACTGCTCTCCAACTCCCACTGCTCATCTCATTCTTTGCACACCCTTCCTTGGTTTTATCAGCTCTAGTCTCTTCTTCTTGGGAGTTATTTTCTGTGCTTCAGTCCCACAGTCTCTAAATACAATCTTGGTCAAGACAAAAGCAGCAATTCTGACAAGGCTGACCTTTCTCCTTTTCCTTACACTTGTTTAATTAGGTACTGCGTGACGCTCTGATTTGATCTTTACAGTCTTCAACCAGAAAAAAAAAAGTGATGTTGATATTCTATAAGGTCAGAGCTGACAGATTTGCCAATCACTTTGCAATCTTGTACCAGAAATGGACAGCCTGAAGGTGGGGAAGGCTAGTCAGGAGTGCTTGTCTTACTGCAGGGAAAACAATTCAATTTTTCCTAAAATTTCTGATTGTATCAGAAAGACATGAGTTCAGAAGCATTAAGCAGCAGTTCTGTTTCACGTCTGGGCCAGATTTCAAGCACATTTAGGTTAGATATGTATAGAAGACTGTGACAGGAATAGAGGCTGAGAGGTTGTGTATAGCAAAACACCCACCTTTCACTCCCTCAGAAGCAGAGACAAAGAGGAGATATGGGAAAAAACAAAGGGTAGATTAAGGATGCATGAGTTGGCACTACTGAATGTAGCCGAGCTCCAGTAGACTACAACACTGCGGAAACCAATCAAGTTAATGCCAGCAGGCAAGAATATTGCAAGGGGGTGCATGAAAGGCATCTGCTCTAGATGTCAAACCAAGGCAATGCTGCATCATTCTTTTGGGTTAGTCTGTGAATCTGTAAACATGGATTCTCAAAAAGGAAAGTGAGAACTAAAAGCAAGCCTTACCTAGGACATCATTTCATCCAGCAACTGCCCTGCGGTAGCTGACTACTGTCTCACAAAGCCATGGGGAGTTGGGGACCTAGAAAGTCTGATATTTGGAGAAGAGCCTTACTAAATTTTAGTTGCTGTTTTGATTATTTGGAAGCTTGGTGGTAACTCGTGGTGGGAAGGTTTGAGGAGCAGGATGTTGGATTTAATAAGGGATCTTATGTGATCATCTACCCAAAGGAGAACCGTTGAAGAAGAAAAGAAAAACTAACTTGGATATGGAATTCTACTGTACACGTGCTTAAGCCTCCATGGCTGGTAGCTGGGATACAATATTTATTTATTTATTATATTTATTTGTTTTTATATACCGCACTATTTTGGATCAGTGTGGTTTACATATAACATAAGAACATGGTTTACATATAACATATGCATAATAAACTAGTTTACATCGAACTGGTAACATATAACAAATTTGCAACAGAGTGGCATAACTAGGAACATATTTATATTCAAACAGCATTAAGTTGGCTTCATTAAGAGCTTATTTGTATTGAGCTGGCATTAACGTGAACGGTATCATAGTAACATAGTATATGATGGCAAATAAAGACCAGTATGGTCAATCTAGCCTGTCTAGCAAGGCGGCAAGAGTAGGTGTATCTGTCACTCCATGAAGGCCACCCCTCCCTATGCCTCACCCTTCCCCATGCCTTTGTTCAGGGGTGTACCCACCACTCTGTGTAGGTCACCCCTATTTGTTGAGATATAAAAGATGCTATAACGGGATCCAC
The DNA here is from genome assembly GCA_033557465.1 of Ichthyophis bannanicus. NCBI lineage: Eukaryota > Metazoa > Chordata > Amphibia > Gymnophiona > Ichthyophiidae > Ichthyophis > Ichthyophis bannanicus. The sequence continues at coordinate 360,835,129 of CM066039.1, forward strand.
TGTGTCTGTCCAATGCCACTTTGAATTCTGTTACTGTATTTACCCCCACCACTTCCATCGGGAGGGCATTCCAAGCATCCACCACCCTTTCAGTGAAAAAGTATTTCCTGACATTGTCTTTCAGTTTACCCCCTTGCAGATTTTTCCATTCAGTCCTTGAGCAATATCACTCACAAATACATTGAACAGTACTGATCCCAGGACCGATCCATGGGGCATGCCACTAATCACCTTCCTTTCATCTGAGTGAGATCCGTTTAACATCACCTTCTGTCATGTGTTAGTCAACCATGTCTGATCCAGTTCACCATGTTGGGACCCATCCCCAAACTGTTAAGTTTATTGATAAGCCTCTTATGAGGAACAGTATCAAAGGCTTTGCTGAAATCTAGGTAGATCACATCCATCTCACCTAGTTAAAGAACTCAATCAGATTTGTTTGGGAAGATCATCCTTTAGTAAAACCATGTTTCCTTGAATCATGCAATCTGTTGGTTTCGAAAAAGTCCATAATTCGCTCTTTCAGGAGTGCCTCCATTACTTTTCCCACCACCGAGGTAAGGCTTACTGGCTTGTAGTTTGTCACTTCTTCCCTATTACTACTTTTGTGACGAGATACCACATCAGCTCTTCTCCAGTACTGTGGAACTTCTCCTGTGTCCAAGGATCTATTAAAAACATCCTTTAATAGCCCTGCAAGAACTTCTCTGAGCTCTTTCAGTATCCTGGGATGTATCCCATCTGGCCCCATGGCCTTGTCCACTTTCAGTTTTGCAAACTGTTCGAACACATCATCTTCTGTAAATGGTGTATATCTACTCCATTCCCATTTGTATATTTGTCAATCACAGGTAGTCCTTCTCTAGGATTTTCTTTAGTAAAAACAGAGCAGATGTATTTGTTTAGCATTTTCGCTTTTTCTATGTCACTTTCCACAAATCCATTCCCGGCACTTTTGAATCCTGCAATTCCACCTCTGATCTTCCTCCTCTCCTGAATATACCTGAAAAATGTTTTGTCACAACACTTCATTTCTTTAGCCATCTTTTCTTCTCTCTTTGATTTTGCTATCCTTATTTCTCTTTTTGCATATTTACTTTGATCCTGTATTCTTTTCTGTGTTCCTCTGTTTGTGAACTTCTGAATTTTCTGAAAGCTTTGTTTTTTGCCTTTATTTGTGCAGCCACTTCTTTGGAGAACCAAATAGGTTTCCTTTTCCTCTTGTTTTTATTTACTTTCCTTACATATGTATCTGTTGCCCCTTTTATTGCCTCCTTTAGTTTAGTCCATTGCAATTCCACTTCCCTTAACTCCTCCCACCCTGCCAACTCCTCCTTCAGGTACTTGGCCATTTTGTTTAAGTCAGTGTTTTTGAAGTCTAGGACTGAGCTTGCTATGATTGGACCCCACCTTGGCTTTTATCTCAAACCACACCGTGTGGTGATCGCTGCTGCTCACATGGGCACCCACCCAGATATTCGACATGCTATCTCTGTTGGTGAGCACTAAATCTAGCATTGAGCTTTCCCTGGTTGGTTCCATCACCATTTGTCTAAGTAATGCATCTTATAAGACATCCACAATTTTTTTACTTCTTTCCAGATCTGCAGAAGGATCTCTCCAATTCACATCGGGTAGATTAAAGTCATCCAATATGATCACTTCACCCTTTGTGGCTATCTTTGCAATATCAATAATTAATTCGCTATCCATTTCTTCAGTTTGAGTTGGAGGCCTGTATACACTAGTATGGATGACAGTGCCATCTCCTGTTTCCAACACAATCCATAGCACTTCTTCTTTTCCCCACATCCCCTGCATTTCAGCAGCTTTAATATTCTTTTGACATATAGGGCTACTCCTCCTCCTTTTCTACCCTCTCTATCTCTTCTAAATAGATTATAGCCAGCTATGACTATATCCCATTCATGTGACTTATTAAACCACATTTCTGTAATGGCTACAATGTCCAATTTCATTTCCACCATTAGGGCTTCCAGGTCAGGAACTTTGTTGGCTAGGCTTCAAGCATTTGTGCTCATTGTTTTCCAGCATTTGTTGACTGGCTTGCCTGTATTTTGCATGGATTTTATTCCAGACGCCTCTTCACACTTGCTATTGATGTGTTGCTAAAAAGTGTGTCTCTTTCCAATGTTATTATGCTTTTGCTGGGAGTGATGTCCTGAACTTTTCCTTCTCCATCCGTCACCCCCTTTCCCTAGTTTAAATGCTTGTCCACCTACTGCCTGAATTTTTCACTTAGGATGCTTTTCCCTGAAACAGAGAGATGTAGTCCATTAGCACAGTATAGTCTCTTGTTGATCCATCTGTTTCCCCAGTCGTCTAAATCCTTCTTGCTTGCACCAGGTTTGGAGCCACGTATTAAGGTTGTTAATGTGATGCAGACTTTCTTCCCCCTTACCAAAAACAGGTAGAACTTCTGAGAATGCTATAGTGTTAACAGTGGGCTTGAGTTTCTCTCACAGAGTCTGGAAGTCCCTTTGAACTGCAGAGGCACTATTTCTAGCCAGATCATTTTCTAACCAAGTGGATGACAACAACAATTTTGGAGTGCTCGCTTTCTGCCCTAACTATACCAATAATTTGGTTTGTATTCCTCCTGGATGAAGAGCCTGGGAGGCATTTGACCATTTTCTCTCCTTTGAACTGTGTTCCCAAGTTGGTGCCTCTGATGATGGACTCTCCAAGTAGTAGTAGTTTTATGTTTGTGATTTTTTTTCTTCATATTTGGTGCATTATCAGTAGATTGAGCATTGACTCTCTCATTTAAGAGCCCTTCTGTTTCCACGGATTGGGCATCCTCATTTTCTAAGGCAGAGAAGGCATTATGCAGGGATATCTCTTGATGTATAGGGTGTCTCTGCATTACAGGTCACAACTTATCAAAGCCCACTGTGATCTATTTGTTCCTGAGCTGCTTGATTCTTTGTGGGAACAGTGGTGGATTTTGTTCAGTTTGTACCCTAGAAGAGGTGTGTTTAATTGCAGCTAATTCTTCCCTTAGTAGAGTCAATTCTTTATGCATCTGCAGCTAAAGTGAGGCATATAGGGCAAGCTCTTAGGCTCCAAATGATTATTCTCAGAATGAAAGCACCACAGTTATTGCATTGAATACACAACATTCTGATTCAGATGTCCTAGGAGAAGGAGAACAAGAGAAAAGGTGGGTGTACCACCCAATTAAAGGACAGATGCCAATGTACATGATGACTATATAGGCAATGTCAGTAGTACCATAAGGAATGAATAGGTCATTTTTTCTCTTTCATAAGAACATAAGATATGCCATACTGAGTCAGACCAAGGTCCATCAAGCCCAGTATCCTGTTTCCAACAGTGGCCAAACTAGGTCATACGTATCTAGCAGTTTCCCCAAGGGACACAGGCTCCACAATGCTTGTATTGGGTCAAGCATTGATATCCTGGGTCCCTTCTTAATAATGGTTTATGGACCTTTCCTCCAGGAACTTGACCAAACCTTTTTTAAACCCAGCTATACTAACAGCCTTTACTACATTCTCCGGTAACAAATTCCAGAGTTTGATTACACGTTGCGTGAAAAAATATTTTCTTTTATTAGTCTTAAATTGTTTACCCTGTAGCTTCATTGCTTGTCCACTAGTCTTTCTATATTCTGATAACATAAACAATCGATCTACGTTTACCCATTCCACTCCGTTCATTAATTCATAGACTTCTATCATATCTCCCCTCAGTCGTCTCTTTTCCAGGTTAAAGAGTCCTAACCTTTTTAGCCTTTCTTCATAGGGGTATCCTTCCATCCCCTTTACCATTTTGGTGGCTCTTCTCTGAACCTTTTTTAATAATGCTATATTCTTTTTAAGATATGGCAACCAGAATTGTACACAATATTCAAGGTGCGGTCTCACCATGGAATAATATAGAGGCATTATAATATCCTATGTTTTATTTTCCATTTCTTTCCTTATGATACATAGCATTCTATTTGCTCTCTTGGCCACCGCTGCCCACTGGGCCGAAGGTTTAACATGTTATCCACAATGACGCCTAAATCTTTTTCCTGGGTGGTGGTTCCTAATGTGGAACCTTGCATCGTGTAACCATAGTTTGGGTTGTTCTTCCCTAGGTGCATAACTTTGCACTTGTCCACATTAAATTTCATCTGCCATTTTGATGCCCAGTCTTCCAATTTATCAAGATTCTCTTGCAATTTTCCACAATCCTCTTGGGTTTTAAGAACTTTAAATAGTTTTGTGTCATCTGCAAATTTGATAACCTCACTCGTTATTCCCTTTTCCAGGTCATTTATGAATATGTCAAAAAGCAGCGGACCCAGCACAGATCCCTGGGGTACACCACTATTCACCTTTCTCCATTGGGAAAATTAGCCATTTAGCCCTATCCTCTGCTTTCTATCTTTTAACCAGTTCCTGATCCACAATAGTACACTGCCTCCTATCCCATGACTCTTTAGTTTTGCCAAAAGTCTCTGATGAGGGACCTTGTCAAAGGCTTTCTGAAAGTCCAAATGCACTATATCAACCGACTTACCTTTGTCTACCTGTTTATTCACACTTTCAAAAAAACATAACAGATTAGTAAGACAAGATCTTCCTTGTCTAAAGCCATGTTGGCTGTCTCCCATTAAGCCATGACTATCTACATGTCCTCCTTCCACCATGTCTCTGAGATTCCAATCATATCTAACCTCTCATTTAGTGGTATATATTCTAACTCTCCCATCTTATTTTTTAGACTTCTATCATTTGCATACAAACATTTTAGAGGCTGTATTTTATTCATATTAATCTGGCTATTGGTAGGCATGGGTAATTTCTGTCATCATTTACTTTCATGCTATTATTTCTAGCATTGCCCAAAGCTTTCCTCTTGTTTAATGAGTTTCTATGTTCTGAGACCTCCTTTCCTCCTTTCTCCCATTCTTTTACCATTCTCTGCACTTACCTCTCCTTAACTCCTCCTCTTTCCAGTCTTGTTACTCTGAGTTAGACTCATCACAAGTTCTCTTACTGGTCCCTATACTGTGACACAGCAGAACAGTTGCTTCTCAGACCTCTCCATGCAGTTGTGATGGTAATAAGGTTCTTCACATTTTGAGGCAGTCTTGTGATTCTGAATATATCGATCATTAGCAACATAGACCACAGTGTCAAGATGCTTTTGGGAGTTGCAGTCCATAATAGAGTTAGGACTCCTCTGAGCTAAATGTAGAGCAGGGATAAGGTGCACTTAGCCTTCTAGGGAAGCAGGGGGCACTCGAAGGAAGATGTTGAAATGGAGAGAGGAAATTATGTCACCATAGCAAGAAAATTGTTGGCTGATATATTTCTAAGAGGACAGGAGTCATGGCAACAGGCTAGAAAATTAGGCCATGGTTTAAATAGTAATAAAAAAAAATTAAAGTTGGAAAAGGGCAACAAACTAAGAGAAAGCCAAGAAGGTGCCAGGTGGAGCCTGAAGGTGTAGAAGTCAGCCAGTGAGTGAAAGCAACCACAGAAACTGCAGTAAGCCTAGACCTAGTTTTGCAAGAAGCTTGAGAAACCTTTGATAAGAAGTCTGACTTACAGTGTGGCAGGGTTTGATCATAAAGGCAGGACTGGCCGTATCAATGAGCAACTGGTTTTTTTTCATGCATGGCCCTACTTTTCAAGCCCCTACTGACTTGTGCAAATGGATCCCCACAACAAGTCTCTGTGCATGATCCCATAGCCTCCACGGCCATCCCTATTTAAAGGGAGTTATAGGCTATTGCACAGAACTTTATATCTGCCTCTGTAAAAATGCCCTTCTGTGTATAAGGAACGCTACTGTCCGAAAAAAGTAATTGTGGTGTTATCCCTGTAAAATTAAGCCGGCATTTTCAGCGTTCAGTCTTGAAAACAGCCTGGCTGAAAAGTCCCAGAAAATTATACGGGTGAAATATCTGTATAAGTTTATGCATTGGCTGCCTGCTGAAAATGTGCTTATCTTCTAACAGGGTGCCATCTTCAGCACAGCAGAAGGTATAGACCATAGACGGGCATGATTGGGCTATCAAATCACTTTAATTACTTATTTTTGTCTTGCGCTTTAACCTCCAAGAAATAGTGAACCCAAAAAATGTTATGTCTGGGGTTGTCCTTGATTATGCACTCATCCCATGCCCCCTACTTCATTGAGACTATGCAAGTGTGACAATGTGTTTATTCCAAGAGCGTAGTTGTGTTCATTGACCATTCTCTTCTTTAAAAAAATAAATGTCCCCTTCCTCCACATAAGCTGTGTTGCCTATATAGTCCAAACTGTTTTTTTAGAGTATGTTCCATGTCTAAACCTTCTTTGGAAGCTGATGCCTTTGACATGATGCCCAGTGTCTAAGCCTAAAAGTGCTGTGAAGTCAATCAAGCAGAAAATGAATTTTCGAATGACTGATTCCATACAGCAATTGTTAAATTGGATATTACTAGCTAAAAAAAACCCCTGCTCCTGCATTTATTATGCTTATTATCATATCATACCATATTATATTCTGATGCAAAGTTCTAGACAATGGAACATCCGAGAAGAAAACCAGTGTATCTAATCTTTTGGATCCTCTAGAATTATCATGAGTGTGGTTATAGCAGCAGCTGCATAGAAACGTAGGTCCAGTACATCTCACCCTAGATATTTGTGCAGGCTTTGAAGGGAAAAAGAGGAGAAATGTTTCCTTTGTACTGCATTTTGTCATGAATATGTACAGCATAATAAGCAGTTGAACAAAAACAGGACAGACTTACAAATGCATGGTTGTTCTTGAAAAGAATGACATTTAATCAATTTACACCAGAAAGCAGGAAGATCCATGTATACAGAGAAAGAGATGCACCTTCTCAGCTACAGCTCACAGTGGAGGACAATGGAGCTGGAGGCAAAGAGTTCAAATTCCACATGCATCTTTTAAGCCTAAGCAATTTAATTCTTGTATTTATATGTGGCTATGGTTATGCTTATATTTTTTATTTGATATACTGCAGATCTGTGGACAAACTTTGTGGTTTACAATACAATAAAACAAACTAAACATAAATCAAAAACAGAAATGATAAAACATAATATAACAATAACAAAAGAAAAGAGAGGAAAGCCAATTATCTTGATAGAAAAAATGAATAAAAAACTTTCTAGGGCACACAGATTATAAGCTTTCTAGGGCAAGACCTTTGCAACATGTATTTTTTTTTTTTAACTTTAACCAATGACTGTCCTAAGGTAACTAAGGGGCATGTTTACTAAACCTTCTTAACGTGCGCGCTGTGCAATTAGCGTGCGCTAAGGTACCTTAGCGCACGCTAATGACGCTTTACGGGGCACAAATGTGCCTTAGTGCGCTCTCACGTGCAGTGGCGCAAATGAGCGCTGGAGGCGCGGAAATGCTCCCGGAGGGCGGAGGAAGGCTCCCCAAGGGCGGAGAGAAGGGGTCAATGGGTAGAGAGTGGGAAGGGAGAGGCTCCCTGCACACTAACGATGTGAAATCCGAGGCTAAAACTAATGCAAGTGAAAACCTTGCGTTAGAGCTGATTTAAAGGGAAAAGAAACCATTTCTGTCAGCAATGTACAGCAAAACCAGGGAAACCTACAAAAAAGTGATAAGTGTGATACTTGTGCACGGAACAAAAGTGCAAATAAACATTGAAAATGACCCCAACAAAATAAAAAAAAATCATAATCAAGCTGGGCAATAGTGATAGTAATGGGAAACATCAAAAAACACTCCCAAGAAAGCTCCAAAAAATAAATATGAATTTTGGAAGGGTCTACGCTCCGTCCCCATACAAGGTGAATGATCCCACAGTGAAATAGCACTGATCAGGGTTTCCCTCTCCATTGGACAGGTTACCTATGGCATGCACATGTTCCACAACAGCAGGGCAGGCATTTCGGAATGGGCAACTGGACAGATGCTGGGAAAGGGGATACAGAGGGCTGCAGGCGGCACATGCTGTGGTGCAGCTGGGGCACAGTGCGGAGTAGGAAGATGCCTAGGTGGCACTTAGGAATGCTGAAACTGAACAGCAGCCAGACAGCAACTGATGAGGGCCCAACATGGGCACGAGAGTGTTCATCACAGTGTCACAGGGGATAGTACCCAGCAGGTACCTCCAAGGGCACAGAACATTGGCAGGTGTTGTTGGGGGGAAGCGTGGATGCCTATGCAGGCACCCCTACCCCAGAATACACACCATAGGCAGCCGCCTACCTGCACACTGGATGGCTTGAGACTGCACACCACCAGCACCACCAGCAGAAGGGCATGTCAGCATGGTGGCAGAGGGGTACTAGTGGTGGAGGGGGGCAGTGGCAGCTGCCCAGAGCAGACCATAGCCTAGCCCTGTGTAGGTGGGTGCTATGCACTGCAACAGACAGGCCCTGCTGGACAAACAGTCATGGTATCACCAGGGAATGCACTGCACACAGCCAGTGTGTTAAGAGGCAGAAGGTCACAGGTTCAAGTCCCAGCTATGGTGCCTGCCAACCCAGTCCCCATATTTTACCCACTACTACAATGTGCTAATACAGGCAGAACCTTTATTGCAGATGACGTAAACATGCCCAAAACACCTATATTTTACCCTACAGAGCACAGACTCCATAAACAGGCGCATTACCTACAGCAGAGTCTCCCAAATGCAGTCCTGGAGGGCTAAACACCATTCAGGTTCCATGCTGCCTCTAATAAAGATGTCTGTGCTGCATATCTATGCACCACCCCCATGGTATGCAGATGTATCTCATACATATTCATGCGGGACAGCATGAAAACCCGAACAGTGTTTGACACACCAGGACTGGAGTTGGGAACCTCTGCCGTAAAGCAGCAGCCAATAGGGGCAGACACACCCACACCCACAGGCTCCATTAGCCAATGCCCCCTGGAGAGGCAGGACATTGGGCCCTGCGTGCATCTCCCAATACTAGCACTTGCATACCTTAGCAATGCCACCCTACACCTGGGAATACGGTACACAGCTATCAAAAGGTTGCTATGATTACTGGCAGATAGCAATTCCTACGTTAAGCACAGTTTGCTGATTGAGCTCCATCATAGCAACCTTTCTGATGTCTGTGGGGTGTGCTTCAGGTCTGGTCTCTGACAGTGTTTACCATCCTGGGGAGTGACCCCCAACAGTTTTGCGTACCATATCCATACCTGCACTGTGCCCAGGACTGGTGTGGTGGCCAGGGCTGCTAAACACCTCTATAGTAGAACAATGCTGGCATAGGTGTGGGAGTGTGTGTCTGTCTATCCAGTGTGTGGTGGCTGCAAACATCCTCCACAGCCCACACTGCCAGCACTGTTGCCAGTATTGGCCTGCCAATGTGCATAATGAGGAGCAAGGTACCATGGGTATAGCCCGGACAGGGTGGCCTGGCCAAGATGCATCTGCACAGGGCATAGGGCAATGACTGGGACATTGTAGTGCCTGGCCACCACCTGCACAGACAGGGTGGCCAAAGTATGTCCTGCTGGGAGTTCACTCTCAGCCTGACTGAGCATTGACCACGGCATGGCTAGGTTCCCCCATAGTGCCTTGTAATATCTTTTTCATGTGATATTTCTGGGTTCCCTTTTGGGGCCCAATCACTGACTTATCTGCTTGGTGTGTATGCTGACATCCCAGTTCTGGGTGCATGCATCTCCTCCAGGAACATGCCCTATGGACTAGTTATCAGACTGTCTGCAGCTAGTATGTGTCTTGCTGGAACACCTTGCAGGGTGCAGTGGCTGTAGGAGAATATCAGATTGTGGTGGGGTGCAGCAGAATATTTCTGGGCCTAATGTCTGTCTGCTATTGCTTTATCGATATGTACAGAGCTGCATTGATTGCCCTGTAAGGTGTCTGTTCTCCAGCAGGACTGGGGTTGATGGTCCCCTCTACTGCTGCCATTGCAGGGATGTAAAATGTGGATCTGTTGGTGAGAGACCATGTTTCCCACCCTCAGCCCCAGAGGAGAGGGTGGGTTGGGTGGTGGTACATAATCTGCCTATGGGTCCATAAGGGTCAAACCTGACTGAGAAATACAGATGTATACAAAGTGTGTTTGCAGGAACTACCTATCTCACACACTAGAACTGCTGGGGATCTACAGCATGGCCTATTTCTGCCATGGAAGGTGCTGTGGACCTGGTGCTGGGCGCCCCACCACACCCTCAAGGTGAGCACAGTACCCGCACAATGTGACGTTGTGTAGCTACTCTGTGCCAGTAACACACATGGCCAGTTCCCCCTACCAGGCCGAGGTGCTGTGGGGGTGCATACCCCATCTTGTGTTCATCTGTAGACGACTGATTTGCATGTGCAGTGCATCATGGGTATGGGTGGGCTAACCCTATCCTGGTGACCACAGCAGACTGTTTGCGTGGTGACATGCAGTCCTTCTGCAGACAGCCAGTGGCTTGCTAGCAGCTATAGGGCTGTAGCCCACTGGTTGCTTCACTGCCAGTGGAGCCAGAGGTCATGGGTTCAAACCCACATTGGGGTTATTTGATAGTGCTGTCCAAAGCATTATTTATTTTTAATGTACATTAGTGCTGCCAGCAAAAACACCCTCAGTGTACTGTACCCATGAGGTGCCTCAGAGGGCGCTTTATAGGGCACCCTATAGGGCACCTTATGGTTACCTTCCATATAAGGTGCACTATACAGTATCCTATGGAGCGACTTATAGGGTGCCCTATAGGGGACATTATAGGGTGCCGTGGCGGACAGTGCACTTTATAATGTGCCCTATGGAGTGCCTTATAGGGTGCCTTATGCAGCACCTTAGGTTACGGCACGTGAGGGTGTGTTTGCTGGCAGCAATTAATAAAATACAAATAAAGTGCCGCAGGAAACAATACTTACATGTCAAAGCTGATGCCTCAGCCAGCCTTAAGTATTAGGCACACTGGGGATCGAACTCATGACCCCTGTATCATCAGTTAACCAGCTACTTTTGACCGGACCGCCCACTCCCTAAGGGGTATGTTTACTAAACCCTCTTAACGTGCGTGCCGCGTTAGTCTGCAGGATGCCATAAAAGGAGTGGGCGGTCCGGTCAAAAGTAGCAAAACGGGATTAGCGTGCGCTGCGCTGCATGCTCTTGTGCGCCACGCACATTAGCGCACGAGAAACGCGCGCGGGAAGCATAAGCAGGCGCACTGATGTGCAAACAGAGGAACAGGGCTGCAGTGCAATGGTGAAGACACTGACAGATGATGCAGAGATCATGGGTTCAATCCCCCACTGTGCCCAATGAAGAAGGCTGGCTGAGGCACTACCATTTATGTGTAATATTGCATTATGAGGCTTTTTAATTTTATTTTAATTACTGCTGCTACCAAATGCACTCTCAAAGCGCTGTAACATAAGGTGCTGCATAAGGTACCCCAGAGGGCACATTTTAAAGTGCACTGTCCGCCACGGCACCCTACAATTTTGCTTAAAGGGTGGCCTATAGGGCGCCATATAGGGTGCCCTATGAGGCATGGCAAGGTCATAGCACTGTTTTTGATGGCAGCACTGTGCATTTAAACGCATGAAAATCTTAAGTAGGTGCACTGACATGCAAGAAGGAGCAGCTAGCACAATGGTTAAGGCACTGACTGATGATGCAGGGGTCATGAGTTTGATCCCGAGTGTGCCTAATACTTAAGGCTGGCTGAGACATCAGGTTTAACATGTAAGTATTGTTTCCTGCCGCACTTTATTTGTATTTTATTAATTGATGCCAGCAAACACACCCTCACGTGCCGCAACCTAAGGTGCCGCATAAGGCACCCTATAAGGCACTCCATAGGGCACATTATAAAGTGCACTGTCTGCCACGGCACCCTATATTGTCCCCTATAGGGCACCCTATAAGTCGCTCCATAGGATACCGTATAGTGCACCTTATATGGACGGTAACCATAAGGTGCCCTATAGGGCACCCTATAAAGCGCCCTCTGAGGCACCTTATGGGTACAGTACGCTGAGGGTGTTTTTGCTGGCAGCACTAATGTACATTAAAAATAGATAATGCTTTGGACAGCCCTATCAAACAACATCACTGTGGGTTTGAACCCATGACCTCTGGCTCCATAGGCAGTGAAGTAACCAGTGGGCTACAGCTCTATAGCTGCTAGCAAGCCCCTGGCTGGCTGCAGAAGGACTGCAGGTCACCACACCAACAGTCTGCTGTGGTCACCAGGATAGGGTTAGCCCACCCATACCCATGATGCACTGCACATGCAAATCAGCCGTCTACAGATGAACACAAGATGGGGTATGCACCCCCACAGCACCTCGGTCTGGTAGGGGGAACTGACCATGTGTGGTACTGGCACAGAGTAGCTACACACCGTCACATTGTGCAGGTACTGCACTCACCCTGAGGGTGAGGTGGGGCTCCCAGCACCAGGTCCACAGCAGAGATAGGTCATGCTGCAGGTACCCAGCAGTGCTAATGTGTGAGATAGGTAGTTTCTGCAGACACACTTTGGATATATCTGTATGTCTCAGTCAGGTGTAGCCCCTATGGATCCTTAGGAGGATTATGTATCACCACCCTCTTTCTCTTCCATGGCTGAGGGTGGTAAACAGGGTCTCCCACCAACAGATCCACATTCTACCTCCCTGCAATGGAGGCAGTAGAGAGGACCATCAACCCCAGTCCTGCTGGGAAACAGACACCCCACAGGACAGTCAATGCAGCTCTGTACACATCCATAACACAATAGCAGACAGACATTAGGCCTGGATATGCTAAGCTGCACCCCACCACTATCTGATATTCTCCTGCAGCAAGCCTTCAGCCGCTGCACCCTGAAAGGCACTCCATCAAGACACATACCAGCTGCAGACAGTCTGCTAGCTAGTCCATAGTGCATGTTCCTGGTGGAAATGCGTGCACACAGAACTGGGATGTCAGCATACACAACAAGCAAATAAGTCAGTGACTGGGCCCCAAAAGAAAACCCATAAATATCACATGAGAAAAATACTATATTGCACTATGGGGGAGCCTAGCCATGCTGTGGTCACTGCACAGTCAGGGTGAGAGTGATCTCCCAGCAGGACATGCTGTGGCCACCCTGTCAGTGCAGGTGGTGGCCGGGCACTACAATGTTCCAGCCAGTGCCCTATGCCCTGTGCAGATGCATCCTGGCCAGGCCACCCTGTCCGGGCTATACCCATGGTACCTTGCTCCTCATTATGCACATTGGCAGGCCAATACTGGCAATAGTGCTGGCAGTGTGGGCTGTGGAGGGTGTTTGCAGCCACCACACACTGGATAGACAGACACACACTCCCACACCTATGCCAGCATTGTGCTACTATAGAGGAGTTTAGCAGCCCTGGCCACCACACCAGTCCTGGGCACAGTGCAGGCATGGATATGGTACGCAATACTGTTGGGGGTCACTCCCCAGGGTGGTAAACACTGTCAGAGGCCAAACCTGAAGCACACTCCACAGATATCAGAAAGGTTGCTATGATGGAGCTCAATCAGCAAACTGTGCTTAACGTAGGAATTGCTGTCTGCCAGTAATCATAGCAAACGTTTGATAGCTGTGTACCGTATTCCCAGCTGTAGGGTGGCATTGCTAAGGTATGCAAGTGCTAGTATTGGGAGATGCACGCAGGGCCCAATGTCCTGCATCTCCAGGAGGCATTGGCTAATGGAGCCTGTGGGTGTGGGTGTGTCTGCCCCTGTTGACTGCTGCTTTACGGCAGAGGTTCCCAACTCCAGTCCTGGTGTGCCAAACACTGTTTGGGTTTTCATGCTGTCCCTCATGAATATGCATGAGATACATCTGCATACCATGGAGGTGGTGCATAGATATGCAGCATAGGCATCTTTATTAGAGGCAGCATGGAACCTGAATGGTGTTTGGCCCTCCAGGACTGCATTTTGGAGACTCTGCTCTAGGTAATATGCCTGTTTATGGTGTCTTTGCTCTGTAGGGTAAAATGTAGGTGTTTTGGGCTTGTTTACGTCATCTGCAATAAAGGCTCTGTCTGTATTAGCACGTTGTAGTAGTGGGTAAAATATGGGGACTGGGTTGGCAGGCACCATAGCTTTGACTTGAACCTGTGACTTTCCGCCTCCAAACATACTGGTTGTGTGTACAGCACCACCGTGTTGTCACAGAGACAGTGCATTTCCTGGTGATGCCATGACTGTTTGTCCAGCAGGGCCTGTCTGTTGCAGTGCATGGCACCCATCTACACAGGGCTAGGCCATGGTCTGCTCTGGGCAGCTGCCACTGCCCCCGTCCACCACCAGTACCCCTCTGCCACCATGCTGACATGGCCTTATATTGGAGACAGCATAAAACCTGAATGATTTGTGGCCCTCCAGGACTGCATTTGGGGGACTCTGCTCTAGGTATTGCGCATGTTTCTGGTGTCTGTGCTCGGTGGGGTAAAATATAGGCGTTTGAACCATGCGTATGTTCTCTGCAATAAAGGTTACTATCACAGTTTAGTATTGGGTAAAATATGGGGATTGGATTGGCAGTAGCCCCAGCTGGGACATGAACTTGTGACCTTCTGCTTCTGAACACACTGGCTGTGTTCACCGCACCACACTGTGCCACACAGACAGTGCAGTCCCTGGAGATACCATGGTTGTTTGTCAGACAGAGCCTGTCTGTTGCAGTGCATGGCACCCATCTACACAGGGCTAGGCCATGGTCGGCTCTGGGCAGCTGCCACTGCCCCCCTCCACCTCCAGTACCCCTGTGCCACCATGCTGACATGCCCTTCTGCTGGTGGTGCTGGTGGTGTGCAGTCTCAAGCCATCCAGTATGCAGGTAGGTGGCTACCTATGGTGCATGTTGTGAGGTAGGGGTGCCTGCATAAGCGTCCACGCTTCCCCCCAACACCGCCTGCCAATGTTCTGGGCCCTAGGTGTACCTGCTGGGTACTATCCCCTGTGACACTGTGATAAACACTCTTGTGCCCATGTTGGGCCCTCATCAGTTGCTGTCTGGCTGCTGTTCAGTTTCAGCACTCCTAAGTGCCACCTAGGTATCTGCCTAGTCCGCACTGTGCCCCAGCTGCACCACAGCATGTGCCGCCTGCAGCCCTCTGTATCCCCTTTCCCAGCATCTGTCCAGTTGCCCATTCCAACATGCCCGCCCTGCTGTTGTGGAACATGTGCATGCCATAGGTAACCTGTCCAATGGAGAGGAAAACCCTGATCAGTGCTATTTCACTGTGGGATCATTCACCTTGTATGGGGACGGAGCGTAGACCCTTCCAAAATTCATATTTATTTTTTGGGGTTTTCTTGGGAGTGTTTTTTGATGTTTCCCATTACTATCACTATTGCCCAGCTTGATTATGATTTTTTTTTTTGGGGTCCTTTTCAATGTTTATTTGCACTTTTGTTCCGTGCACATGTATCACACTTATCACTTTTTTGTAGGTTTCCCTGGTTCTGCTGTACATTGCTGACAGAAATGGTTTCTTTTCCCTTTAAATCAGCTCTAACGCGAGGTTTTCACTTGCGTTAGTTTTGGCCTCGAATTTCACATCGTTAGTGTGTGGGGAGCCTCTCCCCTCCCACTCTCCATCCATTGACCCCTTCTCTCCACCCCTGGGGAGCCTTCCTCCGCCCTCCGGGAGCCTTTCCACACCTTCAGTGCTCGTTTGCACCGCTGCGTGCGTGAGCGTGCACTAAAGTGCATTTTTGCCCCATAAAGCATCATTAGCGCGCGCTAAGGTACCTTAGCGTGCGCTAATTGCACAGTTCGCACGTTAAGAAGGTTTAGTAAACATACCCCAAAGTGTCCAGAAAGCACAAGTGGCTTCAAAGCTCCTGACAAAGTGACAGAGTTAGCTCCCTCAATTTCAATAGATGGATTAACTTCCTCAAGTTTAAGGGAGTAACATCCTAATGGTGTCAATATATTAACTGCAGATACACCTAAAGACTCCTTGTTAGTATCCCGTGAGGCTTCTATTTCCACTTCTATAACTCCCAACACCAAAACATTCAACCTGTTCAAAGCAGCTGATTTTTGAGGGGGCAGGGTGTGTGAGATTGGACTCAGGAGGGTCTTTTTCACTGCCAACTCTTTACTCGCTTCAAGTAAGATAATAAAGGAATTCATTGAACTTTAACAGCCAATATGGAGGATTACTTTTCATTATGTTTTCCTTTCCTTTTGCTCCTCGAAAGATGGCATAGCTGCTATTTTAAAGAGTGATGATGCCCTGGGAACAATGTCACCTGCGCAACAAGGGGGGGGGGGGCATGCACCAAGGAATCCTCCTCTTCCTCCCTCTGACACTCAGGTACTTTCTTATTTGCTCTCTCCCCATCTCAATGAAGCACAACTGACATGCTGGTGCATGCCACTGGCATATATGTTCTAGCTTTTCTAATACCAGTTCTTAGACATCAACAGCAATTTACACTTGTAGATGTGCCTTTTACAGATGCAAATGGCTCCTAGCCCCTCTAAGATCACCCCGTAATCTTAATGCTGACATGTGCACCTGGAAATAGAGGACAAGGACAATATGGAGTAGTCAGAAAAGGCATGAA
Source organism: Ichthyophis bannanicus (assembly GCA_033557465.1). NCBI lineage: Eukaryota > Metazoa > Chordata > Amphibia > Gymnophiona > Ichthyophiidae > Ichthyophis > Ichthyophis bannanicus. Next base: position 360,851,695 of record CM066039.1, read on the forward strand.
ATATTTTAGCCGCTGTCATATCCCCTCTCATCCAGCTAGTGTGCTGATGAAATCTGCAGACAACACACAATTATTCAAAGTTGTTAAATCACAAAAGGGTTCTCAAAAATTGCAAGAGGACCTTGAGAAATTGCAAGACTGGACATCCACAAGGCAGATAAAATTTAATGTGGACAAGTGCAAAACTATACACTTAGGAGGTCTTTCTAAAAGGCTTAGCCATGATGTAGGATGTCTGAAGACGTGCACCTGAACTCATGGAGATGTCATTCCACAAATGACGTTTACAGACGTCTTTGGTGCAGACATCTTTGATGAGGAGTCATGGTGGAGGCAATCCAGGGAGGTGCTATGGGCTTACACATCTCTGTTTGAATTCAGAATGATGGCGACGTCTGCAGGCATGCTCTTGTTTATATCTACTACAGGCGTGAATAGGCATCAGAAAAGTGCTTGTTTTGGCCTTAAAACATTCAGAGAGTGTAGAGAAGATGGAAAGTTAAGTGACTAATCTCAGATCACAAAGGCCCACACTGGGATTTTATCCCTGACCACTCCACACCACACCTTTTACCATCAAGCTATTAGACGTCCACATTCTGAGTTGCTATTCCAGGGACGTCTATGTAGGTGTCTCTATAGACGTCCATATCAGGCATGTCCATGTTTCTGAAATCATGCCCGAACTTGCACATGCCTTCAGTTTTTTCAGTCTTTCTGGTTTTGACCTCCCAGATTGCATTTGGATGTTCCAATGTAAAATGTTCCTTTTAGGGAAGAACAACCAAAACTATAGCTAACGATGTAAGATTCCACATTAGAAGTCAGCACCCACGAAAAGGATCTAGGTATCATTGTGGATAATACGCTGAAATCCTCTGCTCAGTGGCCTAGAAAGTTAATAAAATAACTAGGAATTATAAGGAAAGGACAGGACAATAAAACAAAGGATATCATAATGCCTCTTTATCACTCTATGGTATGGCTGCAACTTGCAGATTGCATGCAGTTCTCGTTGTTGCACCTAAAAAAAGATATAGCAGAAATGGAAAGGTACTGAGGAGGGCAATCAAAATGATAAAGGCAATGAAAGGATACCTCTATAAGGTAAAACTTAAAAGGTTAAGGCTCTTCAGCTTGGAGAAGAGAAGGCTGATGGGAGATATGATAAAGATCAATAAAATAATAAATAGAGTGGAAAGAAAACACATGAATCAGCTGTTTACTTCTTCAAAAAGTATGAAGACTAGAGGACATGCAATTTAAGACCAATCAGAGAAAATATTTTTTCCCTCAACACATAATTAAGCTCTGGGATTTGTTGCTGGAGGATAAAGTGAAAGCTATTGGTGTAGCTGGGTTTAAAAAGAGTTTTGACAAGATCCTGGAAGAAACGTCCATAAACCATTATTAAAGTGGACTGTCTACCTTTTGGGATCCTTCCAGGCAGGGGCAGCTCTATAATGAGGCCAAGTGAGACGGTGGCCTCAGTCGGCAAATTTTTGGGGGCGGCAAAAATTGCCCCCAAAAAGACCACCAAAACCCCCCCCAAAAAAACAAAACAAAAAAAAACCCCACCCTGATCAGAGGAGCTGCTGCTGCTGCTGCTGCCGTGGCAGCAGCAGCAGAATGAAGTGCCCCACAGCCCCCCGCCTCCCCGGCAGAGCCCTGCCTTGTATTTCCTTCAGCACCGGCTGATTTTCAGAGCCACAAAGTGAGAGTTTCCCTTTCTCATGGCTCTGTTAAAGCTGAGCCTGCTGGCTCTGATGGGAAGACAGCATTTCCTGTTTCCCATAAGCACCTGCGGGCTCAACTAACAGAGTCATGGGAAAGGGAAACTCTCCCTTTGCGGCTCTAAAAAGCAGCCGACGCAGAGTGAAATACAAGGCAGGGCTCTGCCGGGGAGGCGGGGGGCTGCGGGGCACTTAATTCTGCTGCTACCATGGCAGCAGCAGCAGCGGCAGTGGCTCCTCTGATCTTTTTTTTTTTTTTTTTTTTAATTTCCCTTCAGAAGGTCTGGCTCAGCTGGGCTGGGCTGTGCTTGGGGAGGGGGTAGCACTAGACATTGTAATGGGTTGATGGAGGGAGGGCTAGGAATAGAAATGGGATGATGGGGGGGCTAGGACTGGTAATGGGCTGATTGGTGGGGTTAGGCCTGGAAATGGGCTGATTAGGGGGGCTAGGACAGGAAATGGGCTGATAGGGGGGCTAGGACTAGAAATTGACTTATTGGGGGGGTTAGGACTGAATGGGCTGATGAGGGGCTAGGACTAGAGTGGTTTGATAAGGGGGATAAAACTGAAAATGGGCTGGGATTGGAAATGGACTAATGGGGGAGGGGAGGAGAGTGCTGCTGGCCCTGGAAGAAAACTAGGGGCTAGGGCTACAAATGGACTGATGCGGGGGTATGGGAGAATAGGACTGGAAGGGAGCGGATACTGAGAGGGTCTGCCAGTGGAAGAAGGGGGCAGGAAGGGAGCTGACACGGGGAAGGTGGTGGCTGGAAAGGAGCTGATATGGCAGGGGAAGGAGGGGGTTGGAATGGAGCTGACACCTGGGATGTACTGAAGGGGGATTGGACGGGAGCTGACACTTGGGGATGGGAGTGGTAGGTGGCTGGGTAATGGGGAGGAGGCTGGAAGAGAGTTGACATGTGCGAATGGCACTGGAAGGGGGATGGACAGAGGGTAGGGTGACTGGAAGGGAGCTGACTGGGGGGGGGGGTATGGCACTGAGAATGGACGTAAACTGATACCTGGGATGGTATTTGGACTAGAAGGGGCTGGACAGTGAGGAAGGAAGGGGGCTGGAAGGGAATGGACACCAATGGCAGTCATGGGAATACAAGGCGGTTGACATTGGAAGATACTGGGAAGGGAGGACTGGAAAGGGGGCTGATACTGGGGAGGGTTACTGGAATTGGAAATGGGCTGATGGAAGAAAGTGAAGAAAACAAAAGAAGAGATAAGAAATGGCAGATGGACCATGGACCATAGACCACAGAAAGAGAGCTAAGAGAAGACAGGAAAGCAGAAGCCTCAGATAGGGACCATCATGATCAGAGAATAAAATGGTCAGACAATAAAGGTAGAAAAAATAATTTTATTTAATTTTAGTGATTTGACTTGGATTGTGCTATCTTTATATTTTACACAGTATGGGGTAACTGCATTTCTTATTTATCTGATGTTGCACTGCATGCAAAGTCTGGCTTCTCGGGGTTTCAGTTTAAATTTTGTCTACATATTTTTATTTTTACTTTAGATTGTGGTTACTTATTCTGTACTTGGTGAAGGTCTGTGTTCTGAGCGTGTGACTGAGGTCAGGTGTTCTGTTATCATGGAGTTTGTCCATAAATATCTATACTGTACTGTAGTAATTTGACTTGTCCAGCTTTTCAAATAGGTATATGGATGTTCCAGGGCCCACTAAAGTATTTACAGTGACCTTTTTTACATGGGTTCCTTATGTGAGTTTTGGAAGTTGGTGATGATATGGTATGATATGGTGTCACCACCAGGTGGGCAGGCTGTTGCCTAGGGCTAGCAGGTCTGCATCCGATGGCAATTAAGTAGTTGTGCAACACGAGTGGTTGAAGGTAAAAGGATTTATTTCCCCTCCCGGGGTCGGATTATTCAAATAAACATAACACAGTGCTCAAAACAAATAAGCCATGCTTTCTGGCAAAACATAAAGGAAAGTAGAACAGCTTCTTCTTGCTTCAAAGTAAATGGTCAAAGTTAAACATTCAAACGCAGCACATAGTTTCACTATGAGCAAAACAGCATTCTTCAGTTGTAGTGCTTGCCTTACACACTACACAGCCCTGACTAACACAGAGACATCACTTTATCAGATAAAATCAATGTGCAGTCCATTGGGTCACCATTAAATGAACACTCACTGAGTGTATCAATTACACAGGTACACTACCAAAAAACTGCCTCCAGTTTTGCAACTGATTCCTATAGATTTTGGGGTGCTGAATCCAGGAAAAATAGCCAAAATGTTCCATCACGTCACGTTTTCTTGCAAAATTAGATTTCTTACCCATATAAGGAATGTTCACATAATTTCTTTTTAGCCGACTGCAGTTTATTTTCTTGGCCCAAAATAGAGGTTGTAATGGTTAACTAACTAGAAACACTCCCTCATGATATTTTAGAGTGTTTTGTATTCATTTTATACATTAACAGGACAATTGGGAGGCGGGGGGCTAAATCCAGTACTCGCGCTGGCGCATGTTCTTTCCTGTTCGCCTCGCCTCGTTCGCTCGCTCAAACACGGTGGTTGCGACATGAACGTTCCTGTCAAATTTCAGTTTCTTGCAAGTTCATTATTACCTTTTGTTTGCTCAGTCGTAATCCAGCTTTATTCCGAAGTGGTTCACTACAGTTGTAGTTTGCAGTGCTGTGTATTTGTGATGGCTCACAGAGCCAGAGGTTGCGTCAACTCTCCGGACAGTTTTTGTTTTATTTGTGGGGAATATACCGTGAAAAAGCGGCAGAGGAACATTTCTGCATTTATTAAAAAAGTATATTTCGCCTATTTCGGTTTGAAGTTAGGCGATCAAGACAAACCGTGGGCTCCTCACAAAGTGTGCAAGACATGTGAGGAAGATCTACGCTTATGGATGAAAGGTAAAAAACAAGCATTTCGTTTCGGAATACCTATGATGTGGCGTGAACAAAGAGACCACAGCAGTGACTGCTATTTTTGCTCTTGCATTGTGAAGGGATACAACTTAAAAAATAAGAACGTAATAAGTTACCCCAACCTTCCCTCAGCAATTAGGCCTATGCCTCATAGCAACGAAGTACCTGTGCCTGAACCACCAAAATCTTTGGATCATATTTGTGTGGACGGTTCTGATCATGATGAGACTCATCAGATGGCTTTTCCCGATGAGTCCAGTACTTCCGAGTTTGAAACTGAACCAGATCCGAAACCTGAACTTTTCTCTCAAGCTGAATTGAATGATTTAGTCCGGGATTTAGGACTCCCAAAAGATGCTGCCCAACTGCTAGGTTCTCGGCTTAAACAGAAAAATCTATTGTCACCAGGAACAACTTTTTATTGGTACCGCAACCGCGAGACACAATTTTTGAAGTATTTCAGCAAAGAGGAAGATTTGGTATTTTGCAACGATATATACGGAGTGATGGAAAAGTTTAAACTCAGTATGATCCTGCTGAATGGCGGCTGTTCATTGATTCGTCAAAAGACAGCATAAAAGGTGTTCTTCTTCATAATGGCAACACATTCACTTCAGTTCCTATTGCTCACTCTGTTATTCTCCAAGAAAAATACGAGAATTTGGCCCTGATTCTTCAGAAGATTCGTTATGATGAGCATAAGTGGATGATTTGTGGAGACTTTAAAATTCTATCCATGCTATTAGGGCAGCAATCCGGTTTCACCAAATATCCCTGCTTCCTTTGCTTGTGGGATAGCCGGGCCCGCGACCTACACTGGGGGAAAAAAGACTGGCCAATTCGGGAGTATTTGAGACCGGGTGAGAAAAATGTTCTTCATGAGAGCTTGGTACCTCGTGATAAAATTCTATTACCACCTCTCCACATTAAGTTGGGTCTCATTAAGCAATTCATCAAGTCCCTTCCAAAAGATGGTGAGTGCTTTCGGTACCTTTGCTCAAAGTTCCCCCGACTTTCTGAAGCAAAGCTAAAGGAAGGAGTGTTTGTTGGCCCTGATATAAGGAAACTCATTTCAGATGGAGCATTCGCTGAAACGATGTCTGAGAAGGAAAAAGAAGCCTGGGATTCCTTCAAGGATGTTGTTCTCAAATTCTTGGGGAACAGGCGGGATGAGAACTATAAGGATATTGTTGCCAGGATGCTCAATACCTTCAAAGAACAAGGCTGTAACATGAGCCTGAAAGTCCATTTCTTGCACTCCCATGTGAACTACTTTCCCGAAAACCTGGGGGCGTACAGTGAAGAACAAGGTGAAAGGTTTCACCAGGACATCAAGGACGCAGAGAGAAGGTACCAAGGAAGATGGAACACCACTATGATGGCTGATTTCTGCTGGTTGCTGCTGCGGGAAACCCCAGATGAAAAATATGCCAAGCAGCGCACCAAGAGAAGCATTCGGGGGAAGAAGAAACGGGCCCACCAGGAGATTGATTGACCCAAGAATGACTTTAAAATCTAAACTGTGTTGACAAATATCGTGTTTTTACTAAACTTTGAAATAAAAATTTGCTAGTTATTACCACAGTGTCGGATCTCATTTATTAGAATTTTATTTTCACACCATCGGGTGTTTGTCTTCATGTATTGCAATGGTGCGGTTTGCGTTTTCTATTCTTACATACATACCTGTACAACATTTTTTGCACATTTCTTTGCTTTGCTTTGTGTCTAACCTCACTCTTATATGCTCAATGTTTGTGCACATGTATGTGGCTGTTTTAAGTGCAGACAATTTTGCTACCATCACAGTGTGTTTTGTTGACATAACTCTATTCTTATGTGCTGCCTTGTTACAATTTTCTTTATTCTTATTTGAATAACTACTAAACAATTAGTATAAAGAATTCATCCAAGAAACTTTTATCTCGATCGCACTCAATCTGAAACGTTCACCTCAAACAGCTAACCCAATGTAGCAAAAAATCTGTACGTGATGGAGCAAATTGGTTACCAGATTTGGATTCAGCGCACCAAAAAACGTAAAAATCAATCGAAACATTAGAGGCAGTTTAAAAAAAAAATTTTTTAGTGTACCTGTGTTATCATAGGCTCCTGTATAAATTCAGAATTATCCGGCTTCTCTTTATCCGAATACCTCTGCAAGTTCCCCTGTAACGTGCCGTCACAGTGTCTCTCTGTGCAACTCCCTCTAGGGCTGGAATACCAGCTACCGTATTCCTCAGTGTCTGGGAGAGAGGGAAGCCACCATTCAGGGTTTCTATAGTCCCACTTCTTGTATGAGGTTCTCCCCCTGGAAAGCTTACTGGCTCTATCTTCAGGCTTTAATACTTCTCCCCTCCTAATACCAGGTTTCAGCCTGCGGGGGTTTTCTTTGAGGCTTAGGAACTTCTAGGATATCTTACTCAGACATGCACACATCCTCAGGGAAATACCTTTCTCTCTCTGGAGGTGGTAAATGCTCTCTCTTCAGCTCTGTGCTTAAATCCCTCGGCTGGGTGTTAAAGCCCTGCCCCCACCTAGGATTTTCTGCACGAGGCTTCTCAGCATTAACCCTGTAGGTATTTCTTTTATCTACAAACTTAAACTTCCCACCAGAATCATTCTTCAGGCTACAGCTCTCAGATACATACTGTTTGTCTTTAGGCTTCCAATCACTCCGGTTGGAACGTTGCCTCTGAGCTCCAAAGGGTTTGCAATCAGCAGAACATTCACACCTGTTCTCTGCCCTTACTAGCTGCTTCCTCCTGTAGGACTCTGGGTAGTTTCTGTGGTGAACTCTTCCTGGTTCTGACTCTGACTCACGTCCTGGGTCAAAGTCTGAAACTCCTCCTTCTTCCTCTAGGTCAGCTGGTTCAGGTAAGACAGCCTGTTCTCCTAGTTCTCTCAGTTCTCCCCGTTCTGCCAGTTCTAACTCTGTATTTCCTGCATAGCTCTTATAGTGGCTATAAGCTCTTCCCCTTTCCAGGTGCAAGCTATTAGGAACTGGGGAATGTTTCTCAGATGGGCGTGCTTTCAAACCTCGTGGCTGAGTTTGTTTTTGTCGTCCCTGACAACAGCTGCTCACATGGCCTGCCTGCCTGTCAGCTTCAGGACTAGAATTCAGTGAATCCTGTGTTTTTAAGGTAGAGAATGGAACTTCCTCATCACAATGGTATGGTATGGTATGGTAGATGTGCTCTTTGTTGTAGGGTTTTGTATGAGTTCACAATATACTTGGTACTGGAGAATGTTTGTTGTTAGTGAGATGATCAAAATCAGATTTATTTTTAAGATACTGAGTTCTGTGGGTGAATGTCCTGGTTCTGCTCTGCACCCACTGTGGATGCAAAATATATGTTGAAAAAGAAAAAGCAAAAACCATAACGCAGTTTATAACAACAAAATAAAAATGAGTTATAATTTGGTTTTATAAACTGTGCTGTTGGTTCTCGCTCTCTTTTAGTTCCTTGGTGTGCAAAGATCTTGCACTTCCTCCATATAACCTAATTGGCTTTTTGGTTTGGTTCAGTCCCTGATTGGAGCTCTGAAAAAGCCCCCGCACACCTCTACAGGGGGGGGGGGGGTGGAGAGGGGGGCGGGGCGCCATCGCCTTTGGCTCAGTCAGAAGATTGCCTTGAGCCGCCCCTGCTTCCAGGTACTTGTGACCTGCATTGGTCCCTGTTGATGGACCTTTGGCTTGACTCAGCATGGCAAATCTTATGTTCTTATATTTTTTTTCTTCTCCATACTGAATACCTTTATCTGTTTAATGTTTCTTCAAAAGGCAGCCATTTTCTTCACGTTATTATTTTGACTTAACTTCTCTGTACCTTTTCTATTTCTGCTGTCTTTTAGAGATGGGGAGACCAGAACTGCACAGTACTAAAGATGCAATGCCAACTTTTTTGTTTGAAGCAGATTTCAGGAGTAAAACTAAGGGTGTATTCTTCTTGTACTGGAAAAGCAACTTGTGCAGCGGACAGTGCCTCTCTTCTAGAAATCAATCTTCCATGCCTTTGTAGATTTAGCTGTTTACCAGCTCATTTAATAACCATATCAAGTCCACAAAAACAAGTTATGTAAAATAAACAGCCAAATGAAATGCAATAATCCATTGCCCACCTCCTCACTGTTCCTCAAATTTTATATAAATTAACAATGTGTTTATTGCATTCCTTTGAACAACAACTCTGCAGATTTCTCTTGTCAAGCAAATGTTGCATTCTGCCCTAATAGGCCTTGCATTCTTCCCCAACCCATAATTGAACAAAGTGGACTTAATTTGAATTAAACTGTCAAAAATCTTCCACTTAAATTGATTTATCCACCTTCTCTGCTGCAAACGCTTCATTTCTGTACAATAAGGAGTGTGCCGTGATGGATGGTATAGCAATGAATGGGAAATTTGCTGCGCTATCTATTAAACACAACTCATGTATGCAAAATAGAAAGTGTGGGTTTGTGAATATTAAATAAAAATTATATTTTCTGCCATTTCTCCAGTGTAGGATGGATTAGTTATTTCGGGTAAGTGAAGACAATGTCTGTCCACTTATCAGTGCATAATGCAGGCAGGAAGGCAAGCACTTTTGTATGTGTGTCAGTATGCATTCACTTGTGTATAATACAGCTCTCTTTTAACTCACACTTTTTGCATATTGGTTAATTCTTTACAGCTGAGAGGAAGCAGAGAGTAATAAAATAGCTATGCTGCTGCTGTGGTAGTGTGAGGCCAGACACTCCAGGGAGATGGCTCATAACCAGGCTGCTGGTGGGGGAGGGATCAGCCAGATGGGGTGGGGGAGCCAAGGGATTAAAGGGCAGGGGCCAAAGGTGCGGCCCCCTCTGCACCGGGAAGCAAGTCTACTTACATGTTGACTTTCACAGGCCGCTTGTTGCTTCCTGCCTTGAACCCAAGGTGCGATCATCTGTGACTGAGCTGCTGGCTATAGCGAGTGAGAAGAGGCCAGAAGGGAGCACGCGGCAGAGGTGGAGAGCAGGTTGACAATGAGACATGGGTGGTGGAGTGCTGTACAGTGCGGCGTTCCCCTGGTGACGGACCCCATGGGGCCATAACATCCGGAGCAGCGGAGAGCTGTGGTAGGGATTGCAAAGCAGGAAGCTGGGGACACTTGCTACTCAGGCATCCAACACCCCATCCCACCACAGATCAAATTGCACATTTGAAAGTGCTCTGGGCCAGCGAAAGTGGCACTATAGATCCTGGCTGCAAACGGCTGAGGAGGACAGAGAGGAGCATGTCGGATTAGCTGGAGTCTGGTAGGACCAGATGACTTGGGAGAAGCAGTGGCACGATGCAGGTACTGCAGTAGACATTATCAGGGGAAGCTGAAACTGAGAACATATGCCACATACCCGGGCATTCATGCAGGTGCTACATTGGCAAGTGGCAGTAAAGTGCATACCCTGGCTCGAGCTGTTATCATATCTCACATTGGTCTTAAAGGGGCACAGCGCATCAGGACTTGCAGGGTTGTTTGGCCAGAGTTGCCTAGTTGTAAAGCACAAAACATATGCCGAGATTAAAACAAACCTTAAAGTGAAGCGATTTACTTATTTTTTGTCGGAGCAGCTACCACAGAGAGGGGAAAGAAACCACCCCAAACCGCTGTAGCCAGTCCATTTTAATCAAGTGTAACTTAAAATAACTTATTATAAGTGCTTAAAAAATACACTTATCTGGATTCAATAGTGATATCAAACACCCAAATGTAGCTTAGAAAAGCAGGCCAAGAAGACTAGTCCGACAGCATCAGGAGCGACGTGTCACGTTTCGGGGACAAAGACAGAGCCCCTGCATCAGGTCCCAGCCTTGTCTAGCCAGAATAGCCTTAAAGAGCGTCTTCAAACAAACGGTTTCTTATCATGAAGAGGTGTAAAGTGCCCGGATGAGAGCCAGCCCCCCAAAAAACAAAGAAGCCAATCAGAGCAAAGGGGAGGGAGGAGCACCACTCAGCGCCACCCTCTCACAGCTGATCGAAACTGATCGGCCCACAAAACATTCAGTGCTGAAACATCCATTATTAAAAGTCAAAGGATGGTATGCCAGTCTATTTGTTGATTCAATCCCAAAGGGGCCACAGTCTTTAAACGATGAATCCAGCGCTGTTCCAGTAGTTATAAAACTTGAAGCCGATTTCCCCCTCGCGGGTTAAGTGGGACAAAATCCAGGATGCGCCAGTGAAGATCAGTAAAACAATGGGAAGCTGTCATACAATGATCAACCAGTGGAGCGGACAGATTACGTGTCCGTAAACGGGACGCATGTTCCCCTAATCGCAATTTGAAAGATCTTGAAGTGCGTCCCACATAATAAAGATCGCAGGGACAGACTATCAAGTATACAACAAAAGATGACAAGCAATCAGTTCTCCACCGAGTAGTATAAAGTCTACAGGTATGCTGATCACGAAACTCCAACCAATGTATTAGAACAATAAATACATGATCCACAGGAAAAATGACCAGCTGAATCATGAAACCGTGGTGGACGATCTTCAAAAGGGACAGTTCGCACAATGAAATCCCGCAAATTTGTACCACGAGTGTAGGCTATACGTAAACTCCTACGAAAGCAGGGATGAAGAGCCAACACTGGCCAAAATCTATGTAAGATGTCAACTACATCCCTTGAACCACAGAGGTAAGGGAGAATCCCAGTAACTTGTACAGGCTGATCTTGTAGAGAAGGAGGAGTTGTGAACAACCATTTACGATGAATATTGCTGGCACGTTTTCTAGCAAGGCGAACCACTGTTGTTGGATAACCCCTGGACAGCCAACGTAAACTTAAATCTTTCGCAGCCCGCTTATAATCAACATTGTTGGAGCAGATCTGGCGGAGCCGAAGAAATTGGCCGAAGGGTAAACCCCTCCTAAGTGCTGGTGGATGAAAGCTATTAAATCTCAAAAGGGTATTTCTTTGGACCGATTTGCGATATAAAGAAGTGCAAAAACCAGTGTCAGACAGCACTATCTGAACATCCAGAAATTGAATACTAACCACATCCATCTGAGCAGTGAATTGGATATTATGTTTGAATGAATTCAAAGATGTCAAAAAAGTGTGCAAATCTGCTAGCGTCCCGTCCAAAGAAAAAAGATATCATCCAAAAAACGTCGCCAAAACGGGATATTCTGAAATCTGGATCTGCTCCAACAATGTTGATTATAAGCGGGCTGCGACAGATTTAAGTTTACGTTTGCTGTCCAGGGGTTATCCAACAACAGTGGTTCGCCTTGCTAGAAAACGTGCCAGCAATATTCATTGTGAATGGTTGTTCACAACTCCTCCTTCTCTACAAGATCAGCCTGTACAAGTTACTGGGATTCTCCCTTACCTCTGTGGTTAAAGGGATGTAGTTGACATCTTACATAGATTTTGGCCAGTGTTGGCTCTTCATCCCTGCTTTCGTAAGAGTTTACGTATAGCCTACACTCGTGGTACAAATTTGCGGGATTTCATTGTGCGAACTGTCCCTTTTGAAGATCGTCCACCATGGTTTCATGATTCAGCTGGTCATTTTTCCTGTGGATCATGTATTTATTGTTCTAATACATTGGTTGGAGTTTCGTGGACAGATCAGCATACCGGTAGACTTTATACTACTCGGTGGAGAACTGATTGCTTGTCATCTTTTGTTGTATACTTGATAGTCTGTCCTTGCGATCTTTATTATGTGGGACGCACTTCAAGATCTTTCAAATTGTGATTAGGGGAACATGCGTCCCGTTTACGGACACGTAATCTGTCCGCTCCACTGGTTGATCATTGTATGACAGCTTCCCATTGTTTTACTGATCTTCACTGGCGCATCCTGGATTTTGTCCCACTTAACCCGCGAGGGGGAAATCGGCTTCAAGTTTTATAACTACTGGAACAGCGCTGGATTCATCGTTTAAAGACTGTGGCCCCTTTGGGATTGAATCAACAAATAGACTGGCATACCATCCTTTGACTTTTAATAATGGATGTTTCAGCATTGGATGTTTTGTGGGCCGATCAGTTTCGATCAGCTGTGAGAGGTTGGCGCTGAGTGTGCTCCTCCCTCCCCTTTGCTCTGATTGGCTTCTTTGTTTTTTGGGGGGCTGGCTCTCATCCGGGCACTTTACACCTCTTCATGATAAGAAACCGTTTGTTTGAAGACGCTCTTTAAGACTATTCTGGCTAGACAAGGCTGGGACCTGATGCAGGGGCTCTGTCTTTGACCCCGAAATGTGACACGTCGCTCCTGATGCTGTCGGACTAGTCTTCTTGGCCTGCTTTTCTAAGCTACATTTGGGTGTTTGATATCACCATTGAATCCAGATAAGTGTATTTTTTAAGCACTTATAATAAGTTATTTTAAGTTACACTTGATTAAAATGGACTGGCTACAGCGGTTTGGGGTGGTTTCTTTCCCCTCTCTGTGGTAGCTGCTCCGACAAAAAATAAGTTAATCGCTTCACTTTAAGGTTTGTTTTAATCTCGGCATATGTTTTGTGATTTGTTTACCGGGATTGGGTATATTTAGTTTTTAGTTGTAAAGCACTGCATTGTTAATCCAGAGATCGAGGGAGGAGTGGCCTAGTGGTTGGGACAAGGTACTACAGGCCAGAAGGTTGGTGGTTCAAATCCCACTAGAGGACAGCAACCTTGGGCCGGAAGGACTGGGGTTTCTAGTCCCACTGGTGCTCCTTGTGGTCTTGGGCAAGCCACTTAACCCTCCATTGCCCATGTTCCCTGTAAGTATTAGTGTATGTGTCTCATATCCCCTTGTGTTCAATGTATCCCCCAACCGCTTTGACCCAGTGAAAAGCGGGATATAAATGCAGCTAAATAAATAAAATAAAATAAATAAATCAGGGGCCAGTTCACTTCCACTGGCACTCCTTGCAGCCTTGGGTAAGTCTTTAACCTGCCCCCCCCCCCCTAGTTTGTGAGAGTGAACATCGAAATGAGGCATGTGGGAAAGAAAAATGGAGGACAGCAACATCCCACAAGTGGAAAAAGGAAGGCCAGTGGGGCAAAAGACATGGGTCAAGCAAAAATGAAACAGAGGACAGCAAAGGCACAGAAGTGGGGCAGCGAGGTGAGCCAGTCTGGAGTGGCATGGAATGCAGCTGGTGCAGCAGAGGCAAGCCTCTGGAGGTGGAAATATGTCAAGAGGGTTAAGTAGCACAAGTGGGTGCTGATCCGATGTGGATGACAGAAGGCGCAACAATGCAATGGGGCCTGACGGCACATGATGAGAGGAACCTGGTATGCATGACCTCGTGAACACGGTGAGGGTCATAACCACAGTCCACGGAGTGGAATGTGTACAGACTCTCCTGAGTTTGCTGGAGGATATGCAGTGCCCATTATGGGAGTGGATGAGGCCAGCAGAGCAACCAGCAGCTGGGGATGTGGGAATCGCCCCAGCATTGATCCCCGGGAGATCTGGACAGAAAAATCAGTACTCGCAACTATCAGATATGCTGACGGTGAATATGGAGTGGCAAGGGGGGGGGGCGGGAGGGACAGGTTGGGTATCAGGGGTGGCACAACTGGTGGGTGACGATGTGTGGGAGAGAGATATCAAAGGGAAGCTCAGCAGCAAGGCAGGAGGCAGCTGCCTATTCCACCAGGGGTAAACAATGAAGTAGGGAGGAAAAGGGTAACAGCAGCGGTGAAAGTATGGGGCAGGGGAGGGCAGGCTTGGTAGAGGGAGGTGAGGAGCAAGTGGGCATTCTGGGTCTGTTGAAGCAATTGGTATGCATGGTAGCCTAAGCCAGCGTGATCCTCAGCTCAGCTCAGGGAGGTCCGGGTGGCATGACACAAAGCATGGCCAGAGCAGGAGGTGGCTGCCCATGAGCCCACTCAGGAACCAGGACAATGGTCCAGGTAAGGACAACCAGGCAGGTTCAGCTGAGAAGGGGTTAAAGGGTGCTGGAAGCAATGTAGAGACTGGACTAAGGAACGGTGATGGGGTTCTGGTACCTAAAGCAAGGCCGGGTAGTACACCTGTCTCACTAGTGCACTCAATAGCCATGTGCCCCTGGCCCAGAAGGAGAAGATATGGAAAGGTGAATATATCAGTATATTCGCCTTGCTGGTCAGACAGACTGGGTGGGTTGTCATGGAAAATGCAAGCTGGCTAGTTGGAAGGCCGATAGCATCCCATGAATGATAGTGAGCTGGTGCGCAGCCTTCCATATATTAGCCAGTGTGATAAGTGAAAGACACCTGGAACTGTACAGGAGCCTATTTTTGCTATATCGTTTTTCTACCAGTCAGAATGGTTAACATACAACAATGTTTGAAATTATAGAAAACTTCTAATAGCAAATGGGATAGCAGATGATAGAGCCATGCACAGGAGGCTTTAAACAGCTAGAGGGTGGTATTAAACAGTAAGAAGGATAGCATTAAACAGAGGGTTTAAGGTACTGTCACCCTTATGGAGGCAGGTAGATTATTTAGCATTAGGAAGGGTGAGTGTGTGGTAGGCTGTCTTGTGAGGGTGTTGTTACAGTAGGCTTTAAGTTTGTCCAGGTACTGGTTCCACAGTTTTGGGTCCTTGGATTTTCTCCATAGGTGTTCAGTTTGGTAAAGTATACATTTTTGCTCTCTCAGATCAATGGAGTACCAGGGTGTTTGGTGGCACAATTTTGAGGTTGGAGCTTGCACAGGTGTGGTGGAGGCTGCAGAGATGACAGAGTATCACTTGTTGACCATAGCCTCCAGGTCAGTTTCCAATGGTCCTTCAAGGTAGGGCGTATTTTATGAAGGAATATCTGTTCATCAAAGGCAGAGAACTTTCTTGTGGTGGGGGTCATGGGACATGGGGGTAACTCAGGTGTGGGTGTGGCAGTGTGAATGATATGAGGTGGTAGTCAGACCAGGGGATGGAAATTATAGTTGGTGGTGCATATCGAGGTGCAGTTAGCAGGCTATTGGGGAGGAAAACCAGATCAAGGGTTCCTCCTTTGGAGTGAGTGGGGGTGGTTATGAGCTGCATGTAGTGCAGGTCATCCATTGCCTGAAGAAAAGTTGTGCTTTGGATGGTAGCGGCCGAGGGAGGTTCAGGTCCCCAAGGAGGACAAGGTGCCTTTGGTGGATGAATGCGAGCAGATGGTTTCAAGCAGTGTATCCAGCTCTTCGGCTTTGCTGAGAGGAACCATTTAGGCTAGGCAGATAGTGAAGTGTTGTTAGAGATCATGAGGATATCTTTATTTATTTATTTAATTTCTCTTCTATACCGCGCTATTCAACATCAGCGCGGTGTACATCCAACTGTGGCTTATACAATGCAGTCGTGACTGTATTGTATTTACAATAAAACAGGAAATATAACTTGGCTAGAAACTGGGATAACTGTCACATACATATTTACATTATCTACATTAATATACATTAATAGCTGTGCTGTGCGCAGTGCTTCTTACTTGAGGTTGCAGCCTTGGGCTGGCTGCACTCAGGTGTGCTAGGTATGCTGGTGTGGGGGTCTTGGTGCTTGGTGGACATTGCTGGCTGACCTATGGGGCTGTTGTCTGGGTAGTGCTGTATGAATGTGTGGCGTTTCAGCGCCTTCCTAAATTGGGTCAGATCAGTAATTGTTCGGATGGCCGTAGGGAGGGCATTCCAGCATCTAGGTGCGTAGATCATGAAGGCTCTATTAGATGTCATGTGGGTGCATTTTGTTGTTTCCTTAGGGATAATAAGTGTGTTAATAGCTGTGGATCTTCTGGACCTGTTAGGGGGTGTGAGATGGATTAACTCGGTGATGGATGTAGGGGGTTGATTGTTTATGACCTTGAAGGCCATTACTAGTATCTTAAAACATATTCTGCCTTGGACTGGTAGCCAGTGGAGTTTCTTTAGGGTTGGTGTGATGTGGTCTGTTCTTGAGACTCCGTATAGAACCCTGGCAGCTGCATTCATTGCCAGCTGAAGGGGGTTCCGTGATGTTTGCGGGAGGCCATATAGTATTGCATTGGCATAATCGAAATGTGGGATTATTAGTGCTTGGTAGATTGTTTGGAAATCTTCGGGGTCCAGCAAGGGTCATAGGTGTCGTAATGTCCGAATTTTGTGGTATATTTTCTTTACTGTGCTGTTTATGTGGGTTTTCATGTCTAGCTGTTGGTCTAGGGTGACACCTAGCTATCAGATTGTGGGTTTTGCTATCAGCTCAGCATTCTTCACCTTTAAGGAGGTGTGGGGGGGTGAAGCCTTGATTCCTCGTGATGAAGAGGACGTCTGTCTTGTTGTGGTTTATTCAGAGATTTTTAGTGTGGAGCCATTCGGCTATTGTGTTGAAACATCCAATCAGTGGGGAAAAGTCTGGCTGATCGGTTTCAAATGGCATGTAAAGTAGGACATCATCTGCGTAGACTAGGCAGTTGACGTTGAATGAGCGAATCAAGGAGCATATGGACTGCATATAAATGTTGAACATCAGTGCTGATAACGAGGACCCTTGTGGAACACCCTGTTTCTGTGGGAACAGTTCCAAGGTCATGGTGCCAGCTCTTACATGTTGCCATCTGTTGGTCAGGTAGGATTTGCACCAACCTAGTGCTGAGTCTTGTATTCCCTTTTCCTCGAGTCGTTCCAGAAGTATTTCGTGACTTACGGAGTCAAAAGCCACTGCGATATCCAAGAAGATCAGAGCGAACCCTTGTCGGATGTTGTCGATCCCAGAGATTATTGCATTGAATAAGGTGGTGAGGAGGGTTTCCACGCCATGTGCCTCCCTGAAACTGTGCCGAATTGAGTCCAAGGGGGCATGAGTCTCTATATGTTGTTGTAATTGGCATTGGACTACCTTTTCAATTATCTTGGCGAGCAGTGGGATGCTTGATATTTGTCTGAAGGATTCGACCTTCAGAGGGTCCAGTTTGTTATTTTTCAGCAGGGGTCTGATGGATGTATGCGTCAGCTTTTGTGGAAATGAACCGATTGAAAAGGATTGATCCATGAGTTTGTTGAGGAATTGGCTGAGGTCGTAATATAGTTTTTTGACCCAAAACACGGGGCAGGGGTCGTTTGGAGCGGTGGTGGTGTTGATGGAGGCGATGGTGTCTTCAATTTCTCTCTTTGACAAGGTGGTGAATTTGGTCAATGGTGTTGGGTGGGGTGGTTTGTGTAAGGGTATGTTGTTTGTGGGGGTTCTGGTCTTGTCGGTCTGTTGCATCTTTGATTGGAGGTATTCGGCATAGTCCTGAAGTTGTGGAATGAGTGGCTGCTCCGGGGCTGGTTCCCTTGTTAATGACTTCACTATATTGAAGAGGTCATGTGGTTTGCTCAGTGAGTGCTTTAGAATGTCTGTGTGGAATTGCTTCCTTCTTTCTATTATTGCTTCACGGTGCTTTCCTAGGTGTAGGTTATATGCATTCTGTGCTTCAGTGGATCTAGATTGGCGCCATCGTCTCTCTAGCTTGCGTAGGTGGAGGAGCGATGATCGCAGTTCGTTGGAGTACCATGGTGCTGGCTCGCGTCTCCTTGAGGGTTTGTTTGTGGTTGGAAGCTGAGCGCTGGTGCTGAGGCTATTGTCCCAACTAGCGATCATTTCCTTGAGGTTAGGGGCCATTGCGTTGAGAAGTGGAATGACTTTCTCCAGTATTTCTTCTTTGTCAAACGGTCAGAAGGACAATTATCTCTGCTGGTGTTGTTATGATCGTGGCACTGTGTGGTCATTTGGAAACTAATCAAGCTGTGGTCGGACCATGGTACTGGGGTTATGGACATCACCAGGTCATGGTTCAGTTTGACTGCTGCTTGTGGTGCGAAGACCAGGTCTGATTTGTTTCCTCTCACGTGGGTAGGTGCATTGACTAGTTGTGTGTATCCTAACCCATCGAGGGCTTCGAGGAAGGCTGTGGCTTGAGTATCTTGAAGAGTAGGCAGGTTAAAGTCACCTAATATCCAATTTGGGGATCATGACATACTGGTGTTGCAGGCAAGGTCAATTATTATCGAGAGGTCATCTGGAGAGGTGACCGGTGCTCGGTAGAGTAGGTTGATTGTGCAATGCTTGTTGGCTATGGTGATTGTGTCTAGGTGGGTTGAACTGGAGGTGTTAATCAATTGGAATTGTAACTCAGTTTTGGAGAGGATGAGTGTTCCACCACCTTTCAGGTTTGCTCTGTGGCAGGAGTTGTCGGCGCGCCCCCGTGTGGCCAGGCGGTTGCCTAGGGCTACAGGGGAGGCGCCGATTGTCCTTTGTTGAAATTAGCCCGATAGCATGTAGTTGTGTCCCCGAAAGGATTAGAGTCAAGTGCAAAGGTCGCAGGAAATATTTCTTTATTTTTAGAAACAAGGATTTCCTAACCGGTTCAATTCTTTGACATGAATTGATTGAAGTTGACCAAAACAAAATTCAGGATACTTCTCCAAATAACAGCACACAAGCCTATTATACAGTCCTTGGCTTGATACAGCTTTGAAACTTGCTTTCTGATAAAACTCTATATCAGCCAAGATGATGCAGCAATGTCAGCTGACAAGGCCAGTGGAAAGCTCAGGGGAGGAGTCCTCAGAGGAGGAAATATTCTCCAAGAGTTCATGGCTCAACTCTTCTCCTAGTAAGGAATCTATAAGGAGGAAAATCAGCACTAATAAGGTGAGCCCTTTACAACGTTTGAAAGGCTTATTCTGTTTCCTGGTCTCCAGGAGGCGCTATACAACCCTCTGTTATTTCACAGTAGGTGTAGCAAGACTTCCTGGCCCACCTAGATACTTTCACAAGCAATAGAATTCTTTTCCACTTATAACACAAACTTTCAGCACAGCTTCTTCCCAAGCAGCTTTAAACAGGACAGCTACTTTTAAAAGCACAGCTAAAAAGTAATGGGCTTTAAAATGTCCTTGTAAAAGAACTCCTGGTTTATTCCAGATGACCAACTTCCTTCAGTTCTTTTACTTAGCACGAGGTAACACAGATGCATTCAGTAATCAAGACCAGCTGGGTTTCTTTCTGCTTTCAAACCCTATTTGGTTCCTTTATACTTCTTTAGCACAGATTGCACAGCTTATTTCCATGTCTGAGACATTGTCTAAATCCACAGTGTCTCCCAAGTCCATATCCTCCACACTAGACTCTTCTTGGTAACTGTTTCCCCTGGTATCTTCCTGAGAAGCCTCACTAGCTTGCACAGCCTTTAGGAGCTTCTTCCAGGTACCCTTAACAGTGTGTGAGCTTGTGGGGGAAGGGCAGGAAAAACCCTCTTTGTCTAATAAGCCTTTCAAACGTGGATGCGGAGACTGCCTTCCGGCTGCTACCAATTCACCAGGTGGGTTTCCATTCTCTGGGTTTCCGCTTTAAGGGTCGCTACTACTTCGACAAATACCTCCTGATGGGATGCTCAGTGTCCTGCGCATTCTTTGAGGAATTTAGCTCTGCAATAAATGGATGGTGGAGAAGAAAATCAGTAAGGGTAATATCATATCATTACTTGGATGGTTTCCTGCTCTTGGCTAGCAACGAGCGGTACTATGACAGTAACCTGCAAGTGTTCCAGTGGAAAGCGAAGGAACTGAGAGTCCCACATGCACAGTGCAGTTGATCACCTCTGCTAAGAAGGTCACACTGAGGCAAATGTAGTCCATGATGGGGCTCTTGAATTTCACATGCAAGGTCGTGCTGATGCGCAGGGCCTTCATGCGGCATTTGGTGGACGCTACCAAGGGTATTTACAAGGGCCACCACTTCATCAGGGATGGCATGGCCATCCAGCAGGACCTGGCGGTTTAGTGGGAGTTCCTTGCAAAGTATAATGGCAGGAATATATGGAGGGAACGCCAAGTCAACAACAGGTACTTGGAGCTTTTTACAGATGTATCAGGCGGCATTGATTTTGGGATTTATTTTAAGGGGCGATGGTGTCAGGAGAGGTAACTCTGGAACAGGCAGGGATTAACCAAGGACATCATGTTTCTTGAAATGTTCCCAATAGTGGTAGTACTTTTTCTATGGGAGCCCCAGCAGGAAAACAAGAGGATTGTGTTCCAGTCTGATAATGTCGTGATGGTGTATGCAATAAACAAGCAATCGGCCAGGGCCAGGTTGCTTAGGAAGCTTGTGTTGTTGAGTCTGAAGCTGAATGCATAAATAACAGTCAGCCATGTGCCAGGTGAAATTAACAAGATTGCTGATGATCTCTCTTGTTTTCAACTTCACTGCTTCAGGTGCCTCATCCCGGCAGCATCCCCCATAATGACTGCATGTTGGCAGAGACATGAAGTGTTGGATATGGAGCATCGGTAGAATACTGAGAGCATCCTTACCTGACAGCACTTGAAAGTCATATTAGAGAGTCTGGAACAGGCTTCAGACCTTCGCCGAACAATGGGGCTTCAGCCCATTATGGGGAGTATTGCTGGGAGATTTGCTAGAATTCATAACATGGTTTAGGGGGGAGGGAACCTTGCTCAGACATGCCAGGCTGATGTTGGCTGGCATGGCCTTTTTTCTGAAGCTTGGGAGGTGGAGGAATACTACTAAGGAGTTCATTGTAAAGAAGGTCATGGAGGTCTGGTTCATAGAGGCCACCCCTGGGCAGGATGGGCGCAGACCCATAACACATGATGAGGGAAGTCGTCCTGAGGGTGCCAGAAGTGTTGAGGGACAGGTTTGAAGAGATTCTCTTTAAAGTGGCTCCACTGGTCATGTTCTTCGGCACCTTCAGGATGAGTGAGGCTATTTCAAGATCCAGACAGGACACTATGGGCCCAGCTCTCTGTGGTTGGATGTCACTGTAGGAGATGACAAGATCGGGCTGCTACTGAAGAGGTCTTAAACTGACCAAGGCCACAGGGACAAAAGAGCGTGGCTTCACGCCACCCATATCAGCAATCTGTGCCCTGTGAAGGCGATGAAAGAGTACCTGCAGGTGCAGCCAGAAAAAGGGGGGGGGGAGAGATTGGCTGTTGCGGCACCAGGATGACTCTTGCCTGTCGCAGTTCCAATTTAAGGTGATGAGGCACCAGTCCGTGGAAATAACCAGGTTTGACACAATGTGCATGACCCTACATTCATTTAAGATAGGTGCAGCCACCACAGTACATAGATTGAGTTTCAGGGATGCCCAGATCCAGAATGTCAAGAGATGGGTGTCCAATAGGTTCAGGCTCTATATTAGGCAATAAAGCTCAATGATTTAACACACATTCCCATCTTATCTCGGCAGGTGAAAGGAGGATCACAATCTGGATAGAGGGTCATTCTTAAATCTTCTGGGCCAGGAGAAGAGTGGTGTACAGCCATTTCATTAAACAGTTTGGTTTTGCCATTCACTCCGTGAACATCCAATGGCTAGGCAGGTGGGGGATGCTGTGGGACCAGCTGAGGCCCATGCTCATTAACAGGCTGGGAGTGAGCCAACCCCTGGACTTCATTGAGCTGCATTTATGCTGCAATGCCTTGATATCCACCAAGGGCATCAACCTGATCATCAAGGCCAAGAAGGACTTTGCATGGATCCACTCTGAGCAGGGGTAGGCATCATCTGGTCCCAGATACACCCCTGGCAAAAATGGATCAGAGTTATTTGTCATGAGGGAATTGAAAAAAGCAGAAAGAAGCTGAACAAAGAGGTAAGCATTAGGGTGCTGGGGGGAGGGTGGTCAGGCATACGGGCATCATGAAGGGGGCCCTGGCTATGTATAAAGGGGATGATGTACACTGTCACAGTGCCGCCCTGGCGGTTGATGGTGGTCAAGGCAGGTCGGACATAAAGAAAAGTAAAGTTCTCTGTAAAACAACTAGGACATGATTATCCATGTACCTTAAATTTTTTCTGTTCTCTGTAAACCGCACTTGATACTTGGGAAAGAGCGGTATATAAATGTGTGCTAAATAAATAAATAAATAAATAAAATAAAGTTGGGTTTGGTATGTTTCTCTCTCTAGGGCCCAAGGTTGTATAGCCCCGGTAGCATCCTGTATTACCAAAAATACCCAGAGAACAAAAGGTCATCGAGTGTAGGGAAAAATAAGGCTTTATTTCCCCTGGTTTGCACAAAGGTTCAAAGGATCGGCTTCAAACACCAACAGAAATCTCCTTACATCAGGTTACAAAAATCACAACTCAGATTCAAAACAAAAACTGTTCTTTTCACAGAAAGGTTACAAAGGCAGGCATTCCTATTTACACCGATTTTAGTGCTCACTGGTTACACAAGCATTCTACGCTTCCCGTGGTGCAATAGCTGCAATCCATGTCTTCCTCTGAAAGGGATTCTACCTCTTCCACTTGCATCGGTTCCTCCAGCAAAGTATCTGAGACAAAGTCAACAGTTCCCGGCAAGCTATAGTTAGGTTTCTCATCCAAATGCTGTATGACCTCCCAGTGTTTGGAGTTTAGCGTGGGGCGTCAGCCATGAGCATTTTTACAGTGTGAATCTCTTTCTTTCTTCCAAGGGTTTACATGTACTTCCTGCAAACCTGGCTTACTTAAAAGTTTCTTATGCAATAAAAACTTTTCATACCTTTTCTTTTGAGCAGTGGGACATGTACAGGGAGCTTCTGTCTCTTGCCCTTTCCATAGGCTGTTTCCAATACAATATGGTTTACCTTGTAACTCTTGCTTCTTTCCTGAGGATGAGGCTTGTGGCTTACTCCTAGGGAGATTCTGCCTTGCTCCAGCAATATGGCTTGGGTTCTGCCCACAGCAATCACAATGCAGCTTTTGCGTACCTGAATCTCTTGGACCCTTTTGTAGTCTCTGTCCATTCAGGTTCCTTTGGCTTGTACCTCTTTCCTGCACTCCAGCAGTGTCTGTAGCTTCTGCAGCTCCTGCCGCTCCTTCGGCTTCTGAAGGTTCTGCAGCTTCTCTGCGGCCTTCTCTGCTGCTTCTGGCTTTAAGGCTACTTCTGCCTGTCCAGTCACTTCCGCTCGGCACAGCACTTCTTCCAGAGCTCTCACTGCTCCTACTTCTCCTCCTGCTCCTCCTGTACTCCCTGCTCCTCCTGTTCTCCCTGCTCCTCCTGTTCTTGCCTTCCCTCCAGTCTTTCTGACTTCCTTTAAAAGGAGTTCCTGCCTTCCTGGATTGGAGGCTGGCTGGTTTTAGGTTACACCCTGTAGGGCGTGGATCCCCAGTCTTCCAGAGGTCTCCCTTGCTCCCCCTACCAGGCTCCTGCAAATACTGCAGCTTGTGCACATCTTTTTTCAAGTTTAAAACATTTTCTTCTATGCCCTGCTGGTCTGCTGCATCACAACACCTGAATGACATTGGGTTGGATATCTTCAATGATGGCTTGTAGAAAGTGGTCATTTCAATTCCCACAATGGGGTAAGTCAGGCTATAACCCTCCTGGTGGGGGATCTCACCGACATAAAAGGGGAGTACCACAGTGTAGGGTACTGGACTGGGGTGCCTGGGCCCAGTAACAGGAGGTCAGGTACCAAGGACTGGGGTGTCTGGGCTCAGTTCCAAAGAACAATAAGAGCATAAGATAACCTCGTGTGCCAACACGGAGCAGTCGGTGGTGGGGAAGAGCTATGCCTAGGCCACGGTGTGGGCCTAGGCAGAAGCAGACAGTGGTATTATGGTACTCCTCCATAGTGGGGGCCCTGTGTCCCAGGTTTAAAATCCAATTGGGTTGCTGTTATGGTGTTGTGTGTCACTATTGCTAAACATGATCTAACAGTTGGGGCACTGTTATGCAAGCTGTGGCCTGTTGTTCATACAAATAAAATTGGTTGTACCGAGAAGATATAGTTGTTTGTGTTTCATTATAGGTGCGGGTTGGGGGGGGGGGAGAGGGAGTGTTTTGGCTGGAGCCCGAAGGAAATGCAGCATGTCCTTGGTTATGCAACACTGCTGGAGAGGAACAATACCAAGTTCAATGACCTTTGGTTCATGTACCATCTCTACAACTAAATGGCAATTCAATGCTGCTCTCTTAAGATGATAAAATTTTGCAGACAGAAAGGGTGCTTTTACTTCGCTGTTAGCATGGGTTATGGCGCATATTAAAGGTGTGTTGGGACTCACACTGACAGTTAGTGTGGCGCCATGATAGCACAGAGGGTCATTTTGCCGTGGTTTGGATGTCTGCATGTGGACATTGAACTCACAGACACGTCTACATTCTCTATTACACAGATTGCAGACATCGCCAATATAGGGATGTTCAATAGGCATGGGAGTGTGGAAGAGGGGCAATGGACTTGAGACATCCCCGTTCAATCCCAGAAGCAGCAAAGCCATCTGCAGGTGAGTGCATGTTTATTCCTGCTCAAGGCACAAATAGGTATCAGGAAAGTGTTTGTTGAAGGGGAGCTATCATACAAGATCAATATTGTAAGACTTAAAAGAATGTTTTTGATGCTGCTAGCCGTGTTTCATTTGACACAAATTCATATGAGGTATTTTAATGCGTGGGCGAGAATGAGGATATAGATATCTGTGCTTGTATCCCTATTAATTCAATTATTTGTCTGAATGATTTTAGGATAGTCTGTAGAAACATAGAAACATAGAAATATGATGACAGAAAAAGACCACATGGCCTATCTAGTCTGTCCTTCCATATCAACAACTACAACAGTCCCCTTTTTACCTTTAGAGATCCTCTGTGTTTGTCCCATGCTTTTTTGAATTCAGTTACTGTCCTCATCTCTACCACCTCCACTGGGAGACTATTCCACGGATCCACTACTCTTTCCGTAAAGAAATATTTTGTCGTATCACTCCTGAATCTATCTCCCTTCACCCTCATTGCATGTCCCCTCGTAGCAGAACTTGCTTTCAATTGGAAGAGGCTCTCTCCCTGAACATTTATGCCACGGAGGTATTTAAACATCTCAAGCATATCACCTCTATCCCGCCTTTCCTCTAAGGTGTACATATTAAGATCCTTTAGTCTGTCCTCATATGCTTTATAATGAAGACCACTAAGTAGCCACCCTCTGCACCAACTCCATCCTGTTCACATCAGGCTTTCACCATCATCTATTAGGGCTTTAGGGTTTCTCCTACTTAAAACATTATTTGTCATATCAAAAGGTAATTAAAACTGTATACACCACTGTTTGATGTGTGTGAAAAAATTTTCAGGGAATATGTAGAATCAAGTTACTAGCTTTAAATTATAAAGTCCCGCACTGGGAGTTGAACCTTGGCCATACAGCCCTCAAGTCCCTAGTCTAACCATTATGCTAGTAGACATCTTGGTCTTAAAATGGTCTCCTAGGGACATCTATATATACAGCTTGTCGTGCTGTGAGGGCTTGCGTGCATCAGTGATGCTGAGAGCTAAACTATCGGTAGTTTAACTACTGGCAGGGTCTCCCAAGATGGACAGGTCTCAGCTGAGGTGCCAGACGAAGACAAACCACCCATCTGGGCAGCAGCAGAATGGGATAGTGTTGACGGCGGAGGATCACATTTCTGTGACAACGGCAACAACACCAAACTTAAACTGCGCGGAAGGAAGGCCCGGCAATCTACTTCTGTATCTTGCCATGAAAACCCAATGGATAGTTACAACAAAACAAATTGTGCTATGGTGCTGGAAGATGAGACTCCCAGGTCAGAAGGCACTCAACTAGCTACTGGGGAAGAGCTGAAGACTTTTCAGAGTAAAGCCAGCATTTATGATGTGGTTGGATCAAAGCCCTCGGGAAGTCTGACTGCTGATGTAGCTGCGCATGAAATGAGAGTCAGAAGCTGTAAAGATGTCTTACACATTGGAACATGGAACGTACGAAGCATGAACCAAGGGAAGTTGGAGGTGGTCAAGAATGAAATGGAACGTGTACAACTTGATCTGTTGGGTGTCAGCGAACTGAAATGGACTGGCATCGGGCACTTTGCATCAGATGATCACATGGTCTACTATGCTGGAAATGAAAGACAAAGAAGAAATGGTGTTGCATTTATAATAAAGAAGAAACTTGCAAGAACTGTAATGAAATACAATGCAGTCAGCGAACGCTTAATCTCTATTCGTCTACGAGGAATGCCTATCAACACAACTATAATTCAAGTATATGCCCCAACAACAGCTGCAGAAGAGAATGAAATTGAAGAGTTCTATGAACAGGTACAAGCTGAAATTGACAGAACATGCAAACAGGATATCCTGATAGTCATGGGTGACTGGAACGCAAAAGTTGGCAACAAAGAAGAAGGCAAAGTAGTTGGAAAATATGGACTTGGCAACAGAAATGAAGCTGGAGAAAGATTGATAGAATTCTGCAAGACCAATGATCTATTCATCTCAAACACCTTCTTCCAGCAACACAAGCGGCGACTGTACACATGGACTTCACCCAATGGATTGTATAAAAATCAAATTGACTACATCTGTGGAAGTCAACGATGGAAAAGCTCTGTAACATCAACAAAGACAAAACCTGGAGCTGACTGTGGTACAGATCATCAACTACTAGTATGCAAACTCAAGCTAAAGTTGAAAAAGAGCAAACCACTCATGAATGCAGCAAAATATGACCTTGAGAATATACCACTGGAATTTAAAGACTGCCTGCAAAATCGATTTGCTGCTTTAGATACAAATGACAGAGCTCCGGAAGAGTTATGGAATGACGTCAAGAAGGTTGTGCTGGAAGAAAGCGAGAAGTCTCTACAAAAGGTGAAAAAGCAAAAACGGCCAAAATGGATGACGGAAGAAACTCTGAAAATTGCCCAGAAACGCAGAGAAGCTAAAGCCAAAGGAGAAAGAAAGACAATCTCAGAACTCAACAGAGATTTCCAACGTGCAGCAAGACAGGACAAGGAAAAGTACTACAATGACACTTGCAAGGAAATAGAAGCAGAAACTATTAGAGGAAGAACAAGATCGGCTTTCCTAAAGCTGCGAGAGCTAAAGAAAAAGTTCCAGCCTCGAATTGGAATGTTACAAGATGCTCAAGGTTCTATATTGAATGATGCTGAGAAGATCAAGAAAAGGTGGAAGGAATATACAGAGTTTTTATATGATAAAGATCAAGTGGACCAACAGCCGTTTCAACCTATACCTTATGATCAGGAACCATTGGTGATGAAAGAAGAAGTTGAAGCAGCATTGAAAGCCTTATCAAAGAACAAAGCACCAGGCATTGATGGCATTCCCATAGAAGTATTGCAGCAATCTGATGCAGCTGTTACCGTACTTACAAGGCTCTGCCAAGAAATATGGAAGACAACATCATGGCCAACTGACTGGAAAAGATCTGTGTTTATACCAATACTAAAGAAAGGTGATCCAACTGACTGTGGAAATTATCGCACAATCGCTCTGATCCCACATGCCAGCAAGATTCTACTGAAGATTATTCAAAAGAGACTACAGCCATACCTAGAACAAGAACTACCTGAAGTGCAAGCAGGGTTCAGGAAAGGACGAGGAACGAGAGACATCATTGCGGATGTGAGATGGATCCTTGAAAAGACTAAAGAATACCAAAAGGATATATATTTGTGCTTTATCGACTATAGCAAGGCTTTTGATTGTGTAAACCATGAGAAACTCTGGGCCACGTTAAGAAGCATGGGTATACCAGAACACCTGATCGTTCTCTTGCGCAATCTGTACATTGATCAAGAAGCAACAGTTCGAACAGAACAAGGAGAAACAGAATGGTTTAAAATAAGCAAAGGTGTAAGACAAGGCTGCATACTTTCCCCCTACCTGTTTAATTTATATGCAGAACAAATCATCAGAGAAGCAGGACTGTATGAAGACCACAGAGGTGTGAAGATTGGTGGAAGACTCATCAACAACCTTCGCTATGCTGATGATACCACATTACTGGCTGAAAGTGAAGATGATCTGAAACATTTGCTTCTCACAATCAAAGAACATAGTCTCAAAATGGGCCTGCACCTTAATGTAAAGAAGACAAAGATCATGACAACTGGCATAATCAACAGGTTCATCGTTGAAGGAGAAGAAATTGAAATCGTGAACAACTTTAACCTACTTGGATCAACTATCAATAAAGAAGCAACAAGCAGTCAAGAAATCAGACGACGCATTGCTCTTGGCAGAATGGCTATGAAAGACCTAGATAAGATTCTCAAGAGCAGAGATGTCTCTCTCCATACAAAGATTCGACTTGTTCAAGCCATGGTATTTTCAATAACATCATATGGATGTGAAAGCTGGACAGTGAAAAAGACAGACAGGAAGAAAATTGATGCCTTTGAATTATGGTGCTGGCGGCGAATACTGTGTATACCATGGACTGCCCGAAGAACAAACCAGTCGGTACTAGAGGAGATCAAACCTAAGCTTTCTTTAGAAGCTCAGATGACAAGACTTCGACTTTCATACTTTGGACATATCATGCGAAGAGAGAGATCATTAGAGAAAGACATCATGCTTGGCAAGATAGAAGGTCAACGCAAAAGAGGAAGGCCAGCAATGAGATGGATCGCTACAATAACAGCAGCTACGGGTACCAGTCTGTCAACAATGAGCCGCCTGACTGAAGACCGAACACAATTTAGGATAGCTATCCAGAGGGTCGCCATGAGTCGACTCCGACTCGACGGCACTTAACAACAACACACGTTCATATTGCGCTCATCCACATTTCTGAAATAGTGCCTGAACTTGAACATGCCTGCCTTTCTTTTCAGATGTTCTGGCTTTGACATCCCAGATTGCACTCAGACATCCCATTTAAATTGTGTCTCACACTGCATTTTGACACTAACTGCCCATGGCCCATTAGGGGGGCATGTTGATGGATTAGGAATAGAGTGTGAGTGGGGTGAACGCCTTGCAGTCAGTGCTCCTGTGCTAACTGCAAGGCAGCAAGTTAGTGCGGTTGCACTTAACAGCACCACAGTAGGCACTGCTGTTCTTATGCTACATTAGGGTCGGGTGCACTGCATTAACTGCTGGGAACATGCTTTCAGTGCCCGCGACAGTTAACCTGGGTGGTGTTGCTTCAAACTTGCCAAGGTTTTGGTGCTATTTGATGCGTTAAGTGCAACACCATAGTGCTCTTTAGTAAAAGGGCCCCAAAGTGTTTTTCACTTGTAGCTCTATTGGTTTCCATAACACATAGGATTACAGTCTAATTTGGAGCAGATGTAAGTTGGCCTTAAAAGAGGTTCAGTTGCAGCCAGTTGTAAATATATTGCTTTGTAGCTGCACGTGGAGGTTAATTTATAACAAGATGCCTTAGAGTATAAATGACTGCACATAAAGTACCCGTGTGCTGAAAATGCCCCCCTTGGTGTCTGGTTACTAAGGTGTGCTGACATAACCAGATCTCTTAATTTAGTGGAGAAGTGGGGTTAGTAGTTATATTTGTCTAGGTCCCAAGCAAGTAACAAATACTGTTGTTAGTGATTTTCCCATAGTGGATGGTGGAGCCTTGCAGCAATCTTGTGTCCTCTGATAATGAAGAAGGAGGACTTTAGTTCTCCTCACAGATCTGAAGCTTCACAAGATCATTACAGTCAGGAATTTTGAGCATGCTCATGGATGGCACAGATGTATTATAATAGGTGGGAAGAAGGAATCAAATAGAGTGGGGCTGACATCCTGGCAGGAATATCTTTGCATGCAGGGTACCTTTGAACCTCAGTCTAGTTTGTGGCTTACAGAGACATTACAAACACTTCACAAGCACTTATCATTTAGCGCTTGACTTTGCATTTCATAGGGTGTTTGACTGAAACAATTAAAGTATTCAAAGTTCTGCTGCAAGTCCTTTTACAGTATATAGTACAGTCAAGACTCCAAGGGGTATGTTTATTAAAGAGCATTAAGGGAGCAAGTGTGCTTGTTATCAGCACCTTTGTGCCATTAACGCTGCGATACCACTGCATTAACAAGAGTAAAGGCTCCTGCAGCGTTAAGGGAACAGGAGGCGGAGAGTGAGCGTAAATAGGGTGGAGAGTGGGCGTTGACAGTGGGTGTACCCTTAACGCCTAATATGCAACAGGTGTTAAAGCCCTTTAATGCTGGGAACCCTAACGCAAACTAAAACCTCATGGAAAGGGTGTATTTCAATGGGAGACTATTCAAACATCTGCAATGTGATCTACACACAGGGGAATCCAAGACAGTGGTAGTAGTGTTCCATTAGCAGCTACAGCATAGTGAACAACTATGAAAGGCCACTATATTGATGCTGCAAATGGGGAAAAGGAGGTACCTTGTAGGCGATGCAGTGCGGGTTGGTGGTGCGCAAAGATGACCAAGCAGATGCCCAGGAGATACATCTGTGATGGTCGGCATGACCCCACAGTGGCAGTGGCAGCACACAAACATGCTGCTGCTGTTGAAAAGCTCACGTGCAACCATGGGGTGGTCCAAGAGGCCCCATCACCATAGGG
Source organism: Ichthyophis bannanicus (assembly GCA_033557465.1). NCBI lineage: Eukaryota > Metazoa > Chordata > Amphibia > Gymnophiona > Ichthyophiidae > Ichthyophis > Ichthyophis bannanicus. The sequence goes on from CM066039.1 coordinate 360,882,642, forward strand.
AGATAGTTCAGCTGAGGAACAGGCAGAAAGTGGCGGTGGCAGTACCACTAAAGGTATCTGTGTGCATGTCTTTGCCTTCCCCACAAGAGATGGAATTGGCGGTAGCCAGGGAGTGGGTCAGCAATAGCATGTGGGTGGAGGGGCAGCATGACTGGCCATCTGTGTCACTGCTGCCCCAACTGGTCATGCCTCCCCAGGTTCCTGCCTAACCTGCCCAGTTGGTGGGCCACAATGCACCGCACCCCCACTGACATCATGCTGTCATGTCAGCATGATGTGTGTTTGGTGGCGGCGGGTGCTGTGCACCCTCTCAGCAGCAGATGGAGGCTCTGACCTGGCCCTGTTTGTCATGTGTGACACCATATTTGCCTATGTCACCCTGAGAACAAACAGTCCAGCTGCAGGAACGGTGCCGCACTTGATGATCCCACAACACCGAGTCTGGACATAGCAAGACGTGTGTCCACACCCCAGTAGAAGGGGTCTGGAGTGGCAGGATGGGCACAGTTACACAGATGCAATAGTAGGGATGCCGTCTGCACCCCAAACCAGTGTGTCTACCATAATAACAGAGAGGGATGGGCCAGTCAACAGGCTGCCACCAATGACCACTGGCCCATGCCACTGGTCCACAAAAGGAAGTGAAGTGCCTATGCCATTGATTGGGATGCCCCCATCCCTACATAATGAGTGGGTATGTGCATATGTCAGGGACATATGGGTGCTGCTGAAGGCTTAACTTGAAACAGGAGAACAGGACATGTCTGGGGCAAAATGTCAACCCACCAACCTTAACTGCATGATGAAAACACTACTACTACCATGCTTCATCTGTCATGAAGCACTACAAGGCATACACAGTGCTAGTAAACACATAGGAAGAGAGTCCCTGCCTGAAGAGCTTACTATGAAGTGATAACAGGCAGTTCAATACAAGAGATAGATGGGTACAATAGGGGAAGGAGACACCAGGGAAACAAGAGAGAAGGATCCAGCAGCAGCCCCAAAGAGGAATGCCATCTGCATGTACTGTATATGAAGAGAAAGAGAAAGAAGATATGACGTAAGCATGGAGGACGTTTGCACCAGATATAAGGAACAGCAAGGTGAAAGAAGGAAAGTCAGGGGATGGCAGTAGAATAACAGGGCATAGAGAGGGGGTAGGGTGAACCCCACGGAAAGAGTTTCAGGGATAGAGGATAGATGAAAGGTACGGAGGGGCAGTATAGATGATGCAGTTATAGGCTAGCCAAAGATGCTTGAGATTGATAAGTAAATGTGCAGGGAGTCAGTGAAACTATATCAGAAGAGGGGTGATATGAGGATATGAGTGTGTCGGGACTGGGAGATGATAAGCCACACAGCAGAGTTCTAAAGTGATGGATGGTGAGAGAGATGACTCCTAGGGAGTACAGCCAGGAGTAGGGTGCAGGTGCAAGATGGACAGTACCTTAGTGTGGACACAGGTTTTAGTCCTACGTTCAGAGAGCAGGGTGCTCTCTGTGAACCAGGAACCCCTCTAAATGTGCAAACCCAGTCATGAACAGCCATCTGATGCACCACTGCATCCACGTCTGCAAAATCTGTCTTTAAGATGTGATGTCATGGCCTGACCGCACCAGAAACACATACCAGGTATGGGGGACCATGGCCATTCAGCCCGTCCCACCATGCCATGCAATGTGTGTGTGTGCCTGTTGCATGGGCTGTCCCCTGAGTAGACATATCCCATGTATTTCAATGAAATGTTAATACCACCAGCAGCATCGGCAACCAGTGCAGCATATAGAATGAACAATACATTTCCTTCTCATACCTGTCAGACAGGTATGGCCCAGGGCTTGCAGAGATCCCAGCAGACATGGCAGGCCACTGCACATGGCTGCAGCTACCCTGACAATGCCCACATCTACCCCCATGAGTTGTTACCCCCATAAGGGTGCTCTGTGGCTCATCACACAAGGGCAGTGTGTCTCATAGAGCAGGGTTGCAGGTTTAAGGCCTGGTTGTGGATTATGTCTGGCATATCCCTGTGGTTAACCTTTATCTCACATTGTAGGTACACCACCAGCAATTACAACCCGTAATGACCAATGCAGCTAGGGACCACACACCCATCAGCTGCACAGACAGGCTACACTACCCAGGCCTGAATGGTGTTGCAGGCTGATAGCACCAGCATACCAAGAGGGCATTAACAACATGCATTCATTCATGCTCTAAGAGCACCTGCACAATGAACATACATTATGAATGCTTGAGTAGATAAGGATAAGGCAGGAATGGCAACCAAAATATTTTTGTAGATTGATGTGAGGTGAGTGTGTGTGTGTGTGTGTGTGTGTGTGTGTGTGTGTGAGTATCTTTCCAGAGTACTGTAGCCTTCTGGGATACACAGTGGCCCACATTGCATAAGCTGTCCCCAGCATTTGTCTTGAAATTTCCACGATGAGAAGCAAATTGTGGGTATGGTCTGAAAGTCATTGCTTAGCCCAGGATGTGTATGTGTTGGAGGTGGGGTCAATGGCTGGGATATTGCAGTCCCCATCTGTCATGTGCATGGCCTGGGGTTCTATATCCTGTCATGCTGAGAGGGCACTCTCACTGTGACCGAGCTGTGGCCATGTCACGGCTAGGTAGCCACATAGTGCTATATATAGGTAGGCTGCAGTGATATGTGTGCTCCTTCTTTCAGTGGGAGCACAATCAGTGGGCCAAGAGCTGGGTGTGCATGATATTTTGGCCTAGGCTAGGGTGGCCATGGTTGCTCTGTGTATATGTAGTGTGTTTGTGCATGTCTGAGACTACTCAATGGTGGGCCTCAGATCCAGTCCTGCTGTAGTGGAACGTTAAGCCATCAGCAGTTCCTGGTGTGCCTGCTATGGTCCATGCAGGCCTGGACAAACACCACTGCATTCTGTTTCAATGGCAACAACTGCCGCAACCCTGCATGCTGACATGAGATGTTCTAGGAGAGTCCCAGGGCAAGACACAGATGTGACAGGCAGTTCCAGCATACTGCAGTTGTGCAGAAACACAGGGATCAGGCATCACCCATTATAGACATAGCGTGCCACACACTGGCAGTGACCTTGATCTGCAGCAGGACCAGCAGAGTACATCTCTAACTGTGTAAGCTCTAGGGACCAGGTGCTGTGCACCCTCCGCACCTTCAGGCTGACCACTGGAACCAGTCTGTAGCACAGATTACAAATGTTATGTGCTTGTAGCTTATGTGCTGGATCACTACATCCTCCAGTTGTTGATCAGCTGCAGAATGTTGTTCTGCATGTGCAGTGCATCATGTGTAATGGTGGGGGGGGGGGGCTATCTATCCCACCAAGTACAACAGACATTGCAGGCAGGGATCTACAGTCTCTCTGTTTACAGCAATTGCTCTCTAAGCTGGTGTAGAGATATAGCTCAATGGTTAGGGCACTGTGTCCATATGCAAAGAACATGTGTTTGATTCCCTTTGTGACTGTATACTACTCAGTATATTTTCATGCCTGGGAAAGTCCAGGTGCTGCTGTGACTGTCTGTCACACATTTTGTGCTTTGTTAGGTGATCAGGCTACATTCACCCTCCTCTCCTTACTTGCAGATGCCTTTATTGCTTATGCAGAGGCCCATTGCAGGGGGCCAGACATGTTCACCCTGCAGATATCGGTCACCTGACTAGAGGCATAGCCTAATCTTCAGGACACTGGCTTAGGAGCCATGATATGAGGTTTCAGTACCCACTGCCATTCCTTGTGTGACTGGTTTTATGGTTTAGCTGCAGCTTTCCATGTATGGCACAGCCTTCAGAGGATGTGCACAACCCCTTTTAACCTTGACCTGGTCACGTCCCATTCCATTGCCTTAGCAGACTGCAGGTTCACACAGCCTCTGTTGTTCATCACACATTACCAAAGATTGGGTACAGGGTACCTCGCTTTGACTGCACTCATGCAGCAGTATGTCAACATGTGTATGTTGCAAATGCCATACTAGGTCACAACAAAGTTGATAATGCACATATCCTGTTTCCCACACTAGCCAATCCAGATCACAGGTACCTGCAGTTTCCCAAAACGATACATATGTTCAACAATGCCTGAATTGGGGTAAGCAGTGGATTTCCCGGGTCCTCTTTAATGAGGGTTATGGACCTTGCCTCCAGTAATGGCTCCAGGCCTTCTTTACACCCAGCTACACTAACAGCTGTTATTACATCCTCTGGTACCGGCTTCCAGAGTCTGGTTATGTGATGAGTGTGGAATTATTGATACTTATCAGTCTTACACAGGTTACACTGAAGCTTCATTGCATGTCCCCTAGTCTTTCTGCTTTTGGATAGCATAAACAATCAATGTATGTTTACACATTCCACTCCATTCATTAATTTTTAATAGAGGGCAGTCACATACATACATACATCACATACTTGTGATACCTGATTGAGGTATTACATCATGACTGTGACTATACTGCTTTGGCTCCATCACATCAAATCATTATATGCATACATATCCTACTCTTTGGATGGCCACCCGCAGGACTCAACTCTTGTTCTTATGTGCCCCATTTGGCCAGCTTGAGCAACACCTGGACAGTTGTTGTATGCACATTTTTCTGGAGGGTTATGTAGTGGTTGGGTGGCCACCACAAATGTGTGACCTACATGTATGGTATCAGGTTTTCCATGTGGCACTTGCACATGTGTCTCCCATGCACTACACCTGCATTCATGATGGCAACTCAGGGCCATCAGGACCACCAGCCCTACGTAGCCTCTCATCTACCACCATCCCTCTGTCAGTCCATCCATCAGCCTCTGTCAGCTATGTGCAGTCATCTATTTTCCTGCAATCTGCTACACTGTGTCCCATACAGGTATTATTTTCCACATGTCACATTTTCACGCATGTCTCTCCTGTGCCTGATCTGTGCATCACTACTCCTGCTCCATCGTCCAGTTGCTGCACACATTGTGTCACTTTGGGATCTGCAGGGGGACATGTCATCCACATCCTCTGCCATTCACTGCCATTGCAGCATTTTCCATTACCACACACCAGTGCTTCACTACAGCTGCCTCTCACATGCTCATCCCACTTATTTACTGCCATGTAGCGTGCCCACGGATATGTCAGGCCCATCAGCTCTTGCCTGTCCTTCCATCCCTCCCCTTTACATTGCTTTCCATGGTGGTGCTCAATTTTCCAGCATTAAGATGAATACCTGGCACCTTAATGCCTGATGTCCTGTTAGTACACGTTAAAGGCCCATTGCATCTTTAATGCCAGAACACCTCCTACCCGCCCAGAGCCTTTTTCGTACAGAAAATCTCGTGTTGCTGCCATTAACACTCAATAACGCCTGCTACCTTACTGCTATTTAGTACACATACCTCCAGGAGTTCAATGGCAGGACTTAATTCTTTGTAAAAACATATGCTATTCTGCAGAATGTATGTGAATCATAACTGTAGGTTTTATCACTTTCTAAATGTTTTACACATGGAAGATATCTGTATTCACCATTTTCATGTGTATTCCTTGGGTCCGATTTTCGTAGGCAGTTATACAGGTAACAGCCCATGCTACCCATGCAAATGCCTTAACTGGGATTTTCCAAAGGCACCTACATGGGTAGTGCATTTGGAAAATCCCAGTTAAGTCCCTAATGTGCCCAAATGCTATGTGGTTAGCACTGGGGAGTGTTGGGGGCATTCCAGGGTGGAGGAAAGGGCTAAGTGGGAAGCAGTGATTCTCGATGCTACCCAGTTAGCCATTGCAGCTGTAAAGATAGGCAAGGTTTTTCCTTGCCTATCTTTGAGATGCTAGGGCTAACCAAGTAGCTTCGAAAATCGCTGCTACCCGCTTAGCCTCGACAGCTGTTGAAATGCCCAATAAAGCCAGGATTTTCACTTCTGTCAGTGCAGAAGTGGTGATCCGAGTTAAGGGGGTCAGTGGGCAGGCTATGCGCCAATGGGGCGCATAGTCTGCCTAAATGAAAATCAGGCCCCTTGTTGATATCCTAAAAATACAGCTGGTCCCTGGAGAAAGGTTTGCAAGCCACTTTGCTATAAAATTCCCCTCTTCCACATCATTCTCTTACTACACTGTTTATTTATTTATTTAGCTGTATTTATATCCTGCTTTTCACCGGGTCAAAGCGGTCATTTGGGAGATACATTTAACACGAGGGGATATAACACACATACGCTAATATTTACAGGGAACATGGGCAATGGAGGGTTAAGTGGCTTGCCCAAGACCACAAGGAGTACCTATAGGACTAGAAATCCCAGTCCCTCCGGCCTGAGATTGCTGTCCCCAGGTGGGACTTGAACCCCTGGCCCTCCGGCCTGAAGTACCTTGTCCTAACCACTAGGCCACTCCTCCCACTGTTAAATATTTAAATAAAAATACCAGACCATGAACTAGTTACTTAAAAAGGGGATAATTAAAGTGTATTCTAAACCTGAAAACAAATAAGAACAAAAATTAAACAAATGCCCTCTGAAATACCACCTCCCAGCAAAATATTTCAGTCTCTAATTGACCTCATTGCACTACAAGATATGCCAGGTCGCCTTGCATCATCTGATATGTCACATGATGAAATGTGCAGTCATGTTGGAAAGAGGCAAAACACTGCAAGTCCTCCGGTGCAGAAATGCATAAAGGTGTGTGCAGCGTGATGGCTGGAAATACATAAATCGATGCTTTAACAACTTTTTTAAAACATTAAAATCCCAAAGCTTCTGGCCAATTCCACTGAAATTATTTCATTAGTAAAACCGACTGATGATCTTCCTGCCCTTTACTGTCCTACAGAGCACCATCGTATAAACCTGTGCTCACCAAACTCAATTAATTAGTGATCTTACACTAAGATGTTTAATGTACTGTTCTGACTAGATTGTAAGCTCCGATGAGCATGACTCTGATGGGCAGGGACTGTCTCTGTATGTTGGCTACCTCTTGTAGATTAGCTGTGCAGCGCTGCGTGCGTGACGCTTTATAATGCTGAATAGTAGTAGTAATGTTTACTATGAACGTGCTCAGTACTTGGAAAAAGGGGGGGGAGTGGAAAGGAAGCTGAAATGGAGCTTGAATAAGTAAGTGAGATGGTCTGGTGGGACACAGACACAAAACTGGGAATGAGAAAACCTGTAGTCAGGTTTTCAGCAAAAGTAAGGGGAAGACTAGGGGTGCACGAGGGAGAGAGGGGAGCCTGGTGGTTTCATCAGTGGGAACATCTTTAAACTTCTTTTTTATGTGGCCATTTTAGAATATGACCATATTCCAAAATGGTGCCAACCCCAATTCAGTTTTCTTTCGACCCTGGAGATGGCAGGTAAGCTGGAGAGAGAATATTGTCATAGAATACTTTCTAATTTCAAACAGATGGAAAGGCAGAATAATACACTTCAGCAGACTGGCCAAAAATAGATTCTCATAAAGTATTATAATGTTTTTATGGCATTAGGAAATATATCGGTAAGATCTATATAACAGAATGCGCTTTCCTGAATCTAGGAAGTGAAAGCAGAGGTGGTACAGTATCAGATTGCTGCTTTTCACTCCATTGCAGCACAGGGGAAAGAGCTAGACTATTAGAACTGATGTAGAAACAATTCAATCTCCATCTCTCTTCAGGAAAGTCTTATCATTCTCATTGGAATCTCTCCCATTTGCCCAATGTCCCTCCCAACTTCCACCTCCTCTTTATCCATCTATTCTCTGAATCCTCTTGTCCTCTTATTCCACCCATCACACCTTTTCCTTTTACATTCCATCTCCTTCCTTTCTGTTTTCTTCCCACTGCCTCTTTCTTCCCATCTCTCATGCACAAAAGTTTCTGTGTCTACTTTGGTTCCAGATGAAGAAAATCTTCCTGCTTCAAAAGTAAAATGGTAACCTGTCAGCTGGATGCCACAAAAAGTCAATCCTCAGTGGGAAAAGAACTGTGTAAAGACATGAAAGAGGTGAAAGGATTTGTTTTGCTTGATTAGTCCAGTTAACAGCTTCTTTTGAGAATATTTTGTAATCCAGCAGGTCTTGGTTTCTCATCTCACATTTGACATTTTGATGAAAGGAGTCATTTCCCTCCCTTCTAGTCTGATATCAACAAGCCGTTACCATGTGAAGAAGAATTGTTCATGCAGACCCTGCACACTCTCTCTAAACGTTGTACATGACCTCTGAGCCTCTATAGGCCTCGGTTGGTGCTAAAGCCACTCTTGAGCTTATATAAAAACACAATAGATAGAGATCAAGTGAAGGAATCTAACTTGGATAATAAAACCGTGAGGGAGGTCAATATCTCTCCATCATCTGATTAGGCAACTACCATCTTATCTGAGTAAGAGAGTAATGGAAGGTAAATAAAAAAGGTATATACTTGGATGGAATTTTGAATAGATGCGTATTTGTACAGGATAGTAACATAATATCTGTGGTGGCTTTTCCCCGTAGGTACACAGGATTTTATTTTTTCAGACCACCACCAATTCTGTATGGTTTTAATGCTGATGGATTATCTTGAGAATCTCCTAATTTATGACAACTGCCCTTAGGCAAAGTCCAACTATTTTTTGCTCTTTGGCCTTGACTCAAGATCATGTTGGCTTTTCTAATGAGCCTCTCTCCAAACGTTGCTTCTACTCCCCTTTGTCCAGCCCTCCAGAAGGCACAAAGATTGACAAAAATAAAGATTACATAAGGATTATGAAAGATGAGATGATCGGAAAGTAAAGAACCAAATCTGTCTTTCTTCCTTTGACTCCCTCCTTCCATTTGCTGGTCATCATACTTCCGACCATTTAAATGTTAAGCTCTTTAGGAAAAAAAAGACTTTTCATCTTCTGTACAAAGTATCGACTCTGCTTGAACACAAATTGATAACATTATCGGCAGTGTACAATAGAAAAATGAATGTGGAAAGATAGAACTCTTTCCTAGTCACGCGCATCTGCAGCCTTTGAATGAAAGAACTGAAGGTCTTCTATTCAGAAGCCAGGGCTGTACAAACATATTTTCCCTTCTAAATGAAAATGTGGCATATTCAGCCAGTTCTTTCCTGCGGTAAACATGCAAGGCATGCTCACTTAATAATGCCCCATTTCATCTAGTTTCATTCATAATTTTTGGGTGGTAGAAGGAAACTTTTTAAAAATAAAATCTATTTAGTGCAACGACATCAAAAAACTGGCAATCTTTCCCTCTGGCTCGAATCCGGCAAATATTCATCAACAAATTAGTAAACATATGTCCTGTCAGTGAAAGTACTGGCAGCAGATAACGGGACATGTTTATACAGTACCATTCACAGTTTTCTGGCCTGAGAAAATAAAACAAGAAGCCGTATCAACAACTTCAGAGGGATAGGGATTCACCAGGTTGCACATTTGTTAGCATGCATTTGGTTTGTTAGTGTATCTTTAAAAAGTTTAGTGATGCTAAATCAATTTAATGTAACCAGGTGGTTAGAAATAAAAGCAGTTTTAAAAGATTAAAGGTGTTTAAAAAGTGTTGTTAATCTGTATAATTGTGTATTCAGCATTACAATTGTTTGAAAATGCTGTTTTTGAACTAAAAATATAAGTTTTACTGTGGGGAAAGCTCCCAAATGTCCAGAAAGGAGGAGTGATTTAGCTGAGCAGGGACTGGAGACCTGAAGCAGATTGCTGAAATCTCCTCCTACTGCGTGTGCTCTTAAGGGAACAGCATGAAAAATCTTTGTATGGCTCCAATAGAATAAAGAAATAGGTAATTTGGGGGAAAGAGAAGAAATAGGGCATTTATTTTTGCTAATGGGGAACTATTTGCTGACATCAGCAAGAGGAAAAGTGTTTCTGTAGACTATTGGTGCTGTGATGTTGGAAAGTCAGTTGGTGATTGAACGCTAGAGAGAGTGGATGTGTGTGAGGGCGACTGGTGTCAGGGGCCCTGAAAGATTGGGGTTTTGTGAGAGATTTGAAGATTATTTGAGAGAATGAGCGTATTTGTATGGGAACTGATTGAACGTGAGAGGTTTTATTTTTTTGACCTTTGGTTTTTGGGCTGGGCGAGTTGCAAGAAAATAAGAAGCGCGGTCGTTAGAGAGAAATAAGAGGGAGGGCTGGAGAAAGAAGGATCAGAAATTGAGGTTTAGGCTATTTTTATTTTTTCCCTCAAAACAGAGAAAAATAGGAGAGAGTGTTTTTTAGGTCTCCTCTAACTAGCATAAGTTAAATTAAGGTTTGATTCAGAGGAAGGAAAAATATTATAGGGACAATAAAAGGATTCCTGTAAAATCAGGTTGAGGTTTAGGCTGACAGGGAGTGAGATACTTACCTGTTGACCAAATCCGCTTAGGGAAGGAAAGGAAGGAAGTGTATGTGGAGAAGGTGATTCAGAATTGATCTGTAAAAACTATGTGCTCATGCTGTTGTTTTAATTTCTTTATTTTGGGTAATGACTGTCAGGGAGCCTGTGGAGAGAGTGGTTGAGTGACACGGAGTGGAGAAAGTGTATGTGCTAGGCCCTATCAGAAGGGACAGGAAGAGTACATTTTCTTTCAAGCTTGCTTAATAATAATTGTATTACTCAGTTAGGAATTTTGTAGGGGTGGAGAGGGTCAGGTCGAGGTTAGCATAGGGTTGAGTCACCCTGCTGTCAAGAGACATCAAGTTGAAGTTGTAGAAGACATACAAGGACCGGTGACCAGAAGACAACAGGAAAACCTTGGGCCCCAATGAGAGAGAAAACGTCAAGGATAAGTCGAGAAACATACCTGTATTATTTATATTTGAGTTCAATAACTTTCTGAGAGACTATTTATGCAAAGTTAAAGTCTGATAAAGTTCCATAGACTTGTCTGGAGAGAAGAGTTTATAGTGACTAAGGGCCCTTATTTTCGAAGGCCTTTACATGGGCAACTTCCCGGAAATGTCCCTAATGTGCTCAGATGCTATCCGCATAGCATCGGGACATGTTGGGGGCATTCTGGGGTAGAGTGGAGGAGGGACATGGTGCTACTCATGTAGCACCGATTTTCAGTGCTACATGGTTAGCACTCTGTGTCTTAAAGACAGGTGTGGGAAAACCTTGCCTATATTTAAGGTGCTGGGGTTAACTGTGTAGCATTAAAAATCGGTGCTACACAGGTAGCTCCTGCGGCTATGTGGCAACACCTGGATTTTCTATGCTGGGGCCGCATGTGAACCCAGCATGGAAAATCCAGGTTAGGTGGGAGGTGGGCAGGTTATGCGCCAATGCAGCGCATAGCACTGCCCATCTGAAATTTGGGCCCTAAATGTTCAGGAATTAAAAGCCAAATTGTCTCTAGTATAAACACTTGTTTACTATGTTAACATAGGTATGGTAATATCTTTATTTTATTTTAGCTATACAGTCAAACCTCGGTTTTCGTATGCCCTAGTTTTCATACGATTCGTTTTTTGTTGACTCTTTTCGTCGAGATTTTGTCCCAGTTTTCGTACATTGTCTCGGTTTTCATACAGTTGAAAATGGAGCACCATCTTGTGGCCAGAAGTGGTTTTTTCTTTATTTTGATTCTCTTGCTGATTGACTGTCTTCCATATGCCAACAAGAGTCTTCAATAAAGGTAAAAGTGATGTTAAATGTTCATCTATCCATTTCATTAGTCATATATATTTATTTCTCATTATTTTTTGTATGTAAAAATATAGTTATTCTCTATAAAATGTATTTTTTGTTAATATTTTTGGGTGTCTGGAACAGATTAATTGGATTTACATTATTTCTTATGGGAAATATTGCTTCAGTTTTCATACATTCGGTTTTAATCAGACTTTTTTGAATGGATTAATCATGAAAACCGAGGTTCCACTGTTATCTGAAAATCTAGGGAAATAAATAAATCAACAGATTACATCAGTACTGGTGCTTGATCACTGTGTGACTTATCATCATTTGTTTGAAGATCTACATTGGACGATCATAGATCAGGTCCCTCGTGATCCGCGCGGGGGTGATAGGACGTACAAGCTTCAATGGCTTGAGCAGCGTTGGATATTCATTTTAAATACCATGCATCCGAATGGACTTAATCGTGAGATTGATTGGAATAGTCTTTTGTGAATAATTTGATGACATCATGAGATAGCGTTTGTTGAGAATAACCAATGATAGTAGGGATTCCCCTGTGAGTGGGGTGTTCCCTGTGTCCATTGGAGATTCTCCTTTGAAGCGGAATGACTCAGCCAATTGAGTTTGAAAGTCCTTATATAGGCCGTGGGACGGCGTTTTGACACAGTTGCACATGAACATGGCTAGTAAGGGCACTTGAGACAGAGAATGGCTCCCGAAACGTGCACGTCATGTGAATTTCCTTTCTGAGTGGCAACGGTGTGGACAATTTGCATTTCAACTACAACTTCAACTGTGACTTGTTCCAGATAAGTGGCATGTAAAATGTATAAAGTACTGAGGTGGACCTATTTATGAATAAAAGGAGTTTATCGGTAGGCGTGGATGAATAAAAGTTTCATTCCTCCCTTGGTAAACTCCGACAAAAAGAGTTTTAAACTTGGGGACTTTATCGGTGAATTTTCTCTTTGACAGTCAGTGTGATGGCAAGCATGTGAGCAGCAGCTACAGCAAAGCACATGGTGATCCCTCTCTTGTGAGGTCTAAGGCACTTATTTCTGAGGATCTCAAGGTGGCAAAACAGTGCGACAAGGCAGTGGCAAAAGCCAGGAGGATGTTGGGTTGCATACAAAGAGGAATTACCAGCAGAAAGGAAGAGGTACTAATGCTACTGTATAAGTCACTGGTGAGGCCTCACTTGCAATACTGTGTTCAGTTTTGGATATCATATCTTGCAAAGGATATAAAAAGACTTGTAGCAGTTCAGAGGAAGGCGAGCAAAATGATTTGGAGCCTGTGTCAGAAGCCTTATGAGAAGAGACTTGAAGACCTAAATATGTACACTCTGGAGGAGAGGAGGGACAGGGGAGATATGATTCAGACCTCTAAATACTTAATGAACAAACAAACCTCTTCCAAAGACAGGGAAGCTGTAAAACTAGAGGGCATAACATGAAGCTGCAAGGGGGTAAATTGAAAGGCAATGTCAGGAAATACTTTTTCACTGAAAGGATGGTGGATGCTTGGAATGCCCTCCCGATGGAAGTGGTGGGGGCAAATACAGTGACAGAATTCAAAATGTCATGGGTCAGACATAGTGGATCCCTTTATAGCAACAGGATAAAATCAAAATAAACGTAACTATCTAATTTCTCAACATACAGGGGTGTCCTACACAGAGAGGTGGGTTCACCCCTAAAACAAAGACATGAGGAGGGGTAGCCTGCACAGAGCGGCAGGTGCACCTACTCTTGCCACTTTACTGGGCAGACTAGATGGACCATACTGGTCTTTATCTGCCACCATTTACTATGTTACTATGTTACTTACACGTGTGCCCACACCCACCTGTGGAGGGGCAGGAGCAGCATGGTGTGCCTAGCTGCATGTGTGAAACTGCAATAAGTCAGCCTGCAGCACTGAAGTAGTGGATCTGCCACAAAGGCAGGGAGGGAGGGATCAGCCAGCATGCTGTCCACCCTGAGCGTTGGACCCTGGCACCCAGCTATTTGCCAAACAGATTGGGCTGGACCTGAGATCAGGATTCCTCCCACCTGCACATATTCAGTGGATATGTTTGGGGAAAAATATGCCACTAAAGCAAGAATACCACACAATATGAAAACAGCCCATAGCAGAGGAAAAATGCCCGCTCTGCCCCCTCACCAGCCAAATGATGACCATGATCTCTGTGTGAACCGGTGATCCCTCCATATGTACGTACTCAGTCAGTTACAACCATCTAAGCCACATGCGAATCCAAAGTAGCTATGGTGGTCTGCAAATCATGCAATTAGTCCATGACTGTCGTTCAAGCACACACGATGAAATGGGTGCATCGGTCATTCAGCGAGGACACCCATGGTCTGGAATGTGTGTAGACATGTGTCATGGCCTGCCCCTGTGACTAGACAGACCCCCATATGGAACACATGAATATTGTTTGAACCAGCATCATAACATGTCCATACTAATTTAACCTGTAAATAGTTACCCTGTGAATAGTTACCCCGGTTGTCCTATGTTTCTTTTCCTGTTCTATGTAAACTCAATGTTGCTTGTATGCATTGTAGTATGTTTTGTTCGATGTACACCGCACTGATTATAATAGCGCGGTATAGAAGAAATGTTAAATAAATAAATAAATAAATAAATAAATAAAAGCCAAAGGACAAATAAAAGGGCATTCTCCCTCTCTGTTCCAGCAATGTGAAACGCTTTAGCACCACAAATAAGAACCATTGATACCATAGAAGAATGTCGTAAGAAGCTGAAACCCCTTCTATTTCTGAATTCTATGGTACAGATCCTTATTGGGATCTACCCAACATGCCAAGCATCACACTCCATAATCCCCATGTTGTACATAATTAACGATTGTACATAGTTAACATGTATGCATGCTCATAACTAGTTATATCCCATCTACCATAATACCACCCCCCCCCCCTCATTTTCTCTCCATACATGTTTAGGCACGAACAGAAAGTCTTCAGGTGCCCATGTGTGGTTCCTTTGATTCCCCCTTCCCCCCTTCCTTTTTGCTTCCCCCTGTCCCTCCCCCTCTTCCCCCACTCACTTTCCTTCCCCCCTCTCTTTCCTTCTTCCCCTCCCCCTCCCTCTTTTCCCTTTTCCCCCTCCCCTTTTTCTTCTCCCCCTCCCCCCTCCCCCTTCCTTTTTCATGTTTTATAATTACAATGTTTTTCCCTGTCTTGGTGTTAGCTCTCTGTACATATCATGTAATATGCAGTGCCCAGTGTGCTGTTTGTATCATTCATTATTTATCGCCTTTATTCTTTTTTCCATCGTACACTATTTTGGTTTTAAAGTTTGTCTATCCCATGTGATTTCTTTATTATGTTTCTTTTCCTCCTTGTCGAGGATATTGTATCATACAATGAGATGGTTGCCTTTATTAGCAGTTTTTAATTCTGCTCATGCTTTAATTCTTAGGGCCTGATATTCAAAAGGCATTTACATGGCTTATAGCCCAATAAACCATGTAAATGCCTTAAATGGGAATATTTGATGGCACCTACATGGTTAGTGTCATCAAATATCCCCGTCTATGTCCCCTACACACTCCAATGCTATCCAGTTAGCATCAGTGCATGTTGGGGGTGTTCTGGGGTAGAGAGGGAGCGGAGAATGGGGGTTACTGGGTAGCAGCAATATTGGACCACTACCCGGTTAGGTTCCACGGCTAAAACTAGGTGAGCTTTTGGCTACCATAGTGCAGAAACAGGTATGATTGAGCCCATTCTGTTCTGGGATGTCTGGATCAGGCTCTATGGGGGTAATTTTGAACAGCGAATAGCAGGGACGAACGTCACATGTGGACGTCTATCCCCGCTATTCGATCCCCTCCCGGCCTCAGCAAAAGCCTCTCCATATGAACAGCAAGTTTGCACTGGGAGGCCTAGACAGGGGCGAGAGGGGTTGTTCTGGAGGCTATTAAGAAGTGACCGAAGATATCAATGCTTGACCCAGTACAAGCATTGTGGAACTTGTGTCTCTTGGGGAAACTGCTAGGTACATATGACCTAGATTGGCCACTGTTGGAAACAGAATACTGGGCTTGATGGACCTTGGTCTGACCCAGTATGGCATATCTTATGTTCTTATGTTCATCAGTGGATGTTGGGAGTGTTCTGGGGTAGAGAGGGAGCGGAGAATGGCGGTAACCGGGTAGCAGCAATATTGGACCACTACCCAGTTAGGTTCCACGGCTAAAACTAGGCGAGCTTTTGGTTACCATAGTGCAGAAACGGGTATAATTGAGCCCATTCTGTTCTGGGATGTCTGGATCAGGCTCTATGGGGGTATTTTTGAACAGCGAATAGCAGGGATGGATCTCACATATGGATGTCTATCCCCACTATTCAATCCCCTGCTTGCCTCAGCTAAAGCCTCCCCATATGAACAGCAGGTTTGCATGGGGAGGTCTAGACAGGGGCAAGAGGGGGTGTTCTGGAGGCAGAGTGAGGGTGGGGCATGGGTGAACCGTAACCCCGGACATACAGGGCTGATTCAGAGGTTGGCTCTATATGTCCAGGGCCGTGAACTTAAATGGGGGACTTATTCCACCGCAGAGGAATAAGAGAGTTCTGCTCATCACAGCTCCAAGAGACTACACAAAGATAAGCTTTCAGACTTTACACTTACTTGTTTTTTTTTAATATACATTTTAACTGTTGGCTATAAGTTTTTAGGAATATTCAGAATGCCTACATTCCTTGCATAGCCTTTAAATCAGATATTCAGTTCAATTTGTATATAAAACCGGTCTGCGAAATCTTCCAAAGGCACAACATCAATTACCACATCTATGCAGATGATGTGATGCTGTATACGCAACTTGACATAGCACAACCGGATTTCACCCCACTGGAAGAATGCCTCAACATGCTCCAAACTTGGCTTCAACAAAACAACATGTCAATAAACCACAAGAAAACAGAAGTCATGTTTATCTCCAAAAAAACCGATTTCATCCCGCCCACCACAGTAACCCTTAACAAAAACATATATCATACAAAGCCTGCAATAAAATATCTAGGGGTCCTACTGGACAGCAACCTAAGGATGGATAAACACCTCCGAGCAACCAACCGAGCCATTTTCCACAAATTGAAAGTTCTTCAACCACTTCGCAATATCCTTGAGAAATCTGACTTCAGAACTGTTGCGCAAGCTCTCATCATTCCTCACCTAGACTATTGCAACGCCATTCTACAAGGCCTTCCCAAGAGCACCCTAAATATATTGCAAATGGCCCAAAATGTTGCTGCAAGAGTCATCATGGAAAAAAGCGTCTCTCAACACATCACGCCAGTACTAATGGAGCTGCATTGGCTCCCAGTTGCCGCCCGCATCATATTCAAACTTCTCATAACCACTTTTAAACTCATTCACAATATCGCACCATCCTACCTCGACAACCTAATCACTATCCAACCACACAACAGGAACAGAAGAACCATAAATCGCAACACTCTCTGTGTACCAACCAGCATAAGAGCTGTCAAAGCAGAAACAAGCAATAGAGCATTCTCATATGCAGCACCAATCCACTGGAACCAACTCCCTCACGAACTACGATCAACGAATGATTTGAGAGACTTTAGAAAAAAACTCAAAACCCACTTATTCCAGGTTCACTGCCACCTGACTTAGATTGCGACCCCCCCTATGCTCGCTGAACCTAGATAGTTTCTGACTGCCACGAAGGCATTTAGTAAGCCGGTATTTAACCTTGTATATTTGTATATTTCTGCCCCACCCACACCCCTACAATTAAATGTATATTTAGATTTGTGAGCTCTCGTCTAATGTATATTGAAACCAATTGATCTTCCTATGATGTGTAAATCAATACTCAATCTAACTGTATATCTTAAAAATTCACTGTATTGTATGATACATTATGATTATGTAAAGTAAACCGCTGCTGATCATAGGAAGTAGCGGTATACAAATGTTTACTAAATAAAATAAATAAATAAATATCTGACTGTGCCCTCAGCTCATATAAGGTCTAATGACCAGGGATACTTGTGATATATAGCTACTTGGAATTGAAGTACACATTTGCTTTTAAATTTGCAGAGACCTGGTCTTCTTCTTAAGTCTCCTACTTAAGTTTGCAGCAAAGATATACATTTTAAGGTTACAGGGTCCTTTGCATAGTGGGCAGATACATAGAAGACCGCTTTATAACAGTCTTAATCAGCATGTCGTGTATTCAATGCAATAACTGTGGTGCTTTCATTCTAAGAAGAATCATTTGGAACCTAACAGCTTGCCCTATATGCCTCAAGTTAGCTGCTATGCATAAAGAATTGACTCTACTAAGGGAAGAATTAGCTGCAATTAAACACACCTCTTCTAGGGTACAAACTGAACAAAATCCACTATCGCTCCCACAAAGAATCAAACAGGCCAGGAACAAATGGATCACAGTGGGCTCTGGAAGGTTGTGATCTGTAACACAGAGACACCCTATACATCAAGAGATATCCCTGAATAATGCCTTCTCTGCCTTAGATAATGAGGATGCCCAATCTGTGGAAAATGAAGTGCCCTTAAATGAGAGAGTCAATGCCCAATCTAATGATAATGCACCAAATATGAAGAAAAAAGCACAAACAGAAAACTACTACTACCTGGAGATCCCATCAACATTGGCACCAACTTGGGAACACAGTTCAAAGGAGAGAAGAAGATCAAATGCCTCTCAGGCTCTTCAGCCAGCAGGAATACAAATCAAATTGTTGGTTTAGTTAGTGCAGAAAGTGAGCACTCCAAAATTGATGTTGTCATCCACTTGCGTACAAATGACCTGACTAGAAACAGTGCCTCTGCAGTTCAAAGGGACTTCCAGATTCTGGGAGAGAAACTCAAGCCCATTGTTAACACTATAGCATTCTAAAATGTTCTACCTGTTCACGGGATGGGGGCAGAAAGGCCGCATCACATAAACAACTTTAATACATGGCTCCAAATCTGGTGCAAACAAGAAGGGATTTAGATATACAGGTAACTGGGGAAATAGATGGATCAACAAGAGACTATACTGTGCTGATAGACTATATCTCTCTGTCGCAGGGAAAAGGATCCTAAGTAAAAAATTTAGACAGTATATGGACAGGCATTTAAATAGGTAAAGGGGGTGATGGATGGAGAAAGACAAGTTCAGGACTTCGCTCTCAGCAAAAGCATAATAACATTGGAAACAGCCACACTTTTAAACCACACATCAATGGCAAGTGGGAAGAGGCGTATAGAACAAAATCCATGCAAAATACAGGCAAGCCAGTGAACAAATGTTGGAAAGTAATGAGCGCAAATGCTCGAAGCTTAGCCAACAAAGTTCCGGACCTGGAAGCCCTAATGGTGGAAATGGACTTGGACATTGAGGCCATTACAGAAACATGATTTAACGAGTTGCACGAATGGGATATAGCCACAGTTGGCTATAATCTATTTAGAAGAGATAGAGAGGATAGAAAAGCAGGAAGAATAGCCCTATATGTCCAAAGCAATATAGCGGTATAGAAAAGCACACAAATAAAATAAAAAATAAAATAAAGCTGCTGAAATGCAGGAAACATGGGGAAAAGAAGAAGCACTATGGATTGTGTTGGAAAGAGGAGATGGCACTGTCATCCATTCTGATATAGTCTACAGGCCTCCATCTCAAACTGAAGAAATGGATAGCACATTGATTACTGATATTGCAAAGATAGCCATGAAGGGGAAAGTGATCATATTGGGTGACTTGAATCTACCGAATGTGGACTGGAGTATTCTTCTGCAAATCTGGAAAGAAGTAAAAAAATTGTGGATGTCTTCCAAAATGCATTACTTAGACAAATGGTGATGGAACTGACCAGGGAAAACACGATGCTGGATTTAGTACTCACCAACAGAGATAGCGTGTCGAATATCCGGGTGGGAGCCCATGTGAGCAGAGAGCGATCATCACACGGTGAGGTTTGAGATAAAAGCCAAGGCAGTCAGGAGCCTGACTGAGGTAACTGGGCATGTTGCTGGCCCTTCAGGCTGATCAGAATCAGAGCCTGTCCTGCACATCCAGGCCGTAGATCCAATTCTGATCCTGCGGGCACATCTAGCCCCCGCGGAATCAGAAATGGGTCTGACTCTGGGCGTCCCACTTCTGGTCGGCCCCACAGGGGTCTGGACGGCCAGATTGGAATGTGCATCCACGTGTTTTAAAATTTGACCATCAACAGAGCAAAGCTTTCCAGGGTTCTGATAACTCGTTCTCTATGACTTGAAGATTTCAATTTTAATTTGTGATGAAAGTCTTTTAGGGAGCCTCCTCGTTAGCTGTTCGGGGTGCAGCTAGTATTTTCCAGCAGCTAACATGTGATGTGCCAATTAAACGTGTGCTCTGCTAAGGTGGCTTCACTTAATGATTCTTATAGAGGAATCTTTAAGTGAATCCACATTAATAGCTGTGTTGCTGCTGAGCATGCAGCAATTTTCCTGGCGCTAGCGGTAATGTGTTTTCCACACCCACTCTACGCCCCATTCCCCGTCCCATCCCACAATCACAGATTAACGTGCTTTTTAGCATACGATGGCAGACACGCTTGCACATTAGCATTAGTGCATTAAAATGCACATCAACCGACTAACAGGCTTTAGTAAGAGAGGTCGTTAGTTTTCATTTGGACATCCCATCATTCCTCGGAGTAGTGAGGTACTTGAGCACTCAGTTGGTCAAACCTCCTGGAAGTCTTTAGCCTTATAAGGCACAGCTCATCCCTGTATGATAGATATGCTGGAGATTGATCGTTCACCGCAGGTCCAGTGAATTGGTAATAGGACTAGATCCTGCACACTGTCACCAGAGGGCTCCAGCTTTTATCTCAGAGTCTATTCCTCATCGTGGCAACATATATATACCTGCGATAGATCTATATGACAATGACCTCTACGGCAGATTTTACAGAACCTCGTAAATACCAGCGGCCTGCTTATGGACACTCTTGTCCCCATTCCAAGGCACAATCTTTCTTCCCCATTCTACCTTGCATTTATTTTGGGGAAATAGCATCCAGTACTCATTCAGGACTCCAAATTATCACCATCATGTGGAAGAGCAAAACTAAAAGGGATCTTTTATCAATACGAATCTTTCAGTGGAGCTTGGAGAGGCAGCAAGAATTAAAAGAGACCCTGAGCTATACAGGGAGCCCAGCTTGTAAGTGAGGAAAAGGCCCACATTTACTGTAGCCAGTGCTTGGCGTATGACCCCAGGAGACATTCACATTGCAGCTTGTAATATAGACAGTGTTTGACCTATGAACTCAGGAAAGGCCTCCGTACATAAGCCATTCTTAATCCTCGACCATGCCAGAGACTCACAGACTAAGGGACAGGTACAAAAGCCAAGAGTGTGGATTTAAAGCAGCGAGTCGAAGTGTTTTGCTCCCTAAGGAAAGGACTGCAAAATGAAGCAGAATGCCTGTTTTTCAGCCCTGAAGCTTATTGGATTTTTAAACAAACATCGGGCCGAAAGAGCATGTGCTATAAAGTTCAAAAGAGTGCTTAAAAATCAATCAGCAAAATTAAGGAACGGCTTCGTGCTGGGAAGACAGGTCAGGACTCTCCCGCTGATTTGTTCCTCTTCTTCGGCAGCTGCCTGCCCCAGGCCACCCCTCCAGCAACTTGGTATTCGCCGCTGCGTGCGCCTATGCTGAATTATTAACCGGGGCTCATCCAATTAAATGTTCTATCACATTAATAATTCACAGCAACTTCTCTGAGTGGAGAGTGCCAGACAACATCCGGTGCAGGGATCCTGCGAGCGAGGAGCAGCAGAGCGGCAATAAATAGAGAGATCGATAGTGCATTGCAAGCCTGCCACAGCCAGGGGTCCCTTCATTAGACACTAGCAGAGCTTTCAATGACTGGAGCTATCATTACCACAGGATTTATCCTTCACAGCCCTTTGCAGATCAGACCCTGAAACAGGAAGTTTCAGAGATGCCAAATCACAGAGTGTCTTTTCTGCAGGGTACTTAGCATTCTGGTTTTCCTCATCGGGAAAAGGTCTTTGTTTTCTTTTACTCATCTAACCTCCCTACAGCACTGCAGCCCTCAACAGCCACTGGGCATGTACACAGGGAGCATATTTTCAAATTGTTTTCACTTCATTTGGTCTTTTTTTTTTTCTGATTTCTGGACCTTTTTTGGATTGTTTCACACATTTGTGCTAATAAAACATGTTTTAATGCACATTTTGACTTTACATTGTTAATTCATAGGTTTTATTGGTGGCATTTAGTTCATACCTTTCAAGGCAAGTTATCATTGGGTATTGCCCTGTCCCTAGAAGGGACTATAATCATGTACCTGAGGTAGCAGAATGTTAAGTGACTTACCCAAGACCGCAAGGGGTGGGAGTAGGATTCAAACCCTGTTCTCTTTGGCCCCAGACCAGTGCTCTGGCCAGTAGTTTACTCCTCCACGTGCATTAAAATTAAAGTTTGCGAGCACTCCATTTTTTAAGGCATGTTAGTAAACTGAATACATGCTAAACAGAGTAGAGGAGTAGCCTAGTGGTTAGAGCACTGGCTTGAGAGCTAAGAGGTCAGGGTTCAATTCTCACAAGCACACCTTGGGCAAATCACTTAATCCTCCACTGCCTCAGGAAAAATGTGGGTTATCAATAACCCTGTTTATTGTACATTAGCAAGTTTGAGTTGCAATGTGAACCACTTTGACTAAAATAATAAATCAGTATAAAAAACCTGTTAAATAAATAAAAATAATGAATGTACCTCTCTAACACACATTGCTGTCCTCCCTAGGGTGATTCACAGTTACTCAGCTTACATTCCTCTGTCAAAACACACCACAGACATTCCCTTCTCAGGCTCTGCAGTGGCAAAAGAGGCAGTTCACATCTGTCAGGAGGCAACCACTGCCTTCTTCCTGCCAGGATACAGTACTCAGTCCTCATGAACAGGGCTGACCTGTCCACTCAGCAGGTGGGCAGCCGCAACAGCACTCATGACCAGCTGTTCCATCCCCCTCCCCCAGCTGCTGCTGATTCTGTTTGGGAGGGAAGGCAGGCAGCAGCAGCAGTATTTCCAAAAGCCACTGCCCCTGCCCACCTCCCCCTCCCAAGACAGAATCGGTGGCGGCAGCAGGTGAGGTGGCAAGGCCGGGGTTTCTTTCTAGGTCCTGCTCGTGAATACTCAACATTTTGTGAGTTCCGTCTCTCCGTAGGATCACAGCCTATAGAAAGCACTTCCTGCCTTCCCGTTTCTTCTTGCCAGGGCATTTATAAGAAGCCAGTATTTGTTGCACTAAAGGGTACCACTGTTATACCATAAGAAGCAGTTAGAAGGAAACATATTAATATGTACCTATTACAGGATTTGTGCCAAATATCTGCTTGCTTCTCCTGCACAAAGAAATAGCATTACTTAGTATGTACCACTGTAGAATGTGATCAGTATTCAGGTACGATAAGTCCCTTTCTTAAAGAGCTTATACACCATATGAGTGTCTAAAGCAATGGGAATTAAAGTGACTTGTCCGCGGTCACAAGGAATATCAGCAGGGGAAGTGTTATTTGAACGCTGGCTTCCCTGGTTCCTAGCCCATCACGCTTCCACTCTTTAGCCAGAAAGGTGTGTCTACATCGTTAACGCTCTTCTCACCCTGTGAAGTCCAAATCTTCATAGGGTGCTCACTGTGTAGGGGGTCAGTGCTGCCCTTGGTTTGAGATCTGAGGTAAGCGGTCATTGCCTGCTATTTCTCATGCACTTTTTGACAAACCTGCACAGCATTTATAAAGCAATCCTGAGGCGCTCCGGTTTACATCCAAGAATTTCTCTTTCCCCATTAGCATTTCTGCCTAGAAGCGGGTGACATTCCATTTGCACAGTGAAAAGAAAAACAAAGCAAAACAAAAAACCTAGCAAGACATAAAACAACGTCCTATCAGAGGCAAAGAATAGGGAGAGAAAGGGCAACACATATTATATTATAATCTAGAATGTTGTGTTTTCTCTACAGAGGGGGAAATCAATGCAGATTAGCAGGGTCTGGATCAGCACAAAATGTACCCTTGTATCTAAAATCTGATGAAGGACATGAATATTTAACAGAGAGGAGAAGGATTCAGGCAGCACGTGAAAGTAAAACAGAGAAGCAGAAGGGAGGGAGGGACTCTGTCTCTCTTCGACTGACTGCGGCTTTACCCATTGTACGCAGAATGACTCACACAGTGCTGGGGCTTGCAGGTGGAGAAGGGAAGAGAAGAAAATATTATATTTGGAAAAACAAACAAAGACACAATGAAGACAGCCGGCCCCTCCTTCCCTCTTCTTATACCTTAGTAAATACATAGCATTTACTGGAAATCACAAACACTGTGCAACAGTGCAATCCATTTTCGATCAGCCACAGAGATGCATGGATATGTGGAAAGACAGGCTACTACTCCCACCTTTCTTAAGGGATTAACATAGAAAACATGAGGAAGGGTCTCAATCAACTTACTAAAACCTGTAATTTATAGTCAAGTTACTATTTTGGGAAGGAATCACACCCATCTGAACACCACAATGTTGCATATTAAAAGTAGAGTGGACCAATAATAGCTGTATGGACTTGTGCAGCTTAATTCTTCAGAGTCAACATTTTAAACATAAGAACAGAAATCCATTGCTCACAATCAATGAGGTAGGATGGTAAACTAGGTCTCCTGCTCTCATAGCTCTGTGGTCAGCCATCTAAACGCTACTGCCAGTTTCAATATTCCATAACATTCCTCCTACACTCTTTGACACAGCTGTCCAGGCTTTTGTGTGCAACACAGCAGGGGCTTTATTCGTTAAAGGGCCAATCATGGCTTTTTGGCATCTAAAAGCGAGTTTTGATGCCAGAAAGTTACCGCCCTATTCACCACGGGTTTATGTTGGCTACTGTTCAAGCAAAAAGCCAAATTTTTCAGCATGCGCTTAGCTGTAATTGAAAGGAGATATGTAAATTAATACACAAATGAGCAATTTATGTGAAATTCTGCATGCTTACTGAACTATGATATAGTCAGACACCATCTTGTCGCAGGTCTGAGACAAACTTATTGGTAAGGAAAAAGAGGCTTAGTTAATCTTATCGGGAGAAGAAGAAAGAATATTGGACTCCGTTTCAAACTTGTTTATTGTATTGGAGAATTATTTGATTCATTTGAAACAAAAAAACATCCAGTAGAGCAATACCTGTGACATTGTTAATTTTTGCCATAGATAAGGTTAATGGCGCCATTTTCTCGGTCGTTCATTAGTGATGCCTCTGCTTTAACTAGGAGCCGTATGCACTGAGTTCTTTTGAAAAGAGATCCACAGTATTTGTGGCTACAATTCATTCTGAGTTTGGTGGCGAAGGATTCAATTACATATATCAAATGAATTAATCTCTTCTTTTAATATTCTTTGACCTTGTAGGTATTTGAGCAGAAAAAGCCCCAACTCTGTTTTTTACTGATGGACAGTAATATGGAAGGATATGCTTTGGATATCTTGTACTACTCCATTCAGTTTCTCTCCTACTCCATCCCAGATGGTCATTTGTTTTTCAGATATTCCTAAAAATTATGCAACTCTGAGCAACAGGTATCTCCCCAAGAGAAGAAACACGTGTGCTTTAGGACCTTGGTGGTAATGTCTCACAGAAAGCTGTTGTAAGCATGCTCTAAGCAGAGATTCCGACCTTTGCTGAGGGAGCCCCAGCCAATTGGATTTTATTATTATCTGCAATGAATGCTCATGAGATAGATTTGCACACAATGAAGACTCTACTTGGAAATTTATCTCATGAATATTCATTGCAGATATCTTGACAACCTCCTTGGTGCAGGATTCCCAGGAAGGGTTTGGGAATCACTGCTCTAGAGGGAGCTTTACAGATATCAAGAGTCTGGGGCCCTTTTACTAACATGCATTAAGCAGTTACTGTGGTAAAAGTCACCATGATGCCATGACAGCAAATGTTAATTTTCACATAAACCCCTAGCTTTTGTCTTGGGGTAGTAGGGGGTGGCCATTGTGGGGGGACACCTAAATTTGGGGGTTACTCTTTGGGGGGATGTTCTTTTCCAAAGAGGGCTTTCTGTAGGGGGGACTGGAAACTGGATGGAGGATGTGGTATGGGGATCATTATTGCTTATGTGTGCGGCTATTCTGCATGTAGGTCCTGAAAGGGAGGGGTGGGAGATGCCAATGGAGCGGGGGTATGGGGGATAAGATGAGGGGGTTTAATGTGCTTTATATTTGGCCCAGACTGGAGGAGTTTAAGGGGGAAACTGAATGAGTGGAGTCTGGCATTATCCATGCCCACAGCTGCAGTTTGCCTCCACACATTTGTGCTGGAGTCTCATTCCTCGCCTCATCGGGTAATGTGATTCCTCCCAGGCCATCTGCCATGACAGGGGATGAGGCTCCTATGCAGGGGAGACTCCTAGCTTTTACTATGCACAAAATGTAGGGCAAGTGAAAAATCTACTACACTTTCATAAAGGATCCCTTAGACTGGTTACCTGATTTATGCACACAAATATGTTTTCTTTCTATTTGTTACGTAAGAACATAAAAATGACCATAGTGGGCCATCTAAACATCCATCCGGCCCAGTATCCTGTTTCCATCAGTGGCAATCCAAGTCGCAGGTACCTGCAATATCGCACAAAGTAGCAAGATTTTATGCTGCTTAACCCCCAGAATGAGTACTGGCCCCCAAGTCTAACATAATAACTATTTATGGACTTTTCCTCCAAGAACTTGTCAAAATGTTTTCTAAACTCAGCTTCACTAACTGCTTCTGCCGTTCTTTCCAGAACTTAGTTATGTAAATGCAATGTGTGCCTTTGAGTCAGCACTGACTCCTGGGTTTTTTTGGCAGTGTGACTGGAAGTAGATTGCCAGTTCTTTTGTCTGAGGCAATGGAAGGTCAAATGACTTGCTCAAGACTGCAAGGAGTGCTAGTGGAAATCAAACCCTGGCCTTTTCGTTACTAAGCCAATGCTCTAACCAGTAGGTGACTCCTTCACTCCATGAAAAAAATGTTTTCCCCAATTTGTTTTAAATGTGCTACTTAGCAATTATGGCATCTCCCTTACTATTTGTACTTTTGAAAAAATAAACAACCGATGATTTTTATTTACCTGTTCCACTCCACTCAGAATTTTATAGACCTCTATCATATCTCTCCTCAGCTCCAAGCTGAAAAGCTCTAACCTATTTAGTCATTTCTCATAGGGGAGTCGTTACTGCTACTACTATTCATCATTTATGAGCACAACTAGGAATATGGAGTTCTGTGCAAATGCACATACAAAACAGGCCATGCCCCACAGAATTCACAATCTTCTTAGAGAGAAAAACAGGAACTAGAGAATTCTTAAGGGAAGCAATTAAAATTGCATATGGCTACAGATAGGAAAATAAGGGGATTGGGATCCAAAATCAGACTCTAAGAGATGAGTTTTTAGCCTGGATTTGATTAGCACTAGAAACAGAGTCTGATGCACTGGCTCGGGTAGTCTGTTCCAGGCATATGGTGCAGCAAGGTGGAAGGAATGGAGTCTGGGGTTGGCAGTAGAAGAGAAGGGCATAGATGAAAGTGATTTGTTTGATGAGTGGAGTTGCCGGTGATGGAGGTAGGGAGAGGAAAGAGAGGCGAGCTAGGGAGGAGCCACAGAAGTAATGCATTTGTAGGTCTGAAAGAGAAGTTTGAATTGTATATGGAAACAGATAGTGAGCCAGTGACTTCACTTCAGAAAAGGGGTTATGTGAGCATTCTGACAATGGCAGAAGATAAGCTATGCAGATTCGTTTTGAACAGAATGGAGGAGAGAGAGGATTCAGTTGGAGACCAGTAGGTAACAAGTTGCAATAGTCAGATGGGAGGTGATGAGAAAGTGAATAAGGAACTGGGTAGTGTGTTTTGAGAGGAAGGGACTAATTTTGCTGAAGTTATAGAGAAAGAAATGTCGAGTCCAATATTCAAAGGTATTTACATGGTTTACAGACCTGTAAACAGTGTAAATGCCCCTAAGCGGGAATTTCACTAACATGGATAGTGCGGTTGAATATCCCTGAGTAATGGCACTATACACCCCGATGCTAACCGCTTAGATTGGGGTGTGTTGGGGGTGTTTCAGGGGTGTGTGTTGGGGGTGTTCCAGGGGCAGTACCCAGAGATAACCATGCTGTGGCAATATTCAGCTGCTGCCCTGTTATCCCTCAGCGGCGAAGGTTAGACATAGCAAAAGCTGTCCTAACTTTCACCACCGGAGCTAACTGGACAGTGGCTGAATATTGTCGCTGCATGGTTAGTTTCTGTGCCATGTGTGACCATACAGTGACCCCAGATATTTAATGATGATTGCCGCATATGGCCCTGGATTGAACATCCGGGGTTAAAGTTTAGCGGCGAAGGCACATACTGTAGCCTTAGAGGCACATAGCCATCGCCAATGAATACGGGGCCCAATATGTTTTAGAAATCTGTTGGATATGTGCAGAGAAAGAGAGAGAGGAGTCAAAGTTTAACCCAAAGTTGCGAGCCAAGGAGATATCCAGAGAAACCCCTTTTGTCAGTTTAGTTGCCCTTCTCAGTACCTTTTCGACTAGAACCTTGAGTACTGCTTTTGAGATGTAGTCCTCAAGATGTGGTTGCACCATACAGTAAAGCTCTACAGAGGTATCATGATATTTTTTGTTTTATTTCTTCATTTCTTTCCTAATAATTCCTCACATTCTATTTCCTTTGTTGACCACCATCACATACCAACTAGAAGATTTCAATGGATTGCCCGTGATGGTGCCTAGAACCTTGTCTTGACTAGTGCCTTCCAGTGGCTAATTTCTTAAATTACAGGTCACACTCACACATAAATGACCTCTTATAAAATTCTGACCGGGAGTAAAAGTATCCATTTTGGTATGAAGGTGCACTTTGCCAGTGATCATGCACATGGGTTGAATTTGGGAGGAGCATCAGTGGAACACACAAGTGCATGTGTAGATTATAAAATACTAGAATTTATACGCCTACTTGGAAACTATAGGCGTGAGCATTCACACAACTTCTAGGGCTCGTGTAATGTCCGCACCTGCAATGTAGAGCACAATAAGCCTCTTACACCAGTATTTTATAAAGACAGATATGTGTCGCCACATACCTGACTTTATAAAATAGCACCTATGTAGATGCCTACCCATGATGCCCTGTTATAAACTTGCCCTCCATATGTGGAACCTAACATCATGTAGTTGCAGTTTGAGTTATGTTTCCCTATGTGCAACACTCTGAACTTGTCCACATTAAATTTCATCTGTCATTTAGATGGACATTCTCGTAGTCTCGAAAGATTCTCCTGCAATTTCTTACAATCTGCTTGTGATTTATCAACTTTGAATAATTTTGCATCATCTACAAATTTGATCAGCATTTCTAGATCATTTACAGTATAAAAATGTTAAA
Organism: Ichthyophis bannanicus; assembly: GCA_033557465.1. NCBI lineage: Eukaryota > Metazoa > Chordata > Amphibia > Gymnophiona > Ichthyophiidae > Ichthyophis > Ichthyophis bannanicus. The sequence continues at coordinate 360,911,783 of CM066039.1, forward strand.
ATCCCCAGACCCAGTACAGATTCCTGGGATACTCTCTATTCCCTTTTCTCCACTGATAAGATTAGCCATTCAGCCCTGCATTTCCTCTTCCCAAGACCTTTTAACTTCCTCAGAAGTATCTCATGAGTGACTTTATCAAATGCTTTCTGAAAATCCAGATATACTATGGGGGTCATTTTAGAAGCCCTATTCATGCTTTGGATATCTGAAAATGGACATAGAGTTGTCCAAAGCAGAAAGATATCCCCAAAGCAACTTTAGAAGCCGGATATATGGACACCTCCAGTGTTAGGACATCCAAGTGAGAACAGGGGCATGGTGTAGGCATAGACAGGGAATTCCCAAGAATCTAGATGTCCTTTCCCAATTTTAGAAACATCCTGGACATCCTGAGCCACATCAATGGTTATACCTGCTCCAGGTATGAATAGGCATCTGAAAAGTGCCCGTTTGGTCAGGCAAATGTCTGGAGGGTGTGGAGAAGAAGGGGGTACACTTACATCCCCTTTATTTTACAAATTGACAATGAATACTGGTGGGAATGGAGGCTCGTGTTTTCATTTTGCCATGCCCCTGGACAGTCCCATATGAAACCTGGCTTGAAATGGGCAACCCTGCCCCACAACTTCATAGCGGCAATGTCTATCTGGATGCCAGCACAGGAGTCCACATTTATGTTTCTTAAATTGGGACAAAACATACAGTAGACCTCACTGGCATTTTTCTGCATGTTTTGCCCTGGATGTCCCAGATTGCACTTGGATGCCCTTTCTAAAATGCCACTTCGCATCAACTTGCTCACCTTTATTCACATTACAAAATATGAAGCAAATTGATGAGTATTGGCTAACTTTATGTTGGCTTTGTCCCATTAGACCATGACTATCTATACATTCAGTAATTTTGTTCTTTATAATAGTTTCTATCATTTTGTCTGGCACTGACATCAGGATCACTGGTCTTTAGCTTCCCAGATCCTTTCTGGAGCCCTTTTAAAAAATTGGTGTAACGTTAGAGATATCCCAAATATTGGATCACATTTCCCTTTTTTTCCCAAGAAATGGTTTGGCCCAGCACTGACCTAATACCACAAAAGGTACTTATATATCAAATAGTACAAGTAATATTTAGATGCTCCTGGAGCTTAAAACAGTTTCTTTTCATAATGAATATTCATGAGATACATGTGCATGCATTCAATCCAAGAAGAAGTTTATTTTTCATAATTTGGTTATCCTTAATACCTAACCTGTTTGTACACACTGAGAACACTGGTCAACAAATTTTTACAAAAGTCATGTTACTGAAATAAAAATAGTCATTTCTTAACAATTTTTATATGCTGAACACGAATATGACAGTGAAATTGCAACATTGGCTCTAGTTTTTTGTAATCCATAAGAATTAATGTTTACATCACGAAATGCATGTCAATAATAAATATAATAGGCCTTCGGTTAATACCTGTAAAAAAACAAGTCATAGACTACTTCTTAGATTTTTTTCGCCTGTCTCTTGTACAGCTGTTCGGGAGCTTCTCTGGGGAGTGTCCAGCAGTAGTCAGCCAGCATTGTAGTGGACCATTTTCCCTGGTATCTTTGCTCCATCGTTGCTATATCCTGGTGAAAATGTTCGCCCTGTTCATCACTAACCATACCACAGTTGTCAGGAAAGAAATTGAGATGGGAATCAAGGAAATGGATCTTTAGAGACATATTGCAGCCAAGTTTCTGATACTGCATCAGCATGTCTTCTACTAGTTCCTTGTAGTTTTCTGCCCTAACATTCCCGAGAAAGTTTGTTGACATTAGGCGAAAAGCATTCCATGCTTGTTTCGCATCACCCTGCAGCAAGTTGTTGAACCGGTCATCTTTGAAAAGCTCTCGAATCTGAGGACCCACAAAAACTCCCTCTTTAATCTTTGCTTCGCTGAGTCAAGGGAATTTTTCATGCAGGTATCGGAAAGCTGGCGAAGTGCGGTCCATGGCTTTCACGAAGTTTTTCATCAAACCTAGTTTGATGTGAAGGGGTGGTAGCAGGATTTTCTGAGCCTCAACCAGAGCTGGGTGCTGGATATTCTTCTCTCCAACTGTTACATTTTGTCTGCGATTCCATTCCTTCCGCAAGTAGTGCCAATCCCTTGCTTGAGAAGAAGAAGCTGCATGTCTTCATTAAATTGGATTCCCCCGAAGAAACCGCTTGGACGGTGAAACGCACAAGCGCTAATGATTTGCGTTGGGACCCAAGTTCCGATTCTCAGATAAGCATTCTTTGCTATCATTTCAGTTACTACAAGAGCTATGAATATCCTAGCCATTGAAAGATACTGAACTCTTTAATGATTAGCAGGAGAAATGCTTGATTTTGAAATAGAAGCAATTAGTAGAAGAAAAGTTGAAATATTGAAAGACATCGGCAGAGTGATTTTTTGAATGAAAAAGGAATAAAAAGGGAAATTCCAGGTCCTTGAAGCAAAGAAGGGGTTTGGTGTTCAGAGGTTTTGCCTCATGATTCCTCCCTGCTCTAGTCTGAGACCTGTTCCCTAAGTAAAACAGTGTTTTTTGACATTGTGAGTGAATGGAGCAATATATGCAGTAGGATTGGTATTTTGATTGCTCCAACAAAACCCGATAGGTGATAGCCTCCTCTTCATAGCAAAATCATAGATAAAGCCATTCAAATATAGCTACAAAGTCACTTAATCAACCATATCTGCTGCTTTGGACTCTGTTTCCCACCAACAGCTCCTCAACAGATTTCATGATATTGGTCTAAGTGATATCTTTATCTTTATCTTTATTTAACATTTGATAAACCGCTATTGTAGAAACATTAAGCGGTGTACAATAAAAAGACAGGTTAGGCACTGCAAACAAGAAAAGGAACGCCAAAAATAAACAGGACAGGAGGAAACAGGATAGAATAGAGACACCGCACACTATTATCAAATCATAATAAAGACACAGCCCAACTGGGCAACACAAACTGTAGACAAAGGGAAGGCAAATAGAGGCTTATGACAGGACAAGAGACACAGACAGACCTAATCAGGGAGGGGACTCAGGGGAAAGGTCAAATGCTTTCTGAAACAGATGAGTCTTAAGTAGTGATTTAAACTGAGGATATGATGGTTCTAACCTGAGGGGAGCTGGTAACATATTCCATAATAAAGGTCCAAGGAAGAAAAAAGCTGAATGACGTGTCTGCTCCAAATGGGCTCGGGAAGGTGAGGGTAGGGATAACCGGTTGGCATGGATTGAACGAAGTTGACGATGGGGAGAATGTAAAGAAATACAATCTGCTAAATAAAGGGGGTTGCAAGTGTAGAGAGACCGATGAATCAAAATCAAAAATTTATAATGAAAGCGATAGCGAAGGGGCAACCAGTGTAACCGGAGGAGAATAGGGGTGATACGATCGAATCGACTGGAAAATGTGACTAGACGTGCTGCTGTATTTTGGATACGTTGCAATCTTTGAAGTTGATAATTTGGGAGATTGACCAGAAAAACATTACAATAATCTAGTCTACTGATGACCAGAGCACGCACGAGGGTGACTAAGGAACTAGATGGCAGTACAGAGCGGACAGCCCTGATTTGCCGCAGAGCAGCAAAGGAGCGGCGGGAGATCGAAGAGATATGCTCGTGAAAGGAGAGAGAGGGATCTAGAAGAACACCCAAGTAACGGAAAGAAGATGTAAGGGGAATACTAGTCGTTCCGAGAGAGGGAGCAAGTGTGGGGCACAGACCACTCAAAGATACCCACATTGCTGAGGACTTTGATGGGTTAAGATGGAGAAAATTCTCTGAAAGCCAAGAAGCAATATGAGCAAGGCAGAGATTAAACTGGGAGATATCTGGAGATGACAGTGAGGTATGGAAAAGAAGAATGATGTCATCCGCATAGATGTACGATGAAATGGGATATTGCTGAATGATTAGAGGCAGTGGGGAGAGGAAAATATTAAATAGTAAGGGGGATAGAACAGAACTCTGCGGCACACCACAGGTGAGAGGAAGGATAGTGGAGGACTGGCCATTAGCGTGTACAGAAAAAGAACGAGATGAAAGGAAAGAACGAAACCAATGCCAGACAGTACCTCGGAGGCCAATGTCTGATAACTGGGACAAAAGGGTACGGTGGTCAATCAAGTCGAAGGCTGCAGACAAATCAAGGGACACAAGGAGGGTAACATCACCACGGTCGTGAGTGACATGTAATTCATTCAGCAGTGCAAGAAGGACGGTTTCGGTGCTATGACCCCGACGAAAACCAGCTTGTCGTGGGTGAAGTGAGTTGGTGGATTCGACATGTGAGCTCAATTGATCTAAAGCACAGCGCTCCAGGAGTTTAGCGAGGAAGGGAAGGTTGGACACTGGGTGCCAATGGGAAAGAATGGATGGATCCAGGGAAGGTTGTTTCAATAGGGGGTGAAGGACCGCAGATTTCCAAGACACCGGAAAATGGCCTGAGGAGAAGCTGGAGTTGATAATGGTAGTAATGAACGGTACCAATTGCAAGGAAGGCTCAGAGAGCCAACGGGAAGGAATGGGGTCCAAAATACAAGTGGTTCTCGTAGACTTGGATAATGACATTAATACCTCTGCGGAGAGAACAGGGCGAAAGGATGACCACGTGTGGGTGAAGACGAGGTCACCTGAAGTGGAAGCTGATGGTAGATAGTCAGGAAGAAGAGCAGGAGGGGAAGTAGCAGACACTGCTGAAGAAGGAGGAGAAAGGGGGGGGGGGAGGAGGGGAGGGAGCAGAGAAAGAGGAACGCAAGGTTAATACTTTATCCGAGAAGAAGGTGGCAAGAGACTGGGGATCCGGGGCGTTATTAACCCGCGAGCTCTTAGAACTGGTAGATGACAGCTTCCGCAGGATAGTAAAAAGTTGCTGGGAAGAACTGGCTGCTGCTGAAATCTTGGCCGTATAAAAGGTAAGCTTAGCAGATTTCACGGCAGAGCGGTACTCAGATGACAATGATATGACTCTCAAATGGTCTTGCTCCTATCTCTCAAACCACAGCCAACAAATGAAAATGGGATCTAAAATGTTTCTCCCATACACCCTTCTGCAAGGAGTTCCACAAGGTTCCTCCCTATCTGCTATATTATTCAATATGAGCCCGATTCCAGAATGGGAATATCCGGGCCACTCGGACTGCCCCATGCAGGACAGGCCTGTTTAGACCCGATTCTGAAACACAGAAGCAAAATGTTCCTATGGCTATCAGAATCAGGCCCGAGGATGGTTCGGTGTGCTCCTCCCACAGCCGCAGGGATACCCTCCCCTGCAGCTCAGTCTTCCCGCAGCCTTGAACCCCTGACTCCCTGCCGCCTAACCCCAATGGGGGCCACTGGGACCCGGATTGGGTGGAGGGACCCATCCTCAGTGTCCTGGTGATCCAGTGGGGGGGATCCTGGGTTCTAGGGGGGCTGCTGGCAAAGTTTGGAGGGGCAGCCCACTCTTATTTATTTATTTATGTATTTATTTATTTATTTATGTAACACTTTTCTATACCGCACTCTTTAAAATCAGTGTGGTTTACAAGTAACATTTTTGTACAAAGCAGGGGGATCCTGCTTCATACTTACATTGAATGGGTATTGTAACTTGGATTTAGAACTGGGGTAACTATATACAATCTGAACAGGGTGTCACTGAGCTGTTGTAGTGACATGGCATGCTCTAATAACTATGTACAGGGTTGTCAGTTATTTACAGGATTGTCAGTTATTTACAGTTAGATGTTTGGACTGATGGGTGGGGGTATGGTGGGTGGGGTTGTATCGTTGGCATGTGAGTAGTGTAGAAGAAAAAGGTGGTGCTTTAGTGCCTTTCTGAATTGGGTGAGGTCAGTGATCGCTCGGATGGTAGTTGGGAGCTCGTTCCAGTGAGTATGTGCGTAGAACACAAAGGCTCTGTTCTTTGTTGCCTGAGAGAATTTTGTTATTTCGCTGGAGGTTATTAGTGTGTTGGTGGAGAAGGTCCTTCTTGATCTGTTTGCAAGAGTGGGGTGGAGAAGGTTCGTTAGGGAGGTGGAGGATATTTTGTTGATGGTTTTGAAGGTCAGCAGTACTACTTTGTAGGTAAGCCAGCAGTTGATTGGTAGCCAGTGCAGGTCTTTTAGGATTGGGGTAATGTGGTCTCTTCTAGAGGCCCTGTGTAGGAAGCTTGCAGCAGCATTCACTGCTAGCTGTAGTGGGTTTAGTGTGTTCTTGGGAAATCCATGCAGGATCACGTTGGCGTAGTTGAAGTGGGGGGTTACAAGTGCCTGGAAAATTGTTCGGAAGTCCTTAGGCTGCAGCAAAGGTCGGAGATGTCGAATTGTCTGCATCTTATGGTAGATAGCCTTGATGGTATTGCCTATGTGCGCTTTCATGTTGAGGTGCCGGTCTAGCGTGACGCCTAGGTAGAGGATGGTGGATCTGCTTGGGAGCTCGGCGTCTCTCATCTTCAATGATGCGGATGGGGAAAAGAATTGATTTTTTGTGATGAATAGAACATCTGTCTTATTGAAATTAATCCTCAGACTCTGTGAGTGGAGCCAGTCGGTGATGGCATCAAAGCATCTCACTAGTGATGAGAAGTCAGGTTGGTCGATGGCGAATGGAGTGAAGAGTAGTACGTCGTCCGCATAAATCAGGCAGGAGATATTGAAGGAGCAGATGATTGCACATATGGGCTGTATATATATATATTGAACAAGAGGGCAGAGAGTGAGGAGCCCTGGGGAACGCCCTGTTTTTGTTGAAAAGGCTCGGAGGTCTTAGAGCCCATTCATACCTGCTGCCATCTGTCTGTTAGGTATGATTTGCACCAGCTCCAGGCTGAACCATGGATTCCCTTCTCCTGAAGATGTATTAGCTCATGGTTGATGGAGAGCTGCTGCTTGGCCGGAGTCTGTGCGGCCTTTGTTGATGTGTCCGATGGCGCTCCTTTTGAGGGAGACGAAGGCTGCCCCAATTGGGCAGAGCAGAGTGGATGGACGGCCGGTTCAGGCTGGCTCCGGCCGACTTGATCCCCGACGGGAGAGCTGCTGCTGGGTCGGAGTCTGTGCAGCCATTGTCAATGCGCCTGATGGCGCTCCTTTTGAGGGAGGCAAAGGCTGCCCCGATTGGGCAGAGTGGAGCAGATGGATGGTCGGTTCAGGCTGGCTCAATCCCCAAAGGGAGAGCTGCTGCTGGGCCATCGTCCCCCACCCACACTCTCCCCACTCTTTCCCTCCATCATGCCTCTGTCCCCTGCAGCACACACAGCAGTTCTGTGCATGTAGCAGGGGATGGAGGTGGACTACTGGTAAGGCAGATACTACTACTACTACTACTACTACTACTATTGAGCATTTATATAGCACTACTAGTCGTACGCAGCACTGTACAGACATGTAAGAGAGACAGTCCCTGCTCGTCAGAGCTTACAGTCTAGTTAAGACAAAACACACAGAGCAACAGTCTAGTCGGTGGAAAAAAAAAACCACAAACGCGGCACTTATAATCTAGTCAAGACAAAACACAGAAGTCAAGATCTGAAAGCAACAGTGAAGAGGTGGGTTTTCAACCTGTATTTGAAGAGGGCTAAGGAGGGTACCTGGCGTATAGACACAGGTAGATTGTTCAAGGCGTAAGGTGCAGCAAGGTGAAAGGAGTGAAGTCTGGAGTTAGCAGTACGAGTTGAGGGCATAGATAGAAGTAGTTTGTGAGATAGCGGGTAGCACGTCCCAGTATGATGTGCTGAACCATTATCTGCCTTATGGAATCGGGGCCTATATACATACAACCACAATGTGTAATTATCTGCAATTTCTACATTAACTACCTTCTTTATGCAGATGACATTATGATCGTCACACTTTTCGCTGCATCCACTCCTGATTATACCAAGATAACAATGCTTCACAGAAATGACTAAATGGCTCCATAATAACAATCTCATCAACTATGACAAAACCGAAATACTACATGTAACAAGCGATACAAACTTCATTCCACCAACACACATCAAAATAGGTGACAAAGAACTGAAAGTCAAACAAGAAGTGAGATATCTCTGTTTCATTATCGATCAAGGCCTAACCTACAAGCTCAAATCAAAAATATCAATAAGCTATATACTACAAAATAAAACCCCCAAGAAATCTTCATCTTCTCCTCAACTCCAATAACTTCTGAACAGTATGCCTGGCAATCATAATGCCCATCCTAGATTACAGCAACTCCATTTATCAGGGATTACCAAAGCAAGCACTACGCCCTTTACAACTGGCACAGAATACACCAGCAAGATTGATACTACGAGCACTATACCAGACTCGCATCACCCCTATCATTAAGCACCTACATTGGCTACCCATCACCTCAAGGATTAAATACAAGGTTATCCTCAACACCCATAAGGCCATACACAACTTATCCCCTGAACACTTACAAACCCTACTATGGAAACCTAAGGACAACCAACTCAGAAGACAAAATGCATGCAACACACTGGAAATACCAGCCAAAAAGCTCAAAAGCAAACAATACACATGCAACAGATCCTTCTCCCGGTATGCCCCAACTATCTGGAACTCACTAGCCACCAGCTTGAGAGCCATTGAGCACAAAGGAGATTTCTGGAAAATGTAAAAAACTCATCTTTTCTTGGAATATTATGGAAATGATCCCCAAAGAGCTTGAACAAATACCTGACCTATGAAACCTCTCAACTCCCTTCATTATACAACAATGTAAACTTTTCATTACCTTCCAAATGCTCAAGCACTTCTGATCACGCATAAATACACCATCAAGCCCCTCTCACATTAATCACCGATATCTACTACACAGCTCATACTCAGTATATATGTTAAACATTTTTCCTATATGTTTCTGATTTTGTTATGAATTAGTTTTTTATTTACTATTGTTCTATGTAAATCACTCACCTGAACACCTGTTGTACTCTCATGTTTGTTATTGCACACACTGAGTTCATTGTAAACCATTTTGACTCATAGAAAAATGGTATATAAAAGATGTTAAATAAATAAATAAAATACATTGGAAGGAAAGCCTGTAATAGTTACAGAAGATCATCCATCCTCTTAGCAATGTACAATAGAAGTCCTTGTGCAACCCACAGGCATATGATGCAACAAAATCTAATGTTATTAATGCAATGCCTCCATTATATACAATCCTTCATGATCAGAATGTTTCATCAGATGCATGTCAACAGTGGTACATCACCAAGAGAATGGCTGCAAGCAGATTTGTCATGGTAAGAAATTTAAATTGATTACAGAAAAATGATACGGTCTCATTGTAGCATTGTACAAGACTTTTCGGGGCATGTTTACTAAAATGAATTTGCTACTAACACTGAGATAACATGGGAAAGGTGTGCTGTGGTAGCATCCGATGTTGGCCAAATGCATATAGAGCAGGGATTTCCTGCACTCTCTGCAGATCACATGGTAGCTGTGTGTCTGAGTGGAGAGTAGATGGAGAGTGAGAGTGCTAGTAAAGTGTGATTATCACAAGTGTCAACAGCACTCAATAACCTCATGTTTAGCAGACATCATGGGTGAAGCTAATGCCGCCCCAATGGGCGGTGCGGCGGCCCTGTGATCCCTGCAATTTTGCAGTGTTATCTGCTGAGAAAAATCTGTGCAAGCCCCAAGCATATAACAAGTGACTTTTGCAGTTAGCACAGCACTATCTGCACTATCACCCGGCATTAGCTGCAAAAGCCTAACACACCTCAGTAAACGTATCCCTTAGTATATAAAGGAGCAACTTTGGACTATGTATGAGGTCATAGCAATACTGCTTAACCCATCAGCAGTATGATCATCTATACAGTGCTGCGTATGTCTTGTAGCGCTAATCAAATGCTCAATAATAATAGTAGTAATATTTATGGTATGTTGCAGACAGGCTAATCAAAATTTGATATCTGCATGTAAGGGACTTATGAGCATAGGTGTGAGCTAGAAATTTTGTAAAAAGACCTCAAGAAAAATTTTCCACTCTAAAAGTCCATTATTTTATAAAGTTCATTGGTAACAATGAATGAATGCCAGTACAATATTAAGCAAGCATGGCAATTTCAAAGTTGAAACTGATGAACCATGATGAACCTGAATCAATATTCATGAAAGCAATTTCTTCTAGATCATCTCATCATACAGGTGAATACATAGTCCATTTGATGATTCATCTAGGGTATTAGCCCGAATAACCTATAATGGGAGTAAATAAAAGCTACATGGTCACAGCCGTGCAACGAGCATTGTCGCCTCGTGCTTTGCCCCCCCCTCCCCTTTCCCCTTTTGTCCCCTCCCCCTCCCTCTCTCCCCCCAATAAGTCCACACGCTTTGCCGGTTTTCTTTCAACAAAACTCCATACATTTATTGCTTCTTTTACAATGGTATTAACAGCCTCAACACTGTTGGCCACAGCATGCCCAATACATTCAACAAAACACTGTAACATTTGTTTTCTTTCCGCCCCTCGAGAAGACACAGCCACTATCCCGCAGTCCTTTTTACTGTCCTTATGAGGTAGCCGTTCAAGCTTTCCCCATCTTTATTCTTCTCCATCTCTTTTAGTCTCCACGGTGTTACGCCTGCCGTTCAAGCAGGTTTAACTTTCTTGGTTCACCCCATTTGCCCGCCGTCAAAGCGAGGCCTGTGGGCCCTCTGCGCCGTGTTCTGGTGACCTGATCTATCTCTCCGGGGCAGGTCCAGGTTTCTCTCCTGCAACTCTCCCCCCTTTACTTAAAGCCTAGGCTGTGTTCTCTCTCACCGGGTGCGTTTCTCCTGCCTTCCCTCGCATGCTGCGACTATTCCCCTCCGTTTGGCGATAGGGCGGGTCGGGAGGGTGTCCGCTGCTCCTTGGGCTAGCGAAGCGGGGGGGGTGGACGGCGAAAGAGGCCGAGCAGGCCCGAGCACGCTGCTTTATTCGCGGCCCGCTGCCCGCCCCCTTTCGCCGTCCCCCCGTCCCTCCCCCTCTCTGCCGAGCCCTCGGCTGGCTCGTGCGCGTCTGTGCGCCGCCGCGGTAATTCGCGGCTGAGTCTCAGCCGTGCAACGAGCATTGTCGCCTCGTGCTTTGCCCCCCCCTCCCCTTTCCCCTTTTGTCCCCTCCCCCTCCCTCTCTCCCCAATAAGTCCACACGCTTTGCCGGTTTCTTTCAACAAAACTCCATACATTTATTGCTTCTTTTACAATGGTATTAACAGCCTCAACACTGTTGGCCACAGCATGCCCAATACATTCAACAAAACACTGTAACATTTGTTTTCTTTCCGCCCCTCGAGAAGACACAGCCACTATCCCGCAGTCCTTTTTACTGTCCTTATGAGGTAGCCGTTCAAGCTTTCCCCATCTTTATTCTTCTCCATCTCTTTTAGTCTCCACGGTGTTACGCCTGCCGTTCAAGCAGGTTTAACTTTCTTGGTTCACCCCATTTGCCCGCCGTCAAAGCGAGGCCTGTGGGCCCTCTGCGCCGTGTTCTGGTGACCTGATCTATCTCTCCGGGGCAGGTCCAGGTTTCTCTCCTGCAACTCTCCCCCTTTACTTAAAGCCTAGGCTGTTCTCTCTCTCACCGGGTGCGTTTCTCCTGCCAACCCCGTCAACTGCGAATCCTCGCTTGTTGACGGGGCCCCCACACTTCACGACGCCGCTGTGGCCAACAGCTTCTTTTTCCAAATTCTCTCAACAGCATCCTGTATTGCGCATAGAAAAATGTCCATCCCTATGTCTGACAAGTGTACACCATCCGGCCGATAGAGTCCCGGGCATCTTTCTTCTATGAGTTCGTGCCGGATGCTGTCTCCTCCCATCATCCCCATGAAGCGGGCCATCCACTTGTTCACTTTTTGTCTAGTCCTTTCGACCGCCTTGTGCGATATCTCGCCCCTCCATACCCGCCTCGGTATGATATGTGACCATGCTAGTTGCGTCTCGGGAAATGCGTTAGCCAGCATCAGCATGTCGCTCTGCATCTTTTTGGTGAGCTCGACACTGCGCATAGCCGCGAGGTCGTTGCCCCCTAGATGTACCACAAGCATGGCTGGGCCCCGGGTCAGCCCCTTCCTTTGTAGCAGGAATGGTACTAACTGATCCCATAACATACCGCGTCGTCCGAGCCATACCACTGAGACTTCTGCGCCCGGGAGTCCCAGATTTAAACCCGGAGGCCGGCCTTTTGCTCGCTTTTGTGCCCAGTGAACAAATGAATGGCCGCATATCCATGCTTCACGGGGCCATAGGCAAGGACTTGTTCCTAAATTGGATCACAAATATGGTTACATCCACACTTCCAGCATCAATACAGTATCATAACCCTGAATTCAAAATTGTAAACAATATCCTTACAGTAACATAACACTGAATTCAAAATTGTAAACATTACATTGGCATATAGAAGTTATCCTAGATCGAGATATACAAGTTATCTTCTCTTTACCGTAATTAGGTTTGGTTTTTTTTTTTTTTTTTTTTTTTATTCTGTTGGCCGTATGTAGGTTTTGTATCGGTCCGAACGCCATCGTCCGATACTCATAATTTGGGCTCTTGACATCCCTATGCTGGCTGCCGTTGAAGCAGCTCCAATTCGAAATGAGTGCGAGCCGTAAAAGCTTGCATCTCGTCCTGTTCTTTCTATCGCCTGCTTGAGTACTCTGATGAATTGAAAACGTGACAGTGGGTCGCCGTTTGCATGGACGAACCATTGCTGGTTTGTGTGCCAGTAGTTGTTGATAGGCCAGAGCATTCCTCAGCGGGCATGAAGGGTCCTTACGCAGTGCCGACAGGACTATTTGCGTCCCTTTGCCTTCGGTATCCGTTTTGGATCTGCGCAAGTTCAACACTATTGCATCTTTAATAATAGTGACGTCTCGTTCTTCCAGACCGCCATATGTCCTCCCGTTCTTTGCCGATGAGGGGGCAACTATCTCGCCCACTCGGAATGCTCCGTAAAAGGCCCATGAAAAGGCACACCTGAATAGCTTGGCCTCGTAGTTGTCATAGCACACCTGGCTAGTGATCCCCATCAGTTGCTGTAGCATTTGGTGTGTGATCGGGCGGCGTTGGTCAACCCTTCCGGGCTGCCCTAAGGACCAGCCTCTCATCACTTTCCTAATGACGAACTCCGCATTCGGACTCTTCTCACCCATGGCTTTTGCAAAAAATGATAAAGCGGCTAGGCGTGCTTGCACCGCCCCTTTTGTATACCCTCTGCCTTTGCATTGCAAAATCCATCTCAGAAGCGATGACACTTCAAATCTGTCTTCATGATGTATTCCAGCCTCGCTGCAAAAGGATTGGTGCGTTTCCCATGCTGCTACGTATTTTTTGCGGGTTTTTTCTGCTAGGGAGCACAGCATGAGCTCCCATACCTCGGTGGGCCATACTCCCAGATGTGCTCGGGGACTGGTGTCTTGACCGCGTCCGAGTCGGGCGCCAGTTGTTGGAAAAGCTTGATCTTAGAACGAGAAAGAGCGTCGGCAATGTTATTGCTTTTGCCAGCGATATGTTCCGCTCTAATGCTTATGTTGTGCCCTAGGCATAGCGAAACGATTTTTCTTAGTAATGTTACCACCCGTGGTGTCCTAGCTCTCATCCCATTCACAGCCCATACCACTGCTAGATTATCGATATGGAAGGTGATAGCTCTATTGGCTAGGTCCGAGGCCCAGATGGTTAAGGCCACCATAATCGGGAAAAGCTCCAAGAACGTGATGTCCTTGGTGGTCCCTTCAGCATGCCATGCAGGGGGCCATGCTTCCGCACACCATGCCCCTTTATAGTAGATGCCGAAACCGTTCCCCCCCGACGCGTCTGTGAAAAATTCTAGTTCCGCATTTGACACCGGGGATGCTTGCCAGAAGGCAAGGCCATTGAAGGTGTGGAGGAATTGCGTCCAGACCCGCAGGTCATCCCGTATTTCTTTGGTGATTCTGATCCGGTGATGCCGTTTCTTGATCCCCCTCGTTGCCCACGCCATGCGGCGGCAGAAAACTCTCCCCATTGGCATTATCCTGCATGCAAAGCATAGCAGGCCCAGGAGTGATTGAAATTGTTGCAGGGTCGCCTTGCGCTGAGTGTGAAGTAACTGCAGCTCATTCCCCAACTTTGTCACCTTCTCTGCGGGAAGGCGAGACCTCTGCGCTATCACATCCAGCTGTAAGCCTAGGAAAGTAATGATTCCAGTCGGGCCATCGGTCTTTTCTCTTGCTAATGGGATCCCGAACAGCTTGGCCGTTTGCTCAAAGATGCTTAAGATCCTCTGGCAATCGTCATGGTCCTTTCCAATGAATAGGAAATCATCTAGATAGTGGACCACTGTGTCAGGTCCTGCAATATCCTCCACTACCCAGTGCAGGAAAGAACTGAATTGCTCGAAATATGCACATGATACCGCGCATCCCATGGGTAAACATTTATCGTAGTAAAATTCACCATTGAACCCGAAACCCAGCAGTGGAAAAGATTCTGGGTGCACCGGCAATAGCCGAAAGGCGGACTCTATGTCGGCTTTTGCCAACTGCGTGCGTCGTCCTTTATTGCGAATCAGCTTAATTGCCTGGTCAATGGTTGCATATTTGACTGAGCATAATGCTGGGTCAATATGGTCATTAACGGATCTCCCCTCTGGGTATGACAGGTTATGAATTAAGCGGTAGTGCCCCGGTTCCTTTTTTGGGATGACCCCTAGGGGTGAGATTATGAGTTCCTTGAATGGTGGTACCTGGAAAGGACCTGCCACTCTCCCTATACTTATTTCTTTGTTTAGTTTACTGCGTGCTATGGTGTTGTATTTTTGTACAGATGGTGGGTTCTTAATAAACCGCGGTATTGCTTCTTTTCTATTTATTAGTGAAGGGATGCGGAAACCTTGAGAGAAGCCCACTTCTAAGCTGTTCGCCATGTCCCGCTTTGGGTAGGCTCTGAGCCATGGGCGCATATTGTCAAGCTTGATGGGCGTGGGTGCCAGCTCCCTCTGCCGAGCGCTGCTGCAAGGCTCTATACGGCTTGGCCTCCCTTGCTGCTCTGCAGGAGACGGCGGGGTGCCCATTTCCACATATTGAGCATATGTGTCTGAATTTGCAGGGCTGCCATGTGCAGCTCCCCGCGTTGTACTGCCGGCATGCCCGCCTCCCCGTCCATTGATTAACTGGCCTCCCTTGTATGCTTTGGTTAGGCTGGTGCCATTGGGTGCCTGGGAGGGGTTGCATCATCCCGTCCTGGCACCATGGCCTATTGTGTGCCATTTCCTCTGACCATAAGTCCAGATTTCTGTGATGCCAAGCTAGGGTGGGATCTTCGGCCATGCTTCTTCTGAACTTCACATCGTAGTTCAGCCAAGCCCATCCACCATATTGTTTATATGCCCTAGTGATCGTATCAAGGTACCTGGTCAGGTATGGGCCTGAGTCTGGTTCCTTCTCCATGATCACACTCATAAAGATGTGGAACGCCGATACCCAATTATTGAGGGATTTGGGGATTTTAGGTTTCCTGTCCCTCTCGTTCCTTCTATCTTTGTCTTTGGCATTACTGGCGTCCTCGTCCTGGTCCTTAAGCAGGAGGGAGAATATGTCAATATATTCTCGCTTCCAGATTTTTTTCTTTAGTTTTTTGGGTACTGCCACGGCCAGGGAGCTCACCCCGCAGCGTGGATCGCGACTGGTGTCGCGCCAATCTTGCAGTGTTCTCGGAAGCCTCCCTGATTGGGTGCTCCCGAACTGCTCCCCTTCTTGAGTCTGCCCCGCCCATGCTTGCTTTAGTGGATTCATCTGTTTTGGGGTCTTCTTTCTTTTAACTTTCCTCAATGCATATTTGATCACATCTGCTAGTGTTGTGTCACTATCACTGTCTGAGCTAGAGCCGTCGGATGATGACGATACTAGCTCTGAGGCCCCCCTGTTCCCCTTGGACTTACCATCCTCTGTGGCCTGCGTTAACACGCCAGTGCTTGTCGACGGCTGCGTCTCACTTATCAATCCTGTGGTCCCCAGCCGTTGTTTGACCGAGGAGAGGCCGTGCTGGGTAACCTGCTCCCGTATCATCTGGAGCAGGTTGTCAAGCTCCTGTCCTTGCGCCTGCGCTGTGGTTTGCTGCTGTTGCGGCGCTTTCTTCCTGTTGCTGCGCCTCGGTTGCTTTGCTTTGTCCATTGTCTCCCCTTGAGTCCTTTTTTTGCCGCCAGTCTTGCTTGCTCGCGCTCTAATGGTTGCACTGCCGTCGGCTTGCGATGCTCTCTGCGTGTTGGTTTTCTGTGTCTCCTTCCTTGGCATCTCTGTCCTAGGGTGAGATCGTCCTGTGCAGCTCTGACCTCTCTGCTTTAATGCTCCGCTGTTCGCTGCTGTCAGTTTATCCCTGATTTTCGTCGGAGGTGATCGACGATCGGTTATGATGTCCGCTGCTCCCGATGATGCTGTCCGCTGCTCCTTGGGCTAGCGAAGCGGGGGGGGTGGACGGCGAAAGAGGCCGAGCAGGCCCGAGCACGCTGCTTTATTCGCGGCCCGCTGCCCGCCCCCTTTCGCCGTCCCCCCGTCCCTCCCCCTCTCTGCCGAGCCCTCGGCTGGCTCGTGCGCGTCTGTGCGCCGCCGCGGTAATTCGCGGCTGAGTCTATACTGAAGGTTTGTTCTTCTTATGGGTTGAATTTTCTGGTAAAGGACATTGTAAGTGTGAATACAGTAAAGTGAATATTGGCAAAATGCAAAACGGTTGTGGAGATCTTCAACAATCACGTGGTTAATCAGGTCTGAAGAAATTACAGAAAAAGAAGCAGGGGAGGGAACATGCACTTTTATTGTCACAAAAATACTAAATGGGGCTTAGCCATGTGGAGGCCAATTCTGTATTTGTCGCCTCAAGAAAAATTTTCCACTCTAAAAGTCCATTATTTTATAAAGTTCATTGGTAACAATGAATGAATGCCAGTACAATATTAAGCAAGCATGGCAATTTCAAAGTTGAAACTGATGAACCATGATGAACCTGAATCAATATTCATGAAAGCAATTTCTTCTAGATCATCTCATCATACAGGTGAATACATAGTCCATTTGATGATTCATCTAGGGTATTAGCCCGAATAACCTATAATGGGAGTAAATAAAAGCTACATGGTCAATACTGAAGGTTTGTTCTTCTTATGGGTTGAATTTTCTGGTAAAGGACATTGTAAGTGTGAATACAGTAAAGTGAATATTGGCAAAATGCAAAACGGTTGTGGAGATCTTCAACAATCACGTGGTTAATCAGGTCTGAAGAAATTACAGAAAAAGAAGCAGGGGAGGGAACATGCACTTTTATTGTCACAAAAATACTAAATGGGGCTTAGCCATGTGGAGGCCAATTCTGTATTTGTCGTCCAGCCCCTGTACGGCGGATCAGAATCAGGGCGTACAGAGGTTAACCCGATTCTGATCCCGTGGGCACGTCTAGCCTCTGTGGGATTAGAATTGGGCCTACTGGCCTGGTCATGCAGGTCATGCCCCAATTCTGATTGGCCGCACGTCCTGCCGATCCTCGTCTAGCATAACCAAACTCCTGAATCCCGTCACCATGGCACTGCAGCTCCATTCAGGAGACACAATTCCCAGATGCCAGAGAAAATGTCCTTTCCCCAAAGCCTGACTCCCGATCTGGCCTCCCATGGCCAGGGTCAGGCTGTGTGGATCCTCCTCACCTTTCACCTTTTGTTTCTGGTCCATGGTCCCCCAATGTCCAGAGGGACTTATTCCACCTCCGAGGTGGAATAAGTACCCCATCTCTGTGGCCGACCCCAGACATACAAGGCCGACCTCAAGATCAGTCCTGAATACCCAGGGTCATTCTCTTCCCACCACCCGCCCTTGCTCACCTCTGCCCTGCCCCCTCCCTCCCATTAACAGTTCCCCATACAAATCACCTGTTTGTATGGGGAGCTCTGTCCCTAGCAGGCTGCCCACCCTTTAAGCAGGTTTGGACGTCTGGATAGGATGTTCAGACCCACTAAACAAAGTTCAGAATGACCCCCAAAGTATTTGTATAACTTGCTACACATAAAGAATTTCTCTTTGCAGTGTGCTTCAATAGTTGATACAGTATACCATATCATTCCTATGAAGAGCATAAGCAGATTCTTAACAAAACTGTATTCTAATCTCGAGTTCAAGGAGCATTTGATATGCCATCATTAATTCTGTTTGCTACCAAGAAACTTAAAGAAGATATGTCAAGACTTATTTTTATTTTATTTATTTATTTATTTAACTGTATTTATATCCCGCTTTTCACCGGGTCAAAGCGGCGTTACATGCAAGGGTGGGGAAATTAAGTATAAGGGTGGGACCATTACCAGGGAGACAACATTGATGATTTTGATATGAGACGGACTTTGGACATGGACAGGTTAGTGCAGCTTTGGATCAATGGATCATGGTGGGCGAGATCAGAGGTTAGTGCACTTTTTGGTGGGAGTCGTATTGAAGTATTCCTGGAATAAGGTGGTTTTTAGCTGTTTTCTGAAGGATAGTAGATCGGCATTGTTTCTGAGATGGCTCGGTAGAGAGTTCCATAGGGATGGAGCATAAAGTTCAAAGGCTCGATTGCATGTCCGTTGAGAGCATTTAGTTCTTTTGTGAGGGACGGTGAGGGAGTTGTTGGAGGCTTGTCTGGTAGTTTTGCCGTGGGCTGGTCGAGACAGCAGGGTGCGAAGCTAAGTGTTCTGTGTTTGGTGGATGGCTTTGTGGGTGAGTAGGATGGATTTGTATTTAGTTCTTGCTTTGAGTGGAAGTATGTGTAGGTCTTTTAGAATTGGGGTGATGTGGTCGGTTTTCTTTGCTCTCTGGATGATTCTTGCTGTGGTGTTCAATGCTGTTCGGAGGAGGTTGGTCTGTGTGGCTGGAAGGCCATGGTAGAGTACGTTGCAGTAATCCAGATGTGGGAGTGTCATAGCTTGCCAGGAAATGTGGAAGATCGTATCATGGTGGACTGATTGGAAAAGACCTATGTTCATACCAATACTGTAAAAAGGCGATCCGACTGACAGTGAAAATATCACATGGTTGTTCTGATCCCCCATGCCTGTGGAGACTACAAACATAACTGTAATGAGAATTAACTGAAGTACAAGTGGAAAGGGAGAGGAATAAGCGATATCATCGCAGATGTGAGATGGATCCTTAAAAAGACAAAAGAATAGCAAAAAGATATCCACATTTGTTTCCTTGACTATAGCAAGGCCTCTTGTTGCATAAATCAAGAAAAGCTCTGGGCCACATTAAGAATCATGGGTATATCAGAACACTGATAGTTCTGAAAAGATGTACAACACAGTTGCATACTTTCCCCATACCTGCTCAATTTACATGCAGAACAAAACAGAGAAACAGAACTATATTAAGACAACTATGATGTGAAGATTGGTAGAAGACTCATCAACAACCTTCGCTATGCTGACAATACCATGTTACTACTTAAAAGTTAAGATGATCTGAAACAGCCTAACAACTAACAAAATTGATAATTTTGGGCGACATTTTTGAAGGTATTTACATGAGTAACTGCCCATGCTACCCATATAAATGCCTTAACTGGGATTTTCCAAATGCACCTACATGGGTAGTGCCTTTGGAAAATCTTGGTTAAGTCCCTAACGTACCCTAATGCTATGCGGTTAGTATCAGGGCATGCTGAGGGTGTTCTGGTGCAGAGGAAAGGGCTAAGCGGGTAGCAGCAATTTTCGATGCAACCACATAGCCTCTGTGCCTGAAAGATAGGCAAGGAAAAACCTTGCCTATCTTTAAGGCACAGAGGGCTAAGCAAGTAGCATAAAAAATCGCTGCTACCCACTTAGCCTCGGCGGCTGCCGTTGTGTCCAACCAAACCTGGATTTTCACTCCCATTGCCACGGAAGTGAAAATCTGGGTTAAGGGGGTCGGTGGGCAGGCTATGCGCCAATATGTCACATAGCCTGCCTAAATGAAAATCAGGCCCTAGAAATAGTAGACAACTTTAACCTAATTGGATCAATAATCAATAATAAAAACAAAAAGCAGTCAAGAAATGTGTGACACATTGTTCATGGCAGAATGCTTATGAAGGACCTTGACAAGATTTTCAAGTGTAAGACATGTATGTCTGTGTACAAAGATACAACTTGTCCAAGCCATAGTGAAAGTGGATGCAAAAGTTAGATAGTAAAGATGAAAGCCAGGGAAAAAATTGATGTCTTCGAGTTATGGTGTTGGTGAAAAATACTGTATATACTAAGGACTGACTGAGGAACAAATCAGTCAGCAGTAGAAGAGATCAAACATAAGCTTTCCTTGGAAGCTCAATTGACAAGACTTCAACTTTCATACTTTGGATACGTGCAAAGAGAAATATTATTAGAGAAAGATATCATGCTTGGCAAGGTTGAGATCAATGCAAAAGAGGAAGATTGGCAATAGAAAAGATTAATACAATAACAACAGCTGTGGATGCCACTCTTTTAGCAATTAGCTACCTGACTGAAGATCAAACATAGTTTAGAACGACTATCCACATTGTCACCATAAGATAACATAAACTCAACGGCATTTAACATTAACAACAACATGGTTTCCCTATTTACTATGCAAGTTGTTTACTTGCACTATATTTGAAAATAAAGAGATAAAAAATTGGAAATAAGGAGAAAGGAACAAATTTTCACCAAGTTCGAGTCCTAATCAAATTCACAACACAGATAGATTGCACATTTAAATGTACCAGGCATGTGACTGCCGGTAAACATCTGACAAATTTTGCCAGTGCAATTTGGAAATCAGTACATTTATTTATTTAACGTTTTTAGACCATGTTTTCCAGGCGATCAAAAGTGGTTTACCTATAACAACAATTTGGAAAGTACAAAACATCTGCATATTCCATTACATAGAACATTTTTAACTATATACATTAACATTGGTGAAACAGAGTTTTATTAATATGGAACTATATATATTATAAACGCATCGTAGATAAAGGGGGGAAAGTAGTGTTTTTATTGGGTGTTAAGGGTAGGGCTTGAACTGTTGTAGTCTGGTAGGGTGCCATAATGAAGGGTGAATAGATGGGTTTTAAGCTTTTTTTTTAAAGTGATGAGATCGTTAATTTCTTGTATGTTGGCAGGGAGGGCGTTCGATAGTATGGGGGCAGTGTGGGAAAATGCTTTGTTGTTGGTCACCTTTTTTGATTTTCTGAAATCATTAAGTATTTTGAGTATATTTTTGTTTTGATTGTGTTGTGATCAGCTGTGCTCTTCTTTTGTGATAAGGGTGAATAGGAAAGATGGGGCAATATTGTTGATTAATTTAAACGTTGTGATGATTATTTTATAGTTTATGTGGCACTGGATGGGGAGCCAATGTAGGTTGTACAGTATAGGGGTAATGTGTTCTGTTGGGTTGATTCGTATTGAGATCCATGCAGTAACATTTTGTGCAAGTTGAAGTTGTTTTAAGACCTGTTTTGTGGTACCCTGGAGGATTGTGTTGGCGTAGTCAAAGTGAGGGGTTATGATTGAGTGGATGATGGATTTGAAATCATTGTGGTGAAGTAGTGGGCGGAGTTGTTTTAGCATTTTTAGCTTATAATATATTTTTTTGGTTGTTGTGTGATGCCATGTTGATGTGTGATGCCATGTTGAGGGTGCGGTCAATGATTGTGCTGAGGTATTTTATCTCGATTTTGACTGTTATACATGTAATGCTTCTTTGGTTTCTTTTCAAGTTTATCTATTATGACATTTTAGGTCAAAAGAATGTCACTGTAAATTACCGGTATATTATCAGTATTTCTGTTTGACAGTGCATGGCTATATCAACGTGGAGCCCGATTCAGACAGGGGCACGTCCGGGCCATCAGATAGCCCCAAGCAAGACGGGCCCATTTGGACCTGATTCTAGAATGTGGGAACAAAACGTTCTCATGGTGGCCAGAATTGGGCCCGAGTACAATCTGGCGTTCCCCTGCCGCCTGCGGGGATATCCTCCCTGCAGGTGCCCCAGACTCCTGCATCCTCGACCCCCATTTTCACCGCTACCTGACCCACAGCTGGCCTGCCATGGCCTGGATCAGGCATCAGGATCCCTCCCTGCACCCAGCCCTAGCCCCAGGGGAGGTTCCTGGGCCTGATTGCTGGGTTTTTGTTGCTTATTCCACTTTGGAATAAACAGCGTGTCCCCACGGGCCCGGCAGGACATACAGGGCTGTGACCTGAATCGGTCCTGTGCATCCTGTTGGACTGGCTCACCCACACTCTGCCCCGATTCTATCCTCTTCTGCCCCTGCCGGCTCACCCCATCCTGAGCATCAGGAGGTATGGGGAGAGCCAGAGGGGGAATCGGGCCCAGATGGCTTGCGGAGCTGCATGTCCCACATCTACCTACAATTTGCAAGCTATTTACCACAACAGATGCAGACAGAATATATGATCACATTGATTCCAATAACATCATGACAATAGAGAAGGAGAGCAATAAAAGGGAAGCATATTGGAACCAAAGACCTGTTAACATTGAATAAAGCCATCATGGCCAGCTCTCAGAAAAGCAGAAATGCCAGTATAGCATGGATTGACTATAAGAAAGCCTTTGATAGTATCCCACACTCTTGGATAATAAATTGCATTCAAATGTATAAAATAAACCCTGGCATGATCAGGTACATCAAGTTTGCCATGAAAATGTGGCAAACCACACTGAATATTTCCTGGGGATTCCTTGTCGCCACTTGTTTTGTATGATGCTTAATCCACTGAGTACTCTCATTAACTCTTTGGTATATAAATTTAGCCTTAATCCTAAAGAAGGTAACAACCCAGAGTTACATCGTACTGTTTGTAGATGACCTAAAGCTCTACAGTTTCAGTGACTAACAATTAGCAAAATGGCTCTGTATAGTGTAAAGCTTCTCAAATGCCAACAAGATGACTTTTCGCCTAGACAAATGTACTAAGGCAATCTTCCTCAGAGGAAAATTGAGCAAAGCTGAAAACATCTCTCTGATAAGATGCTGAATGTGAGGAAAAGTGACATAGAATAAAGGAGAAAAACTCCAAAACAGCACTGATAATAGAGTTGTTAGTTCCAAGCGATTATTCTATGAATATACTCACAATTGCAGATCTCTCTAAAGAAGGACTAGAAAAAGGGACTGCTACTTTTGGAGAGAGATCTGCAATTGTGAGTATATACTTCTGGGAATTTTATGAAAGGACTTCTTTGTATTAAAGCTAATTAATCTGTGAACCCAGTGTTTTTTTGTTAAATTAGTCAGGGCCTAGTAGCAGCAGTTTAAGTTTAAATTTAAAACACAGAAGATAGCTTTCTGGTTACATTTCATACCCAGCAGAGAGCTTGTAGTTTAAATTTAATAGTCACTCAGGACCTAGTTTCAGCAAAGTACTTTTAGTTTAAATTTAAAACACAGAAGAGAGCTTTCTGGTGAAATTTGGAACCCAGCAGAAAGCTTGTAGTTTAAATTTAATAGTCACTCGGGGCATAGTATCAGCAAAGTACTTTTAGTTTAAATTTAAAAAACAGAAGAGAGCTTTCTGGTTAAATTTAGAACCCAGCAAACAGCTTGTAGTTTAAATTTCATAATAAGTCAGAGCCTAGCAGCAGCAAAGAGCTGTAATTTAAATCAAATCAGAATATAACTTAGCATAAAAGGCAAAACAGGGTCAGTACTCTTTGAGCAACAAATAAAGCCTTCTAGAGACCTTTACAAAGAGGCCTTCTACCTAGGGGTCAAGAGACCTGTGAAACATTTTCAATAGGTGTTAACACCAGGTGGCAGGTCAAAAGGCCATTTTGAAAGACTCCTTCTATCCAAGCAAGGACTGTTAATCACCCAGGAAGTTGGTCACAGCTTACCTCAGAAGCACAGGACAGGGTACTATGTAGCAGCCCTCTTTTAATAAGTGTTATTTCCCTCCCTCCCTCCCTCCCTCCCCAACACCCACCCACCCCTGGGATAATCGTAGCTTTATAGGTACTTGCACATCTTAAAGGAAAGGAGGTGCTCTCAGGTGAAACTCTTTATCCAAATCAGTCATACACTAAGGACCTGAGTTTAATTAAGCTTCAGGTGAACAAGGTATATTAAATGTATTAGGTACAGTTTTATTAGTATAAATATCCATAGCAACCCTTAGTAAGTAAAGAACTTAAAGATCTAAACACAAGCTTAAAACTAAGATGCAGACAGCAGTCCAGTAGTGAGATGGGGGCTTTCTAGTCTTTTGCATTGAGTGTCACATGTATGATTTTCTTCCAGTTGGTGAGAGGTCTTACGTGTGCACTAGGTGCAAGGAACTCTTTGCTCTCAGGGAACAAGTCCATTCTCTAGAGGCTAGAGTAGCAGACTTGGAAAACATAATAAAGACAGAGAGGTACATAGATGAGACCTACAGGGATATACTCCTGAAGTCCCACCTCCAGTCTGGCAGCATCCCTGTTGCCATGGAGAAGAGAGGTCACGTGACAGGAGAACATCTCCCTGGTGTGGCAGGAAGTGATCCTGTAGCTAGGACCTGTCCTCCAGGTGATGTAAAACCCTCTCACACCGAGGAAGTTTCTCTAGGGCTGTGTGCTCATGAGGGAAGGGTTAGGACAGCAGTTATAGTTGGTGATTCAATCATTAGGCATGTAGATAGCTGGGTGGCTGGTGGAAGTGAGGATCGCCTGGTAACATGCCTGCCTGATGCGAAGGTAGCAGACCTCACGTGCCACCTAGATAAGGTCTTAGATAGTGCTGGGGAGGAGTCTGCTGTCTTGGTACATGTCGGTACCAGTGACATAGGAAAATGTGGTAAAAAGGTTCTGGAGACTAAATTTAGGCTTTTAGGTAGGAAGTTAAAATCCAGAACTTCCAGGGTAGCATTCTCCGAAATGCTTCCCGTTCCACATTGTCAAGCTACCACCACTCACCTCTAGCTTAGAGGGGCGTGGTTTTTAGAGGAACTTTCTGCTATCCGCTTTTTCAAACTATTTCCCTGCAGTGCCCTCTGGGAAATGTAGTCTTTGTTTAGCTGTAGGGGTGCATGAGGCAGAAAGTTGTAGTCAGGCTCAAGAGGTAAGGCAAATGACATAAATTTATTTTGTACACAATGGTTCGATCATACCACATACAGGATTGTTTGTTCAGGACTCTTTGAAGTGGAGCATTGTCCAAAAACAAACACAAACACAAAAATGCTGTTTTAAAGGATCTCTATAGTTCAGGATACACAGTCTTTAACAGCAAGGATATTGCATTCCCTTTTTAGCCTTGCTGGCTAAAGCACAAAAACAAAATCACATTTAAAGTCTGTAGTAGTTTAACTTCTATTCAGCTTCAAAACCTTTCTTGGTTACCTTCCAAGTAACAAATATAATCCAGGGGCAACAAAAAGCTTTGTTCCAATAGCTACTTTAGCTTACCCCAGTGTCAGCATTCCAGCAGCAGGTGATTAACAAGCTTATCACAGTTCCAGGCTTGCTCCTTAGTCCCTGTAAACTTCCCCTTTTCAAACTCATGGGAATCACGGCCACCCTGCTTGTGGAATATGGGTAACTTTTTCCTGGAAGACTTTCTTTCAGGACTGGCTTGCTTTCTCTACGTTCCCAGGTTTTAAAGCTTGGCAAAAGGAACAGTCCATGGGAGTGTCCTCATCATTCAGCTTCACCTCAGTCTCTCCTAGCTGCATGGGTTCTGACTCCCCGTCTCGCTCACATTGCTCAGCTAACAGCCTCCCGGGGGATCTTGGAGTCTCTCTTGTTCCTGGCTCCAAACTCTCCTGCAGACGTGCTATTTGCCAATTAGCACTTTCTTCTCCTGGAAGTTCAGTTCCTCTGCTCTGCTCAGCACCAGTCAAGCTTCCCTTGCTTGTGTCTGTGCCTCTGCTCGTGTCAGCCTGGCTTCCTGCTTCTCTTCCCCTTCTCTCATACTCTGGCATGGGTTTATACTTCCAGGGCTCTAGCTTCAACCCCTCCCTACTCAGGTGACGGCAATCAGCCTGACTTTGGGAACCTGAGTGCTTGGAGCATTCACTGCCTAAGGGGTTCTGGGCCCTGTAACCTCTCCCCTTCATTCCACTAGGGGGAGCATAAAATGTGGGCCACGTGGAAGTTTTCTGATTCCTGGAGGTGTTTATGGATTTCCTACCCTGACTTGGTGAAAGGGGGCCCTTTAATAGGGTGAATTCCCTGTCTCTTGGTCCTCCCCCGGACTCTGGATAGGCCTCCTTGCCACAATGTGCAGGACCCAAATGGCAGGCAGAGCTCTGGAGTCTCAATGCGTGGATGAGACAATGGTGCAGAGATGAGGGTTTTGGATTTGTTAGGAACTGGGGAGCATTCTGGGGAAAGGAGGGGCTCTTCCGAAGGGATGGGCTTCTCCATAACCGGCATGGAACCAGGCTGCTGGCATTAACCTTTAAAAATGAGATAGAGTAGCTTTTAAACTAGATAATAGGGGAAAGCCGACAGTCGCCCAAGAGCGCATGGTTTGGAAGAATGTATCCTTGAAGGATACTACGAAAAGCAGAGAGGGTCCAAAAAATAGTAAAGTAGCCCAAATACCCTTGAGTATGGAGCAGACAGAGCTTAAAGATCCCAAATTACCCATTATTTATTTATTTATTTACAGTCTCTTTTATACCCTGCTATTCAACATCAGTGCGGTTTACATGGAACATAGAAACTTACACATGTCATTGGCTGATCTGTGTTTACAAGGAACAGGTACTAAAACTTGGATAACCAGGGATAACTATTTACATCTAGGTGACATGACAAGACGTACCTCGCCAGTCGTAGTCATGGGTACTTTGAGTGGTAATAATCAAATGTACTGTACCCATGTCTACCAATAGCCAGATTAATATGAATAAAATGCAGTCTCTAAAATGCTTGCATGAAAATTCTAGAAGTCTAAAAAATAAGATGGGAGAGTTAGAATATATAGCACTAAATGAGAGGCTAGATATGATTGGCATATCAGAGACATGGTGGAAGGAGGACAACCAGTGGGACATTGTGATACCTGGGTACAAACTATATCGTAATGATAGAGCTGATCAAATTGGTGGAGGGGTTGCGCTTTATGTTAGAGAGGGCATTGAGTCAGAAAGGATTAAAGTTTTGCACGAAACAAAATTTGCTGTAGAATCTCTATGGATTGAAATTCCATGTAAAAAGGGGAAGGCGGTAACAGTGGGGGTGTACTATTGAATGCCTGGCCAGAATGAACTAATGGATGATGAAATGCTCAAAGAAATCAAGGAAGCTAGCAAAGGTTACAGCACAGTAATAATAATGGGTGATTTCAATTACCCCGGTATCGACTGGGGCAGTGTCATGGCAGGACATGCTAGGGAGATAAAGTTCCTAGATGAAATAAATGACTGCTTCTTGGAGCAGCTGGTTCATGAACTGACCAGAGGGGAAGCCATATTAGACCTAGTCCTTAATGGAACACCAGATCTAGTGCAAGAGATAAGGTTGTTGGGGCCATTTGGCAATAGTGATCATAGGCTGATCGCATTTGATTTAATTAGTGGAGGAGGGATAGTAAGGAAATCCACAGTACTACCTTTTAACTTTCAAAAGGGAGACTATTATAAAATGAGGAAAATAGTTAAGAAAAAACTAAAAGGAGTAGTTGCAAAGGTTAAAGTCTTACATCTAGCTTGGGTGTTGTTGAAAAATACTATTTTGGAAGCCCAGACCAGCTGTATTCCACGCTTTAAGAAAAGTGGAAGGAAGTCCAAAAAACTGCCAGCATGGTTTAAAGGTGAGGTCAGAGAGGCTTTTGTTGCCAGAAAAGCATCTTTCAGGAAATGGAAAAAAGAGCCAAACCAAAAAACCTGGAAACAGCACAACATTGGCAAGTTAAATGCAAGGCATTGATAAGGCAGGCAATGGGAGAATTTGAGAAGAAGCTTGCTGCGGAAGCAAAAACGCGAAATAAAGACTTTTTCAAGTACATTCGTAGCAAAAAAATCTGTGAGTCAGTAGGTCCATTAGATGATAGAGGGGTTAAAGGGGCACTAAGAGGCGACAAGGTGATAGCGGAGAGACTGAATAAATTCTTTGCTTCGGTCTTTACTGAGGAAGATGTAGGGATGTTACCAATGACTGAAGTGGTATTTAAAGGTGCGGAAGAATTGAAGGAAATATCGATACATCGGGAAGATGTATTACAACTATTAGATAAATTGAAGAGTAGCAAATCACCTGGGCTGGATGGTATACATCCAAGGGTGTTGAAAGAACTGAAATATGAGATTGCAGAACTGCTATCAGTAATCTGTGAATTTTCATTAAAATCATCTGTAATACCTGAAGATTGGAGGATCGCCAATGTAACGCCAATTTTTAAAAAGCATTCCATGGGTGATCCGGGAAACTGCAGACCAGTGAGCCTGACGTCAGTACTGGTAAAATGGTAGAAACCATCATAAAGAACAAAATTACTCAGCATGTAGATAGTCATGGCCTAATGGGAGACAGACAACATGGCTTTAGACAAGGAAGAACTTGTCTTACTAATCTGTTATGTTTTTTGAAGGTGTGCATAAACAGGTAGACAAAGGTGAGTCGGTTGATATAGTGTATCTGGATTTTCAGAAATCCTTTGACAAGGTCCCTCATCAGAGACTTTTGGCAAAACTAAAGAGTCATAGGATTGGAGGCAGTGTACTATTGTGGATCAGGAACTGGTTAAAAGATAGAAAGTAGAGGGTAGGGCTAAATGGCCAATTTTCCCAATGGAGAAAGGTGAATAGTGGTGTACCCCAGGGATCTGTGCTGGGTCCGCTGCTTTTTGACATATTCATAAATGACCTGGAAAGGAGAATAGCGAGT
The DNA here is from genome assembly GCA_033557465.1 of Ichthyophis bannanicus. NCBI lineage: Eukaryota > Metazoa > Chordata > Amphibia > Gymnophiona > Ichthyophiidae > Ichthyophis > Ichthyophis bannanicus. The sequence goes on from CM066039.1 coordinate 360,940,643, forward strand.
GAGGTTATCAAATTTGCAGATGACACAAAACTATTTAAAGTTGTTAAAACCCAAAAGGATTGTGGAAAATTGCAAGAGGATCTTGATAAATTGGAAGACTGGGCATCAAAATGGCAGATGAAATTTAATGTGGACAAGTGCAAAGTTATGCACCTAGGGAAGAACAACCCAAACTATGGTTACACAATGCAAGGTTCCACATTAGGAACCACCACTCAGGAAAAGGATTTAGGCGTCATTGTGGATAACATGTTAAAACCCTCGGCTCAGTGTGCAGCGGTGGCCAAGAGAGCAAATAGAATGCTAGGTATCATAAGAAAAGGAATGGAAAATAAAACCAAAGATATTATAATGCCTCTATATTGTTCCATGGTGAGACCGCACCTTGAATATTGTATGCATTTCTGGTCACCATATCTTACAAAGGATATAGCGTTATTAGAAAAGGTTCAGAGAAGAGCCACCAAAATGGTAAAGGGGATGGAAGGATACACCTATAAAGAAAGGCTAAAAAGGTTAGGGCTCTTTAACCTGGAAAAGAGACGGCTGAGGGGAGATATGACAGAGGTCTATAAATTAATGAACGGAGTGGAACTGGTAAACGTAGATCAATTGTTTACGTTAACAGAATATAGAAAGACTAGGAGACATGCAATGAAGCTACAGGGTAAACTATTTAAGATTAATAAAAAATATATATTTTTTCACTCAACGTGTAATCAAACTCTGGAATTTGTTACCGAAGGATGTAGTAAAGGCTGTTAGTGTAGCTGGATTTAAAAAAAGGTTTGGACAAGTTCCTGGAGGAAAGGTCCATAAACCATTATTAAGAAGGGACCCAGGATATCAATGCTTGACCTATTATAAGCATTGTGGAACCTGTGTCTTTTGGGGAAACTGCTAGGTACGTATGACCTAGATTGGCCACTGTTGGAAACAGGATACTGGGCTTGATGAACCTTGGTCTGACCCAGTATGGCATATCTTATGTTCCTAATCATGTGGAAAGGAAGAATATTCTCAGGTACGAAGAAATGCAGTTTGAGACCAAGAAATTGTGCAAAAATATACAGAACTATTTCCTATTGTATTTTGAGCTACAGGCCAGATTAAGAGGAATTTTCATTCACCTTGGCAAGTTACCTGTACATGTTACATCTTATGAACTCTAAAAGGAAGCTCTCCTAGGCACAATGTAAGTACTAGGGTGAGGTTAGCAGTAAATCTGAGAGACTGAGATCATACTAAATATTCCCTGGCTTAGGAGTGAAGTTCATTACTGTCATGGCATGCACACTTGTTAAAATTGCCACTGAAAAGCTGCAAGATTGCTCTTAAGGTTTCTGAGCATTCCATCAACAGCAGCTTCTTGTGAATGGGACTGGAAGGCTTTCAGCTCAATCGAGGCACGAAACAGAAGTAGATTAAAACATGAAAGTACTGCTAGATTTCTCTATATTTTTCAGAATCACTTGCTTTTGGAGAACATATCAGAAGCACAATTAAAGATGCAGTTTGGTAAGTTGGATCTGAAATGAAACTCATAAGCAGTGCCGGGACTTCTACAGATCACAATAGTAACAGGGGAGGTGCCGGAATGACCTTTGTATGGTATACCACACACTGTTCTTTGGGTGTACTAGAATGATTGCCGACAGGTGTCAGTGCATTTAGTTTTTATCCTTTCAAGACAAGTCCATGTTATTGTGCATTGTATTTCCATTGCACAAGTACAGAGGATCTCTGTGAAAGAGGAAGGGGTTATAGGTACTGGGCATTTTGTATGGCTGGGCCTACTAGAAGACTAGCCTAGTCGTTAGAGTAATAGGCTAAGAACCAGGGAAGCCAGGGTTCACATCTTTCTGACACTCTTAGGGCCTTAGGTGAGTCACTTAGCCCTCCTTTGACTCAGGTATAAACTTAGATTATAAAGCCTTCAAGGAACGGAAGCACCGATTGCACCTGACTGTGACTTGTCTTGCCTTGGAATGGTATGAGCTAGACTTGTGGTCTTCATCTGCTATCATGCTTTATATTTCCATATAGATACCATGAATGTTGTGACAGGGGAAACTAGGACTTAAGGTTGCCAACTGGCTCCATATTCTTTGGAAATGTAGATCCAATCCTGGTTTTCTACCACAACCTGCATGACTCTGTAGTTCTGCTGTCTCTATTGATTTCCTTGAGACAGTGAGTTTTACCTGACCAGTGTTTTCAAGCTGTCCACTATGAAGATTCATGAGTGAATATTCATGAGAGTGAATATTCAAGAGAGTGATTTGAATATACTGCCTCCACTGCAATGAAATCTACCTCTTGCATATTCACTGGCATATCCTGAAGACCTGACTGGCTGGGAAGCCCCCAGAACAGGATTCGGAGCCACTGCCCTAAGATAAGCTTGACTACAAAGTCTCACAAGCTGTAGAATGAAAGCAGAACTCAATCAGACTGTTCTTAAAATCTTGAGCCAACTGACAACCCTACTTGCAAAGTGGGATTCTAGAGAATTTCATGCTTACAAGAAGATAGGAGGACTGAAAGAAAATAGTATGAGGGAAAAGATAGTGGCAACTACCAACCTATTATAGAACTAACCGGTGGCAGAAGGGGAAAAATGCATCTTATACCACTCATTGCCATTTCCATTCACTAATCATTGAGGTTACCCATCTGCCAAAGATGTACCATATTTTACACATGGCATGACAGACAGCAGGGCAAGATGGAAGATAGTTCAAAATTAAAAGTTTTAAAGCTGCCTAAAAAAACCTTGCTCACACAATAAAAAAAAAACCTTGCTCATGCAATCTCTCATTACCCTTCACTGACTCCTTAAAACTCCATTCTTTAAATGCTACAACTTTAGAGAAAAACACGACCAGTCCCAGCTCCAGGCAGTAAATCATTGCATTGCTCTAGACCAGGGATGGGAAAGAAGCGGGCTGATGATGAATGGAGCTGTCCATATTTACAACAAGGAAGAGAACAGCTGTGTGAGCCTCCCTCTACAATGAGTATTCTGCTTCAGCCAGGCACTAGTGACAGTGAATAATGGTCTGCTATACCCTGCAAAAAGGACCTCTGGCACACTTCAGCCTAAAAAATAAAGAAATAAATGAATAAATAATGTTTCCAAATATAGGCCATGCTACTCTACCTACTGTCCCTCTGGCCCTGTTGTTACCTTGCTCATCGGCCATTCTATTGTTCTCCCTACATTTGTTGCCTCTATTCTTTCATTCAGCTAACTATCTCTAACCACATTCTTCAGAAGCAGTCCCCAGTCTGTTGGTGTTTGTTTAAATAGCACCAGTGGATCCACGGCTGGGGCCATTTTGAATAACTGCCATGTTAAATAATGTCACTGGCCAGGCTGGAGGGACTGAGGATTTCTCCTGAAGGGATAATTGGCTAATGCAGGGAAATTTGGCCAATTATCCCTTCACTCCTGTCCCACAAAGATAGGAAGCAGAGTGAGAGCCTCGGTAGGAGTGAGAGCCTCTTGGAGCAGTTGGTTCATGAACCGACCAGAGGGGGACCCATGTTGGACCTAGACCTTGGTGGAACACCGGATCTGGTGCAAGGGATAGGGGTGTTGGGGCCACTTGGCAATGGTGATCATGGCATCATTGCATTTGATTTGGTTGGTGGAGGAGGGATGGTGGGGAAATCCACAGTACTGCCTTTTAACTTTCGAAAGGGAGACTACGATAAAATGAGGAAAATAGTTGAGTGGGGGCTAAGGGGAGCAGTTGCAGTGGTTAGGGACTTACGTCAAGCTTGGGTGTTGTTGAAAAGTGCTATCTTGGAGGCCCAGGCCAGCTGTATTCCACGCTTTGGGAAGAGTGGAAGGAAGTCCAAAAAACTGCCAGCATGGTTTAAAGGTGAGGTTAGAGAGGATGTTGTTGCCAAAAAAAGCAACTTTCAGGAAATGGAAAAAAGAGCCAAATGATGAAACCTGCAAGTCAAATGCAGGGCATTGATGAGGCAGGGGGAGAATTTGAGAAGAGGCTTGCTGCGGAAGCAAAATCACGAAAAAAAGACTTTTTCAAGTACATTTGTAGCAAAAATCCTGTGAGTCAGTTGGTACATTGGATGATGGAGGGGTAAAAGGGGCACTGAGGGGTGACAGGGCGATGGCAGAGAGACTGAATGAGTTCTTTGCTTCGATCTTTGCTGAGGAGGATGTAGGGATGTTGCCCATGACTGAAGTGGTATTTAAAGGTGCGGAGGAATTGAGGGAAATGTTGATGCATCGGAAAGATGTATTACAACTATTAGATAAACTGAAGAGTAGTGAATCACCTGGGCCAGATGGTATACATCCAAGGGTGTTGAAAGAACTGAAACATGAGATTGCAGACCAGCTATTGGTAATCTGTGAACTTTCATTAAGGTCATCTGTAATGCCTGAAGACTGGAGGATTGCCAATGTAACGCCAATTTTTAAAAAGGGTTCCAGGGGTGATCCGGGAGACTGCAGACCGGTGAGCCTGGCATCAGTGCCGGGAGAAATGGTGGAAACCATAATAAAGAGCAAAATTGCTCAGCATGTAGATAGTCATGGCCTGGTGGGAGACAGCAAACACGGCTTTGGACAGGGGAGATCTTGTCTTGCTAATCTGTTGTGTTTTTTTGAAGGTGTGAATAAACAGGTGGACAGGGGTGAGTTGGTTGATGTAGTGTGTCTGGACTTTCAGAGGTCCTTTGACAGGCTCCCTCATAAGAGACGTTTGGCAAAACTAGGGAGTCATGGGATAGGAGGCAGTGTACTATTGTGGATCAGAAACTGGTTGAAAGGTAGAGAGCAGAGGGTGGGGCTAAATGGCCAGTTTCCCAATGGAGAAAGGTGAATAGTGGTGTACCCCAGGGATCTGTGCTGGGTCCACTGCTTTTTGACATATTCATAAATGACCTGGAAAGGGGAATAACGAGTGAGGTTATCGGGTTTGAAGATGACACAAAGCTATTTGAAGTTGTTGGAACCCAGGAGGATTGTGGAAAATTGCAAGAGGATCTTGATAAATTGGTAGACTGGGCATCCAAATGGCAGATGAAATTTAATGTGGAGAAGTGCAAGGTTATGCACCTAGGGAAGAACAACTCAAACTATGGTTACACGATGCAAGGTTCCACATTAGGAACCACCACCCAGGAAAAAGATTTAGGTGTCATTGTGGATAACATGTTAAAACCCTCGGCCCAGTGTTCAGCAGCGGCCAAGAGCGCAAATAGAATGCTAGGTATCATAAGGAAAGGAATGGAAAATAAAACAAAAGATATTATAATGCCTCTATATCGTTCCATGGTGAGACCGCACCTTGAATATTGTGTGCAATTCTGGTCGCCGTATCTTAAAAGGATATAGCGTTATTAGAAAAGGTTCAAAGAAGAGCCACCAAAATGGTAAAGGGGATGGAAGGATACACCTATGAAGAAAGGCTAAAAAGGTTAGTGCTCTTTAACCTGGAAAAGAGACGGCTGAGGGGAGATATGATAAAAGTCTATATATTGGTGAACGGATTGGAATGGGTAAACATAGATAGATTGTTTAAATTATGTTGAAAGACTAGGGGACATGCAGTGAAGCTACAGGGTAAACTATTTAAGACTAGTGAAAGAGGATGTTTTTTCGCTCAACGTGTAATGAAACTCTGAAATTTGTTGCCGGAGGATGTAGTAGAGGCTGTTAGTGTAGCTCGGTTTGAAAGGGGTTGGACAAGTTCCTGGAGGAAAGGTCCATAAACCATTATTAAGAAGGGACCCAGGATATCAATGCTTGACCCAGTACAAGCATTGCGGAACCTGTGTCTTTTGGGGAAACTGCTAGGTACGTATGACCTAGATTGGCCACTGTTGGAAATGGGATGCTGGGCTTGATGGACCTTGGTCTGACCCAGTATGGCATATCTTAGGAGAGAACTTTTTAATTTACAAGGGGCTTTTTTTTGGAGGGGGCTTAGGACTTGGAACTACAGTAGCTTGCGATTGAAAGTGAAAACAAATACATTTTCTTTTCTTTTTTTATTTTAGTTTTCTAAATGAAATGAATCAAAATAGGATATTTTGTTTCTTTCATATGTGCATCACTAAAAAAGGACAGAGAAGAGAGAAATTAATACAGAAGGACAGAGGGGGGCATGAGAAGAATATGATGATGAGACAAAAGAGCAGGAAGGAGAGACAGGAGGGGTGGGGGGAAATGCATACTATTTTTTTTTAAACTTTACTACTACTACTACTGAACATTTGTATAGCGCTACAAGATGTGCACAGCACTGCACAGACACATGTAAAAGACTGTTTCTGCTCATCAGAGCTTACAATCTAGTCAAGGCAGACAACACAGTAGCTGTAGACATGGGACACTTGTAGGGGGAATGATAAGGAAACACAAAGGAGACCAGGTGAGTCAAGATGCGAAATCGGCAGTGAAGAGGTGAGTTTTCAGCCTGGATTTGATAAGGGCCAGAGAAGATGCCTGATGTACAGACTCGGGTTGTTTGTTCCAGGCATAAGGAGCAGCAAGGTGAAAGGAGCGAAGTCTGGAGTTAGCAATAGAAGAGAAAGGCACAGATAGAAGCGATTTGCCAGAAGAGCAGAGTTCCCAAGGGGGGTGTAGTGAGAGATAAGAGAGTTAAGGTAGTGAGGAGCTGCAGAGTGAATGCACTTATAGGACAGCAGGCAAAGTTTGAACTGGATGTGGAAATGGAAAGGGAGCCCATGAAGTGACTTTAGAAGAGGGTAATATGAGCATGACGAGGCTGGTGGAAGATTAGCCGCACAGCAGAGTTTTGAACAGATTGAAGGGGAAAGAGATGATTCAGAGGGAGACCGGCAAATTTTCAACTATTACAAAGACAACAGTCACAGAATGAGAAAAGAAACAGCGGAGAAACTTCCTCCATAGTAGTATTAAACACAGCGAAATCCTCAAGCCCACATCATTGAGGAGAGGTAGGTGCCGTATATATAATTCCAAAAGAAATAACCCAGTATAAACAGAACTAGTGGTTCCATATAATAAACAACACATTTATACAAATCCACAAGACCTAACCTGGACTGTATGAATTCAGATAATCAACTAAATGCATGTTATCAAAGAGGCCATAACTCTTCCCGCAATGGATCACAAGGCACTCACATGGGAACTTCAAGTGGAAAGAAGCTCCCAAAGCCAAAAAATGATATTTTAATTGAAGAAATGCTTTACATCTAGCTTGTGTGGCTCAAGACACATCGGGGAAGAAATTCTTTTTTGACCACAAAACAGAATCTCTTTCTGAGGAAAAAATGACTTAAGAACCAACCTTTTATATGTTTCAAGTAAAAAATAAACCATTAACGTGGCACATGAAGTAATATTAGCAGAAGATGACTCCAGGAAATTAGAAACATCTAAGCTTTCCTCATTATAAATGACCTGGCCCAACTCACCCTTGGGTGCTGCTGCAGACCACTTACCCAAAGGTAAATAATAAATATTGCTAATTTGTATTGGGGGCTATTTGTGCCTTCACCCAGCTGTGACTAACTTCCCCGCTGGTTGTGTGGGGATGGTAGACAGGGATGGGGAAGGAGCAGCTCTGGAGCAGAGTCTGGTTGATCGCTGGCCCTGGATGTACAGGGCCGATTCTAATGTTGGTCCTGTATGTCCAGGGCCAGTGACATGTGCGGGAAAGTTATTCCACCTCCGAGATGGAATAACTTCTGTGGACGTGCCGCTTTTTGTATGATGGGGCGCAAATGGGGCAGGGGGGGCTGCAGAGCATTCCCCGCTGCCCGACCCTGGCTGTAGGAGACCACATAAGGGCTGTGGGGAATTAGCTTTAGTTTCCGGCAGCTGACATCGCGACTCTTCAACGGAGCCGTGATGCCAAGGCAACATGACACCATGGCACTGCATTTCCATTGAGGAACCTTGACTGAGTTAGCTGGGGACAGTCCTGCATGTGCAGGCTGGACTGAATCTCAGTCCCGGCTTGCATGTTCAGGACTCTTCGCAATTCTGATCCCATGGGGCTAGACGTGCTCCGCAGGATCAGAATCTCAATCCTCTCTGTCCGTCCAGTTCAGACCAGACGTACAGAGGGGATCAATGTCCAGGACGGAATCAGGCCCTTTGCCACCACATCAGCCATTAACAACACCTCTTTTAAAGACTTATGAAATAGAATTATTGGAGACAAATACTGGGTCTTTGGAAAGTTTAAGCAACGTAAATTACATACCCTGGATGCATTCTCCAACAATTCTATTTGCCAATGGCAATACAAACTATCTTTAAGAGATGAAGTTGTAGTGGATTGTACAGTGCTCACTTGGGTTTCCAGCTTACCAAGCCTAGCATCATCAGAATCAAGTCTAACTTTCTGGTCTTGGAATTTAATGATAGAGTCCTTAGTAAAGTCCTATAACTTAACCAAAGCATCTTTTAAAATTACCTCCATGTGAGATACCACAACCACCCAGATATCCTTTAGAGTAATATCTTTAGCAGATAAATCTCCCAGCCCCACATCACCGCTAGGTGATAGGAGCTGCAAGACTTAGGAAACAAAACTGTTGACGGAACTACTGGGCACGGGGTCCAGGGAGGGTTGCAAAGATGTCTGAGACAGACCAGGAGGAGCTCCATTATCAGAAGGAACCCGCCCAACTGTCAAAATCAAAAAGTATGGTGGAAGGGGTTGAGTTTCATCCACAGCTGGAGAAAGAGCAGAATCAAAACTCAGAATATCTGAAGGGGAAAGAAAATTATCATCTATAGCAGTATGTATCAGATGCTTATCAAGAGGACCCTCCACCTTGGATGATTTAACTGACGAAGTAGATAGCATCACTTTCTTCTTCCTTTTTCCCATATTTAAGCAAAGTTCCTGCTCCTGCTCCTTGTGCACATGCCCACAGGAATGCGATTGCGACCGCATCCCACAGTGTGAAATGATGTTTTGTAGCCTGCTAGGACATCACCCCTCTGCGCCAAAAGACACTTACAGGCAGGAAACAGCAATAGCTTCAGCGAGGCACCACTCCCCTAGCATCCACGGTGTGAGACGGTGTTTTGTAGCCCTCTAGGATATCACTCCTCTGTGCTGAAAGGCACCCGCAGGCAGGAAACAGCAGCAGCTCCAGCAAGGCACCACACTCCCGATCTGCGGTGTGAGACGGTGTTTTGTAGTCCTCTAGGACGTCACTTCTCTGCGCCAAAAGGTGCCTGAAGGCAGGAAACAGCAGCAGCTCCAGTGAGGCATCACTCTCCCCGTCAACGCAGACTATTAATCGTATAGAATTGAAAGGATTTCTTGGGGGGCATCCTCTTTTTGGCAGAGGTAACATAATTTATCCTGCAAAATGGAAGAGAAATATTAAATGGTATCAACCACAGGTAAATGGGAGGAACTTTATTAATGAAAAAGATTGCTGAGGGATACATGTTATCTTCTACAGCACCTTTGCAGATCAGCTCTTGTCACATATGGATACTGCTCTCAGGCCAGCCAAAAGCAGGGAGCTAAGTAGGAAGTTATTAGGAGTGGTGTATAAACAAGCGAGAAAGAAATATGAAGTGGAGAAACTAGCAAAAAAACCAAAAGCAAAATGATAGAGAGACAATGGAAGACAGTCATGGATGAGAGAGAGAAAATGTAAAGAGAGAATTTTGGGATTCGAAGAAAAGATACATTTATATTTTGGTTGAATGGTAGGAGGAAAGCAAAGAATAGGGGAACAGAGAATAAAACAGAAGTGGTAAGAAGGAGAAGAGAGACAAACAGAAATGAAAAAGAAGTCAAAAAGAAAAGAGAAAAGATGAAAGAGAAGTAGGGAAGACAGAAGGAAAAGAAATAATGCAAAATGTGAGTGAAAGACAGGGATGAGAGAGGAGGTGTGTGAAGGAGGAGAGATGCTGCAGGAGAAAATTGTTAGGTTTGGGTTCTTTTTCCTTTGCCAGCTATGATTTTGAGAACACTTTTCTAAAATGTGTTGACAAGAAGAGAACACATGAGAGGTGGAATTTCACTAATGTCAGCTATAGAGCTAAAAACAAGATGTCATGGACTGAGTGTAGCGAAGGGAAGATAACAAAGAGAGCAGACAGTCAGAGGAGAAGGAGCGCTGATTCCTATTGGAGTTCTCGGCAGAAATCATACTCATGCAAGCACGAGAGGAGAAAAACTGACCTGGGAAAGAGGATTTTTGTTTTTTACAATAGAGACATGGCCATAATAAAATCAGCGCAAAAGAGGAAGGCTAGAAATGTAATGGATTGATACAATAATAACATCCATTGTTGCCACTCTACTAACAATTAGCTGCCTGACTTGAAGACCGAACACAGTTTAGACAATTATCCAGAGGGTCACCATAAGTCAACATCGACTCGACGGCACTTATCAACAACAACGACAACAATCACTTTTATATTTTTAAACAAATAAAGTTCCTGGCAACTTTAAACAGCTGTGTCAATATCTGGAAACTCTTTACCCATCGGCACCTAAAATATACAGAAGGAAAATCTAAAGAAAGGAGTGGAGTAATAAATTAAAAATAACAGATTTTTTTATTTATTTATACAGTTTTGTATACCACCTTATCCTTCAATCAAAGTCCTTCTAAGTGAGTCATTTCCAAAGCTCTAATAATGAGTACTATATCTGAAAATGGCATTTTAGATATGCCAACAACAAAAATGTCCCAAGAGCCTTCATAGAAAAGTCCGATGCTGCACGTCTCTTGTGAGTTCATGCCCATGTCTGATAGGGGTGTGGTAGAGGCATGTCCGGAGAGATTCACATGTCTGTGCCATTTCAGAAAAGTGTACACATCGAAAGTTAGCAGCTGAAACGTCCATGTCTATACCTGCTATCATCTCAAAAACCTTAAATATAATGTGTTGGGTATGCTCAAACTCGGAAGTTGGTCACGCCCATTTTAATCAAATATTTGGTTTAAACCCATAAAATAAAATCACTTAGCTTAAATCCAGAAGAGCCAAATGTAAAAGTGATGACATGTAAAGTCGCGCAGACGTGCACGTTTCGGGACCTCCAAAGACCCTGTTTCAAGCGCATGTATAAGCGTCCTCAAAATCCTCCATTCTCACATGGAGGATTTTGAGGACACTTATACATGCACTTGAAACAGGGTCTTTTGGAGGTCCCGAAACGTGCACGTCTGCGGCGATTTTACACTTCAGCACTTTCACATTTGGCTCTTCTGGATTTAAGCTAAGTGATTTTATTTTATGGGTTTGAACCAAATATTTGATTAAAATGGGCGTGACCAACTTCTGAGTTTGACCATACCCGACAAGTTATATTTAAGGTTTTTGAGATTGGTGCATTATTGGTGATTTTCATTTTGATTATTTACACAACATCATCGGGAACGTTTGTTATTATACCTGCTCTAGGGCATGAATAGTGCTCATTTTGGCAAACCAACAGCTGTAGAAAGTGGATGAGAAAGAGCTCTCACATGCCCACTAAGTTTTTCTAGATCAAAGACTTTTCAATTTGCTACCATGACACTGCACATCTCCACTTGGAAAATGGCAGGCCGGGACATGCAAGTGAAATTACATCCAGACATGTATATGTTTTATGAACCATCAACATCTATACTGAGCAAATGCAAGTTTCTGAAATTGCATGGAAACTTGCATGAGTCTGGGGCCTTAGTCTACGTGACCCCATTGGCATTTCTGTTTGTGGAGATGTTTATCTGTTAAGGTAGGGGTGGGCCTATTTTATAAGGTACTGACATGTGCCCACTTTCACTGCTGCCCCTCCCATAAAGATGCATACCTTTTGAAGTGGACATTACAACTGCACCTTTCTTTTGCTTCGCTTCGCTTCCTTCATTTCCTTGTGGTCACTGATCCTGAAAACCAAACTAATCTGTGGTCCTCAAAGACAAAAATAATAGTTTACTTTTCATCAGAGCTATAAAAAACTGACCAAGTTGGTATGTTGAAGAATCCAGTTTGCACTGTCAGATGGACAACTCCCTCCAAGAAAACCGCCTAGTGCTTTGGTTCCCCTGCACGAACCAAATATGAATCCACTCGCCGCTCTGCTTTCTTTTATGTTGCCCTTTTACTGTGGAACCGTCTTCCCCCATCAGCTTCACTTAGAACCTTCCCTCCCTAAGGTTAAGAAGCTCTTTAAAACTCATCTGTTCACTCAGAGGCAAATTCCAATCTGTCCATCCTCCACCTGCTTGGCCTGTCAGAATTGGGGCGTGCAGCAGTAGCACCTGATTCTGATCCTGTAGGGGGGCTAAATGTGACAGCGGGATCAGAATCGGGTCTACTAGCCTGGATGTGCAGGCTGAACCCTGATTCTGACAGGCCGGACATCCTGTACTACCACGGCTAGCCTAGCCTGGCTCGTAAATGGAGCTGCGGTGGCCTGGCATCCTGTTGCCATGCCACTGCAGCTCCATTCATAAGCCGTGATTCATGGCAGCAGCATCAAACCCCACATTCCCTGCAGCCTATCCCTTGATTGGGCCTTCCAAGGCCGGGGTCGAACTGCTGGGAACCCTCTGCGCCCCCTCACTTTGTCTTCCGGGTCCTGCGCCACCATTCTCCGCCATCTAGGGGGATATATTCCACCTCTGAGGTGGAATACGTTCCCCATCTACCTTGCAGACCCTGGACGGACAGGGTGACCTCTGAATCGGCCCTGTACATCTGGGGTCAATTGCTTCCACTACCCGCCCTCGCTTCTCTCCCGCCCCACCCCCTCCTGCCCACAAACAGAGCTCCATGCAGAAGTCAGCTATACATGCAGGGAGCTTTGTTTCAGCCAGTACAATACGGATTGGACATTCAGACCCACTAAACACGGATCAGAATGACCCCTTCAGGCTTTTGGAGTAGATGCCACCTGAAACATGCACCCTAGACAACCACTGTAGCGCCCCTAGTGCCCGTACCTTGACCTTGAGGGTTTAAGGTAGGGCTAGCCTGGAGGTCATCTTGTAGTTGTGGGTGACCGAGTGAACAGGCAAGGCACGAATAGAGAAAATTTATTTCTTTATTAGGGTTTATTTCTCCCGCTCCAAAGATAGGACTTTGTACAGGTTTTGAAGGTTAATATTTTATAGCCAAACAGAAAGTTGAAAAGAGACTGCTTCTTCAATAATGTCCAACTTAAACTTATATTCAAGACAGCCACATTCCTGGCATGTGGGTCTTATATTTTATCCAGCTACAAACAGGAAATTATAAAGTTCATGCAGTACAATTGAGTGAAAACAATCAGCTTATTTTCTTATCCCCATAAGCTCTTGGGTTCATGCACTCCAAACATGTACTATAGCACTTCTTGTAGCAGATCACTACACAAGCTCTTGCTTCCCTTTAAACCTTGTCTATGAGGCAGGTCGAGCAGTCCATGGGCTGGTCTAATATAGGCAAAGGATTTAACAGCGTTGCTTGGGGGTCTGGGCTTGACACTGTCTGCTCAGGAACAAGATGCTTTTCTAAGAAAGCCTGAAGCCCTCTTAATAATACTTGAGCTTGCTGGCTGTGAGGAACAGGTGAGGAAACTGCTTCTCCTTGTGGTATACAGAGACTGGGAGGCTTTACTTCATTCACAGCTATTCTACCGTTACACACACTCTCTTCAGGCACGGTGCTGTAATTACCCCTCCCCCACTTGTCTCTATCAGCAAGTGCTGGAAATCTTACATCATAGGCAGGCAGAGGGTTTTCCTTTGGCAATTCCCCTTTGGATGCTTCTAAAATCCTCTGGTAAATATCTCTGGTAAAGATATCTGCAGTATTTCTAAGGCTAGCTTCTTTACTGCTTTCTTCAGGAGTTTTAAAAGAGACACAAGGTTTAATTGCTGGAGGTTCTGGCTGTAGCCAACTGTCTGGATAGATCCTAGGCTTTCCCTGGGTTTCAGAACTACCAATAACACAGTTTGGCTTGTCATAAAAACTCTTATTGCAGTTAAAAGTACCTTGATGAGGAATGCAGGGAGATTCTTCAACCGGCTGCCAGTATTTCCACGGCTGAGCTTCTGGTTCCAAACCGTTAGGCTTCCCACCTGGGTCTCTCTGTGCCACGCCCTCCTCTGAGTCCTGGAAGGTTTCCTGCTGCACTGAGCCTCTCTGGTATCTGTATCCTGGTTTGGTAAATGCTCCCCTCTGTGGTTCCTTTGGCTGGCTTCTCAACCAGTTCTGTTTCTCTAACCAGCTTGTCCTCTGGTTCTTTCTCTCCTTGGGATTTTCATTCCAACTCTTCTCCTCATACGTCTCTGTTGCTTTTCCAGCTGCCTTCTGACTTTCTCTGTCTTTTTCTCTGCCTCTTTCTCTGCCTCTTTCTCTGCCTCTTTCTCTGCCCCCTTCTCTGCCTCTTTCTCTGCCTCTTCTTTCATTTTCCTTCTTCCTGTTATACAGGGTACGTCTGTCCTGGGAAGCCCACCTCCTAGCAGGGTGTGCCCAATCAGTGACCTCGCTCCTCCCTTCCCCCGGGTTAGGCTGATCTGACTGATTGTTCCCTTGTGATCTGTGCTGGGAAGGAATTTTACTGCCTCTTCCTGCAATACCAGGTCCTGCCACCGGGTCAGTATTTATTTCCATGGCTTCAGGTACTGCTGCAGCGTCACAGATCCCCCCCCTTAAGATATCACGGGCTGGTTTAGGAGAATCCGGCCAGCACGTGATTCTACTAAGGGCATCAGCATTCTGATGAAGCTTGCCGGCACGGTGTTCCACCTGAAACTCAAAGGCTTGCAATGCCATAAACCACCGAGTAAGTCTGGAGTTGTGGTTGTGCATCTGGTTTAGCCAGCGTAAAGGTGCGTGGTCCGTGACCAGTATGAATCTCCTTCCCACTAAATAAAAACGAAGCGCATCGATAGCCCACTTAATAGCTAGGCACTCGCGTTCTATAGTGGAATAATTCCGCTCTGCTGGTAGCAGTCGTCTACTCAAAAATAGCACAGGGTGCTCTACCCCTTCATGCCTTTGTGATAAGACGGCCCCGAGACCCGTATCGGAGGCGTCAGTCTGGACAATGAAGGTTTTGGAGAAATCTACCCCCTTCAATACTGGAGCCTCACAAAGTTGTTTTTTCAATAGGTCAAACATCCTTTCTGCTTCTGCGCTCCATTTCACCTTATTTGGGGCGTTCTTCCGGAGCATCTCTGTCAGTGCGGCCGTTTTCCTCAGAAAAATGTGGAATAAACCTTCTATAATATCCCACTAGCCCCAAAAAACTCCGTAACTGCTTTTTGTTGATGGGTTTTGGGAATGCCTGCACACTGGCGATTTTATTCACCAGGGGTTTTACTGTTCCGCGGCCGACTACGTGGCCCAGATACTTCACCTCTTGACCGCCGAAGAGGCATTTTGCTGGGTTCAAGGTGAGGCCCGCATTTCGGATAGATAGTAGCACACCGCTTCTATTTGCTGGAGATGCTGAGTCCAGGTCCCACTATGGATCACTACGTCGTCCATATAGGCGACCGCGTATGCGTGATGAGGGCGAAGGACCATGTCCATGAGACGCTGGCATGTAGCGGCCGCGCCATGTAGGCCGAAAGGCATCCTCCTGAATTGATATAGGCCCACTGGGGTGCTGAAAGCGGTCTTCGGCCGGGCTTCTCTCGTGAGGGGGACTTGCCAATAACCCTTAGACATATCTAGGGTCGTGAGGTATTTGGCTTGCCCCAAGCGGTCCAAGAGTTCCTCGATCCTCGGCATCGGGTACGAATCGAATCTGGATATCGAATTCACTTTCCGAAAATCGATGCAGAAACGGATCGATCCATCTGGTTTAGGAACCATAACTATAGGGCTGTTCCACGGGCTACGGGACTCCTCAATCACCCCCATAGCCAGCATCTCTTTGACCTGCCGGATTACTTCATTCTTTTTAGCTTCCGGAAGTCTGTAAGGACGCTGTCTGACCACTTCCCCTGGCGTTGTGACTATTTCATGGGCTATTAGTCTTGTTTCGCCCGGCATTGGGGTGAGGACATCCTTATAGCGGGAGAGGACTTGTCCCAGCTCCTGCTTTTGGGCCCATGAAAGCCCTTCGTCTAAGCGTGGTTCCGGCGTCTGTTGGCAGTCCGTTAGCTGGGGTCCGAGGTCTTCCTCTTCGAAGTCCTCCCTCTCCACCGAAGCTGCTAAGCCCTGCCAACTGTTGGTCCCGGTTGACCCAAAACCTTGTGTCCCTCTCATTGTTGTGGACAAATTAGGTACTTCTTCTACCGGGGGCATTCCGACGCGCTCACATATGAGCTGTGCTATACGGTCGCCATTCTTCACCCCGAAATTGGTTTTACCAAAGTTAAAAAGAAGCACCTTTATGGAACCCCGGTAGTCTGGGTCTATGACCCCTGCCCCAACATCTATAAAATGTTTAAGCGCTAGGCCTGACCGGGGAGCTAACCGGCCATAACAGCCGGCAGGCAGTTCCACCTGTAAAGCAGTGTCTATCAATGCCTTTCCTCCTGCGGGCACGACTATATCTTCCGCGCTGCTGAGGTCTAACCCTGCTGCGTTTGGTGTGGCTCTATTGGGGGCCCGCGCGTTAGGGGTCATTCTACAAAACTTTAAAACAAATTTAGACTTGTCTGCATCACTACTCCTTGGAGTTTCCCTTCTTTTATTCTTACAGCTAGAAGGTATCAGCGGCCGTAGCACTGATTCTAGCTTTTGGGTGGCTAGTGCTGGCACTTCCTCGGGGTCTTCTTCTACTGGGGAACTTTCTCTTTCTCTTATCCCTTGCACTAGACCCTGATGGAACTGGGGCCAATCTTGCCTAAAATCATGGAATGGGGAAGACGGGGTACTACTGCTAGCGGGATAGTTCTTAGGGTACCTAGGCCTGCTATAGATAGGTTGTATACCGGATAGGAGGACGTTCCTCCATGCACACACCTAATCTTTACTTCATTAGCAGGAGGAATTATTTCCGGGGCCAGTTGGTCCTCTATAGTTCTCCAGAATTCCTCCGAGATCATACTTAGTTCTGCCCCAGAATCCAGCAATGCTTGTGTAGTGACCCCCTGTATTGACACAGGTAACAGAAATCCCGGTCTATTCTCTGAACAGCTATCTGCCACAAACGCAGTTTTCATACGACAAAACTTTTGTATATGACCTAGCTGTCCACATTTATAACATTTTACTCTACATGCTGTATCTTTCCTAAGAGGCATGCAAATACCGAGAGGATCGTCCTGTACCTTCCTTGTCCTTTCGGATCCTCCTTGACTCCAATCCTTTAAAGGGGTGCCCCCTCTCCGGGCAGTTAACTCGGCCTCTACAAATCTCTCCGAGAGAGACACGGCCTTTTGGGTTGTTCTACAATTTTGGAGGACCAAGAAGGTACGGATCTCTGAGGGTAGTGCCTCCATATACTGTTCTAGGATTAGCTCGTCCAGAAGGGAGTCCATGGATCTCCTTTCTGGATTCAGCCATTTATATAATAAACCCCTTATCCTATGATATAAGGACTTTGGCGTCTCACTCTGTCTGAGCCTCACACTCCTCAGACGAGAGCGGTATATCAGGGGAGCGAGACCTAGTCTCTCCCTAATTGCCCTTTTCACTTCTTCAAAATTCCCAGCCAAGTCAGCTGGCATGGCACGATAGGCCGCCATAGCTTCCCCAGTGAGACAAGCGGCTAGCCTTAAGGCCCATTGCTCTTTTGGCCATAAGCTTAGCCGTGCTACCCTTTCAAAACTTTCTAGGTAGTCATCAATGTCATCTTGGCTGGTAAGTTGTCCAAAGTTAAATAAGACTCCTGTGCTCACAGGCAGCTCATTTGTATTCAAAGGTAAACCTGTATTAGGAACTGGTACAGTAGCTTGTTTTCTTTCACGTAAATACTCCTCCAATAAAGTCAGAAGGGGCTGCTGCTGTTCCTTTAACTGGTCGGCGGCTCTCTGCTGGGCCTCCAGAGAAAGGTCAGCCTGGCGCTTCAACTGTGTCGCCATCCAGGTGAAAATTTCTTTCGGATTCAATTCCATTTTGAAAATTCCTGCAAGGAAAACAAAAACACAGGACCCAAGTGCGATATCTCAAAACTTCTATGTGTTTAAAAAAAAAAACAGGACTTTTCTCCCTTTTTTTTTTTTTTTCACTTTCCCCTATTACCACTAGGGGACCTCTCCTTCTAGTATCCTCCACCACCCGGGGCGGATACCCTTTACCTGGTGATGGTGTATATGAAGCACTTCAGGATTGGCTCCTGTAGCCTTTCCGCAGTCGTTTTCTCCTCAGCTGGGCTTGTCAGCTCTTCGGCCGGGGTCCAGCGGGAAATAAGTTCTTCTGCAGTGGCACCTTTTCGCCTGTAGGAGAATCCTAAAAACTACGCCACTCTATGTAGCGCCCCTAGTGCCCGTACCTTGACCTTGAGGGTTTAAGGTAGGGCTAGCCTGGAGGTCATCTTGTAGTTGTGGGTGACCGAGTGAACAGGCAAGGCACGAATAGAGAAAATTTATTTCTTCTTTATTAGGGTTTATTTCTCCCGCTCCAAAGATAGGACTTTGTACAGGTTTTGAAGGTTAATATTTTATAGCCAAACAGAAAGTTGAAAAGAGACTGCTTCTTCAATAATGTCCAACTTAAACTTATATTCAAGACAGCCACATTCCTGGCATGTGGGTCTTATATTTTATCCAGCTACAAACAGGAAATTATAAAGTTCATGCAGTACAATTGAGTGAAAACAATCAGCTTATTTTCTTATCCCCATAAGCTCTTGGGTTCATGCACTCCAAACATGTACTATAGCACTTCTTGTAGCAGATCACTACACAAGCTCTTGCTTCCCTTTAAACCTTGTCTATGAGGCAGGTCGAGCAGTCCATGGGCTGGTCTAATATAGGCAAAGGATTTAACAGCGTTGCTTGGGGGTCTGGGCTTGACACTGTCTGCTCAGGAACAAGATGCTTTTCTAAGAAAGCCTGAAGCCCTCTTAATAATACTTGAGCTTGCTGGCTGTGAGGAACAGGTGAGGAAACTGCTTCTCCTTGTGGTATACAGAGACTGGGAGGCTTTACTTCATTCACAGCTATTCTACCGTTACACACACTCTCTTCAGGCACGGTGCTGTAATTACCCCTCCCCCACTTGTCTCTATCAGCAAGTGCTGGAAATCTTACATCATAGGCAGGCAGAGGGTTTTCCTTTGGCAATTCCCCTTTGGATGCTTCTAAAATCCTCTGGTAAATATCTCTGGTAAAGATATCTGCAGTATTTCTAAGGCTAGCTTCTTTACTGCTTTCTTCAGGAGTTTTAAAAGAGACACAAGGTTTAATTGCTGGAGGTTCTGGCTGTAGCCAACTGTCTGGATAGATCCTAGGCTTTCCCTGGGTTTCAGAACTACCAATAACACAGTTTGGCTTGTCATAAAAACTCTTATTGCAGTTAAAAGTACCTTGATGAGGAATGCAGGGAGATTCTTCAACCGGCTGCCAGTATTTCCACGGCTGAGCTTCTGGTTCCAAACCGTTAGGCTTCCCACCTGGGTCTCTCTGTGCCACGCCCTCCTCTGAGTCCTGGAAGGTTTCCTGCTGCACTGAGCCTCTCTGGTATCTGTATCCTGGTTTGGTAAATGCTCCCCTCTGTGGTTCCTTTGGCTGGCTTCTCAACCAGTTCTGTTTCTCTAACCAGCTTGTCCTCTGGTTCTTTCTCTCCTTGGGATTTTCATTCCAACTCTTCTCCTCATACGTCTCTGTTGCTTTTCCAGCTGCCTTCTGGCTTTCTCTGTCTTTTTCTCTGCCTCTTTCTCTGCCTCTTTCTCTGCCCCCTTCTCTGCCTCTTTCTCTGCCTCTTCTTTCATTTTCCTTCTTCCTGTTATACAGGGTACGTCTGTCCTGGGAAGCCCACCTCCTAGCAGGGTGTGCCCAATCAGTGACCTCGCTCCTCCCTTCCCCCGGGTTAGGCTGATCTGACTGATTGTTCCCTTGTGATCTGTGCTGGGAAGGAATTTTACTGCCTCTTCCTGCAATACCAGGTCCTGCCACCGGGTCAGTATTTATTTCCATGGCTTCAGGTACTGCTGCAGCGTCACACCACTCCTCCCATTGTGCTTGGATTTGTTACCATCTACTTTTTCCCTATACTTTGCTATCAGCCTCTTTCGTCCTGTCTTATGATAGAGTTCCATTCTCTTCCTGATTGGTCTTTATACTATGTTTTTATAGTGTACACCTCTTGCTCTGCCAAGGGCGGTCTATAAAATCCTAATAAATGATAATTATTTTCAGTTAAGGGTCAGTGACTCAGAAAGCAGTCCTCGGGTGCTTCTCTTAGTCCCATCATCAGGATCCCACCACCTAACCTGGGCTCTCATCTGGCCGGCAGAGAAGGGGGAGCTTTAAGCCCCCTGGGAGACCTTGGTGTGGCTCCAGAGCAGGCCCCGGCTGGGGATCTGCCACAATCCCATGGAGCTTCTATTTCTTTAGACCTATACAGTTTGGGGGGCGGAGCCTGATGTCCAGCGGGTAAGACGCTTCGCGCTGAAGCTCCCGAGAGGCCTACTTAGAATCCTGACTTAATACCTATACAAACTTACTATTTCGCTCCGGGCTGACCGGGGTACCTCGGGGGGGATGGCGGCCCATAAACCAGCGCGCTTGGACTTCGGGTCTCCTTCTTCTTCTCACGGAAAACGCTCCTAAACAGAGGTGTCCTCCCCACAGAAGATGGTTCCATTTCGTGAAAACCCCGAAATGCACCTGGAGATTTTGGAGGAACTACGCGGCGTGAAGGAATTGGTGCAGTCCAATGGAGAAGCGCTTAGAGCCCTGCGAGAAGACTTTGGAGTGCTCCAGGACCGACTTGAAAGTCTCTCATTACGGCAGGACAATATGGCGGGGGTCCTCGACTCGCACGCGGTGCGCTTGGGCGCACTGGACAAGGCCGAGCGCCAGATACAGAATCTGCAAAAGGATTTAGAAGATAGCAATAATCGAGCCCGTCGCAACAATGTGAGGCTCATTGGAATACCGGAGGGGGCGGAAGCGGGAGATATGAGAGAATTCCTGCTCAAAACTCTTCCCTCCTTGCTGAAGATCACCTTTCATAAAGAATTGGAAATCGATCGTGCACACCGTGTTCCTACCCACATGGCGCTCAACCGAACGACCCCCCGGCCTATTATCTTTCGCTTGCTGCGATATCAACAAGTGGAACAAATTTTAAATGCTGCCCGGGCGAACCATCATTTGGAATTTGAAGGTCACAAAGTCTCCTTCTTCCCTGATTTGGCAAAGCCTACCGTTGACCGACGGAAGAAACTCCTTGCTTTTCGCCCTCGACTTCAACAGCTACAGGCTCGCTTTGGCCTGTTGTATCCCGCGAAGCTCCGAGTGACTCTCCACAACCAAACCAGGACATTCGAAGATCCTGATCTACTATCAACATTTTTAGACTCCAAAGAAGCAGAGCAGATGCGCTAATCCAACGACGTGGACTTTTATTCGCCGGCTCTGTCCGCCATTTTGAAGGGCCCGATGCGGCGGTCATAGTCAAGCACAGAGACTTCCTGGACTTTCTTTCTTTCTTTCTATGACTCTTGTTTTGTGGTCTCCTCTCCCTCCATGATGTGTGCCTCGGTCGGATTCGGAGCACGCACAGTCCTACAGGTTATGTGTATTTCAATTCGGCCTTCTCTGGGGCTTCTCCCCGCAGACACATGGTCGCCAGTATTTTTTGGGGTTTTGCTTCTTCTCTACCGCGCTGCGGTTTTTCTTTTTTAATGTGGGGCGCTTCATTGTATTATCTAAGCTTATTTTCTTTTATGCCATATGTACAGCCTGATACAGTCAATATGAGGGACATTGTGAAATTAGGTGCGCTATCTTGCTCAGAATTTTTAACTTGTCTGAATGGCTTTATGTAAAATTTTATCACTCAACGTAAAGGGCATTAATAGTCCAATCAAAAGAAAGAAAATCCTTAGCTATCTTAGCCATGAGCATGCTGATTTAGCGTTTCTTCAGGAAACGCACTTAAACTCTGCTGAAACACTGAAACTCAATGTTAAGCCTTACATGGTGGCTGCCTATTCTCCCGCCATTTCCAAACGGTGCGGGGTAGCCATTCTGGTTAAGAAATCTTTGCAAGCTACTGTAATTGATACTAGCGCTGACAAGGAGGGTAGATGGGCCCGAGTACATCTTAAGGTTGGAGATAGTGAATTTACATGTATTTGCATTTATGCCCCGAATGTGGACAACCCTGCTTACTATGCAAGTATTGCGCAGTTGGCACAGGCCTCTGCCAATACTCCATTAATACTTGGTGGTGACTTTAATCAAGTGTTAGACCCTCTGATAGATAGACAGCCGCCTAGAACGAGTAGTCCACCCAAGAGTCTTGCTACCCTTACAGCTCTGATGCAAGATCTTGCGCTGGTAGATATATGGAGGCTGCTTCACCCCTCCGACTTAGAGTTCACTTTCTTTTCTGCCCCCCATCATTCCCAATCTAGAATAGATTTCTTTCTCATTTCCAAAGCACTGATTTCTCAAGTAGACACGACTAGGACTCATCCTCTCCATATTTCAGATCATGCTGCCATATCTTTATCATTACGTGTCACTGCGCGGGACGATTCTCCCCGAGCTTGGTTTTTTGATAGATCCCTACTGGGTCAAAAAGATTTTAAGGTTGATATAAAGGCCGCTATCCAAGATTATTTTCATTTTAACTCACCCCATGACACAGCGGGCTGGGCTTGGTGGGAGGGTTTTAAAGCATCTATCCGTGCCACTATAACTAGCTATCAAATTCGGCAGGGGAAACAAAGAAAGCAGCATTTACTGATTCTAGAGCAGCAGATACAAGCTGGGGAGCGTCTCCTCACGTCCCGTACTGACCCATGTATTTTACTCCGTTTACAACGCTTGCGTTTTCAATACAATCAGCTTTTGCACACTGCTGCTGTTAAAAATATTGAATCACAACAAGGGCTATATTATCGGGAAAATAATCGTGCTGGCAAATTATTAGCAAATGCCCTAAAAGGTCGAAAAGAAGCCAAGCGTGTTACCGCCCTCCGTAATCCGTCGGGGGGGGCTTGGTCACTAAAGATACCGAAATCTTAGAACTCTTTCGTGACTTTTATACTCGGCTTTATCAATCTGAATGTGATTTTGAGCCAGATGTATTTGAACGCTTACTTTCAGGAGTACAAAGACCGACCCTATCTGACGAAGATAGAGTGGCCTTGGACACACCATTTACTGTCTCAGAAATTCATTCTGCTATCAAGAAATGTGCCTCAGGTCGAGCCGCAGGCCCAGACGGTCTCCCCGCTGAATTCTACAAAACCTTTCACGCTGATTTAGCTCCAGTTTTGAAAATTTATTTTTCTACTCTGGCCGAGGAGGGTTCTCCTTCTGGGTCCTTTTCAATGGCAAATGTAGTAGTTTTTGAGAAAGAGGGGAGAGACCCGCAACTAACAGCTAATTATCGTCCAATTTCCCTCCTAAACGCGGACTATAAAATCTTTGCCACCATTCTCTCTACCCGGCTCTCGGATAGGATGCCTACTTTAATACACCCAGATCAATGCGGTTTCATTCCTGGTAGATCAACTGCTGACAATGCTCGGACTCTATGCCATGTATTGACTACCGCAGTTAATCTTGATCGCCCATTTGTTGGCCTCTCACTTGATGCTGAGAAGGGCCTTCGATCGCTTAGAGTGGCCCTTCCTGTTTGCAGTCCTCCGCTGGTACGGATTCGGGGAAGGTTTTCTCCGTTGTCTTCGCACCATGTACGCTCAGCCTACAGCCAGTATATGTGCAAATGCTTTAAAGTCTCAGCCTTTTCCCCTTCAACGCGGCACTCGCCAGGGATGCCCACTGTCTCCACTCCTCTTCGATCTTGCACTCGAACCCTTGGCTTTACTAATCCGGCAATCGGAGGAGATTCATGGAGTCCCCTTCACCCATAGGGAAATCAAACTTTCAGCGTATGCTGATGATCTTATGCTTTTTGTCTCTATAGACTCAGTACCGGCTGTCCTAGAGCAAATTGGTAAATACTCACAGCTGTCCGGTTATAAGATAAATTGGACCAAGTCGGTAGCCTTTCCATTAAATCCTCTGCTTCATCAGGCAGATATGCAATCCTTCCCCTTTTTATGGCAACCTCGCATGGTCAAATACCTTGGGGTTCACTATTGTTCTCCTTTGGAAGACACTATCTCCTTCAATGCCAAAGACTTAACCTCTAAAGTCCGGGCGCTTACTCACCGCTGGACTCCTTTAACGCTTACCTGGTGGGGTCGATTAGAAACCATAAAAATGATGATTGTTCCGAAAGTGAATTATATCTTAGAAATGGTGCCCTGTTTCCTCCCTCGACGTATATATAAAGATATCGAGGGCCTTCTGACTAGATACTTGTGGCAAAACAAGACACCTAGGATAGCGAAACATAAGCTGCAAGCAGATAAGGAAAATGGGGGTGTCAGACTCCCTGATTTCCTGAAGTATCATCAATCTTTTCTTCTCAAACAAGGTGCTCGTTGGCTGGAAGATCCAGTACCGAGTAGACCTGTGTGGCTAGACATAGAAGAGGACCTTTGCAAACCGATTCCTCTTACTTTTCTCCCTGGTATGACTCTCCCATCAGACTCCCA
The DNA here is from genome assembly GCA_033557465.1 of Ichthyophis bannanicus. NCBI lineage: Eukaryota > Metazoa > Chordata > Amphibia > Gymnophiona > Ichthyophiidae > Ichthyophis > Ichthyophis bannanicus. The sequence continues at coordinate 360,965,284 of CM066039.1, forward strand.
CTTTCCACCAATGCTTTTAGACACCTTAGGTGCCTTTAATAATCTCATGCAATCTTTAGACTCCCGACTCTGTCCGTTAGACAAGCTCCCACTTTGGTACAACACTCGATTTCGAATACAAAATAAACCGATGGCGTGGAGCCCCTGGTACACTAGGGGCATTTGGATTCCTAGTCAGTTGTTCCATGAAGGTCGCTGGAAAACTTTTAGTGAATTGCAAATTGAATTTGGTCTCCCTGCGAAGCACTACTTTCAGTTGGTCCAACTTCAGCATTGCCTTAGGAGTGCTAAGGTGCTCCCGCCATCGGCCTCCCCTACACAAGGTTGGTTGGAGACTATCCGATCTATCGGTAGTTCACCGGGTGTAGCATCCAAGTTTTACAAAACCTTATGTAATGCTATAACTAGGGATACCCCTATAGCGCAGAAAGCATGGGAGAGAGAATTGCATGTGACTTTGACCCCGGAGCAATGGAGCCTTGTCTGGAGTAGAGTGACACGGGTCTCCCGATCCGCCTCACTCACTCAGACACTCTTCTTTCTAGCCCACCGGTGTTTTTACACTCCTGACAGATTAGCCAAATGGAACACTACTCAGGGCAATAATTGTTGGACATGTCATGCGGCCATTGGTTCACTACCTCATGTTATGTATGAATGTCCCGCACTACAGTATTACTGGAGTCGGGTCTGGGGTCGTATCCAGTCTATTTTGCACTTTCAAGAGCCCCTTTCTTGGAGGATAGTGGGACTTCGCTCAGCTGCGGGGATCCCCTCTCTTCCAAAAACGGCTTACTTCCTTTTGGACTTTATGCTAGGCATTGCTATTTCCCTAATTACGAAATACTGGAAAAATAGCTCCCAACTGAGCCCCAATGAATGGTGGAATCATGTCTGTCTCTACAGTAAATATGAACAAATACCTCGTATGTTTGCTTCCCCCATTCAGACTCCTCATCATCGGTCTAAATGGAAGATGCTCAATGACTATGTACATTCTGCTCAATGCTCTCATCTGATTGTCTAAATTTATATATATCTTTGTCTCATGATTATTCTGTATCGCAGATACTCTTTTGATTGTTTTGATGTACAATCACTGTTGTTTGGAAGCGCTCACATGCTGACATAATCAGCTAGAGAAGAAGCGTGGGGGTGGGGGGTGATTGGGTTTACTTTTCTTTATTGTATAATTGTTTTGTCTCCTTAGGTGTGTTGTTTCTTTTGTATGTTGCAAAATGAAAATAAAAGTTTCAAAAAAAAAAAGACCTATACAGTTTGGTAAAAGGCCTGCAGGACAGAGTGTGATGTCCTTGGCGGTTGCTGTCGATATCATTTTGTTAGATATTTGCAAAGTAGTTTCAGAAACTAATTTACTTCTGCATGGTTTTATGGACCAAACTGTTAAGTTCTTGGAATAAGTGGTGAGAAAGTCTCAGGAAGTGGATGTACGGTTTTCTAACGCTTCTCAGCGGCTTGATAAATTAGAGAGCCAAGTTGACTCATTACACTTGGCGGGTATGTTGGGACTGAAAGACAAATATGCTTTGTATAAACAGATAGAATCATTGGAAAATATATTTTGTGCTAAGAATTTGAGATGTTCAAATTTTCCTAAAACATGATTTCTGCCTTCTGTTTTGGAAGTATTGTAAAGATTTATTCTTACTGCCTGAGGCGGAGAGCATTACAGTTTCTAATATATATTACTTGCCAACCCGTGCTGTGACGCAGAACGATGAAGTAGCGCAAGTGATGGAGGAATCTGTATTTGATTAAATTGATTTCCTTGAGTCTTGAAATGGGGTGATTTCCTCGCGTGCTACTTTAATCATGTCCCTATGTGTTGAGAGAGATAAAACAAACATTTTAAAAGGATATTTCTCAAAAATGTATTTTTTTGTTTCTTGATCAAAAAGTGGTTATTTTCCTGGATGTCTCAAGAGCCACCCAGGTGCGGAGAAAGTCCTTCCTGTACCTGAAGCCTCGCGTTTTGGTGGCAAGAGGGACTTCCTTCTTGCATTTTGCATGCAAATGCTAGGTCACTAAAGATAGTACTATAGATGTGTCTATACTGAACATCTGCAACTTGACTTTTTCTTGGATAATAGCTAGGGGATGGTCGGACGTTATGCCTTCCTGATTTAATGTATTACTGATATATATGGATAAATGTATTTCTTATTTAAGATTATGGGTGGGTTCTCCTGATCGTTTAAATATATTTCCTCCTTTAGCCAGACTGATTGCTCTCCATGATGTGTGCTGTAATGCCAGGATAATGATTGTTTGAGTTTCATTTTGTCTTTTCTTTATGTATATTTCTATCATAATGGCTGGTAATTTCTTGAAGTATTGTACTTTGTATATATTCAAAAACTTAATTGGAAAAAAAGAAGTAAAAATATGTCTCGCAAGGTATTTTGTTGTTGAAGCTTTCATCAATACGTGTGATAGATCAAAGAGCCCGAAGAATACCAAGTTCAGCTGAATATTTAACAAAGATGGATTATAGTAGCTGATGACAGTCATCTACTTATTCCTGTCAACACTACCAGTGATATAACCCAATTTCTGGCCAAGAATATGATCCAATAAATAAAAAAATGCTCACACTCGCTCACGAAGTTAGGACTTCCTGAATACACTCTAAAACTTGCTCTATAATGTAACGAAAAAGGCATCAGTATTTCTGAAGCCTTATGTCTCTGGCTCTGTTTTATATGTCAGGAAAGTTGGCTCTCCAGTTTTATATCATGGGTCTAAAAAACACTCCCATCTCATACTTATAGGGCTCTATTCTGAGGCATGATGAAGCTCCCCGTATGAACAGGGAGTTTGTATGGGGAAGCTAGATGAGGACGGGAAAGGGGTGGTGTGGAGGCGGAGACAGGAGGGCAGTGGGATGCCTGTGGTCCTGGTTATACAGGGCTGATTCTGATGTCAGGCCTGTAAGTTCAAGGCCGGCAGAGTAGGCAGGGAATGTATTGCACCTTTGAAGTAGAATAAGTTACCCTAGATGGCAGGGGATGGCAGGCCCAGGGCACGTCAAAGGGTGGAGGGGGTGCAGAAGATTCCCTTAGCCCGACCCTGACTTTGGAAGGCCAGATCAAGGGTTGGGCTGTGGGGAATGACTTAAGTCATTGGCAGCTGGGGATCGCGGCTCCTGAATGAAGCCACGATGCCATGGCAACTGGATGCTATGACGCCGCAGTTCCATTCAGGAGCCTTGACTGAGTTAGCCGGGCAGGTGCTTGTATGTGCAGGCCGATCGGAATTGGAATTCCCTGTGATCAGAATTCCGTCTACCTCTGTGCGTCGGGTTCCGACCAGATGCATAGAGGCCGGGATGTCCAGATTAGAATAGGCCTCATAATCATATTAATGTACTGTTCTCTAGCATTCAGTTCTCCATTAATGCCCTATGTCAATTTTACATTACTTGAATTACTGACCACTGTACCTTGATCATAATAAACAGCTTATCTCAAATTCTAGTTGATTTCACTTGTGTGGTCTGGTTATTGGCTACTCCGATGCTGGCAGCAATCCCCGTGCAACATCTACAAAAAACAGAGCACAAAGCATATCTTCATTACCAACATGAGGGCAATAACTGCCCCTTATTTTTTGATATTTATATAAAATTTCCACCTACAATTGTCAATAACAATTTCATTCCCAACTTCTAAGGGTGATTTAACACTCTGTGGCTATTAATGTGCTGTAGTCTCATTCCCATCCTTCCTTAAACTTATCTTGCAAGCAATCACAAAGAACACCATAACTAAAATCTGTGAACTGTGAAAACGGGGCTCATATTGCCTCAAAGCTCAGAGTTCACTATCCCTATGCCGCAGTTCCTTAGCGTGGCCCTGTCATGACTATAAATAATTATTTTCCAGCACACCACCCCTATATATCCAAAACTTCTAATATGCTGTATAAACTAACCTTTAATAGCTTCAGAATTCCTCAACATTCGGTGCTTGCCATATTTTTATCGCTGTCGGCGGTTGTCCTTATCAGAAGTCAACCTAACTGGCAAAACGCCATACATGAATTTTAAGATATCTAACTTGGGTCATAGAGTTAGAAGTGTCCCACTGGTCCTTTCACATATGTATGAAATTATTAATTAACATTGGCCCCATGGGCCCCACAGAGGGAGCAGAAGCCAAACAGCCCTACGGTGCCAAAGTTTTAAAGTTATAACCATTCATAAGAGAATGGTCTGATTTCTGCGCATGGCTTGAATCTTTGATTGTGTTCGGTGCACTTTGTAAAATAGGAATACCTTATGAACATATCTGCCACATAAGTTAAGCAGCCTGTTACAAAATAACTCTCCATATGTCCGTCAATAATAATCACTATTTATAGCAAACAAACCTTTCACTTTCTAAGTGGAAACCTTTAATCTGATCTTAAGTACGCCTCCGTGCTTCTTCCAGTATTTCATCAGTCCAATAGCCTGTTAAATCATATAGATTGTATTCCATAAAAAAACTACTTTAATGGCTAATCTATTTGCTTGAGTCAGACAAATGGATATCACATTTGCATATTTTATTAGTTAGTAATAGGTTTGCTTGTCCTTTGCAGAATTACTTTCTAGTCTAAGCACAACATCGATGTACAGCAAAATTAACTAATATTATGATTGGAAGATAAACACATCAGGAGGAAAGAACAGTGAAAATAAAGAAAGGAAATTGAGGGTACTCTGCCAAAAACTTTAGCACAAGGGGACTGTGCTCCAAACTTACATTCTAGATACGGCGTGGAGCGGATGGAGGAAGCAAGGGAAAATTACATGCACGAGGGTTATGGTCTGGACTGGGTCATGCAGTAGGGAATTGGATAGGTTTAGGAATCACTAATTTGAAGACAGAATTACAAAGAGAAGGAGAAACAGAGTGTGAAGAACTCATCAGGCTTATTCAAAACAAATGCGGACTGGGTCAATTAAAAAGTAAAAGAAGCATTGGATTACCAGCAGGTCTTTGTTAATTGCACTTCTAATCCACCTCAATTAAATCAGTCTTCTGCCTTTATTGTCTGTCCTTTGATATAGTCGATGAATTATGTACATAGCTCAGGACTTGTGACAGAGTTCATCGCTCTATTGACTAGTGACCTGATAGTCTCTGGTTTTTATGTGTTCGCCAGTGTTTAAGTATATACACAAACCTACATAGGATGTGACCGCAGATGAGGACAACCAACAAGGTTATTCAGTCTGTTCACCTCCCCTTCCTACTACAATACTGCAGACCCTGCTTCAGTGGTTTTCAATGGTGTGAGGGACGCACACCTTACTGGTCTGATTTAAAAGGCATCTATAGGGCGTGGTTTCTCAAACTTTTCAAGATCAAAAATATTGTATGGCCACCAACTTCCATGGAGCAAGATTTCACTCAGATTAATTTTATGCATACCATGTCATAAAAAAACATGTCAGAGCACTGTCGGAGATTATCTCGGTCTCCCAGATTCACTGTTAATGTTCATCTCAGTGTTCGCTCTGTGCCAAAGAGATCCTAAGATTACTACTACTACTATTTAGCATTTATATAGCGCTATGCATGCAGCGCTGTACAGAAATATATATATAAGATATGCCATACTGGGTCAGACCAAGGTTCATCAAGCCCAGTATCCTGTTTCCAACAGTGGCCAATCCAGGTCACAAGTACCTAGCAGGTTCCCAAAAGACACAGGTTCCTCAATGCTTGTATTGGGTCAAGCAGTGATATCCTGGGTCCCTTTTAATAATGGTTTATGGGCCTTTCCTCCAGGAACTTGTCCAAACCTGTTTTTAAACCCAGCTACACTAAGAGCTCTTACTACATCCTCCGGTAACAAATTCCAGTCTTCAATACAGTAGGTTACCCTGTAGCTTCATTGCATGTCCCCTAGTCTTTTTATATTCTGATATCCTCCTTTTGGAGTTCGTAAAGTGTAATATCAGGATGCTCTTTGAAAATCTTTTTCATCAGGCTGGTACCACATGATACAATTGGGACAATTATCTGTATCTTTCCACCATATTTTCTTGCTCTATGATTGAATTTGTTGTGCATTCATGAGTCTATACTTGGTTTAGTTAGGCATCTAAAAATTGAAATTGCACTTAAATCACTTGTGTATGTATATACCTGCAAATGAGCATGCACATAATCAGTCTGCAAGCTTAAAACAGTTCTAGACTGTATGCATGCAAGGAACAAATTGGTAAAATACACATTTAAAAAAAACTGAGAAAAGGGAAAAATGTGTTTAAAATGAGCATGAATCCAACTCATTTGGGTTGCGCACACCCAATTTGTTGATAATTGAGGCTCTTCTCTTTCTCCATATGTAGAGCAGAACAGTCACTTACTTGGTGCTGACATTTCTATTAATAGTGCTGCTTTTATACTTTTCTCCTTTATCAGTTTTCTTGCATCAGGCTTTTAATTGGCAGGAATTGGCAGTGTAAACATAGAGAGGAATCCTGTAGCCAACACTTCAAAATAAGATAGAAGCTGGAAACACTCAAAGAAGGAGGTTCTGGATAGCAGAAGAGGAGTTTGAGGTGTGTGAAATGTGTGCTCAGCACAAAGTGGGGTTTTCCCATCCATGCCCTTCACATTGTCCATTAATTTCCACATCCCAGGGCTCATGCTATAGTTAGAAAGGAGAGCATGCATGACTACACACAGGGGCGGCCCAAGGGGGGTGCGGGGCCATGTGCGGAGACTCGGTGCGGGGCCTCATTTGCATAAGGGGCCTCATTTGCATAAATATTTGCATAATGTTACCATACACGAACTTTTAGTAAACATGCCTCTTAATGAGTGTATGAATAAAGAAAGACTAAAAGACTTCTACATTACTATAATCCAATACCAACCGCCAGGCACATTAGGAACTACTACAAACACTGCCCATTTACAAACCCATAGCAAACCCGCCGTATCCTAACAGCACTACCAGGACTCATAAAGCACCATACCCTAACTATCAAAAGGAAACGCTGCAAATATTAAACCAATACATTTCAGAGAACAACAATACATGACCTACTGGGGAAAGAGAACAAGTGGCAATGTCAAATAGGAATTACATAAACAGAATACCTCAGCTCAGTTACACATGCAGAACATAGACCATCACCAAACAAGGAATCACAATTTAGAAACAGGAAGACAATAATTAAACTGGGAATCCCAAAAGCCAAACTTGGAATGTACAACACTGTAGAAATAAAACTATACATTAATTTGCTCTTGTACTAAACAAAGCGCAGACGTTAATGATGCACATTTCCCAGAGCTGACATATTCCAATTAATAAATTCAAAATAAAGAGATATTTTTCTACCTTTTGTGCATTTTTTTTCAGCTGCAATTGCTCCAGCCACTTTCTTCTGGTTTCTTCGTGTCTTCCGCTAATTCTTCATCGTCTGCTGTCCATTTGTCTTTTCTTCTCTCTTCTAGTTTTTTTCCATTCTCTCTCTACATCTGCTTTAACATACTAATCTTTCTCCTTTTTGCTCTTTCCTCATTCCTATTTCATCCACTCAAATTTACCCCACCATCCTCAATCCCCACCTACTCTCCCAATATCCGGACAATTGTAGATTTGTCTTCCCTCCCACACAAAATATTTTTTCCCTCTCCATTTCACTCTCCCAGCTCCATCCCATTCTAATCCTCCCCCAACATCAGCTCCATTCTAGTTCCAGTCCCACCCAGCATCCGCTCCCTTCTAGTCCCCGCATCAGCCCATTTCCAGTCCTAGCCCCCCATAAGCCCATTTCCAGTCCTAGCTCCCCATCTATTTGCAGTCCCATCCAAGTCCCTCCATCAGCTCATTTCCAATCCCAGCCCCCCATGAGCCCATTTCTAGTCCTTTCCTAGCCCCACCATCAGCCCATGTCAAATCCTAGCTCCCCTCCACTCAGCCCATTTCCAATCCAAGCCCCCATGAGCCTACTTCCAGTTCTAGCCCCTTCATGACTCCATTTCAATCCAAACCCCCACCACAGCCCATTTCCAATCTTAGCACCCCCCAACAGCCAATTTCCAGTCCTATTCTAGCCCATCAGCCCATTTCCTGTCCTAGCCCCCCCCCTCACCCATTTCCAGTCCTAGCTCCCTCCCCCTCACAACCCATTTCCATTCCAAGCCCCCGTCCCCATCAGCTATTTGCAGTTCAAGCCCTCCTTCCACTCAGCCCATTTCCAGTCCTAGCCTCCTCATAGCCCATTACTAGTCTTTTCCCCCAATCAGCCCATTACGTCCTAACCCCCCATCACCCTATTTCCAGTCCTAGCCCCCCAACATGCAATTTTCCCGCCTTTGCCCCCCCCCATAGCCAATTACCAGTCCTACCCCCCCCATCAGCCCACTTCCAGTCTTAGCCTCCCCCCCCCCATGGCCCATTACCAGTCCCTAACCCTCCCCCCCCCCATCAGCCCATTACCAGGCCTAGCCTCCCCCCCCCCATGGCCCTTACCAGTCCTAACACACCCCCCCCCATGGCCCATTACCAGTCCTAACACCCCCCCCCATGGCCCCTTACCAGTCCAAACCCCCCCCGGCCCACCCATTACCAGTCCTAACACCCCCCCCATCAGCCCACTTCCAGTCTTAGCCCCCCCATAGCCCATTACCAGTCCTAACCCCCCCATCAGCCCATTTCCAGTCCTACCCCCCACTTCCAGCCTTAGCCCCCTCCCCATAGTCATTACCAGTTTCTAACCCCCCCCCATCAGCCCAGTTTCCAGTCCTACCCCCCCACTTCCAGCCTTAGCCCCCTCCCCATAGCCCCTTACCAGTCCTAACCCCCCCCATCCGCCCACTTAGCCCCCCCATAAGCCTTACCAGTCCTAACCCCCCCATCAGCCCACTTAGCCCCCCCCATAGCCCATTACCAGTCCTAACCCCCCCCCGCCCATTACCAGTCCTAACACCCCCCCCATCAGCCCACTTCCAGGCTTAGCCCCCCCATAGCCCATTACCAGTCCTAACCCCCCCATCAGCCCATTTCCAGTCCTACCCCCCCCCACTTTCCAAGCCTTAGCCCCCTCCCCATAGTCAATTACCAGTTCTAACCCCCCCCCATCAGCCCATTTCCAGTCCTACCCCCCCACTTCCAGCCACTTAGCCCCCTCCCCATAGCCCATTACCAGTCCAAACCCCCCATCAGCCCACTTAGCCCCCCCCATAGCCCATTACCAGTCCTAACCCCCCCATCAGCCCCACTTAGCCCCCCCCCATAGCCCATTACCAGTCCTAACCCCCCCCCCCATCAGCCCACTTAGCCCCCCCCATAGCCCATTACCAGTCCTAACCCCCCCCATCAGCCCACTTAGCCCCCCCCATAGCCCATTACCAGTCCTAACCCCCCCATCAGCCCACTTAGCCCGCCCATTGCCCATTACCAGTCCTAACCCCCCCCCCATCAGCCCACTTAGCCCCCCCCATAGCCCATTACCAGTCCTAACCCCCCCATCAGCCCACTTAGCCCCCCCATAGCCCATTACCAGTCCTAACCCCCCCCCCCATCAGCCCACTTCGCCCCCCCATAGCCCATTACCAGTCCTAACCCCCCCCCCCAATCAGCCCACTTCCAGTCTTAGCCTCCCCCCCCCATGGCCCATTACCAGTCCTCCCCACCCCCCCCCCATCAGCCCCCTTCCAGTCTTAGCCTCCCCCCCCCATGGCCCATTACCAGTCCTAACCACCCCCCCCCCCATGGCCCATTACCAGTCCTAACCACCCCCCCCCCGATCAGTCCAAATTAACATAAAAAAAAACCCCAAAACGGCAGCTGCAGCCCCGGCCGGTTCCAGACCACTGCCGCGGCAGCTTCAAGAGCTCGGCCGCGGGGCCCCCCCCGGCCCGGCAGAGCCTCCGTGCATCTTCAGCTCTTCACGTCCAAAACGCGGGCTTTTTTCAGAGCCGCGAGAGTTTCTTTTCTCGCGGATCTGTTAATCCCGCCGAGGGTGATGGGAAATCCCATCAGCCCCGCGGGATTAAGAGAGCCGCGAGAAAAGAAACTCTCGCGGCTCTGAAAAAAGCCCGCGTTTTGGACGTGAAGAGCTGAAGATGCACGGAGGCTCTGCCGGCAGGGGGGGGCCCCGCGGCAGAGCTCTGGATGCTGCCGCGGCAGAGCTCTTGAAGCTGCCGCGGCAGAAGCAGCCGGTTTTTTTTTTTTTTTTTTTTTAACTTGGGATGCTTAAGAATGTTTTTTGCGCGGGGCCCCCTGAAACGCGGGGCCCTGTGCAAAAAACATTCTTGCTCAATGGACGGGCCGGCCCTGACTACACACATGCTTGGAAGGAAGCTTCTGCATGTTTAAAACTCATTACTGATGTCTTTTGACTGCTGTGAGAGGGGAGGAGTAGCCTAGTGGTTGGGGCAAGGTACTTCAGGCCGGAAGGTCAGGGGTTCAAATCCCACTAGAGGACAGCAACCATGGGCTGGAAGGACTGGGGTTTCTAGTCCCACAGATGCTCCTTGTGGTCTTGGGCAAGCCACTTAACCCTCCATTGCTCATGTTCCCTGTAAGTATTAGTGTATGTCTCTCATATCCCTGCGTGTTAGATGTATCCCCCAATTGTGTTGTGACCACTTTGATTGAAGGATAAGGCGGTATACAAAACTGTCTAAATAAATAAATAAATAAATAAAGCCCAGTTTTTGGTCTGAATTTAAGCATCAGATAGTGCTGAATTTCCTTTGACAAACCTGATGATCAGCTCTGAAAACACGCCAGGGTGCCGTGACCCATTGTTGGGGAAATATTGCCATATTCACAAGATAAAACTGCCTGCATTGGAAACCTATGTGCGTATTTCTTATGGATATCTTGGGGACCTTCAGGAAAGGGTTGAGGGCCCCTGCCATGTTTAAACTTCGGAGTTAACCAGCCCCACTATGCAGCCATCCAGTGACCGGGATGCTACTTTACCTCTTTTCACAGCAGTCAAAACATATCACACTACCAGAAGTTCATTTATACATCAAAGTGCTATTATTTTATGCAATTTTGCCATAATATATTTGTTTGTATAACTAGATTTATTTTCATAAATGTGTTATTTATTATTATGCTGCTTTTCTTCCCCCTGATGTTAGTTTATCATATTACATTGCGCTTATATTATATCTTTTGTTTTCATTTTATTTTTATTTGTTTTGGCTAGCTCTGGCTTTATGCGGCCATTTTACTAAAGTGTGCTAAGCGGTTAACATGCATTTTAGTACAGAGAAACTGTTAGCGCGTGCCCAAAGTAACTGTTACCATACTGGCATGGCAATTATCCTGCATTTCAGTGCAGCAACTGCCAATTGATGGGAACATACTGGGCATACCTCAGACAGCACACCACTGTTGCACTTACATGTATTAATATTTACTCAAATTGTATGGTAAGTGCAAAAATGTACCCTAGCGTGAAGGTAGCAGCATTCACAATAACATGGGTGCACTTCATGCCGCTGTTGGGATATCTTGGCTTAGGGATAGCCCCACACCGCCCATCGAAATGATTGTAACATTGACGGTTAATGCATGATATGTAATCCCATACTAACAGCCATGCGTTCCCCATGCACACTCTCCGCCCTAACCAATCCCCCTCCCCATCATGCAATGTGAAGTTACCACAGTAACTGTCATGACAGCACGGTAACAGTTACCACAGCCCCAGCACACTTTTATAAAAGGACCCGAGAGTAAACCATAATATGAAATATTTGGCATTGATTTGTTCCTAGTTTTTTGATCATGCTAATCCTTGCCTTGAGTGTTTGGTGTTGGGTGAGTTAAAATTTCTAGTAAATAAGTATTTAATCACCATAATTGTCTTAGACCTGCAAGATACTGGCTTTCTATATGAGACAAAAGTACAAAAACAAAAGGCTGCCTCCACCTGGTGTCTAACTATACATATGAACCTTCCCTTACACAATGCTGAGTTCAGGTAAGCTGAACCTTTGTGGACAAATCCCACAGATATGCAAAAAGAGCTCTGAACCGTCACCTCTCTCCCTCAAAGTAGTCACAGACCTATCAGTTCCATCCTATGGAGACCCTATTGGGAGTAATAATGTAATTGATCACCACAATAAATACACACATATACCTCCCCCTCCCCCCAACCACCCAGGTTGAGGGGAGCTCTTATATCAGTCACCCACCAAAATTAGCATGTCAGAATGGAGCTGTCTGTTTATCTTCTCTACTCACGGTGCTCAGTGGGTAATTGTTGGCTTGCTGAATGCACCTTGCTGTGATGTTGAGGGACGGGTGGAATACAGCTGACAAAAGAAACCCACTAATCACCTCCGAGCACGGCAGATGCCTGATCACATTCAAATTGCCATTGAATAATTAAAGACTCGTTTTATTTATTTATTTATTTGAAACGGTTTTTCTATACTGCCCTTCCATAGATCAGGAACAGCTTACATTGGAACTAATAAGTTACATAGAACAGTGAATGACGTGGTTAAACATGTAACTATTTACATAGTAACTATTAATATATACACATATCCTTATTTCTATGAAGTGATTTGCCATCCTTCATCATTTCCAGAAGGCCCTTCGACAAGTAGCTTCTCTGACCAAGCGACCAACATTTACCAGTTCAGTGTCACCTTGAACAGCTGCACTTGGCATGTTCAGAATTTCCTGCACGCCCTACACTTTTCAACTTGTTAGTTTCTGCCACCCAAGAATATGATGTCCACCAATTACAATGCCAGCTTGCTTAGTCCCTGGGCAAGTAAGATTCCTTCATATTCTTCTATTTCAAGACTTCCTAATGCATGTTTTGTTGTTTTGCTTTTGTTTTATTTTGTTTTTTTATGTTGATGAGTAGCTCCGACTGAGCAGATGGAAATCATAACATGAAGAATGCTTGCATCTGACATGACAGAAGAATGCTCATTTGGGGAGTTAACCAGCCACTGTCTAGAAACTGACAATTCATATAAAAAACAACATCTCCCCCCATCTTCTAGCATCAGTGCCTTTCACTTACACTTTCTTCCTACGGTGCTTAATACTCCGTTGTCAGTTCTCATACCACTTTATTTCTTTCTCCTCACATCATATTTGTGCTTTCTCTCTGCAGGTGTCTCTCTCTGTTTACCCAACAATGCCTGATTCTGATTTCATATGGTTTCTTTCCTACAAAATGTAAAACAAACCAAAAGAAATCCCCCCCCCCCCACACACACACACATATATATGCACACAAAAAGCATGTATCTTTCAGAATCTATTTCAAACGGAAACTCCATGTGGGAAGAGGGATTTTATAAGAGGTCATTAACGCACACATGCATTCACATTAATGACTACAATATCGCCAAAGAACATTATGGCTTAAAGTACGCGTCTCATTAGTAAATTTCCCCCTTAATGGCTGTGGCAATGACCACCATGTTTTCTAAAGTCTGAGAATGGTTAATGTGGGGTTTACCATATGTACGGTAACCATTAATGCATGCTAAAATGCAGCTGTTCTAAAAATCCCATGGTAACTACTTAGGATGGGTTTGGGCAGAAACTGGGCAGGTTAGGGGTGAAGTGAGGACATTGCCTGGAAACCTCTAGCAATCTTTCAACTCTTTTTTTTTCCATTTGGGCAGCAGCCACAGACCCTCTTAAATAACAAAATTATCCTGAAATGAAAATGTACTAAAAACATGAAACAAAGCAAAAATGTATAAAAGAAAAAGGGGAAAAAAACCCTCTGCAAACAACATAGGAAACTAAATGAAACAAAATGCTTTTGCCTGCACAACTCTAGTAATTACCCTGCTGAACTTGAGTTGGTTTTGTGCGTATAAAGTTTATGTTGTGCACCTTTATAATGCTTCTGATTGTACATAGTTGACCCTATATAACAGATCCTCTGCATCCATGTTTTGTAATTTTGGATGTCCTTTTTTTATCTTTATTTAAATTTTCAAAATAGAAAAATACCATAACAGGACAACACAATAACAGCAGACGATATATCAACGGGGGGTCCCTTCTCCTTCTTCCCTCCCCCTTGCTCTGTAAAGGAGATCCCTATGTATAAGCCCCTTTCAAGGAGCTTTACATAAATTTTTCTACATAGTTATCTAACAGTTGCTATTTGCATATACCATTAATTAGATGTGCAGAGTTGGAGAAGAAAGAAGCTTCGTATTTTCGATATAAACAGACTGTCTTCCACCACTAGTGACTTTCAAGTTCACCAGAGGTTTTCCAATGTGTTACAACAATCTTCAGTGCAGTGCTAAGAAGAATGTTAAAGAGATCCCATTCCATCTGCAGGAGGTTAGAGGAAAGCACCAAGGAATGATATATCAGAACCTGAAGAGTTAGAGCTACCAGCAATTGGAAGATCTGCATTTTTTCCATACTCCTTGCCAGTAAGGTTGCAGGTTAGGGCACTCAAAGAGAACATGGGAGAGGGTTCCAATGTCTAAGTAGCAAGACCAGCAGTGGTTATCAGTCGTGGTAGACCATTTGGAAAGGGTAACGGGGGTGATAAGGGTTTGATGGGCTAAAAAAAACAGTGGCTGGGTAATTGAGACTGATCCCAAGGGTCTAGTTAGAATGTTCCAAAAGCATTCTCATTATCTATGGGTAGGAAGTGGGCCTACATCCATTTCCTAGTTAAGTTCTGCCCGTAATCGAGGCCAGTTCTGTTTATCTCTGATAATCACACAGAAGGTGGCCGCTTCATGTGAGGATGCAGATACCATGTGCACAATCTATAGCAGTGGCCACTTAGCCAAGAGGACTGATTGTAGACAGTGTTTAATTTGAAAAGACAGTTTCACAGGGAGGTGGAATTCCTGCTGCAGTTCAGTGACGGGTTTATAGACATCTGTTTGAATAAGTTGTCCAACAGATCAAATGTCCTGTACTTGCCAGGCTTGCCAGTAAATCAGACACTTCTGGATTTTAAATTTGGGGTTATACAGTATCAAAGAAGGGAGTTTTTCAAAAATGAGGCCAAGTGGCTTTGTATTTGGGCAAAGGTTTAAAAAGCTATTTCTGTCAATTGTATGACTGTGGATGCATAGTTTGAGGCAATCCCACACAGTTTGGGTAGGAGTTGAATAGGGTTAGGATAAGCAAGTTGTTCCTCCAAGGAGATCCACCTTGGTTTGGGATTTTATGGGTGAGATACCCATTTGGCACCTTGTTTTAAAAGAAAGAAGTGGTGATATGCAGAAAAATTGAGAAATTGTACATTTCCATGGGATGTACTAAGTTTCAGTTTCCATAAGGCGATATGAGGGGGCTTATTTTTCCATAAAAAGATTGTAAGCAGTCTATTTTATTTTAGAAGGAGTTTGGAAGTAGGATGGGTAACATTCCAAGAATATAGTTGAGCTTGGGAGCAATCATCATTTTAATAGACTCTATGCGGCCTCACCAGGTGAGCTGAAGAAGGGACCAGTGTGCTGTAAGAGATTGGAGTAGGGTTATGCAATTATCTATGGCATGTGTAGTGGTATTTGTAAGGGAAATGTAATAATTCATCCAAGATATGCCCACTGAAAGGGGAATGAGGCTATGTTGGCATGTATCAAATGTGCAGGCCAAGACCTGAGAATAACGGTCTATAATGATGAGGACTGATTGTGTGGATTGGGGAGTTACTAATAGGAGCTGATTGTCTGCATAGGCTGAGAGCTTTCCATGGACTTCTCAAACCTGAAAACCCACAATCTGTGAAGATCACCTAAGCAAGATTGCAAGAAGTTCTAAAGCTAGGTTGAAAAGCAGGGAAGATAATGGGCATCCTTGGTGGATACCCCTGTGGAGCAAGAAGGGGGCCGATAAGGCAGAGTTCACACAAACATGAGCTTTGGGACAGGCATACCAAATTTGGATTATCTTAATAAAGGTGTCATCAGTTCCGAACTAGTGTAGCACTGAAAACAGGAAGGGCCACTCAAGCCTATCAAATGCCTTTTCAGCATTAATATACCACAAGATAAGGGCGATAAGGACGATCCGGCATCTTAGACCCCTGCTCGAGTCAGAGGATTTCCGAACAGTCTATCAAGCTTTAGTAATCCCCCACTTCGATTACGCCAACTCGATTCTACATGGACTCCCAAAAAGTACACTGAATCCATTGAAGCTTGCAATGAATGCAGCCGCCAAAATATTACATGGAGCTGCCAGGGGGGACCATATAACCCCCATCCTAAAACACCTACATTGGCTGCCAGTCCATTGCAGGCTCACATTCAAAATCCTACTAACGACGTTCAAGGTCATCAACGGACTCACCTCCACTGCTATCATGGATCTTATCCTCCCCACCCCACCCCACCGAACAGAGCCAGACAGTCAGCCGCTGTCAACACTCTGAACATCCCGAGCAAGATTACAAAATGCTCGCAAGCAACAAAAAACAGGGCCTTCATGTTTTACGTGCCCACATGCTGGAATGCCCTCCCGCCCAACATCCGCTCCATAACTAACCTCACCCAGTTCAGGAAGGCTCTGAAAAAACACCTTTTTCTCCAGCACTACTCCCACAGTGAAGACACACAACATGCATCCTCACGCACCCACCATTACAACACCCTTGACTCAACAGCAACAAGCAATCCCAGCCCTGCCCATTAACGCACCCAGACACCTGTTATACAATTGTATATAGCACACAATTTGTTGTAAATAGCAAACAAGCAGTCATGCCTTCACCCGCCCCACTGGCCTCACTGTCGCGCCTGTATATAGTTACTTAATGGAGTAACCTGTTACTGAATAACCTGTACATAGTTCCACCAGTTAACCAAGTTATTAACCTCTGTTCTTTGTAAATACAGTGCGGATGACGCCACACCACACTGTACAAATCTATTTAACTGTAAACCGAGCTGATTTTAAAGAGCGAGGTATAAAAAAACCTCAAATAAATAAATAAAATAAAAGGGAGAGTCCAATTAAAGGTGTTGAGGTGTTCTGAGCTGCAACTAGTACATTACAGAGCAACTTGGTGCTATCTACAGCAGATCGTCCAGTGACAAACCCACATTAATCAGGGTGAATGAGGAGAGGGATGAATTTACTAAGGCAGTTGGAGAGAATTTTGGCATATGGTTTGTAGTCAGAATTGAGAAGCGATATGGGCCTGTAGTTTTCTACTTTTTGTGGGCCTCTGCCTGGCTTTTCATGTACCACTATAATTGTATCAGCAAAGGCACCAACCGAGGGTGTTTGCTGGAGGAGGAGAAAGAACTATTGTAGCCAATAGGAGGCGGATTCTTTCTGAAAGGAGTGGTAAAATTCTATCAGGAGACCATCAAGGCCAGTCGCCTTGCCTAGGGGCATTTGAGCAAGGGCTGAGAAGAGCTCAGGGAGGGAACTATCCAGATCTGGGGCTTGAAGAGTTAGTCTTTCAAGATTTCCTAGGAAGTCAGGTGTCGTGTCTAGGGTACTAGAGACTTCAGAGGCATACAAGTGAGAGTAAAAGAGCTTGAAACAATCAATGATGTCACAATCTTGTTGTAGAAGTCATCCATTGCCATTCCTCAGTGGCATGATTCATGATGTAGCTGTGTGAGATTTTGAAGTATTAGCCAATAGCCTACCTGCTTTATTATTTTCATGAAAATAGCAACTGTTCTTTGTTGTTATGACTCAAAGCTAAGCAAAGAATTATATTGGTATCAAAGCTTTTGCAATGTGATCAGAACTGTGGGGTTGGATTTTTAAAGGAGCTGTTGTTTGGCACACATGATTTCTACTTCCATGTTTACAAGAGAGTCCTATGGTGTAACTAGTGACCTTGGCTCAAAGATATGCTTTGAAGCCTTACCAGCATGCCCATCCTGAGGTGGTCTCTGGCGAATTACATTGGAAGTTTTCTGAGATAGATATCTGGACCATTATGAGATATATATCATCACTGAAGAGGGTTTTATCAAATCTCCAGGGGGCAGAGTTGTCCTGAGTTAGTTGTAAAGATAGGATAATGGCAGCATGATCAGAGACCGTGATACTTTGTATAGTTGCATTTAGAAGCCCAGGTAAAAGGATTTTAGACATTAGGAAGAAATCAATTCATGAGTGGGTTTGGGGTGAGTGAGAAAAAAGGTGTAATCTTTTTCCATTGGTTGTAGAAGGCACCATGGGTTTAGTAGGCCAAATACCAAAGGGGTGAGTGCCTGGGGAGCTTTAAGGGTTTTTGTCGACCTTTGTGATTGTCTGTCAAGAACCGGATCTAAGACAACATTGAAATCACCTCCTATGAAAAGGGTGAAGAGGGGCCATATCATTAATCTCCTGGGTGATCTCCAGTAAAAAGGTGGGACAGTCTATACAGTGTACATGTTAAGTAGACCTATGGAAAGAGAATCAATCTTTACTGTAAACCAAGCCCATTGGCCCATTGAATCTGTGCAGGTTTGCTCACCTGCAAAGTCCACACTTAGAAGGGGCTGGATCATAGTCAAAGAAGAATCTGTCCCTATGGACTGGAGATTGCTGATCAGTTCCAAAAAGTGAACAAACAGGAGAAACACTTTGGCGTAGACCTGCCGGTTAAATTCAATGCCTTGTAGTGGAACTCCAAGTGTTATGTCCAGGATTATCGCCATGGGAGTAGGAGGGTTTCCTTATGGGAGGGACGGTAAGAAATGGCAGGAATCTATGCTGGGCTCTGGGAGCTATCGCTCAGGCGTCTATTCCAGTCTGTGGCTAGCTCCGCCCCCTAGATGTCCTTTTTATGTATGCTCTTTTGAAATAGAAGTGAAGCCAATACCCACTCTCTGCCCTAACCTGCCCATTCTCCATCCCAACCTGAGCTAAGCAGTTAGCAGAGGAGTTTTACATGGCCGCATTTTTAGCTCACAGTAAGTTGCCACACTGGGCAAGCACATGGTAAACCCCACACTAAGCATGTCTATGCATACCCTGGTATGCATAGACATGATCTTGGCAGTGCATAGATTTGTATGCACATCATTTGGCTGTGCAATTATATAAGAGTCATTCTACACATGCAAAGTATGTTTTACATGTAGAAAATGCTTTATAGAATTATCCCCTAAAGGTTACTTGGGATAGGTCTTCTAGATCCGAAAACAGACATTTAAGCCCATGTTTTCAAAACTATACAAGTATTTTAAGGCTCCACAGACATGGATCATTTATAAAATATGTATGACATCCCCTAAAAAAACAGAATATTTGACATCACATACAACAGTGGAAGTTATTTTATAGAAGAGCAGCATCAAAGGGGGTTTGTATGTTTAAGTAGCATTACAGAAGACATTATTTTTGCTTGTGATATAGCTAAGTGACAGCTCTTACATGTATAAATAGAGGAGTTTGTAAGCCAGCACATGCAAGAGCTGCTAATTAGGGAACCATCTTCTGAAACTCTAATTTGCTCCCCAAGGAGATGGTTTTGAATACCAGAGAATCAAACACAATTTCCCCGTCAAACATGCCTCCAAATCCCTGGTGCATGCACCAAGGAGGTGTAAATACTGACAGGGAAATTTTCTGAGGCATTTATTTATTTCACAAATGCATATCACACTCAATCACAAAAAAGGAGTCTAAGTGGGTTACAAGCAACAGAAATAATCTCAAGACAACAATACCAGACATGATGTAAACTAATACATCATAGATTACAAAATCTGAGCCAAAATAAGAGATACACTATCAATCCCTTCCTCAATACAAGCAGATTCCTACTAGCTTATAGCTCATAGGGTAAGGAATTCCACAAATCTGGAGCTGATAATGAAAAAGCCTTAGTGCAGGCAAACTGAGTTCTGTAGTTATCTAATGGAGGAATAACATAGGTATTTTGCAGACAGTGCAACACACCTGGAATACCATCGGGACACTAATGGCTGTAAGACTACACATGGAGCCCAATTCTGAAAGGGGCACGTCTGGGCTATCCGGACGGCCCAGAGCAGGACAGGCCCATTAGGACCCAATTCTGTACCGTGGGAGCAAAATGTTCCTGCGGCAAACAGAATCTGGCCCGAAGACAGTACAGCGTGCCCCTGCATGCCTGCAGGGACATTTCCCCTGCAGGATCCCCTGGCTCCCGCGGCTCAGACCCCTCTCTTCCTCCCCACCTGACCCACAGCTGGCCAGCCGGGGCCTGAATCGGGCGGCGGGGATCCCCCTGTACCCAGCCCCAGCCCTGGGGGGATCTCCAGCCCCGATCACTGGGTCAGTTGCTGATTATTCCACCTTTGAGCACGTCCCCTCTGACCCTGTAGGTCGTACAGGGCTGTGACTGGAATCAGCTCTATATGTCCTACCGCCCCTGCCCACCCCAAGTCGGCCCAGACCCCGCCACCTCCCGCCCCCCACCAGCTCTATCTGTCCTGCTGTTCTAGCAGTGTGGGGAGAGCCAGAGGGGGAATCGGGGCAGGAGTCAGAATCGGGCCCATAGCCTTAAAAGCAATAACTATCACTTTAATTTTTGCCCTAGACACAATAGGGAACCAATGGAGATGTTTCAAGAGTGGTGTTACCTGGACAGACCTAGGCTGTTTGTCTCCAACTGAGCAGCTATATTTTGTGCCACCTGAAGTGCCTTGATTATACCGGCAGGCAGACCTTGGTAAGTAAGATTTTATAAAACAGTGGCAACACTAATGCCTGCAGAACGGTACACAAGTTTGCATCAGACAATAGACCTGGCAGGTTCCCAAAAGGCACACAGATTCCACAGTGCTCATCCTGGGTAAGCAGTGCATTTCCCTGATCCGCTTTAATAATGGTTCATGGACCTTTCCTCCAGGAGCGTATCCAAACTTTTTTTTTCGTTCTTCAGACTCTGCATGCTGTCACGTTTCTAAAATCATGGACCTTTCCTCCAGGAACTTATCCAAACTTTTTATTTTTTTTGCGTTCTTCAGACTCTACATACTGTTTCCAAAATCACAGCTCATACCTACATGCTAATTAACATTCTTAAATTTGCTTTTTGCACATGTAAACCACCTTCATTCTTCATCCTGTAATAAGCCTTCTTAACAACACTTTTAACTTGTGGCTGAAAGGTTAAATGTTCATCGATAACACAGGTACACTACCAAAAAACTGCCTCCAGTTTTGCAACTGATTCCTATAGATTTTGGGGTGCTGAATCCAGGATAAATAGCCAAAATGTTCCATCATGTCACGTTTTCTTGCAAAATTAGATTTCTTACCCATATAAGGAATGTTCACATAATTTCTTTTTAGCCGACTGCAGTTTATTTTCTTGGCCCAAAATAGAGGTTGTAATGGTTAACTAACTAGAAACACTCCCTCATGATATTTTAGAGTGTTTTGTATTCATTTTATACATTAACAGGACAATTGGGAGGCGGGGGGCTAAATCCAGTACTCGCGCTGGCGCATGTTCTTTCCTGTTCGCCTCGCCTCGTTCGCTCGCTCAAACACGGTGGTTGCGACATGAACGTTCCTGTCAAATTTCAGTTTCTTGCAAGTTCATTATTACCTTTTGTTTGCTCAGTCGTAATCCAGCTTTATTCCGAAGTGGTTCACTACAGTTGTAGTTTGCAGTGCTGTGTATTTGTGATGGCTCACAGAGCCAGAGGTTGCGTCAACTCTCCGGACAGTTTTTGTTTTATTTGTGGGGAATATACCGTGAAAAAGCGGCAGAGGAACATTTCTGCATTTATTAAAAAAGTATATTTCGCCTATTTCGGTTTGAAGTTAGGCGATCAAGACAAACCGTGGGCTCCTCACAAAGTGTGCAAGACATGTGAGGAAGATCTACACTTATGGATGAAAGGTAAAAAACAAGCATTTCGTTTCAGAATACCTATGATGTGGCGTGAACAAAGAGACCACAGCAGTGACTGCTATTTTTGCTCTTGCATTGTGAAGGGATACAACTTAAAAAATAAGAACGTAATAAGTTACCCCAACCTTCCCTCAGCAATTAGGCCTATGCCTCATAGCAACGAAGTACCTGTGCCTGAACCACCAAAATCTTTGGATCATATTTGTGTGGACGGTTCTGATCATGATGAGACTCATCAGATGGCTTTTCCCGATGAGTCCAGTACTTCCGAGTTTGAAACTGAACCAGATCCGAAACCTGAACTTTTCTCTCAAGCTGAATTGAATGATTTAGTCCGGGATTTAGGACTCCCAAAAGATGCTGCCCAACTGCTAGGTTCTCGGCTTAAACAGAAAAATCTATTGTCACCAGGAACAACTTTTTATTGGTACCGCAACCGCGAGACACAATTTTTGAAGTATTTCAGCAAAGAGGAAGATTTGGTATTTTGCAACGATATATACGGAGTGATGGAAAAGTTTAAACTCAAGTATGATCCTGCTGAATGGCGGCTGTTCATTGATTCGTCAAAAGACAGCATAAAAGGTGTTCTTCTTCATAATGGCAACACATTCGCTTCAGTTCCTATTGCTCACTCTGTTATTCTCCAAGAAAAATACGAGAATTTGGCCCTGATTCTTCAGAAGATTCGTTATGATGAGCATAAGTGGATGATTTGTGGAGACATTAAAATTCTATCCATGCTATTAGGGCAGCAATCCGGTTTCACCAAATATCCCTGCTTCCTTTGCTTGTGGGATAGCCGGGCCCGCGACCTACACTGGGGGAAAAAAGACTGGCCAATTCGGGAGTATTTGAGACCCGGTGAGAAAAATGTTCTTCATGAGAGCTTGGTACCTCGTGATAAAATTCTATTACCACCTCTCCACATTAAGTTGGGTCTCATTAAGCAATTCATCAAGTCCCTTCCAAAAGATGGTGAGTGCTTTCGGTACCTTTGCTCAAAGTTCCCCCGACTTTCTGAAGCAAAGCTAAAGGAAGGAGTGTTTGTTGGCCCTGATATAAGGAAACTCATTTCAGATGGAGCATTCGCCGAAACGATGTCTGAGAAGGAAAAAGAAGCCTGGGATTCCTTCAAGGATGTTGTTCTCAAATTCTTGGGGAACAGGCGGGATGAGAACTATAAGGATATTGTTGCCAGGATGCTCAATGCCTTCAAAGAACAAGGCTGTAACATGAGCCTGAAAGTCCATTTCTTGCACTCCCATGTGAACTACTTTCCCGAAAACTTGGGGGCGTACAGTGAAGAACAAGGTGAAAGGTTTCACCAGGACATCAAGGACGCAGAGAGAAGGTACCAAGGAAGATGGACCACCACTATGATGGCTGATTTCTGCTGGTTGCTGCTGCGGGAAACCCCAGATGAAAAATACGCCAAGCAGCGCACCAAGAGAAGCATTCGGGGGAAGAAGAAACGGGCCCACCAGGAGATTGATTGACCCAAGAATGACTTTAAAATCTAAACTGTGTTGACAAATATCGTGTTTTTACTAAACTTTGAAATAAAAATTTGCTAGTTATTACCACAGTGTCAGATCTCATTTATTAGAATTTTATTTTCACACCATTGGGTGTTTGTCTTCATGTATTGCAATGGTGCGGTTTGCGTTTTCTATTCTTACATACATACCTGTACATTTTTTGCACATTTCTTTGCTTTGCTTTGTGTCTAACCTCGCTCTTATATGCTCAATGTTTGTGCACATGTATGTGGCTGTTTTAAGTGCAGATAATTTTGCTACCATCACAGTGTGTTTTGTTGACATTACTCTATTCTTATGTGCTGCCTTGTTACAATTTTCTTTATTCTTATTTGAATAACTACTAAACAATTAGTATAAAGAATTCATCCAAGAAACTTTTATCTCGATCACACTCAATCTGAAACGTTCACCTCAAACTGCTAACCCAATGTAGCAAAAAATCTGTACGTGATGGAGCAAATTGGTTACCAGATTTGGATTCAGCGCACCAAAAAACGTAAAAATCAATCGAAACATTAGAGGCAGTTTAAAAAAATTTTTTTTAGTGTACCTGTGTAATTAATCCCTTCTAAATATCTGACTTCAGAATAGATGGTAAATTTTGTATTTCACACTTTCAACAGTACTATAAACTGTGGGGCCCGAGTAACAAAGAGGACCTCTGTTTTCCCATAATGAGTAGTCAACCCATGTCAAGCAAGCTAGGCCAGAGCACCATTAAGAGGCTGTAAGTAGAGATTAAACAATAACACAGAAGGTGTGCAATTATTACTGTTCTAAAATACAGAATATACATCTAGGCTCATTACGAGCCACGAATAGCGGGGATGGACATCCCAACAGGATATCCATCCCTGCTATTTGTGCCCCCTCCCACTGGTGTCTAGTTTCCCCACTGGTTGCACGGGGAAGTTAGATGGGGGCGGGAAAGGGGAAGATCGGGGGCGGTGTTAGGGCGGGCAGTGGGTGGTCACCGGCCCCGGACATACAGGGCCGACAACTGGATGTCAGGGATCGGCAGGCCCGGAGCCTGGAAAGGGCAGCAGGGGGTAGAGAGCATTCCCCGCAGCCTGACCCTGGCCCTGGGAGGTCAAATTGGGGGTCAGGCTGTGGGGAATAAACTGTTCTGGCAGCCGGGATCACGGCTTTTAAATGCAGCTGCAATGTCATGGCAACCGGATGCCATGGCGCCACGGCTCCATTTAAAAGCCCTGACTGAGTTAGTCGTGCTTGTCTTGTATATGAAGGCTGGGCTGAATCACAGTCCCAGCCTGCACGTACAGGACTGATAGAGATTCTGATCCCATGGGACTAGACATGTCCCGCGGGATCAGAATCGTGACGCCCTCTATATGTCCGGTTCAGACCGGATGTACAGAGGGCATCTGTGTCTGGGATGGAATTGGGCCTATACTGTGTACTTTGAAGGACCACCCAAAGGCCAGAAGATAAAAACATAAGAACATAAGAAATACCATACTGGGTCAGATCAAAGTCCATCAAACTCAGTATCCTGTTTCCAACAGTGGCCAATCCAGGTCACAAGTACCTGTCAGGTTCCCAAAAGGCACACAGGTTCCACAATGCTCATCCTGGGTAAGCAGTGGATTTCCCTCATCCTCTTTAATAATGGTTTATGGACCTTTCCTCCAGGAGCGTATCCAAAATTCTTTTTTTTCTTTCTTCAGACGCGGCATGCTGTCACGTTTTTAAAATCACTGCTTATGCCTACATGCTAATTAACATGCATAAATTTGCTTTTGCACATGTAAACAGCACCTAAGATTTCTAAAATTTACTTGGAAGTGAGCATTTTGCAGCTGGGTTGGTTAATCGTTATGTTATGCTGGAAAATCTTTGTTACCCTAATTAATTCCAACTAGGGGTGTGCATAGGCAAAAAATTGGGAGGGGGCATTTTCAAAAAATGTGATCCAATTTTATGTTTTATTTTATTCATTTTTTATTTTATTTACAGTCTCTTTTATACCGCGCTATTCAACATCAGTGCGGTTCACATGAAACATAACACTTACACATTGCATGTTGATGTGTTTTTGGTTGTTTCATGCATTCATTTTAATAAAATATTTTTAAAATGCATTAATTGAATGTGTTCATGAACTAATTCTCATTAAATCAATTTCATCCATGACAGATCTTTTTAAGGCACATTAACAGATCAAATGTGCGCTAATGAATACACGTTCCTAACCTGAGGTGACTTGTGGTTTCCTTGTGAGAAATAAAGGTCGACCAACAAGCTATAGGTGAGATCTTGTTATTGAACTCCCAGATGAAGGGTATAAGCTGAAAGCTAGTCACCGATGCATTACAGCAGTCTAAGGGGTATGTTTACTAAACTGCGTTAGTGCAATTCGCGTTCGGAGCCGTGGTAGTGAAAGAAACCCCAAATAAGGACATGGGCGGTACATCGTTACCACTACCACGCGTTAGAAAAATTAACGAGTGTTACCGGATGCCGTGCCGCGTTACTGCACGTTAATCGTAAGAAGACGTACAGACACAAAGCACTGAAACAGAGCTGTAGCACAATGGTTATGGTACTGACCGCTGTTACAGGCAGCATGGGTTCGAGCCCCCAGTGTGCCTAACGCAAAAGGCTGTCTCAGGCATCATCCTGTACATTACAGAAGGAAAGAGGAGGCATGTTTTTCGTTACGCTGAGTATTGGTGTCAGAAAAACACCCTCGGAGTGTGCCTAGCCATGTACGTTGGTGCGTGCATTGGTATGTGCGTAGCCACGTGCTTAGCTGCGCACGTACATTCGTGGGTGGGTACGTGTGTTTCTACGTGCGTGGGTACGTGTTTGTTTACGTGCGTGGGTACGTGTGTTTTTACCAGTGTGGGCATCTTATATTACAGACTTTGTAGGGTATCCTGCACCTATGCATTATGCTAACAGATGTACGTGTGATGGCCTATGGTTTAGCAGAGCCTGTGAGCAGGTGCTGGTGTTTCACAGGGTTGGATTGGGCCAGTCACACCCATGATGCACTGCACATGCAAATCAGCTGTCCACAGATACACACCATGGGGAATGCACCCCCACAGCACCTCGGCCTGGTAGGGGGAACTGACCATGTGCACCCCTACAGCACCTCGGCCTGATAGGGGGTACCGACCGTGTGTTGTACTGCCACAGAGTAGCTACACACCGTCACATTGTGCGGGTACTGTGCTCACCCTGAGGGTGCAGTGAGGTGCCCAGCACTAGGTCCAAAGCACCGTCCATGGCTGAAAGAGACCATGGTGCAGGTCCAAAGCAGTGTTACTGTGTGAGATAGGTAGTTTCTGCAGGAACACCTTGGACATCTCTGTCTGTTTCAGTCAGGTGTAGCCCCCATGCACCACCACACCCCTCCCCCAGGGCTGAGGGTGGCAAACAGGGTCTCCTATCAAAAGATCCACAGTCTACCTCCCTGCAACGGTGGCAGTAGAGGGGAACATGAACCCTAGTCCTGCTGGGGAAACAGACACCCCACAGGGCAGTCAATGCAACTCTGTACACAGCCATAACACAATAGCAGACAGACTTTAGGCCTGGATATGGTATACTGCACCCCACCACTATCTGATATTCCCCTGGTGCAAGCCATCAGCCACTGCACCCTGCAAGCCACTCCATCACAACACCTACCAGCTGCAAACAGTCTGCTAGTGCCCAGTGGAGATGCCTGCACCCAGAACTGGGATGTCAGAATACACAGCAAGCAGATACATCAGTGACTGAGCCCCAAAAGGAAACCCATATTTATCACATGAGAGAAATACTAGATAGCACTATGGGAGTGCCTAGCCATGCTGTGGTCACTGCACAGTCAGGGTGAGAGTGATCTCTCAGCAGGATATACTGAGGTCACCCTGTCTGTGTAGGTGGTGGCCAGACACTACAATGTGCCTGTCACTGCCCTATGCCCTGTGCAGATGCACCCTGGCCAGGCCACCCTGTCCGGCCTATACCCATGGTACCTTGCTCCTCATTATGCACATTGGCAGCCCAATACTGGCAACAGTGCTGGCAGTGTGGGCTGTTGAAGGTGTTTGCAGCCACCACACACTGGATAGAGTAGACAGACAGCCACCCCCACACCTATGCCAGCATTGTGCTACTCTAGAGGTGGTCAGCAGCCATACCCACCACACCAGTCCTGGGCATAGTACAGGCATGGATATGGTACACAAGACTGTTGGGGGGTCACTCCCCAGGGTGGTGAACACTGTCAGAGACCAGACCTGCAGCACACACCGCAGACATCAGAATGATTGTTATGGTGGAGCTCAATGAGCAAAATGTGCTTAACGTAGGAATTGATATCTGCCAGTTATCAGAGGAAACGTTTGATAGCTGTGTACCATATACCCAGGTGTAGGGTGGCATTGCTAAGGTATGCAACTGCTAGTATTGGCAGATACAGGCAGGGCCCATTGTCTTGCCTCTCCAGCTGGCATTGGCCAATGGGGCCTGTGGGGGTGTGTGTGGCCCTGTTGGCTGCTGCTTTACGGCAGCGTTCCCCAACTCCAGTCCTGGTGTTCCAAACACTGTTCGGGTTTTCATGCTGTCCCTCATAAATATGCATGAGCTACATCTGCATACCATGGGGGTGGTGCATAGCTATGCAGCACAGGCATCTTTATTAGAGGCAGCATGACACCGGAATGGTGTGGGGCCCTCCAGGACTGCATTTGCGGGACTCTGCTTTAGGTAATGTGCCTGTTTCTGGTGTCTGTGTTTGGTGTGGTAAAATATAGGCCTTGCGTATGTTCTCTGCACTAAAGGAGTGTCTTTACTATCACTGTTTAGTGGTGGGTAAAACTATGGGGACTGGGTTGGCAGGAGCCCCAGCTGGGATTTGAACCTGTGACTCTCTGGTCTTACAGGCACTGGCTGTGTCTGTTGCACCACACTGCGGCCACAGAGACAGTGCAGTCCCTGGAGTTAGTTAAACCGGCCTGACGAGTCAGAAACCCTGCTCTGCAACAGGTTTAATGTGGCCTTATTTACCTTGTATGCAGACAAAGGTGCACATAAACCTCAGAAAAGACCTCACAAAAGGGGCACACCCATAACCAAGCTGGGCAACAATGATATCATTGGGAAACATTACACCACACGCCCAGGACAGCTCCATTACAATGTAATGCTCTTTGAAAGGGTCTGCGGAGCGTAGACCCTTCCACACATCATTTCCTTTTATTTTGGTGCTTTCCAGGGAGTGTTGTTCCTTGTTACCCATTGCTATCACTGTTGCCCAGCTGAATTCTGCTTTTTAAAATGTTTCTTGTGGTCATTTTTAACGTTTTATGTGAAATTTTGTTCTGTGCACATGTATCACACTGCTCACGTTTTGTGGGTTTCCCCGGTTTTACTGTACATTGCTGACGGAAATGGTTTCTCTTCCCTTTAAATGCCTTTAACGACAGGTTTTCATTCGCGTTGGAATTGAGCTCTGAAATACAGCGCGTTAGTATGAGGGGAGCCTCTCCCCGCCCACTCTCCGCCCATTGACCCCTTCTCTCCGCCCACTCTCCACCTTCTGCGCTGTTTTAACGCGCCGCGGAGGTTTACAATCGTTAACTACGGTTAACGCGCGTAGTATGACGTTAACGTTCGTTAGCGCGTCGGTACGCGCGTTATACGGCACTTACGGTCATTAACGTCGTATAACGCGCGTTAGTCACATTTAACGCACTTTAGTAAACATCCCCCTAAAAAGAATTATCACCTATCACCCTTAGTTAGAAATTGATTGTTTTAACAAAGGCGGAGATTTTAGAAGCTCTGTTCATGAGTTGGCCATCTAAAAACGGGTCCGTAGATGGGCAAATCACGGAAATGTCCCAAGAGCCATTTTAGAAAGCCACGCATATAGACGTCCCTGGCATGAGAACATCCAAGTAGCAGGGGGCGTGGTGGAGGGATGCCCTGGGTGGAGCAAAGGAGTTGCACATCGCAGTGCATTTGCAGAATGGTACAAGCCCTGGCTGTTGAGACATCCTTACCTATAGCTGCTCCTCACGACAAATAAGGTGCAACAAAGTGCTCATTTCATGACTGCAATGCTTCCAGGGGGAAGAGCAAAATGTGCTTACATCACAGCAGTTCTTATTTACTGGCCAAAGAAACCTGCCCGCAAATACGTACTCCAAACATATTACTGGCCCACTGCTGCATGTCTGAATATCTGAAATGGAAGGGCAGGACATGCTAGTCTCATAACATAGATGTCCCCCTTCTGATCTACCCATTTCTAAAATTCCACTTAAAGAATTCCAGGCACCTGGCAAATGTACCTGGGAATTACAAACCCACTTTCTTCCTGGAGCATCCTCATTCCCCTTTAAATTCTTGATGAACATGGAGCTGGGCTTCACAGGAGCAATAGTCTTCTTCTCCCTGAGACTGATTTGCACTTTTCTGATCCTTCAGGACTGATCACAGTGTTATCATATTCTAACTGTGGTTTAACCCCTAGGATTCCAGGTCCTTTTGTGTAGGTTAAATCCACCATATAACAATCAGATAGGGATCTATCATTTAAGAATTTTATCTATAGACACAAAACGGAAAATGGCTAGGGATGTGCATTCATTAGCATGAAATCAGTTTGTCAGTGTATCTTAAGACATTTAGCGGGCACATAATTGATGTAATGCATGCTAACTGATGAATTAATGGCATTAAGGGGTATGTTTACTAAACTGCGGTAATGTCATTCACGTTAGGTTCTGCAGTAGAGGTAGAGATGCCCATATAAAGGTGTGGGCGTTGCATCATTACAACAAGCTGTAGCAACTAACGAGCATTACAAGGCGCTTTAGACTAACGAGCGTTACAAGGAACATTACAAGGTGCCTAGTAAGGCGCCTTGTATGATGCCTAGTAAGGTGCCTTATAAGGTGCCCAGTAAGGTGCCTAGTAAGGTGCCTTGTAAGGTGCCTTATAAGGTGCCCTGTAAGGTGCCTTGTAAGGTGCCTTATAAGGAGCCCAGTAAAATGCCTTATAAGGTGCCTTATAAGGTGCCTAATAAGGTGCCCTGTAAGGTGCCTTGTAAGGTGCCTTATAAGGTTCCTTATAAGGTGCCCAGTAAAATGCCTTATAAGGTGCTTTATAAGGTGCCTAGTAAGATGCCCTATAAGGTGCCTAGTAAAGTGCCTTGTAAGGTGCCCCATAAGGCTCCCTATAGGGCCTCTTAGGCTAAGCGCCTCATTAGGGACCCCTGGATAAGGCACCACAGAAGGCACCCTGGGCTATGGAACCATAGGTTAAGGTGGCCTAACAAGGTTATGGTGCCCTAGGTTAGTGTGCCCTAGGGACTGCAAGGTGCCTCAGGATGACATGCATGACCTGTGTGGAAAAGAGACAGATGTAGCCCTAAAACTAGATAGAGCACTCAGGAAAGGCAATGAATAGGTGAGTGAAGGAGGGAGAGCTGGGAGCCGCTGGACCTGCCATATCTGTGGGCATCCCATGTGGCTGCCAGTACTGATGACAAACATGGTGGGGGCAACTGTACCACAGCACAGGGTGTTGGCAATGTAAAGTACGGGAAAGACAGTTGGTGGCAGATGATGGGAATACGTGTCCCCCAGTGGGGGCGGAGGTGGCAGGATAGTTACAATGATGGGTGGACAGAGGAGTGGTGTTGCCATGTAGATCAGGCACAGGCGAGGTGAACATGAAGAGGGGCAATACAGGAAAGGGTAGCAGTGCAGGACATGGGGTGGCAGCCTGCACAGTTCTTGGACTTGGGCCAAGCATCCTGGGCTAATGGCTCATATGGCATGGTCTGCCAGTTATGCCCCTTCTAAACTTCATGATATCATGTGTAGCTTGTCTACTTCTTGACTTTGGTATGTACATACTATGCAATGAATACCATTCATCTAGAGCATGTGGATTAGGGGTGTGAATTTGTGAGTGAATATTTGGTTCATTTGGATACCTAGAAGTTAAAAGTGCATGCAGATCACTTGTGTGCACATGAATGTACCAATTAATGGGCGTACAATCAATTTGCAAACTTTAAAAGTTGTAACATGCATACAATGTTACACAATGGATATGTCAAACAAACATGAAACAACGGCCGGAAATCCAGAAAATTTTGGTTTCCATGAATACCAAACAAATTTATTTTGGCCATGCATGCCCCTATCTCTGGCAGATCCTACATCTTAGATTTTGCACTGCAGTGTTACAGGTTTGCCAAGTGCAACTCTGAATTCATTTGAGGAGCAGCGAGAGAAATCTCACAGAAATTGACAATTTCTTAAGACCCTGAATCACAGCTTGTCACTAATTACAGAAATAAATAACCAGTGACTTCAGCCATCTGTTCTTTATCCTACGACACATTTCTTCTTCATGAAATTAATGCCACCTGCATTCCATGAACCCCTCCGAGAATCGGTCACTCGGTTTCCTAATTGCGTGGCAAAATTATTAGGATCTGTCATCTCGCAGAAGAGCTCCTAGAGGTTTCGTGCTCTTCTCCTAGAGAAAAAAAAAAGGATTTAATACAATACATTTATTGTCCCTGATTATGTTACACAAATTGGGCAAAAGCTGCCAACTGCTTTACAGCATGAAATAATTTCTGCCTAGCAGAAGACAAACACTTGATATTCCTTTTGCCTATTCAGAGCACTTAAAGTACAGTTTATGCCACACTGACCTCCTGAATGATCAGCGCTGAGGTTTGGTAACCTTGTAGTTTAAGATTTCTGTTACACAGAGATCTCAGATGAGGATTTAAAAATACGCTGAAGGGTCAGTACACATTTGCCTTATGCGTTGCTTCATAATTTTTGCCACGTGTGGAATAAGTGTGCCTAAGGAAGAAAATAGTTAGCTAGTGTGTAGACACACTTACATTCACATTAATCAATTAGTCAATCAATTAAAATCATTTATAGGCTGTCTATCTACTAATTTCTAGAACATTAACAAATTCAACATTCACAATAAAATTTTACATACAACATAAAACAGATCAGTTATATAAAACTTACATAAAAATCTGACTGAACATAAGGTATGCCATACAAGGTCAGACCAGAGTCCATCAAGCCCAGTATCCTGTTTCTAAAAGTGGCCCATCCAAGTCACAAGTACCTGTCATGTTTCCAAAAGGTATACAGATTCCATGCTGCTTGTCCAATAGATAAGCATTGGATTTCCCCGGTCCTCTTTAATAGTGATTTATGGACTTTTCCTCCAGGAACCTGTCAAACCTCTTCTAAATCCAGTTATACTAACAGCTTTTATCATATCCTCTGGTAACAAATTCCAGAATTTGATTTACGCATTGAGTGAAAAAATATTTTCTCGGATTAGTCTTAAATGTGCTACATTGTAGCTTCATTGCGTGTCACCTAGTCTTTCTACGTTTTGAAGGAATAAACAACCAAGCTACATTTACCCGTTCTACTCAGGGCTGACCCAAGGGTGTCTGCCGCCCTAGGCAGACACCTTGACCTCACCGCCCCCCACCCCCAGTGATGCCGCCTTCCTGCTGAAGAGGCCCTGCCACTGATGCTGCTCTGCCACCCCCCTCCCAGTTGCCCCGACTACGCCCCTCCCAGTTGCCGCCGCTGATTCTGTCTCGGGAGGGAGAGGTGGGCAGCAGCAGCATTTTCAAAAGTGACGACAAAGCCGCTGCGTTTGGAAATGCTGCCACTGCCCACCTACCCCCCCCCCCCCGCCAAGAAAATTGGCGGCAGCCTGGGGAAGCAGCACAGCTGCCACGTGTGCCACTGTTACTGCCACCTCTGCTGCACACCCATGCTGGTGCCGCCGTCCACCTAGGCCAGCTGCCCTTGATGGCAGTCTAGCTCCCCTACTAGACATGCTGGCCCCGGTTCCACTCCATTCATTCATTTATAGACCTCTATCATATCTCCCCTCAGCTGACTCTTTTCTAAGTTGAAGAGCCCCAACCTTGTAAGTCTCTCCATAGGGGAATTCTTCCTTCCCATTTACCATTTTGGTTGCTCTTCTCTTTTCCTTTTCTAATTCTGTTATATCCACTTTAAGATACGGTGACCAGAATCACACACAATTTTCAAGGTGCAGTTGCACCATAGAACAATACAGAGGCATTATAATATCTTTTGTTCTATTCTCCAGTCCTTTCCTTATGATTCCCAGCATTCTATTTGCTTTCTTGGCTGCCGCTGCACACTG
Organism: Ichthyophis bannanicus; assembly: GCA_033557465.1. Taxonomy (NCBI): domain Eukaryota; kingdom Metazoa; phylum Chordata; class Amphibia; order Gymnophiona; family Ichthyophiidae; genus Ichthyophis; species Ichthyophis bannanicus. The sequence continues at coordinate 360,998,863 of CM066039.1, forward strand.
GGCAGAGGGTTTCAATGTATTAACCACAATGAAAAACATCGACCTCAGTTTCTTATGAAACACTAAACACTCTTTTACTGAACGTGTATCTAAAAATAGATAATTATATAATGGAGGACCGGTGAGTGATAGTACTTGAAAACAGGCATAACATGAATAGAGATCTAACAATTTCCTATAACCCCAATTGCAAAGATCCTGTAGTAATATGACTGACGATCAATGAGGGCAACTCAGTGCTAGTTGAAAAATCCTTTGCCTTACAAATCATGGATAGGTAGATATGTGATCACATTTTAAGAGGGGCGTGGAGGACAAGAGACTTGTTGCACACTTCCTGGATATTTAAAGCAGGCTTTCTCTAAAGCTGATGACATAGATTTGTCAGGGGTCCAAAGACCCTTTTGATTCCTAAACATCATCTCTCAATACACTTTCTCCCTTCCTTCTATGGAATGTGCATCCTAAGGATATGCGTACAGACTAACAGTTTTCTTTCAAAAAATAAGTTGCATCGAATATATAGACCAAGTAACATAGTAAATGATGGCAGATAAAGACCAGCATGGTCCATCCAGTCTGCCCAGCAATACAGCAAGAGTAGGTGCACCTGACGCTCTGTGCAGGTCACCCCTCCCCATGTCTTTGTTTAGAGGTGGACCCACCACTCCATGTAGGACACCCCTATTTGTTGAGAAGTTAGATGGTTCAGTTTATTTTGTTTTTATCCTGTTGCTGTAAAGGAATCCGCTGTGCTTGTCCCATGCTGTTTTGAATTCCGTCACCGTGTTTGCCCCCACCACTTCCAAGCACCCACCACCCTTTCAGTGAAATAAATATTTCCTGACATTGCCTTTCAATTTTCCACTTTGCAGCTTCATGTTATGCCCTCTAGTTTTGCAGCTTCCCCATCTTTGGAAGAGGTTTGTTTGTTCATCGTTCCTCTTTAAGTATTTAAAGGTCTAAATCATATCTCCCCTATCCCTCCTCTCCTCCAAAGTGTACATATTTAGGTCTTCAAGTCTCTTCTCATAAGGTTTCTTACGCAGGCTCCAAATCATTTTGGGTGCCTTCCTCTGAACACTTTCCAGTCTTTTTACATCTTTTGCAAGATATGGTCTCCAAAGCTGAACACGGTATTCCAGGTGAGGCCTCACCAGTGACCTGTACAGTAGGCATAAGTACCTCTTCCTTTCTTCTGGTAATCCCTCTTTGTATGCAGTCCAACATCCTCCTGGCTTTTGTCACTGCCTTTTCGCACTGTTTTGCCACCTTGAGATCATCAGAGATAATCACACCAAGGTCTTTTTCCTGAACCATGCACACCAACCTCTTGCCCCCTATGGCGTACATTTCCCTTGGATTTCTGCTACCTAAGTGCATAACACTGCACTTTTTCGCATTAAATCGTAATAGCCAAGCATTAGACCATTCTTCCAGCTTTTGTAGATCTTTCCTTATGTTATCCATTCCCTTGAGAGAGTCCACTCTGTTGCAAAGTTTTGTGTCATCTGCAAAAAGACAGACTTTTCCATTCAGTCCTTCAGCAATATCACTCACAAATACATTGAACAGTGCCGGGCCCAGGACCAAACCCTGGGGCACCCTGCTAATCACCTTCCCCTCATCCGAGTGAGCTCTATGTACCATCACCCTCTGTCGTCTGTCAGTCAACCAATTTCTAATAGAGTTTACTATCTTGGTACCCATCCCCAAACTACTGAGTTTATTGACAAGCCTCCTATGAGGAACAGTATGAAAGGCTTTGCTGAAATCCAGGTAGATGACATCCATCGCATGCCCCTGATCTAGTTCCTTGGTCACCCAGTCAAAGAACTTAATCAGATTAGTTTGGCAAGACCGTCCTTCAGTAAAACCATTTTGCCTCGGATCTTGCAACTTGTTGGTTTTGAGAAAGTTCACGATTCGCTCTTTCAGGAGCGCCTCCATTACTTTTCTCGCCACCGAGGTAAGGCTCACGGGTCTGTAGATTGACACTTCTTCCCTGTCACCACTTTTGTATAGAGGTACGACATCAGCCATTTTCCAGTCCTGAGGAACCTCTCCTGTTTCCAAGGAACTGTTGAATACATCCTTTAAGGGCCATGATAGAACTTCTCTGAGCTCTTTCAGTATCCTGGGATGTATCCCATCCGGTCCCATGGCTTTGCCCACTTTCAGTTTAGCAAGTTGTTCCAACACCTCATCTTCGTTCCCATTTTTATATTTGGGAGTCCCAGCTGGTCCATCTCCAGAATTTTCTTTAGTAAAAACAGAGCAGAAGTATTTGTTTAGCAATTTCGCTTTTTCTATGTCACTTTCCATGAGTCTTTTCCCAGCACTTCTGAGTCCTGCAATTCCAACTCTGATCTTCTTCCTTTCCCAAATATATCTGAAGAAAGTTTTGTCGCCACCCTTAACATCTTAAGCCATCTTTTCCTCTGCCTTTGATTTTGCTATCCTTATTTCTCTTTTTGACTCTTTGAGTTTGATCCTGTATTCATTTCTATGTTCTTCTGTTTGCAAGCTTTTGAATTTTGCGAAAGCTGTGGTTTTTGCCTTTATTTCAGCAGCCACTTCTTTGGAAAACCAAATAGGTTTCCTTCTCCTCTTGTTTTTGTTTACTTTTTTAACATATTTGTCCGTCGCCCCTTTTATTGCCACCTTTAGTTTATCCCATTGTAATTCCACTTCCTTTATATCCTTCCACCCTGTCATCTCCTCCTTTAGGTACTTGGCCATTTTATTGTCAGTGTTTTTGAAGTTTAGGACTTTGAGCTTGCTATGTTTGGCCTGTACCCTGGCTTTTATCTCAAACCACACTGTGTAATGATCACTGTTTCTCACAGGGGTACTCACACAGACATTTGACATGCTATCACCGTTGGTGAGCACTAAATCCAGTGTTGAGCTTTCCCTGGTTGGTTCCATGACCATTTGTCTAAGGAATGCATCCTGGAGAGCATCTACAATTTTTTTTGCTTCTTTCCAGATGTGCAGAAGGAGTAATCCAATCCACATCAGGTAGATTAAAGTCACCCAAAATGATTACTTCCCCCTTTGTGGCTATCTTGGCAATATCTTTAATCAATTTGTTATCTATCTTTTCAATTTGATTCGGAGGTCTGCAGACTACAGCAGTATGGATGACAGTGCCATCTCCTCTTTCCAACACAATCCAGAGTGCTTCTTCTTTTCCCCATGTCCCCTGCATTTCAGTAGCTTTAATATTGCTTTTGACATACAAGGCCACACCTCCTCCTTTTCCATTTTCTCCTTCTCTTCTGAATAGATTATAGCCAGCTATGGCTATATCCCAATCATGCGATTCATTAAACCATGTTTTTGTAATGGCCACAATGTCCAAATCCATTTCCACCATTAGGGCTTCCAGGTCCAGAACTTTGTTGGCTAAGCTTCGAGCATTTGTGCTCATTGCTTTCCAGCATTTACCTGGCTTGTTTGTATTTTGCATTGATTTTGTTCTGCCCACATCTTCCCACTTTTTGTGATGTGTGGTTTAAAAGTGTGGCTGTTTCTGATATTATTCTGCTTTTGCAGGTGGTGGCATGCCGGTCTTGACCTTCCACATCCGTCACCCCCTTTTCCTAGTTTAAATGCATATCCACATAGTACCTGAATTTTTCACTTAAGATTCTTTTCCCTGCGACAGAGAGATGTAGTCCATCAGCACCGTATAGTCTCTTGTTGGTCCACCTGTTTCCCCATTCGCCAATAAATCTGAATCCTTTTTGTTTGCACCAGTCTGGAGCCATGTATTAAAGATGTTAATGTGATGCAGCCTTTTTGTCCCCTTACTAAGAACAGGCATAACCTCTGAGAATGCAACAGTGTTCACAATGGGCTTGAGTTTCTCTCCCAGAGATTGGAAGTCCTTTTGGACTGTAGAGGCACTGTATCTAGCCAGGTCATTTGTGCCCAAGTGGATAACAACATCAAGTTTGGAGTGTTCACTTTTTGTGCTAAGTACTTCAACAATTTGGTTTGTATTCCTGCTGGCTGAAGAGCCTGGTAGGCACATGACTATCTTCTCTCCTTTGAACTGTGTTCCCAAGTTGGTGCCTCTGATGATGGAATCTCCAAGTAGTAGTAGTTTTCTGTTTGGTGAGGTTTCTTCATATTTGGTGCTTTAGCAGGGGATTGGGCATTGTCTGACTCATTTAAAGGCCCTTCAGTTTCTTTGAATTGGGCATCCTCATTAGCCAAGGCAGAGAAGGCATTGTGCAGGGATATCTCTTGATGTATAGGATGTCTTTGTGTTACAGGTCGCAATCTTCCAGAACCCACTGTGATCCATTTGTTCCTGGGGTGTTTGATTCTTTGTGGGAGCGGTGGTGGACTTTGTTCAGTTTGTATCCTAGAAGAGGTGTGCTTCATTGCTGCTATTTCCTCCCTCAGTAGAGTCACTTCTTTATGCATGGCAGCTAGGTTTTTCCTTAGTAGAGTCAGTTTGTCATGCATGGCAGCTGACCTGAGGCATATAGGACAAGCTCTTAGGCTCCAAATGATTTGTCTTGAAATGAAAGTACTGCAGTTATTTCACTGAATACACGACATGTTGGTTAAGCAGTCCCAGAAGAGGAAGAAGAAGAAGAAAGGATGAAGAAGATGTGGACAAGTAAGAAAGGGTAGATGGCACTTATGTGACTACTATAAAGGCAATGTTGCCCCTGGGGTGGGTGGGGCGAGGGGTAGGGTGGGCGGGAACCTAAGTGTCTCTGTCCAGTAGGCTGTTCCTGAACCATGGGCACACACTGCTATCTGATGTAAGTCTATACAAGGAAAGCAGTCCAGATGCCCCCAAGCTTAGTCTAAAACCACAGTTAACCGCTATAATAGTGATCCCCCCAAAAATCAACAGTTTATTTATTTATTTTATTTACATTCTCTTATATACTGCGCTATTCTGCATCAGTGCGGTTTACATTGAACAAACTGAAATTACATTGAACAGGGCATTATAACTTGGAGATAACTATTTTACAGGGAACATGGGCTATGGAGGGTTAAGTGGCTTGCCCAAGACCACAAGGAGCACCTGTGGGACTAGAAACCCCAGTCCTTCCGGCCCAAGGTTGCTGTCCTCTAGTGGGATTTGAATCCCCGACCTTCCGGCCTGAAGTACCTTGCCCCAACCACTAGGCCACTCCTCCACTCCAATTGATAGGTTTAAGCCAGCAGAGAAAATAGAAAAATGTGCTCTTAGCGTATTGGAGGCTACTCAGCTTCTGCAAAACTAGCTCAGGCCAGGTATGCAATGCTCCAAATCAGCACCTCCCTGGGAATATGGCTTCCCCAAACAATTCAGCAGGGGTAGAAGCCCAGTTAACTTTCTATCTGCCACACACACTGCTATCTGATGTAAGTCTATACAAGGAAAGCAGTCCAGGTGCCCCCAAGCTTAGTCTAAAACCACAGTTAACAGCTATAATAGTGATCCCCCCAAAAAACAACAGTTACAATTGATAGGTTTAAAACAGCAGAGAAAATAGAAAAATGTGCTCTTAGTGCAATGGAGGCTCCTCAGCTTCTGCAAAACTGGATCAGGCCAGGTGTGCAATGCTCCAAATCAGCACCTCCCTGGGAATAGGGTTTCCCCAAACAGTTCAGCAGGGGTAGAAGCCCAGTTAACTCTCTATCTGCCACACACACTGCTATCTGATGTAAATCTATATGAGGAAAGCAGTCCAGACGCCCCCAAGCTTAGTCTAAAACCACAGTTAACAGCTATAATAGTGATCCCCCCAAAAACCAAGAGGTCATGATGATTTTAGAAAGTAGTTATTTGCAAGTAAAATTGCCACACGATGGGCAGATCCAAAGAGACATGTCCTGGATGTGTTCTGGTTGGTGCAAAAAATACATATATTATTCCTTCTTTTACAAAGGAATACACAGAGAATTTTAACAAATAAGAACACAAAAACATAAGAAATGACATACTGGGTCAAACCAAGGTCCATCAAGCCCAATATCCTCTTTCCATCAGTGGCCAGTCTAGATCACAAGTACCTGGCAGTTTTCCAAAAAGACACGCAGGTTCCACATTGCTTGTCCTGGGGTAAACAGTGGATTTCCCGGTCCTCTTTAAAAATGGTTTATGGACCTTTCTCCACGAACTTGTCCAAACCTTTTTTAAACGCTGCTACACTAATAGCTTTTAGTACATCCTCCGGTAACAAAGTCCAGACTTTGATTACGCATTGAGTGAAAAAATGATTTATCTTATTAGTCTTAAACGAATTGCACTGTAGCTTAATTGCATGTCCACTAGTCTTTCTACTTTTGATTGGCATAAACAATCGATCTACATTTATCCGTTCCACTCCATTCATTAATTTATTGACCTCTATCATATCTCCCCTCAGCCATCTCTTTTCCAGGTTGAAGAGCCCTAACCTTTTAAATCTCTCCTCATAGGGGTATCCTTCCATCCCTTTTATCATTTTGGTGGCTCTTCTCTGTACCTTTTCTAATTCCAATATATCCTTTTTAAGATATGGTGATCAGAATTGCACACAATATTCAAGGTGCGGACACACCATGGAATAATACAGAAGCATTATAATATCCTTTGTTTTAATCTTCATTCCTTTCCTTATGATTCTTAGCATTCTATTTGTCTTCTTGGCTGCCATTGCACACTGGGTAGAGGGTTTCAACGTGTTATCCACAATGACGCCTAAATCTTTTTTCTGGGTGGTAGTTCCTGTGGAACCTTGCATCGTGTAACCATAGTTTGGGTTGTTTTTTCCTTGGTGAACTTTTCCACATTAAATTTCATCTGCCATTTGAACATTCAGTCTTCCAATTTATCAAGGTCCTCTTGCAATTTTTCACAATCCTCTTGGGTTTTAACAACTTTGAATAAATACATGTTCCCACCAGTCTTTACACTTGCTCTGAGGCAGAGTTAAGTGTCAACTCTTTCATTGTTTGTACCTGGATCTTCATCAGTGATTGAGGGGAAAACTATGCTTTATCTCTGTGGTATCTAACATCACCTCAACAATGCAAAAACAAGTTATTTCATCAGTATCCTTAAGTAGCTGCTCTTGTGCATGCAGTTTTCTGAAATCTGGCACTTATATGTGTAAATAATGGCAAATGCATTTGTCAGAAAATACTTGAGGCTATGGATTTAGCGGGGCCTTTTGTAAAATACTTGGAGAATTGTGTTATGTAAGACCTGATTTGGTCATTCCAATTCCTACCGAGACCTCCTCCGCAAAATGGCTTATCATCTTGGGGTTCCATGGCAGGATTTCTGGAGCAAACAAATACTACTACTGCCAAGCATTTCTAAATTAAAACTGTGAATACGCAGCATTGTACAGATAAAGAAAAGAGAAAGTCCCTGCTCCCCGGGGCTTACAATCTACTTGAGACACACAAACAAAACAAATAGTTTTCTAGAAATCACTTAACTATTAAGAGTAAAGCATGTTGAATGTGAGAAGCCAAGACCGGAAAGAGTTAGGATTTTGGGATATAAAAGCAAACTCAAAGAGGTGACTCTTGATGTAGGCTTTGAAGATAGCCAGAGGAGGTGCTTGGAAGTAAGTCTGTTATCAGGGATTACAAGAGACCAAAGAAGAATACTGGGCTAAGATATTCTAATACTGCCCTTCGTCCCCTCAGAGATACGTTCTCTGGAGGCTCTGTAAAGTTTCATCTAGGCTGGGAACAAGAAGGAGTAATGCCTGCCCCTTGCGAGTGAAAATGCAATATTGATGCAAACCCCCCCCCCCCCACCCTTGATGGCAGAATGAGGGTGGTGGACTCCTGTGCAGGTGAGAGGAAATGTGGCCCCCTACCCCCGAGCCCAATCACAGCAGTTCCATTCAAATGAACTATTTCTGCCTCACATTCACCTCCTGCCAATCTGTCCTATCCATGGAGCTCTGCTGATTCACGTAGAAAGGAGAACATTGCTGCAACGGGGCGCACATGTGCACCCCACCATCTGCCAACAGACACCATTGTCATTTAAGCACATTATGTATAGCTAGATAAGAATTTCCCTGTCAGTTAACAGACTGGCTGAGACATTGAGTTCCAAACCTTATAATATATAATTTCATTGTCTTTGTCCATAAAAGGAACAGATAATAAACATCAAACTTAGCAGTAAAAGACATAACAATGTTTCCACTCACTGCTACATTACTAGATTAAAGTTCGCACAGCAATAAGAGAATTACAATATTAAAGCATTTCTCTAACTTAATAGTGAAGCAATTGAGTTAAAGAACTGTGAATGAGAAATAATAAAGTGGATAGCTAAGTCTTCTTTATAGCAAAAGAGATTCCAGTTTTCTTCATTTGCTCAGGCATACAGGGCCAGTGTAACCCAATAGGCAAACTAGATGGTCACCTAGAGTGCTGATGTTCTGGGGCGCCCTACTGCTACCTTTGCTGACCCTCTCTAGGACCTGTAGTGGTGGCAATGGTATTGAAACTGCAAAGCTAAGTTTTCCTAAACTCTCCGGAACAGCATTTCAGTTCGTGCCATCTGTAACCTGCTGCTTCCACACCCTCTGACGTAGAATTCCAGACTTTTAGAAAGTGGTTTTAAAAATATCCCTGGCATGAGGACATCCAAGTTGGAAGGGGGTTATGGTATAGGTGTGTCTGGTGCATTCCCAAGAACTTGGATATCCTCATCCAATTTCATAGATGCTCTGCATGTTCCAAGCCATGTCAAAATGTATACCCACTCCAGGTATGAATAAACATTGATAAAGTGCTTGTTTTCCCAGCTAAACATCTGGAGGGGTGGAAAAGGAGGTACACTTATATCACCTATATTTTACAACACCATTGATAATGAACACTGATGGGGAATGTGGGCTCTTGTTTTCACTTTGCTATGCCAATGGACATCACCGTATGCAAAGTAGCATGGGATACAGGGTCAGACCAAGGGTTTCTGCTGCCCCAAGCAGGAGCCCCGGCCAAGCCGCCCACCCATGCAAGACCATCCTCCTCCGTGCCAGACCACTCCCCACACTGAGCCACATCACCGCCCTCCCCCCTATACCACCACCACTGATTCCATCTTCTGGGAGGTTGGGATGGTAGCTTTGTGCCACTTTTTTGGTGACCGCGGCAGGCCATGTGTTTTGGTACACATGGCCTGCTGTTTGTGACTCACCTCCAACAGGAAGTTGCATCAGAGAGGGGCTCAGAAGTTGAAGGCCATGTGTAATGAAGCACATGGAATGCCATGTGCAACAAAGGGGTGGCACAAAGCCAATGTGCTGCCTGCCATGGCTTGCCACCCTAGGTGACTGCCTAGCCTGCCTAGTCGATGGGGTGGTCCTGATGGGATAGATATCCCTGCCCCAAGTTTTTGCTGTGAGACTGTATATATAGATGCCAGCAAGGCACATCAAGGACATCTATGTTTCTGTAATCAGGCAGAAGCATAGATATCCCTGGCATTTTTTCTGTACGTTTTGCCCTGTACATCCCAGATTGGACTTGGATGCCCTTTCTCAAATGCCCCTTCATATGTTCAATGCATGGCTGAATATTGATCTCATAAGAGTTTATTAGTAACAGTAATATTTCTTACATCAAATCACAACTGGAACATTGTCAAAAGAATGTTTAATCATAATTGAAAGAATATTCAGTCATATATCTGATAATGGAAGATAATATTAAAGCTGTCTACTATAAACTTAATATGATCCATAGGTTTAAACCTTTTTTTATCTTTTGAGAATCTTCATACTGTTGTTCAGACCTTGATTTTGTCACCACTAGATTATTCCAACAGTCTTTTTCTTGGGCTCCCATCATATGTCATTCAGCCTTTGCAATCTATACGAAATGTGGTGACATGTTTATTTACAAATAGCAGAAGATTCAAGCACATTTCTACTAATTTACATAATCTACATTGGTTACTGATTGGGATAGAAATTGGCTGAGTGGGAGGTGACAAATGGTACAGGTAAATGGAGCTCAATCTGAGGAGAAGGAGGTTACCAATAGTGTGCCACAGGAATCTGTCCATGGTCCAATTTTTTTAAACATCTTTGTTAGTGATATTGTGGAAGGACTTTCAGGTAAGATTTGCTTGTTTGCAGATGATACCAAAGGAAGGAGTAGATTACATGAGTAGGGTTCTAGCTAAGCTTGAAGAATGTTCTAGAATTTGACAGCTGAAATGTAATGCTAAAAAATGCAGGGTCATGCATTTAGGCTGCAAAAATCTAAAGGAGCAGTACAGTGTAGGGGGTGAGGTACTTCTGTCCACAAAAGAAGAGCGGGACCTTGGTTTAATTGTGTCTGACAATCTTAAAGTAGCTAAAATGGTAGAAAAGGCAGTGATGAAAGCTAGAAGGATGCTTGGGTGCATAGGGAGAGGAATGGCCAGCAGAAAAAAAGGAGGTGATAGTGCCTCTGTATAAGACTTTGGTGTGACCTCATTTGGAGTATTGTGTGCAATTCTGGATACCGCACCTTCCAAAGGATATAAACAGGTTGGAGTTAGTGCAGAGGGTGGCTATAAAATGGTTAGTGGACTTCGTTATAAAACATATAAGGACAGACTTAAGGATCTTAATATGTATACGTTAGTGGAAAGGCGGGATAGAGGAGATATGATAGAGACGTTTAAATACCTCTGTGACATAAATGGCTAGGAAGAGCGCCCATTTTGATTGAAAGCAAACTCTGCTACAAGGTGACATAAGATGAGAATGAAAGGGGATAGACTCAGGAAATATTTCTTTACAGAAAGAGTGGTAGATGCATGGAATAGTCTCCCAGTGGAGGTGGTAAAGATAAAGACAGTATCTGAATTCAAAAAAGCATGGGAGAAACACAGAGGATCTCTAAAGGAAAAAGGGGGACTCTTGTAGTGGTTGATATTGAATGGCAGACTAGATAGGCCATGTGGTCTTTTTCTGCCATCATATTTCTATGTTTTTAATTCCTTAAACCATAGGGCATCACTGAGTTTGTCCGCAGCTCAGAGATTCTACTCTCCTCATGTTTTGTTATCTCAGGAGTCTTTACTTTTAGATGTTCCTTTATTTTGGCGTTTTCATTTTCAGGTATTTCACGATAGTCTGCTTTCTATGGCTGACTGCAACTTTGGAATGTGCTGCCAACAGAGTTATGCAGCACGTCTGATATTTTGGTGTTTAGTAAAAAATTGAAGGCACATCAGTTTCGGCAGCCCTTTCCAACTTTCTGTGTGATTTAGGCTTTGCGCATGTAATGTCAGGTAGTCAAATGCATGATTAGCAATAGTGGCAGGTTGATATGATTTTCTTTAGTCTTGTTTTATGTCATGCAATTTGTGTTTTATTTGTATATTTTATGTATGTTTTGCTGTAATCTGCCTAGGAGTTAGCATGGAATATTTTTTTAAATAAATAAATTATTCAAAAGAATATTTAACCATTCATTACTCCAGGTATAATCTTCCCACCTACCCTACACCTATTTTCTTTTCAAATTAGATTAATGAATTTATGCTTTCAAAACTCCTGCTTGCTTGTAGGTACAGACCACCAGATATGAAGTGAAACAGCAATAGTTTGTGTTTTAAAAGACCTTAAGTATGGTTTCAGCAGGATGATGCAGCATTGTAGAAAGTTCAATTCTTCAAAACCTTCACATCTTGTCGGTACCTTTTAATATCCTGGTAGGTTTGTTGTTGTTATTAAGTGCTGTTGAGTCTATGGGGGATGTTTACTAAAATCCGCAAATGTGCGCGCCGCAAAATAGCGCACGGAAACGCGGCACTGAAACGCGAATAAACGCGTTTAAACGCCCCGCACACGTGCGTGTCACCCCCGCACAGGTACGCGGCTCACTAACGGGCCCCGTACAAGTGCGGGCCCGCAAATGTCCGATAGAGGCGTGGAACGGCGAAAGGAGGGCGGAGGAAGGCTCCGGAGGGGCAGAGGGACGGGGTCAATGGGTGGAGAGTGGGAGGGGAGAGGCTCCCCGCACAGTAGCGGGCCCGAATTTGCATGTAAAAACTACCGCGAGTGAAACACTCGCGGTAGAAAGCATTTAAAGGGAAGAGAAACCATTTCCGTCAGCAATGTACAGGAAAACCGGGGAAACCAGCAAAACGTGAGCAGTGTGATACATGTGCACAGCACAAAAGTGAAAATAAAAATAGAAAATGACCACAACAGAACTATTACAAATAGTAGTTCAGCTGGGGAACAGTTATAGTGATGGGCAAATACAGAAATCACACCCAGCAAAGCTCCACAAAAAAGAAATGAAGTTTGGAAGGGTCTACTGAGAGGAGACTCTTCCAAAAACCATTTCCACGTTATGGAGCTTTCCTGGGAGTGTTTGCTATGGTTGCCCATTAATATCACTGTTGCCCAGCGTGGTGATATTTTGTCCCACATTTCCCGTGGTCATTTCCGGGGTTTATGTGCACGTTTGTCACCAGACAGGGTGCATATGCCCACAGTAGAATTGCGTAGAGCAGGGTTTGTGACTCCATCCTGCCAGGCTTACTGCCTCCAGGGGCTGCACTGTCTCTGTGGCCAAAGTGTGGTACAGCGGACAGAGTTATTACCTCTATGACCAAAGGGCAGAGGTTCAAAACCCAGCTGGGGCACCTGCCAGCCCAGTCCCTATATTTTACCCACCACTAAATAAAGATAGCGCAGACACCCCTGTATGCATGGGGAAAACACCCATATTTTACCCAACACCGCACACACCCCACAACAATGGGCATTACCTACAGCCAAGTCCCCCAAATGCAGTCCCATACTGCCACATTGCAATCAGGTCAACTGCTTTTTCTGAGAGAAGTTCATGCCAGCATGTTGGCGGACAAGTACATGTGGTGCAGGGGGCAGTGGCTGCTAACCACAGAAGACAGAGGCCTAGCCATGTGCAGGCTGGCACAGTCCACTGCAACAGACAGGTCCTGCCGGATCCACAGTCATGGACAGTCCAGGGAATCCAACCAATCTGTGGCTACACAGTGGTGCAGTGCACACAGACAGTGCATACAAGAACAGAAGGTCACAGGTTCAAAGCCCAGCTGGGGCTACTGCCAATCCTGCCCACATATTTTTCCCACAACTAAACAGTGATAGTAAGGACACACCTTTCATGGCGGGGACATATGCAATGGTAAGACATCTATCTTTTACCCCACTGAGCACAGACACCATGAACAGGGGCAGTACCTAGAGCAGAATCACCCAAATGCAGTCCTGGTGGGCCACACACCAGTCAGGTTCCATGCTGACACTCATACAAATGCCTGTGCTGTATATCTATGCACCACCCCCATGGCATGTAGATGTAGCCCATGCATATTCATGAGGGATAGCAGGAAAACCCGAACAGTGTGATGCAAACCTGGACTGGAGTTGGGAATCTGTGCCGTAAAGCAGCAGCCATCAAGGGCAGACACACCCACACCCACAGGCCCCATTGGCCAATGTCTCCTGGAAAGGCAGAACATTGGACCGTGCATGCAGCACCCACAACGAGCACTTGCATAACTTACCAATGTCACCCTACACCTGAGGTATACGGTACACAGCTCGGAGACGTTTGCTAGGAGCACAGGCAGGCAGTTATCCATACGTTACGTACATACTGCTAGTTGACCCCATCCAAACAATCTGTTAGGTGTTTGCGGGGCATGCTCCAGCCCTGGCCTCTGACGGTGCTTACCACCCTGGGGAGTGACCACCAGCTGTAATGCGTACCATATCCATGCCTTGCCGTGCTCAGGACCGGTTTGGTGGGCAAGGCTACTTACCCCCTCAATCGTAGCACCATGATGGCAGAGGTGTGGAAGTATGTGTCTGTCTATACAGTGGGTGTTGGCTGCAAGCCCCTTCAACAGCCCGCACTGCCAGCACTGTTGCCAGTATTGGCCAGTCAATGTGCATAATGAGGTGCAAGGTACCATGGGTATAGCCAGGGCAGGGTGACGTGGCCAGGATGCATCTGCACTGGGCATAGGGCCCTGGCAGGGACATTGGCTGGGATATTGTAGTGTCTGGCCACCACCTACACAGACAGGGTGGCCAAAGCATGTCCTTCTGGGGGATCACGCTCACCCTGACTGTGCAGTGACCACAGCATGGCTAGGCCCCCCCATAGTGCTGTATAGTAGTTCTCTCATGTGATAGATATGGGTTTCTCTTTGGGGCCCAGTCACTGATCTATCTGCTTGCTGTGTATGCAGACAGCCCAGTTCTGGGTGCATGCATCTCCATTGGGAACATGCACTATGGACTAACCCGCAGACTGTTTGTAGCTGGTAAATGTCTTGCTATAATGGCTTGCAGGGTGCAGTGGCTGTTGGCTTGCTGCAGGGGAATATCTGGTGGTGGAGTGCAGCTTACCATACCCTGGGCTTATGTCTGTCTGCTGTTGTGTTATGGCTGTGTATGGAGCTGCCTGCCTGGGGGGGGGTGGTGGTGTTCCTCAGCAGGACTGGGGTTGATGTTGCCCTCTACTGCCACCTTTGCAGGGAGGTAGAGTGTGGATCCCTTGATGGAGACCATGCTTGCCGGGGGGGGGGGGGGGGTGCCTGATGGCGGCAGACAGGGATATCCATGGTGTTTGTGCAGAAACTAGCTATCTTACACATTAACACTGCTATGGAACGCCCGCTTGGCCTCCATCAGCCATGGCAGGTGTTGTTGACCTGGTCCTGGCCACCTCATTGCACACTCAGGGTGAGCACAGTACCCGCACGATGTAACGGTGTGTGGCTACTCTGTGCCAGTAAAACACCCGGTCAGTGCCCCCTACTAGGCCAAGGTGCTGTGTGGGTGCACCCGGTCACTTCCCCCAACAGGGCCGAGGTGCTGTGGGGGTGCATTCCCCATCTTGTGTCCATCTGCGGACAGCTAATTTGCATGTGCAGTACATCATGGGTACGGGTGGCCTAACCCTATCCTGTTGACACCAGCAGACTGTCTGTGCGGTGACGTGTAGGCTATCTGCAGCCAGCCAGGGGCCTGCTTACAGCTATGGAGCTGTAGCGCAATGGTTACATCACTGCTTGTGCAGCCAGAGGTCATGGGTTCAAACCCACAGTGGGGCCCTTTGGTAGGGCTGTCCACAGCTTTATTTTTATTTACTGTACATATGTCTATGCCGGCAAGACCACCCTCAGCTTACTATACCCATTAGGTGCCTCTGAGGGTGCTTCATAGGGCGCCCTGTAGGCCACCTTATGGTTGCCATCCCTATAGGGTGCACTATACATTATCCTGTGTCGCAACATACATGCTGCCCTATAGGGGTCATTCAAGGGTGCCTTGGCGAACAGTGCACTGTAACATGTGCCTTATGGGCCGCCGTATGTTAACATGCTGGGAGAGTGCGTTTGCTAGTAGTGATAACAAAATATAATTATACAGCCTCCTACAGCACCCCTCAACATAATACATACTGCCTCAGCAGGCATTTTTCACTGGGCATTGTGAGGAGTTGAACCCCTGATCCCTGCACCATTGGTCAGTGTTCTAACCATTGTGCTGTGGCTCTGTTCCTGTGCTTGTGCATCAGCGCGCCACCTTGTGCCTATAAGCGCGCCGCCTTCTGCCGCCCAAGGGGACCAGTGCGCCGCCTTCTGCTGCCCAAAAATAACTGTGCGCCGCCTTATGCTGCCCAAAAAGCACTGTGCGCCGCCTTCTGCCGTTCCAAATTAATTTGCCTCCTAAAGCAATGTTAATCATTACAGTTACTGCCTCAGCTGACCTTTGTTGTTGCGCACACTGGGGGATTGAACCCATGGCCCCTGCACCATTGGTCAGTGTCTTCACCGTTGTACCACGGCTCTGTTGTTTTGTATACTCAGCAGCGCGCCACTTTGCCTTTCCACGCGCTAATGTCGACCCCCGCACATTAGCGCGACGCACACACGTCCGGTTGCTTACTACCGTTTTTTTTCTATTTTCTGCCTGAACCGCCCACTCCTTATATGGCACACGCACACTAGCGCGGCCCCGCACGTTAGGAATGTTTAGTAAACATGCCCCTATGTTGACTCATGGCAACCCTGTGGATAGTTGTCCTAAACTGTGTTTAGTCTTCAGACAGGTAGCTAATTGCTGATAGAGTTGCATCCATACCTGTTTTGTATGGATCCATCTCATTACTGGCCTTCCTATTTTGTGTTGGCCTTCAACCTTGCCAAGCATGATTCTTTCTCTAATAATCTTTTTCTTCTCATGATGCTTCCAAAGTATGAAAGTCAGTGTTGTCATTTGACTTTCTAAGGAAACCTCTAGTACTGACTGATTTGTTCTTCAGGCAGTTCACAATATTCTTAACCAGCATGATAATTTAGAAGCATCAGGGTTTTTTTCCTGTCTTCATCCTTCACCATCCAACTTTCATATTCATATGGCATTTGCCATGGCTTGGACAAGTCAAATCGTTATATGCAGAGATACATCTCTGCACTTGAAAATCGTGTCTAGGTCTTCATCATCATTTCAGCAAGAACAATGCGTCATTGGATTTCTTGACTGTTTGTCATTTCATTAATGATATTGATCCAACCAGGTTAAAGTTGTTTACTATTTTTATTTCTTCTCCATCAAGGATAAACTTATTGATTTTGCCAGTTTTCAGGATCTTTGTCTTCATCGTGTTAAGGTGCAGGCCCATTGTAAGACCATTTTCTTATTGTAATAAGCATAGGTTTTATATCATCTTCATGTTCAGCCAGTAACTGGGTATTTTCAGCATGGCGAAGGTCGCTGATGAGTCTTCCACCAGTCTTCACACCTCACTTATCTTCATACGGTCCTACTTCTCCAATGATTTGTTCTGCATATAAATTAAACAGTTATGGTGATAGTATGCAACCTTGTCATACAACTTTCCTGATTTTAAATAATTCTGTTTCTTCTTGTTCCATTCGAAATGATGCTTCTTAATCAGTATAAAGGTTGTGCATGAGAACTAGCAGGTGTTCTGGTATACCCATGCTTCTTAATGTGGCCCAGAGTTTTCCAGGATTTACTCAATCAAAGGCCTTGATTCCAACCTCTTGCTATAAAGGGTCCTTTGTGTCTGTTTCCATGCCTTTTTGAATTCCATTCATTGCTTTTGCGCCCACTACCTCCACTGGGAGGGCATTCCAGGCATCCACCACCGTTTCTATGAAAAAGTATTTCTTGATGTTGCTTTTGAGTTTACCTCATGTAGATATCCTTTTGATATTCTTTTTTCTTTTCCAGGGTCCACCTCTCATCCATGATGATATCTCTTCTTCCTCACCCTTTCCTGAACTCTGCTTGTAGTTTGGACAGTGTTCATACAGATATGAAAGTATCTTCCACTGAATGGTCTTGAGCAGAATATTGATAGCATGTTGGATCAGAATGATTGTGCAATAATTTTCACAGTCAGTTGGATCACCTCTTCCAGTCAGTCGGCCATGATGTTGCCTTCCAAATTGCCTGGCAGAGTCTTCTAAATATTGTAACAGCTGAATCTGATGGTTGCAATACCATCATTGCTTGGTGTTTTGTTCTTCGAAAATGCTTTCAATGCTGCTTCAACTTCTTTCATCACCAATGATTACTGATTCTAAGAGACAGCTTGATGTGACTATTCAACTGTCTAGGCACACACAACCATATCACCAGGGTGAGTGATAGCCCACTTTGATGGGCTCTCAGGACTCCTGGGGATAGGGAGAATGTATAGAACATCTTTGCACACAGAACCATATCACCAGGGTGAGTGACAGCCCACTTTTATGGGCTCTCAGGACTTCTGGGGATAGGGAGAATGTATTCAACTGTCTAGGCACACAGAACCATATCACCAGGGTGAGTGACAGCCCATGTTGATGGGCTCTCAGGACTCCTTGGTGTAACTGTTTAGCCAGTCATTGCTATATGAGAACGCATAGCACACTGGTTCCAACAGTACCCTAGAAACCAGTGGTGGTGGGTTTGAGACCCAAGTGTGTAAACAACAAGAAAAACTTCTAATTTTCTTTTTAAATGTCAGACACATCAGTGCAATGTCTGTCTGCATCATAGATCTGTATAAATATTGTTGGCGACACCATACCCTGTGTGGCAAAAAGATGCACGCGTGTTGTGGTGCGCATGCACAGGTGGCGTGCTGCGCATGCGCACGTGTTGCGTCGTGCGTGCATTCCTCATTGGTGACAGTGTAGAACATGGCAACCAGATCCAGGAAGCCTGCCTTCACCACCCGGGAGCTACGCTGCCTGGCACAGCTGATTGCTGTGAGGCAGCACAAGCTGTTTCCTGGTTCATCCAGGCGCCAGGACCAGATCAGGGTCTGGAGAGCGTGGGATCGGCTGACCCGGCGCTATAATCGTCTGGCTGATTACCCATGTGAGGTAAGTGTATGGGGACAGGTCAGTAGATCCACATATATATATCCAGTGTTGATTGTAGCTGTGCATGCTGATGTGTGTAGGTAGTCTATCTCAGTGATGTGTATCAGGTAAATCCACATGCCATATTGTCTATATATCACATCTGTGTGGCTTGCTCTGTACCCAGGGGGCTAAGGACCTGTTCACAGAGTTCCTGATGCCATCCTGGTGTCATGGCAGCTGCTGCTGGTGATATGCTACAACACACCGTAACACAGGTAGCCCATAGATCAGACTAAGGAGGGTTTCTAAACATCCTGCTGGTATGATGGGGTCTGCAGTTGCAGGGTAAAACATCTGCCCCACCCCCAGGGGCTGTGAAACGTGCCCAAAATGGTATGTTAGTCCCATTGGTGATATGCGTGTGTGTGGCCCAACAGTCTAAAACATCTGCCCTACCCCCACTTGGCCAGAAAGTCCAGAAAAGTGGGTCCACAGCACCCCTGCTGGTATGGAATATGCTGCTTTTGCTGTTTTCCAATCCACCCTACCACCAGGAGTCATGAAAGCCCATCAAAGTGGGCTATCACTCACCCTGGTGATATGGTTCTGTGTGCAAAGACAGTTCTATACATTCTCCCTATCCCCAGGAGTCCTGAGAGCCCATCAAAGTGGGCTGTGAGGCACCCTGGTGATATGGTTGTGTGTGCCTAGACAATTCTATACATTCTCCCTATCCCCAGGAGTCCTGAGAACCCATCAAAGTGGGCTATCACTCACCATGGTGATATGGTTGTGTGTGCCTAGACAGTTGAATACATTCTCCCTATCCCCAGGAGCCCTGAGAGCCCATCAAAGTGGGCTATCACTCACCCTGGTGATATGGTTCTGTGTGCAAAGACAGTTCTATACATTCTCCCTATCCCCAGGAGTCCTGAGAGCCCATCAAAGTGGGCTGTCAGGTACCCTGGTGATATGGTTCTGTGTGCAAAGACAGTTCTATACATTCTCCCTATCCCCAGGAGTCCTGAGAGCCCTTCAAATTGGGCTGTCAGGCACCCTGGTGATATGGTTGTGTGTGCCTAGTCAGTTTAATACATTCTCCCTATCCCCAGGAGCCCTGAGAGCCCATCAAAGTGGGCTATTACTCACCCTGGTGATATGGTTCTGTGTGCCTAGACAGTTGAATACATTCTCCCTATCCCCAGGAGTCCTGAGAGCCCATCAAAGTTGGCTATCACTCACCCTAGTGATATGGTTCTGTGTGCCTAGACAGTTCTATACATTCTCCCTATCCCCAGGAGTCCTGAGAGCCCATCAAAGGGGGCTATCACTCACCCTGGTGATATGGTTGTGTGTGCCTAGACAGTTGAATACATTCTACCTATCCCCAGGAGTCCTGAGAGCCCATCAAAGTGGGCTGTCAGGCACCCTGGTGATATGGTTGTGTGTGCCTAGATATACATTCTCCCTATCCCCAGGAGTCCTGAGAGCCCATCAAAGTGGGCTGTCAGGCACCCTGGTGATATGGTTGTGTGTGCCTAGACAGTTCTATACATTTCTCACTATCCACAGGAGTCCTGAGAGCCCATCAAAATGGGCTATTCCTCACCCTGGTGATATGGTTCTGTGTGCAAAGACAGTTCTATACATTCTCCCTATCCCCAGGAGTCCTGAGAGCCCATAAAAGTGGGCTATCACTCACCCTGGTGATATGGTTGTGTGTGCCTAGACAGTGGAATACATTCTCCCTATCCCTAAGAGCCCTGAGAGCCCATCAAAGTGGGCTATCACTCACCCTGGTGAAATGGTTCTGTGAGCAAGGACAGTTCTATACATTCTCCCTATACCCAGGAGTCCTGAGAGCCCATCAAAGTGGGCTGTCAGGCACCCTGGTGATATGGTTCTGTGTGCCTAGACAGTTGAATACATTCTCCCTATTCCCAGGAGCCCTGAGAGCCCATCAAAGTGGGCTGTCAGGCACCCTGGTGATATGGTTGTGTGTGCCTAGACAGTTCTATACATTCTCCCTATCCCCAGGAGTCCTGAGAGCCCATCAAATTGGGCTATCATTCACCCTGGTGATATGGTTGTGTGTGCCTAGACAGTTGAATACATTCTCCCTATCCCCAGGAGTCCTGAGAGCCCATGAAAGTGGGCTGTCACTCACCCTGGTGATATGGTTGTATGTGCCTAGAAGGTTGAATACATTCTCCCTATCCCCAGGAGTCCTGAGAGCCCATCAAAATGGGCTATCACTCACCCTGGTGATATGGTTCTTTGTGCAAAGACAGTTCTATACATTCTCCCTATCCCCAGGAGTCCTGAGAGCCCATCAAAGTGGGCTGTCAGGCACCCTGGTGATATGGTTGTGTGTGCCTAGACAGTTGAATACATTCTCCCTATCCCCAGGAGTTCTGAGAGCCCATCAAAGTGGGCTATCACTCACCCTGCTGATATAGTTCTGTGTGCCTAGACAGTTGAATCCATTCTCCCTATCCCCAGGAGTCCTGAGAGCCCATCAAAGTGGGCTGTCACTCACCCTGGTGATATGGTTCTGTGTGCCTAGACAGTTATATACATTCTCCCTATCCCCAGGAGTCCTGAGAGCCCATCAAATTGGGCTATCGCTCACCCTGGTGATATGGTTGTGTGTGCCTAGACAGTTGAATACATTCTCCCTATCCCCAGAAGCCCTGAGAGCCCATCAAAGTGGGCTGTCACTCACCCTGGTGATATGGTTATGTGTGCCTAGACAGTTCAATACATTCTCCCTATACCCAGGAGTACTGAGAGCCCATCAAAGTGGGCTATCACTCACCCTGGTGATATGGTTGTGTGTGCCTAAACAGTTCAATACATTCTCCCTATCCCCAGGAGTCCTGAGTCCTGCGTAAGGTGTACTGTCAGTCACCCTGTTGCTATGGTGTATGGAGCTGATGATGTGTGCTAGGACACCCAACCCCCAGGGGGCCAGAGATCTGATTGCAATGGTGGGTATGTCATTCAGATATTGTGTTAGGTTATGGCAGGTAGGTTGCACATCTCCCGTAGTCTGTGAGGTCAGCACCTCATCACACACGTCTTTGATGTATCCAGATGGTGTGCTAGGTGCATATTTGGATGTTTGTAACAGCAAACCAACTCCATGAGCTATGAGATCTGAGTACAAAGGCCTGTAATAGAGCCATGTCCCCATAACCGTATGCTGAGTCAGGTCACACATCTTCCCACTTGCTACGAATCCCAAACCTTGTTGCAGATGAACATTACTGATGGTGTTGGAAGGATACATGCACCTGTTGTGGTTGCACAGCACAGACAGAAACCCTGACATGAGCACAGGTGGCAATAGCCTATTCTGGTGCAATGGCCCCTGCCCCTGGTGTTGGCAACCACACCTGCCATAAGCATACAAGGCCCAGGTCATAGGAACATAACAACATAAGATAGCCTATACTGGGTCACACCCTCGTCCTTCACGCCCAGTATGCTCTTTGCAACAGTGGCCAAACTAGGTTATATGTACCTAGCAGTATCCCCAAGAGAGACACATTACACAATGCTTGTAGTGGTTCAAGCATTACTGTCCTGGGCCTTGTAGAAAGCCAAATGTCATGGTAGTGGCCCCTGGCAAGGTGAATAGGGCCACCTACACAATGTTACAGGTATGGACACAGCACCCATGATTGTTAGGATATCATGTTGCCAGTGGGGTTGGGTCCGAGGATGTGCGTAGATCATGACAACACAAATGCGTTCACCAGACCACATACGGGGTTAGGGGGGTTACCATGGACACCATCATTGGCAATCCAAATGTGGCATGGTCCTGCAATGTCATGCAAGGGGGCCACAGGGGACTGGAATGATGTGTTCAGGGTGCCAGGCACACTGCACATAGGTGTCACTGCACACATGTCCAGAGACACAGCTACGCATGCAGGTGGCACTGGGAACAGGTAATCTCGCCTGGAACAAGCAGGAAGTAGTCTTTACATGTGGGTATCATCGGTACCGACGGAGCCTGCGTGGGAACGCTCTCCAGTGTCCAATAGGAAAACTATTGGAAGCACCCCACAGCGCCTGTGTGCTGCCATCTTGCCTTTCCCAAATGGCTCTCTCCAGTTCATTGTTTTCCACAGAGCCAGCAGGTCATTGTTCCTGTCATTGCTGAAAAACAGCTATTGTAGTGCCACTCCTGTGGCAGTGTCTGCCTGTTTTTCTTTACTGGTACCACTGGTCTTGTAATTTCATTTTCTAAAAGGTCAGATTCCCTCACACAAACAAACCTTTTAAACAAAAGAGCAACAATCCCCTTTGTAGGTCTCCCCCTGGTTTGGCATTAGGCCCTAATCCCTCCTCCATCATGGAAAAGCACTCCTCGGCTGCAGAGCATATGCTGATAATGTGCCGGTACCTTCTCAGTCACTGAAAACCATGATTGGTGTCGCAAATGCTAATGGCCAGATCAATGCATGTCTGAATGTTTGGCCTGTGGGATGTTATCCAAGAGTGGCTGGCAGAACAGAGCAGCCAAGCTCGGTACCCTCTTTCCCTCCAACGTGGCCTCGGTGGCAGCCATGTCGTCAAGGGCTTCCTCTTCCTCCCGTGGATCTCAGGTAACCAAACACAAATCTGTCCGTTCCAGAAAGGGTAGATCCCCCTCGAAATATTGGACTGCCACAGGCATTGCCCTTGAGGAGTATGCTCCGAGCAAACAGCCCTAGTGGGAGTCCCTGGCCTCCAAAGCCACTTTGGGACTCCATGAAGTTCTGAGGCCTCAACCTGGTCTGACCACCTGGTGCTATGCTCTGGGGTCCTGGCTTGGGCTATTACTCATACACAGACATCGGCAGTGTTGATTGACCAGAGGATCGTGGCCATCGAACGCAGTCTGGCAGCTCTCCTTGCGGCATCAAAGACCTTGGTTCCACCCCAGACCCTGCAAAGTCCAGCACCGGTATGTGCAGCAATTGCAGGACCGGCATTGGCAAATGCACCATTGGTGCTGATGAGTACCGGTATCCACACACCGGTACCGTGTCACTCCTATACTGAGGCCAATTGGTACCGATACCTCACTTTACCTGAGCCTCCGTGGAGAAGATACATCCAATCTCCTGAGGGGTCTGATGACTCTGACAGCTCAGAGGGTAACGATGTACCTCTCCAGGACAAGCCTGCCTCTCCCAAGAGGAGATTGTCCCCTCCTCAGGATATGTCCTTCCTGGATCTTCACACACATGTAGTCAAGGCCCTCTCCATTTCATTAGTAACTCAATGTGAGCACAGGCCACTGGAGAAAGAGATTCACCAATATCACCAAACTCCAAAGGAGGCAGACATTCTGCCAATACATCAGATCTTAAGGAATCCTCTTTTGAGAATGTGGAAGATTCCTCTTACCACCTCTCCACATTCTCACATGTGCCTACTATATATCATGTGCCTCCGTCCCCTGGTTTGCAGAAAGGACACCTCCCTGATCACTCCATCATGGTGGAGTGTGCTAGGAGGAGAATTAAACGTTACAAACAACATGCCACCAACCCTCCTGGTAGGGAGTGTAAGACATTAGATGCCTTTGGTCGCTGTGTCGTCCATACATTCAAGCTTTCAGACAGGACAGGTTCCTATATCATGTACATGGGAATGTTCCTGACGGAGGTCACACGAGATCTACAACTGGTAAGTCCACATCTCGCAGATCACAGAGGTCACTACTATGTAGCACCTGTCAAGCATGCCCAGAACATTTCAAAAGTTGTGAACAGGGCAGCTTTTGACTGTTTTTCATGCATAGGCAGAGTCTCTGCCATTGCTATTGGAGCAAGGAAACTTGGCTGGTTGCAAGCCTCTCACCTGGAACACTGGGTACAGGATAAACTGGCCAACACCCCCTGTAGTGATGAAAACGGGTTTTGAAAAACCGGCAGGACAATTATACCTTGACAAGGCTTTCAAATATTGTAGATTCTGCAAAGATGAGAGCCTTAGAAAAGCGCTTCCTCTCCAAAAAGAAAGGATACTATCAGTCCCATGCTCAGCAAGGACAACCTGCAGTACAAGCTGCTAGAAAGGGTCAACAATCTACTAAGCAGAGAAAGCCGAGAGCTACTCTGCCTCAGCAGACCCAGCAGCCTCAGCCCCCACAGGGCCTTTGACTCTATGATGGAGTACCTGCCCTTCCTGGCCCTCCAGGGAATGCAACTGTCAACAATCACAGGAAGATTAGGTCACCTCATCCACAGATGGAGGCAAATAACATCAGAACCCTGGACTTTGTCCATCATAGAAGAGGGTACAGGCGTCATTCACATAGCCTGCCGCCTCCTACAATAGTAAGGACATTCAGTTTGCAAACATCCCCCCAACTGAATCCAGAGGTAAAACATCTTCTACCTTAAGGAGCAATGGAAGAGGTACCTCATCTCCAACAGGGTTCTGGGTTCTCTCCCCCCCCCCCAATTTCCTCATGCCAACGGAAAAAGGAGGTCACAGACACATCTTAGATTTCAGAGAACTGAACAAGTTCCTGTTCCAACAGACATTCAAAATGATTTATCTAGGAAACGTACTTCCTGACCTACACAGGCAGAACTGCCTTTGTTCTCTAGAGCACAAGGATGCGTACACCCATCTTCTCTGCCAACAAGCACAGCGAAAGTTCCTTTGGTTCCTCCATCAAGGAAACCACTATCAAAACAAAGTTTTCCCTTCAGCCTTGCCTCAGCACCCAGAGTATTCACAAAGTGCATGTCTGTGGTAGCTGGTTTGGTCCGTTCCAGGGGAATATTTTTGTGCCCCTACTTGGACGACTGCCTCATCCAGGCACAGTCACAAACACATGCCCAGGCCTTTCTCTCGTACACAATGCATGGACTCCAATATCTAGGCCCTGTCAGAAATCTCCAGGAATCCTTTCTGACTCCAACGTAAATGCTGGAGTTCATAGGAGCAAGGCTAGATACCAGACTGCCAAAGACCTACCTGACTCAGCCTCGCTGTCCTCGCATTGTGCAACGTGTTTGGACAGCACTACAAAAGACTCACCTCTCGGCTCGAGAGATGCATCAGCTGCTGGGTCACATGGCATCTATGGTGCATGTGGACCCCTACGCTTGTCTCCACATGAGACCAGCCCAATGGGCCCTCTCTTCCCAGTGGACGCAAGCAACAGGCTGTCTCTCAGATGTGATAGTAAACTCAAACCGCCATACCCTGTTCCTGGACTGGTGGCGGTCAGCACAAAACCTGTTGGAGGGGTCACCTTTCCTGCAAACCCCTCCTCAGATCACATTAACAACAGATGCCTCCAAAGTGGGGTGGGCTGCACATGTACTGGACACCTCCACCCAAGCCACCTGGAATTGTCAGGAGAGTCATTTCCACATCAATCTGTTTGAGCTCTGAGCAATTTGCCTGGCTCTTCATGTCTTCCATTCCCTTCTACAGGCCAATAGAATACTACTTTACGCAGACAATCAGGTAGCCATGGTCTATGTGAACAAACAAGGAGGAACAGGCTCTCTGTCCCTTTGCAACGAAGCTCTTCAACTGTGGTTGTTTGCCAGAGAGCAGCAGATCCATTTCCTGCCAGTCTATCTCCCTGGCAATCAGAACTCTTAGCCATACAAAGTCAGTCGTGTTCTGCTTCCGCACAAATGGTCTCTACACATGGACCAACTCTGTAGAGTATTGCAACTCTGGGGAACTCAAGAGTCAGACCTCTTTGCAAGTCCATCATATGCCAAACCTACCCAGTTCTGTTCACGAATCCCAGCTCAGAGCTGCCGAGCGAGGGATGCTGTCCTCCTCAACTGGGGGCAGGAATGCCTATATGCCTTTCCTCCCATTCCCTTGATTGCCAAGACCCTATTCCAACTCCTGAGGGACAGAGGCAACATGATCCTCATAGCCCCACGCTGGCAACACCAGGTGTGATACCCTCTGCTTCTATATCTGTCCCAGGTTCCACCCCTGTATGTAGGGTCAGCTCCAGACTTACTGTCACAGGAGGAGGGGAATGTATGGCATACAAACCTCCCGTCTCTGCACCTCAGGGCCTGGCTACTGAAGGCTGTAACTGCTTTAGCCCTCCCCTCACTCAGGAAGTGCATGATGTCCGTTATGCTTCCAGGAAACCTTCCACAAGGCAGTCCTATGCCATCAGGTGGACGTGACATTTCATTTGGTGATAACAAAAGGCCTTCAACCCTCTTGTCATCCGTATATAAACATGTTTTGGACAAACTCCATTACTTATCAAACAATGGTTTCCCAACTGAGTCAGTCAGAGTCCATTTAAGTGCCATTGCTGCTCCTTCTGAACCCATCAATAGACAACCCATTTCATCCCATCCTCTCATATCCAGAATCATGAGAGGCCTGCATCTACCAAAACCTGCCCTTAGACCACCTCCAGAAGCATGGGATCCTAATCTGCTTCTAGGCCAGCGTATGCTGCCGCCTTCTGAGCCCTTAGACACTACTTCCTTAAAGTCTCAGAACTGGAAAGTAAAATACCTTCTTGCAATCACATCAGCAAGTCGTATCAGTGAATTTCAAGCTCCAGTGGCTTATCCACCTTACACACCGTTTCACCATGATAAGGTAATCCTAAGGACACATCCACACTTCATGCCTAAGTTGGATTCCTCCTTTCATTTGAAACAAGAGGTGTAGTTACCTGTAGTCTTTCAACAGATGCATGCTTCAAATGCAGAGAAGACTCTTCATACCTTGGACTGTAAAAGAGTTGTGGCTTTTCATCTGCAGAGGACCCAGCAACACAGAAGTTCCCCTCAGCTATTCTGAGTCTCTGATCCTTTGCATTTGGGTACAGCAGTTTCAAAAAGATCTCTATCCAACTGGATTGCTCAATGTATTACCTTTTATCTATCATAGCTAACACCTTTCACTGGTGGCCCATGTTCCCGCTCACAATGTGAGAGTCATGGCAGCCTCACGGGCTCACCTCCATTCCGTCTATATTAACGACATTTGTGGAGCAGCTACCTGGTCCTCGGTTCACGGCCCACTACTGCTTGGATAAAGGCTCCCGCAGGCATGCTATGGTTGGTCAGGCTGCTCTCCAACACCTCTTCCATACGTAATCCACTCCTAGCCACCTCTCTTAGAGGATGCCAGAGATCCATGGGAGGAAGTGGAAGCCCTCCACAGGCCCTCACCACTCTGGGGATCCTTCCCTGGCATCTACATCTAGGATGTCCTCACATGTGATGACTACGTCCTGCTTGTTCCTGGTGATAGCATAGTTAATCACCGGTAACAGGTGACCTCCGGGAACAGCAGGATGAGGTCATCACAACCCACCCATCTCCCCTAGCAGGTTGTCTCTCTCTCTCTCTCTTTGTGTCAGCTTTAAACTCAACTGGAGAGAGGAAGTTGGGAAAGGCGGGAAGGCAGCATGCACGCACTGTGGGATGCTCCCAAAAGCTTTCATATAGGACGCTGGGGAGCGTTCCCACACAGGCTCAGTTGGTACCAATGCTACCCACATGTGAAGACTTATTCCTGGTGTTCCTGGAGATCACCTGTTACAGGTGACTAACTATGCTGTACATGACACACACAGCAGTAGAGCAGGAGCAGCAAGATGCTGGCCACACAGATGTTTGTTTATGTTGCCCACCCACCAGAGGTAAGCAGTCACTGATGCCCCCACACATTGTTTTCACATCCACAGGTAGAGGATCTCCGGAAGAAGGGGCGAGAGTTGCGGCTCCATCACAGTGACTACCTTGCCTGCCTCCAGAGGGCAGTGCAGTCAGAGCGTGACGGTGAGTATTGGCAACCTTACTGCCCAGTAACAAATGTCACATTGGCCCACCAGCCTGTGTGGTGCCTGCATATGTACATGTGTTATGTGACACACTTGATAATGTGCTGATGACTGTCATCTTCCACAGAGGGTGATGACAATGATGAAGAGGCCACCACATCTGCCTATACCCTGAGGCGCCCCCCTGCCCACCATGCCACAGAGGTGGAGGTGGTGGTGGTGGAGGAGGAAGCTGAGGTGGAGGCCGAGGAGGAGGATGAAGAGCCGCCAGAGAGTGCAGCTGAGGAGGGTGCTGATGGGGGCATGGAAGGGGTTGGTGGCGGGGTGGCAGGGGAGGGAGAGGGTGTGTCTGATGTGGGTGTGGGGGGAGGGGTAGAGGAGGGTGGGTGGGAGGTGGCAGGGGGATGTGTGGGTGTGGGAGAGTGATGTGGAACACAATGCAGCACAGGGCACTCTGGGCTCCCGCCAGCCATGCCATGTCACTCCACCATCCAGGGCCACACACAGGTCGCATGCACATGCCACCACCCAGACCCCTGGGACTATGTGTGTGTGTGGTGGCAGGTGTGTGACGGACCTGTATGTGGCCCTGGATGCCTTGGAGCAGCGTGTGCATCTCCTAGTGCACTCGCACCAGTGGCTGGCGGGAGCCATTCAGCAGGTGGCCGCCGAGGTGGAGCAGTTGCCATGTCAGCGGCCATCCCCTGAAGGGCGTCACAGGAGTCATTGATGGTGCCTGTGATGTCCACACATGTGCCCTGTGCTGTCCTATGTTCCATCACTGGGCATGCAGCGAGAGGGTGTGGCTGATGTGGGGGTGGGGGAGGGGTGGAGGAGGGTGTATAGGGCAGGTGGGGCTGGCAGGGGGGAGGAGGGGGGTGTTTGGGGGGGAGGGTGATGGGTATTGTCCCTATCCCTAACATTGTATTATATTCCTTACTTTTTGTACAATATACACACTGTTTCATAATTCAAAATGGTCACGTGTCTCCCTTAGCAACACACTATGGATGCAAGCATGGGATATGTATATAGACAGGTATGTTTTGTAAAGGTAGACATGGGTATCATGCGTAGACTGGCTCCACATGCAGTCGTGGGGGATGACCCTGTGTGTAGGTGTGTGAGACCAGGGTGGACCCAGAGATGTAGAAATGTAGACGACGGCCCAGGATACTGAGGCACGTGCATGCTGTGTGCAATGTGTGGGAACCGTTTCTGATGCAACATGCCTGTGTGCCAATAATACAACTTGCAAACCAGTACATCTGTGCTGGCAGGGTAAGATGTACTGATGAGCCCAGGAGCTACTCAGGGGTAAAGCTGTTGAGTGTGTCCTGGGACAATACATATCACAGGGATGGTTGGTGAGTAACCGTATATGTTTATGGGGGGGCAGGCACGTAGGCAGTGTTGCAGTCAGGGACAAGGGTCACACATGTGCGTCCAATGTAGGGGGTATGACAGGATTTAAACTGTGATGGCTCCCAACACTGGACATGTAGCTCCAGGACATTCCCCCTGTGCAACCCGGGAGGATATGTAAACCGCCACACTGCAGCCCAGGGGCTGGGATCTGACACAGTGCATGGCACACATGGCATGTGATGGTGTCTGTGCAGTGATACCTGCCAGTACAGACATCCCACCATTGAGGGGCCTGTGTGCGCGACCCAACATGCATTTGCACACTACCTAAGGGGAACACAGGGACACACATTGGAAAACACATGTATGTACTGGTTAACAGCTGTTTATTGGACCCGGAGTCACCTCCTGCGTGGCCGCCCGCGCCTCCCATGGCACACCACCCCCTGCGGTACTGCACCTTGTCCTGGTGCCTCAGGTGCCAGTGCTGGTGCTGGTGCTGGTGCTGGTACTGGTGCTGGTGCTTGCTGCCGCATTAGCCCCACAATGTCCTCCATGGCATCCGCAATGCGGGCAAGCGCCCCCGACCGCATCTCCTCCCGGATCATCCTCAGCTCCCTGGTATTTTCTCCAATTGCCATGTACAGATGCTGGAGTGCCTGATGAGTGCCTGTGGGTGGGACAGAGGGTAATATGTGAGCTTCCTCTCCATTACCAGCTGTCACACATATACAAGTCATGCATATCCCTGCATATAACTGTTCTATGTAAAACAAGCTCTGCATTGTTAATTGTTGTTAAATGTACACCGCAACTGATCGCTGGAAGATGCGGTATATAAATAAGTGTTAAATAAATAAAATAAATAAATATCCCAGAAGAGCAGTCTGCCGAACAGTCATGCCTGCCAAACCTACCAACGTTTACATCTGTGTCTCCCACGAGCCATCCCCATGTCTGGAAGGGGTCTGGATGAGGGGTCCTGAGAAACACAGATCTCACACATGGCACATTGCCACAGTTTAATATGACAATGCCAGGTCTGCACACTGCTTGTCTGGGATAGGTCAGATGATCTGAGGGGGCCTAAGACACACATACACATATCTGAGGTGCCCCAATTTCTATAATGCTGGCGCACACTGCAGATTATGTTGTCAAATGATACTGCGTGACAATACCCATGACAAGGTCTCTGTCACATAGGGTGTCTGGGTGACCTGTGATCATTGCTCTTCTCTTTGGGCTTATGTGGGGTATATGGGCAAGCACAGTGTGCATGTGTGTTAGCCCCTCACAAATGCTGACACCTGACAAGCCATGCTACAGGAGGTAGACTCACAGAGCACATAAGACAACCCCCCAAAATCAGAACGCTATGCTATGTGGGCAATATGCAATCATTTTGTGGATGTTAGGACAATCCCGTCGGGATCGTGGGGTATGCTGTTACTCACCTTCTGCATTGCGCCGTGCTGCAGCAGTGTGTGTGGGCAGCTCTTCAATGATTGGGTCCATTTCTGGTGGAGGGTTTTCATCTGGCGCTGGTGCATGAATGGGGTGTTGTCTTGTGATCTCCTCGGAGCCCTCTGTGGCAGTAACGTCTGGGGTGTGGTCCTGTGGCTCAGGCTGTACATGTGTGCTTGGTGTCCCATCACCATTGCTGGTGCTGCCCCCAGACATTGTGGGCTGGGGCTCTGCCACATCCTCGGCCAATTGCACCTCCTCCTCCTCAGCTGGGGCCATGGTTGTGTAGTCACCTGGGTTGTGGAAACCATACACAGCACAGATTGTTTTGCATGGTTCAACTACATACAACTGTTTAACACATCCACCCCACAATCAATGTGTGTTTGGCCGTGGCCTGTACATGTGCTAAAAAGCTACCACTACAGCTCCTGCTACCACTATTAGGCATATAGAGACTGTAAATAAATAAATAAATAAATATATAGGCCAGTACCTAGCAGACACATCGATGTGTACATCAGGGGTCCTCAAACTACGGGACGAGGGCCACATGTGGGCCGCCAAGGAGATGTATGCAGCCCGACGGGTGTTTTTGCTGCCGCTGCCAGTCCTCAGGGCAAGCTCTACACAGGACCACAGCATTCATTTAGCAGCAGCCCAGCTAAGTTAACACCTTACAAACCTGCTGCTGCCACTGCCGCCGTGGCAGCGGCATAATCCAGCATCCCGCGGGGCTCCCCCTGCTCTGCAGTGTCCTCCATGCAGCCTCAGTATTGGCTGTCAGAGCCGTGCAAACAGAAAGAGCTTCTCCTCTCGTGGCTCTGTTAATCCTGCCATGGGGCTGATGGTATTTTCCATCAGGCCCGTGGCGGCATTGACATGGCCATGAGAAAGGGATACTCTCCCTTCACGCGGCTGTGACAAGCCCACACTGAAGCCGCCTGGAGGATGCTGCAGAGCAGGGGGGGCCCACAGAATGCTTGAATCTCCTGCTGCCACAGTGGAAGCAGCAGCAGTAGGCGTGTTTGGGTTATTTCGGACCCTATCTTGCCTGATGGGGGTGGAGGAGGTTTGGAGTGGTAATTGGCTATGGGGAGGGAGAGGTAAGACTGGAAGTGTGCTGATGTGGGGGAGGGGGTTAGGACAGGTCATGGCCTATGGGTGGTGGTAAGATTGGAAGTGGGATGATGGGGGGCCTAGGATAGGGCTCGAAATGTGCTGTTGGGTGTGCTATGATTGCAAATGGGCTGATGGTGTGGCTAGGAGAGGGCTATCAATAAGCTTTTGGGGGGGCTGGGGTTTGGAAATGCACTTCTGGAGGAACTCGGATAGGACTCGAAATGGATGTGGAGCTAGGACTGGTACTGGGCTGATGTTGGGCCAGGGATAGGATTGGAAATGGGCTGATGGGGGGCTAGGACTGCAAATGGGCTGATGCACGGACTAGAGGGGAGCGGATGCTGGGTGTGGCTGGAAATAGACAGGAAGTGAGGTTGTGCGAGGATCAGAATGGGATGGAGCTGGACAAATGAAATGGTGAGGGAAAAAAACATTTTGAGGGAGGTAAGAGATATCTACAATTGAACAGATAGTGGGGATTGAGGATGGGGGTCTAACATTTGAGTAGATGACCTAGGAATGCGGAAAGAGCACAAGGAGAAAGATTACTATGTTAAAGCAGATGTAGACAGAGAATGGAAACAATACTAGACGTGGGACGAAAGGACAAATGAAAAGCAGATGATGGGGAGTTAGCAGAAGACCCAAAGAAACCAGACTAACGTGGCAAGAGCAATTGCCACTGGAAAAACAAAACCAAAATGTTTGGAAACATTCTCTGTTTTTTGTATTTCTGCAGTGTTCGTTGGGGTTTGTTCATAGTGTTTTTTTCAACTATATTCCGGGCCTCCAATGGTCTGAGGGACAGTGAACTGGCCCCCTGTTTAGAATGTTTGAGGACCCCTGGTGTGCATTATCCCACAGAAGGACCATCCCTGCTCAGCAGTGCTTAGATTAGACACAGACATAACACGTACAGGTCTGAGAGGGGGCTTGTAGCAGACATGTAGCCACATGTGCAGGGCAGATATAAAAAGGGATGATGCCAATGAAACATGTGGTTGGAGGGCAGCAAAACACCGAGTAAAAGGGGTGGAATGAGGGACAGCACACTAATGAGCCAAAAGCAGAGGGTGGGAGATGATCCAGGGGAGCAGGTGTGAGGAGGTGTTAATAAGAAGTCTGATGCACATCCAAAGGGCAGGTACTCAATGGGTTGGGAGCAGCAAGGTGTGATTTGGGTACCTACCTGCCTGGGGATGGGCAGTGTCCAGTGCCTCTTGCAGTCCATAGAGGTATATTGGCCCTAGCCGCTCTGCCAACTCCTGCTCCAGGGGTGTTAGGGAGGGTGTAAAGGGGCCTCCCCCTCCAGTGCCCACGGTATGCCGCCGCTCTGCCATCATGTGTGCACGCACACCCCTCTTTATGTCATTGAACCTCTTCCTGAGGCTGTCGAGGTCTCTGCTTGGGCCCCCTGCTTGTGCAACCGCCTCCTGCACCTCTTCCCACACCTGGGTGCGTGTTGCAACAGTGGTAGTGTTGCTTAGTCGTCCGTATAGGACATCATAATTTTCAAGAACAGACGCCAGCAGGATGTGATTTTCCTGTGGTGTGAATTTCTGAGCCCTCTTCCTTTGCAGAGCTGGCACCGGTATGCGCTTACGTTTTGTAGTGAGAGGACCCTGTGTGGGCTGGGCCGATGGGCCTGCAGCCTCCACCACACTCCCTGCCATATCTGTCTCCTCCCCAACAGGTGGCCCCACCTCCCTGTCCC
This sequence comes from Ichthyophis bannanicus, assembly GCA_033557465.1. NCBI lineage: Eukaryota > Metazoa > Chordata > Amphibia > Gymnophiona > Ichthyophiidae > Ichthyophis > Ichthyophis bannanicus. The sequence continues at coordinate 361,032,709 of CM066039.1, forward strand.
TCTCCCTGTCCCTCTCCACTCCTGCCCTGTCCTGTGGCTCAATCTCCCTGTCCTCTCCCTCCCTGTCAGACATTCCTTCTCTTGCCCTTCTCAGTTCCACCTCACACCTCCCTCCTTTCCCTGCTATCTGCTCTTTACTTCACCTCCTTTCTCACTCACCTTCTCCTTGCCTCCCCTCCTCTCTGTATCCCCCGTTGTACCTCACACCTATCCTCCACAACCCAGACTCTAACACTCTGACCCGCACCACAAAATCTTAGCTCTCCTAGACACCTGCTTCTCTCTCTCTCTCACTGACACCACACACCTTCTCTCTCCCTCGCCTACCAACAACCCCTCAACGTGCAGCACGTATACAGGTTTATTTATAGGGTTTTTTACGTTGCGCGTGCACAGTTGCGTGAGCACATTGGCTGCGTAGTTGCGCATGCACAGTTGGCCGAGCGCATTGCGCATGCACCTCCCAGAAGCAGGAAATGGGTACTTGCACGTTGCGCAGTCAACTATGCAGCACGCACACGCACCACCGTGCACACTGCGCATGCGCAGTTGGCTGTGTGCATTGCGCATGTGCCACGCAGATGCAGGACGTGGGTGCATGCGTTTGTTTGCACGTGAGCCATAGCACATGTGCAGTGCTGCGTGTGCGCGATGCATGCGCCATGCACACAGCCAACTGCGCATGCGCAACGGTCACGCTCGCGCAACTGTGCATGCGCAACACACGCTATGTAAAAAAACTCTATAAATTGTCCTGAGCACATGTTGCACGTTGAGGGTTTTTTTGTAGGCAAGGGAGAAAGAAGGTGTGCGTTGGCAGTGACGGAAGGAGCAAGTCTGAATCAGGTGTATTGTGGAGCGTGACTGGGTTTGTGATTGTTGTTGGTTGTATTGTGTGGCTGTGTTTCTGTGTGGTGTGTAAGGTGTGTGTCTTGGTTAGGGAAGTGTTGTCTGTGTTTGAGTGATTTACAGGAGCAGGGCGGGTGGAGGTTATGGCGGCCTTTGTGTTTGCTGCAGCTGCAGCGCGAGGTGGGCAGGTGGTGCGGTTGCATTACAGGGGAGATGGTGTCTATGGGGATGAGGCACAGGGCATGGGTGTAGTCCCGCAGCAAATCAGACCTGCAGCTGTGGGGGCAGGGCAGGCAGGGGCTGTGCCCGCACGGTGCAGGAGGCGTGCTGAGGTGCAGGCTCGCCAGCCATGCCTCTACAGGCCCAGGGCCCAGCTCCAGGGCATGCGAGAGGACCAGGTCATCTCCCTGTACAGACTGAGCACAGGGGCTATTAGGGAGCTCTATGAGGATCTAAGACCTGACCTCGAGCCCCTGACTGATCGCTCACATGCCATACCAGGTTTGGGCAAGCTCCTTGCTGCCCTACATTTCTTTGCCTCTGGCTGTTTCCAGTCATCGGTGGCCGTAGTAGGTGGCATGAGCCACCCCATCTTCTCACGCTGTCTCCACCAAGTACTGCATGCCATGGTCAGCCGGGTGCGGAATTATATTGCCATTCCACACACTAGGCAACAATGGTGGACCCTGAACCAGGCCTTTGAGGCGTTAGCCGGGATACCACATGTGATGAGAGCTATCGATTGCACACATGTTGCCCTGGTCCCACCTAGAGACAGGGAGGTAGTGTTCCGCAACTGCAAACACTATCATTCCCTGAATGTTCAGGTTGTATGTGATGCAAATATGCATATTCTGAATGTGGTCCCCAGGTTTGCAGGGTCCACCCATGACGCCTATATCCTGCATCACTCGGCAATATTCCAACAATTTGAGGCAGGACAGTATGAGGACTGCATATTGCTGGGTGGGTGTTTCCCATTTCTGACATGCACATGGTGCTCATGTGATTAGGCATATGTGCAAATGTGTGTCTTGGAGTAGATCACTCATTGTGTGTGTGTGTCATCTGCCTGTGTGGGATATAGGAGGAAGGGGGGGTTGCCCTCCAAATCCGCCCTGCTGTGGTGCTGTGTGATGCTGGTTGATTGGATGCGAGCATTTGTGTGGTTGTTATATATTATGTTGTTGCCAATCCATACACCTACCCCTTGTCTGGTGTTTCTTAGGTTCCCCCACTCAATCTGTAATAGGGTAGACACCCAGGAAGCTCTAAAAAACATGAGGAGTGATCTAGCTAAGCTTGATGAATGGTCTTAAATTGGCCAGCTGGGATGTCATGGTAGGAAATGTGAGGTCAGGCTTTTGGCCTGAAGCAATCCAAGGGAGCACTATTGTATAGGGGGTGAAGTACTCTTGTGCATTACAGAAGAGCGGCACCTAGGTGTGGTTGTTTCTGCTGATGTCAAAGTAGCTAAACAGGTTGAATAGGCGAGGGAAAAAGCTAGAAGGCTGGCTGGGTGCATACAGAGATGAATGGCTAGCATAAAACAGGAAGGGAGAATGCCTCTGTATATGTCTTTTGTGAGACCTCATTTGGAGTAGAGTGTGCAATTCTGGAGACTGCACCTTCAAAAGGATGTGCACAGGATGGGGTCGGAGCAGAGGGTGGCTACTAAAATGATTAGTGGTCTTCATTAAATAGCATATGAAGACAGACCAAAGGATCTTAGGATGTACGCCTTGGGGAAAGGAGGGATAGAGGTGATATGATGGAGATGTAGAAATACCTCCATGGCATATATGTTGAGGGAGAGAGCCTCTGCAAATTGTAAGCAAGTTCAGCTACGAGGGAACATTGGATGAGGGTGGAGGGAGATAGATTCAGGGGTGATATGCCACCATATTTGTTTACTGAATAGGTGGTGGATCCATGGAATACTCTCACAGTGTAGGTGGTAGAGAGGAGGACAGTAACTGCATTCCAAATAGCATAGGACAAACACAGAGGATCTATAAAGGTAAAAAGGGAACTGTTGTACCTGTTGATATGGACGGACAGACTAGATAGGCCATGTGGTCCTTTTGTGTCATCATATTTCAATGTTGCAATGCTGCATAGTTGTGATGTCATATGTTTCTTACAGAATGTGTAATGCATTTGTTTTGCACATATATACCTGTGTCCATTTGAGGGGACATGAGCTCATGCTTTAACTTACCTCATTTCTTTCTACAGGTGATGCAGGATATGGGTGTCGCCCCTGGTTGCTGACCTCTGTGCATCAACCACAGACACGTGCAGAGCGGAGGTACAATGAGGCCCATGCCACCAGCCGCTCTGTCATTGAGCGCACCTTTGGCGTTTAGAAGAGTCGCTTCAGGTGTCTGGATAGGACAGGCGGCGCCTTACAATATACTCCACAGACTGTGGCAGAGATCATCATAGCCTGTTGCATCCTGCACAACATTGCTCTCAGGCACAATATCCCTGCAGAGATTAATGAGGGTCTGGAGGATGATCCGACGTGCCCCCCTGTACGTGCCCGTGAGGACACACGTGAGGGCACAGCAATCAGGCAGCAGGTGATTGCACAGCTCTTCTCATGTACGTACTGCATATGTTCCCACATTTGTTGCTATATGTGTGTAGTGCTAATACAGATTAACATTTGTAGACCAATATCAGTAGGATGCAACACTGCACTGACATGTAACAGACACTGGCTGGCCATCCCAATGTCAAATATAAGCATGACTGGGAACCAAATGATGTGGGCAGGGCAGAACAGAGGGCTGAGGTGGATGATGTGGGTGGGTGGTTTTAGGCTTGTGGGAGGTTTTGGGGTGACATTCGTGGTTTGTGGATGATTGTGATAGCGGATGCTGTGCAACCACAGTTAGTGTTATGCTTTGGGTGCAGCAAGGTGAGAGGCATGTGGTGTGGGTTTCACACTGGGAGAGAGGACCATGTTTGGGGCCACTTGTCTAGCTGTGCGTGTTTTTCATTTGGTATTTTGAGCTGATTGTGTGTGTGGTATGCTCTTGTAAGCTGGATGTGTTGGTTTGTAATTTCTGTATAGCGCTACATGTGCTATGTAGCACTATATACATGCTCAGTACTATCTGTCCTAATGGTAATTGAAACCCTTACGGGGAGTTAGTGGAACAACACAGTGTGGCAGACTGTATAAGTCATCGCGTAGCCCTAACATGGATGCGGAGAAGGATAGGGAAACTGCATTGTCCAGCCAGGGGCTTTTTGTTTTTATTTTTCCATTGCAGAATAGACATGCAGTGCAGTGTTGCATATGTACACACAAACAGAAGTGATTCAGGCAAGATCAACAAGGTGTAGGTTACAGTAGGCAAGCAGAGAGATCAATGTTGGGGTGGATTGGGTTTTAGGGTTGTTTTCAGGGAAATGATTTAATTTTTTTCAGCAAATTTTTTTCAGCAAATCTAGCTGATGACATGTCAACATAAACCCATGACAACTACAGGCTGTATAAGTGCATAGAGGAGGAGAGTGTATGCCAAGACACCAACTACATTGCATACCCTAGAGAAGGAACGTAATGGCCACATACACAAAGAGGCTCTGATGGGAGGGGGGTTATTAGGTGCACATATAGGCTATCCATGCTTTGCCATTATCACTTTCACACAGTGGGCTGACATGCAGCCATCAGGGTCAGGTCAAAAGCAGACATCGGGGTGTGGTTTAGCGGACATAACGCAGACATTGAGATATATGTTTAGCAACTCAGTAGCACACAGCTGTTAATGTTAGTCAAGGTATGAGATATACACACCAGGAAATGTGTTTGGACAGAGGATCCCGGAGGTGCCCCTGCATATTTCCATGTGTTACAGCAATTGACAGCAGGGTAGCAGATGACATTGGGACACCAGTACACACAGTGAAGGGCCATTGGGAGCAACATGGGGGACCCAGGATAATACTGCAGCCTTGGAGTGAGTTGGGAACACGGTAGGGAGAAAACACTTATGTTCACCAGTGTGTGCGACAACAGGGAGGTGAGGGAGGGGACAGACAGAGTACGGACCCCTGTAGTTTGGCAAAGACATGTCCTTGATGCCTCTCACATGGGAGAGATGTGTACAGTGTGATGGTGAACAGTGAGTCATAAAGCGGTCTATTTTAAAATCCGTTCACTCAGACATCTGCGCTCCCTACTGGAGCCAGATGATTTCCGGACCATATACCAAGCACTGATCCTGCCGCACGTTGACTTTGCCAATTCCATCCTACAAGGTCTCCCGCAATCCACACTAAACTCGCTACAACTGGCCATGAATGCTGCAGCAAGGATTCTTCATGGAGCCTCCAGAAGAGACCACGTGACTCCGATTTTAAAACAACTTCATTGGCTACCTATACACGGAAGGATTATCTTCAAAACATTAATCCTCTCATTCAAGGCAATCAAGCGCCTTTCCTCCACAGCACTTACTGATCTCATCCATACAGTGCCCCCCAACAGAGCCAGGAGGTCAACAGCCCTAAATTTATTAACAACCCCGAAGACCTTGACTAAATGCAATAACACAACAGCAAACAGGGCCTTCAGTCTTTACGTCCCCAAATATTGGAATGCACTCCCACCGGACATTCGAGCTATAGCAGACCTGACCCAATTCAGGAAGGCAATCAAATATCACCTCTTCCTCCAATACTACCCAACCAGCGATGAATTTAGTTAGCACCACCTAAGAAACACCGCCTTTTGCAGCCCATACGCACAAGGTCTCAAGTATTCAAAAGGGATTCATCATTTATTGTGCTATTCAACAATGTTATAGGAATTTTATAGCATATTTCAGGTTATAGGAATTGTACTTCATGTATATAGCATATTTCATGTAAATAGTTCTTGTATATAGTTCAACCCCTGTTATACAAGTTTATATTCCTGTTCGATGTAAAACCAAACAGAATGTGTGTATTTGGTCACTTTGTTATACTGTAAACCGCGCTGATGCCGAATAGTGCGGTATATAAGCAACTGTAATAAATAATAAATAATAAATGTTGGGGGGTGTGGAAGCTGGGGACAGGAAGATGCAGTGTGTGTTGCACAGCTAGAACATGACATATGTATGTGTCCCTTGTGTTTCCCAATGCACAGGACATAGTTGTTGAAGCTCCTAGTGCTGTGGTGCATTGGCAGGGGACTGTACATCAGCCAACATGCTGTGGTCTGGGGTAGGTGGACCTACAGCTATATTGTCTGTGCCAGCAGTCAGGGGGAACACATGTCCTCGGTGATCTTTCCTATTGTCCAGATGTTGTGGTTCACCTCTTTTCCCTGCACCTGCCTAAACCATATTTTGCTGTTGACACACATATCCCCATGTGTTCCTATTCCAGTATGTCTTCAGCAACACTGTCTCTGGGACATGTCCAACAGAGCTGCATGTGTGTGGAGGTTGTAGGTTTATGGGTGGTGGCCTACACGTGCACCCTTCCCCGACATTGTACCATGAGCCAACACCAGGGTATCATTGCATTTCACAGGGCCTTTATGTGTACAAATCTCCACTTGTGGACATACAGGCCATATGCTACTGCTGGCACGCTGCCCTTAGCATACTGTGTGTGTGTGTTCTTGTGTTGGCTGTGTGATGATACAGTGTTCAGGCTTTTTACATTATCATGTGTTGTGAGGGGTCTGTACACCTGGGGGGCGGTGGTGACTGTGCTATCTCTACCTTACTGGTGTTTACCATGTAACCATTGTGGACATGTGTTGTGTGTTGGGAACAGAACTGTGTCTTGTGTTCTGACATACCACTGTTGACCTGCTTTTTGTATGACAGATATCGGCATGACATGGTGACATGGAGATTCTACATATTTCGCTGACATTGTGTCCCTTCACTGTGACCTGTTATGGCCTTTGAATGGCTCAGAGGATCCAAGACATACACCTGATGCAAGCACAAGGTAGTTTGCACCTTTGTTCTTTTGGTAATGACATCAGCCTTTACATGTTAATGATTTACTGTTTGTGTCATATACATTTCATGTTGGCTCTCTGTTCACGAATGCTGATGCACATAGGATGGAGCTCTGAAACGCCTGTGTCACATGGGCATGGACAGAAACATATCCATGTGACACCCATGTGTATGCTTCCAATTCTAAATATCCCCAACATGCAATGTTTATTGTGTTGTGATCATGTCATGTTTGCCTGTGTGTCCCTTCATTATGTGTCCCTTCATTATGTGTTTCTTAATGATTGACTCTCTGCAATTTGTGCTGATGTTGCAAGGCGCATACCAATACAATATTTCTCCTCTTCTGACACAGGGCTCCATGAGGGGGAGGATGCCCTTCTCTACCAGTGTCTCCCTCCTGGTTACTCTGCCCTTCACACCCCCCGTCTTCGCCGCTCTGGCGGTGGGGTGGCGCTTATCTTTAAGTCCCCCCTCTCCTTCTCTCTGATTTCACCTCCTCCCGCCTACCCTGAATCTCTTCTGGTTCGTTCCGACTCTACCCCTTCTGTTTTCTTTCTTCTTTTATACGTTCCCCCTTCTCTGCGTTCAGATCTTTGGGATTCCCTGCTGCACACACTATCCGACTTTGCTATTCTGTCTCCACATGTAGTCGTCCTGGGCGACCTCAATGCCTATCTTACTCCCCCTTCTCGTCCCCGTGACAAGGTTCTTTCCTCTTTGTTCTCTGACCTATCTCTTACCCAACACGTACTTTGCTCCACTCATGTTTCAGGTCATTCCCTGGATCTTATTCTCACTCTTGATTCTTCTCCTTTTTTTCCCTCTAATATCCAGTCTGTTCCTATTCCCTGGTCCGACCATTATTGTCTTCTCTTTACCTTCCCCTTTCCTTCTTTGGGCTCCACTGGCTCCTCTTCAGTCTCTATTCCCTCCCTCAGGCGTCGCTTCATCCCAAATTCTCGGTCCTCTTTTCCATCTGCTTATACGTTATTCCCTCCAGACTTTTCTTCCTTATCTATTGATTGCCAAGTTGACCTTTTCTCTTCCTCTCTCTCAGCTGCTTTCGATACTGTAGCACCTCTCCGTCTTTCAGCCCCCCATCCATCCTCCCACCATCCTTGGTATCACCCTGGTCTTTTTCTTCTCCGCTCCAATCTTCGCCGTGCTGAACGACTTTGGAGGAAGTCCCGTTCATCCGACTCTCACTCTAACTACCGGCTTGCTCATCTCTCCTACCGCTCCGCAATCACCTCTGCCAAACATTCATATTACTCTCATCTCATCTCTACATCTTCAAACTCTGCTAGGCGTCTTTTTCTGGTCCTTAAATCTATTTCTTCCCCCTCTTCTCTCCCTTCTGCCCTTTCTCAACCCCCTCCTCCTAGCCCTTCTTCTCTTGCTTCTTTCTTTACTAATAAGATTCTAGATATTCGTTCCTCCTTTCCTTCTTGCCCTTCTCCCCTTTCCCCTCTTTCCCCTCCCCTTCCTTCCTCTCCTTCTTCTCGCCCTCTGCCCTCACCCCCTTCCTCCCCCACTCATATCTTCTCTCACACCTGGTGCTCCTTCTCTCTTATCTCTTCACTTGAACTCACTAAGGCTATTTCGTCCGCCCACCAGACTACCTGTTCTCTTGATCCTCTGCCATCCCCTTGGCTACTCGACTCTCATATTGCATTAGTGCCTTTCATCCTCTCTATTTTCAACACTAGTCTTTCTTCTGGTCTTTTTCCCTCCTTATGGAAGCACGCTATTGTCCGTCCCCTCCTGAAAAAGCCCACTCTTGATCCTACTCTTTCGGCCAACTGGCGTCCCGTTTCTAACCTTCCTTTTCTGTCCAAAATTCTTGAACGAATTGTCTTCTCCCAGCTGACCTCTCATCTTGACTCCACTCACGCCCTTCACCCCCGACAATCTGGTTTTCCTTCCGTCCTGGTCACAGCACCGAAACTATTCTCACAGCTCTGCTTTCTGAACTTCACCGCTCCCACGATCGTGGTGACATTTCTCTAGTGGTTTCTCTGGATCTGTCCTCTGCGTTCGATGTAGTCGATCACCGCACTCTTCTCTCCCGCTTGTCTGATTTTGGTATTCAGGGCACAGTTCTTCAATGGTTTCACTCTTTTTTATCCTGCCGTACCTTCTCAGTTCACGCCGGCTCTTCGGTCTCCCCCCCTGCCCCCGCCACCTGTGGTGTTCCTCAGGGTTCTATTCTTGCCCCTCTTCTCTTTAATGTTTTTCTGGCTCCTTTAGCTTTGCTAATCCAGCAATCCGCTCTCTCTTTTTATATCTATGCTGACGACATTCTTCTGGTTCATCACACATCCCCTTCTGCCCCTGACCTTGCTCCACTTAACCTCTGTCTTTCCTCCATCACATCCTGGTTTGAGTCAAATTTCATGCATGTTAATCCCACTAAATCTGCTGCTCTCTGGGTCACTTTCGGTCGTCCTTCCCCTTCAGTGTTTCCTGTTATGGGTCCCCATTCTATCCCTTCCACCCCCACCCTCCGTTATCTGGGTGTTACCTTAGACTCATCTCTTTCTTTTCACGACCATATCTCTTCTGTTGTTCGCTCCTCTTTCTTTCATCTACGCCGCATTAAGGCTGTTCGCTCTTATTTCTCACACTCTTCTATTATCACTCTGGTCTTATCCCTAGTTATTTCGCGACTTGATTACTGTAATGTTGTTTATGCCGGTCTTCCCTCTCACCAACTTCACCGTCTTCAACTCGTTCAAAATGCTGCTGCCCGTTTTATTACTTTATCCCCTCTTCGTTCTCATGTTTCTCCCTGTCTTCTTTCCTTACATTGGCTCCCTATCAAGTTTCGGTTCATGTTTAAATTACTCATCCTTGCACATAAGGCTCTTTTCTCTGACTCCCCCCAGTATTTAGCTAACATTATTCATCTTCAGCCCTCTCCCCGCCTTCTCCGATCTGCTCATGGTAACCGCCTCTTTCTTCCCTCACCCACTCAGGCCCGCCTCGAATCCACCCGACACTCTGCTTTCTTTTTTCTATGTCCCGCCCTCTGGAACTCTCTTCCCTTACCTCTTCGCTTAGAACTATCCTACACTCGTTTTAAAGCCCTCCTCAAGACCCACCTTTTCTGTCAAGCGTTCGATCTCCCTCCCCCTAATGATGATGCTTTCCTCCCCTAGTCTCCCATTTCTTTTCCCCCCCCTATTCCCTTCTGTTCTCCCCACTGATGGTGTTTGTCCCCCTAGTCTCGCCCCCTATTCCACCTATATCTGGCTCGTGTTTCCTCCTCCCCTCCCCTGCCTTTTTAATTCGTCTTATTTTTAAGTTATTATTTTATTGCTTTTACAATTTTGTTTTATCAGTTTTACTGTCTTACTGTTCTGCTCTCTCTTTATTCTCTACTATTTCTTTGCTGTTCTATTATTTTTTTTGGCGTTCTTTTCTTTTTCCTTTCTCAGCAGCTGTCACATTTTATGATTGTACACCGCCCTGACGCTTCGGCCTGGGCGGTCTATCAAATGTTTTAATAAAGTAAAGTAAGTAAAAGTACAGTGCATGTGGCATCGCCATCACCCACCTGTTGGGGGACACAACACCATGGAACTTTCCCTGGAAAATGGTGCCATAGGATGTTTGACCTGTGCGAGTGCGACACATGCCTAGGATGGACAGTATTATTTTTGGATTGCTACTTTGCCCATGACAGACCTGTCCAACACACTGTTACTGCCGTGCTCTGGTTGGGAGTCATGCTCATCGCAGGAGACACACAGGACCTTTCATATACTGTGGCATATTGGGATGTGACACTTGACTATGCATGCTCAGGGTTGCAAGGATAGTCTTAACCTGAAGTGTGTCACAGGGCCTACCTTGGCAGCGTACTGGAGCGAGGTAGGTGGGACATAAAAACATTTAAGGTTGGGTTTGGCCAATATCTTATAGGGCCCAGGGGCTTTCAGCCCTGATAGCGTCCTTTGGTACCAAAATCCCACAGAAAACAACAGGTCCGAGTGGAGGGAAAACAAAAGGCATTTATTTCCCCTTTAATGCAAAAAGGTTCATATGCTTGGACACAAAAACGTCAAACACAAATTCCTTAATTCAGGTTAAAGAAAAAGAAAGCATTAAAGGAAAACTGTTATCTTCACAGTAAATATAGCAGGCAAACAAACAGTCTCAACTCCCAAGACCTAGCTTAGTTGCTCAGTAAGGACTCCAAGCTTCCTGTCTTACAGAAGCTACAGTCCATCTCAGTGTCTGATGCAAATTCCACCTGCATCGGTTCCCCTTCTGAAGCCTCTGAGCCTAAGTCAGTATTTGTTGGTAAGTTGTAATAAGGCTTTTTAAATATCTTCTGCACAACCTCCCAATGCTCAGGGTTGAATACAGGGCGTCGGTCCTGCGCCCTCAGATACTGGGAACTGTTTTCCTTTTGCAAGTGTTTTGTCTTTGCTTTCTGTAAAGCTTGGTCACTAACAAGTCTCTTAGTTGGTGTATGTTTCTTGCACCTTATCTCATAAGCATTCTCACAAGGCTAATATTCCTGTGCTCCCTGTACTCCCCATACATCAGCAGTTTGTACCCTGCTTTTAGTTAAATATGGGTTACCTTTTCTTCTCGGCTTGTCTGCTCCAGGTGAGGTTTGAGGCCTGCTCCAGTTGGGATCCTGCCTGGCCTGAGCAATAGGCCTTGAGCTCTCCAAGCGTCTTGCTGTTGGCTTTAGACCACAGTCACAGCCACGCCTTTGCCTCTCTGTACAACAAACACTCACTCTGGCTGGAGTTGTCCCACCTTCTCCACGGGGACTCCTTTCTTCAAGCCAATGCGGCTGCTGCTGCCTCCTGCGGAACCGTGGTTCAGGGATTACTGCTCCTTCTGGATATCTAGCCCATTCACTCGGATGTCCTGCCCAGCCTGCTGGTTCTGCGGGTTCTCTTGGCAGTCCTCCTTTCCCAGGCCGTCCTGCCTGTGCCTTTCTCCAGGGCTGTCCTGTCTCCTCAGGATATCCTCCTTTCCAGGGTTGTCCTGCCAGTTCTCTTCCTGGCCGCTCTGCTCCTGATTCTGCTTCTCCTGACTCTGCCGGTTCCGCTCCTGGTTCTAATTCTGCCTTCCAACCTTCCAAATTCCCTTTAAGAGGCACTCCTCTCTTTCTTGATTGGAAGCTGGCTGGCATTACCTCATGACCTAGGAGGTGTGGTTCCTCTGTTCCTCGGAGGTCCCTCCTGCTCCCCCTATGTGGTTCCTCGTGATATTGCAGGTTGTGCTTGACTTTTCCTGCGTTTAAAACATTTTCTTCCCCTCTCAGAGGGTTTGCAGCATCACACATCTCCCCTCTTAAAATATTACGGGCTGGTGAAGCCTCTTCCACACAGCACGTAATACGTGACATAGCATCTGCGTTAAAATGCAGCTTCCCTGCTCAATGCTCCACTTTAAAATCATAGGGCTGCAAAGCCATGTACCACCTAGTTAAGCAGTTGTTCTCGTTTTTCATGGTGTGTAACCATTTCAGAGGGGCATGATCCATAATTAGAATAAACTTCCTGCCTGTCAAATAGAACTTGAGGGCTTCTATGGCCCATTTAATGGCGAGACATTCCCTTTCAATTGTTGCATACTTTCTCTCAGCCAGCGATAGTTTCCTACTAAGGAACATAATGGGGTGTTCTGCACCTTCTTGTACTTGCGAGAGAACAGCACCCAGACCTGTTTCGGACGCGTCTGTCTGTAAGAGAAAGGTTTGCCGGAAATCCACACCACGCAATATGGGGGCTCGGCACAATTTTTCCTTTAAATTTTGAAAGGCTGACTCGGCCTCAGCTGACCACTGTATCATATTTGGGGCATTTTTCCGCAACATTTCTGTAAAAACAGCACTTTCCTCTGCGAAGTGCGGTATGAAGCGTCGGTAATAACCGATAAGGCCGAGGAAACTTCTCAATTGTTTTTTGTGTTGCGGTACAGGAAACATCCGGACACTCTCCACTTTGTCCAGTAGCGGTCGCACCGTGCTCCGTCCGACCAGATGACCTAAGTACTTGACCTCCTTGGCCGCAAAGGTACATTTCTTCGGGTTTAGCGTTAAGCCGGCCCTCCTCATGGCTTCTAGGACTGTTCCCACTTGCTGGAGATGTTCCTTCCACGTGGTACTGTGGACCACGACATCGTCCATGTAGGCTGTTGCGAAAGTCTGATAGGGCCGAAGAATGATGTCCATTAGACGCTGGCATGTGGCCGCTGCCCCGTGCAGACCGAAAGGCATTCTTCGGAACTGGAACAGGCCCAGAGGTGTGCTAAAGGCAGTCTTGGGTTTAGCATCACAGGTTAAAGGGACCTGCCAGTAGCTTTTTGTCATGTCTAAAGTGGTAAGGAACTTCGCCTGCCCAAGCCAGTCTAACAGTTCCTCAATCCAAGGCATCGGGTAGGCGTCGAAAGTGGACACGGCGTTCACTTGTCTGAAGTCTATACAGAAGTGCATAGTTCCGTCGGGCTTAGGTACTAGTACCACGGGACTGCACCAAGGACTATGCGATTCTTCTATGATGTTTAATCGTAGCATCTCCTGTACTTGATTGATGACTTCCTGTTTTTTTGCTTCCGGCAACCGATATGGTTGTTGCCGAATAATTTTTCCGGGTGGTGTGAGTATCTCGTGTGCGACCAAGCCAGTTTCTCCTGGTATAGGAGTTAGCACATCTCTATACTCTTCCAAGCTCACGGAGAGCTCCTCCCCCATCCTTGGCTTAGGAGATTCTCCGCACTCCTCTATACGGGGACCAAGATCCTCCTCTGGGGGTTCACTTCCCACAGCGATGAAGCCCTCTAGGTCTCTCTTCCCCATAGAGCCGAAACCTCCTGTTCCCCGGCTCGTTGGCATAAGCATGGCAACCTCTTCAAGGTTGGGAAATCCCACACGTTCGCAAATCAATTGCGCTATTCTATCTCCTCTTTGGACCTTGAAGTCTTCGCTTGAACAGCTGCATAAAAGAACTTTTAATATGCCCCTATAGTCTGGGTCGACTACCCTGGCGGCCACATCAATGCTATGCTTGGCCGCAAGCCCGGATCGCGGTGCTATCCTCCCATAGCACCCCTGGGGTAACTCTATTTGAAGATCTGTAGAAACTAACATACGTCCCTGTTTTGGGATCACCTGGTCCTCAGCACTATAGAGGTCATACCCCGCAGCCTGTGCAGATGCCCGTTGAGGGCTATGTGCTTTCTCTGAAGTTTTGCAAAACTTTAAAACAAACTTCTTCGGGGAGTCTGCTTGTTCTTTTAAGGGTGACTTCTTCGTTTTTTCCCAAAGAGGGCTAGGAATTATAGGGTTTGTAGCTTTCCTAGGGTTATTTGGTTGTGGCTTGGGGTTTTCAGTAGGCTCTTGCCGAGTGCAAGTGGAATTTGGCACCTTGGGTGGAGATAAGCCCTCTTTAAGACTTCTCCTAAATTGTGGCCAATCGCGGCCTAATACCAATTCCTGGGGCAACTTTGGCACAACTGCCACTAGCATTTATTTTTCTAAGCCCAATCCTTTAACCCACAACTTATACACAGGGTAGCGGGTAGCCGCTCCATGAATGCATTTTATTTTAACATTTCCTTCTGGATGTTCAGGAACTGACAATCCCTGATCCTTGATCACGACCATAACCTTTTGGAAACCATGGTCTGGTCAGCTCCTGAATCCAGAAGTGCTTGTACATTGACTCCATGAATTTTTACATTTAGCACGAAACCTTCTCGCATTGTCCTTGGAGCCTCTCCCACAAGAGCCGTGCGAGAATAACACTCACTTTTTAAGTGACCTTTCTTACCACAAGCATAGCATCTTTTAACACTTTCTCTTACTAGCGGTATATTACTTTTCAAATTACCATATGGAGGTTTTGAGGGATTTTCTACTCTCCGTGCCTCCATTCCTATGGCCAATTTGGGAGTCCCTACCCTAGGTTGGGTGACTCTTTCTGCCTCCAAGTATCTCTCGGTGAGAGCTATGGCATCCGTAGTAGTACAGCAATTTTGTAAAATTAAAAAGTTCTGTACTCTACTAGGTACAGCAGACAGGTACTGCTCCAATACTATGGGGTCCATTAAGGTATCTATATTTTTCCTTTCTGGCTGTAGCCATTTGTGTGCTAGGCTCTTTATCCTATAACCAAGGGCTTTTGGTGTTTCATCAGCCCTAAGGGACGTGGCTCTAAACATTTTGTTATAGGCCAGGGGTGTAAGGCCTAAGCGATCCCTAATAGCTATGATGACCTCTTCATAGGTGTTAGCTAGTGCTGGGGGCATTGACCTGTACGCGGCTAGCGCCTCCCCCGTAAGGGATGCTGCCAGTCGAATGGCCCATTGCTCGGGTGGCCAGTTAGCTGACCGAGCAATCCTACTGAATGAGTCCAAAAAGTCGTCCACGTTATCATTAGGACTTAGCTTTCCCACCACCAGATCATTACATGACCACTGTCCAGTTCCTGGGTTGGCCGGTCCGGTAGCCTGCAGCCTGTCCGAGTTGACCTTTTCCATCTCCTCTCGCTGTTGAGCTAGCCATTTCTCCATTGTCTGCAATACTGGCACTTGCTGCGCTTGCATCGCCTGCAATGCTTGGGCTTGGTTTTTCAGGGCAACTTCCGCTTGCTTATCAAATTGATGTGCCATCCAGGCACAGAGGTCCTTAGGCTCCATGATGAACCTGTAAAAAAACCAAGTGTGGCTCTCCCAAACTCTCTTTCTTCGCTCTCTCTCCTTTTTTTTTTTTTTTCTTTTTAAACTTCCCTGGCATCCAACACTTGTCAGGCCTAATTACATTTTACCTGACTTAAGTGTTGAGTCAGCTCTGGAACATTAGTTGCTGTCCCCTCTGCAGCTCCTCTGCTTCCGGGTTGGCAACAGGATTTTCCTTCAGGATTTTCACCTTCCCTTCCGGACTTCAGGTTTACTCCACTGCGGGTTTTCTCCCTCCGATCCGGTCTCTCCAGCTGATCCGCTCCGGATCTTGTCCTTCCAGCAGTTCCAACTAGGCTTTCCTTTTTTTTTTTCAACTCAGGAGTTTACTTTCCTTTTCTTTTCTTTTCTTTTCTTTGTGCAGACGTAGGTTTCAAGCAACGAAAAAAATCCAATAACTATGCCATTTTATGTCACAGGGCCTACCTTGGCAGTGTACTGGAGCGAGGTAGGTGGGACATAAAAACATTTAAGGTTGGGTTTGGCCAATATCTTACAGGGCCCAGGGGATTTCAGTCCTGGTAGCGTCCTTTGGTACCAAAATCCCACAGAAAACAACAGGTCCGAGTGGAGGTAAAACAAAAGGCATTTATTTCCCCTTTCATGCAAAAAGGTTCATATGCTTGGACACAAAAACGTCAAACACAAATTCCTTAATTCAGGTTAAAGAAAAAGAAAGCATTAAAGGAAAACTGTTATCTTCACAATAAATATAGCAGGCAAACAAACAGTCTCAACTCCTAAGACCTAGCTTAGTTGCTCAGTAAGGACTCCAAGCTTCCTGTCTTACAGAAGCTACAGTCCATCTCAGTGTCTGATGCAAATTCCACCTGCATCGGTTCCCCTTCTGAAGCCTCTGAGCCTAAGTCAGTATTTGTTGGTAAGTTGTAATAAGGCTTTTTAAATATCTTCTGCACAACCTCCCAATGCTCAGGGTTGAATACAGGGCGTCGGTCCTGCGCCCTCAGGTTCTGGGAACTGTCTTCCTTTTGCAAGTGTTTTGTCTTTGCTTTCTGTAAAGCTTGGTCACTAACAAGTCTCTTAGTTGGTGCATGTTTCTTGCACCTTATCTCATAAGCATTCTCACAAGGATAATATTCCTGTGCTCCCTGTACTCCCCATACATCAGCAGTTTGTACCCTGCTTTTAGTTAAATATGGGTTACCTTTTCTTCTCGGCTTGTCTGCTCCAGGTGAGGTTTGAGGCCTGCTTAGGGTTGCCAACTTTTTCACCGAGAAAAACCCGACACCTGTGGCTAGCCATGCTCCACCCATTCTCCGCCCCTAGTCCCACCCCTGCCCCGCCCCCAGCCCCACCCACAAAAATTACCGAGGATACGTGTAGGCTAACTTCTTTGGTCAGATAATAATTAAACTGGGAACCCCAAAATCCAAACATGAAATGTACAACACTGGAGAAATAAAACTATAAAGTAATTTCCTCTTGCACTAAACAAAAACGCAAAGATGTTAGCAATACACACTTCCCAGACCAGACATATTCCAGTTAATAAATTCAAAATAAAAAGTATTTTTCTACCTTCTGTTTGGGCGTTTTATTTTTCAGTTGCAATTGCTCCAGTCACTTTCTTCTGGTTTCTTCGTGTCTTCTGCGAGCTATCCATTTGTCCTTTCTTCTCTTTCAGATGTTTTCCATTCTCTCTCTATTTCTGCTTTAACATACTGATTGTTTCCCTTTTGCTCTTTCCCCCAATTCTTTCCTTATTCCTTTATCATCCGTTTAAATTTCACCCTTCCATTCTCAAGCCCCTCTTACTCTCCCAATACCCAGCCCATCATAGACTTTTCTTCCACACAAAATATTTTTTCCCTCTCCATTCTCATTCCCCATCCATTCTAGTCCTCCCCCCAAATCAATTTCCTTATAGTTCTAGACCCACCCAGCATCCACTCCCTTCTAGTCCCATTCTCCCATGCCCCACATCAGCCCATTTCCAGTCCTATTCCAGCTCTTCATCAGCCCATTTCCAGTGCTAGCCCTCACATCACAGGCCATTTCCAGTCCTAGCTCCCCCCCCAATCACAGCCCATTTCCAGTCCAAGTCCCCCATCACAGCCTATTTCCAGTCCTAGGCCCCCCCACCATCACATCCCATTTGCAGTCCGAGTCCCCCCGCACCATCACAGCCCATTTGCAGTCCGAGTCCCCCCGCACCATCAAAGCCCATTTACAGTCCTAGCCCCCCTAATCACAGCCTATTTCCAGTCCAAGATCCCCCTTCCTCCACCATAGCCCATTTCCAGTCCAAGTTCCCCCCCCCTCCCCATAGCCCTTTTCCAGTCCAGGTCCCCTCCACCCCCATCACAACCCATTTCCAGTCCATGTCCCCCCCGCATAACCCTTTTACAGTCCAGGTCCCCCCCCCCATCACAGCCTATTTCCAGTCCATGTTTCCCCCCCCCCATAGCCCTTTTATGGTCCAGGTCCCCTCCACCCCCATCACAACCCATTTCCAGTCCATGTCCCCCCCCCATAACCCTTTTACAGTCCAGGTCCCCCCCCCATCACAGCCTATTTCCAGTCCAAGTCCCCCCCCTTAGCCCTTTTACAGTCCAAGTCCCCCCCCCCCTTAGCCCTTTTCCAGTCCAAGTCCCCCCCTTTAGCCCTTTTCCAGTCCAAGTCCCCCCCCTTAGCCCTTTTCCAGTCCAAGTCCCCACTTTAGCCCTTTTCCAGTCCAAGTCCCCCCCCCTTAGCCCTTTTCCAGTCCAAGTCCCCCCCCACATTAGCCCTTTTCCAGTCCAAGTCCCCCCCCCCTTAGCCCTTTTCCAGTCCAGGTCCCCCCCATCACAGCCCATGCAGTCCTTAACCCCCCCCCCCGACCAGCATCGCGGCTGTCTGAGGCTTCAGAGGGAGCCGGGGAAGCCCGCGCGAGGCCCCGGCTCCTTCTGAACAGCCACCAGCGTGAAGAGCCTTTTCCTTCACGCTGGCGTCTGTTCCTGTGAAGCCGCGAATGCTGGGAAAGGTTAAAGGGCAACCTTTAACCTTTCCCAGGATTCGCGGCTTCACAGGAACAGCCACCAGCGTGAAGGTAAAGGCTCTTCACGCTGGTGGCTGTTCAGAGGGAGCCGGGACCTCGCGCGGGCTTCCCCGGCTCCCTCTGAAGCGGAGAGGAAAAGCCGTTTTTTTTGCTCAGGCCGCTCCCGATCTTGCGGCCAGAGCAAAAAAACCGGCTTTTAAAGGGCCGGTTTTGCCTCTGCGCCGGCAGCCGGCCTGGCCGTGGAAAAACCGGCCAGGCCGGCTGAAAACCGGCCAGTTGGCAACCCTAGGCCTGCTCCAGTTGGGATCCTGCCTGGCCTGAGCAATAGGCCTTGAGCTCTCCAAGCGTCTTGCTGTTGGCTTTAGACCACAGTCACAGCCACGCCTTTGCCTCTCTGTACAACAAACACTCACTCTGGCTGGAGTTGTCCCACCTTCTCCACGGGGACTCCTTTCTTCAAGCCAGTGCGGCTGCTGCTGCCTCCTGCGGAACCGTGGTTCAGGGATTACTGCTCCTTCTGGATATCTAGCCCATTCATTCGGATGTCCTGCCCAGCCTGCTGGTTCTGCGGGTTCTCTTGGCAGTCCTCCTTTCCCAGGCCGTCCTGCCTGTGCCTTTCTCCAGGGCTGTCCTGTCTCCTCAGGATATCCTCCTTTCCAGGGTTGTCCTGCCAGTTCCCTTCCTGGCCACTCTGCTCCTGATTCTGCTGCTCCTGACTCTGCCGGTTCCACTCCTGGTTCTAATTCTACCTTCTAACCTTCCAAATTCCCTTTAAGAGGCACTCCTCTCTTTCTTGATTGGAAGCTGGCTGGCATTACCTCATGACCTAGGAGGTGTGGTTCCTCTGTTCCTCGGAGGTCCCTCCTGCTCCCCCTATGTGGTTCCTCGCGATATTGCAGGTTGTGCTTGACTTTTCCTGCATTTAAAACATTTTCTTCCCCTCTCAGAGGGTTTGCAGCATCACAAGTGTTGGATTGCAAATACGCTTTGGACTTTGCACACTGTGTACTGGTCCCCACGTGTGAATCAGGGACTGCCATTGTCACTGTATGTTGCACATTCCTCCACAGTTGTTTCTTTTGACCATGTGTGTGACATGGAACACAGGATATGCTCATCTGTTTGTTTCAACACAAGCATACAGCCATACGTGTGGCATAGGGGTAGCGATGGAGAGGTCCTGTTGTCTATGTCCACCTAATCTCCACTGGACATGATACAGGTTTTGCCACAACACCGCTTTAATGCACACCAGCATCCTGGATTGATGTTTTCAATCAACAAAGGTCTTTGCGTGCATGTGTGGCATCACTGAATCATGTTGAAATATCAATGGTGCATGTGCATATGACTGACTATGTTGTGAAAACACAGCACGTGGCAATATGGCTTCTGTGTGGTTTACTGTAACATGTTTGCCCTTAATTTCCCTCTCTATATACTGTTTCTTGTGTTTGTTTACTGTACAGACATGCCGCTCTGCATTGATTTACAAACCTTGCATTACATGTCTGCACAGTCCTATTTATCCCCTGAGGTGACGACACTCACATTGCCACGTTATATTTGGAGTGTTGCAGTATGAGTGTCTGTTGTTTTCCTTCAATTGTGCATTCCATGTACGGTGATATATGTGTACAGACACTGTCTACACACCAACCGGTGCAGGGGGACCTCCTGCATGGTGTTATCTCTGCATGTTTCTGCAGGTAGTTTTCATTTGAATTCTGTCTGTGTTGATGTGCCTCTGCTACCTGTTAGCATATCCTCATTGTGCATTTGATGATTGTTTAGGGTTATATTGTTGCATCTTGGATTTCTATATCAGGCATTATGTGATAGTTGTAACATTATTTTCAATCTGTGGTTCTAAAGTTACAACGTTTCAACAACATATGCTGTTTTCATTTGTGTGCCTCCTGTGTTGCCAGATAGATATATTTTAGGGAACAGATCAGGATTGATGTGTGTTGGTCCCTCATCATGCACCGCCTACTGTCTACATGCACTCATATGTGAGTAACACATTTGAGGCCTGCGGCAGCATGTGGGGGGTGGGGGCCTAATGCATACTGCTGCACATTATGTCTCCTGCCCTTCATTTGTAGACGGGCCAGTGACCTTTCTGTCTTTCACCTTGGATCCACTCACCTTGATATTATGATGGCGGGATCTACACTATCTGTGAAGATGAACCCAAATAAACATATGTGTTTCATATACATTTGTCTCTGCTGCTGCTTGATCATGGTGACAAACATGCAATACAATGTGTGCCTTTGAGACAGTCCTGACTCCTTGTGACCCAGAGACTCTAGGGTTTTCTTGTCAGTGTCACTGGAAGTAGATTGTCAGGTCTTTCTTCCAAGGTAATGGAGGGTTACGTGACTTGCCCAAGGCCACATGGAGTGCTAGTGTGAATTGAGCCCTAGTTGCTTGGTGTCCAAGCCAGTTTTCTAACCACTAGGCTACTCCTCCACTCTTTGGTCACATTGACACTTGTATCTACTGATTTGCTGGTCATGTACATGGCCCACTTGTGCTCACATCCTTGTACGGTGGCAGCTGTGTATCTGCCAGCCATTTGCCACATCACTGGGTATTACAGGTTCCCATACACACCCTCCCTTTGGGGTAGTATTTTTGCGTTGTGCTCAGTGTGCTGTTTGGGGTAGTGGTTAGAGGCATGTGTTATAAGTCCCTAGTTTGCAGCTTTGATCCCCACATGTGGTTTATCTTTTTCTTTTCTGTTGTGCTAACTGGACCATTAGGTACCAGCAGGTTCATCACCTCAACACTGTCCCCCGCAGCCCCCTCTGGTGGCGGCGTAGTGTTTTCACTGGAGGCTGGGGAGCGCATAAGATTTGGGGTATCAGGGTTGGCCAGTTGCGAGGGTCATAAGGTAGCGGTCCTTCGTGCCAACCTCGTTGCCAACTTCCCAATAAAGTGACTTCACAGCCAAGTGTAGGGAAAAAGGAAAAAGGCTTTTATTTCTCCTTTGCGCAATATGGTTCAAAATATACGGTTCAGAAAGTAACAGGGCTGTAACAATCCTTACATCAGGTTCCACATATATAAAACGGTCAAAGTAACAACTGTTAATCTCCACAGTAACTCAAAACATAAGGTATCCTGTATTCACTTCATACATTCTTTAACTCCAAACAGATTATAGTTTTCCTACTGTATAATAAACGCATTCCATGGGTTCTTCCGCCTCCTCACCCCCAGATTCCACTGGCAGCCATTCCATGTCCGAGAGCTCTGAATCGGAAGCTCCAATGGGGCTGAGTTCTGGCTTTTTGAAAGCGTGCCAAACCGTGTTCCAATGCTTGTTTGTCAGCTTGGGGCATCGGTTCTTGGCTATAGGATAGAACCCTGGCTGTTCATCTGCTATGGTTTTAAAAGCTCTCTTGTCCCAACCTTTAGCATTAACAGTTTTCTTCCTGGGGAAATCATCTGTTATTTTCTGCTTAAAAGCGTCATTATTATACTGATAAAATCCTCTCTTCTGCTTTTCTCCTATGCTGGGTTTAGGCACACAATCACAGGCAATAACTGTTTTACCTTTGAGCTTTCTGTAGTCTCTTCCAGGAAAGGCTTGAGGCCTAGCCTGATTATCTTCTAATTCTTGCTGGCTCAAGTAATCCCCCCGGGTCTCTCTTTCTCTAGAGTGTGGATAAACTTCTTTGGGGCAGGGCTGCAGCTGATGCCCTCGGCCTTTGCTTCCACTCCCGTGGCAGTTAGCTAGTGGCCGCGCCCTCTCAGCTTTTCCCTGTTCACCAGGCCTCTGAGTTTTCCACCCTTCTCTCTGGTTACTTTTATAGAAATCTTTAAGAGTACCTTTCTCTTCTTGAGTATCCTTTTCAGCTGGATATCTTTCTCTCAGATCGTGGCTTAGCCCCTCTCCCTGGATAGGGCTTTCTCTCCAGCTGGATGGAAGAGCACCTTCTTCCTTGACTGCTCTCTGCAGTGCTGCTCCTTGGAGTTGTCTCTGGCCTGCTCTCCGGCCTACTCCTCGGCCTACTACTTGGTCTGCTCTCCAAGTTGCTTCTTGGCCTTCTCCTTGGCCTGCTCTTCGGCCTGCTCTTTGGTCTCCCCTTTGAACTGCTCTGTCCCTGCTTAAATCGGGACTGACTGATTCTAAGTCCTGCCCATAGAGGCGTGGTTCCTCTGCATCCAAGCTGGCTCTCCTGCTCCCTCTATGTGGGCCTTCAGGATATTGCAACTGAAACTTGTTTTTTTCTAAATTTAAAACTTTTTTTCTTTCTGCCAGAGGGTCCGCTGCATCACAACACACACCCTTCCCTCTCTTCACTGTACACCAAGGTGTGCCCTCTGTGCTGCCTAGCCATCAGATATTATCTGTTACATAGGTCTCTTTCTTTATGGTGTTTACATGGCAGTGCACTTGGGGGTTTTGTATTGCTGTGGTTCAGCTGGTGTGTGGTACACCTGTTTGCATGTTGAATTCTCTCCTGTCCTGTTCCAGATTTTGCACCAGCTCCACAGAGCATCCTCTGCTGCCCTTGGGGTTTAGTTTCTTTCCTTTTTTGCCTGCTGTATCCACTGCATAACATTTCATTGTGTGTGTGCATGTGTCTCTGGTCCCAATTACAGACTGTGATCTGATCTGTACACAGCAGATCTGCATGTGCATTTGGTCATGGTTACTGTTGGGGGTTTGCCTGTCCTGACAGCCAGCTGGCATCTTGTGTGATGCCCTGCACTATTTTTGTATGCAGCCTTTGCTAATAAGCTCACATTGGTGGTGTGGCCTACCGGTTTGTGCATTGCCATTTGTGGTAGTGGTCATAGGTGTGATTCCTCTCTGTTCTCTTTCATTTGTATGCTTGTCCTGCAGTCATATCTGGGCAGATCTGTGCTGTGAGCACATTGTACCCTCATCAGAGTTGTGAACCATCCTTCTGTCCATCTTCTGTCTGCCAGCTGTGTGCCATCCTATCCTGATGTGCATGCTGCTACCCCATGTCCTGCACTCCTACACATTCCTGCATTGCAGCTCTCCCTGGTTGCCTCTCCTGTGTGTGCTCTGCATAGCACTGCTACTCCACTGTCATCCTGATATTTCACCTATCCTGTCATTTCTGGCTCCTCTGCTGCACACATCTTCCCATCCTCTGTCACACACTGTCATTATTGCATGGTACATTACCATCACTCTGTGCATAGCTACAGCTGCCCCTGATATGTTTGTCCATTTTTCTAGCTGCCACATGGGCTGGAGCTGATTTGTGTGGTCCATCAGCTCTGATCTGCATCCTTCTTTTACTTATGCATTGTCTTTCCTTTCTGCTCTGTGCAGTATTTGGGTTACGTGTGTGTTTGGCACATACCTCTCTTGCCCTTCAAATTGGGGGACCTTACTGCTCTTGGAAAACGTTTTTGGGTTCACCTATACATCCTTGGGGCATCTTACGCCACACCTTCGATTCAGGCAGCTTATGGGGTGCCTACTATGGTGCTTTGGGAGTTGGCAACCTTTCAACATGGCCTCTGGGGAACATTATAACTCGCCTTTGCTGATGTGGTTGTTTAGGATGTGCCTTCTGGTGCACCTTAAAAGGTGCATTCATTTATAGCACTGGGGTGGGGTTCTTTTTAGATGGCAGCACAGATTGTTAGCAGAAAAAGCAATTATCTCAGCCAACCTTATTCATTAGGTACACTGGGGATTTGAACTCATAACCCCTGCACCATCAGTCAGTGTCTTGACCATTGTGCTACACTGCTGTTCCTCCTTGCATGTCAGCGCACCTACTTAAGATTTTCATGCGTTAAAATGCACAGTGCTGCAATCAAAAACAGTGCTATGACCTTGCTGTGCCTCATAATGCAATATTACACATAACAGGTAGTGCCTCAGCCAGCCTTATTCATTGGGCACAGTGGGGGATTGAACCCATGACCCCTGCACCATCAGTCAGTGTCTTAACCATTGTGCTACACTGCTGTTCCTTTTTGTATGTCAGCACACCTACTTAAGATTTCCATGCGTTAAAATGTACAGTGCTGCCATCAAAAACAGTGCTATGACCTTGCCGTGCCTCATAGGGCACCCTATATGGCGCCCTACAGGCTACCCTTTAAGCAACATTGTAGGGTGCCCTGGCGGACAATGCACTTTAAAATGTGCCCTCTGGGGTACCTTATGGGGTGCCTTATGCAGCACCTTATGTTACAGCGCTTTGAGAGTGCGTTTGCTAGCAGCAGTAATTAAAATAAAATTAAAATGCCTCATAATGCAATATTACACATAACAGGTAGTGCCTCAGCCAGCCTTATTCATTGGGCACAGTGGGGGATTGAACCTATGACCCCTACACCATCAGTCAGTGTCTTCACCATTGTACTTCAGCTCTGTTCCTCTGTTTACACATCAGCGCGCCTGCTTATGCTTCCTGCGCGCGTTTCTTGTGCGCTAATGTGCGCGGCGCACATTAGCACGCAGCGCACAAGAGCGCGCGATAATCGCGGTTTGCTATGTTAAGACTGAAACGCCCACTCCTTATATGGCATCCTGCACACTAGCGCCGAGCACACATTAGGACGATTTAGTAAACATTCCCCCAAGTCTCTTTAAGTTTCATAGCTTTAGCAAAATGATCTTCTTCCTCTAATAGTTTCTGATACTATTTACCTGAGTGTATCCTCGCAGTACTTCTCTTCATCTCATCTGGCTGCATTTTTGAAATTTTCGTTAAGTTTTCTGACTGCCACTCCTTTTCATCTGGCTTTAGCTTCTCTGCATTTCTTACCAATTTTCAGAGTTTCTTTGTTCATCCATTTTGGCTGGTTTCGCTTTTTCACTTTTTGCAGAGACTTTTCACTTTCTTCAAGCACAACTTTCTTGAAATCATTCCATAATTCTTCTGGTCCTCTGTCATCTGTAGAAGAATGCTAGGCTGCATATGGAGAGGCATGACCAACCAAAGAAGTATGGAGATAGGAATGCTTCTATACAGGTCTTTGGTGAGGCTTCACTTGGAGTACTGTGTTCGGTTTTGGAGATTACTCCTTGCAAAGGATATATTAAAAGAAATGGTTCAGAGGAAGGTGACCAAAATGATATGGGGCCTTTGCCAGAAGATGTAAGAGGAGAGACGAAGACCTAACTCTATATACCCTAGAGAAAAGGAGGGACAGAGGAGATATAATACAGACATTAAAATACTTCAAGGATATTAAAGAAAAAACAACACTTTTTCAAAGACGGGGAAGCTATAAAACAAGAGGACATGAAATGAAGCTGCAAGGAGATAAACTCAAAAGCAACATCAGGAAATACTTTTTGGGATTCAAAAAGACATGGGACAGATAAAAAGGAGCCATGTATAGCAAGAGGATGGAATCAGAACAAACTTAGCTAACTTTTAAACTTCAAAAAGAGAGACCTGCATGGATCAGTGGGTATAACCCTAAAAAAGGTACAGAGGGCGATAACCTGCATAGCGGGTGTATCCCTAAACAAATGCACAGAAGGGGGTAGCCTGCACTGAGAGGCAAGTACAACTCTGGCCACCTCACTTGGCAGACTGGATGGTCCATGCAGGTCTTTATCCACAATCATTTACTGTTACTGTCCAAAGAGGTGAATCAATTTCACAGACAGTTCTTAATTCTTGTGGTATATTTTCAAGATCATACTTTGCAATATTCATTAGTGTCTTTCTCTTTTTCAGCCTTAGCTTGGCTTTGCATACTAGTAGCTAGTGACCTGTACTACAGACAGCTGCTGGTTTTGTCTTTGTTGATGTTATTGAGCTTTCCCAAAGGTAGTCAATCTATTGGGCAAAATGCATATGTACAATCACCACTTGTGTTACTGGAAGAATGTGCTTGAGATGAATAGATTTCTTTTATTTAACAGGTTGTTTTATACTGCTTTATCATTTCAATCAAAGCAGTTTACATAGCAACTTAAACTTGGCAATGTACATTCAACAGGGACATTGATAACTTGAAATTTTGGAGGGTTACATGACTTGCCCAAGGTCACAAGGACTGCTAGTGGGAATCAAACCCTGGTATCTTGGCTCTAAAGCCAGTGCTCTAACCATTAGGCTACTCTTCCATTGCAGCAGTCCATAACTCTTTCTGCAACTTCTTTTCTTTTTCCAAGCCCATATTCTTTTCAACCACTGCCTTCTTCTTTGTTCTCAACTTTTCTATTCTTGTCGATCGTGACTATCAGTATATTTTGCTTGTATATTCTGTCAATTTCAACTTTTACTTGTTCAAAAAGCTGATCGACTTCATCTTCTACATTTCTTGTTGGTGCACATACCTGAATAATAGTTGTATTGATGGGCATTCCTCACAGACAAATAGAAATTAAGTGTTCACTGACTGCATCATATTTCATTGTGGTTCTTGCAAGCTTTTTCTTAATTATAAATGCAACACTGTTTCTTCTTTGTCTTTCATTTCTGACATCCATCCCCACTATTCATCTGTCTTTCCCATCCCCATCAAACCTCCCTGTATGAACAGGGAGTTTGTACGGGGAAGTTAGATGGAGGTGGGAAAGGGATGCTGTGGAGGCGGAGATGGGGCAGTCAGTGGGCAGTCTGCGGCCCTGGACATATAGGGCCGATTCTGGTCAGCCCTGTACATCCAGGCCCGGCAGAGTAGAAGGGGAACTTATTCCACCTCTGAGGTGGAATACGTTCCCCTAGACAGGGGGAGATGGCTGGCCCGGGGCGTGTCAAAGTTAGGAGGGGGTGCAGGGGTCAGGCTGCGGGGAAAGCACAAAGTCATTTGTGGCTGGGATCGGGGCTCCTGAATGGAGCTGTGGTGTCATGGCAACTGGACGCCATGGCATCATGGCTCCATTCAGGAGCCTTGACTGAGTTAACCGGGCAAGTGCCTGTATGTGCAGGCTGACCAGAATTGGGTCCAGGCCTGCACGTGCAGGCTTATATGGTATTCTGATCCTACAGGGGCTAGACGTGCCCCGTGGGATCAGAATCTCATCTATCTCTGTGCATCTTGTTCCGACTGGATGCACAGAGGCTGCGACATCCTCAATAGAATAGGCCCCCATGTGATCATCAGATTTATAGTGCCTAATGACAGTCCATTTCATTCTTGACCACCTCCAGCATCCCTTTTCATACTTCATACATTCCATATCCCAAAATGTACAATATTTTATGTGCAGCTTTGTTTCAACAGCCTCATAACTGCAGACTTTACTCTGAAGAGTCTTCAGCTCTTCCCCAGTAGACCATTGAGCGCCTTCCAACTTGGTGGTCTCAACTTCCAGCACTATATCACAATTTGTTTTGTTGTGAGTATCCACTGACTTTCTTTTGGGCAAAATATGGAAGTAAGTTCCCAGGCCTTTCTTCCATGCAGGTAATGTCAGTGTTGTTGCCATTGTCTCAAAAATGTGGTCCACTGCCTCCAACATCATCCCATTCTGCTGCTGTTCAGATGGATGGTTTGTCTTAGTCTGTTACCTCAGCTGAGACCTTTCAGAAAGCCTTTGACAAGGTCCCTCATCAGAGACGTTTGGCAAAACTAAAGAGTCATGGGATAGGAGGCAGTGTAATATTGTGGATCAGGAACTGGTTAAAAGATAGAAAGCAGAGGGTAGGGCTAAATGGCCAATTTTCCCAATGGAGAAAGGTGAATAGTGGTGTACCCCAGGGATCTGTGCTGGGTCCGCTGCCTTTTGACATATTCATAAATGACCTGGAAAGTGGAATAACGAGTGAGGTTATCAAATTTGCAGATGATACAAAACTATTTAAAGTTGTTAAAACCCAAGAGGATTGTGAAAAATTGCAAGAGGATCTTGATAAATTGGAAGACTGGGCATCAAAATGGCAGATGAAATTTAATGTGGACAAGTGCAAGGTTATGCACCTAGGGAAGAACAACCCAAACTATGGTTACACGATGCAAGGTTCCACATTAGGAACCACCACCCAGGAAAAAGATTTAGGCGTCATTGTGGATACCATGTTAAAACCCTCGGCCCAGGAGGCGGAGCCAACACGAGTTAAGATGGCCGCTTGATTCCTGAGCTCCTCACCCCCCGCGCATCGCAAATCCCCTGGCAGTAGCGAAATCGAGATTAGAGACCTCTCCAGTGTCCCGGGCGCTCAATGAGATGGCGGCCAGCAAGCCTACGCGGCTGGAATTCTCCACAACGGTGAGTGGCGGCGGCAAGAGAGCAAAAGCCGAGCCGCCCTCACCGCAAAAAATGGCGGCGGCAGGGGAAGAGGTGATTGGCCTAAAAGAGGTGTTAGCTGAGATCCGGGAGGTGAAAGGCATGGTAGCAGTCAACGGTGCAGCTTTAACTGGTGTGCAGGCCGATATAGCGGAATTGAAGGAGATGCGGGAGCAAATGAACTTTTTGACGGCGCAGCTAAAAAAGCTTGAGTGCACCGTGGAAGTCCACGAGGAGCGCTTCAAGGCCGTGGGGGCAAACACCAAAAGAATGGCGGCTCTTGAACGCAGCCTAGAGGACCTGAACAATCGCACACGACGAAACAATGTGCGCCTCGTCGGGGTCCCCGAGGGGGCCGAGGGAACGGATGTCATTGCTTTTCTGTGCACGTTGGTTCCCAAGCTACTCAAATTGGACTTTCACTATCCATTTGAGATTGAAAGAGCCCACCGGGTCCCAGCGCAACCGGGCCCTAATGTTCGGAGACCTCGGCCGATTATTATGTGCATTCTGAGGAACGGTCAAGTGGCGCAAATCCTTGCGGCAGCGAGAGCGCTCCGCTCGATCCAATTTGAGGGGCATAGCGTGGCTTTTTTTCCTGACTATCATAAGGCGACAGTAGAAAGGCGAAAACAGCTACTAGCCTTCAGACCGCGTCTGCAAGCTTTACAAGCCCGCTATGGCCTTTTCGCCCCAGCCCGGATGCGAGTGACCTTACACAACCAGACGAGGATGTTTGAGGACGCAGAATCCCTGGGGAAATTTTTGGAAGACAAGGAAGCTGAAATCATGCGCTGAGATTGGAACTCTATGTGAGAGATTTATCTTGCGAGAGTGTTGAAGAAGTCCAGCCCGGCCTTGCGCCCATGGAACTTTCATCTTCTAAGAACTGGGCATGCATATGTTGGACAGCGTATATATTGGAGAGTGTTCTGATACAATCTGCCATGCTATGTTGATTGCTATTCTTTGTTCTGTTCTTCTTTCCTTCCTATGCATCTAGTTGGTATAGGTGTGAAATAGCTGGGTTTAATGTGCTGTGGGGGGTTGGATGGTACAAGGGCCAAACAAGCTGTTTACATGCAGCGAGGCCATTGCAGTACTTGCTAGGAAAGATTATGGTCTGTCATGGTTCTCTGTCAAAGGGGTATTGTGTTGTAGGTGTATGTTTGCGGGGGGGTGGGGGGGATGAGAGTGGCTCTCTGACCAGGATGGTTCACCCATTTGCTACCCGTTTTGGGACGGGCATGGTGTCTCCTCTGGGGCATGGGGGGGGAGGGATCGGGCTCTGTGGGTATTCTTTTGGAACTGGGCGCAGCAGCAGAGTTGTGTTTGAGCTTGGCGGGCAGTTGAATAGGACCTGTCGCCCCATGGTGGGCGAGCGAAACATCTTGCCCTATGGCGCCTCTTAAAATACTGACGTTGAATGTGAAGGGCATTAACAATCCCATCAAGAGGAAGAAAATATTGCAATATTGCAAGAGAGAGCACGCAGATGTAGTGTTGTTACAGGAAACGCGATTGTCCGAGAGGGAAACTAAAAAGTTGGGTCTGGGCCATTATTTGCTTGTAGCGCACTCGGCGGCGCGTCAAGGAAGAAATGGAGTAGCAATTCTGGCCAGGAAAAATTTGCCCTTGGCCATTGAAAGGCAGCGAGCTGATGGAGAGGGTAGATGGGCGTCAGGGGTAGTCCAGGTTTATGGGAAAAAATTGGCTTTAATAGTGGTCTATGGCCCAAACACGGATGATGTCGGGTTTTTCAGGGGGTTAGCCTTTGAGATACAGGAGCTCTCGGGTCATGAAGTAATTGTTGGGGGCGATTTCAATTTGGTTCTTGACCCTTTGCTTGATTGTACCCCTTATCGCTCTCATAGATGCCTGAGGGCTGTAAAGGTCCTGCAGGAGTTTATCAGGGTCGCCGGGTTGGTAGATATATGGCGACTTCTGCATCCCAGGGACAGGGAATACTCTTTTTTCTCTTTGCCGCATGGCTCCCATTCTCGCTTGGATTTTTTCTTAATTTCTCAGTCCCTGGCAGTGTCGGTATTGCAATCCGAGATTGCCCCCATACACATCTCAGACCATGCGGCGGTCTGGTGTGCCTTTCAGTTAGAAGAGGTCTCCCCTCCGGCGCCGGCCTTTTTTTTTGATAGGACTCTTTTGGAAAATGATGATTTTTGTGCCTATATGCGTCGGAGTATTCAGGAATATTTTGAAGCTAATCTACCCAAAGATAC
Source organism: Ichthyophis bannanicus (assembly GCA_033557465.1). NCBI lineage: Eukaryota > Metazoa > Chordata > Amphibia > Gymnophiona > Ichthyophiidae > Ichthyophis > Ichthyophis bannanicus. The sequence continues at coordinate 361,063,687 of CM066039.1, forward strand.
TTCCGGATGGGCATGGTGGGAAGGGTTTAAGGCCTTTTCCAGAGCTAGAATTGCCAGTTTCCATATTGGTCTGCGTAGGGCCCAGAAAGCGCAGTTGGTTCTGCTGGAAGAGCAGATTAAGGCTGGGGAGCGCTTGTTAATTAATAGAACGGAGGCGGGTGTCCTGCTTCGGTTGCAGCGCCTTCGCTACCAGTATAATCAGATCTTAAGTAGGGAGGCTGAGCAAATCCTATCTTCGCAGAGGGCTAATTGTTATCTGGAGAATAACAAGGCGGGAAAGTTATTGGCTAATACTTTAAAGCCTCGTGCTCGGAGATCTAACATTTCAGTCTTAGTTAATGACAGGCAAGAGTCACTTACGGGAAATGAAGCCATAGCTGAAGAGTTCCGGAGATTCTATGAGAGGCTGTATACAGCTGAGTGTCAAGTCTCCGCTGAGGACTTTGAGACCCTGTTTGGGTGTACGGCTCATCCAAAGGTCACTTCCCATCAGGCGGATGGGTTAGACAGCGATGTAACAGTTAAAGAGATTTTAGAGGTGTTGAAAGGGGCGCGTAAGGGCAAGGCAGCAGGCCCTGATGGGCTCCCTACGGAGTTTTACCAGGAATTTGCGTTAGATCTTGCCCCTTTTATGCTTGATTTTTTTAATAGCATAGAGGCGCAATTGCCCTATACGGGATTATTCAGTGATGCAGTAATAGTGGTTCTGGAGAAGCCCGGGAGAGATAACACGCGAGTGGGTAACTACAGGCCTATCTCGTTGTTGAACGCCGATTACAAGGTGTTCTCAGCTATTTTAACTAAGCGGCTAGCCCAAGTAGTGCCTGAGTTAATTCATGTGGATCAATGTGGCTTCATTACCGGGCGTGCAACCTCGGATAACTCTAGATTACTGTTGAATTTGTTTTCCGTAGCAGCTTCGAGGGAGGAACCGATGTTAGGACTCTCACTCGATGCTGAAAAAGCCTTTGATAGGTTAGAGTGGACTTTTTTGGATTTTGCGCTAAAATGGTTTGGTATTGGGGAGCGATTCAGACGATTTATTCAAGTGTTATATTCTCACCCCTCTGCTCGAGTGTTGGCCAACGGGGTTCTCTCGGCTTCTTTGCTCTTGTCTCGGGGGTCTAGGCAGGGGTGTTCGCTTTCCCCTCTATTGTTTAATCTCGCCCTGGAACCATTGCTTTTGAAGATTAGGCAATCTCAGGAAATACGGGGATTGCAAATCAGGGACTTGGAGGTTAAACTTTCTGCCTTTGCCGATGACCTCCTGCTTTTCGTATGCCCTTCCTCGGTGGAAGAGTTGCTTAGCTTGATTGAGAGTTATTCGCGACTGTCCGGATATAAGGTTAATTGGTCCAAATCTTTGGCTTTCCCCTTAAATAAGCAGATGTGTAAAGCATTGATAGAGCCGTGTGCGTTTGCGTGGCAGGTTGACGCGGTCAAGTATTTAGGGGTCCGGTTTTGCTTTGGGCTTGAGGAAACTATACAGGTGAATACTAAAAATATAGAGGAGATGATCAAATCCTTTACGATGCAGTGGTCCCCCTTGCACCTCTCTTGGTGGGGCAGGCTGGAGTCTATCAAGATGGTGTTGGCTCCCAAAATTAATTATATATTGGAAATGCTTCCGTTACGGTTTCCGCAGCCATTTTACCATTCTGTTGATCGTTACCTGTCTAGGTTTCTGTGGCAAAATAGAACTCCCAGGATAGCCCTCCGGAAGCTTAAGGCAGCAAAGAATAAGGGAGGAGTGCAGTTTCCTGATTTTTGTAATTATCATCATGCTTTTCGGCTTCGGCAAGGTGCGCTCTGGCTGGCGCCTGAGAGTAAAGGCGCTAAGCCGATTTGGCTAGAGGTTGAGGAGCGGCTCGTCCTGCCTATTGGTCTAGATCGGTTGGTTGGTATGCAGCTCCCTGACTCTTTTCCAGCGGTCAGGGTAGTGAGAGATACCCAAGACTCAGTGCGGGTCCTCGAGCGGGTAGTGAAGGAGGTTGGCCTACTATCGGGCCAAATGCCCCTTTGGTTTAATCCACGTTTCAGGATTGCTCATAAGGCGCTTAATTGGAGAGATTGGCAAGCGAAAGGGATCTGGTCCTTGGGTCAATTGTTGAAAGGAGGTCGGTGGAAAAGCTTTGCAGATTTGCAGAGGGAGTTTAGGCTAGCAGGCAGTCAGAGTTTTCGGTGGCTGCAACTGCGGCATTGCTTGTCGCATGCTGGAGTTGTACCGGATGTGGTTGTAGAAGAGTGGCAGCTCCCGGTTCTATTAGAACAGCATGCAGGGCTACGGGGAGCTTCCTCTAAACTATATGCAATATTGAGGGAATGTGACTCTGGAGACCTTCAGAAGCTGGAGAGAGCGTGGGAGCAAGGCTTGGGGGCTCCTGTATCACAAGGGGGGTGGGCAGCGATATGGGGTCCGGTGGGTAGGGTCACGCAGGGAGCTTCGATGCTTCAGTCGCTCTACTTCTTGGCGCATAGAGCCTTTATTACTCCGGTGCGGCTTAGCAAGTGGGACGCGAGCAGAGCGGGTAAGTGCTGGTCTTGTAATATTGCACAAGGGACTTTTCAACACATGCTTTTTGCATGTCCTCATGTTCAGCTGTTTTGGCAGTCAGTATGGGGCAAGATGTTGGTAGTGTTGGGCATACAGGGGCGGCTGACCTGGCAGACTGTCTTCTTGCGATCTCAAGACCAGGCTTTGCATGTCCCTCGGGATAAGTCCTTTCTGTTTGACTTTATGATGGCTGTTGCCATCAAGTTGATTTTGATTTATTGGAAGGACTCATCCCAATTGGGAGAGCTGCAATGGTGGAATATGGTGTGTTTATATGCAGGTTATGAGAAAGGGCGGGAGGCACGTGATACGCGGAGGGGTAAGGCACGGGTGGGTCTGCCCCGAACATTGGGAGGTGGGTGTCACAAAGGGCGGATTAACAAATGTAAATGCCTAGATGAGTTTGCCGCGTTGGCAAGATGTGGCTAAAAGAGATGTAGTCCCTACTCAGTTGAGCAACTTTGCTGCTGTAGAAGTTTAGGACTGATCCGTTCCTTCTTCTTCCTACCCATGGGGAGACGGGGGGGGTTGGGTGGGAGAGGGGTGGGAAGGGGGGGGTGGGGGGAGTGGAGGGGGGGGGAAGTGTGGGGGGGGTTTGAGAAGGTAGGGGGTTTTTGGTTGGAGTGTGTAGTGTGGAATTGTTCTTTTATTTTAGTGTACTGTTGTACTATGGTTGGTGTTGAAAATTTAAAATAAACATTTAAAAAAAAAAAAAAAAAAAAAAACCCTCGGCCCAGTGTGCAGCGGCGGCCAAGAGAGCAAATAGAATGCTAGGTATGATAAGGAAAGGAATGGAAAATAAAACAAAAGATATTATAATGCCTCTATATCGTTCCATGGTGAGACCGCACCTTGAATACTGTGTGCAATTCTGGTCGCCGTATCTTAAAAAGGATATAGCGATTTTAGAAAAGGTTCAGAGAAGAGCCACCAAAATGGTAAAGGGGATGGAAGGATACTCCTATGAAGAAAGGCTAAAAAGGTTAGGGCTCTTTAACCTGGAAAAGAGACGGCTGAGGGGAGATATGGAGTGGAGGAGTAGCCTAGTGGTTGGGGAAAGGTACTTCAGGCCAGAAGGTCGGTAGTTCAAATCCCACTAGAGGACAGCAACCTTGGGCCGGAAGGACAGGTTTCTAGTCCCACAGGTGCTCCTTGTGGTCTTGGGCAAGCCACTTAATCCTCCATAGCCCATGTTCCCTGTAAAATAGTTATCTCCAAGTTATAATGCCCTGTTCAATGTAATTTCAGTTTGTTCAATGTAAACCACACTGATGCAGAATAGTGCAGTATATAAGAGAATGTAAATAAATAAATGATAGAAGTCTATAAATTAATGAACGGAGTGGAACAGGTAAATGTAGATCGATTGTTTACATTATCAGAATATAGAAAGACTAGGGGACATGCAATGAAGCTACAGGGTAAACTATTTAAGACTAATAAAAGAAAATATTTTTCACTCAACGTGTAATCAAACTCTGGAATTTGTTACCGGAGGATGTAGTAAAGGCTGTTAGTGTAGCTGGGTTTAAAAAAGGTTTGGACAAGTTCCTGGAGGAAAGGTCCATAAACCATTATTAAGAAATGACCGAAGATATCAATGCTTGACCCAGTACAAGCATTGTGGAACTTGTGTCTCTTGGGGAAACTGCTAGGTACATATGACCTAGATTGGCCACTGTTGGAAACAGAATACTGGGCTTGATGGACCTTGGTCTGACCCAGTATGGCATATCTTATGTTCTTATGACCTGCCCATCTTGGGAGAACCTATCAGTAACTCAGTTACCAATAAAATATCTCTCAGCACTGATACATGCAAGCCCTCATAGCATGAGAAGTTGCAAACCAAGTGAGGACCTGGTGTGGTTACATGCAGTATTTGCAGTTTAATCTAGCTGCTTAGCTCCACTAAGATATTCTCTGCATTGATCTTTGACTGCTATTTTATCTCCTGTATAACAAAGGCACTGTGCTCAGGATGCGTTGCTGTAGCCTTTGCATTGCCTTATATCTTCTTATCAAGCACTGGATCAGCCTCTTGCCTGCTTTCTGATTGTACATCTTATCTATCGCTAAGACTAGTGGTTCCCCAACCTATTCTGAGGATCCCTCAGCCGCTTTAATTTTTAGGATAAAATGAATATGCATATATTAGTCTTCCATGTATGCAAATTTATTTTATGCAAATACATTTTGGATATCCTAAGGATGGGTTGGGGAACCCCTGACTAAGACTTCTTTCAGTGCTTATACATTGGAGCATTGCCTAGTTCCTATTTTGTGACTTCAGCCCCTCTTACCAAATACACATTTGTTGTATTTTCTACTAGCTTGTATGGCATTAGATGCAGGAGGGCTGTTATCTTCTAACTAAACCCCAAATCATCCCCTCACCTCCTGCCCTGAATTTAGCTCACTCTTCTCACAGTGAGCAGCAGCCCCGGTCCATTGTTCTGTAAATGTGACATCTTCTTCCAGACTGGGTTTCATCCCTTTTCGCACAGATGATAACTATGAAAGCACTTCATGGAGAATATTCTTATAAGATATTCTTATAATTGTTGCAAGGATAACGTATTTCCTTATGCTTCCTGTACCGTTATAATACCATATGAGATGGGGCACAGTTTGTGTAGAATTCTCTCAAAGCTAATTGTAATTCCTCCCCCTTCACCCCCAGGTGATCTGTCAAAAAACAGACACAGGACTGAATTTAAAGAGGATTATTAAATTTGCACACTCTCCTTTAAGCCTCTGCTAAAAATATTTCTGGTCTCTAGGGTGATAATTACAGATATTGGTGTTTCACATCCACTCTTGAAATAATCCGCCTCTGGAAAGAGAAGGTAAATATTGAAATCCATAATGGACAATACATGTCCGTGTATTTAAAAAAAAACCAACATATAAAACGTTTTAATCTGTTGAATTTGTTTCTCGTTAGTATTTCATAAAGTTTAACACTTTGATTCCCCTCTCTGCAGCTTCCTAGTAACGTAGTAGATAACATCAAATAAAGATGAACTGACCCATCCGTGGTGCTCTCCTCCAATCCACACTGCCAAGGAAATATCCCAGCTGTCACCCATAGACGTTTGATGAATTCGAAGGATAACACTTTCTTATGTGCCTTCTCTGTGGTACTCTCACATGATCATATTTCTTCTTACACATAATCCAATACCTTGTTTCCAATTTCTTGCTACCAAACTTTGAAATGATCTCTACAGGTAACAGAATCAGTAAAGCTAACACCTGACCATCTGCTCACCTTAGTCCCTGCTAGATGATACTTGGCCGTTCTTTACATTTTGCTTCTTTATTTGGCTCAGTCCTATCCAGTGCAAGCCAAGTTAAAGTTATAATCAGGTATTTTTATGACCCCCAAAGGGCTTAAAATCTAAGAGGAGCATATTCAAAGGGATTTATGTCGTCCGCAGACCTGCAAACTGAATAAATCCTGCTCACATAGTTAGTGCCACTGGATATCTTCTCCTAACCTGGTTAAATGCTGCATTGCTAACTGTTTAGTCACCAGTCTTTATATATCCAGCCTATCTGCAACATCATAAAACAGCACAATATGCAATATTGACTATATGCTGATGACATAATTGAAACTGATAACCCAGATATCAAAAAATTAACTAATTGCCTTGAAGACATAATCACATGGCTTTCAGCAAACATAATCTTAACATAAATTACAAGAAAACAGATGCTCTCTTCATAACAAGAAACCAAGCATTTACACCACTGAGATCAATTTAGCTGTCAAGCTGCAGTCTAGAAGTAAAATGAGAAGTAAGATATCTAGGAGAAATTCTGAACCAGTCCTTAAACCTACAACCACACATAAGTACGATCGCACACAATGCATACCATAAAATGAAGATATTACGGAGGTTGAAACCACTGCTCAACCAGGATAACTTCCTCACAGTAGTCCAAGCGGTAATTATGTCACTGTTGGACTACTGCAACTCAATATATCAGGGTGCACCTAAACAAACAAGTAACATTCTTCAGAAGGCGCAGAACACGGCAGCACGCATTATCACTGGTACACCAAAATATGAGCATATCAGACCAATACTGAACCAAGTGCATTGGCTTCCTACACATTACCGCATCAGGTTTAAGACTACCCTCATCATATTCAAAATACTAACAAACAACTCAGACAACATTCTAAGGAGCTGATTGCTACAGTACAATAGAGCTAAGAGGACTAATAGCAAGAACACGATTCTTACACCCAGCATCTACTCAGGTTTGGTCCTGGGACTGGCACTGTTCAATGTGGAGTGGAGGAGTGGCCTAGTGGTTGGGGCAAGGTACCTCAGGCCAGAAGGTGAGGGGGTTCAAATCCTACTAGAGGACAGCAACCTTGGGCCGGAAGGACTGGGGTTTCTAGTCCCATAAGTGCTCCTTGTGGTCTTGGGAAAGCCACTTAACCCTCTATTGCCCATGTTCCCTGTAAATTAATTATCTCCAAGTTATAATGCCCTGTTCAATGTAATTTCAGTTTGTTCAATGTAAACCACACTGATGCAGAATAGCACAGTATATAGGAGAAAATAAATAAATGTATTTGTGAGTGATATTACTGAAGGACTGAATGGAAAACTCTGTCTTTTTGCAGATGACATGAACATTTGCAACAGAGTGGACTCCCCTGAGGGAATGGATAACATGAGGAAAGATCTACAAAAGCTGGAAGGATGGTCTAATGCTTGGCAGTTAAGATTTAATGCAAAGAAGTACAGTGTCATTCACTTGGGAAGCAAAAATCCAAGGGAAATATACGTGATAGGGGGCGAGAGGTTGGTGTGTACAGACCAGGAGAAGGACCTTGATGTGATTATATCTGAGGATCTCAAGGTGGCAAAACAGTACGACAAGGCAGTGGCAAAAGCCAGAAGGATGTTGGACTGCATACAGAGAGGAATTACCATCAGAAAGGAAGAGATACTAATGCCACTCTATAAGTCACTGGTAAGTCCTCACTTGGAATACTGTGTTCAGTTTTGGAGACCGTATCTCGCAAAGGATGTAAAAAGACTGGAAACAGTTCAGAGGAAGGCGACCAAAATGATTTGCAGCCTGCGTCAGAAACCTTATGAGAAGAGACTTGAAGACCAAAACATGTAGACTCTGGAGGAGAGGAGGGATAGGGGAGATATGATTCAGACCTTTAAATACTTATTATTACTGAGCAAACAAACCTCTTCCAAAGATGGGGAAGCTGTAAAACTAGAAGGCATAACATGAAGCTGCAAGGGGGTAAATTGAAAGGCAATGTCAGGAAGTACTTTCTCACTGAAAGGGTGGTGGATGCTTGGAATGCCCTCCCGATGGAAGTGGTGGGGGCAAACACAGTGACAGAGTTCAAAAGAGCATGGGACAGACACAGTGGGTCCCTTTACAGCAACAGGATAAAATCTAAATAAACTTAACTATCTAATTTCTCAACAAACAGGGGTGCCCTACACGGAGAGGTGGGTTCACCTCTAAACAAAGACACGGGGATGGGTGACCTGCATGGAGCGGCAGGTGCACCTACTCTTGCCACCTTGCTGGGCAGACTAGATGGACCATAGTCATTTACTATGTTACTATGTTACTCAAAGTCCAAGCAAACCACATCAAATAGAGCATTTTCTTTAACTGCTCCTGCACTTTGGAACACATTGCCTGACGATATAAGAGCTACAAAGGACATCGAGGACTTCAGAAAAAAGTTAAAAACACACTTATATAAAGAATATTTCGGAAATATCACATAGAGCCAGAATACCAGGACATACAATGACACGGAATATGGACACCAATATATGAGCACTATGGAAGTCCCTCCCAATGAGCCTGAGGGCATTAAATGACATCATAGACTTCCGCAAGGCCCTTAAAACCCTGCTCCTTACAGAAACCTATCAGCAGACAAACAACAGTCCCCACCCGACCTATAAGCAGTCAAACAACAGTCCCCACCTGAACGATAATACAAATACATCCGCCAACTCAATACCCAATCATCCCTACTAGACATAAGTGTTCATTGTATAATGTTGTTAAGTACCCTCATACTAAATGTAACCCTCCAATCGTGCTGTCTAAATGTTGTTAAATACCCTCATGTTAAATGTTGTAAAATACCCCCATGTTAAATGTAACCCTTCAATTGTGACGTGACCACTTTGATTGTAGGATAAGGTGGTATACAAATCTGTCTAAATAAATAAATGAGCACTCCATATTGTACATGCAAACTGTATATAGGTTATGGTCCAGGTTAAGAGTACCCAAATGTAATGCTATCTTCTTGAATTAATGATAGTTTGTTTTGCTAGAATGTTAAAATCCCCAAGAGTTATAATGTTTGCTGTAAAAACTGAGTTGTAATATAAACCACCTTGATTTAAGGATGAAGCAGTCTATAGATTCTGTTAAATAGATGAATAAATGAATACATAGTGAGGGGTTTTCCAGGAGGTGACACTACAAGATAGTTGGTCAGCAGTGATATTTTAGCGGTTAGCTAAAATGCCCAATGTTCTGGCACTAAATATCCATTTTTTTGATGGACTGACAGCCAGCGCTGGTTGCTGCTGCTGAATTTGATCCCTTACGCTCACAGCTGAGATAGTGGAGGGTTAAGTGATGCCCAAGGGGCACAAGGGGTGTTAGGGGAATTTGAACCCTGACTGCTCTGATTATAGCCTGTTACTCTAACCACTAGGCTCCTATTTATGCCTATAAGACCTACAGTACTTGCATCTAAAGGGTCAGTTCATGGAATGTGTGAGCCTGTTGGTTTCTAGCCCCCATGGTATGTGGAGTCCCTAGGTGATTTTTTATTTTTAATAGAAACATAGTGGATGATGGCAGATGAAGACCAATATGGTCTGCTCAGTAGAGTTGCTATGGCAGAACCTGTAGTGCAATGCAAGTTTCTGTCCCTATGCCTTTGATAATCAACAATCCCCAAACATATTGCACGTCATTAAGTCTGAAACGTGCCACGAGACCAGCAAGGCTGCTGTTTTTTCTGCAACCATCAGGGGTTAGGTGTATATGAGAACGCAGAGTTACAGAAAGTGTCTGCTTTTGTATGACCTTCGAATACCGTATTATGGGGTGGAGTTTGGACAGAGTGCTGGTGGAGTCGCAATTTATGCACATTTTATAAAATATGTGCAGACGCAATTTCCTTATGTGTGAGAATTTATGCCTGCTCCCTAGCAGAGATGGAAACATCCAATGTTTCAATGTAGCTGTGATATCTACTGTTTACTCCTAGGGCCGGATATTGAGCCCACAGCTGTCAGTGTTTCTAAAGTGCCCAAACACCGTGGGCAAAAGTGAAACCAGGTCTTCAGTGCAAGAGCCTATCTGCCATCTGGTGCTGAATATCTGGTTTTGCCGTCACCAGTTTTTGCTATCCAGTCAACGGCGATATTCAACCACTCACCAGATAGCATAACCATATAACATTAGGACAGCTATTGGCCTGTCTTAATTTATCTGGCTACCTATCCAGTCAACATGCTAAAAATCACGGCTACCTATATAGGTGCTAGTCCACCCCAGTCCTACCAACAGACCGCTCCGGTGATATCAAGTTAGTGGTAAGGCAATCCGCAAAGATACTCAGCTGGTCAATGCCACTAACTACATGTCTCAGCAGTGTTTATGAGGTATTTCATAAAGATATATAGGCACCTTTGCACCTTTATACAGTAAATAGTCCCCTACCTGACCTCTCAGTCTATGCAAAGTGTTATAAAATTACCCTAAAGTATGTAATTGAAAAGCCCTGAGAAACCTCTTGGAAGAGACCTGGTGAAGATCTTCTCAGAGCTGGCGTGACCATTAGACAAATGAGGTGGATGCCTAGAGCACCAATGGTGCAGGGGCAGCCCGAAGCCAATGCTGCCGCCCCTCTCTAGGACCTGCAGCTGTAGCAATGGCTTCAAACTGCCCTGCAGCACTTACCTAAACCTCCAGTGTTGTGCGGCTGTTTGGCTTTCTCCTCCTCTGATGCCCAATGCCAACTTTTGGTTTGCTTCCACCCCATGCAAAACGAAATTGGCATCAGGCATTGGAGGGAGAGGAAAACAAACAGCTTCATAGCACTGAAGGTTTAGGTAAGTGCTGCAGGACTGTTTGAAGCCATCGCTACAGCTACAGGTCCTAGAGAGGGGCAGCAGTTGTGGCAATAGGGGCTGGGAAGGGGTTGGAAGTGGGAGCAGGGGGGCACAAGGGATGAGATTTGCCTAGGGTGCCTCATATCCTTGAAGAGACCCTGGATTGCCAATAGTGATGGAAGCAATAAACATTTTTACAAGCTCTCTTCTGGTAGTATAAGACAACCTCCCTACAAGATGCTTCTCTGCTTTTGATGTCTGCGTCTAACTGAAGTTACTTGTCATTCTGCTAGGAGAGATACTGAAGATTTCCAAAGACAACTGAAAAATGAAACTCTCAGTGCAACTAAGGAAGGATGGAGAGGGAAGGTTGAAACCTCAGCAAACAGTGCAGATGGATCGGCATTCATTAAAAGAGTAGTGGAACCAAGGCAAGATTTGCTTGAACTTCTGCTTGGTGAATGATGTGTCTAAAAAACTGTGCTCCCTTTCCCTCTTCTTTATCTTATAAGCCCCCTCAGACCTAATATGTGAAAATAAACCGATCTCTAGACTCTGAAAACGATGGATGGTTTAATGCCTTTTTATTTATCTCTTCTGTCAAGAAAAATCTGTGTTTCATATTTGATTTCTCTCTGGAGAGATCTTCCGTGGACACTTTTCTCCATTTTCTGTTGCACTCAGAATCATTTAAGGATAGAAAGTACAAAGTGATTCTGCTGGGGAAATTCACAACACGAGGCAACGATATATATAACCTGATAGTGGTGCAGCATTCTCAGCACTCCTGCTGGGGAACAACTCTGAATTTCGATATCAGGTTAGCATAATGTCGTCTTCTTTTACATAAGCAAACCCAGTCTTGGGCTCATTTGCATTTGTGGTCAGGCTGCAGTCAGTAGAGCGAGGCATAGACCACATTCACTGTCTAAGTCTGGGCTTGGCGACCCTGAGAAATAATCGTTCCATTGCCCATCTTCGAAAGAGAGAAAATGAAGAGGGGTGAATGAAAAGAAAGACAAGAGAGGGGTTCAAGGAAAAGAGAGAGAAAGAAAAAGATAGGGCGAGAGAATATGTTTAAGGGGCTGATATAGTAAACCATAGCAAAAAAAAAAAAGGTGCATCAAGAATTAGCAAACATTTTATTGCATGAGTGTTGGTCATTAGTTTGCCAATGTAGTAAAACTAATGGTATGTATAGCATTAAAAATTAATACAGTACATAGACCCCATGCAAAAAAAAATAATATTTAAATAAGCCAATTACCCACTCATCTGATTCGATTAAAAACAAGACTCTCCCATCTGCCCAGCAGAAAGAAACGCCTTACCTCCCACCAACCTAGTGTCCTGCGATGCTATGGTGCCACCTTCAGGGAACATGTTCTTTTTTTTTTATTGACGTACTTTGAAGAGAAGGCCAAGGGGTGGACCTGCCTCCTATACTGTATACACTGCTACCATGCTGTATTGGTGCACCAGCAGTGAACTACTGGCACCAGCCAGATGCTAAATTAATGAGGCAATTTTGTAGTATTTCCCACATGTATATGGCTCCATATGTACATAAATGACCCTCTTATCATACCAAGCAGCGTAAAAGCATGCGGATTTGCCTGAAAATGCATACTTTGTTGGTGGGTGCAATCTGGTTAGAGTGTGAGCAGAATTCACAAATACGTGCATACACTTACACGTGCTCACTAGCAGGTAGAAGTGATTGCGCCTACATTTAAGGCCACATACAGTATACTAGTATTTTGTAAAGACAAGTAGACATCTATGTACTGTTATAAAATTGCCCTCTGAATGTAGTTTCTGCTTAGAGGGCTTCTATACCATGCATGCTAAGGACTAATAAGGTCATCCATTTGTGATCTAACACACGCTGGCATGTTGACATTTAACACATTAGCACTGTGGCACTGCAACGTTTGTTTGCACCATTTCTGCTGTGGTGACTGAGAGCAGTGGTACTGATCGAGTGAGTTATTCCTTGAAAGCAGCAATCCAGTCTGCAATGCTTTCTGATTGGCACACTTCTGCTTGCAGCCACCGAGAGCAACGGTACTGACCGCAACACTCCTGTTTGTAATGCTTTCAACTGCTGCGGTAGCGATGCGCTTGTGATTATGTTTCAGATGAGACGGCGCTTCTTTTTTGGAGATTTGGGTTTCTAAGTTTTCTTGTTTGCTTTTTGGATTTTTTGCGGATGTTTTCTGCTATTACGTAACGTGGGCAGTTCATGATGTAGATTTGGCTGATATTCGTGACTATCTTTAGAGCTGCCTCAGCGATTGATTCATGTGTGTTTGTGTTTGGAATGTTTTGATATGGCGCTGTATGAGGTCCCAATACTGCATGGCGACGTGTCAGAATATGCTGAAGAGGAAGGGCAAACAGGGCAAGAAACCTCCCAAGCCCAATATGACCTTTGGTCCATTGAATGCAGCAGCTGGAGACTGGCGGTATCCCAGGCATGAGCACATAGGCTCTGGATAGCTCGGCATCTTCATCTGGGTGTGACCTCTCACCCGTGCTGCAGCTCTCTCCTGCCTTGTCTGCTGGCATTTTTTCGCCGCAAGCCTCTCGGGTGGTGGGACCTGCATTGGGTTGTCTTGCTATTCTGGTTGGAGGAAGTGCTTCTGGATTAGCCCCGGCATTGGTGCTAATGTCTTCCACTTCTAGTTCAGCTGCTGGAGGGGAGACAAAACGGGAGTCTGTGAGTGGACTGGGGTCAGCTTTGTCCTTTAATGCAATGGGAGGTTTTCCACAAGCCTCTGGAGTAACTTTCGGGTTTGATCCTTATTCATCTTTGGTTTTTGCTCTGGAACATCCAAAGACGTTTACTTTAGAGGCCATTTTGAGTGCCATTTCAGCGATGGGTGAAGTATTTGCCAGCAGACCAACAAGTAGGTAACTCAAGTTCAAGCTAACACAGTACTTTTACAAAATAATCAGAAGGAGTCGGTTGCTTTGAAAGAAACTGTTGTGAGTGTATGGCTTGAGGTGCAACAACATGAATCACATCATCATGCCTTGTTTAAGGAATTGTCAGTTATTAAATTTAAACTGGAATTTTTAGAAAATCAGGTTCAGGCTTTGAACTTGCGCTTAGTAAATTTTCCTCGGTCGCCCTTGATATCTGCAAGGATATGTTTAAACAATATTTATTGGATGTATTTGCTATTCCTTTTGCATTACAACCACCATTGTCTGATGTTTATTATGTTCCACATCGGAAGAAGGAACCTGCTGGTTCTCAGCGGACTTCTTTTGGCAAAGGCTCAGTATTTGGATATTCTAAACATAACAAACGTGTTAGAATCGAGTTGGTTACCCCTTCTATATCGTAGGTCACTCTAGCTCTGCTCTGTGATTAACAGTGATTCTGTAAGCTCTATTTTTAAAAACGTACATTTCCTTTAAAGGACTTAATGTTCACATCTATCTGGACCTAGCTCATGAGACACAAAAGAGGAGGAAAGAATTCCTCTTACTCAAACCAGCAGTGACCCGGTTGGGGGGTGGGGGGCTGTTCTTTTTTAAATTTCCTTGCAAGTGCATTGTTAGGTTGCAATCAGTAAAATATGTTTTCTTTGATCCCCACAACTGGCAGCCTTTGTCAATTCCCATCTCGAAAATATATCCCGGGATAATGTAGCAGTTTAGTAACACTGCTGATTAAGCTGTACTATTTAGGTTTTCCTGGCAATATTTATTTATTTTATTTATTTAGTGTCTCTTTTATACCGTGCTATTTAACCCTGAAATTACCACGATTTTTTGCACACACTGAATACCGTTGGGGTCATAAATGACCCCACGACAAATTTTAATTGTTAACCATGAAAATTTTAAACTAAACAGACAAAATATTATTCCGAATTAATTATGTATTATATGAAGGTGAAATGTTTTCAAATTTAATGCTTTATCATAAAATTACATTTATTTATTTATTTATTCACATTTATATACCGCATCTTCCAAGAGTTCAGTTGCGGTTTACAGTTAACAATAATTAACAAATCAAGTTTGTTTTACATGGAACATTGCAATAATACAGAACTTATTTACAAGGAACATCATATAAAGTATAGAACAAACAATGTGGTATAATACCGAACAGTGTGGAAACTATATACAAGTTATATATGAATATATATACATGGATTACATGGGGGAGGTCAGAAGATCATCATTGGAGAGTGCTATCTGTATAGGTTAAAGGTTTATTGCATAGAGCAACCGGATTGTCTATTTAACCTTTGTCTATTGTAGATATTGAGTTATTTATGTTATAATGTTTGGTGAACAGATAGGTTTTCAGTTTCTTGCGTAGTTCTGTGATCTCTGTTAGCTTTCGTAGCTCCTCTGGAAGGGAATTCCAGATAGTAGGGGCTATGTGCGAAAATGCTCTATTGTTTGTTGATTTGTGGGCTTTTGTGAAATCTTTCGGGATTTTTAATCTGCATAGTTGTCCTTTTCTGTGTGTAGGCTTAGCTGGTTCTTTGTGTATTAAGTTACATAACATGGGTGGGGCCAAAGCATATAAGGCTTTGAATGTTGTTATTATTGTTTTGTAGATTATTCTACTTTGAATTGGTAACCAATGAAGGGAGACTAGTATTGGTGATATGTGTTGAAGGGAATTGATTTTCAATGTGATTCTAGCTGCAGCATTTTGTGCGAATTGCAATCGTTTTATACTTTGTTTTGTTAAGCCTATTAGGATTAGATTGGCAAAGTCAAAGTGTGGGGTTATTGTAGCTTGTATTATGTTGATGAAGTCCTGTGTGAAAACTAGTGGACGAAGTTGTTTAAGGGTTTTAAGTTTGAAATAGATTTTCTTTATGGTATTGCTGATGTGAGTTTCCATCGTAAGGTGTGTATCTAGCATGACACCTAGATATCTTATTTCCTTTTTATTTTGATTTCTTGGTTTTGGAGTCTTATGTGTGATGGAGGGATATAGGTTCTGTTCTTGGTTACGATTAGAACTTCGGTTTTAGCGTGATTTATGTGGAGGTTTTGTGTTTTTAGCCAAGTTGTGACTTCATTATAGCAATCCGATAAGAGTTGAAGCGGTAGGTTGGGAATTGTGAATGGAATATAGAGCATAATATCATCTGCGTAGAGATGATATTTTACTCCAAAGCTTTTGAATATGTTGCAGACTGGTTTTATGTAAATATTGAAAAGTAGAGCTGACAGCGCTGAGCCTTGAGGTAATCCAATTTCTTGCTTGTAGGTGGTGGAGTTTTGATTTCCAATTCTTACATTTTGTGTTCTATCAGTTAGATAGGATGAGAACCATTTGTGTACTGTAGAGTTTAATCCTATTTGTTTTAAGTTATTGAGCATTATTGTGTGGTGTACGCTATCGAACGCAGCTGATATGTCGATGAACAGTAGGATAAATGCCTGTTTAGGATTGTCAATCTCTCTTAGGAGTGCATCTATTAAAACTGTGAGGAGTGTTTCCACTCCATGGCAGGGCCGAAAGCCATATTGTTGCTCATCAAGAGGATAGGATGAAGAAGAGTTGCAATGAAAGCAGTTTTTGCATGCACTTGATGAACACAGTAAAGTACTACAGTCATTTGCATGAGATACAGACAATTTCTGAATGTTCTTTGTAAACATTGCACTTGCAGGAGGTGCAAACTATGTTGCTTTTTTTGTCTTTTTCTCTGGAACAGCAGTGACACCTTGCCCTTTTCTTTGGGATCCCGACATTGCAAACAGCATCAGTGGCTTCTTCAATGCTGGAAGAAGTCTCACTGCAATTACTCTGAAGCAGCTGCTTTCCTAATTTCAAGAGGAATAGACGACGTCTGTGCTTTGACTTGGACTGCCATTCTGGATTTAGTGACATCCAAACAATGAAGGCGTTCAAAGCACTGATGTCCAACATGTTGTAGAAGATTGTCACTGGCCAGCGTCTTGTCATTCATTTTGTGGTATACGTGCGCAACATTTGATCTGCCGTATCTACTCCGCCTTTACTAGAATTATTGTCCAAGATCATGCGTGGTTTTTTTTGTCTGGATGTGTGTTATCTACTTCTTCTTGATCATGCAAACTGCTCAGAAGAACAACCACTTTTCCTTTCTTCGGGCAATAGGAAACCAGAGTGGCGTCATCACAAAAGGCAAACAGTGAAGTGAATACCTCTCAGCCCTTTGCTGTTACAAATTCTGGAGGTAATTATTTTCTGTTCTTTCGAATTGTCCCCAAAAGTGTCATTTGTTTTTCTAGCAATTTCCGTGACAGGGATAAACTGCAGAAGAAATTGTCAGCAGTAACATTTCTGCCAGATCGCGTCAATCCTTCAGCACAACAATTCAGCGGAAGAATTGAAGGAAATATCGATACATCGGGAAGATGTATTACAACTATTAGATAAATTGAAGAGTAGCAAATCACCTGGGCCGGATGGTATTCATCCAAGGGTGTTGAAAGAACTGAAATATGAGATTGCAGACCTACTATTAGTAATCTGTGAACTATCATTAAAATCATCTCTAATACCTGAAGATTGGAGGATCGCCAATGTAACACCAATTTTTAAAAAGGGGTCCAGGGGTGATCCGGGAAACTACAGACCGGTGAACCTGACGTCAGTACCGGGAAAAATGGTAGAAACCATCATAAAGAATAAAATTACTCAGCATGTAGATAGTCATGACCTAATGGGAGACAGCCAACATGGCTTTAGACAAGGAAGATCTTGTCTTACTAATCTGTTATGTTTTTTTGAAGGAGTGAATAATCAGGTGGACAAAGGTGAGTCGGTTGATATTGTGTATCTGGACATTCAGAAAGCCTTTGACAAGGTCCCTCATGAGAGACTTTGGCAAAACTAAAGAGTCATGGGATAGGAGGCAGTGTACTATTGTGGATCAGGAATTGGTTAAAAGATAGAAAGCAGAGGGTAGGGCTAAATGGCCAATTTTCCCAATGGAGAAAGGTGAATAGTGGTGTACCCCATGGATCCGCTGCTTTTTGACATATTCATAAATGACCTGGAAAGTGGAATAACGAGTGAGGTTATCAAATTTGCAGATGACACAAAACTATTTAAAGTTGTTAAAACCCAAGAGGATTGTGGAAAGTTGCAAGAGGATCTTGATAAATTGGAAGACTGGGCATCAAAATGGCAGATGACATTTAATGTGGACAAGTGCAAGGTTATGCACTTAGGGAAGAACAACCCAAACTATGGTTACACGATGCAAGGTTCCACATTAGGAACTACCACCCAGGAAGAAGCTTTAGGCGTCATTGTGGATACCATGTTAAAACCCTCAGCCCAGTGTGCAGCAGCGGCCAAGAGAGCAAATAGAATGCTAGGTATGATAAGGAAAGGAATGGAAAATAAAACAAAAGATATTATAATGCCTCTATATCTTTCCATGGTGAGACCGCACCTTGAATATTGTGTGCAATTCTGGTTGCCGTATCTTAAAAAGGATATAGCGATTTTAGAAAAGGTTCAGAGAAGAGCCACCAAAATGGTAAAGGGGATGGAAGGATACTCCTATGAAGAAAGGCTAAAAAGGTTAGGGCTCTTTAACCTGGAAAAGAGACGGCTGAGGGGAGATATGATAGAAGTCTATAAATTAATGAACGGAGTGGAACGGGTAAACGTAGATCGATTGTTTACCTTATCAGAATATAGAAAGACTAGGGGACATGCAATGAAACTACAGGGTAAACTATTTAAGACTAATAAAAGAAAATATTTTTTCACTCAACGTGTAATCAAACTCTGGAATTTGTTACCGGAGGATGTAGTAAAGGCTGTTAGTGTAGCTGGGTTTAAAAAAGGTTTGCACAAGTTCCTGGAGGAAAGGTCCATAAACCATTATTAAGAAGGGACCCAGGATATCAATGCTTGAACCAATACAAGCATTGTGGAACCTGTGTCCCTTGGGGAAACTGCTAGGTACATATGACCTAGATTGGCCACTGTTGGAAACAGAATACTGGGCTTGATGGACCTTGGTCTGACCCAGTATGGCATATCTTATGTTCTTATGTAACCCTTTCACCCTGATTCTGTTCCCTGTTTTGTCCGAGTTCCCTTCCTGTATATATACTTGAAGGCACAGAACATATGACGTTGCACTGTCACACAACATCCATAGCTTTATGCCATATTTCCCAGGTTTGCTGGGAATATATTGTCTGAATGGAACACGGCCACGAAATGTAAGCACTTGCTCATCCACGGTAACATTTTCACCAGGAACAAAGGCATCACTTAGAGTTGCTTCCCAGGTATCAAAAACGTGTCTGATTGGAGCAAGCTTATCCACGCCTCGTTGTTCACGTCTGTTGGTTGCATCATCAAATCTGAGAGCTCAAGAAATTTGCTGAAAATGGTTACGGGCCATATTTTTGCCGAAAACAGAACGACCATCTTCAAGGTTCCACAACTGAACTGTGGATTCATTTCATGACTTGTACATGCCTGAGAGGATCAGAAGTCCAAGAAAATATTGAAATTCTCCATCTGTCAAATCTTTCCAGTTGTCGTCATAAATGTGTCTTCCTTGTCACGATTTCATTCAATAAGTTCTTCCTCATGAACAAGTGGAATGCTGTGAGAGGGCCATCAACATTTCGTACAGCATACCTTGTAGGACCTTGTTGTACGGGCATGACACTAGCTCTGGCATATCTTCCAGCAGCTTGCTTTATAGGTTTCCTGTTCCATGATGTGGCATCCTTAGATACATAAGCTTCAATGGCAACATTTGTGTTTATAGTTGATGACCTCTTAGTTCCTAGGAAAATGCCTAGGTGGCACATAGGAATGCCAAAACTGTAAAGCAGCAAGACAGCAACTGACAAGGGTCCAACATGGGCACGAGTGTGTGTCCAACAGTGTCATAGGGGATATTACCCAGCAGGTACCCCCAAGGGCATATAACATTGGCAGGTGGTACCGGGGGAAAGCGCGCATGTCCATGTAGGCACCCCTACCCGAGAACCCACACCATAGGCAGCTGCCTACCAGAACACTGGATGGCCTGGGACTGCTCACCACCAGCACCACCAGCATAATGGCATGGCAGCATGGTGGCGGAGGGATGCTGGTGGCGGAGAGGGCAGTGGCTTCTGCCCACAGCAGACCATGGCCAAGCCCCGTTTAGGTGGGTGCCATGCACTGCAACAGACAGGGTCTGTCTGACGAAAAGTCAGGGTATCCCCAGGGAATGATCTGCCCCCGTGGCAACAATGTGGTGCAGTACACACAGCCAGTATGTTAAGGAGCAGAAGGTCACAAATTCAAGTTCCAGCTGTGGCTCCTGCCAACCCTGTCCCCATATTTTACCCAGTACTAAACCATGGTAATAAAGAAGGAAACTTTATTGCAGATAAAATAAACATGCCTGAAACGCCTATATTTTACCCTACAGAGCACAGACACCATAAACATGTGCAATCCCTAGAGCAGAGTTTCCCAACTGCAGTCCTGGAGGGCTAAACACCATTCAGGTTTCATACTGTCCATAATAAATATGCCTTTGCTGCATTTGTATGCGCCACCCCCATTGTATGCAAATGTATCTCATGCATATTGTCATGGCGCAAGGCAAATAGCGCCTATAAAAACAGAGGAAAATGTGCAGGGCAGTTTTAAAACAGGCAGCTCAAAGCACATGGCTAGGGTTTGCTATAGACAACCGACCAAAACACTAGCACCGGGTGTAGGTAAACGCCCCGGAGAGGCATTACCTCATAGCTCATTAGAGGAGCAGGAACAGCTGCAGGGACTTGAGCTAATGAGGGGCTTAAAGAATGACGCATTTAAAATAGAGTCAGTCTTGAGCAGAAACAGAACACGAGGAAGGAGAACAGAGGCAGAAACAGGAACACGGAAGAGCAGAACATATGAGAACCAGGATACATACCTGAGAGCTTCTGACGGAGATTCCATCAGCACCTCAGAGGAGTTTGCCCAGGAGGGATTACCCGAGGTTAGTGCTAGAGAGTTGGGCTGCACTGAACCAGAGTCCGGTTGGGGACCCAGAGGGATTCCAGGGAGCAAACGACGAGGAGCTGTGAGAGGGAACTCCCACGAGAGCAGGTACCTGGGGAATAGAAGCTCTTATCCAAAAGAGATTTCCCGGCTGAAAGAAAGACGTCCTGTGAGGGGAAGTGAAAGGGAGAAAAGTTTCCAGCTTCCAGGCTGCAAACGTTCAGGCAGAGCTAAGCCTGAAGAAAGGCCAATTCCCTGGAATAGAGGGGCACTGGATTTTACCTGCACTAGTCCTGAGGTGTATGGCCCTCTAGAGGGAAAATCCACATTGCATGGTAACCTGCCTTTCCACGTTAGTAGTGGAGAGAAGAGAAGCCCTTGCCAGGAAGAGGAGGGATTGCTGAACACTGGTACAAGTTACAGCCATACAAGAGATAATAGCAGGGAAGCTCATGAGGCCATGGACTGTGATTTCTGTGGAGAAACCTCAGAGGATTTCCAGATGGACTGTACACTGGTGTTTTCAGATAGTGTGACCTCTTTCTGTTGAAGCATAAAAGGAGCGTGCAGAAGAGAAATCTGTGTAAGGGTACAGATTTCACTCTACAGCCGTTGTAACATAAAAAGCCTGTTTTTCATTTTTGTTTTCCTTAAAGCTGAAAAGAAGCATTTCCTTTGTCATTTGTAATACCCTTTTTGTGTTATGCCAGAAGCATGGTTTACTTTCCTTTATGACTCCTGTTTGCAAAAGTTCTCCCGAGAAGGGAAATAAATACCTCTTTATAAGCATAGCTACTCGTCCACGACTACACTCTTATTGAATAGCTATTGGGACTTCAACTCCCAGGGGGCACCACTAGTCCCTGCTACATAGGAGGAGCCTCACTGAAGCCCCAGGCCTTTCGCCTCCGGGGTAAGTAGGTGGGTGACAATATTCATTAGGGACAGCATGAAAACCTGAACAGTGTTTGGCCCACCAGGACCAGAGTTGGGAACCTCTGCCCTAGAGCAGCGGCCAACAGGGGCATAAATACCCACACCCACAGGCTCCACCATCAAAAGCCTCATGGAGAGTCAGGCTTTTTGGCCCTGCGCGGAGCAGCATCTCCCAATACTGGCACCTGCATACCTTAGCAATGCCTTCCTAAACTTGGGAACAAGTTCCACATATATCAAAAGGTTGCTATAATTAATGTCAGCTAACAAATCCCAAGTTAAACCCAATTTGTTGATAGAGATTCATCATAGCAACCTTTCTGATATCTGTGGAGTGTGTTTCAGTTATTGATTCGGACAGTGTTTACCACCCCGGGGAGTGACCCTAACAGTATTGAGTGCCATAGCAATGCCCGCACTGTGCCCAGGACTGGTGTGGTGGCCAGGGATGCCACAAACCTCTATATTTGCACAATGCTGGCATAGGTGTGGGAGTGTGTGTCTGTCTATCCAGTGTGTTGTGGCTGCCTACACCTTACTGAGCCCACATTGCTTGCACTGTTTCCAGTGTTAGCCTGCCAATGTGCATAATGAGGAGCAAGGTACTGTGGTTATGGCCCGGACAGGGTGGCATGGGCAGGATGCATTTGCACAGGGTATAGGGCAATGGCTGGGACATTGTAGTGCCCGACCACCACCTGCACGGACAGGGTGGCCACAGCATGTCATGCTGGGAGGTCGCTCTCACCCTGACTGAGCAGTGAACACAGCATGGCTAGGTTCCCCCATAGTGCTATACAGTATTTTTCTCAAGTGATGTTTATGGATTCTCTTTTTTTTTTTTGACCCAATTACTGACTTACTTGCATGGTGTGTGTGCTGACATCCCAGTTTTGGGTGCACACAGTTCCTCCAGGAACATGTACTAGCTAGCAGACTGTCTGCAGTTAGCATCTGTATTGCTGTACCACCTTGCAGGGTACAGCAGGTGCCCACTGACTGCTCTCTGCTGGTGAATGTCAGATTGTAGTGGGGGGCAGCTGAGCTGACTGAGCCCACTCCCTATCTCCCAGTGGCCCTGTCCCAAGTTCAGATCTTCAGCAGCTGTCTGTTTGCCTCCAGGACTGGGCTTGCTGGTCCCACAGCCTGTCCTCATGTACCTCCACTGCTCCCCTTGCAAAGGGTGAGAGTGTGGGTTTGTTGGGGGCAGATCATGTCCCCCACCCTGACCCAGAAAGGGTGGTTTGCAAAGTACAGTGTTGCCATGTGAGCCCTGACACACCCCTTCTCCCTATACAGGTGATCATAGCAAGCACAGTGGATATGCACTATGTTGTGTGCATCATGGTCCAGAAGGACCAGACATGACTGGTAATTATAAATGAACACAGAACTCTTCTAAAGGTGTCCGCAACATATACCTGTCACACACTGGCACTGAGAGGGACCTGCAGCACAGCCCACCTCAACCAAACCGGGTACTGCGGACCAGGTGCTGGCCACTCCACCTCACCCTCAGGGTGAGCACAGAACACGCACAGTGGCATGGCCTGTGCGTACTCTGTGCCAGTAACACGCACGGTTATTACCCCCTACCAAGTTGATGTGCTGTAGAGGTGCATACCCCATCTGGTGAGCAGATGTAGACTGCTGTTCTGCATGTGAATTGCATTATGGGTACTGTTGTTTCTATCCTATCCTGGTAGCTACAGCAGACAGTTTTATTTATTTATTTATTTTCATTTCTTATATACTGCGCTATTTGGTATCAGTGCGGTTTACAAATAACAAAGATTTTGCATCAGAACAGAGGATCTTTTGCTTACATTGAAACAGGGATTGCAACTTGGGACTGAAACAAGGGTAACTATATACTAATCAATAATGGTGGTTGTAAAACTATTTACAGTTTATAATGCACATTGGAAACATAATGCAAGAGGCTTATAATCTATACTTGCTATGAGTATGTCTGAGGGCAGGTCTTTTATGTGGGTTGTTAGGAGTTAAGTTGTTGGAATGTCAGAGGCTGAGTGGGTGAGGTGAGGTGCTGGGAGTGATTGTGTTAAGTTAGGGTGGATGAAGTGAAAGCAGAATAAGTGGTGTTTAAGGGCTTTTCTGAATTGTGAGAGGTCAACAATGGCACGTATGTGAAGTGGGAGATTGTTCCAGCACCTAGGGGCATAGAATGTAAATGCTCTATTACTAGTTGTTTGAGTACATTTAGTGGACTCAGGTGGTATAGACAGCGTATTGGCAGCTGCTGACCTTCTTAGCCTGTTTGTAGGGGTAATGGTCAGGAGTGCAGTGAGGGACGAGGGGGCTAGCCTGTCAATTGCTTTAAATGCAAGGAGTAAGACCTTGTAGGTAATCCTGCTTTGTAACGGTAGCCAGTGTAGTTCCATAAGTATGGCCGTGATTTTCTGGAAATGCCACAGAGAGTTTGGGCTGCTGCATTCATCGCCATCTGCAGTGGATTGAGGGTGCTCTTAGGGAGACTGTGTAGGATGATGTTTGCATAATCGAAATGTGGCGTTACAAGTGGCTTGAAAATAGTTCTGAAGTCTTCTGGGGCTAGTAGAGGTCTTAGGTGTCTTTGTGTCTGTATTTTATTGTAGATGGACTTGGTGGTATTCTTTATGTGTTCTTTGAAGTTGAGATGTTGATCTATTGTAACGCCCAAGTATCGTATCTCGGTTTTGCATGGGAGCTCAGCATCTCGTACCTTCAATGATGTGGGAGGAGAGAAGTTCTTATTCTTTGTTAGGAATAGGACCTTGGTCTTCTTAAAGTTTATACGCAGATTCTGGGATAGGAGCCAATCAGTGATTGCATTGAAGCATTCAATAGAAACATAGAAACATGATGACAGAAAAAGACCTCAAGGCCTATCTAGTCTGTCCTTCCATAACAACAACTACAACAGTCCACTTTTTACCTTTAGAGATCCTCTGTGTTGGTCCCATGCTTTTTTGAATTCAGTTACTGTCCTCATCTCTACCACCTCCACTGGGAGACTATTCCACGGATCCACTACTCTTTCCGTAAAGAAATATTTCCGCATATCACTCCTGAATCTATCTCCCTTCACTCTCATCCCATGTCCCCTCGTAGCAGAACTTGCTTTTAATTGAAAGAGGCTCTCTCCTTGAACATTTATGCCACGGAGGTATTTAAACATCTCAATCATATCACCTCTATCCCGCCTTTCCTCTAAGGTGTACATATTAAGATCCTTAAGTCTGTCCTCATATGCTTTATAATGAAGCCCATTAATCATTTTAGTAGCAACCCTCTGCACCGACTCCATCCTGTTCACATCCCTTTGAAGGTGCGGTCTCCATAATTGCACACCATACTCCAAATGAGGTCGCACCAAAGACTTATACAGAGGCATTATCACCTCCTTTTTTCTGCTAGTCATTCCTCTCCGTATGCACCCAAGCATCCTTCTAGCTTTTGCCGTCGCCTTTTCTACCTGTTTAGCTACTTTAAGATCATCAGACACAACCACGCCTAGGTCCCGCTCTTCTTTAGTGGACAAAAGTACTTCACCTCCTATACTGTATTGCTCCCTTGGATTGCTGCAGCCCAAATGCATGACCTTACATTTTTTAACATTAAATCCCAGCTGCCAAATTCTAGACCATTCTTCAAGCTTAGCTAGATCCCTCCTCATGTTATCTACACCTTCCTGGGTGTCTACTCTATTGAAGATTTTGGTATCATCCGCAAAGAGGCAAACCTTACCCGACAGCGCTTCCGCTATATCACTAGCAAAGATGTTAAAAAGAATCGGACCAAGGACAGATCCCTGGGGCACACCACTGGTAACATCCTTCTCCTCAGAGTGAGCTCCATTTACTTGTACTCTTTGTCGCCTCCCACCCAACCAATTTCTAACCCAAGCAGTAACTTTAGGGTCCATCCCTAGAGTGCTCAGTTTGTTTATAAGTCGCCTGTGAGGAACAGTGTCAAAGGCTTTACTGAAATCTAAATACACCACATCTAGAGCTCTCCCTCGGTCCAACTCCCTGGTCACCCAGTCAAAGAAATCAATCAGATTTGTCTGACAAGACCTGCCTCTGGTGAATCCATGCTGCCTCGGATCCTGTAATCCGCCGGACTCCAGAAACCTCACTATTTTCTCTTTCAGCAGCGTTTCCAATAATTTACTCACCACCGAAGTTAAACTAACCGGCCTGTAGTTTTCAACCACATCCTTACTTCTGCTTTTGTGTAAAGGCACCACATGAGCCTCTCTCCAGTCCTTTGGCACCACTCCCGACTCCAACGAGGCATTGAAAAGGTCAGTCAGTGGAGTTGCTAGAATGTCCCCAAGTTCCCTCAGTATTCTAGGGTGTATCCCATCCGGTCCCATCACTTTGTCTACTTTAAGTTGAGCTAGTTTCTCACGAACACAGTCTTCTGAAAATTGTTCAAGATGTCCCTCGCTTCTGTTCTTATTTGTGGGTGTTTTCTGAGGTCCTGCTCCTGGTTCTTCATCTGTGAACATAGAACAAAAATATTTGTTAAGCAATTCCGCTTTATCCTTATCAGCTTCTACATATTCCCCCCCTGCACCCTTGAGTCTGACAATACCACTTTTGCCCTTCCTCTTCTCACTAATATATCTGAAAAATGTCTTATCCCCCCATTTTATTGCATTGGCTATTTCCTCCTCCTTTTGAATCTTTGCCTTCTTGACTACTTTGCTAGCTTCTCTAAGTTTTTCCAAATACAGATGCCTGTCTTCCTCTCTCTGTGATCTCTTGTATTTCATGAAGGCCTCCCTCTTTTTCTTCACTTTTTCAGCTACTTCCTTCGAAAACCATAGCGGTCTCCTGTTCCTTTTGCCTTTATTTACCATTTTAACAAAAAGGTTGGTTGCCTTTAAAATACCCCCTTTCAGTTTTGCCCACTGTTTTTCTACATCCCCCAGCCGTTCCCATCCCACTAACGACTCCCTGAGGTATTGGCCCATCTTCGCAAAGTTAGTCTTCCTAAAGTCTAAGATCTTCACCTTGGAATGGATTCTAACAGCCCTAGTCCTAATACTGAACCACACCATCTGGTGATCACTGGATGCAAAATGATCTCCCACTACAACATCAGAAACACTTTCACCATTGGTAAGCACCAAGTCCAGTATGGCCCCTTCACGTGTGGGGTCTGTTACCAATTGCCTGAATAGTTCTCCCTGTAGAGAATCCAGGATCTCCTTATTTCTAGATGATACTGCAGCAGGAATGTGCCAATCAACATCTGGCATATTGAAATCTCCTATCAGTAGCACTTCCCCTTTCCTAGCAATGCTGCGTATGTCTTCAATTAACTCTCTGTCCATCTCTTCCTCTTCTGAGGGAGGTCTGTATATCACACCAATGCAAATAGATTTCTCTTTCCCTCTTTCTAGTTTAACCCACAATGCCTCCTCTCTCCCTTTTAAGCTCTGTAATTCCAAAGCTTTAATAGTAGTTTTTACATATAATGCCACTCCTCCTCCCCTTCTTCCTACCCTGTCCTTTCTGAATAAAGTATAGCCAGGTATAGTTACATCCCAGTCATGGTTTTCTGTGAACCATGTTTCTGTAACTGCCACTAAATCCAAGTCAGCCACTCCCACCAAAGCTTCAACTTCAGGGATCTTATTTCCCATGCTACGGGCATTAATACACACTGCTTTCCATATGTTACCCCTGTTACCCATTTCCATAAAGGTATTTAATGTATCACCTACCTGGGAGCTTTCACTTACCTGGGGGCTTTCTTCACCCATCCCCAATGAATCTAGTTTAAAGCCCTCTTCAGTAGATTAGCCAGTCTACTACCAAAGATGCGTTGACCTTTCTTGGACAGATGGATGCCATCTCTGCTCTGCAACCCTTGGAACAGCATCCCATGGTCTAGGAAACCAAAACGCTCTCTAAGACGCCATCCATGCAGCCATGCATTCATCTCCAGGATGCGAGCCTCTCTGCCTTGGCCTTTACCCTCAATAAGTGGGAGGAGGTTCGGGTGCGGGATTTTGATTGGGGTGAATATCAATACATCGTCTGCGTAGATCAGACTGGAAATATTAAAGGAACGGATGATATCACAAATGGGTTGCATATAGATGTTAAAAAGTAGAGCAGATAGGGAGGATCCTTGGGGTACTCCCTGTTGTTGATGGAATGGTTCAGACATTGAGGATCCTATACGTACATGTTGCCAACGGTTAGCTAGATAAGATATACACCATTCCCAAGCCAGGCCATGAATTCCCTTTTCCTGAAGGCGGGAGAGGAGTTGTAGGTGGTTAACAGAATCAAATGCAGCAGCTATATCGAGGAAGATGAGCACAAACCCATTTTCAATCTTGTTGATACCTCTGGTTAAAGTATTGATGAGTATGGTGAGCAGGGTCTCTACACCATGAGATTCTCGGAACCCATGCTGACAGGGATCCAGAGGGGCTGATATATTGATTTATTTATTTTATTTATTTAGTATACCGCTACTTCCAGCGATCAGCAGCAGTTTGATTACAGATTGGAAATTGTCAAATCATGACAGGAAATTTTTGAGGTATAAACACATTGATTAGACAGGAAAGCACAGCACACAGAGAACTATTTTACAGGGAACATGGGCTATGGAGGGTTAAGTGGCTTGCCCAAGACCACAAGGAGCACCTGTGGGACTAGAAACCCCAGTCCTTCCGGCCCAAGATTGCTGTCCTCTAGTGGGATTTGAACCCCCGACCTTCCAGCCTGAAGTACCTTGCCCCAACCACTAGGCCACTCCTCCACTCCACTTGATTTGTTGCTCCACTCGATGTGTTGCTGTAGTTGCATTTGAACCACCTTCTCGACAAGTTTTGCTAGAAGGGTTATGCTCGAGATTGGGCGATATGAGTCAGTCCTTGTCAGGTCGAGTTTGTTGTTTTTGAGGAGAGGGCGTATGGACGTTTGTTTAAGAGTTGCTGGGAATATTCCTGTTGTGAATGAGAGCTTCATGATGTATGCCAGAGTTGGGCTGAGCTCGGCACGCATCATTCTGATCCAGTGAGATGGACAAGGATCATTAGGGGCTGTAGTAGTGTTAATAGAGGCAATAAGGTCAGCGATGTATTTCTGTTGGGGGGCTGAAGTTTGTTAACGGTTGCTGTACATGGGGAGTATAACAGAGAGTGGGACTTGGATCCATCTTTGTTTTAATGATTTTAGATTGTAGGTACTCGGCATAGGACTAAGGTTGGATAGATATCGTCTGATTTGAGGTAGGTGTCTTGGTTAAGGATTTAGCAATGTTAAAGAGGTCGCGTGGTTTATTTAACGAGCGGAGGAGGAGATCCATGTGATGTTGTCTCATTTTTTCATATATTTTCTCCCGGTGTTGCTTTAGGGTGTCTTCATAAGTCATTTTGTCAGATGTAGAGTGAGAGCGACGCCATTTTCTTTATTGCTTTCTTAGTAGCTGAAGAGATAATCGTAGTTCTGCAGAGAACCAAGGAGCTGGTCTTCTTTTTCTTGGTGCTGTGTTGGGGGCTGATGATTTAGAGGAAGGTAGTTGTGAGCAAGAGATTAGAGTGGAATTCCATCTGTTGATCATATCATTGAGGTTCTGAGCTGGTTGGCGGAGTGCTGGAAGAGCATTGTTGGAGAAGTCCTCTCTGTCTAGGGATCTAAAGTGAATTGTAGATCTTGTGGAGGTAGGATTTGTTAGGCTGGTTGAAATTTGATTTTGTTGGTATGGGATCTGGAAGGAGATTAGGTTGTGGTCTGACCATGGGACAGGAGTGAAAGATAGGTTGATATTGTTGTTTACTTCTGACTGGGAGGCAAAAATGAGGTCAAGAGCGTTCCCCTTGAGGTGTGTAGGAAAGCTTACCATTTGTGTATAGTTTAGGTCATTCATAGCATCAAGGAAGGTCTTAGAGTAGGTAGGTTGTAGGGAAGCAAGGTTAAAATCACCGATTAACCAATTGGGTTTACGTGGACTTTCAGGGTTGCAGGCCAGGTCTATTATATATGGTTTTATGGTGACGTGCACTCTTTCTGTAGCCAGCCATTGATATGCTAGCTCCCATAGTGATGTAGCACAATGGTTAATGCAATGACTTCAATAGCAGAGGTCATGGGTTCAATTCCTCTCTATTCCCCTTTTTTTTTTATGGCTGTCCTACACAACTACGTTTCATTTGTGTAACAGTCATATCTGTGCAGACCTGTGCTGCCGCCACATTATACCCTCATCACTGTTGCCATCCATCCTTCTGTCTGTCTATGTGTGTGTGCCAGCTGTGTGGCATCCTGCCCTAATGTGAAGGCTGCTACCCCATGTCCTGCAATGGCACACTTTTCTGCATTGCGGCTCTTCATGCTTGCCTCTCCTGTGTCTGCTCTGCATGGCACTGCTCTCCTCTGTTCTCCTGTCATTGCACTTATCCTGCCATCTCTACTTCCTCTGGTGGACACGCATCCCCATCCTCTGCCACACACTGTCATTGTTGCACTGTACATTACCATCACCCTGTACATCGGTACAGCTGCCCCTGATATGTTTGTCCACTTTACCTGCTGCCACATGGGCTGCACACAGATTTGGCTGGTCCATGAGCTCCGTCATCTACTTCCTTCCATCACTTGTTCATTGCCTTTCCTTGGTGCTCTGTGCAGTGTTATGGTTACATCTATGTTTGAGCCATACATTTCATACTTGTGACTTTGGGGCACCTTTGTGCCCCTGGGCACCATCTCCTGTGTCACCTTGGCATCCCTGGGGCATCTTTCGCGGCACCTTAGGTTTGGCCAGCTTATGGGACACCTTATATGCTGCCTTGGAGGGTGCCAACCATTCCTGCCACCATCTGGGGCACATTATGACCTGCCTTGGATGATGTGGTGCTTTATGATGTGCCTTATGGTGCGCCCTAAAAGGTGCATTAGGTTGCGGCACTGGGGTGAGGCTTTTTTGGCTGGCAGTGCAAATTGTTTGGATGTGTCTGACTGTTACAGGCAGGAAAAGGGATTGCCTCAGACATTCTTTCAACTGAGCCCACTGGGGGATCAAACTCATGACCACTGTAGTAGCAGACAATGTATTAACCAGTGTGCTACACCTCTGTTGCTATGATTGTAGGTCAGCGCGCCTAATTAAGGCTAATGCCTGTTAACGTGCCACGGCTCCCTCTAATACGCGATAACAGACTTTATCGCATGATAACCCGAAATGCTACCTTAAGACCGGAACGCCCACTACCTTATATGGCATTCGTCACAGTAAGACTGCAACTAACGCCGGTAACATTAAGATGGTTTAGCAAACATACCCCTAAGACTATGGGCCTATAAATAAAAAAAACCCAGAAATGCAGAAGGGAAAAACGTCTACTTTTCATCTCAAAAGTCTATAGAGTCTCTAACCAATATAAAAGCAGGAATAAACCATTGGAGCAACCTCCCATGGCAGAGATGGTACATTTCTCTGTCCTACACTGCACAGTATAACTCTTTCACAGGGGCACACTATTTAGTATGGATCCCAATGGGGCTTTGCACTGATGCACTTTTTAGGATGAAAGAAATTCAGAATTTTTGATGAAACACTGCTAACATCTACCAGACTAAGGGTGGATCATCAACAAACAGCCAGACCAAATGCAGGATTCTGTTGAACCTGGATTAAATTTGAGAAGAGATGTGGGAGAAAGTGAAACAAATAAATGCTTGAGGCCAAGCAAGATGAACTTCTGAGTTGGGTGAGTAAGACCGAGGTGAGAAAGAGAAGAATTAAACAGAAGGATATGGAGAGGGGAAAGCAAGGCAGCACATGAAAGGAGAAGAATTTTTCAAAAACTATTAAAAGGTCAAGGTCAAGGGAAAAAAGAAATAGCACGAGAGGGAAACAAAACAGGAAACAGGATGTAAAGAAATGACTGAAACACATTATTATTATTATTATTATTAAGCATTTATAAAGCCCTACCAAAATACACAGCACTGTACAGACACAAAAGAAGACAGTCCCTGCTCAAAGAGCTTACAATCTAGAAGACAAACATACAGGACAAAATAATATGATAGGAATAACAGCAATAGGCGTTGAAACACAAGAGAGAGGGATTAAGAATCAAAAACGGTCTCAAAGAGGTGAGTCTTGAGCTTGGACTTGAAGAGGGCAAAGGAAGAGATTTGATGCAGGAACAGGGGTAGGTTTTTCCAGGCAAATGGAACAGCAAGTCAGAAGAACAAAGCCTGGAGTTAGCGGAAGAAGAGAACAACATAGAGAGAAGGAAGGTAGAAGAGGAACAGAGATCACGGGGAGGAGTAAAGGGAGAGAGGAGAGAGGAAAGGTAGGGAGCAGCAGCAAGGTGAATGCATTTATGTGTCAAGATAAGTAGCTTGTACTGAATGTGGTAACAGATAGGGAGCCAGTGATGGGACTTTAGAAGAGGAGTAATATGGCAGTAACATGGCTGGCAAAGAATTAACTGTGCAGTGGAGTTTTGAATGGATTTTAGAGGGAAAAGATGAGATTGAGGGAGAACAGCAAGGAGGAGGTTGCAGTAGTCAAGCTGGGAGATAATAAGGGAGTGAACAAGAGTCTTAGTAGTAGAAGCAGAGAGGAAAAGACGAATCTTGTTAATGTTGAAGAGAAAAAAGTGACAGGATTTAGCAATTTGTAGGATATGAGATGAGAATGAGAGGGAGGAGTCAAAGACGACCCCAAGGTTACGAGACGAGGGAACAGGAAAAATGGGAACGTTATCAACAGTGATGGAGAAAGGAGGAAGGATGGAGGATGGATTAGGGAAATAAACAAGAAGCTCAGTTTTGGCCTTGTTCAATTTTAAACGGTGCTGAGATATCAAGGCGGTGATGTTGGATAAGATGGCGAGATATGTGCCTAGAGAGAAGGAGAAAGGTCAGGTGAAGGGCTATAAATTTAAGAATCATCCGCATAGAAGTGTTACTGAAAGCCAAAGGGACGAGATAAGAGAACCAAGCGATTGTGTATAAAGGAAGAAAAGGAGTGGGCCGAGAACGGACCCTTGGGGAACACCAACCGAGAAAGAAATAGCAGAGGAGGACGTACCTTGAGAACAGACACTGAAGGAGCACAGAAAGGATAAGTTGGATAATGTCCCAAAAAGATTCTTATCCCTAACCTCTTTCCTTAAGAAAATAACAGTTGTTACAGATAGGGATCTGTTAACCAGGGCAGCCAACTACTGATTATCCAAAAGGGTATTTTTTCCCCAGTAGCTTCACAAATTTTTTTATTGAAGATGAGTAAAGGTAGGGAAAGAAAATTAAAAAAAAAAATCCTCAATAGTAAATGAACAATTCCAACTGATAGAGTTTATTAAGGCACACTAGGGTTGCCTGAAATATTTCTCGTTGTCAGCCAAAGGAAACATTTTAGAAACAGAAAAGCTATTTGCCTTTCCAACATTCATTTCTAATGGCCCAATCGTGCAGTTATGTGACTGCATGGGTGCTAATTCTTAAAAGGAAGCCCTCCTAAAGCACATATTTCAGTGGTTTCATAATTGGGATCATAAAGAAAAACACCAAGAATTTGTCCCATTGACTACAGACTAGGATGCAGGATTCCTTCCCCAGCTTTGCTGTCGAAGCCATAGTGTCAAAGAATGTTAATATTTAATGCATTCTTAATTAGTTTCCGCTGTCCCAGAGCACTTAAAAAAACCTGACACCCGCCCAGAGTCAAGTTCAATCAGAGAAGCATAATTATATGGACATCTATACAAAATTTCCATAATGTTCTGAATCCAGCAAACTTCTTCCCGGTCATATTCTGAAGTTAATTACAAAAAGAACTAGATGGTTAGTGACAACAGACACAAATTATCTCATTGTGTCAGATGCTGACATTTCCCTAATATCTTTAACGTTTGGAAAATTGTACCATTTTGCTACTAGCATTTACCAAAGGATGCAGCTGCTGTTAAATTGATGGTGAGCGTCTGGATATTTCAGCATTTTCTACTAAGGGCAATCTACAGCCTGCCACGTCTGCCAAGTTCCAGCTGATTAAAGGATTCTGTAGAGGTCAGTCCTCAAACCTGAGACTCAAAGGCAGGTTTCTGGGAAATGAGCTTGCAGTCATAGCATTTTATCCACATGTCGGGAAAATGGCTTCATCGCATAGTGTACTTCCACTCATGGCACACACACACACACACACCCCCGTTGGTAGCTGTGAAATGAAATTCTAAGTCACAACTGAAGCAAGTGGACTTACGATTTCCCATTGGTGAAAGCACAAGCAAGCTAACAGGAAGGTATCGTTAACCCCAATATTATCAGATAGACTTCGGTCATCATGAAAACATGATCATTCCATCCTAGGCCTATCTTATTGCATTAAGGAACTTGTGGGTACGATTTACTTATGAAAAGAAGAAATGAAAGGTCAAATACACTAGTGTGTGCTATTGAGAAATAAGGTGCATCACTGACGACATGAGAGAAAGCGATATTTCACGTTTTCCCCTATCATTTCATATTAACAATGATATGAAACAACGCAGGCCACGTCATTGACATTTCCTACAGTATGTCATTTCAAATGAATGCACATCCCCAACTCCAAAGTCATTAATAGAGTGGTTCAATGTACCACAACCAAAGTATTACCTTGCTCTCGTTTGTGACATGCTGTCTTGTGTCTAGGAAGGTTCATTCAGTTCTTTAACACTGCAGCAGTGTCCCTCTGTATAAATCTGCTTTGACTAATTGTAGCACCTCAGTGTGGGAGCCTTGATGTGATCCCTTTATGGTGACCACCTTCCTCATGAGGGTATTTGTAGGGTCCTCCAGGATGCACCGGCACAGTTTGCAATGTGACATCATTTCTTTTTTTGTTTGCAAATTCCTTCTCATTCATTTTTGCTTCAGATTAGGAGGCTGCCAAAAATTCGGAAATGAGGAAGAAGGTGCTTCCTCTTGCAATATTAGTGGCCAAAAGTCTTTTATGGTTTTGCTTTGCATTTCCAGTCTCGAATGGTATCTTACTTTAAAGGGTCCTTGTCTGTGGGTTCTCAACTCTTTGGGGTATGTTTACTAAACTGCGGTAACAGTAAATAACGCGCGTAATGTAATGTTAACGATCGTTAGCGCATCATAACGCGCGTTATGACGCGCTAACGATCGTTAACGTTACATAACGCGCGTTATGATGCGCTAACGATCGTAAAGCTCCGCGGCGCGGTAAAACACCGCAGAAGGTGAAGAGAGGGCGGAGAGAAGGGGTCAGTGGGCGGGGAGAGGCTCCCTTCACACTAACGCGCTGAACTGAAGAGCTAAATCCCAACGCGAATGAAAACCTGCCATTAAATGCACATTACAGGGGAGAGAAACCATTTCAGTGTCAGCAATGTACAGCCTAGGCAGGGAAACAAAAAAAAAGTGATAAGTGTGATACATGTGCACAGAACAAAAGGGCACATAAACACTGAAAATGACATAAAAAAACTGGAAAAAACCATAACCAAGCTGGCAAATAGTGCTATTAATGAGAAACATCAACCCCCCCCCCCCGAGAAAGCTCCATAGAAAAGATATAAATCGTGGAAGGGTCTACACTCCGTCCCCATACAAGGTGAATGAGTCCACAGTGAAATAGCGCTGCTCAGGGTTTTCCACTCCATCGGACAGGATTCCTATGGCGTGCACATGTCCCGCAACATCAGGGCGGGCATGTTGGAATGGCAACTGGACAGATGCCGGAAAAGGGGATACAGAGGGCCGCAGGCGGCACATGCTGTGGTGCAGCTGGGCCACAGTGCAGACTAGGGTGATGCCTAGCTGGCCCATACAAATGCTGAAACAGAAGAGCAGCCAGACAGCAACTGCTGAAGGCCCAAAATGGGCACGACTGTGTTTCCCACAGTGTCACAAGGGATAGTACCCAACAGCTACCCCCAAGGGCACAGAACATTGGCAGGCGGGGCTGGGGGGGAGCGTGGACGTCTATGCAGGCACCCCTACCCCAGAACCCGCACCATAGGCCGCTGCCTACCTGCACACTGGATGGCCTGAGACTGTGCCCCACCAGCACCACCAGCAGAAGGGCATGTCAGCATGGTGGCTGAGGGATACTGCTGGTGGAGGGGGCAGTGGCAGCTGCCCAGAGCAGACTGTGGCCTAGCCCTGTGTAGGTGGGTGCCGTGTACTTCAACAGACGGGCCCTGTCTGACGAACAGTCATGGTATCACCAAGGAATGTACTGACTCTGTGACAACAAGGTGGTGCAGTGCACAAAACCAGTGTATTCAGAAGCAGAGGGTCACAGGTTCAAGTCCCAGCTGTGGTTCCTGCCAACCCAGTCCCCATATTTAACCCATTACTAAAACATGCTAATACAGACAGCACCTTTATTGCAGATGACGTAAACATGCCCAAGACACCTACATTTTACCCTACAGAGCACGGACACCATAAACATGCACATTACCTAGAGCAGAGTTTCCCAAATGCAGTCCTGGAGGGCCAACCACCATTCCGGTTCCATGCTGCCTCTGATAAAGATGCCTGTGCTGCATTTCTATGTGCCACCCCCATGGTATGCAGATGTATCTCATGCATATTCATTAGGGACAGCATGAAAACCCGAACAGTGTTTGGCACCGCAGGACTGGAGTTGGGAACCTCTGCCGTAAAGCAGCAGCCAACAGGGGCAGACACACCCGCACCCACAGACCCCATTATCCAAAGCCTCCTGGAGAGGCAGGACTTTGGGCTCTGCGTGCATCTCCCAATACTAGCACTTGCATACCTTAGTAATGCCACCCTAAACCTGGGAATATGGTACACATCTATCAAAAGGTTGCTATGATTACTGGAAGATAGCAATTCCTAGGTTAAGTACAATTTTCTGAGTGAGCTGCATCATAGCAACCTTTCTGATGTCTGTGGAGTGTGCTACAGGTCTTGTGTCTGACAGTATTTACCAACCTGGGGAGTGACTCCTACAGTATTGCGTACCAAAGCCATGCCTGCACTGTGCCCAGGACTGGTGTGGTGGCCTGGGCTTCCCAACACCTCTATAGTTGCACAATGCTGGCATAGGTGTGGGGAGTGTGTGTCTGTCTATCCAGTGTGTGGTGGCTGCCAACACCCTCCACAGCCCACACTGCTAGCACTGTTGCCAGTATTGGCCTGCCAATGTGCATAATGAGGAGCAAGGTACTGTGGGAATAGACTGGATAGGGTGGCCTGGCCTGGCCGTATCTGCACAGGGCATAGGGCAATGGCTCAGACATTGTAGTGCCCGGTACCACCTGCACGAACAGGGTGGCCATAGCATGTCCTGCTGGGAGGTCACTCTCACCCTGACTGAGCAGTGACCATGGCATGGCTAGGTTCCCCCATAGTGCTTTATAGCATTTTTCTCATGTGATATTTGTGGGTTTTCTTTTGGGGCTCCAATCACTGATTTATCTGCTTGGTGTGTATGCTGACATTCCTGTTCTGAGTACATGCATTTCCTCCAGGACCATGCACTGTGGACTAGCTGGCAGACTGTCTGCAGCTAGTATGTGTCTTGCTGGAACACCTTGCAGGGTGCAGCGGCTTGAGGCTTGCTGCTGGAGAATGTCAGATAATGGTGGGGGGCAGCTGAGCATTTCCAGGCCTTCTGTCGGCTATTGTGTTATGGATGTGTACCGCTCTGTCTGTTCCCCAGCAGGACTGGGGTTGATGGTCCTCTCTACTGCTACCATTGCAGGGAGGTAGACTGTGGATCTATTAATGGGTGATCCTGTTTCCCACCCTGAGCCCCAGAAGGTGGGTTGTGTGGTGGTACATAATCTGCCTATGGGTCCATACACCCCTTCCCCCTTTTCACCTACAGCAGGTAACCATGGCACCAACACCGGATATGCACTATTCTGGGTGCATCATCGCCCATAAGGACTAGACATAACCGAGACAGACAGCAGGACACAGATGTATCCTAGGTGTGTCTAACGGAACTACCTATCACACACTGATGGGGATCTGCAGCATGGCGTATTTCAGCCATGAAAGATGCTGTGGACCTGGTGCTGGGCGCCCCACCTCAACCTCAGGGTGGGCACAGTACCCACACAATGTGACTGTCTGTGGCAGTGCCACACACAGTCTGTTGCCCCTACCAGGCCGAGGTGCTGTGGGGGTGCATACCCAATCTTGTGCCCATCTCTCGTCTGCTGATTTGCATGTGCAGTGCATCATGGGTAC
Organism: Ichthyophis bannanicus; assembly: GCA_033557465.1. Taxonomy (NCBI): domain Eukaryota; kingdom Metazoa; phylum Chordata; class Amphibia; order Gymnophiona; family Ichthyophiidae; genus Ichthyophis; species Ichthyophis bannanicus. The sequence continues at coordinate 361,101,562 of CM066039.1, forward strand.
GGGTGGGTTAACCCTATCCTGGTAACCACAGCAGACAGTTTGTGTGGTGACGTGCAGTTCTTCTGCAGCCAGCCAGGGCTTTGTTCATAGCCTTATAAGGTGTCCTATAGGGGACATTATAGGGTGCCTTGGTGGACAGTACACTTTATAATGTGCCCTATGGAGTGCCTTATGAGGCACCTTAGGTTATGCCACCGCGAGGGTGTGTTTGCTGGCAGCACTAATTAAAATACACCTCAAATGCCTCAACAATCACTACTTAAATGTAAAGGGTGCTGCCTCAGCCAGCCTTATACATTAGGCCCACTGGGGAATCAAACCCATGACCCCTGTACCATCAGTCAGTGTTGTAACCATTGTGCTACACCTCTGTTGCTGTGCTTGTATGGCTGCGCGTCTTCTTAAGATTAACGCGCGGTAACGTGCCCTGTAGCACTCGTTCATTTATGACGCTTTATAACGCGCGTTCTCAGTGCGTTCTCGGTAACGATGTACCGCCCATGTCCTTATTTGGGGTTTCTGTCTCTACCGCAGCTCCTAACGCGAATCGCACTAACGCAGTTTAGTAAACATACCCCTTTGTATTGAAGTAGGTTTTCCCTGGATGCTTTAACGTGCTGTTCATACTGCTTTATCACTATCAAATACAGAAATAGAAATCCGGGCATGCTCTGGAGTAAAGTCTGGCCTAACTCAGCTTGTATCCGAAGACTTAGGGGCTTGTTTACAAAGCCGCGGTAGCGGTTTGCGATCGTAATCGGAGCCGCGGCCCCATTGATTTCAATGGGGCCGCGGCTGCGATCGCGATCGCGAACCACTACCGCGGCTTTGTAAACAAGCCCCTTAGACCCATCTGACAAGTCTAGTATTAGAGAGAAGAGCCTCCATTCAAAGGATATGATAGCTAGATAGGCGATGCGCTCCTTAGGGACAGGAAGAGTAGGTTCTGGAACAGAAGTTTCAGGTAGCACAAAAGTAAAGGTTCCCTCATAGTTCCATGTCATTAGAGACAGAATGATGCACTCCTGATTTTCTCTTATTACATATATGGGCTTACAGAAATGGGAACAACAAGTTCATCGATGCTATTGAGCAAAACAGGGTCAGCTCAGTCTGTTCCTCATGACCTAAATCTCTCCAGGTACTACTGATAAATACTGCTATTAATTTTTTGCATAGTGCTTCTGGACATATGCAGCCCTGTATATGCACACATAAGGACAAGTCTCTTTTTCATGGAGATTACAATCTAGATGACAGATCAGACAAATAAGAACCAGAATTAAGATTTAAAGATGATTTTATAAATGACTTATTTAATTGGGTGAGGCTGCAGGAAATCCGGCCTCTGTCCCAGTAACAATCTATTTAAAAAAAAAAAATCAGGAAATACAGTGGGTCAGTGAGAGGTAGCGTAAATGAGAAGCCCCAGAAACCAACACACTGCACCCATCTTTAAAGAAAGCCACCATCACTTCCTTTTTCCTGCTGGCCATTCCTCTCCCTATGCACCAAAGCATCCTTCTGGTTTTCGCCATCACCTTTTCTACCTGTTTAGGCATTTTAAGATCACCCCCAAGGTCTCTCTCTTCTTTTGTGCATTAACATACTTCACTGGATTCCTGAGAAGCTGGGATCATTTCAATTCATGAAACTTTATTGGCGGGACAATTTGTAGATGTTTTCCTAGAGTGATACCTTAAGTAATAAAGGAAGTAGCACAAGGAGAGAACAGAATGTTCAATATTGTCTCTGGTCATATTACATTTCCAGCCAGGTGGCAGGATTCAACAGATTAAGTCTGACACAGAGGCAGGGACTCTAGGGAGTAGAAAGGAAGGGTGATCAGCTGTTGATCACAGAGAGACAACACTGATGCAGTCATTCAAAGCAGCAGATTAGCGACATTTTAAACAAATAGCGAGTGATGTCTGCACCGATTAATGCAGATGTCGTGCAGATCACAGATCTGGTTCACTCTGCAAAAAAATACAGGCCACCGGCACAATTTGGAAAATCAACAAACCAAAGGCACAGTGCAAAACAACTGCAGCTAAAACGAACTGTTTGTTACTAGAAGACAGATCGTCTAATCAATCCTTAATTGATTGATTCGTCTGTTTATAAAATTTACATGACAGAAAATGAGATAATAGCAGCATTTATTATCATTAATGTATTCCTATTTTTGTGCACAGCTGGTTCAGCTGTTCCAGGGACAGGTGGAAATATAATAATAATAATAATAATAATAATAAAAGGAATGGTTGCTGCAATGGTTAATTGGTGAATAAGAGAGAACACCATACCCTGGCCCTTCGGGTAAAGGTCAGATATAACTTCCCCCATGTTTGATTTTTTTTCATGTTTCTTTTTGTTACAATTTCCATATACTGCGTGGGACCCTAAAGAACAGGGTTCAAATCCCACTGATACTCCTTGTGGCCTTAGGCAAATCATTTTAAACCTCTACTGCCTCAGGTGCAAACTTAGATTATAAGCCTTCTGGGGACAGCAAAATGCCTACTGTACCTGACCTTAACTTGTTGTAGGCGTGAACTAAATACTAATAAATACATTAATTTAATTAAACGTATTACTAGGCACCCAGGCACTTTACAAATCTCCAGGTAACTAGTTACTTTTTCAACTGATACTTGGTTGCTAGCAAAAGGATCAGATACTGGTCGACTGTTAATCATTGCTGGCAGTGTAAATTCCACCCAAGCAGCTCCTCAGTGTAGGGGGCCCAGAGAAAGAGGGGTCTCACTTGTAACTACTCCCATATTTTCTGAGGTGGATCCCCCCTGCTTTGGAGGCCCTTTAAAGGATTTTGTTTCAGGTTTTTTTAATTTCAGCTCTTGCCTCTGGCACCTGTAATTCTGTTTCTCCACAGAAAGAGGGCGCTACAAATCCATTCAAGCAATGGGGTAAAGCTAAGCCTGGGACAGCTGAGCCTACGAAAATAGCACCACTTCATAAACTTAAATCTCTCTCAGTCTGAATGCTAAATCTCAATTCATTCGCCAGCATTGTGCAATTGGTCCTTTTCAAATAAACTTTGCAAACACGAGGACATAAAACCAATGGCTACATATTTTATGTGCTGGTACAGTATATCTTGATAAAGGAAAAATCAGATTCCTTGCAGGTTATGACACTTTTTATTTATCCATTATAAGAAACACTCAGATATGTTATTGTAGATCAACTGTTTCCAAACTTGCCTTGTGGTACCCCCAGTCAGTCAAGTTTTCATGATATATTTAATGGATATGCATGAGCTGCCTTCATTGCATGGAGATTTACGGTATATCATAGGGTCAAGAAGGGGTGGAGCTTTGTTCTTAGGCCTGCCAAACTGCGTGAGGCTGCTATCGCCAGTCTTCCCCTCCTGTCTGTCTGCAGGAGATCAGATCCCCCTGAACAGATAGGAGGGGAAGACCAGCAATAGCAGCCTCATGCGGTTTGGCAGGTATATGGGTAAAGCTTGCCCCCCCCCCCCCCCTTCTTGAAGAAAACAGCATTCCAGCAACCCTGTATCTTGTTTATATTCATTGAGGACATCCCGAAATCCCACTGGTTGGAGGTTCCTCAGGATAGTTTTGGAAACACTATTTAACACGACTCCTTTTGAGTACATAAAAGTTCCTTTTTCAGCTATGACCAAGAATAATATTTAGCAAATTTGCGTTTTTCCAGGACTTTGCAATGAGAAGAGAAAAATACGTAATGAAAATAGAGGGGGGCATATTCCAAATATTCCAAGGGCTTAACATGATTAGCAGACCTGATAACCATGTTAATCCCACTGGGCAAGCTATTCAGCAACACATACCTGGTCTGTGCCGCTAAGTATCCCCTCTTAGCCCAGCCGAATGCCCTGGCACTAACCACTTAGCATCAGGGCATTCTGGGTTCAGCACCAAGGGTTAGCTGGTCAGTGACAATATTGAGCCGCTAACCAGTTGATCCAAAAAAAAGCAGGGCCTAACTTTAGCCAGGTTAGCTCTACGGCGAGCGCTGAATAACGTGGCTGACTGGAGGAGTAACTCGATACCCAGGCACACTGGATATTCAGTGCCACATGTCTGATATGGCCCAGTACTGAATATCTGGGGTTAATTTAAAGAGGTGGTAACCAGATGCTTTAATTGCCCTGGCCGCTGCTGCTGAATATGCCCCCCAGAGAGTCTACAACATGGCTTCCCAAACCTTTCTGGGAAAGTCACAATCAGTCAGGTTTTCAGGATACCCATAATGACTGGCATGAAATTAATTCGTATATGTAGGATTTATATTTGCATATATTGTATTTTATGCATATTTATTGTGGATATCCTGAACATTCAACTGGCTGTGGATTATCAGGACAGATTTAAGAATCATGTCGCATAATAAATGACAAAAATAGATTCTATGCCAGTACCTTCAGGATTCACACCTCTGAAGCTTTAACTGCTATCACAGAAACATAGAAACATGACAGCAGAAAAAGACCACATGGCCTATCTAGTCTGTCCTTCCATATCAACTACTACAATAGTCCCCTGATTTGCTTTAGAGAGCCTCTGTGTTTGTCCCATGCTTTTTTGAATTTAGATACCGTCCTCATCTCTACCGCCTCTACTGGGAGGCTATTCCACGCATCTACCACTCTTACCATAAAGAAATATTTCCGCATATCACTCCTGAATCTATCCCCTTTCACCCTCATCCTATGCCTCCTCATAGAGAGCTTGCTTTCAATCGAAAGAGATTCTTCTCCTCTGCATTTATGTCATTAAGGTATTTAAACGTCTCAGTCATATCACCTCTTTCCTGCCTTTCCTCTAAAGTATACATATTAAGATCCTTAAGTCTGTCCTCATATGCTTTATAACGAAGGCCACAAACTATTTTAGTAGCCACCCTCTGCACCGACTCCAACCTGCATTGAAGGTGCGGTCTCCAGAATTACACACAATACTCCAAATGAGGTCGCACCAAAGACCTATACAGAGGCACTATCACCTCCTTTCTTCTGCTGATATTGAGCCCATGGCGGTCACCGTTTCTTTTCTTTTTTTTTTTTTTAATGACTATGGGTGAAAGAATCCCGATATTCAGTGACTGCTTCTGAATTACCATATTGTGTGGTGAATGGCTGGTCCTATCTGGATAGTGGTGATATTCAGCAGCTATGCACATAGCTTATCTGGATAGCACTTTGGACAGCTTTTTTTTTACTGCCTAAATTATCCAGATAGAGGCACTTTCTCAGTGGGACGTATTCAGTAAGCAGGTGTCAGACTCTGTGATTCATACCTAGTTCCCTTGGTCTACAGGACTTAAAGGTCAAATGGTTATTCTGGCCTGCACACCAGCAGAAAAGAAGAAGTTAAAACTGAATATTGACTACTTAAATTGTTGGTCTCTCCTTGGGCCAACTGGGAACTTAAATAGCCCACAGTTAATTAAAAATAAACTGACACTTTGTGTTAAGAATAGTTTTAATAACCATTTATAAATGTTACATTAAAAATTCATGCACTGTTATCAAGCTGTGCTAAGGATTTACTGCACGATGGAGGTGTTATGAATGTTTTATGTAGAGCGATAGAAGCTTCTTCCTGAAAAGATATTTTATTTTTATATTTTTATATTTGTCTTTCCTGGACTAAAAGAGCTCAGTAATCACATACATACAAGCACAATTGAAAATCTGGAATGAGGATTTCCAGGCCTCTCTGGAAGGGGGGGTGTCTATGTTTTGTTTTGTTTTTTGCCTTGGTATGATTATTGTGGTCTGGTTTGTAGGCGTTTATCTTTTCTTTTCTTATCAAAAGATCTTTCCATTTTATTTTCAGCCTGTGAGAATGGTGTTATGAGCAGTGAAGAAGCAAGATGGAAGAAAATCAATGTCTTCAAATAGTGGTGCTGGTAAAGAATACCTCACATATCATGGATTGTCAAAAGAATCAATCAATTGGCTAGGAGATCAAACCAAAGCTTTCCTTGGAGGCTCAAATGACAAGACATCAACTTTCATACTTTGGACACATCATGTGAAAAGAAAGATCATTAAAGAAAGACATCTTGCTTGGCAAGGTTGAAGGTCAGTACAAAAGAGGTCGACCAGCAATGCGATTTGTTCGATACAATAACAGCAGCTATGGATGCCACTCTATCAACAATTTGCTGCCTGACTTAAGACCAAACACTGTTTAGGACAACTATATACAGAGTCATTATGAATCAACATTGCCCCTAGAATTGACCACTGTTGGAATCAGGATACTGAGCTTGATGGACCTTGGTCTGACCCAGTACGGCATTTCTTAGGCTCTTATGGCAAATTTGAATTTGCCATATTTTGACTCTAACAATAAAGTGTTACAAATCCTTTTTTGACAGTGTGGTGTGATGTGTAGAATCAGCTAATGAGAGAGCACCATTATTATCACATGATCACTTACTCAATTTGTTCTACCCTTTGACTGACTCATTGAAGCAATGCTACCAGTCGATATTCCTCTCCATAATCCACAATTGAGTCAGTCTGGGCCCAACCGTGAATGGGTAAGTTGCTTCTGTTTTGGATGTGCTTTTTCACATTTTCATAGCTTCAGTCACTTATATAAACTGTTCTTAAGTGCTATTATAACTAATTTTCCAGTTTCGCCCTAAAGATTGATAAGGCCCTCATTCTATAATGCAGGTTGCAGGGCTGTATGTCCCGCTGGGACATGCAGCCCTGCAATATGCCTAAACCCTATTCCTCCACCAGCTCTCCCTATATGTCCTGTGCTTCAGGACAGGGAAGCTGGCAGGGGGGAGGCGGGATCAGGGGTGGAGTGGGGACGGGCTGCCCAGCCCAGGGCCGATTCCAGTCTAAGCCCCATACATGCTGCCAGGCCTGCTGGGTCGTACTGCTTATACCACATCAGAGGTAGTATAAACAGTGCTTTTGGCAAATCGGGGCATGACAGCCACCAGCAGGGCCGGGGCCGCAGCTAGGTACAGGGGGGTCCCCGCCGCCCAATCCAGGCCGCGAGAGGCCAGTTATGAGTCAGATAGTGAGGATCTTGGGGTCCAGAGCTGCGGCAGTCATGGGGTGCCTGCGGGGAGGACATCCCCACAGGTCGGAGGGGCATGCTGGGCTGTCCTCAGGCCTGATTCTGGCTCACATGGGAAGATTTTGTTCCCACGGACCAGAATCGGGTCCTAACGGCCCTGTCTTCAGCGGGGACATGAGGTTGCCCACCCATGATCTAAAGAGAATGCTAACTTATCCAGATAGCTATTGAAAATCACCACTAACTGGATTATAATGGCAATAATCCACATAGGGGGTTATTCCAAACCATGAATAGCGGGCATGGATGTCCCAACGGGACGTCCATGTCCTCTATTCGTGTGGCTGCAGGCCCCCAACTAACTTAACTGCCGGTTGTGCGGGGAAGTTAGTTGGGGGCGGGGAAGAGGCTGCCCGGGGGTGGAGAGTGGGCGGGCAGTGGGCGGTCGCCAGCATTGGACCTACAGGGCTGATTCTAATGTCGGCCCTGTACGTCCAGGGCTGACAAATTCGCCGGGGAGGTCATTCCACCACTGGGGTGGCCTAACCTCCCTGGACATTTTTTTTTTTTGATTTGGGACACGGAAGGGGCTGGGGGGGGGGGACAAAGTTAATCCCCCACAGCCCAACCCTGGCCTTAGGAGACCGGAACGGAGGTCGGGCTGCAGGGAATTAACTTTTTGGAGCAGCAGCCAGCATCGCAGCTTTTAAATGGAGCCATGGTGCCATGGAAACAGGACACCATGGCACCATGGAGCCATTTAAAAGCCCTGGCTGAGTTAGTCGAGCTAGCGCTGTAAATGTAGGCCAGGACTGATTCGCAGTTCTGGCCTGCATGTACAGTGCTGTTCGCGATTCTGATCCCGCGGGGCTGGACATGCCCCACGGGATCAGAATCGCGATCTCCTTTATACATCCGGGTCAGCCCAGACATACAAAGGAGATCTACGTCATGAGTGTCTGGCATTGCACTTCATGGGCCCAAGGACCATTATAGAGCTCCCTGAATAGTGCCAAGGTGGTCTATGCAACTGGAGTCTTTCTGAATAATCTCTATAGTTATCCAGATAAAGACTATTTAAAATTTACCCCTAAAGGTTTAATATCAGCCAAAGTTCTAAGAGTCTTAAATGGTAACAATAATTATAAAAAACATTTTCCCTAGATAATAACCACAACCTACAGAAACTCAATGCATTCAGCTCTGGAAATTGTACTATAAAAGTGATCATGGAGTAAACAGGCTAAAACCCCATGTAAATGCCTATCCAAAATATTTCAGAAAGGGCATGTTTCTACATTCTTCCAAAAAGACAAATATTTTCATACAAGGCAATTCAAGCATATTCAAAGCAGGTATCCTGGAAAAGTGATTGGCCATGTGGTCCTCAAGGGCTGCATAAAAGAGTCTAAGGTTCATAGCGATAAAGCCATTTGATTGGTGATGCCTTCATTAAAATCAATAATGGGCATCTATATGGTACTTGACTCCAGCTAATGCTTCAAAATTGGTCTTCACTTTAGGCCTCTCTTAATATTTTTGGTAGCGAATACCATTGTGAAAACTGATCTCAGGTTGTGCAAACCTGTATAGGGATTAATGGTGTATTCTGGAGTTTATGATGTGTGATGAGTGTTTTCATTTATTATCAACTTATAACCTACTGGCAGGAATCCAATATAGTTGCATTCAGTGTTAAATAAAATCAGAGCCCACTGGATACATTGAAAGATTATTTCTGGATGAACTTCAAGCACTTCATCTTATCAATGTCATTTGTCTTTGTCCATTAGCTTCCAATATTGTTTTTCAGACCTACAACAGCAGCTGTGTTACTGGCCAGTCTCAGCACGCTCCATCTTTGCATGGCAATTTTAGCAAGGTAAACACAGACTGGCAAAGAAGCTTCTCTAACTGGGTCAAAATAATTTACTAGGACTCAGATATGACTTTATCATTCTGTATTTATATCAAGAATTTAGTCATAATCTTCTTCCTTTTTTCAATGACCTACATGCTGATTTTCAATTATTAAGACTTCAAAAAGACTATGGGACATGTTTAATAAACCATGCAACTGGTATTGTGCAGTTTAGCACATGGTAAGCATGTCATGCTAAAAGGTAGTGTGGGACCCCAAGCTAACAGGTTAGCATGCTATTGGACAGAGACAATGCGGGATGCAGTGGTTCATGTGCATTGATGGTGCATCATGGTTAGTACAGGTGTGAGTTAACTACAATTGCTACCATTAGTGTGGTGGACTTAACAACACCTCGATAGGTGGCATTAAGTACACACGTATGCCAGTTTCCATGGTAGCATGTGTTAGCAACACACCAATGGAAGGGGAATGGATAAACATGACCCCTGAAATTGCCGTGGATATCCACATTGGTTTCACAATCTAACCACATGCTAAGGACACACCCCTTAGTAAATATATCACTAGATGCAGTGCATAGCCAAAATATCTACTGTTGGATAATTATTAGTTTTTATATGGTGGAAGTCACCTTGTTCATACAGGGAAGATTCTTGGGGTTGGGAAGGGTGGCCGAATAGCAGGGATGGATGTCCCAACGGTATTCGTGGTTTAGAATAGATCCCAATATGTATATTAGCCAACTATTCTCAATCATTGAGCTATAAGGGGGTTATTCTGTGCCACGAATAGCGAGGATGGATGGCCCAACAGAATGTCTATCTCTGCTATTCGTGTCTTCACCTGGCCTCGATTAACTTCCCCGCCAGTTGTGCAGGGAAGTTAAATGGGGGCGGGGAAGGGGTGGCTCGGCAGCGGTGTCTGGGCAGTCGCCGACCTTGGATGTCCAGGGCCGATTCTAATGTCGGCCCTGTACATCCAGGGCTAGCAACATGCGCAGGGAAGTTATTCCAACTCCGAGTTGGAATAACTTCCCTGGATGTTTTTTGGGGTGGACAGTCGGGGCACGGATGGGGCAGAAGGGGCCAGAGGACAATCTCTGCAGCCCGACTCTGGTCTTAGGATGCCAGATCGGGGGTTGGGCTGCAGGGAATACTCTTTATTTTGCAGTGGCAGGCATCATGGCTCTTCAATGGAGCTGTGGTGCCATGGCAACATGATGCCATGGAGCTGCGGCTCAATTCAAGAGCCTTGACTGAGTTAGCCGGGGACAGTCCTGCATGTGCAGGCCAGACTGAATCGCAGTCCCAGCCTGTATGTGCAGGACTGTTCGTGATTCTGACCCCGAGAGGCTAGATGTGCCCCGCGGATCAGAATTGTGATCCCCTCTGTACGTCCAGTTCAGACCGGACATACAGAGGGGATCTACGTCTGGGACAGAATCGGGTCCTATACAAATTAGGATAGCTATATCTAGTGGCATATTCTTTACGTATTTACAGATGTAGCTTCTGTCATGTGTGTCTGTCTCATTGGTGTTATCTCAGAGTGCAGGTTAGGTGGTGGGTCCAAAGCGGTTGGAGAATAAGTGGTTTTTCAAGTGTCTGCAGAAGGAGGGAAGGTCAGTGTTGTTCCTTATTGTGTGAGGCAAAGAGTTCCAAAAGTGATGGTACAGATAGTTCAAATGCTCTTTGGCAAGTTTGTTGATTACATTTTGTTTTAGATTGTGATATTTTGAGCTTGTTGATTGTTGCAGATTTTCGTGGTCTTTTTGTAGTGACGTTCTGAAGGAGGGATTATAGGAGAGTGGCTGGGTGTGAGTGAAGTGCTTTGTGCATTAGGAGCAAGGTCTTATGTTTAATTCTGATAGGGAGGGGTAGCCAGTGGAGCTGTTTTAGGATGGGGGTAATGTGGTCATGTTTAGCGGCATTCTGGATTGTATGTGCAGCTGTGTGGAGCGCAGATTGGAGGGGGAGTAGGGTGGACTGTGGAAGGCCCTGGTAGATACTGTTGCAACATGAGGGAGAGTGAGGGCTTGGATTGCTGAGCAAAAGTCTTCTGGTTCGAGGAGGGGATGGAGTCGTTGCAGGGTCTTAGTTCTGAAGTAGATTGTGCTGGCTGTTTTTGTTATATGAGTTTTGAAGGAGAGTTGTTGGTCAAGAGTTATTCCTAGGTATTTAAGCTCTTGTCTCCCATTTATCTGGGTGTTATTTAGTGTGATTGTGGTTGGTGAGGTGAATGAGGAGTCCATTGTAATGAGCATAGCTTCTGTCTTTTTGTAGTTTATTGTTAGGTTGTTCACCCAGAGCCAATTGGAGACATCTTTGAAGCTGTCTTGAATTTGTGTGTATGATGGTTGCTTAGTGTGAAGTAGACAATATAGCATGATGTCATCAGCATATATTATTTATTTAACTAGGCTTATATACCACTTTTCTACCAGTCAAAGCAGTGTAGATTCAGGTACTGTGTATATACTTTTTCCCCTTGTCCCTGAAGGGCTCACAATCTATGTTTTTGTACCTGAGGCAACAGAGGGTTAAGCGGCTTGCCCAAAGCCACAAGGAGCACCTGTGGAACTAGAAATCACAGCCCAAGTTTGCTGTTCTCTAGAAGGATTCATACCCCTGGCCCTCCAGCCCAAGGTAACTTGCCCCAACCACTAGGGCACTCCTCCCTTATATGTGGAAATGGATCTTGTGTTTTTTAATGATCGAACAGATGGGCTGGAGATATAGGTTGAAGAGAGGTGCAGAGAGAGTGGAATTTTGAGGTACACCTTGAGTTTGTTTGTATAGTTGGACGTGCTCATGCCCAGTTTTATCTGTTGGTGTCTGTTAATGAGGTAGGACTGAAACCATTTAAAAACAGTATCTTGGATGCCATATGACTGTAGGCATTGGAAGAGCATGCTATGATTGACTGTATCGAATGCGGCGAAGATGTTCAGGAATATCATTAGATAGGCTTGTGAGCTGTCTTGTATTCCTTGGGTTAGTGTTGATAAGTGACGTCATTAGAGTTTCTACTCCATGCAGTGGGTGGAAACCGTGCTGTTGTGGGTCAAGTAAACAGTTCTCATCAATGTGTTGCTGAAGCTGGAGTTGTACGGTTTTCTCAATGACTTTCGCTGGGAAGGGGAGACTGGCGATGGGTCTGTAGGATGCAGGGTCTGGAGGGTCGAGGCTTGGCTTCTTTAAGCTGGGGAAGATAGAGGAAAGCTTGAGATGGTTTGGCATTATTCCTTGTTGTAGGGTTTTGTTTGGTGAGGCATGGGCTGAGTTCAATCTTCGGAGCTTTAATCCAGTTAGCTGGGCATGGGTCAAGTGGTGAGGTGGAGGTGTTAAGCTTTGTTAGAATATTTTTGACTGTTAGTGATATTTCAAAAGGATGACCAATGTGGTGTGAAAGGAGGTGGTGAGGTCTTTGGTTGTGGTTGATGGGCGGTTGAGTGAGGCGCTTGACTATATTAAATAGTTCTTGTGGGTGATTGTTAGAGGTATTGATGATCTTAGTGTGATAATCCTTCTTAGCCTTCTCTGTGGTTATATGGTAATTCTGAAGTAGTGTTAGGTATTTGTTGCAGTCTTCATTCAATGCAGTTTTATGCCATTTCTGTTCAGTTGTCTTAATTTGTTTTTTATTTGTCGCAGAGTACGGGAGTACCAAGGCATTTTGGGGGTGCAGTGTTTGTTTTTTTTTGTTAGGTTGTATTGATTGGGTGATATTTTAGCTGCATCTCTAAGCATTTTGTTCCAGGTGTCTGTCAGTATTGCATCTGATGTGTCCATCTTTATGTTTGTTGTGATGTACTCCAAGAAGTCTTCCTTGTTAAATTGACTGAACCATTGTGAGGGCAGTTGTTTATCAGCCTGGGTTATTAGGGATTTTATTTATTTATTTATCTGCATTTATATTCCGCTTTTCACCGGGTCAAAGCGGTTTGAAAGAAAGGGGGGTACACTAATCAACTCAACAGAGAATAGGGGGAGCCGACACCAGGGTGGCCAACATTGATGATCTGAACAGAAAGTAACAGTTCTAGACATTTGACACAGGTCTCTCAGTTGGTAGCAGAAAGGTTAGATCAGATTGAGTCTGGATGTTGCAGTCGGTGAGAGATGTCCATCTCAGATCCAAGATATTTAGGAAACAGATGGGTTTTTAACTGTTTCCTGAATGTGGAGAGGACTCTGTTGTTTCAGATCTGGTTCGGAAGGGAGTTCCAGAGGAAGGGTGCGTACAGTTTGAATGCCCTGTTACAGGTTTGTTGGTTGAACTTAGTTTGTTCGTGCAGAATAGTGAAAGTGTTACTGGTGGTCTGGCGGGTTGGTCTGTTGAGGGTAGGCTGTGGGAGTAGAGTCTGGAGTTGGGAAGTCTGTATTTGGTGGAGGGCTTTGTGGATAAGTAGGGGAAGAGAGAAAGTGATGAGGCTGTGGTCAGGTCATCTTATTGGGTAGGTTTGTAGTGTGTTAGGGGGGGCTGGTATGGATTGGGAGTGTGGGGGAGAAGATTAGGTCCAGGGTGTTGCCTTTGATGTATGTAGAGGATGTTACATTTTGAGTGAAGTCTATTGATTGCATGGCTGAGAGGAAGGTGTCTGCCACATTGGTAGGTAGGGAGGGGAGGTTGAAGTCTCCTAGGATAAGAAGGTCCTTTTTGGCATTGGAGTTTTCAATGATGTGGTCTATTATGCCAGATAGGTCAGTGGAGATGGAGAAGGGAGACAGATGGTTATAAGGTTGTTCATAATTATGACTGAGTCTAATTCATCGGTGCTTCTGGATGACAGGGGGCAAAAATGGAAGTTTGTCTAGGCCTAGTTTTAGCCACGGATTGCTAACTGGTTAGTGTCCAATATCGCCGCTACCTGGTTAGCGGTACTCCCTGCCTCCGCTCTGCCCTGGAACACCCTCAAAACATCCTGTTGCTAACCGAATTGCATCGGGGCATGTAGGGGACATAGATGGGGATATTCAACAGCACTAAGTGTGTAGGTGCCCTTGAATATCCCTGTTTAAGGAATTTACCTGGTTTACTGGGCTGTAAACCGTGTAAACGCCTTTCGAATAACGGGCCCCATACTTTTTAATATCAAACTTTATTTTGTAAGTATGTGATTGCCCACTCTCCCTCCAGGTAAAAGTGTGTTGATGGCTCTTTGAGTTGGTGGAGCTGTCCAGACCTATAGTTTTCTTTTGATTGCTGATGCTCTTTGCTGCCCCTTAGAAACTGCCATCCTAGGGGACTTCCTAGTCTTGCCTAGTGGTTGAGCTGGCCCTGTTATCAGGTCACCATATTTTTGCCTCCAGATGGTATGCTCCAGGCTATATTTGTTAAGAAACGACAATTTTCCTAAATACCACTTCTAATGTCATGCACATTCTGAAAGTCATCTTTTTATTACCTCTCAGCTCCACAATTCACCCACTACAACTGTTTGGCTAATGAGGTCTTCCCTTTCTTATCTTTTATCCCCTGTAATGTCTCCTAACAGACTTTTTTCTCAATGGTTGTTCCTTTCTATCACCTTCTCTATGATTTACCAAATTTTTTTTTTTTTATTTATACTATACATATGATATACTTAAGATCATCATCTCAAAAGTCTAATTTGCTAGTCTTGGATTTAGATAATAACTCGCTTTTCCAGTTTAAATCATTCTGCCCTGACTGTTATCCCTGACTACTGTTTTATCGATCTGCACCTACTCAGCTCTTTGACCTTGCAAAGAGATATCAGTGATTGCTGCCTATATAGCCTCTCTATAGGAAAAGTGACACTGTGAGCTAAGCCTCAAGCAACATAGGCTCATCATGACGCTGATACCCAACAGAGAGTGACCATCAGTGCCCCAGTGGACAACGATGCTATGAGCAAGTCTAATTATTTCACATCATAAGAGATTGTGATGATGTGATGCTAGGAATGGCTCTATGGCAGTAGACTCAACAGACTAGTCCATAGCTCTCCAATGTGTAGGAACAAAGTAGGAGCAATGGAAACTCATCACCAGCGAAACATTTAAGAGAGGAAGTTAGCCTCTTGCAGTAGGTAGGTTGCTATGAACACATATGAAGTTATCCTGGAAGAGAAGACTGCTCAGTAAAAAAAAAAATATGGCCATGCAGTTGAAGAGGATACATTTAGAGAAGGAGGGTGGGGCAGAGCAACTGGCCTTGGGGAACTGGCAGGGAAAAGGTGTCCACAAGTTAAGTCAGTGAGATACTACTATTACTACTATTACTAGTACTTAGCATTTGTAGCGCTACAAGGCGTACACGTAAGACACAGTTCCTGCTCATTGCAGCTCACAATCTTTTCAAAAAAGAGACAGGCAAATGCAACAAACAGGGGACTAGGGTAGAACTAAGGAGAAATGGTTAAAACACAAGGATGGTAAACAGGAGAATAAGGGAGTCAAGAGCCAAAAACAGCCTCAAAGAAGTGGGATTTTAGCCTGGATTTGAATAGGACCAGAGAACGAGCCTGACATACTGTACTGATTCGGGTAAGGTATTCCAAGCATAATGTGAAGCAAGGTGTGCTGCTAAGCACACAGGCAGTGGAACATGGTGGACTACTAGGGCCAAGGCCTAACAAATGCTTTGCATCAGCAATTAGAAACTTCAAAGGCAGAGCTGGAGATAGGTTTGTTTGGGCATTCCAACCAAAAACATGATGGAGACAGAAAATGGAACACTAGAGCAGAGGCTAAATGACCTGCCCACTGAATTTGTACAAGAGTGGAAGCTGTGAACAATCAGTGCTGGTGCTAGCCCAGGTCAGAAAGAGGTTTGAGTCTTACAATGATGCCTCAAATTCCTCTCTGTAATTCTTTGCATAGTGGCATGACAAGTGTGCATTCCGTTCATTATTGTGCCTTAAAAACATGTTGTGCACACTAAATTGTTTTAATGTGCATTTAGCCAATGAATTAACATGTTGAGTAGTGTGCTTGAAAATGCATTATTGTGTGTTGAAAAACTTTTGTTGCAACAATGTATGAAATAAACTGCCCCCTATAAATTGGGAAAAAAAGCAATGAACAGAAAACAAACTGAAAATGTTTGCCCTGTGCACACCCCTAATTAGCACTATTGACTCTCTTTTGAGATGCCCCCATCCACCCCCTTCCTCATGTTCTCTGCATTCTTGTGTGTATGGGTAGAGCAGAATGAGTTTCCCTTAATAGTAAAATATAAAGAATATCAGTCTATGTTTAGAAGTCAGGTTTAAAAGAGGTTTTATGTGGTGAACCACGTTCTCACCCACATGAAAGCATGCTTCTGAAAGTTGACCAGCCTTCGTATGCGTTAAAGGTGACAAGTTTGTTAAGAAAACTCACACAAACAAATGCATTCTTAGAGTTACTTCACATCTCAAATGTCACCAGGTCACTGGAGATAGATAGAACGTCTTCTGTACTGCTTTTCATGACGTCAAAGTGGTTGACAACAAACTTAGGGGTATGTTTATTAACAGCACTAAAGGAGCAAGTGTTCCATTAACGCGCATTAATGCCACTTTAGCGCACGTTAACGGGATCAGCAGCATAAATTAAAGTACTCTATGGGCGGAGAGTAGGCGGAGAGTGGGCGGAAACAAGGCCCTGCTCCCTTAACAACGGCACCTTAACACCAGGAACCTTACTGTATATCAAAAACTGTCGGTAAGGGTGCATTTTGAGGATACCTGGGTACAAACTATATCGTAATGATAGAGCTGATCAAATTGGTGGAGGGGTTGCTCTCTATGTTAGAGAGGGCATTGAGTCAGAAAGGCTTAAAGTTTTGCAGGAAACAAAATCTTCTGTAGAATCTATATGGATTGAAATTCCATGTAAAAAGGGGAAGGCAATGGCAGTGGGGGTGTACTATCGAGCGCCTGGCCAGAATGACCAAATGGATGATGAAATGCTCAAAGAAATCAAGGAAGCTAACAAAAGTTACAGCACAGTAATAATAATGGGTGATTTCAACTACCCCGGTATCGACTGGGTCAGTGTCATGTCAGGACATGCTAGGG
Organism: Ichthyophis bannanicus; assembly: GCA_033557465.1. Lineage (NCBI taxonomy): Eukaryota > Metazoa > Chordata > Amphibia > Gymnophiona > Ichthyophiidae > Ichthyophis > Ichthyophis bannanicus. The sequence goes on from CM066039.1 coordinate 361,118,534, forward strand.
AGATAAAGTTCCTAGATGAAATAAATGACTGCTTCTTGGAGCAGCTGGTTCATGAACCGACCAGAGCGGAAGCCATATTAGACCTAATCCTTAGTGGAACACCAGATCTAGTGCAAGAGATAAGGTTGTTGGGGCCACTTGGCAATAGTGATCATAGCATGATTGCCTTTGATTTAATTAGTGGAGGAGGGATAGTAAGGAAATCCACAGTACTACCTTTCAACTTTCGAAAGGGAGACTATGATAAAATGAGGAAAACAGTTAAGAAGAAACTAAAAGGAGCAGTTGCAAAGGTTAAAGACGTACATCAGGCTTGGCTGTTGTTGAAAAATACTATATTGGAAGCCCAGACCAGCTGTATTCCACGCTTTAAGAAAAGTGGAAGGAAGTCCAAAAAACTGCCAGCATGGTTTAAAGGTGAGGTCAGAGAGGCTGTTGTTGCCAAAAAAGCAACTTTCAGGAAATGGAAAAAAGAGCCAAACGACGAAACCTGGAAACAGCACAAGCACTGGCAAGTCAAATGCAAGGCATTGATAAGGCAGGCAAAGGGAGAATTTGAGAAGAAGCTTGCTGCAGAAGCAAAAACGCGAAGTAAGACCTTTTCAAGTACATTCGTAGCAAAAAACCTGTGAGAGAGTCAGTTGGTCCATTAGATGATAAAGGGGTTAAAGGAGCACTAAGAGGCGACAAGGTGATAGCGGAGAGACTAAATGAATTCTTTGCTTCAGTCTTTACTGAGGAAGATGTAGGGATGTTACCCATGACTGAAGTGGTATTTAAAGGTGTGGAAGAATTGAAGGAAATATCGATACATCGGGAAGGTGTATTACAACTATTAGATAAGCTGAAGAGTAGCAAATCACCTGGGCCAGATGGTATACATCCCAGGGTGTTGAAAGAACTGAAATATGAGATTGCAGACCTGCTATTAGTAATCTGTGAACTATCATTAAAATCATCTCTAATACCTGAAGATTGGAGGATCGCCAATGTAACACCAATTTTTAAAACGGGTTCCAGGGGTGATCCTGGAAACTACAGACCGGTGAGCCTGACATCAGTACTGGGAAAAATGGTAGAAACCATCATAAAGAATAAAATTACTCAGCATGTAGATAGTCATGACCTAATGGGAGACAGCCAACATGGCTTTAGACAAGGAAGATCTTGTCTTACTAATCTGTTATGTTTTTTTGAAGGAGTGAATAATCAGGTGGACAAAGGTGAGTCGGTTGATATTGTGTATCTGGACTTTCAGAAAGCCTTTGACAAGGTCCCTCATGAGAGACTTTTGGCAAAACTAAAGAGTCATGGGATAGGAGGCAGTGTACTATTGTGGATCAGGAACTGGTTAAAAGATAGAAAGCAGAGGGTAGGGCTAAATGGCCAATTTTCCCAATGGAGAAAGGTGAATAGTGGTGTACCCCAGGGATCTGTGCTGGGTCCGCTGCTTTTTGACATATTCATAAATGACCTGGAAAGTGGAATAACGAGTGAGGTTATCAAATTTGCAAATGACACAAAACTATTTAAAGTTGTTAAAACCCAAGAGGATTGTGGAAAATTGCAAGAGGATCTTGATAGATTGGAAGACTGGGCATCACAATGGCAGATGAAATTTAATGTGGACAAGTGCAAGGTTATGCACTTAGGGAAGAACAACCCAAACTATGGTTACACGATGCAAGGTTCCACATTAGGAACCACCACCCAGGAAAAAGATTTAGGCGTCATTGTGGATACCATGTTAAAACCCTCGGCCCAGTGTGCAGCAGCGGCAAAGAGAGCAAATAGAATGCTAGGTATGATAAGGAAAGGAATGGAAAATAAAACAAAAGATATTATAATGCCTCTATATCGTTCCATGGTGAGACTGCACCTTGAATATTGTGTGCAATTCTGGTCACCGTATCTTAAAAAGGATATAGCGATTTTAGAAAAGGTTCAGAGAAGAGCCACCAAAATGGTAAAGGGGATGGAAGGATACTCCTATGAAGAAAGGCTAAAAAGGATAGGGCTCTTTATTTATATTCTCTTATATACCGTGCTATTCTGCATCAGTGTGGTTTATATTGAACAAACTGAAATTACATTGAACAGGGCATTATAACTTGGAGATAACTATTTTACAGGGAACATGGGCTATGGAGGGTTAAGTGACTTGCCCAAGACCACAAGGAGCACCTGTGGGACTAGAAACCCCAGTCCTTCTGGCCCAAGGTTGCTGTCCTCTAGTGGGATTTGAACCCCTGACCTTCTGGCCTGAAGTACCTTGCCCCAACCACTAGGCCACTCCTCCACTACAACTCCTCCACCCCAACCTGGAAAAGAGACGGCTGAGGGGAGATATGATAGAAGTCTATAAATTAATGAACGGAGTGGAACGGGTAAACGTAGATCGATTGTTTACCTTATCAGAATATAGAAAGACTAGGGGACATGCAATGAAGCTACAGGGTAAACTATTTAAGACCAATAAAAGAAAATATTTTTTCACTCAACGTGTAATCAAACTCTGGAATTTGTTACCGGAGGATGTAGTAAAGGCTGTTAGTGTAGCTGGGTTTAAAAAAGGTTTGGACAAGTTCCTGGAGGAAAGGTCCATAAACCATTATTAAGAAGGGACCCAGAATATCAATGCTTGAAGCAATACAAGCATTGTGGAACCTGTGCCCCTTGGGGAAACTGCTAGGTACATATGATCTAGATTGGCCACTGTTGGAAACAGAATACTGGGCTTGATGGACCTTGGTCTGACCCAGTATGGCATATCTTATGTTCTTATGTTCTTATGAGAGAGCCTATTTTAACGTCTGCAATGTGCTGCACAGACAGGTGAGCCCAAGAAAGTGATAGTAGTGCTCCATTAGCAGCAACAGCATAGTGCCCAAGTGTAAAAGGGCACTATGTTGATGGTGCAAATGGGGTAAAGGAGCTGCATGTGGATCATGTAATGGGGGCTGCTGGTACACAGGGTGGACTAGGCAGTTGTCTAAGTGGCACATAAGCACATTGGACCTGAAAATATGCCTGACTGTGTCAGATCAAGGTCCATCATGCCCAGTATCCTGTATCCAACAGTGTCCAATCTAGGTCACAGGTACCTAGAGGTTTCCCCAAAAGACACACAGGATCCACAATGCTTATAATAGGACAAGCAGTGTATATCCAGGGTCCTCTTTAACAATGGTTTATGGATCCTCCCCAGGAACCTATCCAAACATTTTTTAAACTCAGCTACACTAACAGCCTTTACTACATCCTCTGGTAATGAATTGCAGGGTTTGATAACCTGTTGACTAAATAAATATCTTTACCTGGTAGTCCTACATGGGTTACACTGTAGCCGCATTGCATGTCCCCTAGTCTTTCTACATTCTGAGGTATAAAGAATTGATCTACATTTACTCGTTCCACTCCAGGCAATATTTTCTAGACCTCTAACATAACACCCCTCAGATGTCTCTTCCTCAGACTGAAGAGATATAACATTGGCAGGCGATGATGGGGCCCCTGGAGAGGAAGATGGTTGTGAGGGGATGAGTGGCTGTCCATGTATGCCTCTACTCCCCCCCCCCTCGCCAGACCCTGCACCCTAGGTGCCCACCAACCCGCATGTTGTCTGGCCTGGGACTGCGCACCACCAACACTGACAGCACATGGGTATGTCAGCATGGCATGGGGGTGTTGGCGGAGGAGACAGCGGCACCCGCCTGCAGCAGACCAAGGCACTGTTCCAGTGTGCCATGTGCAGTGCAAAATGTGCCAAGGTCTGTCTGATGGGAAGCGTCAGCCCCAGAGACTGCTATGACCATGTGGCAGCAGTGTGGTGCACTACACACAGTTGGCGTGTGTAAGAGCAGAGGGTCATAGGTTTGGGTCCTGGCTGTGGATTGTGCAATGTCTGTCCCTATGGTTACATTTTATCCCACAATACAGGTACAACACCAACATGTGCAATCCCCAATGAATCGGCCAACAAGGGTACAAACACCCACACAGACAGGCTCCACCACATTCAGCTGGATGGAGAGTCAGGCTAACAGCACCGGCACACTGAGTGGGCGTTAACGTCAGAGCGCACTACTACTACTACTACTACTAGCAATGAGCACACCTTAACATTGCCTGAGCTGAGATTGGGACCTCAGTGGCAGGCAGGAATGACAACCATCCCTATTTTTGCACAGTGTGTCAATATGAGTGTATGTGTGTGTGTATGTCTATCCATTGTTCTGTGGCTTTCTATGCCTCACTGAGCCTCACAGTGCCTAAGTTGTTTCCAGCATTAGTCTGCAAATGTGCATGATAAGGAGCAAAATATTGTGGCTATGGGCTGAAAAAGGGCAGATTTGCCAGAATGTGTCTGCATCAGGGGTGGATCAATGGTTGGGACATTGTAGTGCCAATTGCCATCTGCAAGGATCGGGTGGCCACAGCATGTCATGCTGGGAGGGCACTCTCACTCTGACTGAGCAATGACCATGGCATGGCCATGTATCCACATAGTGTTAGGCTCTAGTGATGTGGGTGCATTTCTTGTTCTGTGGACCTGCTCACTGAACCAACTGCTGAGTGTCCATGCTTTCTATTTCAAGCCTGGATGCACATGGTCATTCTGTGCATATGCAATATGTACTAGCTAGCAGACTGTTGGGTGCTGGGTGTCAGGTGAATGTTAGGCCTAGATGGTTGGGAAGTGAGGTGTTCCAGGTCTACTCCCAGTATTACTTGATAGGGCCAGCAGGACCATAGTAACAACTCCATGAAAGTCTAGAGGCCCCCTCTCTGGTAGGTGGCAGCCATGGCATCAGCATTGTAACACTGGGTATTTCAATACACTGTTATAGGTGGGGTCCTGGTCCAACAGAGACAGATGCAACTGGAGCATACAGTGGAACACAAGATGACTAGCAGATCACACTGCAGACAATACCTGTCACACACTGGTGGTGGAGATTTACAGCAGAAACCACCCCTAGCACTGCGGGTACAAGGGATCTGGTGCTGGGTGTCCATCCTCACTCTTAGGGTGGCCGCAGAAACCTCTCTGTAGCATGGTTTGTAGCTGCGCTGTGCTTGTATCACACACTGTCAGTGCATCTTACTGAACTGCGGTGAAGGATATGTGCATTCTCCTTTTGGTGATCAGCTGTAGACTGCTGTTCTGAATGTGCACTGCATCATGGGTACTGGTGGGGCTACCCTATACCAGCAAACACAGCAGACATTTTAGGTGGTGACCAGCAGTCTCTTTGTATCCAGCCATTATTGTGTCGAGAGGTGTGGAAGTGTATCCTACTGGTTAGTTCATGGTCTCTATAAGCAAGGGACAAGGGTTTGTTTCGTACCAGTTCTTTTTGTGACTGTGCTATTCAGATCATTTTCATGCCTGTAACAGTTAGGGCTCTGCAGATCAATGCAGGCAGCCCATACCACCCTCTCCTCAGCTGCCAACCATCTTTCAGCCCATCTATCTGCCTCTGTCAGCTGTGTACAGTCTTATCTTCCTGAGCAGGCTGCTACTCCAAGACTTGCACTAGTACCATTTTCCACATTACAGCTCTTCGTGCTCAGCTCTCCTGTGCCTGATCTGTACTTTAAATTGACGCCACCCTGTGCATTGGTAAAACTGGCATGCAGGGGCGGCCCAAGGGGGGTGCGGGGCCATGTGCGGAGACTCGGTGCGGGGCCTCATTTGCATAAGGTGCCTCATTTGCATAAATATTTGCATAATGTTACCAAAGTTTCCACTGGGACTAAATCAGGAGGGGAAGCAGTATGATATAAGATAGAACACGTAATGTAAAAGAGCGCTGGGGCCCCGATTAGTGCCTTTTCTTTTTCCCTTTCCCTGTATTCCCCTTCAAATGTATAACTCCGTCCCCGTTTTGTAGGTGTCTAATTTTGTAGTTGTATTGTTGTTTACTTATATTTTTGTAAAATGATATGTTTGTTTATTGAGCTTGTAACTTTACAACTCTATGTTTCTTTTACAAGATGAGATGCTTGTTAAAATTTGTTAAAACTTATAAATAAATAATTTTAAAAAAAAAGAAAGAACAAGTGGCAATGTCAAATAGGAATTACATAAACAGAATACCTCAGCTCAGTTACACATGCAGAACATAGACCATCACCAAACAAGGAATCACAATTTAGAAACAGGAAGACAATAATTAAACTGGGAACCCCAAAAGCCAAACTTGGAATATACAACAACACTGTAGAAATAAAACTATAAATTAATTTCCTCTTGTACTAAACAAAGCGCAAAAATTAATGATGCACATTTCCCAGAGCTGACATATTCCAGTTAATAAATTCAAAATAAAGAGATATTTTTCTACCTTTTGTGCATTTTTTTTCAGTTGCAATTGTTCCAGCCACTTTCTTCTGGTTTCTTCGTGTCTTCTGCTAACTCTCCATCTGCTGTCCATTTGTCCTTTCTTCTGTCTTCTTGGGTTTTTTTTTTTCCATTCTCTCTCTACATCTGCTTTAACATACTAATCTTTCTCCTTTTGCTCTTTCCTCATTCCTATTTCATCCACTCAAATTTTATCCCTCCATCCTCAATCCCCACTTACTCTCCCAATATCCGGCCAATTGTAGATTTGTCTTCCCTCCCACGCAAAATATTTTCCCCTCTCCATTTCACTCTCCCAGCTCCATCCCATTCTAATCCTCCCCCAACATCAGCTCCTTTCTAGTTCCAGCCCCACCCAGCATCTGCTCCCTTCTTGTCCCTGCATCAGCCCATTTCCAGTCTTAGTCCCCCATCAGCCCATTTCCAATCCTATCCTAGACCCACCATCAGCCCATTTCCAGTCCTAGCTCCCCCATCCATTTCCAGTCCTATCCGAGTCCATCCATCAGTTCATTTCCAATCCCAGCCCCTCATCAGCCCATTTCCAGTCCTATCAGTTCCTCCATCAGCTCATTTCCAATCCCAGCCCCCCATCAGCTCATTTCTATTCCTTTCCTAGCCCCACCATCAGCCCATGTCAAATCCTAGCTCCCCTCCACTCAGCCCATTTCCAATCCAAGCCCCCCCATGAGCCTACTTCCAGTTCTAGCCCCTCCATGAGTCCATTTCAATTCAAGCCCCCACCACAGTCCATTTCCAACCTTAGCACCCCCAACAGCCCATTTCCAGTCCTATCCTGGCCCCTCCATCAGCCCATTTCCTGTACTAGCCCCCCCCCCCCCACTCAGCCCATTTCTATTCCAAGCCCCTGTCCCCATCAGCTATTTGCCGTTCAAGCCCCCCTTCCACTCAGCCCATTTCCAGTCCTATCAACCCCCCATCCCATTACCAGTCCTAGCTCCCCCATCAGCCCACTTCCAGTCCGAACCCCCTATAGCCCATTACCAGTCCTAACCCCCCCATCAGCCCACTTCCAGTCCGAACCCCCTATAGCCCATTACCAGTCCTAACCCCACCATCAGACCACTTCCATTCCTTACCCTCCCATAAGCCCATTTTCAGTCTTCCACCCCCAACAACCCATTACCAGTCCTAACCCCCCATCAGCCCACTTGTAGTCTTAGCCCCCCCATAGCCCATTACCTGTTGTAACCCCCCCATCAGCCCATTACCTGTCCTAACCTCCCCATAGCCCATTTCCAGTCCTAATCCCCCCATCAGCCCACTTGTAGTCGTAGCTCCCCATAGCCCTTTACCTGTTGTAACCCCCCCATAGTCCAGTACCAGTCCTTACCCCCTCCAGCCCATTACCAGTCCTAACGCCCCCCACAGCCCATTACCAGTCCTAACCCCCTATCAGCCTACTTGTAGTCTTAGCCCCCCCATAGCCCATTACCTGTTGTAACCCCCCATCAGCCCATTACCTGTCCTAACCCCCCCATAGCCCATTTCCAGTCCTATTCCCCCCATCAGCCCACTTGTAGTCGTACCTCCCCATAGCCCATTACCTGTTGTAACCCCCCCATAGCCCATTACCAGTCCTAATGCCCCCACAGCCCATTACCAGTCCTAACACCCCCCATCAGCCCATTTCCAGTCTTAGCCCACCGCCCCATAGCCCGTTTCCAGTCCTAATCCCCCCATCAGCCCACTTGTAGTCATAGCCCCCCATAGCCCATTACCTGTCATAACTTCCCCCATCAGCCCATTTCCAGTCTTAGCCCCTCCATAGTCTATTATCTGTCCTAACCCCCCATAGCCCATTCCCAGTCTTAACCCCCCCCATCAGCCCACTTCCAGTCCGAACCCCCTATAGCCCATTACCAGTCCTAACCCCCCCCCATCAGCCCATTTACAGTCCTTACCCCCCTCCCCCCCTCCCCATCAGCCCATTTACAGTCCTTACCCCCTCCCTCCCTCCCCAACAGCCCTTTTACAGTCCTTACCCCCCCATCAGCCCATTTACAGTCCTTACCCCCCTCCCTCCTTCCCTCCCTCCCCATCAGCCCATTTACATTCCTTACCCCCCCCCCATCAGCCCATTTACAGTCCTTACCCCCCTCCCTCCCCCCATCAGCCCATTTACAGTTATTACCCCCCCATCAGCCCATTTACAGTCCTTTCCCCCCTCCCTCCCTCCCCATCAGCCCATTTACAGTCCTTACCCCCCCATCAGCCCATTTACAGGCCTTACCCCCCTCCCTCCCCCCATCAGCCCATTTACAGTCCTTACCCCCCCCATAAGGCCATTTACCGTCCTTACCCCCCTGCCTCTCGCCCCATCAGCCCATTTACAGTCCTTACCCCCCCATCAGCCCATTTACAGTCCTTACCCCCCTCCCTCCCCCCCCATCAGCCCATTTACAGTCCTTACCCCCCCTCCCTCCCTCCCCCCCTCCCCATCCGCCCATTTAAGGTACTTACCCCCCCCCCCCCATCAGCCCAGCTAAGTTTAAAAAACAAACAAACCAGAAACCGGCTGCTGCTGCTGCTGCCGCCGTGGCAGCGGCAGAATGGAGAATCCCGCGGGGCCCCCCTGTCCTGCAGTCTTCTATGCGGCCTCAGCGCGGGCTTTTCAGAGCCGCGCGAAGGGAGAGTTTCCCTTTCTCGCGGCTCTGTTAATCCCGCCGCAGGGCTGATGGGATTTCCCATCAGCCCCGCGGCGTGATTAACAGAGCTGCGAGAAGAGAAGCTCTCTCTCTTCGCGCAGCTCTGACAGCCGACCGAGGCCGTATAGAAGACTGCAGGACAGGGGGGCCCCGCGGGATTCTCCATTCTGCCGCTGCCACGGCGGCAGCGGCAGCAGCAGCCAGTTTCTGGTTTGTTTTTTTTTTAAACTTAGCTGGGCTGATGGGGGGGGGGTGGTAAGGACTGTAAATGGGCCCCGCGGGATTCTCCATTCTGCCGCTGCAACGGCGGCAGCGGCAGCCGCAGCCGGTTTATGATTTTTTTAAAACTTTGCTGGGATGCAAGATGTTTTTTGCGCGGGGCCCCCTGAAACGCGGGGCCCTGTGCAAAAAACATTCTTGCTCAATGGACGGGCCGGCCCTGCTGGCATGGCAGGTCCATCACCTCCCACCTGTCATTCCTTCCATCACCGGTACATTGACATTCTTTGGTGCTCTATTCAGCGTTTGGTTTACAGCCATTTTCCTGCCTTAAGATGCATGCTTTCCACTTTAAGGCACCTTGTCTCTCCTTAGGACACCTTCTCCCCTGTTAGGGCACCTTATCTCCTGTTAAGGCATCTTAAAATGAGATAAGGTGGGGGCGGAGCCTGATGTCCAGCGGGTTAGACGCTTCACGCTGAAGCTCCCGAGAGGCCTACTCAGAATCCTGACTTAATACCTACCTAAACTTAACATTTTGCTCCGAACTTACCGGGGTGCCTCGGGGGGGATGGCGGCCCACAAACCAGCGCGCTTAGACTTCGGGTCTCCCTCTTCTTCACACGGAAAACGCTCCAAAACAGAGTTATCTTCCCCACAAAAGACAGTTCCACTTCGGGAAAACCCCGAAATGCAACAGGAGATCTTGGAGGAAATACTCGGTGTGAAGGAACTGGTACAGTCCAACGGAGAAGCGCTCCGAGCCATGCGAGAAGACTTCGGTATGCTTCAGGACCGGCTTGAAGGTCTCTCATTACGGCAGGACAACATGGCGGGGGTCCTCAACTCGCACGCGGCGCGCTTGGTGAAACTGGACAAGGTTGAGCGTCAGATACAGAATCTTCAAAAAGAGTTAGAGGATAGCAATAATCGAGCCCGTTGCAACAATGTAAGGCTCATTGGAGTACCGGAGGGGGCCGAAGCAGGAGATATAAGAGAATTCCTGGTCAAAACTCTTCCCTCCTTGCTGAAGATCACTTTTCACAGAGATTTGGAAATTGACCGAGCACATCGTGTTCCTACCAACATGGCCCTCAATCGGACGACCCCCCGGCCTATCATCTTTCGATTACTGAGATATCAACAAGTTGAGCAGATTCTAAATGCTGCCCGGGCGAATCATCATCTGGAGTTTGAAAGTCATAAAGTCTCCTTCTTCCCTGACTTGGCAAAGCCCACAGTTGACCGTCGGAAGAGACTCCTTGCTTTTCGCCCTAGACTTCAACAGCTACAGGCTCGCTTTGGCCTATTGTATCCAGCGAAGCTCAGAGTGACTCTCCATAACCAAACTAGAACATTCGAAGATCCTGATCTACTAGCAACATTTTTAGATTCCAAAGAAGCAGACCAGATGCGCTAATCCAACAACTTGGATCTGTAATCCGCCGGATCTGCCCGCCATTTTGAATGGCCCGACGCTGTGATCACCGCCTGGAACAGAGACTGCCTGGACTTTTCTTTCTGTCTATATATAACTTTCTTGGTCTCCTATCCCTCCATGATGTGCACCTCGGTTGGATTCGGAACACGCACAGCTATACAGGTTATATGTTTCAATTAGGCCTTCTCTGGGGTTTCTCCCCGCAGACACATGGTCGCCAGTAATTTCTGGGGTTTTGCTTCTTCTCTAATGCACTTCGGTGCTTATTTTTTTATATGGGGCGCTTCATTGTTTTTCATTAGCTTATTTTCTATCATGTCATGTGTACAGCCATATACAGTTAATATGAGGGACATTGTGAAATTATGTGCGTTATCATGTTCTTTTTCAGAATTTTTAACTTTTCTGAATGGCCTTATGTAAGCTCTTATCACTGAATGTAAAAGGCATCAATAGTCCAATCAAAAGAAAGAAAATCCTTAGCTATCTTAATCATGAGCATGCTGATTTAGTGTTCCTTCAGGAAACGCATTTAAACTCCACTGAAACACTGAAACTTAATGCTAAGCCTTACATGGTGGCTGCCTACTCTCCCGCCGTTTCTAAACGGTGTGGGGTAGCCATCTTGGTTAAGAAGTCTTTGCAAGCTACTGTACTGGATACTAGCTCTGATAAGGAGGGTAGATGGGTCCGTGCACACCTTAAGGTTGGAGATAGTGAAATCACGTGTATTTGTATTTATGCTCCGAATGTGGATAACCCTACTTACTATGCAAGTATTGCGCAGTTGGCACAGGCCTCTGCCAATACTCCATTAATACTTGGCGGCGATTTCAACCAAGTACTTGATCCTTTGATAGATAGACAGCCGCCTAGAACGAGTGGTCCACCCAAGAGTCTTGATACCCTTACAGCTCTGATGAAAGATCTTGCGTTAGTAGATATATGGAGGCTGCTTCACCCCTCCGACTTAGAGTTCACCTTTTTCTCAGCCCCCCATCACTCACAATCTAGAATAGATTTTTTTCTTATCTCCAAAGCACTGATACCCCAAGTGGACACGGCTAGGATTCATCCTCTCCATATTTCAGATCATGCTGCCATATCTTTCTCATTACATGTCACTACGCAGGGTGAACATCCCCGTGCTTGGTTTTTTGATAGATCCCTACTAGACCAAAAAGATTTTCAGGTAGACATAAAGGCCACTATCCAAGACTACTTTCATTTTAATTCACCCCATGACACTGCGAGCTGGGCTTGGTGGGAGGGTTTCAAGGCGTCTATCCGTGCAACTATAACTAGCTATCAAATCCGACAGGGGAAACAACGAAAGCAACATTTACTGATTCTAGAACAACAGATACAAGCTGGAGAGCGTCTCCTCACGTCCCGTACTGACCCATGTATTTTACTTCGCTTACAACGCCTTCGTTTTCAATACAATCAGCTTTTATATACCGCTGCTGCTAAAAATATTGAATCACAACAAGGGATGTACTATCGGGAAAATAACCGTGCTGGTAAATTGCTAGCCAATGCCCTGAAAGGTCAAAAAGAAGCCAAGCGTGTTACCGCTCTCCGCAATCCGTCGGGGGGGAGCTTGGTCACTAAAGATACAGAAATATTAGAACTCTTTCGTGATTTTTATACTCGGCTTTATCAATCTGAATGTGACTTCGAGCCAGAAGTATTTGAACGATTACTATCAGGGGTACAGCGACCGACCCTATCTGACGAAGATAGAGAGGCCATGGACAAACCATTCACTTTAGCAGAAATTCAATCGGCACTCAAGAGATGTGCCACAGGTCGAGCCGCAGGCCCGGACGGTCTCCCAGCTAAATTCTACAAAACTTTTAACGCTGACTTAGCTCCGTTTTTGAAACTTTATTTTTCTGCTCTGGCCGAGGAGGGATCTCCCTCTGGATCCTTCTCAATGGCAAATGTAGTAGTTTTTGAGAAAGAGGGGAGAGATCCGCAACTAACAGCTAATTATCGTCCAATTTCCCTACTAAACGCAGACTATAAAATATTTGCCAACATTCTCTCCACCCGGCTCTCTGACAAGATGTCTACTTTAATACACCCAGATCAATGCGGTTTCATTCCCGGTAGATCAACCGCTGATAATGCTAGGACCCTATGTCATGTACTGACTGCCGCAGTTAATCTTGATCGACCATTGGTTGGACTCTCACTTGATGCTGAGAAGGCCTTCGACCGCTTAGAATGGCCCTTCTTGTTTGCAACTCTTCGCTGGTACGGATTCGGAGAAGGCTTTCTCCGTTGTCTCCAAACCATGTATGCACAGCCTACAGCTAGTATCTGTGCTAACGCTTTAAAGTCTCAGCCATTTCCCCTGCAACGCGGTACCCGCCAGGGATGCCCACTGTCTCCACTTCTTTTCGATCTCGCACTCGAACCCTTAGCTTTACTAATCCGGCAATCCAAGGATATTCATGGAGTCCCTTTCTCTCATAGGGAAATCAAAATTTCAGCATATGCTGATGACCTGATGCTCTTTGTCTCCCTAGACTCAGTGCCGGCTGTCCTAGAGCAAATTGGTAAATATTCACAACTCTCGGGCTATAAGATAAATTGGACCAAATCGGTCGCCTTTCCACTAAATCCTTTGATCCATCAGGCAGATATGCAATCCTTTCCCTTTTTATGGCAACCTCGCATGGTCAAATACCTTGGGGTGCACTACTGCTCTCCTTTAGAAGACACCATTACCTTTAATGCTAAAGACTTAACCTCTAAGGTCCGGGCGCTTACTCAGCGCTGGACTCCTTTAACACTTACTTGGTGGGGCCGCCTAGAAACCATTAAAATGATGATTGTTCCCAAAGTGAACTACATTTTAGAAATGTTGCCATGTCTCCTACCTCGATGTACATATAAAGATTTAGAGGGTCTTCTGACTAGATACTTATGGCAAAACAAGACACCTAGGATAGCGAAACATAAGTTACAAGCAGATAAAGAAAATGGTGGTGTCAGATTCCCTGACTTCCTGAAATACCACCAATCTTTTCTTCTCAAACAAGGCGCTCGTTGGCTGGAAGACCTAACACCGAGTAGACCAGTGTGGCTAGATATTGAGGAGGACCTTTGCAAACCAATCCCTCTTACTTATCTCCCTGGTATGACTCTCCCATCAGACTCCCACTATCCACCAATGCTCTTAGACACTTTAGGTGCCTTTAATACCCTTGTGCAATCTCTAGACTCCCGACTTTGTCCGCTAGATAGACTCCCGCTTTGGCACAATGCTCGATTTCAAATACAAAATAAACCGATGGCGTGGAGCCCCTGGTACACTAGGGGCATTTGGATCCCTAACCAGCTGTTCTCTGCTGGTCGCTGGAAGACTTTTAGCGAATTACAAATTGAATTTGGTCTCCCAGCGAAACACTACTTTCAGTTGGTGCAACTTCAGCATTGTCTTCGGAGTGCTAAGGTGCTCCCGCCATCGGAAACCCCATACCCAAGGATTGTCGGAGATTATCCGATCTATCGGGAGCTTATCGGGGGTAGCATCTAACTTTTACAAAACTTTATGTAATGCTGTCAATAGAGGCACTCCTACAGCACAGAAATCCTGGGAGCGGGAAATGCATGTAACTTTGACCCCGGAGCAATGGAGCCTAGTCTGGAGCAAGGTGACACGGGTCTCTCGATCCGCCTCACTCACTCAGACACTTTTCTTTCTAGCCCACCGATGTTTCTATACTCCTGACAGGTTAGCCAAATGGAACGCCACCCTGAGCAATAGATGCTGGACATGCCATGCGGCCATTGGTTCACTCACTCATGTTATGTATGAATGCCCCGCATTACAGTATTACTGGAGTCGGGTCTGGGGTCGTATTCAATCTATTTTGCACTTTCAAGAGCCCCTCTCTTGGAAGATAGTGGGACTCCACTCAGCTGCGGGGATCCCCTCTCTTCCCAAATCGGCTTACTTCCTTTTAGACTTTATGCTGGGCATAGCTATTTCCCTAATTACGAAATACTGGAAAAATAGCTCCCATCTGAGCCCCAATGAATGGTGGAATCATGTCTGTCTCTACAGTAAATATGAGCAAATACCTCGTATGTTAGCTTCTTCCGCTCAGACCCCCCACCACTTGTCTAAATGGAAGATGCTCAACGACTATGTTCAAACTGCTCAATGCTCTCATCTGACTGTTTAAATCTGTGTAAATCTCTGTCACATGACCATTCTGTATCGCAGATACTATTTCTGTTTGTTTTGATGTACAATTATGGTTGTTTGTAAGCGCTTATATGATGATACTAATCAGTTTAGAGAAGAAGCATAGGGGTGGGGGGTAATTGGGGTTGCTTTTCCTTATTGTATGTTTGTATTTGTTTCCTTTGGTGTGTTGTTTCTTTTTGCTTGTTGTAAAATGAAAATAAAAGCTTAAAAAAAAAATGAGATAAGGTGCCCTATCTCCTATTAAATCCAAAAACAAATTGAGAGAATAGCTATTCAGAGCTAGCGTGTGTGAGTGTAACATCACCAGAAGTCTATCTGGATGGACTTTAAAATCTGTTACTACGGATTGCTGCTCATCGTCGGACTTGGTTGGATTCAGATAAGTTATTTTTTTCCAAATTCTGGCTGTTTTGAGCTCCAGCATAGACTTTTAGTGGTTCATCTTATCCTGGCAAATTAATCATTTTGCATGAAGATTATTGGTTGCACTTTTGTAGTGTTTTAACCTTATTTATTGTTAGCTCTTTAATGGGCTCAATCATAATTGAGTAAAATGGAAGATTAGCTTCAAGAGGTGAATCTCGCTTCATGGCTATACTTCCGACATTATATTACAATACACTCACACACGCTAGCTCTGAATAGCTATTCTCTCAATTTGTTTTTGGATTTTATATTTGTAGAGAATTTTGGTTAGGTTGTATTTTTTGGCTATCTCCTATTAAGGCACCTTATCACATCTTAAGGTGCCTTATCTCCTGTTAGGGCACCTTAACTGTTAGGGCACCTTATCTCCTGTTAGGTCACCTTATCTCATTTTAAGATGCCTTGTCTCTCCTTAGGACATCTTGTTACCTTACCACACTTGGTCCTGTTAACTCACATTAAATGGCCCAAGACACCCGAATGCCGGCAGGCCCCCTATCTGTCCACTGTCTTATATGGCTTCAGGAACCTTAACGCTGTCTCTACCGCCAGTGACTTTACCATGGTTTAGTAAACATACCCCTTAGTTTATGAGCTTACAGTGAATTTAAGACAGATAGAAACAAACTCTTATTTATTTATTCATGTATTTATTTAATATGCCTGTTTTGATCCTGACATTCTGGGAGATGCAACTTTTGAAAAAAAGCTGTTCCTGACTGTTCCTCTCACTAACTCCTTTCTCTGATAAACTTCCATCCATCCATTCCAGATGAACAAACCTCCCTTTCTGCATTTTGATGCCACTTAAAGACATAATGGAGTGGAGGAGTGGCCTAGTGGTTGGGGCAAGGTACTTCAGGCTGGAAGGTCAGGGGTTCAAATCCCACTAGAGGACAGCAACCTTGGGCCAGAAGGACTGGGATTTCTAGTCCCACAGGTGCTCCTTGTGGTCTTGGGCAAGCCACTTAACCCTCCATAGCCCATGTTCCCTGTAAAGTAGTTATCTCCAAGTTATAATGCCCTGTTCAATATAATTTCAGTTTGTTCAACATAAACCGCACTGATGCAGAATAGCACGGTATATAAGAGAATGTAAATAAATAAAATAACAGGGGGAAGGGTGCATTCCTGAGTGTGCCTTTGGTTCATTTAGCAGCATAAAATTTAAAATGAATGCAAATGTTTTATATGCATGCACACCTACATATGAATGCATGTACAATTGATTGTACGCTGAAAAATGTTCTTGCTCACGTTCAATGCATGCCTAAAAAAAAACCCTGATAAAATGAACATTTAAAAAACGCCAAAATTTGGGAAAATGTTGCTAACAAGCACAAACTAAATGATTTACATAGCAGCATCTATAACTGAAGAATAGGAGCATAACATGTTTTTTCATCTCTTCACATGTTTCATGTAAACCTAGACAGAAATTCAAATAAGCATCTACACAAATGTCACAGAAAAACATATAGGAATCCGCTGAAGCATAAATACATATCCGGCGTCTTCTCAAATACACGGATCTCATACAGAAATATTATACAAGTAGAAACTACCACACATTCTCTTTCAACACACACATATGCCAAATGTTTCCATTTTTTTGCCTTTATCAGTAGAAATGCCATGAAAATGCTCAGTCACCCAAATCTCCTGGCAGCAATTTTAATCTAATCTTCTTTATGACAGCGAGGTGAGGGTCATTTATTGATATATTTCATTTAAAAAAAGAAAATATTTCACCAAAATAATAAGCAGAACTTTCACAAAAAGAAATGTTAAGGAATGGCCAGAGCTTTGTCTCCCTCTCCTGTTTGATTGGAGGAATGACAGACATCATAGTGGCTCTTGAATTAAAGTCGTTCTATGAAGCAAGAACAACATATACATGCTCTCCGAAAACCGGGTTCTGTTTAATAGCTTTGATAGACAGGGTCTAGAATTTGGAGGCAGTTAACAAGAGTTAACCTGTACTCAACGGAGCTATACACGGAATATGACAGGGTAATTTAGAACTGATGAGTGTGGTTCAATAATGCAAACAGTTCATATGCACACTGAATTTTAATAACGAGAACATTGTCAAAAAAAAATTCTATATGAAAGGTCATAGCCCAAGTGAAATATATGAAAATTATGTGTGAAGTTCCCACCACAGAATCCTTAAGAATTAGGTGATAAATGCTATAAAAAATGTATTACTCAACATTTGAGTCTCATGCAGTTTTGAAAATATGTGTTGAAAGATTTCTATATTATATAAAGAGAAGAAAAAGTGGAATATTTCCATAAAGAATTTATTCTCTCCAGAGATTTATTTATTTAACATTTTTCATGTACCACTTTTCAGAGTTATCAAAGCAGTTTACATAACGATGGTTTACATAGAACAGAGAAACTACAACTATTCACATTTAACTATTGATAATTCTTTACAACATTTGCAACAATTTATAACTATTTACAGTAGGCTGATCTTTGTT
Source organism: Ichthyophis bannanicus (assembly GCA_033557465.1). NCBI lineage: Eukaryota > Metazoa > Chordata > Amphibia > Gymnophiona > Ichthyophiidae > Ichthyophis > Ichthyophis bannanicus. Next base: position 361,136,376 of record CM066039.1, read on the forward strand.
TTGTGAGGCATCTAGTTGTGGAAGGGCAGGGACTTATTGGAGAAGTTGTGTGATGGGAGACATTTTTTCACCAAGAACATTCCTCCTGCTCCTTTGAGCTTCCAGCTTGTTCAGAACCTGTCTTAAGTTCGCCTATTGTGCCATGAGTCTTCATTCAGAACTGTGTGTTTTTGGCCTATTTTTATTTCTTCACCCTCCTTCTCTCTAGTTAGTCATCACAGTGCCTGAGATGCATGGATTGACACACTTGCAATCTTGAACAGCAATGACACTAGCTCTATGGCATAAGAAATGAGCTAATCCAGTCGTGATTTTACCCTACTTCATGCACAGACTGTAGACTTGATTTTTCCATTGACTTCTCTAAGAAAATCAGAATTAGAAATCAATGCTTTGTAATGAATTAAAACGGGGACAGGATGAGCCAATTAACAGCCCTACTCTTGAAACCACTAGTAATTAGTCTTGTGCAATGACTGGTAAGGCTCTCTACTTTTCAGAATCCATACACCCTTTCTGCAATGTCCGCCAACCTCTGCTAAACAAAAGGACCAAAAGCAGGTCCACAGGTCCACCAGACCATCATGCTAGCCAGGATGAGAGGGAATTTACAGAAAAAGAGTTAAAGAACTCTTGCTATCCAAGGCTTTCAACAGATCATCACCCCTGAGGTGCAGGATCTTGTTGAGGCCATCTCACAAGCTCGGAAACATGCTCACAAACAGAAGGAAATAAAACATTATGGTAACGAGGGTAAAACAAAGGTTTAAAAGGAGCAGACTGCCAAAAATTACATCATGAGTCTGGATAAAATCATTTCTGATTAGCACTGAAATCTCATGAAAAGAACCCCCGCTAGATATTTTTGTGATCCTTGGCATCTCCCTACTGACCATGTACAAGAAAATACAGCTAGGTCAAAGCAACAGTGAGAAAGCCAGCACAGAAGCTTAAACAAGAAATAGAAAAGAAATTTAGTACAGTGCTTCCCAAACCTCTCCTGGAGGTATACTTAGGGGTATGTTTACTAAAGGGCGTTAAAGAATCAAATTTATTTATTTATTTTATTTATTTAGACATACTTGTATACCACCTTATCCTAAAATCAAAGTGGTTACAAAACATCACAATTGGGCTACATTCAACATGTGGGTACTTTACAACATGTGCCGTTAATGCCTGTTGTCGGCACCCTTGCGCCCTTAATGCTGAAAAAAAGCTGCAGTAGCAGGCGTTAAAGGCTGCTGCAGCATTAAGGGCATAGAAGGTGGACTGTGGGCATTAATGGGGTGAAGAGTGGGCGTTAACAATGGGTGTTCCCTTAATGCCTGTTGAGCTAACGTGTGTTAAAACCCGTTAACGCTGGGAACCCTAACACCAAGTAAAACCTCACAGAAAGAGTGCATTTTGAGGAGAGAGAGCCTATTTTAATGGCTGCAATGTGATGCAGAGACAGGGGAACCCAAGATAGTGATAGTAATGCTCCATTAGCAGCAACCCAAAAAACAAAATAGAGAAAATAGTCAAGCTCTGACGTGTATTAGCCTATAAATGTCGGAAGTATAGCCATGAGATACAACATACCTCTTGAAGCCATCATTCCATTTTACTCAAATATTTATTGAGCCCATATTAGAGCTTTCAATAAGTAAGGTGCAATACCACATTAAAGTGTCACCAATAAACAATATGCCTTTTTAAAAACACGTGAAAAGTGTACTTAGAATTGATAAAAACACGTGAAAATAATGCTTGAAATTTTAAGGAGTCCAGACAAAAAATCACTGCAAAAAGAAGTACTTATCTGAATTCTCCCAATATAGCAGCCAATGTCCCACTCCCACCGGACAATCCAAAGCTCCCCTTGGACAATTCTCAAGGAGCCAAAGTTTTGTAAATAACAAATCAGCAATTGTAAATGATTTCTTGAAAGTAGCAAATCAGCAGACACAGCACTGCGTTTCGGGCGAACAACTCATGCGCCCTGTTTCAACGCTCCCAGCTACAGTGACCTTCTTCGTCGTTGCTGAGTGAGAAACGACGAAGAAGGTCGCTGTAGCTGGGAGCGTTGAAACAGGGCGCATGAGTTGTTCGCCCAAAACGCAGTGCTGTGTCTGCTGATTTGCTACTTTCAAGAAATCATTTACAATTGCTGATTTGTTATTTACAAAACTTCGGCTCCTTGAGAATTGTCCAAGGGGAGCTTTGGATTGTCCGGTGGGAGTGGGACATTGGCTGCTATATTGGGAGAATTCAGTTAAGTACTTCTCCTTTCTGCAGTGATTTTTTGTCTGGACTTCTTAAAATTTCAAGCATTATTTTCACGTGTTTTTATCAATTCTAAGTACACTTTTCACGTGTTTTTAAAAAGGCATATTGTTTATTGGTGACACTTTAATGTGGTGTTGCACCTTACTTATTGAAAGCTCTAATATGGGCTCAATAAATATTTGAGTAAAATGGAATGATGGCTTCAAGAGGTATGTTGTATCTCATGTCTATACTTCCGACATTTATAGGCTAATACATGTCAGAGCTTGACTATTTTCTCTATTTTGTTTTTTGGATTGTATAGTGTGGAGAAATTGCTGTTAGGTTGTTATTTTGGATTTTCCCATTAGCAGCAACAGCATAGTGCCCAGGTATGAAAGGGTATCATGTTGACGGTGCAAATGGGGCAAAGGTGGTGGCACATTGGTCATGCAGTGGGGGTTGCTGGGGCACAAGGCAGACCAGGCAGCTGCCCAGGTGGCTCATCTGTGATGTCTGTCATGATCCTACAGTGACATTGGTGGCAGACAGACATGCTGCTGCTGCAGAAAGGTGATGTGCCACATGGGGATGGCCAAGGTTTCCTGGCACACTAGGCAGGGACCCCAGCCAACCCCTTTCCCCCTGCTGCCACTGAAGCCAGCTCTGCAGGAAGAGGATGATAGTGCCAGCAACTGTAGTATTACAAGGAGCTGCAAAATGCAGGTGCCCAGGGAAATACCACAGCTGCCTCACCCTCCCAAGACATATCAGTGAGAGGTGGTGATGGGGTTCTGGTAGCGGCAGTTTGTGGGGATGGCATGTCCATCAATGTGTGCCTCTGCCTCACCCATCTTAACCTGGTGCCCTAATCATCTTCCAAAGCTGTATAGTGGACCAGTCGGTACTGCACACCACCCCCACTGACAGCATGCTTGCATAGCAGCATGGTGTGGGGGCATCAGCTGTGGGTGCAGCAGCACCAGCCTGCAGCAGACAAGACCCATGTCATGGTCCTGTGTGCCAATTGCATCACAACATGTGCCCGGGTCTGCCTAATGGGTAACATGTCAGCCCCAGGGACTGATATAGCCATATGGCAGCTCTTTGGCTCAACACACAATGCCATTGTGTTTATGCATGGAGAGTCACAGGTTCAAGATCCTGCTGTAGATCATGTATTTCATGTCCCTGTAGATAAACGCTAGCCTACAGTGCAGGTACAGCACCAGCATGTGCAACCTGGAAAGCATTGATCAGCAAGAGTACAGACACCCATCAGCCACATGGACAGGCTCCACTGTTCACAGCTGGATGGAAAGGCAGGCTGATAGCATAGGCTCACTGAGCTGGCATTACCAATGTGTGTGAATTTCAGAGCATGCTACTAGCACCTGCACCATGAGCACACATTAACAATGCTTGAGCTAATATGGAGATCAAAGTGGCAGGCAGGAATGCCATCCATCCCCACTTTCGCATAACATGGCGATGTGAGTGTGTGTGTGTGTCTCACCAGAGTTCTCTGCCCTTCTGCACTGTACCGTGCCTCACATTGCCTAGGCTGTGCATGATGAGGAGCAGAGGATTGGCCAGGACGTGTCTGCATCAGAAGTAGGGTCAATGCCTGAGACTTATTAGTGCCCATCAGCCATGTGCATGGCCTGAGTGGTCACAGCAGTTCATGCTGTGGTGGAACTCTGGCCGAGCTTTGACCATGGCATGGCTATGTATCCACATAATTCTATATGCAGTCCAGCTCCAGTGATGTGGATACACTTGCTGTCCTTGGAGCCCAATCACTGTGCCCAATGCTGGTTGGCCCAAGCCAGGGTGCACATAGCTGCTCTGTGCACATGCATAGTGTGCTGACCAGCAGACAGGCCACAGGTTGCATGTGCATTGCTAAAACATCCCTGTGGTAGCCAGCAGGTGTAGTCTGAATTTGCTTGCTGTGGTGGATTGGTAATCCTGGATGGTTGGGACCACAGCTGTTCCTGGCCTGCTCACTGTGGTCATGGTGAGATAAGCAGAACTGTAGCAGCAACCACAGGCAAGTCTATAAACTCCCGCTGCATTTGGCAACCATGTTGTCAGCTGCTGCAACACCAGGCACTGACACGTACTGTTCTATTAGAGACCCTGTTCAAAAGAAGCAAGACACAGGTCCCAGATGTGACAGGCACCTATGCCATGCTGTAATTGGATAGGGAGCAAGGTGACTAGCATAATACACAGTAGACAAGAGCTACCACACACACTAACAGCAATGTGTATCTGCAGCCAAGACCACCTCCAAGGGGTATGTTTACTAAACCGCGGTAATGTTACCGGCGAAAAGTGCAGTGCTAACGTGAGCAATGCCATATAAGGACAAGGGTGTACTGGCGTTGAAGTAGCAATGGCTGAGTAAAATGCACGTTAAAGGGCGCCTTGTCAGATATCGCGCGTTAAACGGACAATGCATATTAAAGCTGTCAGCACATTACAAGCCTGACAAGGCGCTGTATAAGGTGCCCAACACCCTAAGGTGCACCAAAAGGCGCCATATGAGGCACCCCAGGCACTCTATAAGGCACCTTATAAGGTGCCTCATAAGGTGCTGTAACCTAAGGTGCCATATAAGGTGCCCTAAGGATATTAAGGCGACCCAAGATATGGCGCCCAAGGGCAGTAAGGTGCCCCAAGTTGACAAGCATGAAATATAAGGCCAAAAAACAGATGTAACCCGAACACTGCACAGAGCACCAAGGAAAGGCAATGAACAAGTGATGGAAGGAAGTAGAGGTGGGAGCTGATGGACCTGCCAAATCAGCATGCAGCCTATGTGGCAGCTGGTAAAGTGGACAAACATATCGGAGGCAGCTGTACCGATGCACAAGGTGTTGGCAATGTAAAGTGCTATAATGACAGTGGGTGGCAGAGGATGGGAATACGTGTCCACCAGTGGAGGCGGAGGTGGCAAGATAAGTGCATTGATAGGAGGACAGAGGAGTAGTAGTGCTATGCAGAGCAGACACAGGAGAGGCAAGCATGAAGAGCCACAATGCAGAAATGGGTATCAGTGCAGGACATGGGGTAGCAGCCTGCATATGAAGACAGGACGCCACACAGCTGACAGACACAAGTAGACGGACAGAAGGATGACTGGCAACTGTGATTTGGGTATCATGTGCTGGCAGCACAGATCAGCAGAGAATATGACTGTGACAGGAATGACAAGTAGTTGTGTAGGACAGGCATAAAAAAAAGGAGAACAAAGAGAAATTAAACCCATGACCACTGGGTAGAAAGTCAGTGCACAAACCAGTAGGCTACACCACCATGGTGAGTCCCACCTCAATGGCTGCATACAAAGCACTGCAAGGCATCACACAAAATGCCTGCTGTGTGGCAGGATTCGGAACCCCAACAGTAGCCATGATGCAACGCACATGTATAATAGCCGTCTACAGCTCATATCACAGGCAGTACTTTAGGGTTGCCAACTGGCTCCAGAGAAATTAGAACTACATATCCCTGTATGCAATGAGGTAAACCCAGGACTGGATTGAACCTGTCGGGTGCATCTGGAGCCAGTTGGCAACCCTACTGTAATTGAGATGAGAGCCACATATAAAGACATGCACACACACCATGGAATGTTATGCAGTGGAAACAGCATTCAAAAGAGCAAAGAACTTAAATAGAAAGGGCGTCAGGGGCCAGCTGTGGGGATGGTTTGTGGACCAGGCCAAAATGGGGAATAGAACAGAAAAGGAGCACCTGAGAATTGAACCTGTACACTGATGTGGTCCTGTCTATCTCCACAACAGCAATACCACTCCACCAAGCAGACTACTCATATGGGCAGTACAAAGAAAGAGCCATATGTAACAGCTAACATGCATCAGATAGGCTGCATAGACAGTACACTATGGTGCACAGTGAAGAGATGGAAAGCTGTGTGGAGAGGTGATGAAGCTGTAGACATTTCATGGTCAGATCAGCAGAATACAAGAAAATAAAAACAAAGGAATGTGTGGGAGTCAAACCTACAACCTATGGTGTTTTAACATACATCTGTAACCACTATCCCAAACAACCACAGCAACACAATATAAATAATTTCCATCAAAGGGAATTTGTGTATGGAAACCCATTGTACACTGTGAGGTGGCAGACGGCTGCCACATAAACAGCTGCCACAGTACAAGGATGTGAGCACAGGTGGGCCATGTACATCAGCAGTAAATCACTAAATACATCTGTCAGTGTGGTCGTGCAGCAGCAGAGACAAATGTAATTTATCTATTTTACTTTAGAAACATTTCTTATATACCGCCTTTCATGATATCAATGCAGGTTACATTGAACAAACTGAAAGTACATTGAACAGGGCAGTAACCCACATGTCACACAAAAGTCACGGGCCCATCTACAGATGATGAGCAGGACAGATAATGTGCAGGAGCTACATGGTGTGTACCGTACAGTAGCCCCCCCTCCAAGGAAGCCTCACGCTCCAAATGCTGTAGTCACATATGTGTGCATGTAGACAGTAGTTGGGGCATGATGAGGACCCAACACACAAAAGTCATGAATTGTACACAAAAACATATGTGTCTGCCAATAAAGGATGCACAAGCCTCAGAAAGTATACATAGCCAAATGTCAGCAAGTGTACAGACAGATATATATATATGTAACAGCTGTCAGATACTGCATTATTATAACAATCAAAGCGGCACAAATGGGACCAAAAACATTGGCTAAATGCAAAATGAGGACATGGTAACATGTACAAGAGGCACATGTTCCCAGAGAATAAACAAAGCAGAACCTCACAGACATGCAGAGTTAGCACTATGCAGAAGGTCTGCTGCAATGGGTGCTGTGGATACAGGGTCCCCACACATATGTCACGGTACATGCAATGCACAAATGAAGGACAAAAATGGACACTCACACTGCCACACTGCAAAGGTACTGGTGAAATGTGAGCGGTGGAACATCGGCGAATAAATAGGACTGTGCAGACATGCAATGTGTCGTTTGTAAATCAATGTAGAGCGGCATGTCTGGACAGTAACCAAACACAAGAACATGTACATAGAGGTAGAAACAAAGGACAATCATGGGGCAGTAACCCACACAGAATACACACTGCCACATGCACTGGTGTACCAACATATTCAGTCACATGCACATGCACTGTGTAAGTTGAACCATAACAGCAATCCAAGATGTTGGACCACATGAAAGTGGTGTGGTGTCAAACAGCTTGTCATGTCCAAGGGCAGGCTAGCCAGACAAATAGAAGAGGACCTACACAATGTTGCCCCTGTGCCACATGTATGGCAGTATGCTCCTGTTGATCCAAACAGATGATGATAACCTGTGGTGCAGGTCATACACATGGCCCGCACACATGAACACAATGTCAGATGAACATACAATATACAGAGAGTATGTGAGTCCCTTCTGCACACATAGGGACCAGTACACAGTGTCCATAGTGCAAATGGTGTCTGTAACCGTACATGTCCTGTGTCATGAGGTGCAGCGATCAGAGCCCAAGGAGATAGGGGATTCTGAACAAAACGGAGCTAACTTTGACAGCTCAGAGATACACATGGCTAAAAGTTGCCATAGGAACTATACACAAGCTATTTCACGTGGTGTAGGGGAACGCCCAGACTCAAAGGTAGCTCGTGGCTCATCAGGGGATGAGGGGCAGCTGACAAGGGGCGGAGCCAACATCACAAGCTACGCAGTTAAAAATCACTCACCTGAGAGTAGTGGAGAAGCGGCTAGAGGGAGAACTGCAAAAGAGAAAACTGCTGAGGAGAGACGTGCTGGCAGGGAGAGAAGTCCCGATAGCAGGAGAACTCCAAGCAGGGAGAGAAGCTTGAGAGGCAGGAGAGAAGGATCTCCATGCTGGTTAAAACCAATTGCTGACCAAAGGAGACTACCAGGGAGGTGCAGTGCTGAGAAACCCAGGAAGGGCTGTTTGGAAGAGCAGTGCGCAGCTGACCAGTGCTTCCGAGAACCTTGCTACAGAGGAAGCAGAGGTAGTTGCTCTGAGGCCAGGCTAAGGCAAGAACAGTCACCCAGCACAAGGTACCAAGCAGGAGAAAACCATTATCCTGAAGATAATTTGGTGCCAAGGAGAAAGCTCAAACAGACACGGAGTGAAAAGCCTTCCCACGAGCAGAGCTGTGCTCGAGGGAGGAACGTTGAAGGGAAACTGCTGAAAGGTAACCTTATTCTTCCTAATAGGAGAAGCTTAGACTATAGCAGTCAGCCCTGTACTTACCAAGAATTATGTGCCGCCTCTGAGAGAGACTATAGTGATTACGGTATTTACCCATCCACCTCTAGGCTGGTGGGGGGAGGGAACTCCCAAAGCTATAGAGAGGAACTCAGCAGTCAGAACAGAAGTTTCACTCACTGGGAAACTTACCCAGATATAGAAGAGATGCAATGTGATCCGTGTGAGGAGTCTAACGGTGATATTTACATGGACTGTACATATACCTTATCTGATAGCATATCTTCTCTATGCTGAAGAGCTGTAGGAGCTGATTCATAAAGAAAACAGACTGGAAGAGTTTTGTGAAGGAAACTGCTTTCTTTTACCATTTTTGCCTCCATTGTGAAAGCTGAAGATAAGCATATCCTTTGTTCAAATGTTTCTTTAACTTTGATACCAGACGTATGGTTTTTGTGTTGCCTTATTTCATTGTGTGAAAATCCAACCCTGGGAAGGGAATAAATCCTGTTTAAATCCTTATCACTCCGACTACAACTACTTTCTTTTTGCTAAAGTTGTGGAACTACAAATCCCAGAGGGCATTGCCAAGCCTCTCTACTATACTCCACAGCTATTAAAGAACTTACCCTGCTAATCCACCCATGCCTATGGCCTCTGGGGGGGGGGGGGGGGGGGGAGTGGGCGACATCTGGCGTAGTTTTGCGGATTTTTACCTTGAAATAGAAAGAACACTAGTAAAGAAACTGCTACGGTACCTGAAGACCTTGGAAGCAAGTTTACTGACAGACCGGTCGGTGAAGGAAGCAGTAACCTTTCTTGTAAGCTGACCTCTACACGAAGCCTAAGGTAACGTCACCTGGGGCATAAACGTGGGAGGATTTGTGCAGGAAAGAGGGCGCTGCTGTGCTGAAGGACTAAGGGGAGAGGAAATATAAGGTGCCGCACTTGGTGTTTTTTTCTCTTTTCTCCACAGCGTACAGACGGGAGGAATGGAGCCCAGAGACGTCATGCAGTGGATGCAACTGCAGTGGGATAAGCAGTTTGAACTAGCTCACCATATCCAGGAGCAAAGTGCCAGTATGATGAGGGAGCAACAGAAACCACTGTTGGACGCTATGGAAGCGCTTTCGAGAAAACCACAAGAACTTGGGACTGAAAGCCCCTCAATAATACCAGGGGTAGGACTAAATGCTAGTCATGCATTCTCTCTAGGGCAATTGAGTCCTCATGACAATGTAGATGATTTTATTGATGCTTTTGAACGCATAGGCGAGGCCCTGAAATGGCCTAGTGAGCAATGGGCAACTCGTTTTGCGGTTTCACTTACCGGTGAAGCCCTCTCAGCCTATAAGGCAATGCCTGCAACCCTTGCTGCTGATTATAGCGAAATAAAAAAGGCAGTCAAGGATAGGCTAGGTCTTACTACCTCACATTATAGAAGGATGTTCAGGGAAGCCAAAATGGAGTTGCAAGAGACGCCAAAAGTCTTGCATCAAAGATTGAGGAATTTGGCCTGGAAGTGGTTAACTCCAGAAAGGAGAACCATGGAATCTATACTGGACACAGTGGTCTTGGAGCAATTTATCCAAGCTGTGCCCACAGAAATGAAAACATACCTTACCTTACAAAACTGCCAATCTACCGATGAAGCAGCTAGTCTGGCAGATAGGTTTTTAGAAGCCCAGATAGCTGACACCTCAGGGTTTGGGGTAATGCAGGCAGTAGGTATGGCAGATTGTAAGAAAGGGAGGTATCCCCAGAGGAAAATGTGTAATGTAAAAAATATGAATGCTAATGATAATATTTTGCTTGCACATAAAGGGAAATGCTATCTATGCGGGAGAGCTGGACATTTCCAAAAGGACTGCATCAAGCGGACTGTCCTCATGTCTGGAGTGGACAAGCCAGCACAGGATGGATTTCTTCTGCATGTTAAGGTAGAAGGGGTAGAAGCGCTGGCACTGCTTGACTCGGGGGCTGACCAGAGCATGATTTCCCGCAGGCTCTGGGAAGCCATCGAGAGGCGCTGTTTGTCGCCCCCGAGTCAAGCAGAGAGCCAGGTGAGGGTAAAATGCATACATGGGGCATTCTCACAGTACCCTTTACAGAAATTGTCTGTGCAGGGGTTAGACACCGAACAAACATTACCAGTGGCTATAATCCCTGCATTACCCAGGGACATTATTCTAGGCAGAGATTGGCCACCCTTTTATAAGGGGCTGGTAGTAGGTTTAACTACCCGGTCAGGCCTAGTTCCCTCCCGGGCACAAGCCGGAACCTCGGGGGTGGGAGAGACATCATCTGGGGGCGCAGAAGAGCCTGAGGAGGTGGTAGGATCCCAAGATGAGGAAGCCAATGAGGAAACATTAGATATTCTCCCCACGCACGATGATTTAGTCCACGAGCCAGTAAAGGAGGGCAGAAAAGCCAAGGCCAAGAGACGTCAAGAGAGGCAATACAGGACCCGAGGGAGGGCCGAGTTGGGGGCGGGAGCAGGTTTGCCCTGGGTACCCGCTGAACTGGTGAATAAATTTCCGTCGTTCCCCACGGAACAGCGGGCCGACCCAGCGCTTAAAAGAGCTACACTGCCCAGGTTTTTCCTGGAAAACGAGATTTTATACAGGGAAAGTATGGACCTGTACACTGAGGCAATTAGAAAACAATTGGTAGTGCCAACAACGTTTAAGGCCACGGTATTACGTCTGGCACATGACCACCCCATAGGAAGCCATAAGGGAATCCGGGGCACCCTGGACCAAATATTGGGTCGCTTTTATTGGCCGGGGGTATTCAAGGAAACCAGGCAGTACTGTGAGTCTTGTCCCTCATGTCAGAGAGTGACAGCGCTAAGACCTAAGGCTGCACCATTGGTATCTACACCCACCATAGCGGTACCTATGAGTCGCATAGGAATAGACATGGTGGGCCCTATGACCCGAACACCGAGAGGGTTCCAGTACCTGCTGGTGATAGTAGACCATGCTACACGATTCCCATGGGCTATTCCCTTAAGGAACACCTCGGCGAGGAACATAGCCCGAGAGCTTGTGAAGCTCTTCTGTGAGGTGGGGTTTCCTAGGGAGATACTTACCGATCAGGGTAGCAATTTTCTATCCAAGCATTTGGCTACCATATGGGAGGCCTTCGGTATAAAGCACATACAAACTGCAGCGTACCATCCCCTAACAAATGGTTTGGTAGAACGCATGAATCAAACCATCAAGCAAATGCTTAGGAGGGGTTTAAAAAAAGGAGAGATATCAGACTGGGATACTCTACTCCCCTTCGTATTATACGCTTGTAGAGAACGCGTACAAACCTCATTGAAAGCATCCCCATACGAACTCATGTTTGGTAGATCCCCTAGAGGGCTATTAGATATTCTACACGAGCAGTGGATAGAACCAGACACATCGGAGGTTGAAGTACCTCAGTTCTTAAAAGGTCTGAGGGAACGCTTGGAAAGGACAGCAAAGTTCATCCAAAAGAAAACAGGAGAACAAAACAAATCATATAACCTGCACTAAACAAAATCAGGTAGTAACATGTAGGACAGGTAGCAGAGGACAAAAACCCTCAGCCAGACTCCCACAAATACAATCTGAGAGCAGAAGCACCTCATAGAACACCATACCTGGATACTACTATTGGCAATTATAATGGTGAAAAAGCAATACCTAGGTCAAAAGGCAGTAGAAACAGGCAGCAGCACTCAGGATACTCTGGCAGCAACAAGCAGCATAGAATAAGACAAGAGAAACCAATCACAAACACCCCCAAAACGGCTATGAACAGGAAACCCAACACCAGGTGTCTTACAGATCAGCGTCCACAGGGAGCTCTACATGCAACACGCTGCATTTCAGAACCGCTGAGGTAAACAAGTGCAAGGCTGTGTCCTGCCCATGGTACAGTCCACTATCCCGGCCGAAACATGCTATCACCATGAGCCGCAAACAGCCTGCACCTATCTGCCTCAGTGGTACTGAGATTCAGTGTGTTTTATTTTATTTTATTTATTTATTTATTTATTTATTTAACTGTATTTATATCCCGCTTTTCACCGGGTCAAAGCGGTGGGACATATAACAAGGGGGGGGGGGAATCAATGGTGGGGGGGGGGCCCAGCACCGGGGGTTCAACATTGATGATTTTTGGATAAACATAGAGACTGACAGGGTAGCATAGTTACTGGTCTGGAGCTTTTGAGAAAAAATAGGGGGGTTCCTATTCAGAGATGTTCTTGGAATAGGACGGTTTTTAGCTGCTTTTTGAATGATGGGAGATCACCGTTGTTCCTGATGTGGTTTGGTAGAGAGTTCCAGAGGGATGGGGTATAGAGTTCAAAGGCTCTGTTGCAGGTCCGTTGTGTTGCCTTGGTCCTTTTGTGGGGGACTGCAATGGAGCTGTTGGAGGATTGTCTGGTCGTTCTGCTGTGGGTTGGTCGAGGTAGTAGGGAGCAGAGTGGGGTGCCTTGTGTTTGGTGGATGGTTTTGTGGGTGAGTAGAAGAGCTTTGTATTTGATTCTTGCTTCGATGGGGAGAATATGAAGGCCCCTCAGAATTGGGGTGATGTGGTCCCTTTTCTTTGCATTGTGAATTATTCTTGCCGTGGTGTTTAGGGCAATTCGGAGAGGATTGGTTTGTGTGGCAGGTAGGCCATGGTAGATTATGTTGCAGTAGTCTAGATGAGGGAGTGTCAGAGCTTGCATTACTGTCCTGAAGTCCTGTGGTTCGAGGAGAGGTCGGAGACGTTGTACCGTTTTTGCCTTGTGGAATACTGTTCGAGTGGTCTTGTTGATTTGCTGCTTAAGGGTTAGGGCTTGGTCAATGATAATGCCGAGATATCTTATGTGTGGTTGTATTTGGATTTGCGTGGTTCCCATGGTGATGTGAGTGGGTGGTTTGAAGTCTGGGTCTTTTGTCACTATAAGAGCCTCGGTCTTCTTTATGTTAATGGATAAGTTGTTCTCTTGTAGCCAGTTGGATACGTCGGTGAAGCAGGTTGACAGCTGGTCGTTTGTCGGGTCTGTGGTTGTAATTGGGGCGTAGAGCATTATATCGTCGGCGTATATGTGGAAGTGGACATTGTGAGTGCGTATGACTGAACAGAGTGGACGGAGGTAGATGTTGAAAAGCATGGCCGACAATGTGGATCCTTGCGGTACTCCTTGATGTTGCTGGAAGGGGGGTGAGGTTGAGTTTTTGGTGCGGATTAGTTGCTGTCAGTTGGTTAGATAGGACTTGAAGCATTGGAGTACAGTATCTTTGATCCCAATTGTTTGGAGTCTGTGGATAAGGGTGTTATGGGAGATGGTGTCGAAGGCCGCTGATATGTCCAGGAAGATTAGGATGAATCCTGAGTGTTTCTCTTGGGTTCCTATGATGAGGGTGTTCATCAGCGTGGTCATGAGGGTCTCGACCCCATGTAATGGTCGGAATCCGTGTTGCTGCGGGTCCAGTATGTTGTTGACGTCTAGGTGTTCTTGAAGCTGACGTTGTACTATCTTCTCAATTATTTTTGCGGTGAGTGGGAGGCTCGCTACTGGTCTGTAGGAGGTGGGGTCTAGGGGATCTAGGTTGTGCTTTTTTAGGGTTGGTCGGATGATTGTGTTTTTGAGGGCATCTGGCATGTGACCTTGGGCAAAGGATTTGTTTACGATGTGGGTTAGTGGTGGACTGAGGTCTTCTTTGGTTTTCTTTATCCAGTCGGTAGGACAGGGATCCAGCGGGGAGGTGGTGGTGTTCAAGCAGGAGATGGTGGAAGATATTTCTTCTTTTGAGGTTGTGTCGAATGTATTCCAGACTCTGTTCAGGATGGGGTATGAGTTTGTCTTGGCTGTTTCAGCATAGCGCTGTGAGCTTGGTGGTTGTTGAAGCTGTTTGTATTGTCGGGCCAGAAGGTCAGAGGGGATGTCTGGCAGCTGGTCAGAGCTACTGGGTGTCCTTGTTAGATTTTTGACAATTTGGAAGAGTTCTTGAGGTTTGTTTATGGCTGTTGTGATGATTTTGGTGTGGTAGGCTTTTTTGGCGTTGTCAGTTTCTGAGTGGTATGCATTGAGCTCATAGAGATATTTTGCTTTGTCTCTGTCGTTTTTGGTTTTCCTCCATTTATTTCGGTTCTTCTAAGTCTGGTTTTCAGTTTTCAGAGGCTGGGGGTGAACCATCGGGCTTTTGAGGAGATGGGTCTGGTTTTGGTGCTGTTTCTTGTTGTGCTGGCTGCTGAGGAGATCGTGGTATTCCAGTTGTGGATCAGGTCATCAAGATTGTTGGAGGTTGTGTGTAGGTTAGGCAGGGTTTGTGATAGGAAGTCTTCCTTGTTAAATGCTTTGAATCTCCTTGCGAGGTGTTCGTTTTCTCTGTTATTATTGAGTTGGTAGGTGTGGGATATGTTGATGATGTAGTGGTCTGACCACGGTACTGGTGATATTGACGGTCTTCTGTATGAGGAGGCGGTTTGGGAGTTTAGGAATACGAGGTCGAGTGTGTTTCCTTTTTCATGTGTTGGTTCCTGATACATTTTTAATTCTTTATTTTCGTTTTATAACAACAAAGGAAAGGAAGACATACAGCTAAAAGACAGATACATACATAGAATGTGATACATACACCAAAGTAAACCCCTACCACCCCCCTCCCCCCTGCTTCTTCTCTAGAAACTAAGCATTCCCGAAAACGGGCGTGTACTGACATTATTGTGGTACAAAACCTAACGGTGATCTGAAACATGATGAGTATGCATTAAACAGACATGTCGGAGCAATGAGCAGATTGTACATAATCATTGAGCATCTGCCATTTAGACAAGCGAGAGTGAGTTTGGGTATGGGGAATAGCTCTCCGAGATATCTGCTCATATTTACTATATAAGCAGACGAGGTTCCACCACTCATTGGCAGTAATTCGAGAGCTATCCTTCCAATTCCTCGTGATTAAACATATGGCTATGCCCAGCATGAAATCAAGGAGAAAGCGACCCTTCTTAGGAAGAGAGGGGACCTCCGCTACTGAGCGGAGTCCCACAATCTTCCAAGAAAGAGGCTCGTGGAGGTGTAAGATGGATTGAATACGACCCCAGACCCGCCCCCAGTAAACCTGTAGTTGAGGACATTCATAAATAACATGAGCGAGGGTTCCCACAGCAGTATGGCAAGACCAACACTGGTCCCTAGCAGTTGTGTTCCATTTGGCTATTTTTTCAGGAGTATAAAAGCATCTATGTGCAAAAAAGAAGAGAGTTTGGGTAACAGAGGCAGATCGGGAGACCCGCACTACTTTGCTCCAGAAAACGCTCCATTGCACAGGGGTTAAAGTGGTTTGCAGTTCGCGCTCCCAGGCTTGTTGAGCTCTACATGTAGCAGTATCGGTACCCTGACATAATAGTTTATAAAAGTTAGAGGCTACCCCATGTGTACTACTAATAGAGTGAATTAGTTCTAATAGCCCGTCCTCAGTAGGAGCAGAGGGCGGCAGGATTTGAGCACTTTTGAGGCAGTGTTGAAGCTGCATCAATTGAAAGTAATGTTTCGCTGGTAACGCAAATTCCTTTTGTAAATCAGAAAAGGTCTTCCAACGAGCTGCAGAGAAGAGCTGTTGGGGTGTCCAGATCCCCCTAGAGTACCAGGATTTCCAGGCGATTGTTTTATTTAGGACTTGAATTCTGGGGTTATTCCACAGCGGGAGTCCGTCCTGAGGACATACGTTTGGGCCCAGTGACAGAATGAGAGTGTTAAAGGCCGCAAGAGTATCGACAATCATTGGGGGATGGCGGGTGTCTACTTGATGGGACATACCGGGGAGATGGATCAACGGAATTGGGCTACTAAGCTCCTCTTCTATGTCAAGCCAAACTGGTCTGTTGTCTGTTGAGGCAGCTAGCCATCGGGCACCTTGTTTAAGTAGGAAGGCTTGATGATATCTGAGAAAATCAGGAAAGCGGGTACCCCCTAGTTCCTTCGCAGACTGTAGTTTTTGTTTAGCTACCCTTGGTGGCTTGCCCTGCCAGAGATAGCGGACGAGAAGGCCCTCAATATCTTTGTAGGTATGTAGCGGGAGTAAGCAGGGCAGCATTTCTAAAATATAGTTCACTTTGGGGACTATCATCATTTTCACAGTTTCTAGGCGGCCCCACCATGTAAGGGATAAGGGAGACCAACGATTTGTGAGCTCACGGACTTTGGAGACTACCTCCTTGGCATTAAAACTAATAGTGTCTTCTAAAGGAGAACAGTAGTGGACCCCAAGATATTTCACCATGCGGGATTGCCAGAGGAAAGGAAAGGCCTGCATGTCAGCCTCATGTACCCAGCAGTTCAGTGGGAATGCGACGGATTTGGTCCAGTTTATTTTATAGCCCGATAATTGCGAGTATCCATCAATCAGGTCCAAGACAGCTGGAACCGAATCAAGGGATACGAAGAGCATAAGGTCATCTGCATATGCAGAGAGTTTAATCTCTCTGTGACTGAAGGGGACACCTCGAATACGTGCGGACTGTCTGATAAGGAGGGCGAGGGGTTCAAGAGCTAGATCAAAGAGCATTGGTGATAGGGGGCAACCTTGACGCGTGCCTCTTTGGAGATTAAAAGGCCGAGACTTAATGGTATTTACACAAATACTGGCAACGGGTTGAGAATACATGACTTGGAGGTATCGGAGGAAGCCCTCCCCAAAGCCATACCATCGGAGAACTGCAAATAAGAAGGGCCATTCTAGGCGATCAAAGGCTTTTTCAGCATCTAGGGAAAGACCCACCCATGGGTGGTCTAAATTGGCAGCACTGGATAGCACATGGCACAAGGTCCGAGCATTGTCAGCGGTGGAGCGGCCGGGTATAAAACCGCATTGGTCGGGATGGACTAAGGTGGCCATCCTGTCAGATAGCCGGGTGGCCAAGATCGTTGCGAAGATCTTATAATCAGCATTAAGTAGGGAGATTGGACGGTATTTGGCGGTTAGCAGCGGGTCTCTGCCTTCTTTCTCAAAAACTACCACATTAGCTGCAGAAAAGGATCCCAAAGAGGATGTATCTACCGCAAGGGCAGTAAAATAAAGTTTTAAGTAGGGAACTAAATCTGCACTGAACGTTCTGTAGAATTCGGTCGGGAGACCATCAGGCCCGGCGGCTCGACCCGAGGCTGTTCGTTTTAGGGCAGATTGGATCTCTGAAGTAGAGAAGGGTTCATCCAGCGCATCCCTATCAGCTTCAGAAAGGGTCGGCCGCTGAATACCAGAAAACAAGCGCTCGAAGGTCTCTGATGAGAACTCACATTCAGATTGATATAGACGGGTATAGAAATCCCGAAAGAGTTCTACGATATCGGAGTCTGTGGTCAGTATGTCCCCTCCCTGTGGGGCTCGAAGGGCCGCTACGCGTTTGGCTTCTTTTTGACCTTTCAAGGCGTTGGCTAAAAGTCGACCGGCTCTGTTGCTTTCACGGTAGTATGTCCCTTGTTGAAGTGCAATACTCTTAGAAGCTGCGGTTGAAAGGATTGCATTATATTGAAAACGGAGACGCTGTAAGCGAACTAAGACGCATGGATCAGTACGTGAAGTTAGAACTCGTTCGCCTGCTTTGATTTGTTGGTCTAGTATAAGGAGCTGCTGTTTACGTTGTTTCCGCAGGCGAATTTGATAACTAGTGATCGTTGCACGAATGGCCGCTTTAAAACCCTCCCACCAAGCCCAATTTGCAGTATCCTGGGGTAAATTAAAGTGGAAGTAGTCCTGTATGGCCGCTCGAATTTCTAACTGGAACTCTGGTTGAGTTAATAGGGCTCTATCAAAGAACCAGGCCCCCGAATTCCCTTGAGGCGCAGTGGTGTGTAATTGAAAAGAAATAGCAGCGTGATCTGAGATATGTTGGGAGTGAATCTTTGCAGTGTCCACCTGAGGAACTAACAGTTTTGATATTAGAAAGAAATCTATGCGAGACTGGGATTTGTGAGGGGAAGAGAAGAAGGTAAAGTCAAGCTCATTGGGGTGTAGTAACCTCCATAGATCGACTAAAGCAAGATCTTTGATCACAGAGGTAAGCGTGGTGTGACTCTTGGGGGGACCACTTGTCCTAGGCGGCTGTTTGTCAATCAGGGGATCAAGAACTAAATTGAAATCCCCCCCAATTATCAATGAAGTATTAGCAGAGGCCTGCGCAACCTGAGCAATGGTAGCAAAAAAGGCAGGGTCATCTACATTAGGAGCATAAAGGCATATACATGTAACTTCAAGGTTACCTATCTTGAGGTGAGCCCTGGACCATCTACCTGCTGTATCTGAGCTAGTCGCAATAATAGTAGCATGCAGAGATTTCCTAATCAGTATGGCAACCCCACATTTCTTAGAAACGGCTGGGGAATAGGCGGCCACCATGTAAGGTTTAATATTGAGTTTAAGAGTTTCCTTCGAATTTAAATGCGTTTCTTGGAGGAAAATCAGGTCCGCAGCTTCATGACTTAGATAGCTTAGGATTTTCTTCCGTTTTATCGGATTATTGATGCCTTTTACGTTCAATGATAAAATCTTACATGGTGCCATCAATCGGTAATAGACATTTTACGTAAGGGCGCTTGAAAACATACAACATAAGCAGAATCTGTACAACAATGACACAATCACCGAGTATGCTGGCTAATACACCCCATATTGAAAAGCATGTACCAAAGTAACTTAGAGAAGAAGCAAAACCCCCAATGAATATGGCGACCATATGTCTGCGGGAGGAGGCCCTAGAGAGGAAGATAGAGACATGAAAAAAAAAAAGAAAAGAAACACCAGAGTCCATAATTAACACTGTCTCTGATATTCATCGAGGCTACTCTGGGTAGATGGAATCGGGTCACAGATATCATCAAAATAAGGCAACAAACCGCCCTCGACAAACTCTTTGCTGAACCGTGGCAAATCCAAGATGGCAGGTACAGTGGATATGAGAACACTGGCAGGAATACTCTGGAAGTCAGCGCATCAAGTCGGCTTCTTTAGCATCCAAAAACTCCGCTAGTAGATCAGGGTCCTCAAATGTTCTTGTCTGATTGTGAAGCGTGACTCGGAGCTTGGCCGGGTACATCAGGCCATAGCGTGCTTGTAGTTGTTGAAGCCTCGGCCGGAATTCCAGAAAGCGCTTTCGGCGGTCAACCGTGGGTTTAGCCAAGTCAGGATAGAAGGAGATCTTGTGGCTCTCAAACTCCATATGGCCCTTTGCCCGAGAGGCGCTGAGAATTTGCTCCACATGTTGATATCGCAAAAGTCGAAAGATAATAGGCCGCGGGGTCTTCCTGTTGAGCGTTATGTTTGTGGGTACACGATGAGCGCGATCGATCTCCAATTCTTTGGTAAAGGTGATTTGGAGTAGGGAAGGGAGGATTTTATATAAAAACTCCTTCATGTCTCCCGATTCCGCTCCCTCCGGTATGCCCACTAGTCGTAGGTTGTTGCGGCGCGCTCTATTATTGCCATCTTCCACTTCTTTCTGCAAGGCCCGCACCTGACGTTCAACTTTGTCGAGTTTGGACAGCCGGACCACATGGGAGTCTAATATGCTCTCCATTTTGTCCTGACGCGAGGAGAGCCCCTCTAGCCTGCCTTGCAATACACCAAGATCTTCCCGCAGCGCTCGGAGTGCTTCCCCGTTTGACTGCACGAGGTCCTTAACCCCTCTAATCTCTGCGAGGATTTCCTGCTGCATTTCGGGGCCCTCGCACAAAGCCAGCCCCTTCTGCGGGGACGGGGGTTCAGTTTTGGAGCGTTTGCCGTGAGAAGCCGCTGGAGATCCAAATTCCAGGAGCGTAGGTTTGGTCCCCGCCATCTCACCAATGTGCCCCGGCAAAATCAGAGCAGAAATTCAAGTATGTCCGGTGTTAATTCAGGATTCTGAGTAGGCCTCTCGGGAGCCTCAGCGTTATGCGACCATCCCGCTGGACATCGGGCTCCGCCCCCTATGTGTTGGTTCCTGTATGATCTGTGTCAGGTCCATTGCTGTCATGGCGTTGAGAAAGGTTTCTGCTTGTTTTTCCTGGAATGATGGGAGGTTGAAGTCTCCTAGGATAATTTGTTCCTTTGAAGGGCTGGTGCTTTCAGAGATGCGGTGTAGTATCTGTGGTAGGTCGGTGGTTGTGGTGGGTGTACGGTAGATCAGGCATATCGAAAGGTGCTTGTTGGTGAGGGTGAGGATGTCTGCCTCATTGGAGGTTTCTGAGGCATGGAGCCGCAGGTGGAGGTTGTCCTTGGCAATGATGGCTATGCCTCCACCTTTGCCATGTGTCCGGGAGCAGTGTTGAAGGCTGTATCCCTTTGGTTTTAGCTGGTTCATTATTACTGTGTCGTGGTCTGTTAGCCAGGTTTCTGTTACACAGAGGATGTCAATCTTCTCAGTTGTGATCAGGTCTTGGAGCATGTGGTATTTGTTTCTAACTGAGCGAGCGTTTATGAGTGAGAGGGAGAGGTGGTGGTGGTTTGTGGGGTTGATGGTGGGGGTTGGTATGAGTGAGTATGTGCGTGCATGGTTGTGGATGTTTGTGGGTTGAGCTGTTGTGGTGTCTGGGCAGAGGGGGTTGTAGGGTTTGGTTGAGTGGGGGTAGAGGGTCAGGAGGGGGGTTAGGAGATAGATGGGGGTTAAGAAGGGTGGCATGGTGTGAGGGAGTACCTGGGTTCTTGGGGTGGTGGAGTCTTTTCTTTGCGAAGTTGATTGTGGTTGTTCTTCAGTTCCATGGTTGAGGTATTTCTGCTGCTGGATGTGGTTTGGGTTCCTTTGAGTGGGATCCGTCGTTTGTTGTTTCTTTTTTGCTTCTTTTTGTGCGCCTCTGTGCCGCGCCTGAGGCGCGGGCCCGCCAGGCGTGGGCGTGCCCGTGAGGGATGCCGCTTTTCTGGGGCTGGCTCTGCTCTCCCACTGCCCCGATTGGGCAGGAGCACCGTGGGGGGTGGTGGTGTGACCCGCGGCGTTAGCGGCTCCCTCCGGGGGTGAGGGACGCCGCTTTTCTGGGGCCGGCTCTGCTCTCCCACTGCCCCGATTGGGCAGGAGCACCGTGGGGGGTGGTGGTGTGACCCGCGGCGTTAGCGGCTCCCTCCGGGGGTGAGGGACGCTGCTTTTCTGGGGCCGGCTCTGCTCTCCCACTGCCCCGATTGGGCAGGAGCACCGTGGGGGGTGGTGGTGTGACCCGCGGCATTAGCGGCTCCCTCCGGGGATGAGGGACGCCGCTTTTCTGGGGCCGGCTCTGCTCTCCCACTGCCCCGATTGGGCAGGAGCTCCGTGGATATGCTGATTGGCAAAACACATGCTGTCGTTGCTCCTGTGGACAGACGTAGTTCATGTTTGTGAGCTTTGTGTTCCTGCATTATTGTATGCTGCCTGTTGCTGCTTGTTTTGACTGCTTGCTGCTGCCTGTTTCTACTGCCTTGTGGGCTGGGTAGGACCTTTTCCCCATGTCAACTACCAACAGTGGGGGCATTGTCTGGCCCATCATGCATGCCCCAGTACTGAGGTTTTCTTCAAGCATTGATGTCACTCAGAGCATATTGCGAGTTACAGCACTGTTGTGGTGTTAGCTGAGGTGCTAATCCTTTCAGCTTGTATCTGTGGGAGGATGGCTGAGGGACTCCTTCCTCTGTTACTAATGTGACCTAGTACTACATGATCTGGCGTAGTGTAGCTTATGTAGTTTGGTTTGATCCTGTGTTGTTCTTTGGGAGGTTTATGTGTTCATTGATACATGTCTGGCCCCTTGGAGTATATATTATACTATATAGCAACCTGTGAGGGATATGTCATGTCACAATATCTGTTCCCATGTAATGTTATCATGCACCAACCAACCACACACACCTGAACCTCCCACCCCACGCCAACACCACCAGCATACGTGACCCCCCAGTCAACCAGTCATACTGTTACCCTGCCATCCACAGACCACCCCATGACACACAACACATGGCCTAATGTGCAGATACTCACCCCTGCACACAGTGGACACCCCCTCCCCACTCCATGTCAGATCCCCATCTCCTGCCACAATGACCTCTCCAACAAACACACCTACCCCAACACCAACACCACCCGGGGTCAGCTCTCATACAGCCACCGCAGTGGCACATACCCATTTCCATGACCCCCACACACAGTGCAACCTCATGCACAGCATCACCCCCCACACCCCCTAGGTGAGGTCTGTGGCACCAACAGGGAGCTGGTGAGGGCCCTGCTCCCATACACATCTGCCACAGGGGCAGGTGAGGAGGCCTCCCCCCCCACCGCTGCAGCTTTTGAGGGAGATGGGCTGTCCCCAGACCCCTGTGCAGCCATCCGTTCTGGGTATAAGCAGATAAGGACATTATCTGTGCATGGACACATGATAGGCAGTGCCCTGTGCAGAGCAGTCCTGCCAGATGGATGTACTGGTCCTGAACACATGGATATGCTGGGACCACCAACAGGGGATGCACCCACCACACACATATGCGCAGACACATGACAGTGCGCAGACTCCTGCCAAACAGACACACGTGGCACACCACACACATATCTGGTGTGATGGCCCCCAGTACAGCCAAATCAGGGGGAAAGGCACACCAAACACTGGACAACCTATCTGACCCACTACTATGGCCAACAACAGTTGGTGTGCAGCAGCCGTACAGGGAAGGTCCACATCCACATGTACGTTCCGCACACATCGCCCTCCCCATCCCCTGCCACATCTCACCCCGAAACGCACAGAGCTGGATAGATGTCTACCCACACCACATAGCAGGCACCAATGCACCAGTCCCCACACATGTCTGGCTGACCGGCACACCTGCACCAACACCTAACCATGCCTAAATACACCCCCCAATGCACACATATCACTCACACACATTAAGACAGGCCCCAGTCATGTTACAGGTACCCGCTCAACCCCCCAGTAACATGCAGCACTGTGCCCACACCCCAGGTCACACTCACAGGGCACACCTAGTGCTGCGCACAGTGGGCCCGTCACTCACCCCCCCATCCCCCCCCCACATACCTGACAATGTGGCGCAGCACTGCAAGTGCCAAGATGTGCTGCTCACCCCCCCTGCCAGGTACATCACACTGGACACACATGTATTGACCACATTGTAAGAGCAGTGACATTGGTTACAGGCAGTAAACACATTGCTGTTGGTGAGGACATAACATTGAGCTATACATATGTGTTATGGTCAACCACATATCTACTGTGTACCTTGTTCCCCCCTCCCCCAGGTGACACCCAGGCCATGGAGGTGGATGAAGAGGAGGATGGTGCAGAGCCAGAGGCTGGAGACATGCCCGAGTTGACAGACACGGAGGTTGCTGCCAGCACCGGTGCAGAGGCCCAGGGGGTGATGTTCCGCAGGAGGAGGAGGAAGGGGCAGTGGATCTCCACACACCAGTGGGGAGGAGCAGCATTAGCAGCACAGTGCCCATGGAGGGGCCAGATACCATGGGTATCAGGCACACACTGACAGCACTAGGGCCATTGGGCACAGCACCCAGCGCCATGGATGTGGTACTGCAGGAGCTGCGGGCCCATACCGCCTCGTCAAGCGACAATGCTGAAGGTAGGTAACTGGCAGGATGGTTGCATATGGTGGTATGGCACACCACCTCCCAGACACATCAGTGGGGGCACACACCCACACACTGACAGTAGGCCTCCCCACATACATGTGCCCCCATGGTCATGTCTGGGAGCTGTGTTGTGGCACGTCGGGGAAACAACATGTCCACCACGTAGGGGCGGATATGGCATATGTGCACAGATGCCTAGCAGGTCCATGGGACAACATGCAGGGGTAGGCGCTAGGGGTGGGACAAGGTCTGCTATGGGGCACTGTCCAGCTGGCACCTGGTGATGGGGGTGGGACACTCCCTTCCGGTCCCCGCATCAGCCCATGTCAGGTCCTATCCCCCCCATCACCCCATGTCTTGTCCTGTCCTCCAGCCACCATCAGCCCATGTCATATCCTAGCACCACCCCACTCAGCCCAGCATCATTCAATGCCCCCATGTCTCCATCACGGCCTATGCCCCAACACAACCCCTGACCAAGCCTGGCACCCCCCAACTCCCAATGACCAGTCTGATCCTTGCCCCGCCATCAGCCCATATCCTGCCCCAGCTCCCCCCCACACAACATCTCCAATCATAGCTCCCTCCACTCACTGACCATTTCCATTCCACACACCCCTCCCCAGAAGCTATGTGCATCTCAGGGCCCCTCCCACTCAGCCTATGAGCAGTCCTAAGTGCACCATCAGCCCACCCCCGGTCATGCTCCCCCACCACCCCTTGTGCAGTCTGGACACCCCTCCACCCCAGCAGCACAGGGGAAGGTATTACGGGTACAAACATAGCAGCTGCTGCTGCTGCTGCTGTGGCAACCACAAACACATGTGTCCCGTGACTCCCCCCAGCCTGCCCAGCAGCACCTCCTGACCCACTCCCCCCGGCGCCGGCTCCCAGAGCTGCAAAGGGGTGTCACCCTCCCAGGGAGGGGGGTGTTGGGACTGCCGGGGCTGATGGGACACAGAATATGCCTGTTCCCCAGCAGCGCAGGCAGGCGTAGGTGAGCCACAGGGATGAGAGACTCTCCTTGCAGGTCTGACTGGCCATGCCGAGGGGGGTCACTCAGGGGGCTCTGCTGGGAAGGCATGGGGGCCCGGCTAGACATTGACTGCCACAGCCACTCCAGCAGCAGCAGCAGATGGTCTGTTTGTGTGATAATCGCTTTCCCCATGGTGTTGGGCAGTATGTTGATTGGGTGGGGCCCCCTGACACACGGTGCCCTGTGCAAGCAACATTTATGCTCATGGATGGTCAGCCACAATGTGCTACCAGGATATGCGTATACACACCCATATGTAGCAGGCCCCCTATGTTGTATGTCCGGACACCTGTTGCATGCATCACAGTGGGAGGTGCAACAAATGTTTCACAGGTCACACTGTGTCTCACCCACAGGCACTCGGCAGGCGCTGATGGCCATTTATGAGGCTATACGTGGCCGAAAGGAGGAGCAACATGCACAACGGCAGGAGAGGCGGGCCCACATCCAGGTGGTGCGCAGTCTCCGCGGGGACATGCAGGGCCTATGCAAGGAGATCAGACAGCTGCGTGGGACAGCCGAGGCAATGGCATCAGGGATTGGTTGGGTGGCTGATACACTGGAGGCCATGGCTGGTCATTGGCATCATCCAGCAGCAGCAGAAGAAGCAGCAGACCAATGTCAAAGGGTGTGAGGTGCCATGGTGGTTGTGGACGTGGGTGGCCACGCAGGTCGTGAGTCTGGGGAAGCAGGTCAACATGTCCTCCACATTAAAGACAGCTTAACTTGTTGATACCTATGTGCACATGTCCAGTGTTTGTGTCTGTGCTCCCATGATTACCCTGTCCCCCATGTGGTTACCCCAGTCACATGTGCCTTCCCATTTCCCTGGGGGGTGGGGGGTCTGCACTGCCACCAATCAGCACAGATAGGTTCTGCAATGCCATGTATGCCATGTACCATGCCATGTGTGCACTGCTATAAAACATCCTAGGGATATACCCTAACTCCCCCTTGTACTTGGATCATTTACCTTGTGAAGATTGCCCCCTCTCTCTCACAGCATATCCTCCCTTTTATTCTATTTAAATGTGTGACCCTTTTCTCAGACCCGCACCAAGGTCTAATTAGCATATTAACCTCTGATGCTTCAGAGAAAACAGAACAGTCAAAGGTACTTAGCTACAGTCAGTAGTTTACTCTCCTCCAGTGCCAGTAGAGAACCGCTGCTCCTCCTCCACACCACCACCCACTTCTATGAGCTTCACCACCTACCACCCTGTCCTGCTCCTGGATACAGCAGTCCTTCCTATTCTTCCTGCCTCATAGATACTACTACCTTTTCTCATCATCTCCCTCAGATTTTGATGCATCAGATATGCGGACAGAACATAAGAGCCACCATGAATGTGTACATGTCTGCCGGACAGTGCAGCACATGGGTACATCCCGGGGGCACAAGGGGACACATACGCCTACGCACATGGCCATCCCCCACACCTGATGTGGGGCCCATTCCATGTATGTTATATATGTCTACCACACATATACACTGGGACATGTGCACATGTGTCACGCTCACTTCAACAGCATGTCTGTAAGGGAGACACATGACCATTATGATGTGTAGACAAAAATAGTATTCATCTTTATTTACAGATACCTGTCCTATTTACAATTGGCCACATGTGTCGGTCCTGGGTCACAGGACATCACAGGGCATGGGTGCCATGTGGCACTGTGGTGCTCACACACCCTGGGGACCGCCATTAGTGTATGGCTGGAGATATGCGATGCCCATGCCAGATGCACACTGCATGCGCATCTCCTCAGCCATACGCTCTATGGCGCCTGCCAGATGCCTGATGGTGCAGTCCTGGTCCCGCTGGGAACACAGCACAGTACCTATTGCCAAAGACAGGTAGCCCATGCAGATGCCAACACACCCACACCTTGTGCCTGATGTCTGTGTGGTAGCATCTGCATTACCCCTGTCTGTGGCAATGTTTGCTGTTGCCACACCCATCCGGCCACCATCTCTGCACACATGGGGCAGGTGGCAAGAGCCCCTAGTGCCCTGTGCTGTCCTGTGACCCCTCCCACCCACAGGCCTGCACTCCCTGCCCTTCCTGCTCTCCCTGCCCTTCTCCTCACCCTCCACCTCCCCCTCCTCCTCCCCCAATGCCTCCATATCACCCTCACACTCCACAGCCTCCCTGCTCTTCTCATCATCCTCCTCTACCCCCAACGCCTCACCAGCATCCTCACCCTCCCCGCCCTCCCCGCTCTCCTTACCCTTCTCCCCATACCACTTCACCATCACACTCACTCTCCCTGCCCTCCCCGCACACCTCCCCCTCCTCCTCCCCCCACTGCCTCCACATCACACTCCTTCTCCCCTCCCTCCCACCCCTCACCATCCTCCGCCCCTTCCAGATGCTCTTCAGTCCCTCTGGCATCATCCTCCACCTCTAGGATCTCCACCATCACTGGGGGGCTGTGCGGGTCAGGCCCTGGTTCTGATGGCCCCTCACCAGCATCTGCATCCTCTGTGGGGGAAACCAGACATTAGCATGGCATCATGCGTTTGCCACATCACATAAACATAGTATGTGGCCTCACAGGCTGCTGGGCCACTGGGACATCTTGTTATGCGATGGAGAGGCTGCAACACTCACCGTCATGTTGGGCCATCGCCTTCTGGTGCAGCCGGTTGAGGTAGCGCAGACAGTGCAGGCGCATCTCACGGCCCTTCTTCCGTAGGTCCTCCACCTGGGGGCAGATGCAATGTTTGGGACCATTAAGGGACTGATATCCCTGGCCATGTCCTACTGCATATCACACATGGCTGAGAGCAGCAGGTGGCTGCTACTGCTGTGGCCAGTGGGTCTGATACTAGCTGTTGCCACCGCCGCCTGCATGTGTGGGTGTGAGGCTGTGCATGTGCGGTGTGCCACCTACGTGTCCTGTGTGCTGCCTCCCAGGCACCCCATACCGGGTTCCTGCCCTTTCCTTGCATGACATGGCAGCACCATGTCATGTGTGGGGTAGGCATGCTGATCTCCAGGGGATGTGATTCCATACTCTCTGTGTGGTCCAGGGCACACCAGGGTGTTAGCCAGGCTTGCACACAGCAACAGGAGCAAGTACTATAACACCAGGATGAATAACAGACCTCTGTAATCAGGTTTACTTCCCCCTGGGGATAGGGCAGATCTGTGAAACTGCAACAGGAGCACGTGCCATAGCACCAGGATGAATAACATACCTCTGTAATAAGGTCTACTTCCCCCTGGGGATAGGGCAGATCTGTGAAACTGCAACAGGAGCACATACCATAGCACCAGGATGAATAATAGACCTCTGTAATCAGGTCTAAGGCCTCCTAGGGATAGGGAAGATCTGTGAAACTGCAACAGGAGCAGGTACCATAGCACCAGGATGAATAATAGACCTCTGTAATGAGGTCTAAGGCCTCCTGTGGATATGCCAGATCTGTGCACTACAACAGGAGCAACTACCATAGCACCAGGATGACTGATAGACCTCTTTAATGAGTTCTGAGGCCTCCTGGGGATAGGGAAGATTTGCACACAACAGCATATGCACCTACATTGATCACAGGTTGGCCCACAGACTGGTGTTTCTACCATGTTGGGCATGTATGATGTGTGTTGATTGCTGGATATTGAGTTGCACACCTTCCATTGTGTGACCTATCCCCATACACTTACTTCACGTGGGTAGTCTGCAACTCTGTTGAAGCGCCTGTTGAGGTGTGCCCACACCCTCCTCACCCTGGTGAGGTCCTGGCACTTTGATGAGCCAGGGAATAAGCAGCTGTGCCTTGTGTATATAGGCTATGCCAGCTGGTGCAGGTCCCTGCGGCTAAAGGCTGGCTTTCTTCATCTTCTCTCCATGTTGTCTGATGTGCAGGGCTTGATGAATCACACATGCACCATGACACACATTAGGACATGCTACTACAATGCGCTAATATGCAGCTGTCTAGGCCTCGGCCACATCATAGGGCGCCTTAGGTTACGGTGCCTTGTGCCACACCATGCTCTGAGGCACCTTAGGGTACAGGACTAAGGTGAGGGTGTTTTTTGCTTGAACCACAGATTGCAGAGATGTGTCTGACTGTTACAGGCATGAAAAACACCTGCCTTAGACATGCTTTTTGATGTTGGAGCACTGGGAAATTGAACCCATGACCACTGGCTGGGAAGTCATTGCATTAACCAGTGTGCTATGCCTCTATGACTTTTATCATGGCAATGGCTGGCTACAGAACAACTGCAGGTCACCGCACAAACTTTCTGCTGTGCTTACCGGGATAGGGTAAACCCACAGCTAAGGCACTTTACAGAGCACCTTAGGTTAGGCAACAGAGGTGAGGGTTATTTTGGCTGGAAGCACTGATTGCAGAAATGTGTCTGACTGTTATAGGCATAAAAGGGACTTGCCTTGGACAGTCTTACGGAAAGGAGCCTGCTGAGGGTTTGAACCTATGATCTCTACCATAGAAGTCATTGAATTAACCATTGTGCTACATCAATATGGCTTTTATCTCATTAATGGCTGGCTACAGAAAGAGTGCAGGTCACCAAACAAAATGTCTGCTGTGATTACCAGGATAGGATAGAACCAACAGTACCCATAATGCAATTCACATGTAGCCCAGCAGTCTACAGCTGCTCACCAGATAGGGTATGCACCTCTGCAGCACGTCAGCTTGGTAGGGGGGACTGATCGTGCGTGTTTCTGGCACAGAGTACTTACAGATCATGCCATTGTGTGTGTTCTATGCTCACCCTGAGGGTGAGGTGGGGTGACCAGCACCAGGTCCGCAGTACCCGGGTTGGTTGAGATAGGCTTTGTTGCAGGTCTCCATCAGTGCCAGTGTGTGACAGGTATTCCTTGCAGACATACCTAGGATAGTTCTGTGTCCATTTTTATTCCCCAGTCATGTCTAGCCCTTGTGGCTTGTGATGCACCCAAAATAGTGCATATCCAGTGTGGTTGCCATGGTCACTTGTTTATAGGAGCAGGGGGGTGTCTGGACTCACATGAGGGTGATGTACCTAGCAAACTTCCCTCTCAGGGTCAGGGTGGTGGACATGATCTGCCCCCAACAGACCCACACTCTCAACATTTGCAAGGGGGGTAGTTGAGGTAAATGATGATGATGGGCTGTGGGACCAGCAACTCCAGTCCTGCTGGCACACAGACAGGCCACTGGAAGACAGTTACAATAAGTTACAATAGAGTATTTATACCGAGTTTAATTTAATTATATACTCTGAGAAGACCAGTCTATATTTTTGCACTGGAAGACAGGCCTGGTATGCTTAGCTACCCCCCACCATGATCTGACATTCACCAGAAGAGGGCACAATCAGTCTGCACCTTGCAAGGTGTTGCAGACATACACATGCTAACAGCAGACAGTCTGCTAGCCAGTGTATAGTGCATGTTACCAGGAGAGCTATGTGCACTCAGACGTGGTATGTAAGCACAGACACCAAGCAGGTATCTCAGTGATGTGGACCCAGGAACAGCGTACAAACACATATCAATTGAGAAAGCTACTATGTAGCACTATGTGGGAACCTGGAGATGCCATGGTCACTGCTCAGTCAGAGTGAGAGTGACCTCCCAGCATGAGATGCTATGCCCACCCTGTCCATGCAGGTGGTGGTCTGCCACTACAATGTATCAGCCATTGCCCCACACCCTGTGCAGATGTATCCTGCCCAGTCCGCCCTGTCAGGCCCATACCCACAATACCTTGTTCCTCATTATGCACATTGGCAGACTAAGGCTGAAAACTGTGTAAGCATTGTGGCCCCAGTGAGTAGTAGGCAGCCACAAGACAATGGTTAGACATCACACTCCCACTCCTATCTCTGTATTGTGTAAAACTAGGGGTGGTTGGCAGCCCTGCCTGCCACACTAGTCCTGAACACAGTGTAGGCATTGCTACGGTATGCAGGTGATAGTAGTCGTGCGTTGGTGGTAAGTGCTGCTCCACGCTGGCCCCAACAGCCTGACTCTCCATGAGGCTTTGGATAGTGGAGCCTGTGGGTGGGTGTGTTTGTGCTCCTGTTGGCTGATGCTCTAGGGCAGAGCTACTCAAATCCGGTCCTGGAGATCTGCAACCCTACAGGTTTTTGGGATATCCCTAATGAATATGCATGAGATATATATGCATTAGAGATAGCCTGCCAACCTGACTGGTTTGTGGCCCTCCAGGGCTGGATTTGGAGACCCCTGCATTACACCTTTGTCATTTAAGATTGTGAGTGGGCAAGGTACAGATGTCCTAGACATCAAAAGGGTAAATAGAATGTGTCACATTCCTCCTCGATTCTCACCACCACCAAAAAGTTGTCTAATAGACAATATTTTGGTGGTGGTGAGAAGTGCATATTCATTAGGGATATCCCAAAAACCTGACTGATCTGCAACCCTCCAGGACCAGAGTTTCCCACCCCTGCTCTAATTCATATATATCTCATGCATATTCATTAGGGATATCCTGAAAACCTGCAGGGTTGTGGACCTCCAGGACCGGATTTGAGTAGCTCTGCTCTAGGGAATGCACATGTTTATGTTGCATGTGCTCTGTAAGGTAAAATGTAGGGACATGGTCTGCAGGAGCCACAGCTGAGACTTGAACCTGTGATCTTCTGCCCCACAACACACTAGCTGTGTGTACTGCACCATACTGTTGCCACAGAGGCAGGCCAGTCCCTGGGACTACCATGACTGTTCATCAGACAGACCTTGTCTTGCACTGCACATCACCCACCTGAACAGAGCATGGCCTTGGTCTGCTGTGGTCACATGCCACTGCCCTTCCACCACCAGCATCCCTCCCACACCATTCTGACATGCCCATATGCTGGTGGTGCTGGGGGTGCACAGCCCCAGGATATCCAGTATGGAGGTAGGTGGCTGCCTAACATGTGGGGTCTGGGGTAGGGGTGCCTACATGGACATCCACACTTCCCCCTGCCAGCATCTGGCAATGTTATGTGCTCTTTGGGGTACCTGATGGGTAATGTCCCCTGGATGGGACACTGTGGGACACAGACTCGTGGGCATGTTTGACCTTGGTCAGTTGCTGTCTTGGTGATTTCCATTTTCTGTGTTTCTATGTGCCACCTAGGCATCTGCCTAGTCCACCCTGTGCCCCAGCTTCCCCACTGCATGTCTCGCCTGCGGCCCCCTATGCCCCATTTGTAACATCACCATAGTACCATTTCATACGTGGGCACTATGCTGTTGCTGCACATATAACACTACTATCACTTTTCTTGGACTCCCTGCCTATGCTGTACATTGCTCATATTGAAATGGTTTATCTCTCCTGCATATCTGCCTCTAATGCCAGGTTTTCACTCGTGGTAAATTTTGAGCCTTCATTTCCCGGCATTAGCATGCCAGGAGCCTCTCCCCGTCCATTGACCCCTTCTGCCCACCCTCTGTGGCACTTATCGCCACCAGAAACATTATCACACAATGTTACTTATCACAGTTTAATAAACATACCCCTAACAGGGCACGCTCAGGGTGACTGCTGAAACTGCTCAGTACCATGGTTTTCAGCTGTTCTGCACTTGTATCACACACTGTCAGTGCATCTTACTGAGCTGAGGTGATGGATCAGTGCATTCTCCATTTGGTGATCATCTGCACACTGCTGTTTTGCATGTGCAGTGCATCATGGGTACTGGAGGGACTAACCTTCACACGGCCTGTGTTGGGCTTAGGCCACTTATTTGGGACTAACCTTCACAGGCACACACAGCAGACATTTTAGGCAGTTAACTTCCATCTCTTTGAATCCAGCTATTGTTGTGCAGTGAGGTGTAGTCTACTGGTTAGTGTGATGTCCCTATAAGCAGGAAACAGAGGTTTGATTCCTACATGCTCTTTTTGTGACTGTGTGCTACTCAGTTCATTTTCATGCCTGTAACAGTCCGGGCTCTGTTGTGACTGCCAGACATACATCCTTAGAGTTTGTTATGTGTTCTGGCCACAATTTTGGTCAGCAAACAGACTATTTGCCATCATCCCCTTCTGAGGGCATGGCTTTATTGGCACTGCTGCAGTCCATTGCAGGGGATCAAACATATTCACCCTGCAGATATCTGGAAACA
The DNA here is from genome assembly GCA_033557465.1 of Ichthyophis bannanicus. Classification (NCBI taxonomy): domain Eukaryota; kingdom Metazoa; phylum Chordata; class Amphibia; order Gymnophiona; family Ichthyophiidae; genus Ichthyophis; species Ichthyophis bannanicus. Next base: position 361,169,596 of record CM066039.1, read on the forward strand.
GCTTGGAAGTGAGGTGTAATGGTCATGGCATTGACTTGGGATTCAGGATATCAGAATTTGAGGCCCACTAGCACTTGTTTTGTGACAATTTGGAATGTTTTATTGTGGTGTTTTATCTATGCCACAACCTTCATGGATTGCCCACATCTCCTTATGACCTTGGGAAGGTCACCTAACCCTCCATTGTCTCAGCTGACTGCAGGTTCTTACAGTCCCTATTCTTCATCAGACATTACCATGTTTTCAGTATAACGTAACCCAATGTGACAGCACTAATGCAGTGGTATACTAACAGGCAGTTACATGCCTACTGCTGTAACCTATTTGTGCAGCATGAGTCAGATATGGCATCATGACTGTGACTGTACAGCTTTGGCTCCATCACATCTCTGCATTACATACAGACACATCCTACCCCTCGGATAGCCACCTGCAGGTATCAAATAATATCCATATGTGCCCCTTTTGCCCAGATTGAGGGACTCCAATCCAGTTGTTCTATGCACTTTTGTCCGGGTTGTTGCACAGTGGTTGAGTGACTGGGACAGGTGTGAGACCCACACGTCTTGTATCAGGCCTTACACATGGCACTGACACATGTTTTCCCACATAGTGCACACGTGTTGGGGGTGGCACCTCCGGTTCTTTGGTGCTGCCACGCCATGCCACACTCTCCTCTGCCACCATCTTTCCTGCAGCCCATCCATCAGCCTCTGGAGGCTATATGCAGTTATGTCTTCTCGTGCAAGCTGCTACACCATGGCCTACACAGGTCCCCTTTTCCACATTTGGATGCTTCACTCGCGCCTCTCCTGTGCCTGATCTTCATGTTACCACTCCTGCTCCGTCCTCCTTTCAAAGCACACATTATGCGACCGCACTTTGAGTATTGTGTGCAATTCTGGTCGCCGTATCTTAAAAAGGATATAGCGTTATTAGAAAAGGTACAGAGAAGAGCCACCAAAATGGTAAAGGGGATGGAAGGATACCCCTATGAAGAGAAGCTAAAAAGGTTAGGGCTCTTCAACCTGGAAAAGAGATGGCTGAGGGGAGATATGATAGAAGTCTATAAATTAATGAACGGAGTGGAACGGGTAAACGTAGATCAATTGTTTACGTTATCAGAATATAGAAAGACTAGGGGGCATGCAATGAAGTTACAGGGTAATATATTTAAGACTAATAAGAGACTAATAATCAAACTCTGGAATTTGCAAACGGACAATGTCGTAAAAGCTGTTAGTGTACTGGGTTTAAAAAAGGTTTGGACAGGGCGGAGCCAGCACGGCTGCAGTATGGCGGTGTGAGTGAGTCTCTCCCGGGCCCCAGGAAAGAATCCTGCTTATTTCAGCCAGCGAGTGGGGAGCATTTTAGCCCAAATTGTTATAACACACTGTGGGCATGGCCGGCAGCAAGCAAACCCGGTTGGAATTCTCGAACCCGGCGGCCACGGGCTCCAAACGAACCAAATCGGACCCGCTGTCCCCGCACAAAATGGCGTCTCACCAGGAAGCTGTGGAGGGCATGCAAGAGCTCTTAAAGGAGGTACGGGCGGTCCGTAGTAGAGTGGAGGCCAATGGAGATACCTTAATTGCAATGCAATCGGACTTAAAAGAACTAAGTGTGCAAATGCAGTCTCTAACGCTTAGAGTGGAAAAAATGGAAGGGACAACTGCCGAATATGAACAACGTTTCGCCCAGCTCCCGAAAATTCAGCGCAAGGTAGAATGGCTGGAAAGGAACTACGAAGACATGAGTAATAGAACTCGCCGCAATAATATTCGTATTGTTGGCCTTGCAGAAGGGGCAGAGGGCGAGGACCCGATTGGGTTTTTGGAAACTCTATTGCCAAAGCTGCTCAAACTGGAGTTCTCTCACCCATTAGAACTTGAGTGGGCCCACCGTATTCCTTCGGTGCCTAACCAACGTGGCAAGCCTCCACGTCCAATGATCCTCTGTGCCTTACGACACCAGCAAGCAGTGCAGATGCTCATGGCCGCCAAAAACTGCCGGCAGCTACTGTATGAGGGTCAAAAGATTGCACTCTACCCAGATTTCAGCAAGCCTACCGTAGAAAGAAGGAAGCGTTTCCTAGCGCTTAGGCCACGTCTGCAAAGGCTCCAGGCGCGATACGGCCTAGTCAACCCTGCTCGCTTTAAGGTCACACTGAATAATGTGACCAAATCATTTGAGGATCCGGCGCTGCTGGAGCAGTACATCGAAGATCAAGAAGCGCTACTTATGCACTCTTAACTCTTTTGTTGAGGTTTGTGACTTCTCTGTGCATACCCTCTCTGCTTGGCTATGGGACCACATGTGTTATAGCGCAGGCTTGACCTGGCCTCATCGCCGAGGCAAGCCGATCAGGTCCTTCAAGCTTTTGCGGCCGTCGCTGAAGCCAAATGCGCCGCTAGACTGGGCTGTCTGCCTCCCATGAAAGTTTGATGGTTGTAGGCATGAGAAACCCTTTGTTATGGCTGAAGTGGGTGGTATGATTTGCACTATTACTTCTCAGGGACTGGGACCCGCCATGCTTTGACAGCCTTGCTGTCTTATCCAGGGGGATGTGGGTTGGGGTTTGTGGGATGGGATGGTTCTCAAGGGGAATTGCGGGATGTTATTCTTGTTTGTTGTTTACTCCAAGTTTGCTATAAATTCTTTGTTATAACTGATTATGGCTAAAGAGTTAAACCTTTTATCGTTGAATGTCAAGGGCATAAGGACACCGATGAAGAGAAAGAAAATACTGGCATACTGTGTGAAGCAGCGCGCTGATGTGGTTTTCCTTCAGGAAATGCACCTTACTGCTCTGGAGACTAGGAAGTTGGAAGGGGGTAGGTTCATCCTTGCGGGCTACTCCCCGGCAGATAAAAAAAGGAATGGGGTAGCAATCTTAGTGCGTAGAGCACTCGGGGCGGTGGTTGCCCGGTCTAACAATGATACCTCCGGTAGATGGGCCCTAGCCTTGCTCCAATATGGGAAATTTGAGTGTGTTCTAGTGAATGTATATGGCCCCAACAAGGATGACCGCGCCTTTTACTGTGATTTGAACTGTATTTTACAAAGGGAGGGGGAAGCTCCTATCATTCTGGGAGGGGACCTTAATATGGTCAGGGACTCCTTAGTGGACCGCTGCCCTGGGAGAGTGTGCAGGCTAGCGAGAGCTGACATTGCCCTTTCCAGCCTCATGGAGGACAGTGGGTTGGTAGATGTCTGGAGGTTGTTACATCCGACAGTTAAAGAGTACACTTACCACTCCCCAGTTCATAATTCTCTCTCTCGGATAGACTATTTCTTGATCTCAAGGTCTTTGATTGCGAACAGCTGTGAAGCGGACATCCTTGGCATGACCATTTCAGATCATGCTGCGGTTACACTGACGATCAAGGTACATGATCCTGTTCGTTCTGATGCAGCCTGATCTTTTAATAGGGCTTGGCTTGCCGAACCTGCATTTTTAGAGGAGCTACGTACCTCCATTAACTCTTATTTTAGTACCAATCATCTGGGTGACACCGCAGGATGGGCCTGGTGGGAAGCTTTTAAAGCCTCGTTGCGGGGAACAATTACCAGTTATAAAATAAAAGAGAATAAGAAACGGAAAGCTCAGTTAGCCGCCTTGGAAGCCCAAATCAAGGCGGGGGAACGGCTGTGGATTAAGCATCCCAATGCCGCTATCCTGCAAAGCTTGCAAAAGCGGAGGTTTGAATATAACGAGATTCTGAGCACCGAAGTTGAGTATTATATGATGAAACAATCCGCCCGCTTCTATGCCGAAAGCAATAGGGCCAGCAAGCTGCTAGCCAGCTCCATTCGTGGGAAACGCGAGAAATCGAGAATTGCATCTCTCATTGGCAATAATCATGTACAACTAGTGAAAGACGAGCAGATCCTACAAGAGTTTTCCCAATACTATTCCCGACTATATTCCACTGAGGTCCATCCGGAACCAACTGCTGTTGCTGATTTCTTAGGGAGGCTTTCACAGCCCAAACTCTCAGCAGAGCAAGCCAGGAGATTAGGTGAGCCTTTCTCCCTCAAAGAGATTAAATCAGCTATCGATTCTATGCCCAGGGGCAAGGCGACTGGACCTGACGGGCTGCCGCCAGAGCTTTACAAAGCTTTAAGCGCTGAACTAGTCCCATCCCTAAAGATTTATTATGAATGGCTGGAACAGGGGCGAGAGAGTACTGGACGTTTCTCCGAAGCCACGATCGTAGTGCTTGAGAAGCCCGGCAAAGACCCCAACTATGTCACGAACTATCGCCCTATATCTCTTTTGAATGCCGATTACAAGGTCTATGCCAGCATACTGGCAAAGCGACTAACTCAGTGCATTGGAGACCTAATACACCCTGACCAATCTGGGTTCATCCCTGGTAGAGCAACGGCAGACAATGCTCGTCTCCTCTGTAACCTATTGGACTGTGCGGCGGATGAATCCCTGCCCTACATAGCCCTCTCTCTCGATGCCGAAAAGGCCTTTGATAGGTTGGAGTGGCCTTTTCTCTTCTCAGTATTGGGATGGTTTGGCCTAGGAGAAGAGTTTATACAGAAAGTCCGTGTATTATATAGGCACACCAGTGCTCGCATACTAGCCAATGGCATACTTTCTTGCTCCTTCTCCTTCCATAGAGGGACACGTCAGGGGTGCCCTCTTTCCCCGATGCTCTTCAATTTAGCATTGGAGCCTCTGGCTATTGCCATAAGACAAAACCGAGACATCAAGGGCTTTCTGGTTGGGGGAGCACAGGTGAAACTATCGGCCTTCGCTGACGATCTTATCCTATTCACTCAACCCTGCGAAGTTCCGCAACTCCTGGCATTGATTGCAACATACTTGGGCCTTTCCGGATACAAAATTAACTGGACTAAATCAGTGGCATTTCCGCTTAACAGCTGTTCCAATTCTAGCATGATGGCCTCATTCCCCTTTCGCTGGGAGACGGGGTGCATTAAGTATCTTGGCGCTTACTACTGTTCCTCCTGGGAACGAACGATACGGGAGAACGTAGAGGGGATTCTCCAATTGATTTATAGTAAAACTATGGCTTGGTCTCCCTTGCGCTTCACATGGTGGGGCAGATTGGAAATTATTAAGATGATACTGACACCTAAAATTAACTATGTTCTGGGTATGCTACCTGTTTCCCTCCCACTGAAGGTCTATCAAGACATAGAGAGAAGCCTTCTGACCTTCTTGTGGAATGGAGCACAACACCGCATAGCATGTAAAAAGCTGAAAGCCCCTAAAGAACAGGGTGGGGTTCACTTCCCAGACTTTCAATGGTACCACCACGCTCTCCTACTGAAGCAAGGAGTACAGTGGTTTGAGGGCGATACCAACGAATGCAGCCCTAGTTGGCTGGTAGTAGAAAGGCATATAGCTAGCCCCTACCCTCTGGAGCACATGTTAGGAGCTTTATTTCCTGAAGATTTAGTGGGGGGGAAAACTCTCCGGGCCACGCAAGAGGCGTATCTAGCACTTGTGCGAGTAGCCAACAAGGATAGCCCGCTCTCCAGAATGTCTCCACTCTGGTGGAACCCCTCTATCAAACCGGGAGGTAAGAAAATTGCCTGGCGCCTGTGGCAGACGCAGGGAATTTGGGTTGTGGGCCACCTGATAAATGGTGCTGGCTGGAAGAGTTTTGCTGACTTACGGGCGGAATTTCTGCTCCCGGAATCCTGTTTCTCCGGTGGATGCAATTGCGACACTGTCTGGCTGCACAAATACCCGCTCCGGGAGTGCTGCCGGCTGTCCTGGGCACTACCGAACGGCTTCGAGAGCTACTGGAGCTGAAGGGCTTGGTATCCAAGATATATGGTTTGTTTCGGCAACATGTCTCCTGCCAACCGGTGGGTCTAACCAAAGTGTGGGAGGTGGAAACCAATTGCTCATTGCCCCCCTCTGTATGCAAAATTCTATGGGGACCAATAACACGAGTTTCAAGATCAGCTGCAATCACACAAGCCATGTATTTCTTTCTTCATAGGGCTTATCTGACCCCGGTTAAAATTTCTAAATGGGATAAACTAGCTACGGGAAATTGTTGGTCCTGCCAGGGAGAGCTTGGCACGTTTGCCCATATGTTCTATGACTGTCCAATTGTATCCAAGTTTTGGGCTGCAGTATGGCGTAAAATCCAGGCTGTCCTGGGTATTACTGCTGAACTGTCTAAAAATGTTATATTCTTGAGATCTCTCCCCTTGGGACTTCCCAGAGAGGAGCGGTTTCTGTTAAATTTCATGATTGCTGTGGCGATTAAAATGATCCTATCAAATTGGAAATCATCTCAGCATCTGCACCCCAATAGCTGGTGGGGTCAGGTGCGCCAATATTCTCAGTATGAAAAGCTGTACAGCAAGCTCCACCATCCGGATAGGGTGGACCTTCACTCAGAGAGATGGGCATTGCTGGATAGCTCTGCAGAGGCCCTCAGAGCGTTCTAATGAAGTTTTTGTTATTCTGTCTCGTTCAATAATGATGGGAGCATCTCTTGATACAGAGGCCTGTCCTGCCTTGACCTAGCATATTCAGAATTGTGTCTGTAGTTTTTTCCCTTTGAGAACCGGGGGGGGGGGGGGGAAGGGGGTTGGGAGGGGGGAAGGGGGGGTTAACCTTCGTTTAAACGGTTTTGTAATACTAGGTGTCATTGCCTGTAATTCTGTGTTTACCGAATAAAGAGATTTAATAAAAAAAAAAAAAAAAGGTTTGGACAAGTTCCTGGAGGAAAGGTCCATAAACCATTATTAAAGGGGACCCAGAATATCCACTGCTTGACCCAATACAAGCATTGTGGAACCTGTGTCTTTTGGAGAAACTGCTAGGTACTTGTGACCTAGATTGTCCACTGTTGGAAACAGGATACTGGGCTTGATGGGCCTTGGTCTGACCCAGTATGCAATATCTTATGTTCTTATGCTACTTCTGACTCTGCTGGGGGACACATCTTCCCCATCCTACTCCACACACTGACATTACTTAACTACAAAAAAACCCAAACAAATAGAATAATCTCAAAATATAAATGCAAAATACAAAGACCACCCGACTTGAGTGCATCAAACATTTGTTTTGTTGGACAAAATGGTCAGGAGAGTAGCTGCAACATTCTTTCACTCAGATGACAGTAACATCCCTTTTATTCATATATAAATTCAAACAGCAATTTTTCACTTATCTGACTGGCCATCAAAAAAGGAGTTCAAACTCATCTGAAGTAATGTGTGGCACAAATGTGATCCCCAAAAAGAATGTTGCAGCAACTCTCCTGACCATTTTGTCCGACAAAAACAAATGTATGGTGCACTGCAAGTCGGGTAGTCTTTGTATTTGACACACTGACATTACAGCATTTTATGTGGGCACTTCCTAGTGCATAGGTACAGCTGCCTCCCACATGCTCGTCGCCCTTACTGGTTGGCACAACAGATGCCCACGGATTTGTCAGACCCTTCAGCTCCCACCTGTCCTTTCATTCATCACCTTTACATTGGCTTTTGCTGGGACTCCCTTTCCAGCAATAAAGTGACAGCCATTTTTGAATGCTACGGTACACATTTGACACCTTAATGCCCGATATCCTGTTAATGTCCGTTAAGTGGCCCATTGCACCCTTAATGTCAGAATGCCTCCTACCCATCTAGTGCCTTTTATGCATCTAACATCCCTTATTGCTGCGGTTAACACCTGTTACTTTAACGCCCTTTAATAAACATTTATTTATTTATTTAGCTGCATTTATATCCTGCTTTTCACTGGGTCAAAGCGGTTGGGGGATACATTTAACATGAGGGGATATGAGACACATACACTAATACTTACAGGGAACATGGGCGATGGAGGGTTAAGTGGCTTGCCCAAGACCACAAGTAGCACCTGTGGGACTAGAAACCCCAGTCCTTCCGGCCCAAGGTTGCTGTCCTCTAGTGGGATTTGAACCACTGACCTTCCGGCCTGTGGTACCTTGCCCCAACCACTAGGCCACTCCTCTTCCAACCACTAGGCCACTCCATGCCCTTTACTTGGGTTTTCAGGATTCTTACAATGAATATGCATGAGAGCAATTTACATGGAATGGGTCTTCTATATATGCAGATCAGACAGAAACATAGACATCCCTGGTGTTTTTCTGCATCTTCTGCCCTGGATGTGCCCGATTTAACTTGGATAGCCTTTCTAAAATCATCCTAAAATGATAAATAATTATAAAATACATTAAAATTAACAGCACATCCAATAGTCATACTTTACAATTTCCCGCCCACCTCACCCCAAGCCTTTACAAACATGTGTGTTTTCAGTTTCACTTTAAACAATTTAAAATTTGTCTCCTTGCGTAATGAGGGAGAGAATTTCATATTACAGGAGCTTGTACCTGAAATAAACAAAGATGATACATCTTCTGAATATCACATTACCCAGGAACCAACAACAACCCTGCAGCCTCAGACCTCAAAGCTTGATTTGCAAAGGCCTTCTAAGCATCCTTTGATTTGCTGCCTGTACATATTATAACCTATAAGATTCAGAAGGAAGCTCTTTGGCACAATGCAAGTATGAAGAAAGCCATTAGCCATAAACGTGTGAGCCTGAGAGGGTACCTAACATAGCCTGGCTTGTGAGTGAAGTTCAGTCCTGATACAGTTATTATAAAGCATAGTAACATAGTAAGATAGTAAATGACAGCAGATAAAGACCAGTATGGTCCATCTAGTCTGCCCAAGCAAGCTCATTTGGAGTCACTGCCCCTCGCAGGAGCTTTTTAAAAGGAATCTTCAACTGAGAAATAAAAATTACTATTTTAATTATTCTTTAGGTATGAAATCTTACCCTCAGTGGTGGGATCCGAACCGCCAAGGAACCGGTTCGGTCCCAGCCCTCTCATGTACGTGAAGGCTGGGTTTCTGCACCTCATATGGAGGCATTGCAGTGGCCATACATTTGGGCCCTCCACTGAGGGTATGCAACTCCTTGGTGGCCCAGCAACCCGATCCCCCACCTGACAATCTTTTGATGGCACCGGGGGCTTCTCCTGATGCCATGATCCCCTGATGCCATCAAAACATTGTGAGATGGGGGGATTCCCACCACTGCAGAGCTGGCGCTGCAAGATCATGTTCAGCCCGGTTCAGCGAATGCAGGCCACAACAGGAACCGATTCGCGCAAACCAGGCCGAACCCCACCACTGGGTTCCCTTCTCTTTGAGTTTTTGTACAAATAAAAAGAAGGGGAAGCTGTAAAACTAGAGGGCATACGATGAAGCTGCAAGGCAGTAAATTTAAAAGCATCAGGAAATACTTGTTCACTGAAATGGTGGTGGATGCTTGGAATGCTCTGCCGATGGAAGTGCTGGGGAGAAATACAATGACGGAATTCAAAATGGCATGGGGCAGACACAGAGGATCCCTTTATAGTAAGAGGATGAAATCAAAACAAACAAATATCTTTTATACTTCAATAAATAAAGGGTGGGGGTGACCTGCTAGGCAGACTAGATGGACCATACTGGTCTTTATCTGCCGTCATATACTATGGTACTATAATGCATATTCATTGTGACAGTCCTGAAAACCCAACAGGAAAGGTGTGCCTCTAGAAGAGGGTTGAGAAGCCCTGATTTAGGAAATAACCAAATGGAAGGAGAGCAACTCTGGTGTCTGTGGAAATCAGCCTCAGTCAGATATACCTACGTACCTGAATTTAACTCGAATGGAACTACTATTAGAAAGGCGAGCGTTAAAATACAAAATAAATAAAAATAGTCTGCCTGCATCACACAGGGATCCACAAAATCCAAGATTGTTCATATGGCAGACAAAGGGGTATATTTACTAAACCATCTTAATGTTACCAGCGCTACTTGCAGTGATAATGTGAAGAGTGCCATATAAAAAGTGGGCGTTCTGGCGTCAAGGAAGCAAGAATCTGTATCGCATGATAGTGGGCACCATGGCACATTAACGTGCGTTAATCCTAAGTTCATGCCAGCACAGTGTTAGATGCTATAAAGATGTAGCCCACTGGTTACTGGAATGACTGCAGAAACAGAGGTCATGGGTTCAGTCCCGCAGTGGTGTTATGTAAGAAGGCTGTCTAAGTCATTTCCATTTTTTAATTTAAATCAGTGCTGTCTGAGGCAGTTCCCATTTTTCATTTAAATCAGTGCTGTGCCCTTGCAACCTCTTATATATTGGGCGTACCACACATTCAGTAAAGGTTTGTTTAGGCGAACATTCTTCACGGATTAGAACGGCCACTCTGACGGCTCCGTTGGTTGAGCATTGCATGGACATACTTTTGCCGATTTTCGCTGGCAGGTGATAGATATGGTTCCTGTTGATCCACGGGAGGCAATAGAACTTATCGATTGCAGTGGCTTGAGAAGCAGGGGATTTTTCGCTTAAGGACTGTTCACCCTGGGGGTCTGAATATTGAACAGGAATGGAGGAGTTTGTTCTGAAGAGTGGTTACATTTGTTTGGCCTCATGTTTAAGATAAGAGGAACGTAATTTGATGTGGGCAGGAATGTGACATTTCCGGGTTTTTTTACATTTCCGTTTTTTTGACATTTCGGGTTCTGCGATGTTGGCACTTCAAACACTGCCTTTTCTACAACATCATTAGTTTGAATCCATGGTTCCTCCTACTATGTGATGTCATGTCATTTCTTTAGGCCACTCCTTCTTGGGTGGGCAGTGCATAAGTATCCCGCGACTTTTCGGCGTTTTGCCTTCAGCAGTTGCACTTGATACAGGGCTGGAGTGGCCCGAAACACGCATGTTGTGCACCAGATAGACTGCAGGAATTACTAGCTGTGCTAAGTTAAGTAGAATCATAACAAAATATTTTTCCAAATCATTATATTAAAGCACGTATTGGGTGTTTATGAAATAAAAAATTAAAAGGGAACTGTGGACATTGGGGGGTTAAGCGACTGCCTACTCTTTCCCCAGTCCACTGGACCCGACATTCCTTTCAAAAAAATAAGGATTTTGGTATTGATAAATATTCAAGACTTTGTCTGCCATATAAATGATCTTGGATTTTTTTTTTAAATTTTTATTTCAATTTTTAATAACAAAAGAGACCATGTCAACGTGTTTACAAGACAGTATTGAACACAAGCACTGGCAACAAAATACAATTACAAACACAACCCCCCCCAACCCACCCCCCCAGCCCACCCCACCCTCCCAGGTTCTCTGAGGAACAGCAATACCTCCTCAAATGCAGAAGTCCAGCGATTCGGCCGCCAGCCAGACATACCCGGCCACCTCAGGGCCCACACTGCACCCCCTTCCCGCTAAATAGAGGAGCGGGCACAGTACTGGACCAGGGGTGCCCATCTATCAACATTCAAATCCACTCTGCTCGGGTGGTGCAGCTTGCCATATAGTCTCTCTAACTTGGAATAATAGCAAACTGCATTCCACCAGCCATCCAAGCTGAGTGCCTGGAAGTGTTTCCACTTTGTCAATATGAGCTTTAACGCAACAGCTACCATAAAGTTCAACAGAAAAGCATTCTCCTTGGGGATATCCAAGCATGGTTCTAAAGACCGTAACATGACCATGCTCAAGGAAATAGTAGTAGAAATACCCAAAATTCCATGGATTCTACCCCATATATCCTTCCAAAATCGTTGAAGCAGAGGGCATTCAAAAAACATATGTGCATAGGTGCCTATCTCCTTTTGACAGGACCAGCATCGATCAGACGACATTTTATCACATTTAGACATTTTTACAGGTGTAATATAGGCCCTATGCAGAAAGAAGTACAATGATTGAGTAAGCGCAGTGGATCTCGAAGTCCTAGTTATAGGACCCCACAGCAACTTCCAACTATTGGGCTGTAGCGGAACAGACGAATCGTACTCCCAGGCCCCAGATAAGCCCTTTAGATCATGAGGGGCATAGTCCCTGATTAACCTATATATAGCAGACATAACACCCTTCTGCCCAATCGAAGTCTGGAGGAAACTAAGAGAGCCCGCCTCCTCAGTCAGGTCCGCCGCCCTAATCCCACTTGCAGCCATACTATGTCTGAGTTGCATCCACTGAAAGTAGCAGGACTGCGGTAGGGAGAATTCCACCTGTAAGGAGGCAAATTCCTTCCACCCATTTTCACCAGCCAGGTTCCCTAATGTCCATATGTCGCATTTCTGCCACTTATGCCAAGCAAATTTTTGACCCTTAATTTTGAGCATTGGGTTCCACCACAGCGGAGATCGCCTTGAAGAGAGGCCACCTTCGCCCGTTAAGTGCACCAATTTTAGATATGCATCCTGAGTAGCCAAGATAATTCCCCCTACTGCAGACTCCGCTGGGAACCTCATGCCTAGCAAGTGCTGCAAGGGATAGGGGGCAGCGACCCGCTCCTCCACCTCGAGCCAGGTCGGTCTTTGTCCAATGCCCCCGGTATCTAACCACAACGCTCCTTGCTTTAGGAGAAGGGCTTGATGATACCACTGAAAATCTGGAAATTGGACTCCCCCCATTTCTTTAGAAGCTTTGAGCTTCCTAGTAGCTATTCTTGGTCGTTTTCCATTCCAGAGGAAACTTACTAACAATCTTTCAATATCCCCAAATATGCCTTTCGGAAGGGCAAAGGGAAGCATACCTAAGACATAATTTATTTTTGGGGCGAGAGACATCTTGATTGTTTCGAGCCTGCCCCACCAAGATAAGTGAAGGGGCGACCAGGTATATGTCATCTTGCGGATCATATGTATTAAACTAGCAACATTTGCTTTAATTGTCTCCTCCCGCGATGAGCTATACTGAACACCCAGATACTTGATTTTGTCCACCTCCCACCGAAAGGGGAAATCAGCCATGAGATTAGCGTTTGGAATCCCATTTAGAGGAAATGCTACTGATTTAGTCCAGTTAATTTTATATCCGGAAATGGAGGAATACAAATCAATTAAAGTTAGGATCGTTGGCACCTCCTGCGGTTGAGTGAATAGGAGAAGATCGTCAGCATAGGCTGCAAGCTTAACCTGTAAATCACCTATCCTGACACCTGCTAAGTCTGACTGTTGCCTAATAGCAATAGCCAAGGGCTCTAAGGCTAGATTGAATAGGAGAGGGGATAAAGGGCAACCCTGTCACGTTCCCCTGTGGAGAGAAAAGGAGCGTGACAAGGACCCGTTGGCGAGAATGCGAGCACTGGTATTAGAATATAGCACTTTTACCCTACTAATGAACTCATCTCCTAAGCCAAACCATTGGAGAGCTGAAAATAGAAAGGTCCACTCAAGTCTGTCAAAAGCCTTCTCGGCATCAAGAGAGAGGCCAACATAAGGGGTGCGGCTCACAGAAGCCCTTTCCAATAAGTTACATAACAGTTGGGCATTATCAGTAGTTGCTCTCCCTGGAACAAAGCCACATTGATCCGGATGTATCATGGCTCCAACAACCTGGGCAAGCCGTTTCGCTAGGATGCTCGCGTAAATCTTGTAGTCTATGTTCAATAAAGATATTGGCCTGTAATTTGACACAAATCTGGGGTCCCTACCTGGCTTCTCCAGGACTACAATCGTAGCTTCTGCAAAATTGCCAGTACATCCTTGCCCTTCCACCAATTCTTCATAATATACTAATAAGTGCGGTAACAGCTCCTAGGAAAACACCTTGTAAAACTCAGCAGGGATTCTATCAGGGCCTGCGGCTTTGCACCCGGCCAAAGAACTGATGGCCACTCGCAGTTCCTTACTGGATATAGGCCTGCCAAGACTTTTGGATTGCTGCAACGTCACTTTGGGGTGGGTCAAACCCTGCATAAATTCTGAGAAAGCCCCTGGAGCTGCACTTAAATCAGACGAATACAGCTTACCATAATAATTAGAAAATTCTTCCAAGATTTGCGCATTGTTAGTCTGGCTCACTGAATTATCATCCATGATAGAGGCGATTTTCTTTTTTTTTTTTTAATGCTTTATTTTCGTTTTATAACAACAAAGGAAAGGAAGACATACAGCTAAAAGACAAATACATACATAGAATGTAATACATACACCAAAGTAAACCCCTACCACCCCCCTCCCCCCTGCTTCTTCTCTAGAAACTAATCATTCCCGAAAACGGGCGTGTACTAACATTATTGTGGTACAAGACCTAACGGTGATCTGAAACATGATGAGTATACATTAAACAGACATGCCGGAGCAATGAGCAGAGTGTACATAATCATTGAGCATCTGCCATTTAGACAAGCGAGAGTGAGTTTGGATATGGGGAATAGCTCTCCGAGATATCTGCTCATATTTACTATATAAGCAGACGAGGTTCCACCATTCATTGGCAGTAATTCGAGAGCTATCCTTCCAATTCCTCGTGATTAAACATATGGCTATACCCAGCATGAAATCAAGGAGAAAGCGACCCTTCTTAGGAAGAGAGGGGACCTCCGCCACTGAGCGGAGTCCCACAATCTTCCAAGAAAGAGGCTCGTGGAGGTGTAAGATAGATTGAATACGACCCCAGACCCGCCCCCAGTAAACCTGCAGTTGAGGACATTCATAAAGAACATGAGCAAGGGTTCCCACAGCAGTATGGCAAGACCAACACTGGTCCCTAGCAGTTGTGTTCCATTTGGCTATTCTTTCTGGAGTATAAAAGCATCTATGTGCAAAAAAGAATAGAGTTTGGGTTACAGAGGCAGATCGGGAAACCCGCACTACTTTGCTCCAGAAAACGCTCCATTGCACAGGGGTTAAGGTGGTTTGCAGTTCGCGTTCCCAGGCTTGTTGAGCTCTACAAGTAGCAGTATCGGTACCCTGACATAATAATTTATAAAAGTTAGAAGCTACCCCATGTGTACTACTAACAGAGTGAATTAGTTCTAATAGCCCGTCCTCAGTAGGGGCAGAGGGCGGCAGGATTTGAGCACTTTTGAGGCAGTGTTGAAGCTGCATCAATTGAAAGTAATGTTTCGCTGGTAGCGCAAATTCCTTTTGTAAATCAGAAAAGGTCTTCCAACGAGCTGCAGAGAAGAGTTGTTGGGGTGTCCAGATCCCCCTAGAGTACCAGGGTTTCCATGCAATCGTTTTATTTAGGACTTGAATTCTGGGGTTATTACACAGCGGGAGTCCGTCCGGAGGACATACGTTTGGACCCAGTGACAGAATGAGAGTGTTAAAGGCCGCAAGAGTATCGACAATCATTGGGGGATGGCGTGTGTCTACTTGATGGGACATGCCGGGGAGATGGATCAACGGAATTGGGCTACTTAGCTCCTCTTCAATGTCAAGCCAAACTGGTCTGTTGTCTGTTGGGGCAGCTAGCCATCGGGCACCTTGTTTAAGTAGGAAGGCTTGATGATATCTAAGAAAATCAGGAAAGCGGGTACCCCCTAGTTCCTTCGCAGACTGTAGTTTTCGTTTAGCTATTCTTGGTGGTTTTCCCTGCCAGAGATAACGGACGAGAAGGCCCTCTATGTCTTTGTAGGTGTGTAGCGGGAGGAAGCAGGGCAGCATTTCTAAAATATAGTTCACTTTGGGGACTATCATCATTTTGACGGTTTCTAGGCGGCCCCACCATGTAAGGGATAAGGGAGACCACCGATTTGTGAGCTCACGGACTTTGGAGACTACCTCCTTGGCATTAAAACTAATAGTGTCTTCTAAAGGAGAACAGTAGTGGACGCCAAGATATTTCACCATGCGGGATTGCCAAAGGAAAGGAAAGGCCTGCATGTCAGCCTCATGTACCCAGCGGTTCAGTGGGAATGCTACGGATTTGGTCCAGTTTATTTTATAGCCCGATAATTGCGAGTATCCATCAATCAGGTCCAAGACAGCCGGGACCGAATCAAGGGATACAAAGAGCATAAGGTCATCTGCATATGCAGAGAGTTTAATCTCTCTGTGACTGAAGGGGACACCTCGAATACGTGCAGACTGTCTAATAAGGAGGGCGAGGGGTTCAAGAGCTAGATCAAAGAGCATTGGTGATAGGGGGCAACCTTGACGCGTGCCTCTTTGAAGATTAAGAGGCCGAGACTTAATGGCATTTACACAAATACTGGCAATGGGTTGAGAATACATGACTTGGAGGTATCGGAGGAAGCCCTCCCCAAAGCCATACCATCGGAGAACTGCAAATAAGAAGGGCCATTCCAGGCGATCAAAGGCTTTTTCAGCATCTAGGGAAAGACCCACCCATGGGTGGTCTAAATTGGCAGCACTGGATAGCACATGGCACAAGGTCCGAGCATTGTCAGCGGTGGAGCGGCCGGGTATAAAACCACATTGGTCGGGATGGACTAAGGTGGCCATCCTGTCAGATAGCCGGGTGGCCAAGATCGTTGCGAAGATCTTATAATCGGCATTAAGTAGGGAGATTGGACGGTAGTTGGCGGTTAGCAGCGGGTCTCTGCCTTCTTTCTCAAAAACTACCACATTAGCTGCAGAAAAGGATCCCAAAGAGGATGTATCTACCGCAAGGGCAGTAAAATAAAGTTTTAAGTAGGGAACTAAATCTGCACTGAACGTTCTGTAGAATTCTGTCGGGAGACCATCAGGCCCAGCGGCTCGACCCGAGGCTGTTCGTTTTAGGGCAGAATGGATCTCTGAAGTAGAGAAGGGTTCATCCAGCGCATCCCTATCAGCTTCAGAAAGGGTCGGCCGCTGAATACCAGAAAACAAGCGCTCGAAGGTCTCGGATGAGAACTCACATTCAGATTGATATAGACGGGTATAGAAATCCCGAAAAAGTTCTACGATATCGGAGTCTGTGGTCAGTATGCCCCCTCCCTGTGGGGCGCGAAGGGCCGCTACGCGTTTGGCTTCTTTTTGACCTTTCAAGGCGTTGGCTAAAAGTCGACCGGCTCGGTTGCTTTCACGGTAATATGTCCCTTGCTGAAGTGCAATACTCTGAGAAGCTGCAGTTGAGAGGATTGCATTATATTGAAAACGGAGACGCTGTAAGCGAACTAAGACGCATGGATCAGTACGTGAAGTTAGAACTCGTTCGCCTGCTTTGATTTGTTGGTCTAGTGTAAGGAGCTGCTGTTTGCGTTGTTTTCGCAGGCGAATTTGATAACCAGTGATCGTTGCACGGATGGCCGCCTTAAAACCCTCCCACCAAGCCCAATTTGCAGTGTCCTGGGGTAGATTAAAGTGAAAGTAGTCCTGTATGGCTGCACGAATTTCTAACTGGAACTCTGGTTGAGTTAATAGGGCTCTATCAAAGAACCAGGCCCCCGAATTCCCTTGGGGCGCAGTGGTGTGTAATTGAAAAGAAATAGCAGCGTGATCTGAGATATGTTGGGAGTGAATCTTTGCAGTGTCTACCTGAGGAACTAACAGTTTTGATATTAGAAAGAAATCTATGCGAGACTGGGATTTATGAGGGGAAGAGAAGAAGGTGAAGTCAAGCTCATTGGGGTGTAGTAACCTCCATAGATCGACTAAAGCAAGATCTTTGATCATAGAGGTAAGCGTAGTGTGACTCTTGGGGGGACCACTTGTCCTAGGCGGCTGTTTGTCAATCAGGGGATCAAGAACTAAATTGAAATCCCCCCCAATTATCAATGAAGTAGTAGCAGAGGCCTGCGCAACCTGAGCAATGGTAGCAAAGAAGGCAGGGTCATCTACATTAGGAGCATAAAGGCATATACATGTAACTTCAAGGTTACCTATCTTGAGGTGAGCCCTGGACCATCTGCCTGCTGTATCTGAGCTAGTCGCTATAATAGTAGCATGCAGAGATTTCCTAACCAGTATGGCAACCCCACATTTCTTAGAAACAGCTGGGGAATAGGCGGCCACCATGTAAGGTTTAACATTGAGTTTAAGAGTTTCCTTCGAATTTAAATGCGTTTCTTGGAGGAAAATCAGGTCCGCAGTTTCATGACTTAGGTAGCTCAGGATTTTCTTCCGTTTTATCGGATTATTGATGCCTTTTACGTTCAATGACAAAATCTTACATGGTGCCATCAGTCGGTAATAGACATTTTAGGTAAGGGCGCTTGAGAACATACAACATAAGCAGAATCTGTACAGCAATGACACAATCACCGAGTATGCTGGCTAATACACCCCATATTGAAAAGCATGTACCAAAGTAACTTAGAGAAGAAGCAAAACCCCCAAAGAATATGGCGACCATATGTCTGCGGGAGGAGGCCCTAGAGAGGAGGATGAAGACATGAAAAAAAAGAGAAGAAACACCAGAGTCCATAATTAACACTGTCTCTGATATTCAGCGAAGCACTCCGGGTAGATGGAGTCGGGTCACAAACATCATCAAAAGAAGGCAACAAACCGCCCTCGACAGACTCCGCGCTGGACCGTGGCAAATCCAAGATGGCGGGTACAGCGGATA
This sequence comes from Ichthyophis bannanicus, assembly GCA_033557465.1. Lineage (NCBI taxonomy): Eukaryota > Metazoa > Chordata > Amphibia > Gymnophiona > Ichthyophiidae > Ichthyophis > Ichthyophis bannanicus. Next base: position 361,187,933 of record CM066039.1, read on the forward strand.
GGAGAACACTGGTAGGAACACTCTGGAAGTCAGCGCATCAAGTCGGCTTCTTTAGCATCCAAAAACTCCGCTAGTAGATCAGGGTCCTCAAATGTTCTTGTCTGATTGTGTAGCGTGACTCGGAGCTTGGCCGGGTACATCAGGCCATAGCGTGCTTGTAATTGTTGAAGCCTCGGCCGGAATTCCAGAAAGCGCTTTCGGCGATCAACCGTGGGTTTAGCCAAGTCAGGATAGAAGGAGATCTTGTGGCTCTCAAACTCCATATGGCCCTTTGCCCGAGAGGCGCTGAGAATTTGCTCCACATGTTGATATCTCAAAAGTCGAAAGATGATAGGCCGCGGGGTCTTCCGATTGAGCGTTATGTTTGTGGGTACACGATGAGCGCGATCGATCTCCAATTCTTTGGTAAAGGTGATTTGGAGCAGAGAAGGGAGGATTTTATGTAGAAACTCCTTCATATCTCCCGATTCCGCTCCCTCCGGTATGCCCACTAGTCGCAGGTTGTTGCGGCGCGCTCTGTTATTGCCGTCTTCCACTTCTTTCTGCAAGGCCCGCACCTGACGTTCAACTTTGTCGAGTTTGGACAGCCGGACCACATGGGAATCTAATATGCTCTCCATTTTGTCCTGACGCGAGGAGAGCCCCTCTAGCCTGCCTTGCAACACACCAAGGTCTTCCCGCAGCGCTCGGAGTGCTTCCCCGTTTGACTGCACGAGGTCTTTAACCCCTCTGATCTCTGCGAGGATCTCCTGCTGCATTTCGGGGCCCTCGCGTAGAGCCAGCCCCTTCTGCGGGGACGGGGGTTCAGTTTTGGAGCGTTTGCCGTGAGAAGCCGCTGGAGATCCAAATTCCAGGCGCGTAGGTTTGGTCCCCGCCATCTCACCGATGTGCCCCGGTAAGATCAGAGCAGAAATTCAAGAATGTCCGGTGTTAATTCAGGATTCTGAGTAGGCCTCTCGGGAGCCTCAGCGTTATGCGACCATCCCGCTGGACATCAGGCTCCGCCCCCCCCGCTGGACATCAGGCTCCGCCCCCCCGAGGCGATTTTCTTTTTATCCTGTTGCCCTCTCAAGGTATTGGCCAAGGACCTGCTGGCTCTATTTTGCTCAATGTGAAATCTAGCTGCTTGGTTAAGTAACACTTGGTCAACCTCAGAAGTTAGTATTTCGTTATATTGGAATCTTAAGCGTTGTAGTCTATATAGTGTATATGGATCTGGTTGCTTACACCATAATCTTTCCCCTGCTTTAATTTGACTATCTAAAGCTTAAAGTTGCGCCTTTTTCTTTTTGTTTTCTCTAATCGAGTAGCTAGTGATTGTGGCACGGATATGGGCCTTAAAGGCCTCCCACCAAGCCCAGCTGGCAGAATCCCCCAATTTATTAATATCAAAATACATATTTATAGCATCCTTAATCTCCTTTTGGAAGGAGGGTTCTGCAAGCCATGCTCTGTTAAAAGACCAAGCCGGTTTAGTCCTCTCCATCTCAGGAATAGCTACTGTTAGTGTAATGGCTGCATGATCTGAAATAGTTATACTCTCTATACCCGCTACGCAATCCTCAGTGATAAGAGACTTAGAGATTAAAAAATAGTCAATACGGGAGAAAGATTTATGCGAGGAGGAAAAAAAGGTATATTCTTTATCTGCAGGATGAAGCACCCTCCATATATCAACCAGGCCGTTGGCCTCTATCAGAGCCGTCACTGCTAAGCCAGCTCGAGAGGACCTCTCAACTCTCCCAGGGTTACGATCAATGAGCGGATCCCTTACCATATTAAAATCTCCGCCGAAAATGATGGGAATCTGCTTCTCAGCTTGAATCCTGCCCGATATAGAACGAAAGAAAACCGGGTCATCACAATTAGGGCCATAAATATTTAAAATAAGGAGTGACCTTCCCCCAACCTGTATTAGGGACTTGACCCACCTACCAGAAGCATCATTGCTAATACTTTCAACCGTGGCCCCCAGCGCCTTCGTAATTAATGTCACCACCCCATTTCTCTTATGGACCGCTGGGGAGGAACCAATTACCATATACTGTTTATTTTCCAATTTGCTCATCTCCTGCTCAGTGAGGTGCGTTTCTTGCAACAGGATAATATCAGCTTGATTTCTCCTACAATAAACTAATATTTTCTTTCTTTTGGCTGGGGACTTAATGCCCTTGACATTTAAAGATAAAAGTTTTAACCCATTAGCCATTGTATCCTATACATATTACCACCCCCAACACATGATACATAGGCGGCCCAACCCCCAGACCACATTATAAAACCACCATCCACCATCCCCAGAGAACCTTCAACAAAACCCCTTAACAACAACAAAAAACAAGGATATGGGTGAGGCAGCGTGACCATTCACACATGGCGCAGCCGGGACCCAACATGACAAAGGCTGCAAGCCAGCAGAAACATATAAACAAATACAAAATCATCTCAAGCAGGCAAGGATTGGAAAACACACAGTCTTAGGACCCACATGAAGTAGAGTCCCCTTGCCAGTTCCAGAAGCAGACCCGGCGGTATGAAAGAGATGTTCACTGCAAGAACACATACCGCGAGGCCATCTCCACAACTCCTTCAATGGGCACATGCCGATCCACTGCAGCAAGAGTGGCCATCCAGCAGAACAAACCCAGAACAAACACTGACATATAAGACTAGGAAAAGATTAGCTTTGATGCATCATTAAGGCCTCTTGCTCCTCGATGAACCGTTTAAGGACTGCCAGGTCTTCGAATGGCTTGGTTGAGTTGTTCAAAGTAACTTTGAATCTCGCCGGGTTGAAGAGACCATATTTGGCCTGGAGATGCTGGAGTCTCGGTCTGAGCGCAAGAAATTGCTTTTTCTTTTCCACCGTGGGCTTACTATAATCCAGGTAAAAGTTAACTTTCTGACCCTCATACTGGAGGGATTGAGTCGCTTTGGCCGCGGCCAGAAGTTGTACTGCCTGTTGATGCCTCAATACACAGAAAATCATCGGACGCGGCCTTTGGCTTTGTAGATTAGGCGCTGATGGTATCCGATGCGCCCGCTCAATCTCTAATGGCCGAGAGAGTTCAACTTTCAGCAGCATTGGCAGCAGGGTCTCCAGGAACCAAATAGGGTCATCTCCCTTAGCTCCTTCCTTAAGCCCGACTATGCAAATGTTATTGCGCCTAGCTCTGTTGTTCATATCCTCTATATTCCTTTCTAGGCGTTCCACCTTCTGCATCATCTTTGCTTGCTGCTTGGCCCGTTCTTCACATCTAGCCATCGACGCTTCCGCTGTTTCCATTCAGAAAGTTAAAGTTTGCATCTGGGACCGCAAGTCTCTCAAATCCGCTTGCAGCGATTCCCCATTAGAGTCCACTCGAGCCCGAATTGCCCAAATTTCTCGCAGCATCTCCTGCAGGCTCTCTGCCGCTTCTTGATGCGGTGCCATTTTTTGAGGAGAGAGTAGATCAGTCTTAGATCTCTTAGAGCCCGACGCCGCGGGATTCGCAAACTCCAACCGGGTCTGCTTGCTGCCGTCCATCCCAGCTAACTATAGCTCAGCTTAGTCAGTACAAAAGGAGCAAATTCCTGCAGAGATGACCAGGATTAAGGGACAGGGTCCTCGGGAGATAAATCTTACGCGGCCATGTTGGAGTCTCGCTTGCTCCGCCTATAATGATCTTGGATTTTGTGGATTGCTTAGTGTGATCGTTTCACTGTGTGGGTTTACTGTTTGTTTCCGTGCATCACACAGTGAAGCAAGGCTTGTACCAATGTAACAATTACATGCACTGACTTTATTGCCTCACCTATATCCTGGTAGGGTACAGCAGCCTGGAACTGGGTTTGAAACTGGGAAAGAAGCTGCCGAGGAGGCCTATTTCATTTCAAGCCATGCAGTCCCTATGCAGCTGATCAGAAACAGGGTGCACAGAGGTAGACCTTATTCTGATCCAGCAGGGGCTAGACATGCCCACAGGATCAGAATCAAGTCTACAGCCTGGACGTACAGGCCAGGGCCTGATTCTGATTGGTCTGCATGATCAGCCACATACCCGGCTACCTCAATCAGCCTCCTGAATGGAGCCGCAGTGCCATGGCATCCTGTCGCCATGCTACCACGACTCCATTCTGAAGTCGCTATCCCGGCCACCAACTAAGCTCTGTTTTGCCCACAGCCTGATCCCCAATCTAACCTTTCAAGGCCTGGGTCGGGCTATGGGGAACCACCTGTACCCCTCACCTTTGTCCCCAGCTCTCACACCACGATTCCCTCCATCTAGGGAGACTTATTCCAAATAGCAAACCAGAGAATTTAATATATAAACCTTTGAGGTGGAATAAATCCCCCATCTAGATTCGAGGCCCCAGACATTCAGGACTGACCTCTGAATCAGCCCTGTACGTCTAGGATAGTGGTCTGCCCATGCCCCACCCTCGCTCTGCCTCCAGAATGTCCCCTCCCACTCACATCTAGGTCTCCCTGTACAAACCCACTTTTTGTATGGGGAGGCTTTTGCCTGGGCTAGCAGGGGGATGAATAGCAGGGATGGACATCCCAACGGGATGCCCATCCCCACTATTCGCAGGACAGAGTGAACTCATAGCATCTAGTCAGTCAATGACTCGTGTGCTACCATTACCTAGTTTCCAATGTATGTAAATACACACAACAGTGAGACAGGTTGAACCAGTAAAATGAGTTCAAGCATCATCTGGAGAAAGAAGCCCATGAGAGCGAGTAGAAGTTTCAAACAAACAAAATGAAAACAAAAAGGCCTTCCTCTGAGTCCAAGGCAGACTAACACTCATCATGGCTTCATCCATGAAAAGGAGTAAGAGAGCAGAAGGAAAATTGTCTTTTTGAGAATCAGTACAAAACCTCTAGACAAAAATTGCACATCGTATTTGTGCTAATACAACTCACCTTGAGCTACTATGGAACAGATGTGAACCAAATCTACAAATAAATAAACACCTTTTTTTAAGTCTCTTTCTATAGAAATGGAAACAAGAGCAGATGGAGAAGTAGAAAAAGAGAACACAGAAGCTAGGACAAATGATCAGATGAAACATCCGTTAAAAGTTTAGTAGAATGTTGCGAAATGCTATTCCACTTCTCTGAGTCACATCCACTCTAAACAAAGATGGAAAGGTGTGGGGGGGGGGGGCGTGTGGATTTTATAAACCCTTCTCACATACAAAAGGGATTTTCTAAAACTAGGTCATGTCTAAAAAAGTATGTGTAATGCAAGCAGGCACATACTTGTAGAGTAGGCGTGCTCTGGGGAGGAATTTGGACAGAGATTACTTTCAGCTCCAGTGGTATCAAACTTGAAGGTCAAAGAAAGACAAGTGAGCAATGATGAAGAGTTTTCCTAAGGCAGTATCATTGTGATGCAACTCAACTGCCAGTGAAACCACTATACTTACCAACAGGCAACTGCTCATGGGACCAACGACTAACACAGTCTTCTGACTGATTCAAACCAGCAGTGGACATTGTCACCAGAAGCATCTGCAATAGCTGTTCTGGGATATCAGTAAGCAAAACCCAAAGCCAAGTCCAACTACATGTAGAATTGTGGTTAAAAATTGGTTCAAAAACATCTAAGGCATTTACAAACACCATCCACTCAAATGAACATAATAAACATAAGAACATAAGATATGCCATACTGGGTCAGACCAAGGTCCATCAAGCCCAGTATTCTGTTTCCAACAGTGGCCAATCTAGGTCATATGTACCTAGCAGTTTCCCCAAGGGACACAGGTTCCACAATGCTTGTATTGGTTCAAGCAGTGATATCCTGGGTCCCTTCTTAATAATGGTTTATGGACCTTTCCTCCAGGAACTTGTCCAAACCTTTTTTAAACCCAGCTACACTAACAGCCTTTACTACATCCTCCGGTAACAAATTCCAGAGTTTGATTACACGTTGAGTGAAAAAATATTTTCTTTTATTAGTTTTAAATAGTTTACCCTATAGCTTCATTGCATGTCCCCTAGTCTTTCTATATTCTGATATGGTAAACAATCGATCTACATTTACCCGTTCCACTCCGTTCATTAATTTATAGACTTCTATCATATCTCCCCTAAGCCGTCTCTTTTCCAGGTTAAAGAGCCCTAACCTTTTTAGCCTTTCTTCATAGGAGTATCCTTCCATCCCCTTTACCATTTTGATGGCTCTTCTCTGAACCTTTTCTAAAATCGCTATATCCTTTTTAAGATACGGCGACCAGAATTGCACACAATATTCAAGGTGCGGTCTCACCATGGAACGATATAGAGGCATTATAATATCTTTTGTTTTATTTTCCATTCCTTTCCTTATCATACCTAGCATTCTATTTGCTCTCTTGGCCGCTTCTGCACACTGGGCCGAGGGTTTTAACATGGTATCCGCAATGATGCCTAAATCTTTTTCCTGGGTGGTAGTTCCTAATGTGGAACCTTGCATCGTGTAACCATAGTTTGGGTTGTTCTTCCCTAGGTGCATAACCTTGCACTTGTCCACATTAAATTTCATCTGCCATTTTGATGCCCAGTCTTCCAATTTATCAAGATCCTCTTGCAATTTTCCACAATCCTCTTGGGTTTTAACAACTTTAAATAGTTTTGTGTCATCTGCAAATTTGATAACCTCACTCGTTATTCCACTTTCCAGGTCATTTATGAATATGTCAAAAAGCAGCGGACCCAGCACAGATCCCTGTGGTACACCACTATTCACCTTTCTCCATTGGGAAAATTGGCCATTTAGCCCTACCCTCTGCTTTCTATCTTTTAACCAGTTCCTGATCCACAATAGTACACTGCCTCCTATCCCATGACTCTAGTTTTGCCAAAAGTCTCTCATGAGGGACCTTGTCAAAGGCTTTCTGAAAGTCCAGATACACAATATCAACCGACTCACCTTTGTCCACCTGATTATTCACTCTTTCAAAAAAACATAACAGATTAGTAAGACAAGATCTTCCTTGTCTAAAGCCATGTTGGCTGTCTCCCATTAGGTCATGACTATCTACATGCTGAGTAATTTTATTCTTTATGATGGTTTCTACCATTTTTCCCGGTACTGACGTCAAGCTCACCGGTCTGTAGTTTCCCGGATCACCCCTGGAACCCTGGGCATCATTAATACCACCTCTGGGCATCATTAATAGTTAAAATAGTTAGGGGAAAAAGGAACAATTGTGAGGATTAAAAGTTTGCATGAGAGCTGGCAATGGTAAGTCTAATCTTGAAAGCCCAGCTAAAATGACTTCACATAAGGTTAAATGATGGTTATTAAACACAAAAGGCATATTTTAAGAAATTAAGGAAGATAAAAATGATGAAAAATAGGAAAGAACATGCACACTGACAAGTTAGATGAAAGCTATTAGCAAGGTAAGCCAAAAAAGATTTTAGTGTTGCTGGAATTCTATACATAATAATTCAAAATTTTGCACTTTTTTGTGATATTTCTTTTGGTATTATATTTTAAATTAAGGGGTATGTTTACTAAACCGCGTTAACTTAGCAGTGGCACCTGATGCACATTAACGTCACCGTCTGCAGTAATTTCCACAGAGGGCGGAGAGAGGGCGGGGAGAAGCTCCCGCGGCACTAACACGGGGTACTGAAGGGCTGAACATTACTGGGAATGAAAACCTGTCGTTAGTTGCAGATATGCAGGAGAGTGAAACCATTTCAGCATCAGCAATGTACAACATAGGCAGGGAGCCCAAGAAAATTGATAGTAGTGCTCCATATGCAGCAACAGCATAGTGCCCAAATATGAACGGCCACTATAGCGATGGTGCAAATGGGGCACAGGGGGCTGCAGGCGAGACATGTAGTGAGGGTAGCTGGGGCACAGGGCAGACTAGGCTGTCGCCTAGGTGGCACATAGGAACATAGAAACTGGAAATCAGCAAGACAGCAGCTAACCAAGGCCAAACACAATCCATCTACATCTACCTGGTGCACCCTAGCCAATAGTTGCTAGGGCACTGACCTGACATTCCCCCAGCCATTCCTCCCCCATGTGGAAGGGACATAATATTGGTAGGCAGTGATGGGGGAATGCGAGGATGTCCATGTATGCCTCCCCACACCAGACCACCCTCCCTAGGCAACCGCCTACCTGCACAGTGGATGGCCTGGGACTGCGCACTACCAGCACTGACAGCATATGCCCAAGTGGCATGGCAGGGGGGCGTGTGCTAGTGATGGAGGGGGCAGTGGCACCTGCCTGCAGTGCACGCAGGCCATGCCCTGTACCAGTACGTGGTGTGCAGTACAACAGAAAAGGTCTGGCTGAGAAGACATAAAGGTAGCCCCAGGGACTGCTATACTGCTGTGGCAACAGTGTGGTGCAGTACACACAGCCAGCATGTCTCAAAGCAGAAGGTCACAGGTTCAGGTTCTAGCTGTGGATCCTGCAGCACACATACCCATATTTTACCCTAAAATACAGATACAACAGCAACATGTGCAATCCCCAAAGCAGCAGCCAACAAGTGTGAAAACACCCACTCACACAGGCTCCAATATCCAATGCTCCATGGAAAGTCAGGCTGTTGGCCCCAGAACAGAGCCACAGTTATCACCAGAGCACTATTACTACCTCCTGTACAGTGTGGCAATGTCGGCACTGTGATCAGGACCAGTGTGGTGGGTAGGGTTGTCAACCACCCCTATCTTTGCACAATGCTGCAGTAGGGGTGTGTGTGTGTGTGTGTGTGTGTGTGTGTGTGTGTGTGTGTGTGTGTGTGTGTGTGTATCCATTTCGTGGCTGCCTACGCCTCTCTGGGCCCACAATGTCCCACTATTACCAGCATTAGCCTGTGAATGTGCATAATGAGGAGCAAGGTATTGTGGGTATGGCCCAGGCAGAGCAGACTGGGCAGGATGCATCTGCAGAGGGTATAGGGCAATGTCTGGGACATTTTATGCCCAACCACCACCTGCATGGCCACAGCACATCTTGCTGTTAGGGCACTCTCACACTGACCAAACAGTGACCATGGCACGGCTATGTTCCCACATAGTACTACATAGTATCTGTCTCAGATGATATATGTGTGTCCCTGTTCTTGGGGGTCAGTCACTGGGGTACCTGCTGGGTGCCCTGCCATATAACCCTAGTCTGGGTGCACACAGTTCTACTGGGAATATGCAGTATAGACTGGCTAGCGGCATGCCTGTGGTTAGTTCATGCATGGCTGGGACACCTGGCATGGTGCAGCATGTACAGACTGCCTGTGCCGCCTGCTGGTGAATGTCAGACCATGGTTGGGGGCTGGGGTACAGCTGTGGTTCTAGAATGTGTGGGGCACTGGGGAGGGGCAATGGACAGGTAGTGTGCAATATTGCAATGTACGTGTGTTGCATCTTATGTGTGTTGCAGTGCACACAATAGCACATGTGATGTCTCTTTGGCACGTGCATTGTTATGTGCCATAATCTGACCACATATGCTAAGGCGCCTAGTCATATCTTATAAGGCACGTAGAAAGCTCTGTACGGTCATGCACATTATTGTGCGCATCTGACGCAATGCGCGTAGGACGCAGAACATGTAGGACGCATTACTGCGTGATAATCTAGCAGACACGATTTCCACTTGGTATAACATATTTGTATTGTGCTTGTTGTGGTTCTTTGGGATAGTGGTTGCAGCCGTTCGTGGCGCCAACATAGGTTGTGGGTTTGGGTCCCACAGGTTCCTTTTCCTTTCTTTTCATTTGTTCTGCTCTCCTTACCATACAATGGCTCCAGCTTTGTTCCTTATCCACACACCCTTCCCTCTCTTCACTGTACACTGCAGTGTCCCCTCCATGCTGCCTATCTGTCACATGCTAGCTTTTACATATGCTCCCTTTCTTTAGGATGTCTGGGCGGGCAGGTGGTTCAGTGGTTTGGTATTGGTGTCAGTGAGCTGTGTGTGGGGTCTACAGGTTCAATTCCCTCTTACTCCTTTTGGGATTCCCTGCCCATTTTGCCCTTATACACACACCATCCACACAGCTGGCCCTTCAGAGCCACCCCTGATGCCCTTTCCGTTATTTTATTTATTTATTTAGACAGATTTGTATACCACCTTATCCTAAAATCAAAGTGGTCACTTCACAATTGGAGGGTTACATTTAACATGAGGGTACTTAACAACATTATACAATGAACTCGTATGTCTAGTGATGAGTGGGTATCGAGTTGGCGGAGGTAGTTGAATTACCATTCGGGTGGAGACTATTGTCTGTCTGCTCATAGGCTTCTGAAAAGAGCAGGGTTTTAATGACCTTGCGGAAGTCTATGATGTCATTTAATGCCCTCAGGCTCGTTGGGAGGGAGTTCCAAAGTGTGGACACCAGTAGTGAAGGAGCTCTTCTTGAAGTTGTTTGTTTAGTCTTGTGATATCCTGCAGGTGTGCCGATCATGTTGTCATTATTGGTCCTTCTTGGTCTATTGCTGATATCCCTTGTTATGATATTTTGGAGTGCATTTGCCGAGAGTTGATGAATTATTTTAAAGATGACCATGACTGTTTTAAATTTTGCTCTTGCCATCATTGGGAGCCAGTGCAGTTGCTGTAAGACGGGGGTGATGTGCTCAGATCTTGGAGTGTCTGTAATGATGCGTGCTGCAGTGTTTTGCACCATTTGGAGTGGGTGTAAGGTCTGCTGAGAGAGGCCTTGATATAACGAGTTTCCATAATCAAGCAGAGGTGTGATGAGTGCTTGGCACACTGTGCGGAAGTGGTCCTGGCGGAGTATTGGCTTGATCTTTCTCTAGGTCCTCAAGCATTGATAGGCCTTGTTTGCAGTTTTGGTGATGTGGGATTTCAGGTTCAGAGCTCTGTCCATTGTGATGCCCAGGTACTTAACTTCATCTTTGACTACTAAAAGTTTGTCTAGAATGCTGATAGTTTGTGGTGGAATGAAGGTGGGGTTCCTGGTGACGAACATTGCCTCAGTTTTATTGTAGTTGACCGTCAGATTATTGGCCTTGAGCCAGGCATTCATGTCTTCAAGGTATCTGGTTATTGTTGTGGTGTTAAGTGCTAGTAGGTTGATTGGAGCATACATCATGATGTCATCAGCATAGAGGTAATAGTGGAGGTTGTGTCATTTGATGATGTTGCATATGGGCTGGATGTAAATATTAAAGAGCATTGATGACAAGGCTGAACCTTGTTGTATTCCCTGCATGACGGGGAACTGCAATGATTTCTTTTGGGCTCATTTGACTTGTTGCGTTTGATCTTCCAAGTAGGAAGTAAACCACTTCAGAGTATTCTTGCATACTCCTATCTGCTGCAGGCATTGCAGTAACCTGGCATGGAACACAGTATCAAAAGCTGCCGACATGTCCATGAATACTAGTAGGAATCCATTCTTTATGTTATCCATGCCTTTTAGGAGATTGTCAAAGAGGGAAGTGAGTAGTGTTTTTACACCATGCTGGGGTTTAAAGCCATGCTGATGGATGTCCAGTGGGGCATTCATGTCAATATGTTCTTGAAGTTGCCTTTGCACTGTTTTTTCAACGATTTTCACAAGGAATAGTAGGCTGGAGATGGGACGATATGATTTTGGTTCAGAGGAGCTTAGGTAGTTGCTTTTAAGTATCGGTCATATCATGGCGTGCTTCAGGGATTGCGGCATGTATCCTTGTTGGAGTGAATCTTTGACGATTTTGTGAATGTGATGGGAGAGCTGGCTTCTTGTGACTTTGGCCCAGTAAGAAACGTGGAATGTAACAAAAAGACGTGATGTAAAATACTTTAATTTCTTTATTCCAATCCAGCCACCGGCCAGCCATCACGTCTTTTTGTTGCATTCCACGTTTCTTACTGGGTCTTTGTCGCACGTGGAACTGTGCTCATTTGTTGGGTCTTCTTGTGACTTTGGGCCAAGACACTGGACATTGGTCTGATGGTGAGGTTGTTGTGTTGAGACAATTTATTATGCCCTCTACTTGATGTGTCGATGGTATGCTGAAGTCCTCCCAGGTTTGATGCTGCTCTTTCATTTCATGGTCATCTGTCTGTGATGTGATGGAGCATGCCTGAATGGTGTTTTTCGATTTCATGTAGTCCGAAAATTCCTGCGGGTCAAGATGGTGGGTACAGTGCTGCGTGGTGTCCTTAGTGAACTTTTGGACAATGCTAAAGAGTTCTCTCAGTCTGTTGACAGATTTCATGATTAGGTTGGTATGGTGCTGCTGTTTCCGCTCATTTATCAGGTTGTTATATTCCGGTTGCTTGGCTCTGTATTGACTCAGGGAGTTATGTGACTTGTTCCACCTCCATTTTCTCTCCAGTCTTCGGAGAGTGTGCTTTGTATCTCTGATATCACTTGAGTACCAGGGGGCGTTGGACCACTTGCATGCTTGTGGTTCTGTACTCGTAGGGGCTGATGTTGCATTAGATATTATGGAGTTCCATTTCTCTATGCTTATGTCAAGGGTGTCGTATTCCCACTGGAGTTGTGGAATGATTTTGTTTATGAATGAGTCTTTGTTAAAGGCTCTAAAGCGCCTGGCTATGTTCTCTCATCTTCCATGTGTTGGGTGGGGTTGTTCAGGGTCAAGGTGAAGTCAATCACATGATGATATGACCAAGGAACTGGCGTGATTGTTGGTGTTGCAGCCTTTCCCTGCTATATTTGTTTACTCTTCTACATGCTGTTTCACTGCACACCATTTCATGGTGTGTGTGCCTGTGTTACCTGTGGCTCACGTCCCCATTACAGACTGTGTTATCAGCTGCCAATGGTCTATGGCCTTACACCTACAGCTCCTTTTATCATGTGGCACCATGTCTGCACATCCCTCAGTGTGTCTTCTACTGTCAGCGTGCTTTAGATTGCAACCCCTTTGGACACGCTGCTGCTTCCCGTCCGCTGTGGTGTTCATGCGTGGTAGGTCCATGGCGCACTCTACTGTGCACTGTACCGTGCGTTAGCACCTTGTAATGCGCGTTACCTGCTACAGCTTGCTTTAACAATACACCGCTCACTCCTTTATATGGGCATCCGTAACATTACCGGGGAACCTAACGTGGGTAACATTACCGCGGTTTAGTAAACATACCCCTAAGTATCTCTCAAAAACAATATACTTTGTTATTTTGACAAACAAAGCATGCAGAATTTTGCATAATTTAGACCTTTTGACACATGATTTTAAATTCTGTCTGCAGAATTCCAGCAGGAGTAAGATTTAAAGAATACATTTCCATAGAGGCAAAAGCTAATCATAAAATCTTTTTCAGGTCCATCAAAATAAAGAAGATTGTGAGGGAGTCAGATGTACCACTACATAATGAAGGGACAAAGGGTGTACTTTGGGAAGATAAGACTATAACAAAATAATCTAAATGGATTATTCCTTTGTTTGTTTTTTAATGAGGAAGCTGGCTTGGAGATAGCCATACTCTCTGAATGAGATAATTTGGAGGAATTGAAGAAACTGACTGTGAACTTGACAGATGTAATAGACATTAGACATGTATTAGACATTCTAAACTTTAGCAAATCACCAGGGCCTGATAGTATTCATCCCAACATTCTAAAAGAACTTAAATATGAAATTGTAGACCTGTTACTAGCAATCCATAACCTATAATTAAAATCAGTCACTTTGCCTGAAGACTGTAGGATGACCAATGTAATGACAGTTTCTAAAAAGAGTTCTGGAGTGACCCAGGAAAGTATAGACTAGGGAGTCAGGCAGGCAAAATAAGAGAGTCTATTTTTGACAACAGAATTATTGGACATATGGATAGACATACTGTAACTTATTGGAGAAGAACCCACATGAATTTAGTAAAGGAAAGTGTTGCCTTTTCAGTCTTCTAGAATGTTTTAAATGTGTAAAATAAACATGTAGATACGGATGAGCCAATTGATATAGAGTTATCTAGTTTCTCAGAAGGCTTTTAACAAAATCCCTCATGAGACTTCTCGGGAAATTAAGAAAAGACCTACTGTAGATAGGAAGCAATGTTCTACTCATTAAAAGATAGGAAACAGAAAGCTGGACTAAATGTTTAGCTTTCCTAGTGGAGAGAAATAAATAGTGCAGTGATCTATGGATGTGTAGTGAGACCATTGCAATTTAATATTTACATAAATGATACTGAAAAGAAAGCAATTAACAAAGTGATCAAATTTGCTAAACACAGGAGATTGTGGGGCATTACAAGAGGATCTTGTGAGTCTGGAGAACTAAATGGTAGATCACGTTTAATGTGAACAAGTGCAAAGTGATGTGCATAAGGAGGAATAATCCAAAAACAGCTATATGATGCAAGACTCCATATCAGAAGTTACTTGTCAGCAAAAGGGTCTTGGAATCCTTATGAAAAACACATTAAAATCTTCAGTGCAGTATGTAGCTGTGGCCAAAAATGCTAATGCTACAGTATTTAGAAAGGAAGTTATAGCAAATCAGAGAATATAATAATGCCTCAGTACCGCTTCATGGCGCAACAGCTTGTCACTAGGTATGAGCCACAAGGAATGGATCTACTCCTTGGGATTCTGCCAGGAACTTGTAACCTCAATTTGCCACTATCCAAAAAGGAATGTTGGGCTCGATTGACCCTTTCTCTGACCTAGTATGTGGCACATCTTATGTCCTTATGGGCATTATGTGCAGTTCTGGTTGCTGCATTTAAAGAAATATATGGCATAGGTAGAAGAAGTGCAAAAAGCAACACCAGAAACGATAGTGGGATGATAAGAATGTGCACTCGTGAGTACACATTTGGTTCATCAGCACACCTTAAAAATGTTACAAGAATACTTGCTAAGCTGCAATAAAATATGCTATTTTACAGAAGCAAGGTTTGGCATACGAGTCACTATCCTCTAGTATGTTAGTACCACAAGTGATTTGCCTAATAAATGTAATTTTGCATTGCTGAAGCCAGGAACATCATGTGTTCCTGGCCACAGCAATACAAGGAGCTCCTTAGCAGTCATCTTATGATACTACCACTAGGGAGTTAGGCTGCCAAATAAGCAGTGCTTCCACTGTGGGGCTCAGACAGCCATTTTGAAGCCAAATCTCACCAGAGCAGGAGTGTCCGACAATAGTTCCTGCTTCCCCACTACCCACCAGGAAGATTCCCAGCAATTAAAGGGTCTTGCGTCAATCACTGGCCCCTTTAAGTTGCTACAAACAAACAATAACTCCTGATATATATCCAACCGGGGGAGAGCTGACTGGATATACAGGGTGGCCCAAAAAAAGTGAGAACATCCAGAAAATTAAAAGCTTAAATAGTTTACTTATTTACCATTTTTAGCTATATAACGTCTTTATTTCGACAATTTCCGGTCGCCATCTTTTTTTTTTTAAATTTGTCAATCGTTTACATCTGTCTTTTTGAATTTTTAAATAACTTATATGCTACAAGATGTTCTCACTTTTTTTGGGCCACCCTGTATATTCAGGGATCCTATCTAATGGTCCCTGAATATATATATATATTTTTTTTAACATATATGTTTTGTACGTCGCCGTGGGCTTTGTTGCTTGTTTGTAGTTCTCTATCTTCTCCAGTAGTTGTAGGCTCTTTAGAGTAGGCTGTCCCTTTACGTTGCTCCCAGGAAGCATCAGGCTATGTGTTAATGGTCCAATAGTCCTGGGAAGGCAAGATAACCACACCTCAAAGATAGCATTATCTCTCCATGAATAATGCAGCAGTTTGTGGGATTAAATGCAGGCCACATTATACATTTTGCATAATAATGAGCTGCTTTGCATACATTTGCAGGTTTTACATTTCATTATTATTTCCCATACATTATGCTAAAAAACTGTTTTATGGGAAGATAACACACGCTTTTGAAAATTAGTGGAGCATCTTTATTAAAGCGTACTATGGGGATAGTGCGAGTTTATGTCGCCATGCTAAAAAGTAGTGCAGGGCTCTGCACTAAAAAAAAAAAGCCTGCTTCTTGGGAGGGCCTGGGTGGGGTGGGGTGGGGTGGGGGTGGGGGTGGGGGTGGGGGTGGGGGCGGGGCGGGGCGGGGCGGGGCGGGGCGGGGCGGGGCATTCCCACCACAGTGCATCTAGCTTGAGCCTTAAAGATCGACACTGCCGGCACTTGTAGGGGAGCAACTATCGCCAGCACAATGGGTGGTGGTAGTTGCTTCCCGTGGCGGTATTAACATCATGAGCAGTGCTAAATTCAGGGGGACGACTGTCTCCACTCTCTGCATCTAGCACTGTGCCCTAATCCTGTGGTACTAGCATGCATGGAGCTTAGTAACATGCCCCAATATGCACTATTTGGCAAACAACCTAGTGGCCGATATAGTCAAAGGTATTTACATGGTTTGCAGACCTGGAATTTTTGTAAATGCAACTTAGCAGGATATTCAGTGGTAGTAACACAGTTCTTCTGCATGCCCTGATGCTAACCAGCTAGCACTGGGGCATGCCAGGGGTGCTCTTTGGGTGGCAACTATCACTAACCAGACAGTAGCGATATTGAGCCACTGCCCAGTTAGCGACACATAGGGGTATGTTTACTAAACTGCGGTAATGTCACTCGCGTTAGGTTCCACGGTAAAGGTACAGATGCCCATATAAAGGCCTGGGCGGTGCATCATTACAGCAAGCCGTATCAGCTAATGTGCGTTACAAGGTGCCTTGTAAGGTGCACTATAAGGTGCCTTGTAAGGTGCCTCATAAGGCGCCCTATAGGGCTCCTTAGGCTAAGCGCCGTATTAGGCACCCCTGGATAAGGCACCCTGGGCTATGGAACCATAGGTTAAGGTAGCCTAACATGGTTACGGTGCCCTAGGTTAGTGTGCCCTAAGGGCTGCAAGGTGTCTCAGGATGACATGCATGACCTGTGAGGAGCAGAGACAGATGTAGCCCTAACACTAGATGGAGCACTCAAGAAAGGCAATGAACAGGTGAGTGAAGGAGGGAGAGCTGGGAGCTGCTGGGCCTGCAATACCTGCAGGCATCCCATGTGGCTGCCAGTACTGATGACAAACATGGTGGGGGCAACTGTACCACAGCACAGGGTGTTGGCAATGTAAAGTACTGGAAAGACAGTTGGTGGCAGACGATGGGAATACGTGTCCCCCAGTGGAGGCAGAGGTGGCAGGATCGTTACAATGATGGGTCAACAGAGGAGTGGTGGTGCCATGCAGATCAGGCACAGGTGAGACAAGCATGAAGAGGCGCAATGCAGGAAAGGGTAGCAGTGCAGGACATGGGGTGGCAGTCTGCACAGGCAGACAGGACTCTACACAGCTGAAAGACACATATAGACGGACCGAGGGAATGTTGGTAATTGTGGCGATGGTATTATGGGCTGGCAGCATAGATCTACAAAAATATGACTGTTACAGCCATGCACACTATTTGAGTAGGACAGGCATGAGAGGAGGGAACAATAAGGAATTGAACCCATGAATACTGCCGAGAATGGCATTGTATTTACCAGTAGGCTATACCTCCGCGGTGTAAGTCACAGCAATGGCTGGGTACAGAAGGACTGCAGGTCACCGCACAAACTGTCTGCTCTGAGTGCCAGGATAGGGTAATCCCACCAGTACCCGTGATACAAAGCACATGCTGAATAGCAGTCTACAGCTGATCACCAAATGGGGTCTGCACCTCTCCGGTACCTCAGTTAGGAAAGACAAACTGACAGTGCGTGATACTGGCACAGAGTAGCTATAGACCATGCCATTGTGCAGGTTCTGTGTTCACCCTGAGGGATAGGATGGGTGCCCAGCACTAGGTCCGCAGTACATGTGGTGCTAGAGATAGGTCCTGCTGTACATCCCCATCATTACCAGTGTGTGACAGGTGTTCCTTGCAGTGCAGATGAAGGTAATTTGGTGTCCATCTGTATCCTGCAGTCAAATGTGGTCCTCTGGAATGAGACACCACCTAGATTAATGTGTACCCTGTGTTAAGGTCTGGCTGACATGGGCAGCTGTTATCAGGGCAAAGGGATTCCTAGATTTGCATGAGGTTTGTGTAGCGGCACCTTTATAGGTCACAGTAGTATACACTACATACCCCAAAGGGCCCACATCACCTGTTTTGTAGGTAAGGGAGAGATGCCCCTGCCCTGGTGAAGCAACTTCCATCCAGGTGGCATAAGACCGCCCTCCAGGGTTGGTGGGCCAGAGCCATACCTGTGATTGGGGCAGACCAGCAGCAATGCTGGGGTTAGGTCTGGAAAACCCCAAATGCCTCACACCACTGTCTGCCAACCAGCAGTAGACAGCACCTTATAGATGTTCCAACCATACATGGTCTAACTGCAGACAATCCTCTAACCAGTACATAGTGCATGCTTGCAGAAAAACTATACAGACCAAACAGGCATCTTAGTGATTGGTGCCCCAGCACTGGGAACACAAAAACATCATTAGAGGCAGATAGTACAGAGCACTATGTGGAAACCTAGACATGCCATGGTCACTGCTTGGTCAGAATGAGTGCCCTCCCATCATGCCATGCTGTGGCCACCCTGTCCATGCAGGTGGTGGTTGGGCACTACAGTGTCCCAGCCATTGCCCCATGATGCATCCTGGCCAATCTGCCCTGTCCGGGCCATACCCACAATACCTTGCTCCTCATTATGCACAAATTCAGGCTAATGCTGGTAACAGTGGGACATTTTGGGCCCAGTGAGGGGTGGGCAGCCACAGAACATTGGATAGACATACACACACACATACTCCTATTGCAGCATTGTGCAAAGATAGGGGTGGTTGGCAAACCTGCCTGCCACACTGGTCCTGATCACAGTGCTGACATTGCTAAACTGTGCAGGAGGTAGTAGTAGTGCTCTGATGATAACTGCAGCTCAATGCTGGGGCCAAACACCTGACTCTCCATGCATCTTTGGATTGTGGAGCCTGTGTGAGTGAGTGTTTGTACCCCTGTTCACCACTGCTTTGGGCTTTGCTCATGTTGCTGTTGTATCTGCATTGTAGGGTAAAATATAGGGACATGCTCTGCAGGAACCACAGCTGGGATTTGAACCTGTGACCCTCTGCTTCTGGACACACTGGCTGGCTGTACTGCACCACACATTCATGGTAGTCCCTGGAGCTACCTGTATCTTTCCTCAGCCAGACCTTTTATGTTGCACTGCACACCACGTACTGGTACAGGGCATGGCCTAGGTCCACTGCAGGCAGGTGCCACTGCCCCCTCCAGCACGGACACACAACACCCCTCTGTCATGCTGACATGGGTATATGTTGTTGGTGCGCCATCTCAGGCCATGCACTGCATGGGTAGGCGGGTGCCTAGGTTTCGGTGTCAGGGGTGAGGGGCATACATGGCCTTCCACACACCCCCATCACAGCCTACCAACATTTTGCCCCTTCCACATGGGGAACGGGTGGCTGGGGGGGATGTCCAGTGTGTGCCCTGGCAACTATTGGCTAGGGTGGTCAGGGTATTTGTGGTTTGTGGTTTGCTTTGGTCAGCGGCTGTCTTACTGATTTCTGATGTCTATGTCCCTATGTGTCACCTAGGCTTCCGCCTGGTCAGCCTTGTGCCCTAGCTGCCCCCACTACATGTCCCGCCTGCAGCCCCCTATGCCCCGTTCACATTGTCACCATAGTGGCCATTCATACTTGGCCACTATGCTGTTGGTGCAAATGTAGCACTACCATAACTTTTCTGAGGCTCCTTGCCTATGCTGTACATTGCTGACATTGAAATGGTTTCTCTCTCTTGCAAATCTGTGCTAACACCAGGTTTTCAGTTGCGTTAAGATTCAGCCCTTCATTTCCCCGCGTTAGTGTGGAGGGGGCCTCTCCCCACCCACTCCCGCCCATTGACCCCTTCTCTCCGCCCTCTTTCCACCCTCTGCAGGACTTACCACGGCCAAGAACGTTAACGCGCCTTAACGTTACGTTATGTTACGTTAACGCGCGTTAAAGTTATGCTACGTTACATTAACACACCTTAACGTTACATAATGTGCCTTTACGTAGCCACTGCTACGTTACCGCAGTTTAGTAAACATACCCTATGGTGAAAGTCAGAATCTGTAAAAACTGGCTTAACTTTCACTGCAGAAACCACTGCCTGGGTAGCTGAAGGCAATCTGGGCAACCCAGATATTCAGTGCTGGAGCCCAGATATGGTCCCAGCATTGCAAATCCAGGTTTAAAGTTCAGCAGTGACAGCTAGTCATGTTAGCTCAGCTGCCTGCTGCCATACTTTATTCCCTTAACACACTGTAGGATAGTAACCTCCCAATGCACTAAACTGATTTAATCTGTGCTAACCAGTGAATTAATCTATGGTGACTTGATTAAGGTGTGTTAAACAGTTCTAACATAAGTTAACATAAGTTAAACAAACTGAAACATTTCTCACAAATCAGGGAAAAAGTTTAAACATGACCTCAAAACAAAGCAAAATGTATTCCATGCACAGACCAATGGATGAAAAGTTTAGCAGATTAGAATTTTGCAGTTGATGATTGGAAGGGAAGATGACTAATATAGAACAAGTTAACAGAATAAAAGTCTATCAGACAATACTAGGTCGTACATTCTATGAAACTAAATAACAGACTTAAATTTTAGAAACGTATTTTTTCACTCATTGAACAGATGGGCTGTGGAATTGGTTGTCAGAGAATCTGTTTGAGCCTAGTAGCATAGCTGAATTTAAACAAGGTCTGCACAAGTTTTTGGAAGACAGGTCCATAAAAAATTATTCACCAGAGAAATTCAGGTGTCTCCACTTCCTACTTCTGAGCACGAGCAGTATAGAATGGAGTTTACTATCATGGTTTGTTGGGTGCATTCCTGTGGCCCCTACCGGCGACTGAGAGACTGGATGCTACTCGATAGCCAATGATCTGCCACAGCCTACTCTTAGGGGTATGTTTACTAAACTGCGGTAACATAGCAGCGGCTATGTTAAGGCGCGTTATGTAACGTTAAGGCGCCTTAACGTTACATAATGCGCCTTAACGTTCCTGGCCGCAGTAAATCCAGAAAAGGGTGGACAGAGGGCGGAGAGAAGGGGTCAGTGGGCGGGGAGTGGGTGGAGAGAGGCCCCTTTCACACTAACGTGGAGAAATTAAGGGCTGAATCCTAACGCAATTGAAAACCTGGCGTTAGCACACATTTGCAAGAGAGAGAAACTATTTAAGTGTCAGCAATGCACAGCATAGGCATGGAGCCCAAGATAGGTGCTAGTAGTGCTCCATTTTCAGCAACAGCATATGCCCAGGTATGAAAGGCCACTATGGTGATGATGCAAATGGGGCATGGGGGCTGCAGGCGGGACATGCAGTGGGGGCTACTGGGGCACAGGGTGGACTAGGCGGTTGCCGAGGTGGCACATAGGAATGCAGAATGGAAACCATCAAGACAGCAACTGACCAGGGTCAGACATGCCCATGAGTCTGTGTCCCACAATGTCCCATCCAGGAGACATTACCCAGAAGGTATCCCAAGGGGCACATAACATTGACAGGCGGTGCCGGGGGAAGCGTGGACATCTATGTAGGCACTCCTAACCCAGAACCCACACCCTAGGTAGCCGCCTACCTGCCCCATGGATGGCCTGGGATGGCGCACCACCGGCACGATAGCATATAGTCATGGTGGCATGGCAGAGGGGGTGGGTGATTGTGCTGGAGGGAGCAGTGGCACCCACCTGCAGTGTACCTAGGCCATGCCCTGTACCAGTACGTGGTGTGTAGTGCAACAGAAGAGGTCTGGCTGAGGAAAATAAGGGTAGCCCCAGGGACAACTATGCTGCTGTGGCAACAGTGTGGTGCAGTGCACCCAACTAGCATGGCCAAGAGCAGAGGGTCAGAGGTTCAGGTCCCATCTGTGGATTCTTAAGAGCATCTCCCCATAGTTTTAGCCCACAATGCAGCCACAACAGCAACATGGGCAAACCCCAAAGCAGTGGTGCACAGGGGTACGGACACCCACTCACAAGGGCTTCACTATCCACAGCTTCATGGAGTGTCAGGCTATTAGCCCCAGCACAGAGCTGCAGTTATCATCAGAGCATTACTACTACCCCCTGCACAGATTAGCAATGTCGGCACTGTGATCAGGACCAGTGTGCGGCGGGTAGGGTTGTCAACCACCTCCATCTCTGCACAATGCTGAGATAGGTGTGGGAGTGTGCGTATGTCTCTCCATTGTTTTGTGTCTGCCAACACCTCACTGAGCCCACATTGCTCACACTGCTTCCAGCGTTAGCCTGCAAATGTGCATAATGAGGAGCAAGGTATTGTGGGTATGGCCCCCAGACAGGGCGGATTGTCCAGGATGCATCTGCACAGGGTGGAGGGCAATGGCTGAGACACTGTAGTGCTTGACCACCACCTGCATGGACAGGGTGGCCACAGCACGTCATGCTGGGGGAGGGGGTGTCACGCTCATTGTGACCGAACAGTGACCATGGCATGTCTATGTTCTCACATAGTACTACATGTTGTTTGTTTCCAGTACTGCCTGTGTGTTCCTAGTTTTGGGATTAAATCACAGGGATACCTGCTTGGTGTTTGTGCTGTGCATCACACCTCTGGGTGCACAGGGTTTCTCTATGAGCATGCACTATGGACTGGTTAGTGGGCTGTCTGCAATTCATCTGTGCATGGGGGGAACACCTTGTAAGATACTGCAGGTGCAGTCTGACTGTGCTGTCTGTTGATGTATGGCAGATGGTGGTGTGGGGCAGTTGAGCCTTCCTCTGCCTCCCCCAAGTATCATTACTGGTCTGCAATGGTTGCAGGCATGGTACTGGCCCAGCAGCCCTGGAGGGCTGTCATCCACCAGCAGGACTATGGTTTCTGGTACTACAGCCATTCTGAAGGGTGCAGGCACTTGTCCCACCACACCCTCATCTAAAAAAGGGGTGATTGAGGCCCCTTTGGGTATATAGTGCATTTCACTTAGACCCATAGTTGAAGTGCTACATAGCCCTCATGTGAGTCTAGACACCCCACTTCCCTGCTAACAGGTACCCATGGCAGCCAGACCCTAACACCAGGCATAAACTAATCTGGGTGGTGTCTGGTCCCCCAGGGCCATATGTGACTGCAGAACACAGCTAGAACAGATGTACCTTCAGTTGCACTGCTGGGGACACCTATCACACACTGGCAGTGCTGGGGATGTGCAACAGGACCTATCTTTAGTACCACATGTACTGTGGACCTAGTGCTGGGCGCCCATCCTATCCCTCAGGGTGCACACGGAACCTGCACAATGGCATGGTCTATAGCTACTCTGTGCTAGTATCACACACTGTCAGTCTGTCTTACCACACTGCAGTACCAGAGAGGTGCAGACCCCATTTGGTGGTCAGCTGTAGGCCACTGTTCTGCATGTGCAATGCATCATGAGTGCTGGTGGGGTTACCCTATCCTGGCACACAGAGTAGATGGTTTGTTCGGTGACCTGCAGTCCTTCTGTACCCAGCCATTGCTGTGCAACAGGCCATAGAGGTATAGCCTACTGGTTAGTACACTGACATTCTAGGTGGAGGTCATGGGTTCAATTCCTCACTGTTTCCTCCTGTCCAAGGCAGATATTTTGCTTGCCTGTGACAGTCATATCTTTGCAGATCCATGCTTCCAGCCCATAGTACCCTCACCACAGTTGCCAGCAATCCTTATAAGGCGTTATAAAGCTCCTAATTAGGCACATTACAAGGCACCTTTTTGTGCACAGTACAAGGCACGTTACAAGGCGCCTTATTGGGCACAGTACAGGGCACGTTATAAGGCACCTTATTAGGCACAGTACAAGGCACATCAAGGCACTGTGCCTTATAACATGCCTTATAACGCGCATTACCTGACATGCTTGCCATAATGATGCCCCGCCCACGCCTTTATATGGGCATCTGTACCTTTACCGTGGAACCTAATGCACATGACATTACCGCAGTTTAGTAAACATGCCCCTTAGGTTCTTAAAGTGTTCTGTGGTGCCAAACTACAGTACATCTGGCCATAACATACATCTTGCTGCCCTGCCTGACACATGACCTTTACACTACTGAACAGGTATTGGTTATTGAAATGGTCTATGGCGGTATTCATCTTGTGTAAGACCAACTGAAAAGTTTTTTAAATCATTCCAAGACGCAAAGTCTACCTCTTGATATATCTATATGTGATGGATTCCAGTGTGAGTGGAAATAATTTACAGTGAAAGTCTAATATCCATTATAGGACAAGGGATTCATGTAGGGTCACCATATACTATACAGCTGCCTATAGATGACACAAAATAGCTCTGTTTTGCAGATTTTCTTTGCATTTTTTTCATTGAAATATTTGCACTGATAATTTTTTTCTGCCTCCTCTCTTCCTCCTCGTCTGATTCTTTTCTCATCTCCCCGAGTCTCAGATGGCAAACTGTCTCTTTATGAGATATTTATATTTTCCTTTCTGTTGGCAGATGGTCCAGCAATTCAATCTCAAGTGTTTAGATAAATGCTTGAATTTTCTTTGTCTTAATTTCATTCTTGCAGCATGAAAGCTCTGCACGGATAGAGCAATATAAGTCACCAGAGGAGATCAGGTTAGGAGGAGATGCAGTCAACTGTAGAGAGAGACACATTGGATGAAATCAAATACTTAATTCCTTCCTCACCTGAAAAAAAGACTGCATGTTGGGACGATGATTAGTTTATAATATCATTGATGAGACCAGCTGATGGAGTCATGGGCTGAGGGACCACCAGGATGCATCGAACGTGCCCATTTCTGATCAAGGTTTTAGGATTGCAGTTGCTAAAAGGCCACTTAATGTGAAGCCAGGTTCCCTCTCATCCTCTAGGATTTATAATTCCTAAACAAATCCTATAGATTACAGCCCTTCCACCTATAGCTTACAGCCCTTCCAAGACAGGATCAGGGTTAACCCAGTAGGCTTCATTTTTGCAGGATTATCAATAAACACAACCAGAGCATTACAAATGGTACAGAATGTAGCCATTAGGATATTGAGAAGAGTTGGAAAGTTCCGGCATATAACACCAATTTTATCATTGCTGTACTGGCTACAGAGTACAATTTGAAGTTCTTTGTTTGAACCATCAGGTCCTCTCCAATAAAGCTCCATTGTATATTAACAGTTCTGAGGATTTACAAACCTAGCAGAGCTTTGAGATCAAAAGAAACTTGGAGTTTGCACATACTATCAGTATGGCAATTTCAACATTGAGAAGAGCTTAAAAAACAGACCTCAAACTAAGGAATTGTTTATACCTACCCTCCTGTGTGTATAAATGGGGAAGATAAGATGAATCGTATATTTTTGAGCTTCAACATGAACACACATGGAAACAAAATACTGCCCACAGAGACATGCACTCCTCTGAATTCCAGATGATTCAGTCTCTCAGGGAAATTGGGTTATCCTGGATGCTTGAAGAATGAATTCTGAGCATCAAACCTCTTGGTTTGTTGAGTAGGGACAATGAGTGCTGTGCCAGTTGCAAACTGTCCTCAAATGTATTTCAACTCCTCCAAAGTCAGATTTACCCCCTGAGAAAGCTGATGGCTATCGGGAGTCAGTTTGGTAATGGTAATTGGAATTGATTGCCTATACCTAGCAGGTGCATATCTAGCAGGGCATTATTTTAATCATGAATGTGCATGAACGTGAAGGTGTGATAATGATCTCTTATGAAATGTCATCCAGCTAAGCATATGTGTGTTGTTTGATGGTGTGCACTTTGCCAGTGAATGTATGTATGGGCGGAGTTTGGAAAGAGCTCATAAGTACATGTGTAGCCTATAAAATATTAGAATTTACGCACACTCTTGCAAACATCAAGGTGCGGGCATTTATACCATCACCTTTTAACCTCTAATCTTCAGCTTCCGCAGTCTCAACCTCATCCTGTCTCCTCCAACCTCTTTAGAAACCTTCATAATATTGATCCCTTGACTCTCTCCTCCACAATTTCTCCATCTCTTTCCTCATCATCTCCTCCAAGTACATCGACGAAGCAGTATCCTCTTATAATGCTGCACTATCCTCGGCTCTTGACACTATTGCCCCACCCACCCCACGTCCTGTCAGACGTTCTGCTCCCCAGCCCTGGCTTTCATCCAGAACCCACTATTTACGCACCTGTACCCATTCTGCTGAACGTGTTTGGACAAAATCCCGCTCCCCGGAAGACCTTTTACACTTAAAATTCATGCTTGGCTCCTTCCAATCAGCCATAGCACTTGCCAAACAAGAATACTACATCCATCTGACTAACTCCCTCTCCTCTGATCCTCGCCACCTCTTTAATACCCTCAATACTCTCCTCAAGGTGCCCCCGTCCCGGTCCTGCCCTCCCTTTCTGCCCAAACCCTAGCCGACTACTTCCACGACAAAATCCACAAGATTACCCTCCAATTCCCCACTTCCTCATCTACCTCACCCCCTCCCCAATTCTCCCCCCCATCCATACTTCCTTTGCTACCCTCTCCTCCTTTCCTACGCTCTCCAAGGAGGAGACCACACTCCTTCTTTCCTCCTCCAAACCCACCACCTGTTCCTCTGACCCTATCCCCACCCATCTCCTACACCCCATCTCCCCCACCGTTGTCCCCTCCATCTCTCATTCACTCTCCACTGCAACTGTCCCCGTAGACTTCAAACATGCTGTTGTCACCCCTCTCCTCAAGAAACCCTCACTCGATCCCACCTGTCCTTCTAAATATCGACCCATCTCCCTCCTTCCCTTCTTATCTAAACTACTAGAACGAGCAGTCCACCGCCGCTACCTCGACTTCTTCACCTCCCAGGCCCTCCTGAATCCACTACAATCCGGCTTTCGTCCCCTACACTCCACTGAAACGGCTCTTACAAAAGTCTCCAATGACTTGTTCCTGGCTAAATCTAGGGGCCTCTACTCAGTCCTCATCCTTCTCGACTTCTCCGCTGCCTTTGACACTGTTGACCACAATCTTCTTCTCGCCACCCTCTCCTCGCTTGGTTTCAAGGTCTCTGCACTATCCTGGTTCTCCTCCTACCTCTCCCATCGCTCCTTTAGTGTATGCGCTGGTGGCTCCTCCTCATCTCCCATCCTGCTCCATGTTGGTATACCCCAAGGATCCATCTTGGGCCCCCTCCTTTTCTCTCTCTATACCCAATCCCTTTGCGTGCTTATCTCCTCCCATGGCTTTCAGTACCATCTCTATGCCGATAACTCCCAAATCTACCCCTCTACACCTAATAATTCTCCAGCAATCTATACCAGGATCTCTGCCTGCCTTTCTGACATTGCTGCCTGGATGTCTCATCGCCGCTTGAGGTTGAACACAGCCAAGACTGAACTTCTTGTCTTTTCCCCCAACTCCTCCCCTCCTCTTCCCCCTTTCTCAGTCTCTGTGGATGGATCTACGATCCTCCCTGTTCCCTCAGCCTGCAATCTGGGGGTTATCTTTGACACCTCTCTCTCCTTCTCCACACATATCCAGCTCTTAGCTAAGACCTGCTGCTTCTTTCTCTAGAACATTGGCAAAATCCACCCCTTCCTTTCTGAACACACTACCAAAACGCTTATCCACTCCTTAATCTCCTCTCACCTCGACTACTGCAACCTACTCCTTGCTGATTCCCCCGTGAGCCATCTCTTTCCCCTTCAATCTATACAAAATTATGCTGCTCGAATAATCTTCCGCCAGTCTCGCCATGCCCACATTACTCCTCTTCTCAAGTCACTTCACTGGCTCCTTATCCAATTCCACATCCAATTCAAACTTCTCCTACTGACCTATAAATGCATTCACTCTATGGCCCCTCAATACCTCTCATCTCTTATCTCTCCCTACATTCCCTCTCGGGAACTTCGCTCCGCTAACAAATTACTTCTATCAAAGCCTTTCACTCGCACTGCTAACTCCCAACTTTGCTCCTTTTACCTTGCTGCACCTTACGCCTGGAACAGGCTACCTGTGTCTATACGCCAAGCACCCTCCCTGGCCCTCTTCAAATCCAGATTTAAGACCCACCTCTTCACTGTCGCTTTCAGATCCTGACTTCTATCCTTTACCTTAACCTGACTCCTGTCAAATTTCATGACCGAACTGCAAAAACCATATTGTGCTTTGCACCAAATTGACTAATGTTCTGTATTGTCTCGACTAGATTGTAAGCTCTGACGAGCAGGAACTGTCTCTTGTATGTTTGTCTGTACAGCACTGTGTGTGTGGCGCTATATAAGTGCTAAATAGTAGTAGTAGTAGTAGCTCTGGGGTTCACATAGATGATTCCTACTGGAATTCTGCACACGGTAATGCAACATTTTGTACTTTTTTTTCTGTATTGTATTTTAAATTAAGTATCACTCAAAAACAATGGGGTATGTTTACTAAACCATGCTAATGTTACCGGTGCTAGGTGCAGCATTAACGTGAGCAATGCCATATATAGGGAAGTGGGTGTACCGGCGTAGAAGTTGCAATTGCCGATTAACGCACGATAGAGGGTGCCTTGGCTCGTTAACGCACGGTAACCTTGATTTCATGCAAGCGCTGTGCTGGAAGCTATAGAGGTGTAGCCCACTGGTTAATACAATGACTTCTAAACCAGAGGTCATGGGTTCAATCCCTCAGAGATCCCACCTAATAAGGTTGTCCAAAGCAATCCCTTTTCTTGCCTGTAACACTCAGACACATCTCTACAATCTGTGCTGCCAGCACCTCAGTGCCGTAACCTAAGGTGCCTCATAAGGCACCCCATAGGGCACAGTATAAAGTGCCCTGTCTGCCAAGGCACCTTATAATGTGCCCTATAGGGTGCCTTATACAGCACCTTGGCAGACAGGGCACTTTATAATGTGCCCTATAGGGTGCTTTATAGGGTGCCTTATACAGCACCCTGGCTGACAAGGCACTTTATAAAGCACCCTGGCTGACAAGGCACTTTATAATGTGCCCTATAGGTTACGGCACTGAGGTGAGGGTATTTTTGGCTGGCAACACAGACTGTATAGATGTGTCTGACTGTTACAGGAATTAAAAAGAAATGCCTCTGAGAGCCTTATTAAATAACACCACTGCACCACTGCCCCACTGCACCACTGACTTATTAAATAACACCACTGCATCAAACCCATAACATCTGCCTCAGCAGACATTGTATTAACCAGTGGGCTACACCTCTATAGCTTTTGTCACAGCACTGGCTGGCTGCAGAAAGACTGCAGGTCACTGCACAAACTGTCTGCTGTGGTTACTGGGATAGGGTAAACCCACCAGTACCCATGATGCACTGCACATGCAGAACAGCAGTCTACAGCTGATCACAGGATGGAGTATGCATCTCCACAGCACCTCAGCCAGGTAGTGGGACCTGACCGTGTGTGTTACTGGCACAGAGTTGCTACAGACCGTGACATTGTGTGAGTCCTGTGCTCACCCTGAGGGTGAGGTGGGTCACTCAGCACCATGTCCGCAGTACCCGGGTTGGCTGAGATAGCCTTTTCTGCAGGTCCTCATCAGTGGCAGCTATTCCTTGCAGATGCACCTAAGATAATCCTGTGTCTGTCTGCATTCCTCACACATGTCTAGCCCTTGTGGACCATGATGCACCTGGAATAGTGCATATCCAGTGTGGTTGTCATGGTCATGTGCTGTAAGAGCAGGGGTGTGTCTGGACTCACATGTGGATTATGTAGCACCACATACCATACTCTCTGGAGCAAGGTGGTGGACAGGATCTGCCCCAACAGACCCACACTCTACATCTTCACAATGGCAGTAGTAGAGGGACATGATGAAGGGCTGTGGGATCAGCAACCCCAGTCCAGCTGGTGAATGGACACCATCCATGGCAGGTGATGCAGAACTGTACTTATCACATAGTGCGCTGGCAGATCAGCAGTAGGCTTGGCAAAGCTCAGCTGCCCCCACCACAATCTGACAATCACCAGCAGAGAGCACAGTCAGTCTGCACCCTGCAAGGTGTTCTAGCCATACACATGCTAACTGCAGACAGTCTGCTAGCCAGTACATGTGCCCAGAGAAACTATGTGCACCAAGATGTGGGACATAAGCACAAACACCAAGCAGGTAGGTCCATGATTGGGCCCCAGAAAAAGTGTACTCACAGATATCACTAAAGAGAAACATTGTATAACACTATGTGGGAACCTAGACATGCCATGATCACTGCTCAGTCAGAGTGAGAGCGACCTCCCAGCATGACATGCTGTGACCACCCTGTCCGTGCAGGTGGTGGTCAGCCACTACAATATCCCAGCCATTGCCCTATACCCACAATACATTGTTCCTCATTATGCACATTGGCAGGCTAACACTGGAAACTGTGCAAGCATTGTGAGCTCTGTAAGGTGTAAGAAGCCACAAAACACTGGATAGACATACACACACTCCCACACCTACTTTAGCATTGTGCAAAGATAGAGGTGGTTGGCAGCCCTGGCCGCCACACCAGTCCTGGGCACATTGCAGGCATTGCTAAGGTACTCAGTACTGTTAGGGTCACTCTCCGAGGTGGTAAACACTGCCAGAGAACAGAAAAGAGGAAACCCACTCCACATATATCAGAAAAGTTGCTATGATGAATCTCTGTTAACAAATTGTGCTTAATTTAGGATTTGTTATCTGAAATTAATCATAGCAACCTTTTGATATACAGTCAAACCTCGGTTTTCATTTGCCCCGGTTTTCATACGCTTCGGTTTTCAACGTCTTTTTTGAGTGAGATTTTGTCCCAGTTTTCATACATCGCTTCGGTTTTCAACGTCTTTTGACTGAGATTTTGTCTTGGTTCTCGTATATCGCCTCGGTTTTCGTAAAGTACAGTACTGTAAATACATACACCCTCGCGCTGCACACCATTCTGTATACACTGCCAGAATGCCTGCCCGGTCCCGGCAGCACTGCCCCCCGGACTCACCGATCGCCAGCGTGATGAGAAGCAAAAGCCAGCTGAGCACGTAAATGAAACACATCCTTGAGCCTGGTCAGAGTCAGAGAGGCAAGGATTGCGCAGAGAGGAAGGCCCCGCTCGTCCACCGCCTGCCCGTTCTCTGGAGCGCCCCCTCAGGCTCGGAGGTAGCAGGGAAGAAAAGCTGTCAACGTAAGCAGGAGATGTTGCATGAATGTGGGAGGCAGTTCTTTCTCTTGCATGGTACGTCTGAAGCTATATCATTAAGATTTTCTGCCATTCTGAAGCATTGAGCAGATAATGTAAAGGTATTTTAATGGGCTGAATCCAATGTGATTCCGAAGAGAGCTGGGCACAGCAGCTTGTCAGGGGTGGCTAAGGCCAGATGTTAACATACTGTACTGTACAGTACTGAACTTAGCTTGCTTTCAGTGATGTTAAATGTTCATTTATCCATTTCATTAGTCATTTATATTTATTTCTCATTGTTTTCTGTATGTAAAAATATAGTTATTCTCTATAAAATGTATTTTTGTGAATATTTTTGGGTGTCTGGAACGGATTAATTGGATTTACATTATTTCTTATGGGAAATATTGCTTCAGTTTTCATACGTTTCGGTTTTAGTCAGACTTTTTCGAACGGATTAATCATGAAAACCGAGGTTTGACTGTATATGGAGCATGTTTCTATGTATATGACGGCATTGCTAAGGTATGCAGGTGCTAGTTGTGGTAGCTCTGCTCCGCGCAGGGCCCAACAGCCTGACCCTCCATGGGGTTTTGGATAGTGGAGCCTGTGGGTGTGGGTGTTTGTGCCTCTGTTGGCTGATGCTCTAGGGCAGAGGTTCCCAACTCCGGTCCTGAGGGGCCAAACACCATTCAGGTTTTCAGGCTGTCCCTACTGAATATACATGAGATACATTTGCATACAATGGGGGCACTGCATACAAATGCATCTCATGCATATTTATTAGGGACAGCATGAAAATCTGAATGGTGTTTGGCCCTCCAGGACTGAAGTTGGGAACCTCTGCTCTAGGGAGTGCACATGTTTATAGTGTATGTGCTCTGTAGGGTAAAATATAGGGACATGGTCTGGAGGGGCCACAGCTGGGACTTGAATCTGTGACCTTCTGCCCCTGAGCACACTGGCTGTGTGTACTGCACCAAACTGTTGCCACAGAGGCAGGTCATTCCCTGGTGATACCATGACTGTTTTTCAGACAGACTTTGTCTGTTGCACTGCATGCCACCCACCTAAACAGGGCTATGCCTTGGTCTGCTGTGGGCAGATGCCACTGCCCCCTCCACCACCAGCAGACCTCCACCAACATGCTGACATGTCCTTATGCCGGTGGTGCTAGTGGTGCACAGTCCCAGGCCATCCAGTTTGCAGGTAGGCAGCTGCCTAACGTGTGGGGTCTGGGGTAGGGATGCCTACATAGACATCCACGCTTCCCCCTGGCACCGCCTGCCAATGTTATATGAACTTTGGGGTGCCTGCTGGGTACTGTCCCCTAGATGGGACACTGTGGCACACACACTCATGGGCATGTTTGACGTTGGTCAGTTGCTGTCTTGCTTATTTTCCGTTTCTGTGTTCCTATGTTCAACCTAGGCATCTGCCTAGTCCACCCTGTGCCCCAGATGACCCACTGCATGTCCCACCTGTACCCCATTTGCAGCCTCACCATAGTGCCCTTTTGTACTTGGGCACTATGCTGTTGCTGCACATGTATCACTACTATCACTTTTCTGGGTCTCACTGCCTTTGCTGTACAATGCTGACTGAAATGGTTTCTCTCGCCTGCAATTGTGCCTCTAACGCAAGGTTTTCAATCACGGTAATGTTCTGCCCTACATTTCACAGTGTTAGTGTGCCTGGAGCCTCTCACTGCCCACTCTCCACCCATTGACCCCCTTCTTTCCGCCCTCTGGAAAGACTTACTCCACCCTCTGTGTGCTTTAACGCCGCCGGAGACGTTATTGCACGAAACGGAATGTTATTGCACAATAGCGTTACGTATCGCGCAATAGCGCTACGCATCGCGCGATAGCGCTACGCATCGCGCGATAGCGCTACGCATCGCGCGATAGCGCTACGCATCGCGCGATAGCGCTACGCATCGCGCGATAGCGCTACGCATCGCGCGATAGCGTTACGCATCGCGCGATAGCGTTACGCATCGCGCGATAGCGTTACGCATCGCGCGATAGCATCGCTGCTGCAACGTTATCTCTGTTTAGTAAACATACCTCAATGTTTTGTTATTTTGACAAAGCATGTAGAATTTTGCCTAATTCAGACCTTTTGAGAAAGAAATTTGAGGTTTGTTAGCAAAATATCCAGCAGGAGTTTGAGCATGATGTCTGCCACTTAGGCTAGTATTTTATTAAGACAAGTAGCCACCTCCTTGTTTTTATAAAATAGGTCCCCCCTCCCCTAATAAAATTGCTGGGAGAGTACTAAAGGGTTTCTCCCATTTTGTGTCTATGGGAAAATGTTTAGTACATAGGCCCCTTCATCGGACTGACTTTAGGATTTTCTACCTGCTTTATAAGGCTAGGTAATTTTGCACTGCCTTTTGATTATCAAAATATAAATCACAGGCCCAAAGTCAGTAGCACATACATTACAGTGCTAACCTAGGGAACTAGTCCTCAATCATTTAAGAGACTGAAACTGTCTATAGCACTCTATAAGAAACATAGAAACATGGCAAAAGAAAAAGACCACATGGCCTATCTAGTCTGCCCTTCCATATCAACCACTACAACAGTCCCCTTTTTTCCTTTAGAGATCCTCTGTGTTTGTCCCATGCTTCTTTGAATTCAGATACTGTCCTCATCTCTACCACCTCAACTGGGAGACTATTCCACGGATCCACCACTCTTTCCATAAAGAAATATTTCCGCATATCACTCCTGAATCTATCCCCTTTCACATTACATATGATAGACGTCTATAAATTAATGAACGGAGTGGAACGGGTAAACGTAGATCAGTTGTTGTTACACGGATTTCAGAACAATCTACCAAACCTTGGTGATGCCACACATCGATTTCGCAAACACAATCTTGCATGGGCTTCCACAAGCAACTCTTAACCCTCTCCAACTGGCAATGAACACGGCCACTAGGGTGCTAGAAGGAATCTCAAGGACTGACCACGTCACTCCAATCCTGAAAAGGCTCCATTGGTTACCAATTCAAGCCAGAACCCAATATAAGATCATAATTATGACCTTCAAAGCCCTGAACAATCAGGCCCCCACAGTCATCACTGAGCTGATACACACCTCACCCCCCAATAGAAGCAGAAGAACCGCAGCAATAAACACCCTGACAGTCCCGAAAGAAAGAACGAGATGCACAAAGACAACAACTAACAGAGCCTTCAGCATCAATGCCCCCAGAGCCTGGAATGCCCTCCCCCCAGACATGAGAGTTATCACCAACCTAACCCAATTCAGGAAGGCCCTAAAGCACTACCTATTCACACGATACTTCTCAGTGCAGACCCGATAGGAAATACACTCACCATGTAAATAACGGTAGATACTTGACAATGTAATAACTGTTGATGTTTACCCTTGTTATCCAAGTTTCAATCCCTGTTCAAATGTAAATACATTGCAGTGAACCTGCAATGTATATGTTTGTTTGATGTACACTGCATTGATGTTAATAGCGCGGTATAAAAGAAATGTTAAATAAATAAATAAGTAAATAAATGAATAAATACATTGTTTATGTTATCAGAATATAGAAAGACTAGGGGACATGCAATGAAGCTACAGAGTAAACTATTTAAGACTAATAAAAGAAAATATTTTTTCACTCAACGTGTAATCAAACTCTGGAATTTGTTATCGGAGGATGTAGTAAAGGCTGTTAGTGTAGCTGGGTTTAAAAAAGGTTTGGACAGGTTCCTGGAGGAAAGGTCCATAAACCATTATTAAAAAGGGACCCAGGATATCAATGCTTGACCCAGTATAAGCATTGTGGAACCTGTGTCTTCTGGGGAAACTGCTAGATATGTATGACCTAGATTGGCCACTGTTGGAAACAGGATACTGGGCCACTGGGCTACTGTTGGAAACTGGGCTTGATGGACCTTGGTCTGACCCAGTATGGCATATCTTATGTTCTAATATTATGTTCTTATCACCCAGGAGTAAGCAGTGGATTGTCCCAGTCCTCTTTAATAATGTTTTATGGACTTTTCCTCAAGGAATTCATCCAAACCTGTTTTGAATCCAGCTACACTAACAGTTTTTACTATATCCTCTGGTTAATGAATTTCAGAGTTTCTTTATGCTTTGAGTGAAAAAATATTTTCTGCGATTAGTCTTAAATGTACCACATTGTAGTTTCATTGCATGCCACCTAGTCTTTCTATATTTTAAAGGAGTAAACAATTGATCTACATTTACCCCTTTTTGGATGTTGTTAAGATGTATTACCTTTATGTATTGCATATGTTTTTAATTTTATTGCTCCTTTTCTTTTAAGTAGTGCTCTTTGCTTTGACAATTTACATTTGATTTCTGTCTTTGAAAGATCCATTTTAAGTTGAAATCTGGTATGTTTCACTTACATATTTTAATCTATGGTCTTCCTGTTTTAAATATATTTATATGTTTTGTTCATTTTATATGTTTGTCTTACAATGTAGACTCCTGATGAAGGCTCTAGTTACCTTCGATCCATCTCTTACTACGTATACCCAAGCAGAAAAATTAGATGAATACCTAAGGAGTACTATTTATTTATTTATATACATTCTCTTATATACCGCACTATTCTACATCAGTGCGGTTTACATTGAACAAACTGAAATTACATTGAACAGGGCATTATAACTTGGAGATAACTATTTTACAGGGAACATGGGCTATGGAGGGTTAAGTGGCTTGCCCAAGACCAAAAGGAGCAACTGTGGGACTATAAACCCCAGTCCTTCCAGCCCAAGGTTGCTGTCCTCTAGTGGGATTTGAACCCCTGACTTTCTGGCCTGAAGTACCTTGCCCCAACCACTAGGCCACTCTATGGGGTATGTTTACTAAACTG
This sequence comes from Ichthyophis bannanicus, assembly GCA_033557465.1. Taxonomy (NCBI): domain Eukaryota; kingdom Metazoa; phylum Chordata; class Amphibia; order Gymnophiona; family Ichthyophiidae; genus Ichthyophis; species Ichthyophis bannanicus. Next base: position 361,223,903 of record CM066039.1, read on the forward strand.
CGTTAGTGCAATTCGCGTTAGGAGCCGCGGTAGTAACAGAATCCCCAAATAAGGACATGGGCGGTACATCATCACCACTAACACGCGTTAAAAAAATTAACGAGCGTTACCGGGCGCCGTGGCGCGTCACTGCGCGTTAAACGTAAGAAGACGTACAGACACAAAGCACTGAAACAGAGCTGTAGCACAATGGTTACGGTACTGACTGCTATTACAGGCAGCATGGGTTCGAGTCCCCAGTGTGTCTAATGCAGAAGGCTGTCCCAGGCATCACCCTGTACATTACAGAGAGAAAGAGGAGGCATGTTTTTCGTTACGCTGAGTATTGGTGTCAGAAAAACACCCTCGGAGTGTGCCTAGCCACGTACGTTGGTGCGTGCGAGGTTGCGTGCATTGGTACGTGCGTAGCTGCGCGCGTACAATCGTGCGTGGGTACGTGTGTTTTTACCAGTGTGGGCATCTTATTTTACAGACTCTGTAGGGTGTCTTGCACCTATGCATTATGCTAGCAGATGTACGTGTGATGGCCTATGGTTTATCAGAGCCTGTGAGCAGGTGCTGGGGTTTCACAGGGTTGGATTGTGCCAGTCACACCCATGATGCACTGCACATGCAAATCAGCTGTCCACAGATACACACCATGGGGAATGCACCCCCACAGCACCTTGGCCTGGTAGGGGGAACTGACCATGTGCACCCCCACAGCACCTCGGCCTGGTAGGGGGTACTGACCGTGTGTTGTACTGGCACAGAGTAGCTACACACCGTCACATTGTGCAGGTACTGTGCTCACCCTGACGGTGCAGTGAGGCGCCCAGCACCAGGTCCACAGCACTGTCCATGGCGCAGGTCTAAAGCAGTGTTACTGTGTGAGATAGGTAATTTCTGCAGGAACACCTTGGACATCCCTGTCTGTTTCAGTCAGGTGTAGCCCCCATGCACCACCACCCCCCCTCCCCCAGGGCTGAGGGTGGCAAACAGGGTCTCCCAACAAAAGATCCACAGTCTACCTCCCTGCAAAGGTGGCAGTAGAGGGGAACATTAACCCTAGTACTGCTGAGGAACAGACACCCCACAGAACAGTCAATGCAGCTCTGTACACAGCCATAACACAATAGCAGACAGACATTAGACCTGGATATAGTATGCTGCACCCCACCACTATCTGATATTCCCCTGGTGCAAGCCATCAGCCACTGCACACCACTCCATCACAACACCTACCAGCTGCAAACAGTCTGCTAGTGCCCAGTGGAGATGCCTGCATCCAGAACTGGGATGCCAGCATACACAGCAAGCAGATACATCAGTGACTGGACCCCAAAAGGAAACCCATATTTATCACTTGAGAGAAATACTAGATAGCACTATGGGAGTGCCTAGCCATGCTGTGGTCACTGCACAGTCAGGGTGAGCGTGATCTCTCAGCAGGATATACTGAGGTCACCCTGTCTGTGTAGGTGGTGGCCGGGCACTACAATGTGCCTGTCACTGCCCTAAGCCCTGTGCAGATGCACCCTGGCCAGGCCACCCTGTCCGGCATATACCCATGGTACCTTGCTCCTCATTATGCACATTGGCAGCCCAATACTGGCAACATTGCTGGATAGACCAGGGGTGGGCAAACCTGGTCCTGGAGGGCTGCAGACCAGTCAGGTTTTCGGGATATCTCTAATGAATATGCATGAGATATATATGCATTAGAGATATCCTGCCAACCTGACTGGTTTGTGGCCCTCCAGGGCTGGATCTGGAGACCCCTGCCTTACTCCTCTGTCATTTAAGATTGTGAGTGGACAAGGTGCAGATGTCCAAGACATCAAAAAGGTTAGATAGAATTTGTCACAGTCCTCCTCACTTCTCACCACCACCAAAAAATTGTCTATTAGACAACCTTTTGGTGGTGGTGAGAATCGAGGAGGAATGTGACACATTCTATATACCCTTTCGATGTCTAGGACATCTGTACCTTGCCCACTCACGATCTTAAATTTATTTATTTATTTATTTATTTAAAAGTATTTCTAAACCGTCTTATCCTAAAAATCAAGGCGGTGTCACAATCAAAACAATCAGATGAAGTGCTGGGGGGGTCATGCAGTGTGGGGGGAGTAGAGTGCGAGGGAGGGGATCATGCAGGAGGAATAGTGTGAGGGGGCAGTGGTGTGAAGTGTGTGTGAGGAGGGGGATTCTAGATTAGGGTGAGCTATGTACAGTGTGCGCTATAATACAGCATGTTCTATAATACAAGGTACTGTCCAGATAGGGCTTGAGCTAGATCCTGTGCCGATAGAGGTGTAAGGCAGGGGTCTCCAAATCCAGCCCTGGAGGGCCACAAACCAGTCAGGTTGGCAGGATATCTCTAATGCATATATATCTCATGCATGTTCATTAGGGATATCCCAAAAACCTGACTGGTCTGTGGCTCTCCAGGACCGGAGGTGCCCACCCCTGGGATAGACAGACAGCCACCCCCACACCTATACCAGCATTGTGCTACTATAGAGGTGGTCAGCAGCCATACCCATCACACCAGTCATGGGCATAGTACAGGCATGGATATGGTACACAAGGCTGTTGGGGGGTCACTCCCCAGGGTGGTGAACACTGTCAGAGACCAGACCTGCAGCAAACACCGCAGACATCAGAATGATTGTTATGGTGGAGCTCAATGAGCAAACTGTGCTTAACGTAGGAATTGATATCTGCCAGTTATCATAGGGAACGTTTGATAGCTGTGTACCATATACCCAGGTGTAGGGTGGCATTGCTAAGGTATGCAAGTGCTAGTATTGGGAGATACAGGCAGGGCCCAATGTCTTGCCTCTCCAGGAGGCATTGGCCAATGGGGCCTGTGGGTGGGTGGGTGTGTGGCCCTGTTGGCTGCTGCTTTACAGCAGAGTTCCCCAACTCCAGTCCTGGTGTTCCAAACACTGTTCGAGTTTTCATGCTGTCCCTCATAAATATGCATGAGCTACATCTGCATACCATGGGGGTGGTGCATAGCTATGCAGCACAGGCATCTTTATTAGAGGCAGCATGAAGCCGGAATGGTGTGGGGTCCTCCAGGACTGCATTTGCGGGACTCTGCTTTAGGTAATGTGCCTGTTTCTGGTGTCTGTGTTTGGTGTGGTAAAATATAGGCCATGCGTATGTTCTCTGCAATAAAGGAGTGTCTTTACTATCACTGTTTAGTGGTGGGTAAAACTATGGGGACTGGGTTGGCAGGAGCCCCAGCTGGGATTTGAATCTGTGACCCTCTGGTTTTACAGGCACTGGCTGTGTTTGTTGTACCACACTGTGGCCACAGAGACAGTGCAGTCCCTGGAGTTAGTTAAACCGGCCTGATGAGTCAGAAACCCTGCTCTGCAGCAGGTTTACTGTGGCCTCATTTACCTTGAATGCAGACAAAGGTGCACATAAACCTCAGAAAAGGGGCACACACCCATAACCAAGCTGGGCAACAATGATATCATTGGGAAACATTACACCACACGCCCAGGACAGCTCCATTACAATGTAATGCTCTTTGAAAGGGTCTGCGGAGCGTAGACCCTTCCACACATCATTTCTTTTTATTTTGGTGCTTTCCAGGGAGTGTTGTTCCTTGTTGCCCATTGCTATCACTGTTGCCCAGCTGAATTATGCTTTTTAAAATGTTTCTTGTGGTCATTTTTAACGTTTTATGTGAAATTTTGTTCTGTGCACATGTATCACACTGCTCACGTGTGGTGGGTTTCCCCGGTTTTTCTGTACATTGCTGACGGAAATGGTTTCTCTTCCCTTTAAATGCCTTTAACGACAGGTTTTCATTCGCGTTGGAATTGAGCTCTGAAATTCAGCGCGTTAGTATGAGGGGAGCCTCTCCCCGACCACTCTCCGCCCATTGACCCCTTCTCTCCGCCCACTCTCCACCTTCTGTGCTGTTTTAACGCGCCGCGGAGCTTTACGATCGTTAACTACGGTTAACGCGCGTAGTATGACGTTAACGGTCGTTAGCGCGTCGGTACGTGCGTTATACGGCACTTACGGTCGTTAACGTCGTATAACGCGCGTTAGTTACGTTTACCGCACTTTAGTAAACATCCCCCTATGTCTACTGGAAAAGGTCAGGCCTTCATGCCAAAGCCAAAGTACTAAAGGAGGCCAAGAATCAGTAAACTTGAATATATAAAAGTTAAGAAAAAATATTATAAATCATAAACATATTCTGTTAAAAGTGGGATTTTAGAAGATATGTTTACGAAGAAACTGGGACGTATACTGTACATGCAGGTTTCTTTCAGCAGCAAATAATACTTGTGGTGATAAAAGCACATTATATGTTTCCCTTTAGAAGAGTTATATCTATGAAATATGAACTATTTTTTACCTCATTCATGGTCAGGATCTGGTATAGGCATTGATGTCTCACCAACCAGGGTCAGACGTGTTTCTGCTGTTCTGAAATCACATCATGATATATATCTCCCTTGATCCATCTAGGCTACACCTCCCCCACACCCTCCACCCTCCACTCCACCTCCACCACACCCCAGCTTCTAAAATGATTCCAGGGATATCTCCATGCTTTGCCTATCTACGTGCCTATTTTCAGATGTCCAGCTCCCAAAAGGGGTTTCTAAAATACCCTCCTAAATGTCTTTATTGGACAGCAAATTTGTACTACAGTAATGACCAGACTAAATCAATATCAGGTAAATAGCAACTTTGTTTTATTTGTTTCCCACTACAGACCCTAAGCACCCGTACAGGACTTTGAGGACTATGCCTGGAATAGACTTCCTGAATGCTCTCACTGGACAAAGTCAAATTTACTCTAAAAACTCACTTTTGGATTTTAAATCGTAACCACTTCTCTATAATAAACACATTTCCCATAGACTCTTGTCATCATGTTTATTTGTCTTGACTAATAAATTCCATCAAGAAGACACTGTCTCGTATGTGTATGTAAAGGGGTTTCTATTGTTCTTTACCAGGAGTCTAGGCTTCTCCACTGGATGACATGTAGAAGAAATAGAGGAGGATAAACAAACTGAACTATTTGGTATGATGTTCTCCTCTGGCAGAAGAGTCCAAGTGATGGATCAGCATAAGCACAAGGGGCCTGATATTCGAAAGGTATTTACACGGTGTACAGCCGAGTAAACCATGTAAATGGCTTAAATTGGGATATTCAATGGTACTTACATGGTTAGTGCTGTTGATTATCCCTTTCTAACGCCCCTACATGTCTTGATGCTATCCAGTTAGCATTGAGGTGTTCCGGGTGAAGCAGAAGCAAAGACTGTTGTTAACCGGGCAGCGGCAATATTGTATGCTGCCTGGTTAGCGACCTGCACCTAAAAGAAAGGAGTGGAAAACCCTTGCCTATCTTTAAGGCTCAAGAGCTAACCAGGCAGCATGCAATATCACTGCTGCCCAGTTAGCTACTGTGGTTTCCGGCATGTGTGGCGATCCCTGGATATTCAATGCCGGCGTTGCATATCACCCGGGCATTGAATATCCAGGTTAAGGGTCGGTGGGCAGGGCTATGCACCGTAAGAGTCATAACCTGTCCAACTCAATATTGGGTCCAAGAAGCTTAAGAGTAGTTATGCTTAGAATAGTTGGAGAGAAGCAATCCATCCCTGAACCTAACAGAGGACTCTTGCTTAGATGGTGGTGACTGTCTACTGAGTTGCCCATGTTCTTCTAGTTTCAAAGGTAGGAGAAGGAAACCAGAGTTTCAGAGGAGAGATTCACGATGTGCAGTCCAGGTGTCCATAAGGTGATTCAAAGGACAATACCAAAAAGAAAGGGAAGAAGGTCAGTCTCCTGTTTCCCAAGGTTATCTTTGAGGTATGAAGGAGGTATTCAATCTCCTGACCCTTAGATCTGGAAAGAAGCTGAAAAGGAAACGTTGGTCTCCTGTTCCTGTCTGTCTTGAGAACTAGAGAATGAGGAAGTCTGTCTCCTGTATAAAGTATCTTGCAGTGGACACAGAGAACCACGCAGAAGAGTTCCTGTGGTAGTGCCTCTGGAAGTGTTTGAGAGGGAACTGTGTGGAGTTTATGAAGGATAAGAGGAGAGAGCTGCTCAATATGTACTTAAGCCAGAAGTCTGTAGGAGTCCAGAAATGGAGAAGAGAAAAGGATTGCAAAGGCAAGATATAAGCATTAAGAATATTGGGAAGTTAGGAAGCACCCTAAAGTCCAAAAAAGAGGAGTGGGGTGCTCTAGAGGTGAGTAGAAGAAAGGATCAAAGCCCCTGTTCAGATAATTGTACTTGCATGCCATGGATCAGCGTATGAACCTCTATCATCTTTCTATTTAGTTTGAGGAGTTCATTTTGAAGATGATTATAGTAAATTCTTGAACTTTGACTAATATGCATTTGGCCTTGAAATGCAGAAATCCATTTCCTGCCGTGGTTTGTAGGGACTTAGCCCTGGAACTGAGTCCTAAATTCATAATAGGTGCCCAGAAGAAGTGCTGCAATTCCAGAAGATCACAAGCTCCAGCTGGTATCCAGGCAACCCTACCTCCTGTATCCCTACCCTCTGGGGGAAGGATACGGGCATGGGAGCAGTACAGGTTGCATATAGGAGGAAGGTGACTTGGCTGTTGATATTTCATATTTGCCTTTGGATTCATTTTAGCTTTCTGCAATTTTTTTTTATTTTCTGCTTTATAAAGCATGCATTTTATTTTCCATGCTCACAGTTTCCTATCTGAGTTCTGAATGCTGTTATATTACTTTGATTTTTTATTTGTAAGAAGTATAAACACATCCATACACACAGCATCACATTCCATTTTCACCAGTAAATATCACTTCAATAAGCAGACATTGTAGCTTCTTGTTCCATTCATCTGAGAAGGTGAATCTAGCCTATCCTCCACTCCCCCCCCCCATTAAAAATCAGCCACCAATACCATCTTTAAGCCAGAAACAGGGAGAAAAGATCTTGCCCTATGATCTTCAAGAGAATGAGACATTAAGGGTGTCATCTTGGAGACGTCTCCAAAGCCATTTTAGAAGTCAGCTCTGGGGAAGTCCCCAGCATGAGATTGTGCAAGTCTAAATTCTAGCATGGTGGAGGTGTGGCTGGGGTGTTCTTAGGAACCAGGATGTCTTCACTTGATCTCAGAAATGTCCTGGATGTCCACAGTTGTGTCTAAGTTTAGACCTGCTCCTGGTATGAACAAGTATCTGAAAAGTGCTTGTTGCTGAATAACATCCAGAGGGGGTCGAGAAGAAAGCACTCTATCATCCCCAGTACTTAGTGGAATTTTAGTAACAGGGTACAATTTGAACTCTGATTTACCTGCTTGTAACCTGCTACTCTAGCCATTAGACTATTCCTAGTTATCCAGATTCTAAACTACTATTCTGGGTATGTAGATGTTCCCACAGACGTCCATATTGGGCACTTTCACATTTGTGAAATCATGTCTGCACATGGGCATGCCTGTTGTTTTCTTTTTCAGACGTTCTGGGATTGATGTTCCAGATTGCACTTGAACATCTCTCCTAAAATATCCTTTAACAAGTCTATCTGCTATCCCTTTTTCCAACAGCCTTACTAAACTGCATTGGCTTGTAATCTGCAGGGAGTAAGTGAAAGGATAAAAGATATGTAAAGGCAAAATGCAGTAAAGTGCTATCTGAAAGGCCATCTTCTCTTGTAGAGAAGCTTCTCTACCCCGCCTGTCTGGGGTCAGAGCACAAGAACTGCAGGTTAAAAGATTAAAGGAATGTTTTACTTCACAGGCAGACATGGAACCCTGCTGGGTAATCCATTTGAAACTGCAGGGATCTTCAAATAACCTGCCTTCAGTTCTACAGCTCCCACTGTCTTCTCCAGGGTAAATGAGCTTTGTAAATGGAGGCCACAGCAGGACTCTTTTGTTCACTTCTCTCTTCTCTTACTGGCAAAAATCCTTAGGTCATCAGAGGCCTCTCTGTGCTTCAGAGCAATCAAGGCAGGCTTCAGGTCTTTAACTAGGCCATAATTAATGTTGGTGTTTTTTTTTCCTGGGGGTTTATCATTGGAAGGGTGCTAATGAACTGAACTCATCTGCCTCTCTGTAGCTGTGAAACCCTTGGCTACATTGCCTCAGTGAAAAAGCGTTATTGTAGCCCATTTTGTTATGGGTGAATAAAAATGGATATGACATGATCCAGGGCCTTGAATTTACAGTGAACTGGTAGATTCCACAGAGAGACTCAATGACACAAGTGTATATCAGTGCCTGGTGCATGAATCAATGTGCAGTAACTGTCATGCCCCTGTAGCAAAAGTTGCTGCGGAGCTGAGTAGGCAATTACCACACTCAAAAACATGTTAACTGCTTAGCACACTTTAGTAAAAGATCCCCTAAGTGTGCCTTAATTCATTGGTTGCTGCATTTTAAATCAATCTAAGATACTACCTGGAGTGGAAGGCAGCCTAGTGGTTAGAGCAACTGCCTAGTATCCAGCAGCTCAAGGTTTTGATTCCCACTGGCACGCCTTGGGCAAATCACTTCACTCTCCTTGGAAGAAAAGGCCTGACAATCTACTTCTGGTGATACATTGCCAAGAAAATCCAGCAGTCAGCCCTGACTTGACGGCACTAAAAAAAAAAAAAAGAAAACATGCTAATTAACATGTAAATTTTAGAAACTAACCAAAAATTGGGAAAATGTTGTTTAGAAAAACTCTAGAAATTAATCAAATGTTCTTTTTCTGAGCACATCCCTAACAAAGACCACTGGAAAAGCTGTACAAAGCCCCAAGGGAACATGGCAAGAGGTTGGTAGGTCCCTTTTCTAAAGACAAAAAGTAATTCAAGGTCAAATGGACTTCCATATGAGACAAAGGAATGAGACTCTGACCGAGGTATATTTCTGCTAACCTGCTAGATACTTTTTTATTCCAGCATGTTGTCCTTGGTAAGATGTCATAGCTGTGAGCAACAGTAAGGATAATTCTGACATTTGTGTAGCAATGGTCTTCCCAAATCTATCCTGGTCACCCCTCACTTCCCCCTTCCCCCAGCCAGTCAGGTTTCAATGTACCCACAAAGAATATGCCTATACTCGGTTACCAATATACACACATGCATCTCTTTCAAATTCATTGTGGGAACCCTGAAAACCTGACTGACAGTAGAGACACCAGGTCGGGTTTGGGAAGTCCTGCTGTAGAGTGCGCGCATTTAGAGATTGTTCTTCTTAACAAGGTCTGATTTCGATATTTGTACATACTCCAGTGGATGAATAGCATGTAATATATCATTTTTCTCCAGTAAGATTTGCAGGCATTTGAATAGATTGGATTGAGTATTTAAAGAACAATATTTGGCCCAGAACTAAGCTATTAGTTTAGTTATCCCACTCCCAGTTACCTTGTCTTGACCATCAGTTGTACTATACGTTAGTCTGGCTAGTTTCCTTAAGCCAAATATAGAATACACACCCTGCCACTGCACTCGCTGTTCAGATGGTTTGTTTACTATGTGCTATTTATTCAACCACTAGAAGGACATGGAGTGTTCCCTTTTAATTAACAAAACAAAATACATTAGAATGAAGTCCATCAAATGAAAGCTCTTGCAGGGGGATGTTAGGGAACTACTTTCATTTGTCATTGAAATGTATTAGCGCATGGGAATTGTTAAGCATCATTGAAGAATGATCAAATTTTTGTGCAGATAAAAGGAAAGCCTTTTCTAAAAGGAGAGAGGGTCATTTCTTGCATTTAGAAGCTTAGACTCTGGTTTCCTGACCCATGCGGCCTACCAATGGCAAATGCAAGTTGCCATTAACATCAAGTATGAACTTCTTCAAGACATGTTTGTTAATCAGTTGGGTTTACTCCTTTGGTGAAGACAGGGTTTGGGGATTTAAGGGAGAAAGAAAGAAAGAAAATTATTGGGAGATAGCAAAGAGCAAAACAGTAATGGAATTCAAGACATAGGCGTCAGAAAGGGGTGGGCCACACAGGCCCTGGCCCTACCAAAAGTTCTTACAGTTACTTCCCCAATCACGGTCCAACTGGCAGCAGGTTGCCCATGCGGATCCCATCCCCTGTGGGCAGAAGAGCACATCAAAGACCCCTCCTGTATGCCCGGGGTCGGGGCCGGGGATCGGGTCCTTGCAGGCTGAGTAGGAGGGGAAGACCAGTGATTGTGGCCTCATGCAGGGGTGGAATTAGGGTGCAGTTTAGGACAGAGTTAGGGTGGAGCTAGGGCCCCCCCTCAAAGAAAAAGGTGTTTTGTCACCCCTGATTCAAGAGGGGTAATGGAATAAACACAAAGTTTACATAGTTGTGAAGAGTTTAGGTAAGTGAAACATTAAATACCTTTATGGAAATGGGTAAAAGGGGTAACAGATGGAAAGCAGTGTGTATAAATGCCCATAGCATGGGAAATAAGATCCCTGATGTTGAAGCTTTGGTGGTAGTTACAGAAACATGATTCACAGAAAACTATGACTGGGATGTAACTATACCTGGCTATACTTTATTCAGAAAGGACAGGGTAGGAAGAAGGGGAGGAGGAGTGGCACTATATGTAAAATATAATATTAAAGCTTTGGAATTACAGAGATTAAAAGGCAGAGAGGAGGCACTGTGGGTTAAACTAGAAAGAGGGAAAGAGAAATGTATTTGCATTGCCGTGATATACAGACCTCCCTCACAAGAGGAAGAGGTGGACAGAGAGTTAATTGAAGACATACGCAGAATTGCTAGAAAAGGGGAAGTGCTACTGATAGGGGATTTCAATATGCTAGATGTTGATTGGCAGATTCCTGCTGCAGTATCATCTAGATGTAAGGAGATCCTGGATTCTCTACGGGGAGAACTATTCAGGCAATTGGTAACAGACCCCACACGTGAAGGGGCCATATTGGACTTGGTGCTTACCAATGGTGAAAGTGCTTCTAAAGTTATAGTGGGAGATCATTTTGCATGCAGTGATCACCAGATGGTGTGGTTCAGTATTAGAACTAGAGCTGTTAGAATCCATTCAAAAGCAAGGGTCTTAGACTTTAGGAAAACTAACTTTGCCAAGATGTGCCAGTACCTCAGGGAGTCGTTAGCGGGGTGGGAACAGCTGGGGGATGTAGAAAAACAGTGGGCAAAACTGAAAGGGGATATTTTAAGGACAACCAACCTTTTTGTTAAAATGGTAAATAAAGGTAAAAGGAAAAGGAGACTGCTATGGCTTTCGAAAGAAGTAGCTGAAAACGTGAAGAAAAAGAGGGAGGCCCTCATGAAATACAAGAGATCACAGAGAGAGGAAGGCAGGCATCTATATTTGGAAAAACGTAAAGATAGAAAAGCAGTCAGGAAAGCAAAGATTCAAAAAAAGGAGGAAATAGCCATTGCAATAAAATGGGGGGATACAACATGTTTCAGATATGTTAGTGAGAAGAGGAAAGGCAAAAGTGGTATTGTCAGATTCAAGGGTGAAGGGGAGGAATATGTAGAAGCTGATGAGAATAAAGCAGAATTGCTTAACAAATATTTTTGTTCTATGTTCACAGATGAAGAACCAGGAACAGGACCTCAGAAAATACCCACAAACAGGAACAGAAGCAAGGGGCATCTTGAACAATTTCATAAGATCTGTGTTCGTGAGAAACTAGCTAAACTTAAAGTAGACAAAGCGATGGGACCAAATGGGATACACCCTAGAATAATGAGAGAACTTGGGGACGTTCTAGCAGCTCCACTGACTGACCTTTTCAATACCTTGTTGGAGTCGGGAGTGGTGCCAAAGGACTGGAGAGAGGCTCATGTGGTGCCTTTACACAAAAGCGGAAGTAAGGATGTGATTGAAAACTACAGGCCGGTTAGTTTAACTTTGGTGGTGAGTAAATTATTGGAAACACTGCTGAAAGAGAAAATAGTGAGGTTTCTGGAGTCCAGCAGATTACAGGATCCGAGGCAGCATGGATTCACCAGAGGCAGGTCTTGTCAGACAAATCTGATTGATTTCTTTGAACTGGGTAACGAGGGAGTTGGACCGAGGGAGACCCCTAGATGTGGTGTATTTAGATTTCAGTAAAACCTTTGACACTGTTCCTCACAGGCGACTTATAAACAAACTGAGCACCCTAGGGATGGACCCTAAAGTTACTGCTTGGGTTAAAAATTGGTTGAGTGGGAGGCGACAAAAACTATAGGTAAGTGGAGCTTACACTGAGGAGAAGGAAGTTACCAGTGGTGTGCCCCAGGGATCTGTCCTTGGTCCGATTCTTTTTAACATCTTTGTTAGTGATATAGCGGAAGGGCTGTTAGGTAAGGTTTGCCTCTTTGTGGATGATACCAAAATCTGCAATAGAGTAGACACCCAGGAAGGTGTAGATAACATGAGGAGGGATGTAGCTAAGCTTGAAGAATGGTCTAGAAATTGGCAGCTGAGATTTAGGGGTATGTTTACTAAACTGCGGTAATGTCACCCACGTTATGTTCCACGGTAAAGGTACAGATGCCCATATAAAGGCATGGACGGTGAATCGTTACAGCACACCGTATCAGCTAACACACATTACAAGGCGCCTTATAAGGCACCCTACAAGACACATTACAAGGCGCCTTGTAAGGCACCTTATAAGGCACCTTGTAAGGTACCTTATACGTAAGGTGCCTTGTTAGGTGCCTTGTAAGGTGCCTTATAAGGTGCCTTGTAAGGTGCCTTATAAGTAAGGTGCCTTATAAGTTGCGTGCCCTATAGGGCTGCGTAGGCTAAGCATTGTATTAGGCAACAGTGGATAAGCTACCCTAGAAGGCGCCCCGGGCTATGGAACCATAGGTTAAGGTGGCCTAACAAGGTTACGATGCCCTAGGTTAGTGTGGCCTAAGGGCTGCAAGGTGCTTCAGGATGACATGCTTGACCTGTGAGGCACAGAGACAGATGTAGCCCTAACACTAGATAGAGCACTGAGGAAAGGCAATGAACAGGTGAGTGAAGGAGGGAGAGCTGGGAGCTGTTGGACCTGCCATATCTTCAGGCATCCCATGTGGCTGCCAGTACTGTTGACAAACATGGTGGGGGCAAATGTACCACAGCACAGGATGTTGGCAATGTAAAGTACTCTAAAGACAGTTGGTGGCAGACGATGGGAATGCGTGTCCCCCAGTGGAGGCGGAGGTGGCATGATAGTTACAATGATGGGTGGTCAGAGGAGTGGTGGTGCCATGCAGACCAAGCATAGGCAAGGCAAGCATGAAGAGGCGCAATGCAGGAAAGGGTACCAGCGCAGGATATGGTGTGGCAGCATGCACAGGAAGACAGGACTCTAAACAGCTGACAGACGCAGAAAGATGGACCGAAGGATTGTTGGCAACAATGGTGAGGGTAATATGGGCTGGCAGCATGGATCTGCAAATATATGTCTGTTACAGGCATGCAAAATGTCTGAGTTGGACAGGCATGAAAAGAGGGAACAATGAGGAATCAAACCCAGGATCACTGTTTAGAATGTCATTGTACTAACCAGTAGGCTATAACTCCATGGCTTGTTACATAGTAATGGCTGGGTACAGAAGGACTGCAGGTGACCGCACAAACCGTCTGCTCTGTGTGCCAGGATAGGGTAACCCCACCAATACCCAAGATGCAATGCACATGCAGAACAGCGGTCTACACCTGATCACCAGATGGGGTCTGCACCTCTCTGGTACTGCAGCGTGGTAAGACAGACTGACAGTGCTTGATACTGGCACAGAGTAGCTGCAGACCATGCCATTGTGCAGGTTCTGTGTTCGGATGGGAGCCCAGCACTAGGTCCGCAGTACATGTGGTGCTAGAGATAGGTCTTTCTGCACATCCCCAGCACTGCCATTGTGTGCCAGGTGTTCCTAGCAGTGCAACTGAAAGTACTTCTGTGTCCATCTGTGTTCTGCAGTCACATGTAGCCCTGTGGGGCCAGATACCACCCAGATTAGTGCATACACAGTGTTAGGATCTGGTTGCCATGGGCACCTGTTATCAGGGCAGAAGGGTGTCTCTACTGGTCAAAGTGGCATACACTATATACCCCAAAGGACCCACAATCACCCATTTTGTAGGTGAGAGAGTGGAGGGACAAGCAACCACAGTCCTGCTGGCAGAGGACAGCCCTCCAGGGCTGGTGGGCCAGAGCTCCACCTGTGGCAGACCAGCAGTAATGCTTGAGATAAGCCAGTGAAACCTCAACTGCCCCACATCGTGGTTTGCCACTCACCAGCAAACGGCACAGTCAGACTGCACCTGCAGCACCCTACAAGGTGCTCCAACCATGCACAGACTAACTGCAGACAGTCCACTAGCCAGTCCATAGTGCATGCTCACAAAGGAACCCTGTGCATCTAGAGATGGGATGTACACCACAAGCACTAAGCAGGCATCTCAATGATTGAACCCCCAGAACTGGGAACACACAGGAACTGAAGACAAATAGTATGGAGCACTATGTGGGAGCATAGACATGCCATGGTCACTGCTCGGTCAGGGTGAGAGTAACCTCACAGCATGCCATGCTGTGGCCACCCTGTCCATGCAGGTGGTGGTCGGGTACTACAGTGTCCAAGCCATTGCCTTACAACCTGTGCAGATGCATCCTGCCAACCCGCCCTGTCCAGGCCATACCCACAATGCCTTGATCCTCATTATGCACATTTGCAGGCTAATGCTGGTAACAGTGGGACATTGTGGGCCCAGAGTGGTGTAGGCAGCCACAAAACAACTGATAGACATACACACACAGACACCCCTATTGCAGCATTGTGCAACGTGTCAATCCTGCTCACCACACTGGTCCTGATCACAGTGCCGACATTGCTAAACTGTGCAGGGGGTAGTAGTAGTGCTCTGCTGATAACTGCAGCTCCGTGCTGGGGCCAACAGCTTGACTCTCCATGAAGCTTTGGTTAGTGGAGCCTGTGTGAGTGGGTGTTTTGACCCCTGTTCGATGCGGCTTTGGGGTTTGCACATGTTGATGTTGTATCTGCATTGTAGGGTAAAATGTGGGGAGATGCTCTGTAGGATCCACAACTGGGACTTGAATCTATGACCTTCTGCATCTGGACACACTGGCTGAGTGCACTGCACCACACTATTGCCACAGAGGAGTAGCGGTCCCTGGGGCTAAGCTTACTTTCCTCAGTCAGACCTTTTCTGTTGCACTGCACACCACATACTGGTACAGGGCATGGCCTAGGTCCACTGCAGGCGGGTGACACTGCTCCCTCCTGCACAAACACACACCCCCTGCCATGTCGACATGACCATATGTTGTCGGTGAAGGTCGTGTGCGGTCCCAGGCCATCCATTGTGCAGGTAAGCGGGTGCCTAGGATGCGGGGTCTGTGGTGGCGAGGCATACATGGACATCCAGACATCCCCCCCATCACTGCCTACCAGCATTATGTCCCTTCCACATGGGGGAGTGATGGCTGGGGGGATGTCAGGCTGGTGCTCTAGCAACTATTGTCTAGGGTAGACAGGGTAGATGTAGGTGGAGTGTGTTGTTACTGCTGACTGTGGACAGGCTAGGGTATGCACCTCAGGTACAGTGTACCCAGTTTGGCCTACTGTGTGTGTATATATGTTTCCGACAACGTATGGGAACACCCTGCAATGCCTTACTAGGGGCTGCCGTAAAGTGTGTTCAGTTAGCTGGGTCTACAAACTGTTTGGGACCCATCCTGGGTGAGGTCTATGGACCCTTGTTAGTGTGGTCCCCAGATGTGCACTGCTTGCCCTATTACAGGAATAGTGGTACCTGTGTGACTTTTGGGGTACTTGCTGGGCAATATCCTCTGGATGGGACACTGCGGAACATGGACTACTGGGCATGTTTGGCCCTGGTCAGCTGCTGTCCTGCTGATTTCCAGGTTCTATGTTCCTATGTGCCATCTGGGCGACAGCCTAGTTCACCCTGTGCCCCAGCTGCCCCCACTGCATGTCCCGCCTGCTCCATTTGCACCATCACCATAGTGGCCTTTCATACTTGGCCACTATACTGTTGCTGCAGATGGAGCACTACTATCACCTTTCTCGGTCTCCCTGCCTAGGCTGTACATTGCTGACACTTAAATGGTTTCTCTCTCCTGCAAATGTGCATCTAACGGCAGGTTTTCATTCGTGGTAGGATTCAGCCCTTCAGTTCAGCGCGTTAGTGTGCAGGGAGCCTCTCCCTGCCCACTCCCCGCCCATTGACCCCTGCTCTCCGCCCTCTCTCCTCCCTCTGCGGTATGTACCGTGCCACGGAATGCTTTCACACGGGTTGTAACGTTACTGCGCGGTAACGTTATGCACCGTGCAGAAATGTTACGCACCACGCGGTAACATTACCTAACGCGCGGTAACGTTACCTAACGTGTGGTCGGTAGCATTACCACAGTTTAGTAAATATACCCCTTAATGTTAAAAAATGCAAGGTCATGCATTTGGACTGCAGCAATCCAAGGGAGCAATAGAGTATAGGGAGTGAAGTACTTTTGTCCACTAAAGAAGTGCGGGACCTAGGCGTGGTTGTATCTGATGATCTTAAAGTAGCTAAACAGGTAGAAAAGGTGACAGCAAAATCTAGAAGGATGCTTGGGTGCATACGGAGAGGAATGGCCAGCAGAAAAAAGGAGGTGATAATGCCTCTGTATAAGTCTTTGGTGTGACCTCATTTGGAGTATTGTGTGCAATTCTGGAGACCACAGCTTCAAAAGGATATAAACAGGATGGAGTCAGTACAGAAGGTAGCTACTAAAATGGTTAGTGGTCTTCATTATAAAGCATATGAGGACAGACTTAAGGATCTTAATATGTACACCTTAGAGGAAAGGCGGGATAGAGGTGATATGATATGGAGTGGAGGAGTGGCCTAGTGGTTGGGGCAAGGTACTTCAGGCCGGAAGGTCGGAGGTTCAAATCCCACTAGAGGACAGCAACCTTGGGCCAGAAGGACTGGGGATTCTAGTCCCACAGGTGCTCCTTGTGGTCTTGGACAAGCCACTTAACCCTCCATAGCCCATGTTCCCTGTAAAATAGTTATCTCCAAGTTATAATGCCCTGTTCAATGTAATTTCAGTTTGTTCAATGTAAACCGCACTGATGCAGAATAGCGCGGTATATAAGAGAATGTAAATAAATAAAATAAAATGATTGAGATGTTTAAATACCTCCATAGCATAAATGCACAGGTGAAGAGCCTCTTTCAATTGAAAGCAAGTTCTGCTACGAGGGGACATGGGATGAGGATGAAAGGGGATCAATTTGTGGAAATATTTCTTTACGGAAAGAGTGGTGGCTCCATGGAATAGTCTCCCAGTGGAGGTGGTAGAGATGAGGACATTATCTGAATTCAAAAAAGCATGGGACAAACACAGAGGATCTCTAAAGGAAAAAAGGGGACTGTTGTAGCTGTTGATATGGAAGGACAGACTAGATAGGCTATGTGGTCTTTTTCTGTCATCATATTTCTATGTTTCTATGTTTCTAATTGATGTCTATATAATTACACCAATCATGAAACTGGACAGCCCAGATGATCCTCATGGCCATTATCTGCTATTATATTTTATGTACAGTATGGGCCCGATTCTGAGAGGCAACTTGCTGTCCTGCCCGTATTCCCCCTCCGACTCTCCCTGCATGGCCAGAGCAGTAGTATGGGGAGAGCCGGAAGGGGGTGGGAGGGGGCAGAGGCAGCAGGACATACAGGGCCGATTCATGTCACGGCCCTTTACGTCATGCGGGGTCATGGGGAATGTGCTGTTTATTCCACCTTGAAGGTGGAATAAGCAGCTTTAACCAGGCATTCGAGGCCATAACCCCCCCCCCCACACACACACACACACACACACACCCTACCCCCAGAGACTGGGGCTGGGGACAGGTAGGTGCTTGCTGCCAGATTCTGGCCCCGGCTGACCAGCTTTGTGTTGGGCAATGGGGAAATAGAGAGTTTGTGCTGTGGGAGTCAGGGTGGCCTGCGGGGAGATTCTGAATGCCGCGGGAACGTTTTGTTCCTGCATTACAGAATTGGATCCTAATGTGCATGTCCTGCTCAGGGCTGTTCGGATGGCCAGGATGTGCCTCTTTCTGAATCAGGCTCCATGTGGATAATGTAATGATCAGAGAGTCTGTACTCTTGGAACTCTGAGGACTAAGCACATCAGGCTTTGATAAAGCTTCAAGAAATCTGGATACTTGTCAACATGCAGTTACATAAATAGCATTTTCAAATATAGCAGAAATGTGAAAAGGTTATGAAAAACATTATAGCATGGTACAACAAAGCTATTCATCATTAAAGGAAAAAACTATCATTATGTTTTTCTAGGAATGACCCTCTTCATCCCGAAACTCAAGTCACTTACACTTTCATTTACCATGAGGTCTACTCTGAGCTGCGAATAGCAGGTCTGGGCATCTGATCTGGATGTCCAGACCCACTAAATATCTGGCCTGCATCCAGGAAACACAGCTCCCCAATAATAGATCAGAGCTGTGCAGGGAGCTCTGTTTGGAGGGTGTGGACCACAGGCAGAGTGAGGTCAGCCCTGTATGTCTGGGATCGGAGGTAGAATAGGTCCATCTAGATGTCAGGGGCTGCCAGAGCCAGGGCGTGGAGAACTGGTGAGGAAGTGACACGTAGCCCAACCTGGGCCATGGAAGGCCCAATTGGGAGTCAGGCTGGGGGGAACGCAGAGTCTGCTGTTGCCACTGGGAACGCAGCTCTTGCATGGAGCTACGATGCCATGATAACATCACGCCATCACACTGCAGCTTCATGCAGGAGTCAGGCTGAGCTAGCCGGGGATGTTGCTGGACATCCGGGGTGCCTGAATCAGGGCATGTCCTGGATGTCCAGCCACTATGCCACGATTCTGCTCCCGCAAGACCATCTAGCCCCTGCAGGAGCAGGTGCATCCCTGGGCCATCCAGATGGCTACATCCATTCTCTGCTTTTCTCAAACAAAGTAATGATGCACATTCATTAATTGTGTGTGTGCAAAATCAATTTAAAGTACATTAATCTAAGGTACAACTCATGCATCCAACATCAGTGTCTGCACATTAAACAAACATTTATTAACAAGAAAGATTGATATGAGCCAAAAATATCCAGGAATCAGGGAAAAAGCCTAAAATGACCCCAGAATGACTCAAAAATGAAATTTGCATAGAAAATCCCTGCACTATCCGAATTTCCCTTGTGCTTTCTGTTAACACGGCCGGATAGCATATACAGCCTGCTATGCTGACAGGTAGCACAGCTTAGTAAATAAGCTCCTAAATGTCATCAGTAGCATTTAAATTGATACATATATATTTAGTGTCACTATATTATTAATCAGTGAGGCAGAATAAGCAGATTTGTCACTGACCACTACCACCACCATTGATTTTCCTTATCCAGATAGCGACTGAAAATCTACATCATAATTCCGCTTCTCCCCCTCCAGTATATGGATAATGGTGGACCACTTAGACAGATTTGCAGCCCACCCTTATCTGTATGGTGACTGAAAATCTAAGGATGCCAGCAGCCAATAAACATATAACTTCCTTTGAAAGTTGACCTGACTATAAGGGCAGACTGAAGGACAGTAAAGAACTTAGGAGCCCTTTCAGTAAATGCTCCGAACCAGTTAATGCACACGTTAACATGCAGTAACTGGCAGTGGTGAATGCTAATGCGTACTATTGACTGCTAAAATGCACAATAATCGGCCATTGCATGCTAGGGCAAAATGTGGGTGGGATAGGGGAAGAGGGGGAGTGTGAGACGCATATTGCTACTATCGTGGAGGCAATTCTGCACTCAGTGGTAATGTGACAATTAGTGCACATGATGATCCTTCTATGGGTGTCGTTAGGGGGACCCACATTAATTGTGCTGCCCGTTAGGGTTCACAATCGTGCTAACTGCTGGGAACCTGCTGGGTGTGCCCCTAATAGTGCACAACAGTTGCACTTAATCTTGGTACTGTCACTGATCGTGTGTTACGTGCACACCTGTAATAAAAGGCCCCTTAACATATACAGTCTGGGAAAGAAAGCCAATAAAACGGATTAAAGTCCATCTTTGGTTTTAGGTAATATCTACTGGCTTTCTAATTTTAGCTGATTTAAGATCTTGATGTAGGATGACATGTAAGAAATTCTAATTACGCCTTTCCAAGCCCAGCGAAGCCGCTGCTTATAGAAACTGAATATTACAGCAGTTGAGAACCGTAAGGCCCATCAAGTCCCCCCCCCCCCCCATTTCACCTCCTTTTGCAATGCTGAAGGACACAGTTAATTTATGGGTTTCTTGAGCCTTCAGACAGCCAAGAGGACAAGATAGTTTTGCAACTGATCCCCACCACCAATCACCACCTTGCTGTAAACAGGAACCTGGACCCTCTTATAAATTTGATTTTCCACTTGCTCAGTGTAAATAGGATCCTAAACCCTTATCCAAGAAATGTGAGGCTTAATCGGATGGTTCTTTGAGGGTTCTTACAATAGCCCTGAAACCTTGCAAGTGAAACTGGATCCTTCAGTTTCACAATGGACACGATGGAGTTCTGCAATTCACTCTGAAACACTAATTGCATGTGGATCTTGTTCATTCACAGCTATCCAGGGATTTGTTCCTTCTATTGTACTCAGCTCATCTAGCTCACCCATTGCAGTGACAGCCCTTGTTCAGGTATCATGCACAAGACTCCTCCTGGAACCTCGCAATCATGATACCTAAATCCAGCCATTAGGTGTCACTTTTGGTACAATGGCTGGCCCTTCCATCGCCTCAGAGGCTATGAATGCCTCCCCCAAAAAATCCACTGCCCTGTCTGGTAGACCTCACCCAGGAATCAAACCCAGGTCCTCCTCATGGTAGTGCAAAGCAGTATCACCATCCAGTCACCTGAATTTTTTAAAACTGCAGCTGCACTAGTCACAGTTATAATCAAATCAAAATATTCTTCCCTCCTACTGACAGTTGTTTTCATACTATTTCAAATTTATGATGGGAGAGGTAAACCCATGGCTCAGATCTGCTACAATTAGTGAAAAGGTCAATTAAACCTAAATCAAGAACTGTATATGTCCCCTGGCGGCAGATTGGGCCAAGGCTGATGTCTTCCAAGACAGGCAGAAGAATTATGATAGCCATAAAAGTCAGAGGACATGGCCCCTGGAGACCCCAACTCAGGAGTAATTAATGAGGAGCTGTGAGGACTGGAACTATTCTAGGGCTTCATTAGAACGGGGAAAAGTAGTGCAAGGCTGCCAGGCTTCATAGGATGGTTCTGGGAGGGTCTTTGTAATAGCCCTGCAACCTTCTATGCTGCAGTTTACTTAATTGGATCCTTTTTCTTGGTCACTGCTAATTGAAATGTGTAAGAGCTGGGAGCCGATGAATGAATGTATGTGGAAAGTGCATGCGTGTGCAGTCAGTGCTTGTATTATGCTTTTCTATAACATAGTGTCTTTTGATGTACATGGATGCACCAAATACTATAAGCAGTGGAAACCGGTAAGCCAGGTGAAGTATTAACTGGACTGAGCATTGATTTTTATGGTGCTTACATTTAAAATTAACACCTATAAAGCCAACGATAGACCATTAGTTTTCTCAAGTACACAAGTGGATTGGAATGAGATCTAGGTTGCAGTTAACGTGCCGTTCCCTGCTCTTTGATTGTCATCGGCATTCTGTAGTTACACTTGGCTGTCTATAATATGTGTGTATGGGGATCTCTGTCTCTCATGCATAGTCTGGTGTTATAAGAAGTTCAGTGTGTATGGTCATAATCAAGTGTAAGCAATACATGCTCCTACCATGCATTGGGGTTGTACTGCCTCTGTGTACATTGGGGAATGAGAAAAACTTGAGGGGAGGACAGAAGAAGGAAAAGGAGTGAGAGAAAGATAGGAGAATAAAATGGAGAGAAGGAGATGGCGGTAATGAAAGAAGGAGAAGGGATCTTTAGAAACATAGAAGCATCACGGCAGAAAAAGACCATATGGTCTATCTAGAATAATAGAAATATAAAAATGAAGGAAAAAGGATGGGCAAAAAGGCAAGGAAAGAAAAACAAGAGAACAAAATGAGGAAACTAGGAAAATGAAAAGAGATGAAGATAAAAACAAAAAAGAAAAGGAGTGGGCAGTATGATAAAGTAGACATGCTCAACTCCCAGCCAGCACTGGAAAGCTGGAAGTTTGTCAGTCCCTGAGGATGGATCACCTGCAGTTAATTTATAAGATCCTGGATAGAGAGCGCGTTCATTTAATTGAAAGATGTAATTATCAGGTGTTTGAAGCGAAGGGAATCATTAATTTCCCAGACATACTGTTGATTGAGCTGTTCTGGTTTTCATTTTTCACTCCGTATCAAGGCTAGCAGGTCCATGTGTCTGCAAACCAAGAGGAACTATGGGAATCCCACTAGGAAGCTGCCATCCCACTCAAACATGCTTTGGCAAGAATCACAGACACAGTGCTTTGGAACAGTGTTTCTCAAGCTGGTCCTGGAGTACCCCCTAGCCAGTATGGCTTTTAGAATGCCCACCGCGAATATACATGAGATAGATTAGCATGCATAGAAGTAAAACTGGGACTGTCTCAACCTTTCCTCCATGACCTGGAGCCATCTTCTAAACTGCTTCAGTTCCTCTGACTCAGCAGCTCACAAATCTGTCCTGGGGGACCCCCAGCCAATCGGGTTTTCAGGATATCCACAGTGAATATGCATAACAGAGAGTGGCATGCCTACTACCTCCATTATATGCACCTCTCTGTCATGCATATTCATGAAAACCCGATTGACTGGGGGTCCCCCAGGACAGGTTTGAGAACCACTGCTCTGACTCATCTTGATCAAAGAGTGTTTTCAGCATGGATGTCTCTCCAATACAAAACCAAACCAAACAAAGAAATCATTTAGTTCATCTGCTATGGCCTTGTCCCCTAAGTATCCCTTTGGTCATCTACTGCACCTGAATATAACTCACCTTGAGATACTCCTGAAAAAGGCATGAGTTAAATCCAAAATCCCTATCTGGTTGACCATTTCTATCACTCACCTTTTGCTTTGGATGGCCTTGAAAAATGTCTTCTTAGCTTTGCCTTACGGAGAGTATCTTTTCAAATTATCTTTTAGTGGTTATAGTTTTACTAGAAAGAAATGTAGGAGAAATGATAGAGGAATATCTGGGCAGCAACATCCTTACATTTGCCCATCGGTTGATTTAGTTGAAATCTCTGACCTCCTTGGGATGTGTGAAACTTAAAAATCTGATTTGCTTTGCTCTTGAACTGAGAACTGTGTCACTGTTTGCCTCTGTGAAAAGCAATTTGTTTTGAAGCCACAGTTTTGGGAGTTGTATGGACTTATTTCTGGGTCTTACAGAGGGGATTTGTCACCTTTACTTTGAGGAGGTTACCTGTAGGTCCATTACACCATAAATAGATTACCCACAAAGAAAGACCATCAGGTCATGAAAAGTGTCCTACGTATTTCACACTACTCCTGAGTTGTCTTAGGGGTATGTTTACTAAAACCCCGGTAATGTGCGGGCCGCGCTAGTGTGCGGGTGCCATATAAGGAGAGGGCGTTTCAGGCAGAAAAAAGCAAAACCGGGATTAATCATGCGCTAATGTGCGCGGCGCCCATGTGTGCCCCACACATTAGCGCATGAGAAAGCTGCGCGGGAAGCATAAGTGGCGCGCTGATGCTCAAGCCCTGGAACAGAGCCACAGTACAATGGTTGAGACACTGACCAATGGTACAGGGATCAGGGGTTCAATCCCCCACTGTGTCAAATGAAGAAGGCTGACTGAGGCATTACTTTAGGAGGCAGTTTAATATTGGGCGACATAAGGCAGTGCACTATAGCTTTAGGAGGCATTTTATTTTTTATTTTAATTACTACTACTAGCAAACGCATTCTCAAAGCGTGTTAACATAAGGCACCCCATAAGGCACATTTTAAAGTGCACTGTCCGCCAAGGCACCCTAGAATGTTGCTTATAGGGCGCTTTATAGGGTGCCGTATGAGGTACCGCAAGGTCACAGCAAGTTTTTGATGGCAGCACTGTGCAGTTTAAGGAATGAAGAGCATAAGAAGGTGCGCTGACATGTAAGGATGAGCAGCAGTGAAGCACAATGGTTAAGACACTGACCAATGATGCAGGAGTCATGGGTTCAATCCCCCACTGTGCCTAATGAAAAAGACTGGCTGGGGCATTACCTGTTATACATAATATTGCAGTAGGGGACATTTTATTTTTATTTTCATTAGTGCTGCCAGCAAACACACCCTCATCCCTCATAGTATGGTAACATAAAGTGCTGCTTAAGGCGCCTCATAGGGTACCCCAGAGGGCACATTATAAAGTGCACTGTCTGCCATGGCACCCTAAAATGTCCCCTATAGGGCACCCTATAAGTTGCTCCACAGGATAACGTATAGTGCACCTTATATGGACGGTAACCATAAGGTAACCTATAGGGTGCCCTATAAAGCACCCTCTGAGGCACCTTATGGGTACAGTACGATGAGGGTGTTTTTGCTGGCAGCAATAATATACATTAAAAAGAGATAAGGCTTTGGGCAGCCCTATCAAATAACCCCACTGTGGCTTTGAACCCACAACCTCTGTCTCCACAGGCAGTGAAGTAACAATTGTGCTACAGCTCTAGAGCTACTAACAAGTCCATGGCTGGCTGCAGAGGGAGTGCATGTCACCACACAGTCTGCTGTGGTCACCAGGATAGGGTTAGCCCACCCATACCCATGATGCACTGCACATGCAAATCAGCTGTCCACAGATAAACACAAGATGGGGTATGCACCCCCACAGCACCTCGGCCTGGTAGGGGGAACTGACCATGTGCACCCCCACAGCACCTCAGCCTGGTAGGGGGTACTGACCGTGTGTTTTACTGGCACAGAGTAGCTACACACCGTCACATTGTGCGGGTACTGTGCTCACCCTGAGGGTGCGGTGAGGCACCCAGCACCAGGTCCACAGCACCTTCCATGGCTGAAAGAGGCCATGCTGGAGGTCCAAAGCAGTGTTAATGTGCAAGATAGGTAGTTTCTGCAGAAACACCATGGATGTATCTGTCTGTCTCAGTCAGGTGTAGCCCCCATGGACCCCCAAGAGGATTGTGCACCACCACCACCCTCCTCCTCCTCCAGGGCTGAGGGTGGAAAACAGGGCCTCCCATCAACAGATGCACATTCTACCTCCCTGCAATGGTGACAGTAGAGGGGGACCATCAACCCCAGTCCTGCTGAGGAACAGCCACCCTACAGGGCAGACAATGCAGCTCAGCACACATGCACAACACAATAGCAGACAGACATTAGGCCTGGATATGCTAAGCTGCACCCCACCACTATCTGAGATTCTCCTGCAGCAAGCCTTCAGTCACTGTACCCTGCAAGGCACTCCATCAAGACACATACCAGCTGCAAACAGTCTGCTAGCTAGTCCATAGTGCATGTTCCTGGTGGAAATGCATGCACCCAGACCAGGAATGTCAGCATACACAACAAGCAGATAAATCAGTGACTGGGCCCCAAAAGGAAGCCCATAAATATCACATGACAGAAATACCATATAGCACTATGGGGGTGCCTAGCCATGCTGTCATCACTGCACAGTCAGGGTGAGAGTGATCTCCCAGCAGGACATACTGAGGTCACCCTGTCTGTGTAGGTGGTGGCCGGGCACTAAAATGTCCCAGCCAGTGCCCTATGCCCTGTGCAGATGCATCCTGGCCAGGCCACCCTATCTGGGCTATACCCATGGTACCTTGCTCCTCATTATGCACATTGGCAGGCCAATACTGGCAACAGTGCTGGCAGTGTGGGCTGTGGAAGGTGTTTGCAGCCACCACACAATGTATAGACAGACACACACTCCCACACCTATGCCAGCATTGTGCTACTATAGAGGAGTTTAGCAGCCCTGCCCACCACACCAGTCCTGGGCACAGTACAGGCATGGATATGGTACGCAATACTGTCACTCCCCAGGGTGGTAAACACTGTCAGAGACCAGACCTGAAGCACACACCGCAGACATCAGAAAGATTGTTATGATGGAGCTCAATGAGCAAACTGTGCTTAACGTAGGATTTGCTATCTGCCAGTAATCATAGGAAACGTTTGATAGGTGTGTACCATATACCCAGGTGTAGGGTGGCATTGCTAAGGTATGCAAGTGCTAGTATTGGGAGTTGCACGCAGGACCCAATGTCCTGCCTCTCTAGGAGGCATTGGCCAATGGGGCCTGTGTGTGTGGGTGTATCGGCCCCTGTTGGTTGCTGCTTTACGGCAGAGGTTCCCAACTCCAGTCCTGGTGTGCCAAACACTGTTCGGGTTTTCATGCTGTCCCCCATGAATATGCATGATGTGCGCCGTTTAGTAAACATACCCCTTAGTGTGGGAGATCCAGAGGAAAGCAGAAACTACAATACTGTGCAGAAATAAAAGCTTTCCTAGCTCCTAGTCTGTAAGTGGAGTAAATCCTAGGATAAGAACCTAAAATGTCTAATCTCCTAGATATGATTGGAAGATTAGAACTGAACAATGAAAGAGTAATTTTGGACGTATTACTAACAATTTGTAATCTATCATTAAAATCGGTTATGATACCTGGATTGGAGGATTCCAATGTAATATCATTCTTTAAAAAGACTCTGGGGGTGATCTGGGAAAGTACAGATCACTTATCCTGGTGTTGATATTTAGTAAAATGATAGAGGTTATTCTGAGTGCTGGCCATATGGGTAGGCATTGTTTAATGTAACAGCATTAGCATGGATTTAGCAAAGGGAAATCTTGCTTTACCAATCTGTTAGATTTTACTGAAGGTATTAACAAACGTGAATAAGGTGAGCTTTTGCTAGACTGCATCTGGATTTTCAGAAAGTGCTTGACATAAGAGACTCCAGAGGAAATTAAAAAGTAAAGGGAGAAGAGGCAATGTCCTATTATGGACTGGGAACTGATGACCATTCTTTTCAGTGGAAAATGCTAACTAGTAGAGTTCCCTGGAGATATGTACTGGGACCAGTGTCTTTAACACATTTAAAAAGGATTTGGAAAAGAGAATGATAAATGAGGCAATTACATTTGCAGATGATACAAAAGTATTCCAAGTTGTTAAACCACAAGCTGATTGTGAGGATTTGCAATAGGACATGAAAAGAATGGGAAAGGGGGGGGGGGGGGTGCTAGGCATCTAAATGGCAGATGAAATTTCATCTGGCCAAGTGCAAGATGCATATAGGGAAAAATTATCCTAATTGTATACGAATAGTGTTGGGTTCCACATTAGGAGTCACCACCCATTAGAAGGATTTGGAGTAATTATGCACAATATAGGGGTCATTCCAGAACACCAATAAGGGGTTTGTACATGTGGCAGGGAAGTTTATGTGCCGGAAATGTCCCTGACCATATTCTGAAACACTGCTGTCATGCATGTCCACAGTGCTAGCACGGGGATCTCAGAACGTGCCCAGAAGGGGCGGAATGGTTGTTTGGTCAGCCGAGGAGACATATAAAGCGTATTTGGGAAAGGCCCATGTACGTATTGTTTCTCAGAAACATTCACGTTATTCTTGCTGAAACGTGGAATAAAGCCAGGGCTTTGAAAAAATTCTGTTCTTCTCTGCAATACATCCCATATTGAAAAATGGTTTGATATTACATTGGAATCCTTCAATCCAGGTACCATAACCATGTTTTGAACTGGTGTGACTGAAGTCTGGAAAAATACAAGATGCATTTTTAAGGTACAGAGAGCAGAGGGGAGGGAATGTTGGAAGATATAGGCACAATAAACACTCTTACAGAAATATTAAGAAGAACAATAGTGTCTATTCTGGCTATGCTTAAATGTGCTGTTTGTGCTAAAGCAGACAATATAGGGGAACCTAAAAATTCCCATGTTCTGAAAAATGGAACTGCTGATATAGGCATAGTATGGGCATGAGCAGGGAAAGGATTCTTGTTTGGGTAAGAAATGGAGATCATATATTAGTCCTGGTACCTCATGCGATTATGTTATGTCATAGCTCTTATGTATAGGTTCAGAGCATCTTTTTGGCAGAATCATGTTTTTGTGACAGAAAGTGAGAGTATGTGTGTGTGTGTGTGTATATGTGTGGATTGAGGGGTGCACTCGGGATCTGGTGTGCTTATCTGCAGTGTTGGGGGGACATGGAAGCCTGGCCAGGACCTGGGCCATATGGATGACCAGGCAGTCAAAATCAGAGAGGGTTCACTATAGCTGTGTCAAAATGTATCCCTGTCAAGAATAAGGGGCCCTCAGAATAAAGGCATTCAACAATGAAAATAGCACTAATGCATGTCCATAATGCATGATTTTGTGGGACCAATGGTGTTGCTGTTGAGCATGTATTAGTGCTGTTTGCAATGCTGAATGTCCTATTCTGAGGGTCCCTTATTATTGACAGGGATATGTTTTGACATTTAGCCATAAGGAAACTATGCTGATTCCTTCTGGATTATTTTTCATAGGGTACTCTAATAAGATCGTATATTGTTGACAGCGTGATAGGCCAGCCATACATCCGCTTTGCCTGACACTGGAGACATGACTGATGTAGTGCCAACATTCCCCGGATTCTACCATGTGGCCTACTTCTCTACGCAGGCCTGTATCGATGAGAGCTGCGAGAGTGGTGATATATCTGGAGTCTGGCTACTTGATGTGAGGTGCAGGGATCTCCCCTCCCATGCCCACTCAGGCCTGACCAGGGGTGCAGTGCCACAAAGCAGACTGTGGGAAGGTAGACATGGTTGTCCCACAGATAGCAGATATATACAGACTGACATCTGCCATGATGGAACAGGTGTAGCTGCTGTGATAAATGCCAGTACAAAGATAGGTGGACCTCAGATGCCATAGCCAAAAGGCCCTGCTACAACTACTACTACTATTGATCATTTGTATGGTGCTACAAGGCATATGAAGGGCTGCACAGACACACATAAAAGATGATCCCTGCTCAACGGAGCTGACAATCTAGTCAAGACAGACAACACAGCAGCTGTGGACAGGATACATCCAAGGGAAATGGTCAGGAAACACAAGAGAGCTTAGAGGGATTAGATCCAACAGCTACAGTGAAGAGGTGAGCACTCAGCCTGGATTTGAGAGAGGCCAGAGACGAAGACTTATATACAGACTCAGGTAGTTGGTTCCAAGCATAAGGAGCAGCATGGTAAAAGGAGCAACATCTGGATTTGGGAGGTTAGTTTCGGGTATTGCGCATTTGGTAAGGGTCCATCCCTAGCAGTTTAAAGTGTGTTTATAGAGATGATCAGGGCAGGAATCACAGGGGCTGGTTCCTAATGCCACATACCATTTGATGCAAGGTATATCCTGACATATATGTTCATATTTACATTCTCATACCATATTGGGGTACTGGAATTACCTAGCACTTTTCAGGGCATATGGAGGACTGGTATATGGTTTCATTTGCAGCAGCTGTCATTTTTCATTAGTATTTATGTCTTGTGTACATCAGCAAACTACTGTCTGTGATGAACATCTTAGAAGATGCACAATTTTCCTGAGGGGCATTACGTCCATTGATACATCGTGGGGAGAGACAGGATCTGTAACGTGTAATTTGTCAGAATATGGTGGGCGCGGGGACATCCATGTTTATCCACATCTGATAATATTGATGGGGACATGTTTCTCCATTAGATTGCATGAGCCATGCCTCACCCATGTGCAGGCCATGCCCCAGATATGTGCACAAACTGGATGAATAGCACTTTACATACCACGCCAAACACATTTATCTCCCTGATTCCGGACCCGGGTGATTTCAATTACCCCAGTAAAGTTTCTAAATGAAATAAATGACTGCTTCTTGGAGAAGCTTGTTCATGACAAGAGAGGAAACCATTTTGGACCTAGTCCTTAGAAATAAACAAGATCTACTGCAAGAGATAAAGTTGTTGGGGCCACTTGGTAATAGTGATCATAGCATAATCGTGTTTCATTTCATAAATGGAGGAAAGACCACAAGGAAATTCACAGTACTGCCTTTTAACTTTCAAAAGGGAGACTGATAAAATGAGAAAGATAGTTAAGAAAAAACTAAAAGGAGCAGTTGCAAAGATTAAAGATTTACATCAAGCATGGGCGTTGTTTAAAAATGCTATCTTGGAAGCCCAGACCAGCTGTATTCCAAACTTTAGGAACATAAGAACATAAGATATGCCATACTGGGTCAGACCAAGGTCCATCAAGCCCAGTATCCTGTTTCCAACAGTGGCCAATCTAGGTCATACGTACCTAGCAGTTTCCCCAAAAGACACAGGTTCCACAATGCTTGTACTGGGTCAAGCATTGATATCCTGGGTCCCTTCTTATAATGGTATATGGACCTTTCCTCCAGGAACTTATCCAAACCTTTTTTAAACCCAGCTACACTAACAGCCTTTACTACATCCTCCGGTAACAAATTCCAGAGTTTGATTACACGTTGAGTGAAAAAATATTTTCTTTTATTAGTCTTAAATAGTTTACCCTGTAGCTTCATTGCATGTCCCCTAGTCTTTCTATATTTTGATAACGTAATCAATCGATCTACGTTTACCCGTTCCACTCTGTTCATTAATTTATAGACTTCTATCATATCTCCCCTCAGGCGTCTCTTTTCCAGGTGAAAGAGCCCTACCCTTTTTAGCCTTTCTTCATAGGAGTATCCTTCCATCCCCTTTACCATTTTGGTGGCTCTTCTCTGAACCTTTTCTAATAACGCTATATCCTTTTTAAGATACAGCGACCAGAATTGCACACAATATTCAAGGTGCGGTCTCACCATGGAACGATATAGAGGCATTATAATATCTTTTGTTTTATTTTCCATTCCTTTCCTTATGATACCTAGCATTCTATTTGCTCTCTTAGCCGCCGCTGCACACTGGGCCGAGGGTTTTAACATGTTATCCACAATGACGCCTAAATCTTTTTCCTGGGTGGTGGTTCCTAATGTGGAACCTTGCATCGTGTAACCATAGTTTGGGTTGTTCTTCCCTAGGTGCATAACTTTGCACTTGTCCACATTAAATTTCATCTGCCATTTTGATGCCCAGTCTTCCAATTTATCAAGATCCTCTTGCAATTTTCCACCATCCTCTTGGGTTTTAATAACGTTAAATAGTTTTGTATCATCTGCAAATTTGATAACCTCATTCGTTATTCCACTTTCCAGGTCATTTATGAATATGTCAAAAAGCAGCTGACCCAGCACAGATCCTTGGGGTACACCACTATTCACCTTTCTCAATTGGGAAAATTGTCCATTTAACCCTACCCTCTGCTTTCTATCTTTTAACCAGTTCCTGATCCACAGTAGTACACTACCTCCTATCCCATGACTCTTTAGTTTTGCCAAATGTCTCTGATGAGGGACCTTGTCAAAGGCTTTCTGAAAGTCCAGATACACTATATCAACTGACTCACCTTTGTCCACCTGTTTATTCACACTTTCAAAAAAACATAACAGATTAGTAAGACAAGATCTTCCTTGTCTAAAGCCATGTTGGCTGTCTCCCATTAGGCCATGACTATCTACATGCCGAGTAATTTTATTCTTTATGATGGTTTCTACCATTTTTCCTTGTACTGACGTCAGGCTCACCAGTCTGTAGTTTCCCGGATCACCCCTGGAACCCTTTTTAAAAATTGGTGTTGCATTTGCGATCCTCCAATCTTCAGGTATTAGAGATGATTTTAATAATAGTTCACAGGTTACTAATAGCAGGTCTGCAATCTCATATTTCAGTTCTTTCAACACCCTTGGATGTATACCATCTGGCCCAGGTGATTTGCTACTCTTCAGTTTATCTGATAGTTGTAATACATCTTCCCGATGTATCGATATTTCCTTCAATTCTTCCACACCTTTAAATACCACTTCAGTCATGGGTAACATCCCTACATCTTCCTCAGTAAAGACCGAAGCAAAGAATTCATTCAGTTTCTCCGCTATCGCCTTGTCGCCTCTTAGTGCCCCTTTAACCCCTCTATCATCTAATGAACCAACTGACTCTCTAACAGGTTTTTTGCTACGAATGTACTTGAAAAAGTCTTTACTTCGCATTTTTGCTTCCGCAGCAAGCTTCTTCTCAAATTGTCCCTTTGCCTGCCTTATCAATGCCTTGCATTTGACTAGCCAGTGCTTGTGCTGTTTCCAGGTTTCGTCGTTTGGCTCTTTTTTCCATTTCCTGAAAGATGCTTTTTTGGCAACAACAGCCTCTCTGACCTCACCTTTAAACCATGCTGGCAGTTTTTTGGACTTCCTTCCACTTTTCTTAAAGCGTGGAATACAGCTGGTCTGGGCTTCCAAGATAGTATTTTTCAACAACACCCAAGCTTGATGTAAGTCTCTAACATTTGCAGCTGCTCCTTTTAGTTTTTTCTTAACTATTTTCCTCATTTTATCATAGTCTCCCTTTCGAAAGTTAAAAGGTAGTACTGTGGATTTCCTTACTATCCCTCCTCCACTAATTAAATCAAAGGCGATCATGCTATGATCACTATTGCCAAGTGGCCCCAACACCCTTATCTCTGGCACTAGATCTGGTGTTCCACTAAGGACTAGGTCTAATATGGCTTCCCCTCTGTTCGGTTCATGAACCAGCTGCTCCAAGAAGCAGTCATTAATTTCATCTAGGAACTTTATCTCCGTAGCATGTCCTGCCGTGACACTGACCCAGTCAATACTGGGGTAATTGAAACCACCCATTATTATTACTGCGCTGTAACTTTTGTTAGCTTCCTTGATTTCTTTGAGCATTTCATCATCCATTTGTTCATTCTGGCCAGGCGGTTGATAGTACACCCCCACTACCATCGCCTTCCCCTTTTTACATGGAATTTCAATCCATAGAGATTCTACAGCAGTGAGATGGGGGCTTTCCAGTCTAATAAGTCTAAAAATTCCCCTTTTTACATGGAATTTCAATCCATAGAGATTCTACGGCAAATTTTGTTTCCTGCAAAATTTTAATCCTTTCTGACTCAATGCCCTCTCTAACATAGAGCGCAACCCCTCCACCAATTTGATCAACTCTATCATTATGATATAGTTTGTACCCACGTATCACAGTGTCCCACTGGTTGTCCTCCTTCCACCATGTCTCTGATATTCCAATCATATCTAACCTCTCATTTAGTGCTATATATTCTAACTCTCCCATCTTATTTTTTAGACTTCTAGCATTTGCATACAAGCATTTAAGAGACTGTATTTTAATCATATTATTTTGGCTATTGGTAGACATGGGTAATTTGTGATCTTTAAGATCTGTCTGCTCCATACTCGAGGACATTTGGGCTACTTTATTCTTTTTTGGAGCCTCTCTGCTTTTGGTAGTATCCTTCAAGGATACATTCTTCCAAACCATCTGCTCTTGGGCGACTGACTGTTTTCCCCTATTATCTAGTTTAAAAGCTGCTCTATCTCCTTTTGAAAGGTTAATGCCAGCAGCCTGGTTCCATCCTGGTTAAGGTGAAGCCCATCCCTTTGGAAGAGCCCCTTCTTTCCCGAGAATGTTCCCCATTTCCTAACAAATCCAAAACCCTCATCTCTGCACCATTGTCTCATCCACGCATTGAGACTCCGGAGCTCTGCCTGTCTTTTAGGTCCTGCGCGTGGAACGGGAAGTATTTTGGAGAACACTACCCTGGAAGTTCTGGATTTCAACTTCCTATCTAAAAGCCTAAATTTAGCCTCCAGAACCTCCCTACCACATTTTCCTATGTCATTGGTACCGACATGTACAAAGACAGCAGACTCTTCCCCAGCACTATCTAAGACCTTATCTAGGTGGCACGTGAGCTCCGCTACCTTCGCACCAGGCAGGAATGTTACCAGGTGATCCTCATGTACACCAGCCACCCAGCTATCTACATGCCTAATGATCGAATCACCAACTATAACGGCTGTCCTAACCCTTCCCTCACACATGGTCCTGGAGAAACTTCCTCGGTGCGAGAGGGTTTTATATCACCTGGAGGACAGGTCCTAGTTACAGGATCACTTCCTGCCACACCAGGGTGATGCTCTCCTGTCACGTGTCCTCTCTCCTCCATGGCAACAGGAATGCTGCCAGACTGGAGGTGGGACTTCCGAACTATATCCCTGTAGGTCTTGTCTATGTACCTCTCTGTCTTTCTTATGTTTTCCAAGTCTGCTACTCTAGCCTCTAGAGAACGGACTCGATCCCTGAGAGCAGAGTGCTCCTTGCACCTAGTGCACACGTCAGATTCTTACCAACTGGGAGAAAATCATACATGTGACATTCAATGCAAAAGACTGGAAAGCCCCCATCTCACTGCTGGAAAGGAAAGGTAGAAGGAAGTCCAAAAAACTGCCAGCATGGTTTAAAGGTGAGATCAGAGAGGCTGTTGTAACCAAAAAAATATCTTTCAGGAAATGGAAAAAGGAGCCAAATGACAAAAACTGGAAACAACATAAGCAATGGCAAGTTAAATGCCAGGGATTGATAAGGCAAGCAAAGAGTGAATTTGAGAAGAAGCTTGTTGTGTAAGCAAAAATGCATAATAAAGATTTTTTCAAGTACATTCATAGCAAAAAAACCTCTGAGAGAGTCAATTGGACCATTAGACGATAGAGGGGCAAAAGGGGCACTAAGAGGGGCAAGACCATAGTGGAGACACTGAATGAATTGAGTCTTTATTGAAGAAAATGTAGGAAAGTTACCCGTGACTGAAATGGTATTTAAAGGTGATGCATTAGAAGAATTGAAAGAAATTATTGATAAACTGGGAAGATATATTACATTTATTTGATAAACTAAACAGTAGCAAATCACCTGGACTGGATGGTATGCACCTGATGGTGTTGAAAGAACTAAAATTTGAGATTGCAGACCTACTATTAGTCATCTGTGAACTATCATTAAATCATCTGTAGTACCTGAAGGTTGGTGAATGGCCAATGTAATGCCATTTTTTAAAAAAGATTCCAGGAGTGATCCGGGAAACTACAGGCTGGTGAGCCTGACATCAGTACTGGGCAAAATGGTAGAAACCATTATAAAGAACAAAATTACTGAACATGTCGATAGTCGTTTAATGGGAGAAAGTCAACATGGATTTAGCCAAGGAAGGTCTTGTCTTACTAATCTGTTATATTTTTTTGAAGGTGTGAACAAACAGGTAGACAAACATGAGCCAGTCGATATAGTGTATCTGAATTTTCAGAAAGCCTTTGACAAGGTCCTTCATGAGAGATCTTGGCGAAGTTAAAAGTCATGGGATAGGAGGCAGTGTACTATTGTGGATCAGGAACTGGTTAAAAGCAGAGGATAGGTCTGAATGGCCAATTTTCCCAATGGAGAAAGGTGATTAGTGGAGTACCCCAGGGATGTGTGCTGAGTCCGCTGCTTTTTAACATATTCGTAAAGGACCTGGAAATGGGAATAACGAGTGAGGTAGTCAAATTTGCAGATGACACAAACATTTTCAAAGTTGTTAAAATGCAAGAGGATTGTGAAAATTGTAAGAGGACCTTGAAGAGTAGCAAATCACCTGGGCCGGATGGTATACATCCAAGGGTGTTGAAAGAACTGAAAGAACTGAAAGAACTAAGATTGCAGACCTGCTATTAGTAATCTGTGAACTATCATTAAAATCATCTCTAATACCTGAAGATTGGAGGATCGCCAATGTAACACCAATTTTTTAAAAGGGTTCCAGGGGTGATCTGGGAAACTACAGACTGGTGAGCCTCACGTCAGTACTGGGAAAAATGGTAGAAACCATCATAAAGAGGCATGCCTGCTTCTTCCTCACGATTGAAAGCCTAATATTGAAGCACCACCTCCCACCGGTAGGCATGTTGCTTGGAAGAATGTTGCTTATTTCTTGCATGAGTAATAACAAATGGATCTACTCCTTCGGATCATGTCAGGTTACTGTGACCTCTATTGTCCTCTGATAAAGACAGAACTCTAGACGGGTCCTGAAGAGTAACAAGATGGCGACAGGAGGCTGTGACTTGTGAGGCGGTGTTTTGACGGTGCTTGCGGTTTTGTGGCATGTTCCTGAACTTCGGTTATGGGATGGAAGAAGAGGAAGCAGGCTGCCTTTCCTCCTGGGGCAGACCTGCCGGGGCCATCAACTCAGCGAACGCTGTCAGAATGCGGCTTCGTGGCTGGAGCGGGAGCAGCGTCTTTGGCAGTGCTTGCAGGAGGAGTGTCGACACTGAGTGCATCGGGGGTTTGGCTTTCGCCAGAGGAGCGTTCACCCCCCCCCCCCCCACCGTGACCTGGAAGTGTTTCCCTGCTTGGAGCTGCTTTCCCTGCAAGCTTGCCTGTGAGCACGCCAGTGAAGGGAGAGCCAGGAGGTGCATCGGAGGGGAGTTATTCCTCTACGGGTGTTGTGGTGCAGCAGAAAGCAGCGGAGAGAGAAGATACATCGGAGGGGCAAGCTGTGGCAGCGTCTGGCCAAGTGAAGGACCTTTCAGGAGCGTTTATGCTGGAAAGACCGGCGGTGATTACGATAGAAGCGCTGTGGGACGGACTGGCTTCTCTAAACACTTCCCTGAAGAATGTACTGGGTATTGTGTGTACAGAGATTGCTGGGATGAAGTCAACTTGTGTTACCCTCTCTGGTGTTCAGGACGAGCAAGTTGAGAGATTCTCTAGGTTGGAGCAGGACGTTGGGCAGCTTCGGGATTTGGTGGTTGCCCAGGTTAAGGACAGGACTGTGTCTTCCAGAAAAATGGAGTATCTGGAGAATCAGGTCCGTCGGTGTAACCTGTGGTTCCTGAATTTTCCACAGTCTCCCTTATTGTCACCAATGGAGATGGCGAGGAAGTATTTTGGGGAAATTTTGAAGATTTCTCCGGAGCATTTCCCACCTCTGGTTCGGGCCCAGTATTTGTCCTCGGGGTTACGGGATCGTGGTTCCAATACCCCTCCTGTTTCTCCTGGATTGAGTGACCTCACAGGGTTTTTGGAATCTTTCCTGGAGATCATTACTGATAAAGCTACTCTCCTTGTAACTTTAGCACTGGAGTCGGATAAGTTTTATATCCTTAAATTGTATTTCAAGAATTTCAATGAAGTGTTCCTAGGTTCTAATGTGCGTATATTCCCTGATATATCCCGTGTGATGCAACTGAGAAGGAAGGACTTTTTGTTCCTTCACCCCAGGGTTTTGGCTCTGGGGGCAACTTTCAGCTTAAATTTCCTGCCAAGTGTTATGTGGTATTTAAACAAAAAACTTATATGATTTTTGACCCTAGGCAGCTTCAGGAGTTCTTGGAGGCTAGGGAAGTTGTGGTAGTTGAGATTGCTGGACCCTCCCATTCGGTTGACGCCTAAGTCTCTACCTGTTTGCATTATATGTAGAGGTTAGATAGTTTAGGACCGCGTGAGGTCATTTACTCTCTGTTTATATTCTATTCCTAGTACTCCCTCAATATTCCTCTATTTTGTGGTCTAAATATGTAAATGGGAGATTTGTTTCTTTAGTATGTTTCTTTTCTTTTTCTTGTTTTTTGTAATGCCCATTTTCTTTTTCATTCAATGTACTTTTTGGATGTATCATTTATTAATAATTGATAAAAAAAAAATGAAGACAGAACACTAGGCCTGATGGTCCTTTGGCCTGGCTCAGTATATTAAATAATCAGTATATTGTCAAGTTCTTGCGATTCATCTTTCATGCTTCTTTAATTCACTTCCCTTTCAGCTCTCTTTTTCTTATTCTTCCTCCTCCTATATCCCTCGTTCTTTCTCACTCATTCTTAGTACTTATTCACAGTTCTCTGAAAGTAACTAAATGGTCTCTGGTCTGCCCGAGGCCTCTTTATGCCCATAAGCTTGGTTTCTAGCCTCCCAGAATGCCTTCTTCCTTCACCTTTAGGTTGCATTTAGCAAGCAGTAACTCTAGATTGCATTGCAATTCTTTGCAGCTGGCCAACCTGCACTTAGATTTATGATTTATTTGGAATTGGATTGTATCAAGTCTCAAGGCCAGTACTCCCTAATCTGTCACCGTCTCTAGCATGCTCATACACAAACATTTGTTTTAGCTGTATCAGCGTCTGTGGTTCCTGTAGAAGAGTGCCCTCTTGTTAAATTGCTATAGCAACACATTTAATTTTATTTCTCCCACAAAAAGCCTCTGTTTCATCAAGTGATACACAAGTAGGCCACTGGCAGGGCTGAGTTATGCTGTCGCAATAGCTCAGGAACTGAGTATTCGAGTAAGATTCCTCTGTTTTGCTCGTCGTTTGCGAGTCTCCTGAAAGATGCTGGACTTTTCCTTCCTGCTTCTCAGATCCTATAACAGTAAGGAAGGAGAGGCAGGATTGACTTAGCTATTGCTTCCTGTTTCTCAGGCCCTTTGAGCCTTTGGGGACTGCAGGGCCTGGACTCACAACACCTGAGAGAAGACAACATGAGCAATGTTCAGGAGGGATAGTTACATGCTACTGTGGCAGGTGCAGGCCTGTGACCCACGGTGTCTGACATAGGCAGGCCAGCATGGCTAGCTTGACCTGTAAATGAGGCCTGTGGAGAGGCATATAGGATTGCACATCCCCCAATATGCTGCTATTGTAAGAAAGAACTCAGTAGAAATATTGAATTAGCTTAGATAAGCAGAATTGCAGAATTAAGAAATGGAAAAGTACAGAAAAGATGTGTTTTAAAGTTACTGATAAGAAAGAGTACATTTGCAGAGAAATATTGAGGAGTGCTGACAGATGAGTTACAGAACCTTGCTCTTCTGCACGCACAAATGGTCCCATAGCCTTGAAAGTGTGAAAGTAACAAGTTGATGAACTAACCATTGTAATTGGGACTAGAAGGGGGGCAGGCAGGTGTCATGCCTACAGAAGCCCACAGAAGGAACATAATTGGAGAAACTTATCAGTACCGGGACCAATAGAGGGGCTACGGGAGGTACGGGAGCGTACCGGGACCAATGAAATGTTTTTCTATACCTAGAATGGAACAGAAGTCTATAAAAGTTGTTGTAATGCTTGAGAACTTTGCTCAGCCATTTTGAAATTGCCTTGCTTGAGACTTGTGCACAAATAAATGATTTGGACCTTCTGAACAGACTCCTGGTATCATTGGTTTGTCTGCGCTTTGCTGCTACATATTCCTTGGTGCGTTGGCCGGGAAGTTGTGGAATCAAAGTGTATATAGGGCAATATACCACGACTTTCCGCCTCTATAGGCTTGGTCCTGCCGGGATCGCGCCCTTCCGACGAGGGCCGCTCCCTGGCGCCGCCGGTCCCTTGTATCGGAGGGAGCTGGTCGGACCTCGGCGGGTGACGAGCCCGGCTGGAGTCAACGCCTCGAACCCGAGTGAGGGGAGTCCAAGGTCCAACTCATGCGCCTGCTTGGGAAGTTTTGAGGACCGGATCCGGTGAGTATAGTTTTGATTTTGGGTCTAGACAGAAATAGAAAGAGCAGTACTGCCATTGGAACTTGGAACTTGGAATTTGTAATCTCGAGATATTGGGAATTGGTAAGAGAGCTTGATCAACTCTCAAGGAAGAGCCGAGTAGCCTGGCATGGGAATTCGCTAGGTGAAACCCTCATCCTTTTTGTAATTGTACTTGGAAAAGACTAGTCAGAATAGATAGAAACGAATGCATTCTGGGATACGTTGCTAGCATGAGTGTGTGAACGA
The DNA here is from genome assembly GCA_033557465.1 of Ichthyophis bannanicus. Classification (NCBI taxonomy): domain Eukaryota; kingdom Metazoa; phylum Chordata; class Amphibia; order Gymnophiona; family Ichthyophiidae; genus Ichthyophis; species Ichthyophis bannanicus. The sequence goes on from CM066039.1 coordinate 361,263,608, forward strand.
AGTATGAATGAGAGGTCTGGCAGCACGGACCAAGTGAAAGCTGACCCCTGATTAGCGCATTTCCTGACCGGGGCGACCGCGTTCAGGTCGCGAAAAGGGGGAAGCGATTGTCGTCTTGTCTTGTTATTTGTATTCCCTGTACGTTTCCAGGGCCGTGAGGACCCCTTACCCACGGTCCGCCCACCTTTTCCCTTCTGTCTGTTGTTGCGCGCACACATCGAAATGGGAGGGGCGGAGTCTACTAGGAACACTCCATTAGAATGTATGATCGCACATTTTAAAGAGGGATATTCAGGAGATTATGGTATTAAAATGACAGCAGCCCGTTTGCAGATTTTGTGTACTAGGGAGTGGCCCGATCTAGACCCCATCTGGCCCCGAGAGGGAACGTTCACCGTAGAGATTATCCAGTCAATACATCGTAGGGTGCGGGTAGCGCACCCCGATCAGTACCCCTATATAGATTCCTGGTTAAGTATTTGTGAAGATCCGCCCACCTGGGCGCAGCGCTGTTATGAGGAAAAGTGCAGAATAATGTTAGCTAAAACAGATTATAGACAGAGAAAGGAACAGCCTAGAATGAAAGAGAAGGATAAGAAAGCCAAGAAGAAACCCATCTTGGCAGATCCCGATACCCCAGAAGTAGTCCTCAGGCAGCCCCGAACCCCAGGTCCAGTAAGAATAGTCCGGCGGCGTCCTGCCCCAGATCCCCAGAGACCGCCGGAGCCGAGGCGGGACCCAATCCCTGACCCCCCTCCTCCTGGAGGAGAGGAAGAGAAAGAATTAGCGGGGAGAGAAGAGGAAAATGTAAAAAGTGAGCCAGAAGCGGAGCTAGAAGAAGAAGGAGAGGATCCCCCAGAAGAAGAAGAACAGGACAGTGTACAAATAATTGAGGAAGCTAGCGCTAGCACTAGCGCCCCGGTGAAAGAGAAACCCAAAGCAAAACCAGTTGTAAAAAAGAAAGCGACTCCTGCAAAGACAACGACAATAGCCCTTAGATCCCAGACCCTAATGACGCCTGGGACGACAGCCAAACTGTTTCCCTTAAGGCAAGTTCCGGGGGTGCCCGTAAAGAATGATAATGATGAAGTGGTAGCGGGACCCCTAACTTATGTGTATATCCCGTTCTCTACAACGGATTTATTAAATTGGAGGTCGCACTATGCCTCCTATACTAGCAAGCCCCAGGAGCTGACCGAATTAGTAACTAGTATTATGGAAACTCACCAACCCACTTGGCCAGATTGCCGTCAGCTCCTGACCACCCTATTCACTACAGAAGAACGAGCGAGAATTAGAAAAGCAGCTATCGAATGGATGGCAGAAAACCCTGCAGCTCCAGCGCAGGGTCAGAATATAATAGATCGTAGAGAAGCAGCTCAGAGAGAATTCCCAAATGAAGACCCCCAATGGGATCCAAATACAGATGAAGGATCCACCGCCCTAGCCCGTTTTCGCCAAGGCTTTTTACAAGGCCTGCGAAGAGGAGGCCAAAAAGCTATGAACCTTTCCAAAGTAACAGGAGTTATCCAAGGAATAGATGAGAGCCCAGCAGATTATTATGAAAGATTAACTGAAGCTTATAGAATGTATACTCCCTATGATCCCGAGGCACCAGGAAGTTTATGCATGGTGAATTCTGCTTTTGTAAACCAGTCTCAACCAGACATTAGACGTAAATTACAGAAATTAGAAGGGTTTGCGGGCATGAATGCAACACAGTTATTGGAAGTCGCTCATAAAGTGTATGTGAATCGTGATACTGAAAGACAGAGAGAATGTGATAGAAAGATGAAGAAGAAAGCTGATTTTTTGGCTGCGGCCATAGTTGAAAAGAAAAGGGGAGGTGTCCCTAATCGAAGGAGCAGAGGAAGAGGGCGGGGTCAAGGCGGAGGCCGGACCCAGAGACTAGGCGTGAACCAATGCGCCTATTGCAAAGAGGAAGGACATTGGAGAGATACTTGCCCGCAACTCGAAGACGCCCAGCAAGATGACGAATACGATCATCAGTGGCGAGAAGAAAGACGAGGCCGTCCCCGAGGCCGAGGAGGAGCCAATCGAGAACAATTCCAGCGAGAGAGGGGAGGAGGAGCCATCCAAGCATTGGCCACACAGGCCCATGACGAAGATGACGTGGATTAGGACAGACCGGGCTCCAAGTTTGCTTTAGGTCTCCAGGAGCCTATGGTCGAAATACAAATAGGAGACCAATTTATGAACTTTATGGTTGATACTGGAGCAGAACATTCAGTAATAGACAAAAAGATAGCCCCATTCACCAAGAAAGCAGTCACCATTATAGGAGCAACTGGTGCCAAAGCCACAAAGTCTTTTCTACAAAACCGAATATGCAGTCTAGGAGGACAGCAAGTAACTCATCAATTTCTTTACATGCCCGAATGTCCAGTACCATTACTGGGACGAGACATGCTAGCCAAGCTTCAAGCACAGATATCTTTCTCCGAGCAAGGAGAAATGCAAATGACAGTGAATTCTCAAGCCAAACCAGCAGGAGTAATGCTGCTGACAGTACCCCGAGAAGAAGAATGGAGATATTACATAGATGATTCGATTCAAGATACCTATTTTGAACAGACTTTAAAGAACATTCATGCACCACTTGAAGTATGGGCAGAAGGCAGTCCCCCAGGCCTCGCCAAGCATATAGCACCAGTGATTGTAACCCTCAAGCCTAGTGCTACACCAGTGCACGTCAAGCAGTACCCTCTCCCAAGAGCCGCAATTGAAGGCATTCATCGCCACCTACAGAGATTACTTGAGTATGGCCTACTGAAAGTATGTCAATCCCCATGGAACACCCCACTTTTGCCAGTGAAGAAACCTGAGACAGATGATTATCGACCAGTGCAAGATTTGAGAAGAGTAAATGATGCAGTTGAAACTATACACCCAGTTGTACCCAATCCTTACACTCTACTAGGATTGATACCCGCTGAAGCTACCCATTTCACTGTACTGGATTTAAAAGATGCATTCTTTTGCATAAGATTAGCCCCTGTAAGCCAAATATTGTTTGCATTCGAATGGCAGGACCCCATCTCTGGAAGAGGGGGCCAACTCACCTGGACAAGATTACCCCAAGGATTCAAGAATTCACCTACCATCTTTAGTGCTGCACTAAACCAAGATCTTTCAAGCTATCCAGTAGCCCCGGGGAGGAGAGTACTTCTCCAGTACGTGGATGATCTGTTGATAGCTGCCATATCAGAAAAAGAATGTATACGAGCCACCCAAGATCTCTTGCAGTTACTAAATGAAGCTGGATATAAAGTTTCCAGAGCCAAAGCACAACTATGCCAAACAGAAGTGAAATACTTGGGTTTTCGTATTACCCAAGGAAGCAGAAGATTAGGCAGAGAAAGAAAAGAAGCAGTATGCAGAATTCCAACTCCAACAACCAGAAAGCAAGTTAGAGCCTTTCTGGGAGCGGCAGGATATTGCCGAATCTGGATACCCAACTTTGCTCAAATTGCCAAACCACTGTATGAAGCCACAAAAGGAGAAGAGAAGTCACCACTGGAGTGGGGACTTGAGCAGGATACAGCCTTCCAGAAGCTAAAAGAAGAATTGATGTCATTACCAGCACTTGGACTACCAGATGTCCACAAACCTTTCCGCTTGTTTGTACATGAGACACAGGGAAATGCCCTAGGCATGTTGACTCAGAAACTAGGAAATTGGGAACGACCTGTAGCCTACCTATCGAAACAATTGGACCCTGTGGCCAAAGGATGGCCACCCTGCTTGAGAGCAGTTGCAGCTACAGCGCTACTAGTGAGTGAAGCAGACAAACTCACACTAGGACAGAACATACGAGTCACTGTGCCACATGCAGTCCTTGCCCTTATGGAACAGAAAGCAAATTATTGGCTCACCAATTCCCGAATGTTGAAGTACCAGAGCATGCTATGTGAAAACCCACAGATACAACTTGAAGTGAGCCATGCCTTGAATCCAGCTACCTTGATACCCATCAGTGAAGAACTCCCAGAACATGACTGTATCGAAGTCATGGAAACTGTGTTCTCCAGTCGACCTGACTTAACAGATGTGCCCATAGACAATCCCGACCAGATCTATTATGTTGATGGGAGCAGTCTCATCCTTGACGGACGACGACGCTGTGCCGGATATGCAGTCGTCACTCAACACGAAGTAGTTGAATCATCAGCCCTAGCCTCAGGCACATCAGCCCAGAAAGCCGAATTGATAGCACTCACCAGAGCATTGTTGTTAGGAGAAAAACTTGTGCTAAATGTATATACAGATTCCAAATATGCTTTCACTACCTTGCATGCCCATGGAGCTCTCTACAAAGAAAGAGGACTCATCACATCTGGAGGAAAATCAGTCAAATATGGTCCCGAGATATTGATGTTACTTGATGCAGTCTGGGCCCCAACACGTGTAGCTGTCATGCATTGTAGAGGACATCAAGCAGGAAAAGGAGAAGTTGCCCGAGGGAATAGATTTGCAGATGCCTCAGCACGACAAGCAGCTATGACAGGACAGATTGCCCCACAAGCTATGCCAATGCAAGCAGCATTGTTTCCAGTACCCTTGAATCTATGGACCCCACGATATACCACCAAAGAATTGGATTACTATTGTGACAAAGAAAATGGAGTATTGAAAGACGGATGGATTGAGCTGCCACCAGAAGAAGGCAGTCAACCTCCGGGAAGAATAGTAATTCCAGAATTGTTAGGACCATCCTTTGTTAAAGCTTTCCACGAAGCTACCCACTATGGAAAAAGTGCCATGGAAAAAGCACTCAGACCACATTTCTACATCCCTCTGATGACAACCATATCAGCCTCAGTAGCACGACAATGTCAAATCTGTGCCAAGAATAATGCCAAGCAAGGCCTTATTACAGCACCCCGAGTTCAGTCAAGAGGTGTGACCCCCATGCACAACCTCCAAGTTGATTTCACCGAAATGCCAAAAGCCAATGGATACCATTACCTACTAGTATTAGTTTGTACTTTCTCTGGGTGGGTAGAAGCATTCCCAACCAGAACTGAGAAAGCCCGAGAAGTTACCAAAGCCCTAATGAGAGAGATTGTCCCCAGATTTGGAATCCCAGCAGTAATAGGGTCAGACAATGGACCCTCATTTGTCTCTCAAGTTACTCAGCAGTTAGCAAAAGCTTTGCAGATACAGTGGAAGCTCCACACTGCATACAGACCCCAGAGTTCAGGGAAAGTTGAGCGAATGAATCGTACATTGAAAGCCCAAATGTCTAAGCTTTGTCAGGAGACACACTTGAAATGGCCCCAAGTGCTCCCCATAGCTTTACTCAGAATACGCTCAGCCCCTGTAAAGTCAACAGGATTTTCCCCTTTTGAAGTTTTGTATGGTAAACCCCCACCAATAGTGCAGGGAGTCAAAGGAAATTTAGCTCAGATTGGTTCAGAAGTAACCAGACAAGAACTCCTAGCTCTTAGTTTTGTTCTGCAGACTCTCCATACGTGGATCCAAGATCAGTTGCCTATCAACTTGACGGAGCCCTTGCATCCTTACCAGCCTGGAACTTCGGTGTGGATCAAAGATTGGAAGAAGATACCGTTGGAACCCCATTGGAAGGGACCGTACACCGTCATCCTGTCTACCCCAACTGCAGTAAAGGTAGCCGAGATCGACGCCTGGATCCACCACAGCAGAGTCAAGCCCGCCGCCGATCCTGAACCAGAGCGGTGGACAGCAGAGCAGCACCCTGATGTACCCTTGCGAGTTACTCTGAGACGGCAACCAGCAGCATAGACACTTCATCACAAGTGCTTTGCAGTAGCCAAGTCTTTTGAAGAGGATTGCTGTTTTCCATGCAGCAACAGTTTTGTTTCAACGAACCCAATTTGTGTGTATGATTTGACACACTACCTTGAGACTACATTGACTAAGCCAGACTTCACAAGCCGACTGAATTGCTAAGTTGGTTAATGTGTGCTGGACATCTTGAGGATCTTCAATCAACACTCAGCACCCGTTAAATTGCTTCATTAGCAAACGGGACGAAGAATAATAGACCGTCGTGATCAAGATCAGCAAGCTGAGGATTCAGAAGAACTCCAATCAACATCAACATGTATCTTTGCTTCTGCTTTGCCTTGGTTGCCTTCTTTGGAGGTTTTGAACAGACTTATGCTCTACCTCCATGCACCGCTTGCATTACCTCTACTAGAACTGGACTGAAAGTAACTCAGACTTTGCTTTACCATTCTTACTATACCTGCAAGGGAACAATAACTCGGTGTATCTATAACACCACTGAACTAAATGTTTGCACTCATGGCAAAATTAAAGCATGCTATAATCCGCATCAGAATCCATCCTATTACATGTTGGAAATAAGATGGAAGGATGCAGATGGACCTATATTAGCTGCTACACCACCACTTAAGGACATTACTAAACCTGCTGTTCTGAATTTTGATGCATGTAATGCTATTAATAGAGATAGTCAGTCCACCTGTGGTACATGGGAGAAAGCGTATCGAAATGACCATAAGTATATGTGTCCAGAAGGTGCCACAAATTGGTGGAAGTGTACAGGTAAAACAGGATCAGGGTATAGTACTGCTACAGCGGCAGACTACTATTGCCCGTATTGGGAATGTGTTTTCTATGCTACCTGGAACACTGGTATAACTAATGAGAGAATAGATAAGCGAATGGCTACTCTAACCAAGCCAACCACAAATGATAAATGTCAGAAAGATGCTTGCAACCCCTTACATTTGCGTGTACATAACCCCCATGCATGGAAACAAGGATATAAGTTTGGTTTACGTATTGCTGGAGGAGGAACAGATCCAGGGACCATTGTGTATATTAGATTGAATACCCAAGTCCACAAGTCATCTAAATATCATATTCATAGTACCTTTTATGAAGCTATGCATATAAATAAGTTTGAGATCCCTCACCCTTCACAGAATTTGTTTCTAGAATTAGCCGGAGCAGTAGTATCTAGTCTTAAGATCACAGATTGTTATTTCTGTGGCGGAACCCAAATGGGAGACCAATGGCCCTGGGAAGCCCAAGAATTGAATTATTCCATGATTTACAATCAGACTGAATTACACAAGACAACCAGTGAATGGGTGTTAGCGCACTCAATCGTTGGACGTCTTTGCTATGCCAGAACTGGACCCCAGTTCACTCAAAAGGTAGGACAGCTGGTCTGTCTTAGCCAGAAGTACTATAATGCCACGACCAAGAAGGTAGCATGGTGGTCAGGAATCAGACATCCTGAACCTCCTAACCCATTAGCCAGATTTCCTGAACTTGCAGGTCTATGGACTAATCTTGCCAAAGTCCAAGCCTGGCAAGCCCCACCTGGCCTATATTGGATCTGTGGAAACCGAGCATATGCGCAACTCCCACCGCAATGGGGAGGAGCATGTGTCTTAGGAACCATCAGACCTTCTTTCTTCTTGTTAAACACTGAACATGGAGAACAATTAGGATACCCTGTATATACCACCCACAAACACAAAGGAGCATCTAGACAGAAAAGAGAGGCCTTACAGATAGGCAAGTGGGAGAAATGGCAAGGTGATGATTGGCCACCAGAAAGAATTATTGCGTATTATGGACCTGCCACTTGGAATGATGATGGTATGTGGGGCTACCGAACCCCAGTCTATATGATTAATCGTATTATTCGCTTACAAGCAGTAGTTGAAATAATAACCAATGAAACTAGTCATGCTCTTACGCTCTTAGCTAGACAAAGTACTCAGATGCGCACTGCTATATACCAGAATCGCTTAGCCCTTGATTATTTGCTAGCAGCTGAAGGAGGAGTATGTGGTAAACTGAATTTAACTAATTGCTGTTTGAAAATAGATGATAAAGGTCAAGTAGTTGAAGAAATTGCTAAAGATATGCAAAGACATGCTTATGTGCCAGTACAGACTTGGCACGCCTTGAAATTTCCTAATTGGTTTGCTAACCTCTTTTCCTGGGTGGGAGGATTTAAGACTTTCATTATCTTAGTACTAATCCTTGTTGCTGTTGTCCTCTGCTTACCATGTTTAATCCCATGTTGTATGCGTTCCCTTCATAGTACTATTGATAATACAGTAGAGCGGAAGACCGCAACTAGAATAATGGCTCTATACAGAGCCAGCCCTAGTGGAACTAGTAAGAATCCTTTAATCAGGATTTGAATCCTCTGGAAAGTGATTTAATTCTCACACCTTATTTAAGTAATGGGGTGAGATTAATCAAAGGGGGGAATGTGGCAGGTGCAGGCCTGTGACCCACGGTGTCTGACATAGGCAGGCCAGCATGGCTAGCTTGACCTGTAAATGAGGCCTGTGGAGAGGCATATAGGATTGCACATCCCCAATATGCTGCTATTGTAAGAAAGAACTCAGTAGAAATATTGAATTAGCTTAGATAAGCAGAATTGCAGAATTAAGAAATGGAAAAGTACAGAAAAGATGTGTTTTAAAGTTACTGATAAGAAAGAGTACATTTGCAGAGAAATATTGAGGAGTGCTGACAGATGAGTTACAGAACCTTGCTCTTCTGCACGCACAAATGGTCCCATAGCCTTGAAAGTGTGAAAGTAACAAGTTGATGAACTAACCATTGTAATTGGGACTAGAAGGGGGGCAGGCAGGTGTCATGCCTACAGAAGCCCACAGAAGGAACATAATTGGAGAAACTTATCAGTACCGGGACCAATAGAGGGGCTACGGGAGGTACGGGAGCGTACCGGGACCAATGAAATGTTTTTCTATACCTAGAATGGAACAGAAGTCTATAAAAGTTGTTGTAATGCTTGAGAACTTTGCTCAGCCATTTTGAAATTGCCTTGCTTGAGACTTGTGCACAAATAAATGATTTGGACCTTCTGAACAGACTCCTGGTATCATTGGTTTGTCTGCGCTTTGCTGCTACACTACATGAAGGAGATGTTTGTGCAGGAAGTAAACACAACATATTGTATAGATTTTCTCAAAGACTTCCTTAAAGGGAGACAATAGATAAATATTTACAACCAAATCTACAGTTCTGCATATCTGTGTTCTACATCTGCCTCTTTATAAATGCAGTAGAGAAATTACTTAAATAAGAAAGTCTTCACAATTTTCCTACATAATCTCAATCAACCTCTTAATCAGTCTCTTACTTCCAGTACGGTACTGTCCTCTTCCCACCGTAAACATGGTAGTCCAGTGGATTATTCTTCCTTACATAAGGTTTGCTTATAAGTCCTGAAATCGTCAGATGAAAGCGTTTGTTGGGTTTCGTCAAAAAGGCTTATGTGCCAGTATCTCAAGCCCTCATCTTTAATGCAAGGATAAACTGGTTTTCTGTCCTTCAAAGTGCTAGGAAAGATAAAGAGGAAGACTTTGCATACCATCTAGTGACAGAAGCCACCTATTGCACACTTAGCAACATATACCAAACTATATTATTCTCCGAGTTCCAGAAGGTTTTTACCCTTTAAGTAAGGCAAAGGGTCCTCATAATTATATCCCGTGGTATGCTGGAGGTGTCCTGCTCTATTCAGATCCCTAGTTAGTCTGCTAGAGTTGACTGTCACAGGCTGATGCAGAATGAAGGAAGCCATATACTGTACTTTTGAGAGTTATAAATCTTCATTAAATTGAGTTTTCTCAGAAGATTAAGAAAGAATCTACCCTATTATTTTTCAAGCAGACAATAACACCAACTTGTGTATCTGTTCTGACACCTGCCTCATTATAAAGAGACTGAACATGGATCTCCCAGCTATCCCAGGACAGAGATCATTGCCTGCTTGGCACCTCAGGAGTCCCAGTGCTCAGGCTGGGGAAGAAAAAGAAGGAAAGGGAAGCAAATTATGCTCCAGTACTTCTTTCTAGCCTCCAGAGGGGAAAAAAACGATGGTAATAATTACTTTTGCTCTTATCCAGCAGAAATGATATGCTAGGAGGATATTAGAGGGAAATTCAGGCTACAGCCATGCCATCAGCCCCAACCTCCAACCTGCAAAAGAAGAGCAAATTACATTCAATTAAACCTCACCCTAGAGATACTGCTCGAAGAAGCAATTTTCTTTGGCAATTAATTTTTTTCTTTAAAAATAAAATGTGATTGAATATTAGTATTCATGATCATCAGGTATGATGATACCATGAGCCCAGCATAATAGACCATAATTATTTATGCATATACATGCACACACACGCCCCCATCACCACTGATGCCCCTGGGCTTCTTGCCTAACACAGATGTGTGTAGTCAAATGTAATTCATAGTGATATGTCAATGGGGCAAATTTATTCCTCTGGAGACCTGGAGCAGAAGAGAAGGGCCATACAAAGCAGCTACCTCTATGTTCCTAAAAAGCTGGATGTAAACGAAGGAATGCAATCTGCTTCATTGGGGCCCAAGACTGTCTGTCTTTTAGTCAACACACAGTGGACAGTCACAGATGGGTCAGACTGAGTGGACCAGGAGGTGATTTTCTGCTAACATCTTTCATATTTCCATACAGCAACAAAGCCAGTATGACAGAGAAGAACTAACTGATCTATCTAGTTTGTCTAGTTGTCTTCCACTTTGTTTCTCTATCACTTTGGATACATTCACTCATAAATATCCACACTTAAAATTACACCACTCTCCTAACTCCTTGTTTTTCATCCAGCATCTCAACCCTGTTCCTCTCACTGCATCTGACTCTAGCATGTATTAATTCTGTTAAGAAGATGGCCTCCAACACTGCTGCTGATAGGCCATCCTATACTTAAAACCCAAACTCCCTTCCATGTCCAGGCTTTGTAAAACTCCAGGTCATCCCTATCATCAACATATTTACCTATTACATAGAGAAGTTACTTGGTTACCCACTGAAATCTTAGTAAAATCTTATTACTAGTTTTCAAGATTTTGAGGCTACTGAGTATTTAAAATCATTAATTAGTCCTTGCCATTCTATTAGACACTCTTCTTAAGGGAAAAACAGGCTATAGCTCCTTTCTGTTCTTTAGCTGGGTTATTACAAAGACCAGGGATTTCTCTATTATAGAATCCACTCTCTGGAATTCTTTATCCAGGTGTCTCAGGGATGAATATAATTTCCTGTCTTTTAGGAAAAAGCTGAAACATTTTTTTTATTTTCACAAATTTATGGCTATTTGGCTGCTACAGAGGACCTATTTTTATTTATTTTTTTGGTTAGTCTGTCATTTTTTTATCTATTTTATGCCTTGAGATTGTAAATCCATTTAGAATTAGCATTTTTTCCTAAGACTGGTGGACTATAAATGCTAACAAATAAATGTCTCACCAAAATTGTTGATCCTTGTACAAAACATCCAGCCATTCTGTGTTTCCTGAGATTAGGGTTGTAAGCATGGCTGCACCCGCAGGTTTCCCTATGCCACCACATATCTGACTTACAGGGGTATGTTTACTAAACCGTCTTAATGTTATCGGCGTTAGTCGCAGTCTTACTGTGACGAATGCCATATAAGGTAGTGGGCATTCCGGTCTTACGGTAGCATTTCGGGTTATCGCGATAGAGGGAGCCGGGGACGTTAACGCGCGTTAGCTTAATTAAGCGTGCTGACCTGCAAACACAGTAGCAGAGGTGTAGCACAATGGTTAATACATTGACTGCTGATACAGTGGTCATGAGTTTGATCCCCCAGTGGGCTCAGTTAAACGAATGCCTGAGGCAATCCCCTTTCCTGCTTGTAACAGTCAGACACATCCCAACAATTTGCACTGCCAGCCAAAAAAGCCTCACCCCAGTGCCGCAACCTAATGTACCTTTTAAGGCACATCATAAAGCACCACGTCATCCAAGGCAGGTCATAATGTGCCCAAGAGGGTGGCAGGAAAGGTTGGCACCCTCCAAGGCAGCATATAAGGCGCCCATAAGCTGGCCAAACCTAAGGTGCCACGAAAGATGCCCCAGGGATACCAAGGTGACACAGGAGATGGTGCCCAGGGGCACAAAGGTGCCCCAAAGTCACAAGCATGAAATGTATGGCTGAAACACAGATGTAACCATAACACTGCACAGAGCACCAAGGAAAGGCAATGAACAAGTGATGGAAGGAAGTAGATGATAGAGCTCATGGACCAGCCAAATCTGCGTGCAGCCCATGTGGCAGCAGATAAAGTGGACAAACATATCGGGGGCAGCTGTACTGATGTACAGGGTGATGGTAATGTACAGTGCAACAATGACAGTGTGTGGCAGAGGATGGGGATACGTGTCCACCAGAGGAGGTAGAGGTGGCAGGATAAGTGCAATGACAGGAGGACAGAGGAGAGCAGTGCGATGCAGAGCAGACACAGGAGAGGCAAGCATGAAGAGCCGCAATGCAGAAAAGTGTGCCAGTGAAGGACATGGGGTAGCAGCCTGCACATTAAGGCAGGATGCCACACAGCTGGCACACACACATAGATAGACAGAAGGATGGATGGCAACAGTGATGAGGGTATAATATGGCGGCAGCACAGATCTGCACAGATATGACTGTTACACGAAAAAAAAAACGTAGTTGTGTAGGACAGCCATAAAAAAAAGGGGAACAGAGAGGAATTGAACCCATGACCTCGGCTATTGAAGTCACTGCATTAACCATTGTGCTACATCACTATGGGAGTTGTCATACCAATGGCTGGCTACAGAAAGAGTGCATGTCACCATAAAACTGTCTGCTGTAGCTACCATGATAGGCTGGAGCCAACAGTAACCATAATACAACTCACATGCAGAACAGCAGTCTACATCTGCTCACCAGATGGGGTATACACCTCTACAGCACATCAGCTTGGTAGGGGGGAATGACCATGCGTGTTACTGGCACAGAGTATCTACAGGCCATGCCAATGTGCATGTTCTGTGCTCACCCTGAGGGTGAGGTGGAGTGGCCAGCACCAAGTCTGCAGTACCCGGGTTGGTTGAGGTGGGCTGTGCTGCAGGTCTCCATCAGTGCCAGTGTGTGACAGGCATTTGTTGCAGACACCTTTAGGAGGTCTCTGTTTCCATTTGTAATTACCAGTCATGTCTGGCCTTGTGGACCATGATGCACACAACAGAGTGCATAATCCACTGTGCTTGCTATGGTCACCTGTTTAGGGAGCAGGGGTGTGTCAGGGCTCACATGGCAACAATGTACTTAGCAAACCACCCTCTCTGGGTTAGGGTGGGGAACATGATCTTCCCCCAACAGACCCACACTCTCATCCTTTGCAAGGGGGGCAGTAGAGGTACATGAAGACAGGCTATGGTACCAGCAACCCCAGTCCTGGTGGAGAACAGACAACTGCTGAAGATTTTCACTTGGGACAGGGCCACTGGCAGATAGGTAGTGGGCCCAATCAGCTCAGCTGTCCCCCAATACAATCTGACATTCACCAGCAGAGGGCAGTCAGGGTGCACCTGCTACACCCTGCAAGGTGGTGCAGCCATACAGATGCTAACTTCAGAAGTCTGCTAGATAGTACATAGTGCATGTTCCTGGAGGAACTGTGTGCACCCAAAACTGGGATGTCAGCACACACACCACACAGGTATAACAGTGATTAGGCTGCAGAAAAAAAACCCCATAAATAGCACTTGAGAAAAATACTGCATAGCACTATGGGGGAACCTAGCCATGCCGTGGTCACTGTTCAGTCAGGGTGAGACCGACCTCCCAGCATGACATGCTGTGGCCACCTTGTCCGTGCAGGTGGTGGTCGGGCACTACAATGTCCTAGCCATTACCCTATACCCTGTGCAAATGCATCCTGCCCATGCCACCCTATACGGGCCATACCCACAGTACCTTGCTCTCCTTATGCACATTGGCAGGCTAAAACTGGAAACAGTGCAAGTAAAGTGGGCTCAGTAAGGTGTAGGCAGCCACAACACACTGGATAGATTGTGCAAATATAGAGGTTTGTGGCAACCCTGGCCGCCACACCAGTCCTGGCACAGTGTTGGCATTGCTATGGTACTCACTACTGTTAGAGTCACTCCCCGGGGTGGTAAACAGTGTCAGAATCAATAACTGAAACACATTCCACAGATATCAGAAAGGTTGCTATGATGAATCTCTATCAACAAATTGTGTTTAACTTGGGATTTGTTAGCTGACATTAATCATAGCAACCTTTTGATATATGTGGAACGTGTTCCCAAGTTTAGGATGGCATTGCTAAGGTATGCAGGTATCAGTATAGGGAGATGCTGCTCCGTGCAGGGCCCATCAGCCTGACTCTCCATGAGGCTTTGGATAGTGAAGCCTGTGGGTGTGAGTGTTTGTGCCCCTGTTGGCCGCTGCTCTAGGGCAGAGGTTCCCAACTCCGGTCCTGGTGGGCCAAACACTGTTCAGGTTTTCATGCTGTCCCTAATGAATATGCATGAGATACATTTGCATACAATGGGGGTAGCGCATACAAATGCAGCACAGGCATATTTATTAGGGTCAGCATGAATCCTGAATGGTGTTTGGCCCTCCAGGACTGCAGTTGGGAAACTCTGCTCTAGGGATTGCACATGTTTATGGTGTCTCTGCTCTGTAGGGTAAAATATAGGCATTTCGGGCATGTTTATTTTATCTGCAATAAAGGTTCCATCTTTATTACCACGGTTTAGTACTGGGTAACACATGGGGACAGGGTTGGCTGGAGCCACAGCTGGGACTTAAACTTGTGACCTTCTGCTCCTGAACACACTGGCTGTGGGTACTGCACCACACTGTTGCCACAGGGACAGATCATTCCCTGGGGATACCATGACTGTTCGTCATACATACCCTGTCTGTTGCAGTGCACGGCACCCACCTAAACGGGGCTTGGCCATGGTCTGCTGTGGGCAGATGCCACTGCCCCCTCTTCCACCAGCACCCCTCCGCCACCATGCTGCCATGCCATTATGCTGGTGGTGCTGGTGGTGCGCAGTCCCAGGCCATCTAGTGTGCCGGTAGGCAGATGCCTATGGTGTGGGTTCTCAGGGTAGGGGTGCCTACATGGACATGTGCGCTTTCATCCGGCACTGCCTGCCAATGTTATGTGCCCTTGGGGTACCTGCTGGGTAATATCGCCTGTGACACTGTGGGACACACACTCGTTCCCATGTTGGACCCTCTTCAGTTGCTGTCTTGCTGCTTTACAGTTTCGGCATTCCTATGTGCCACCTAGGCATATGCCTAGTCCGCACTGTGCCCCAGCTGCACCACAGCATGTGCCGCCTGCAGCCCCCTGATCCCAGTACAGTTGCCGTTTCCTACATGCCCACTCTGCTGTTGCTGCACATGTGCACACCATAACAAACCTGCCCAATCTAAATGACAGAAACCCTGATCAGCTCTCTTTCAATGTGGGATCAATCACTTTGTAGGGGGACAGAGCATAGACACTTCCAAACATGCAGGTATCCCCAAGGGCACATAACATTGGTAGGCGGTGCCAGGTAAAAGCGCACATGTCCATGTAGGCACCCCTACCCGAGAACCCACACCATAGGCACCTGCCTACCGGCACACCAAATGGCCTGGGACTGCGCACCACCAGCACCACCGGCATAATGGCATGGCAGCATGGTGGCGGAGGGGTGCTGGTGGTGGAGGGGGCAGTGGCATCTGCCCACAGCAGACCATGGCCTAACCCCGTTTAGGTGGGTGCCGTGCACTGCAACAGTGTATGTCTGATGAACAGTCATTGTATCCTCAGGGAATGAACTATCCCTGTGGGAACAGTGTGGTGCAGTACCCACAGCCAGTGTGTTCAGGAGCAGAAGGTCACAAGTTTATTCCCTGGGGATGCCAGTGGTGCTGGTGGTGCCCAGTCCCAGGCCATCCAGTATGCTGGTAGGCAGCTGCCTATGGTGTGGGTTCTCGGGTAGGGGTGCCTACATGGACATGCACACTCCCTCCCCCCTCCCCCCGCACCGCCTGCCAATGTTATGTGCCCTTGGGGGTTACCTGCTGAGTAATCTCCCCTGTGACACTGTGGGACACATACTCGTGCCCATGTTAGACCCTCATCAGTTGCTGTCAGGCTGCTCTACAGTTTCAGCATTCCTATGTGCCACCTAGGCATCTGCCTAGTCCGCACTGTGCCCCAGCTGCACCACAGCATGTGCCGCCTGCAGCACTCTGTATCCCATTTCCAGCATCTGTACAGTTGCCCTTTCCTACATGCCCACCCTGCTGTTGCAGCACATGTGCACGCCATAACAAACCTGCCCAATATAAAGGGAAAACCCTGATCACCGCTATTTCAATGTGGGATCATTCACCTTGTAGGGGGACAGACCATAGACCCTTCTAAACATGATATCTTCTTTTTTATGCTTTCTCAATAGTGTTTCTTTATGTTTCTCATTAATATCACTATTGGCCAGCTTGGTTATTGGGATTTTAAATGTTTCAGGTCATTTTCTATGTTTATTTGCCTTTTTGTTCCGTGCACATGTATCACTACTATCACGTTTTGGGGTTTTCTTGGCTTTGCTGTACATTGCTGACTGAAATGGTTTCTCTTTCCTGCAAATGTGCCTAGTGCGAGAGTTTCACTCGCGCTAATTTTCTGCCCTTCATTTCACGGCATTAGTGTGCAAGGAGCAACTCACCGCCCACTCTCCGCCCATTGACCCCTTCTCTCCACCCTCTGGGAAGCCTTACTCCACCCTTCAGAGCCGGATTTCACAGCGTTAGGGTGCCTTAACACCGCAGCTGCATTATTGCGCGATAAGTGATGTTATCGCGCGATTATCGCGCAATAACATCTCTTATCACGCAATAATACCAACGCTGCGATGTTAAGATGGTTTAGTAAACATACCCCACAGTCTCTCCTCTTTGGCCCTCTAAAGTTCCATGTGATTTAGATAACCTGGAAAAATAGCATTTACTAAAAGATATATAGAATTCTATGACCAGTATTCCTAAATTTTATGACAGACCTTCAGCATAAAACACATGGTCATAAGTTGCCATTTAAAGTGTACAAAATTGTTTGCCATTTTTTACTTTATCTTCTCACACTAGAGAGGGTCTCTGAAAACAGTGGGGGAGGGGGATATTCACATCTAGAATTACTAGATGGGCCATAAATTAATAAGAAAAATAGATAGATAGATAGTGGAAAAGAGGGATAGAACAGAAAGAAAATCTTCAGGTAATTGTGAATGAAAGTTCAGGTCACCTAGTCCAGTTCCAGCTGATCTGGAAGCCCAAGCAGCAGAAAGAAATTGTTAAACCAGAAAACAAAGGGCAGAGGATGATAGAAAGAAAGAAAAAGAACTACTGAGCCAGCTGTTCTATATCTAGTTCCCGTTCACTGGAAATTTTATGGAGAGATATCTCCTTTTTCCCTTAAAGAGCTTAAAGAGCCATTATGTCTTTGATTAGGTTCCATGAGGCTGCTTTTAGCTCATCAAGAATTTCAAGGTAGAATCGCCAGGTAAAATGAAAAACACCCCTCGGCATTAATTATAGATAGATAGATATAAAAGAAAAAGAACCCATGGCTTAATTATTGTTTGCGAATCTCAGTATTTAAATTGACTTATTTGCAAATGCCTGTTTAGAAATAGACTTTGTAATTATAAAGTAAGTGCAGGCATATCATATGCCCTGGAGGTGTCTATACAAAAAGAGAGATAATGTATCAGGCAACATGAACATCTGCTGTGTAGCATTTTAATGCCCCAAAATTCACAATTAGGTATAGGAAAGCTACTAGGCCCTAGAACAAGGAAGGAGATCAAAACCATGCTTTGACTGCATTGAAAATAACTTCATCCTTATTGGACTCTGGCCATTTTCACTGGAGTAGCCATCAGGCCCATTCTCTCTCTCCCCTTGCCCTCAAAGTTTGGACACAATGGGCTTTTCCCCTGATTAGCACGCCTTTCAACAGATGGAATGAATCAACCCCAGCATGGGGGGGGGGTGTTTCATAAATTAAAATCTCCCTCATCTACTCCTCCCCCAAAAAAATATAATCCCAAGAAGAACAGAGAGAGAGGAGAGAAATAGAGGTAGGAAGACACTATATACTATACACCTAGCGCCAGATGTTAAAAAAAAACAAACCTGAGCTCCTAAATTAAGCTCTTTTTAGGTGCCTAAGGGGGTTATTTTAGAAGAGATAGTAATCAGATGGATATCTGCAACAACTGACACAGATGTAGGCAGAGATGTCCTGGACTTGATTCTAGAACGGACTAGATTTGCATGTCTCCACAGTAGCCATATCCATCTCTAAAGCGTATGTTTACTGAAGGGTGTTAAGGGAGTAGACGTTTCTGAGTGTTAACAACAGCGATAAGGGGTTTTCCATGCAAAAAAGGCTCTGGGTGAGTAGGAGGTGTTGCAGCAGTAAGGACTCAATGGGCCGCTTAATGAGCACTAACAGGACATTGGGTGTTAAGGTGTCAAGTGTGCACCTTAACGCCTGTAAACGGCTGTCACTTTATCACTGGATAAGGGAGCCTCAACAAAAGCCAATGCAAAGGTGATGAATGGATGGACAGGTGGGAGCTGAAGCGTGAGAAACAAGTGGGAGGCAGCTGTACCTATGCACTGAGGGCTGCCCATGTAAAATGCCATAAAGTCAGTGTATGGCATAGGAATGGGAAGAGGTGTCCCCCAGCGGAGTCAGAAGTGGCACAATGTGTGCTTTCAAAGGAGGATGGAGCAGGAGTGGCGATGTGAAGATCAGGCACAGGAGAGGCAGGAGTGAAGCATCCAAATGCGTAAAAGAGTACCTGTGTAGGCTATGGTGTAGCAGCTTGCATGAGAAGACATGAATGCACATAGCCGCCAGAGGCTGATGGATTGGATGAAGGAAGGATGGCGGCAAAGGAGAGTGTGGTGTGGGCTGGCACTACCGATGTACGAGAAGTGCCATCCCCATCACATTTGTACTGTGTGGGAAAAACATGTGTCAGTGCCACGTGTAAGACCTGATACAAGACATGTGGGTTTCACACCTGTCTCAGTCACCCAACCACCATACAACAACCCAGACAAAATTGCATACAACTGGACAGGAGTCGCTCAAACTGGGCAAAAGGAGCACATATGGACATGATTTGATATTTACAGGTGGCTCTCTGAGGGGCAGGATGTGTCTGCATGTAATGCAGAAATGTAATGGAGCCAAAGCTGTACATTTACAGTCATGATGCCATATCTGACTCATGTTAGTTAATGTTCCTGTTATATGTAATAACCAGATAAATGTAACTTGTCTGAGGTTTTCTTGTTCCATGTAAACCGCGCTGATAATGAATAGTGCGGTATATAAAAAAAGGTTAATAAATAAATAAATACATGTTGCACAAGTAGGTTAGAGCTCTAGGCATGTAACTGCCTATTAGTATACCACTGCATCAGTGCAGTCACGTTGGGTTACATTGTACCAAAAAAGTGGTAATGTCTGATAAAAACAGTGATTGTAAGAACCTATTTATTTACATTCTCTTATATACCATGCTATTCTGCATCAGTGCGGTTTACATTGAACAAACTGAAATTACATTGAACAGGGCATTATAACTTGGAGATAACTATTTTACAGGGAACATGGGCTATGGAGGGTTAAGTGGCTTGCCCAAGACCACAAGGAGCACCTGTGGGACTAGGAACCCCAGTCCTTCTGGCCCAAGGTTGCTGTCCTCTAGTGGGATTTGAACCCCCGACCTTCCGGCCTGAAGTACCTTGCCCCAACCACTAGGCCACTCCCAACCACTAGGCCACTCCTCCACCTACAGTCAGCTGAGGCAGTGGAGGGTTTGGTGACCTGCCCAAGGTCATAAGGACATGTGGGCAATCCATGAAGATTGTGGCATACACAAAACGTCACAGTAAAACATTCCAAATTGTCTGAAAAGGAGTGCTAGTGGGCCTTGAACCCTGGGTCCCAAGCCAGTGCTATGTCCATTACACCACACCTCAAAGCAATTGCCAAACATCTGCAGGGTGAACATGTTGGACCCCCTGCAATGGACTGCAGCAGAGCCAATAAAGTCATGCTCTCAGAAGGGAATGATGACAAATAGTTTGCTGACCCAAACTGTGGCCAGAATACCAGTCATAGCAGACCCCAGACTATTACAAGAATGAAAATGAACTGAGTAGCACACAGTCACAAAAAGAACAAGTGGCATTGAACCCCTGCCATCGGCTTATGGAGTAACCAGTAGGCTATACCTCCACACTTCTCTAAACATAGAAACATAGAAACATGACGACAAAAAAGGCCACATGGCCTATCTAGTCTGTCCTTCCATATCAACAACTACAACAGCCCCTTTTTTTCCTTTAGAGATCCTCTGTGTTTGTCCCATGCTTTTTTGAATTTAGTTACTGTCCTCATCTCTACCACCTCCACTGGGAGACTATTCCACGGATCCACCACTCTTTCCATAAAGAAATATTTCCACAAATCACTCCTGAATCTATCTCCCTTCACCCTCATCCCATGTCCCCTTGTAGCAGAACTTGCTTTCAAATGAAAGATGCTCTCCCCCTGTGCATTTATGCCACGGAGGTATTTAAACATCTCAAGCATATCACCTCTATCCCGCCTTTTCTCTAAGGTGTACATATTAAGATCCTTAAGTCTGACCTCATATACTTTATAATGAAGACCACTAACCATTTTAGTAGCCACCCTCTGCACCGACTCCATCCTGTTCACATCCTTTTGAAGCTGTGGTCTCCAGAATTTCACACTATACTCCAAATGAGGTCGCACCAAAGACTTATACAGAGGCACTATCACCTCCTTTTTTCTGCTAGCCATTCCTCTCCGTATGCACCCAAACATCCTTCTAGCATTTGCCGTCGCCTTTTCTACCTGTTTAGCTACTTTAAGAACATCAGACACAACCACGCCTATGTCCCGCTCTTCTTTGGTGGACAAAAGTACTTCACCCCCTATACTATATTGCTCCCTTGGATTGCTGCAGTCCAAATGCATGACCTTACATTTTTTTTAACATTTAATCCCAGCTGCCAGATTCTAGACCATTCTTAAAGCTTAGCTAGATCTCTCCTCATGTTTTCTACACCTTCCTGGGTGTATACTCTATTGCAAATTTTGGTATATTCTGCAAAAAGGCAAACCTTACCCGACAGCCCTTCTGCTATATCACTAACAAAGATATTAAAAAGAATCGGACCAAAGACAGATCCCTGGGGCACACCACTGGTAACATCCTTTTCCTCAGAGTGAGCCCCATTTACCTGTACTCTTTGTTGCCTCCCAGCCAACCAATTTCTAACCCAAGCAGTAACTTTAGGGTCCATCCCTAGGGTGCTCAGTTTGTTTATAAGTCGCCTGTGAGGAACAGTGTCAAAGGCTTTACTGAAATCTAAATACACTACATCTAGAGCTCTCCCTCGGTCCAACTCCCTGGTCACCCAGTCAAAGAAATCAATCAGATTTGTCTGACAAGACCTGCCTCTGGTGAATCCATGCTGCCTCGGATCCTGTAATCCGCTGGACTCCAGAATCCTCACTATTTTCTCTTTCAGCAGCTTGTCCAATAATTTACTCACCGTCGAAGTTAAACTAACCAGCCTGTAGTTTTCAACCACATCCTTACTTCCGCTTTTGTGTAAAGGCACCACATGAGCCTCTCTCCAGTCCTTTGGCACCACTCCTGACTCCAACGATGCATTGAAAAGGTCAGTCAGTGGAGCTGCTAGAACGTCCCCAAGTTCCCTCAGTATTCTAGGGTGTATCCCATCCGGTCTCATCACTTTGTCTTCTTTAAGTTGAGCTAGTGTCTCACTAACACAGTCTTCTGAAAATTGTTCAAGATGTCCCTTGCTTCTGTTCCTGTTTGTGGGTGTTTTCTGAGGTCCTGCTCCTGGTTCTTCATCTGTGAACACAGAACAGAAATATTTGTTAAGCAATTCCGCTTTATCCTCATCAGCTTCTACATATTCCTCACCTTCACCCTTGAGTCTGGCAATACCGCTTTTGCCCTTCTTCTTCTCACTAACATATCTGAAAAATGTCTTATCCCCCATTTCATTGCATTGGCTATTTCCTCCTCTTTTTTAATCTTTGCTTTCCTGACTATTTTGCTAGCTTCTCTAAGGGGTATGTTTACTAAACTGCATTAGTGCAATTCGCGTTAGGAGCCGCGGTAGTGACAGAAACCCCAAATAAGGACATGGGCGGTACATCGTCACCACTAACGCGCGTTAAAAAAATTAACGAGCGTTACCGGGCGCCGTGGCGCGTTACAGCGCGTTAAACGTAAGAAGACGTACAGACACAAAGCACTGAAACAGAGCTGTAGCACAATGGTTACGGTACTGACCGCTGTTACAGGCAGCATGGGTTCGAGTCCCCAGTGTGCCTAACGCAGAAGGCTGTCCCAGGCATCACCCTGTACATTACAGAGGGAAAGAGGAGGCATGTTTTTCGTTACGTTGAGTATTGGTGTCAGAAAAACACCCTCGGAGTGTGCCTAGCCACGTACGTTGGTGCGTGCGAGGTTGAGTAAGTTACCCATGTTACCCATTTCCATAAAGGTATTTAATGCATCACTTACCTGGGGGCTTTCACTTACCTGGGGGCTTTTTTCACCCATCCCCAACGAATCTAGTTTAAAGCCCTCTTCAGTAGATTAACCAGTCTACTACTGAAGACGCGTTGACCTTTCTTGGACAGATGGATGCCATCTCTGCTCTGCAACCCTTGGAACAGCATCCCATGGTCTAGGAAACCAAAATGCTCTCAATGACACCATACATGCAGCCATAATTAGGTGTCAGCAGTTCCCAAAAGCTGAGAAGTTTACTAGAGTTTAAAACCTACTCTGCTAAAGAAGATATTGCCACTAAACCACCAAAAACAATGTAACTTTGCTTTTAAAATATACCAGAACCCTTTTAAGAGCTCCCAGTCAGAGAGCTAGCAATTTAATAAAAATAAACCTTCAAAGCCTTACTGTTCTTTGACCTGTAGAATCCCTGTTTGGAATGTCTGGATTCAAGCAGTAATGGCTGGATTCAAAGAGACTGCAGGTCACTACCTAAAATGTCTGCTGTGTGTGCCAGTATAGATTACCCTTTCCGGAACCCATGATGCACTGCACATACAGAACTGCAGTCTGCAGCTGATCACCAAATGGAAAATGCACTGATTCATCACCTCAGCTCAGTAAGATACACTGGCAGTGTGTGATACAAGCACAGAACAGCTACCAAAAGTGCTACTGAGCAGTTTCAGCAGTCACCTTGAGGGTGAGGATGGATGCCCAGCCCCAGACATTGGATTGATAGGGATGGTCTCTGCTGTAGGTTCATATTGTTGTCAGTGTGTAGTAGGTATTGTCTGTAGAGTGTTATGCTAGTCACCTTGCTTTCTTTGTACAATTGTAGTATGCTGTAGGCACCTGTCGCATTTTGGGCCTGTGCCCTGCTTCTGAATTAGAGACTTTCCTAGAATAGCACATGTCAGTGCCTGGTTTTGTAGTAGCTGGTGCCATGGATGCCAAATGCAGTGGGGGCTGACTAGGCCTGCTAGTCCTGCCATAACCACAGTGAGCAGGGTGGGAACATCTCTACTTCCAACCATCTGGAACTACTAATACACCACAGCAAGCACAGTTAGACTTAGGGTTACCAACTTTTTCACCGACAAAAACCCGACACCTGTGGCTCGCCATGCTCCACCCATTCTCCGCCCCTAGTCCCACCCCTGCCCCGCCCCCAGCCCCACCCACAAAAATTACCGAGGATACGTGTAGGCTAACTTCCTTGGTCAGATAATAATTAAACTGGGAACCCCAAAATCCAAACATGAAATGTACAACACTGGAGAAATAAAACTATAAAGTAATTTCCTCTTGCACTAAACAAAAACGCAAAGATGTTATCAATACACACTTCCCAGACCAAACATATTCCAGCTAATAAATTCAAAATAAAAAGTATTTTTCTACCTTCTGTTAGGGCGTTTTATTTTTCAGTTGCAATTGCTCCAGTCACTTTCTTCTGGTTTCTTCGTGTCTTCTGCAAGCTATCCATTTGTCCTTTCTTCTCTTTTAGATGTTTTCCATTCTCTCTCTATTTCTGCTTTAACATACTGATTGTTTCCCTTTTGCTCTTTCCCCCAATTCTTTCCTTATTCCTTTATCATCCATTTAAATTTCACCCTTCCATTCTCAAGCCCCTCACTCTCCCAATACCCAGCCCATCATAGACTTTTCTTCCACACAAAATATTTTTTCCCCTCTCCACTCATTCCCCATCTATTCTAGTCCTCCCCCAAAATCAGTTCCCTTATAGTTCTAGACCCACCCAGCATCCACTCCCTTCTAGTCCCATTCTCCCATGCCCCACATCAGCCCATTTCCAGTCCTATTCCAGCTCTTCATAAGCCCATTTCCAGTGCTAGCCTTCACATCACAGGCCATTTCCAGTCCTAGCCCCCCCCCATCACATCCCATTTGCAGTCCGAGTCCCCCCACACCATCACAGCCCATTTGCAGTCCTACCCCCCCACCATCACAGTCCATTTACAGTCCTAGCCCCCCTAATCACAGCCTATTTCCAGTCCAAGTTCCCCCTCCCTCCACCATAGCCCATTTCCAGTCCAAGTTCCCCCCCCCCATAGCCCTTTTCCAGTCCAGGTCCCCCTCTCCATCACAACCCATTTCCAGTCCATGTCCCCCCCCCCCCACATAGCCCTTTTATAGTCCAGGTCCCCCTCCCCATCACAGCCTATTTCTTTCCAGTCCAATGCCCCCCCATAGCCCTTTTCCAGTCCAGGCCCCCCCCCTTCACAACCCATTTCCAGTCCAAGTCCCCCTAATCACAGCCTATTTCCAGTCCAAGTTCCCCCTCCCTCCACCATAGCCCATTTCCAGTCCAAGTTCCCCCCCATAGCCATTTTCCAGTCCAAGTTTCCCCCCCCCCATAGCCCTTTTCCAGTCCAGGTCCCCCTCCCCATCACAACCCATTTCCAGTCCATGTCCCCCCCCCCAGCCCTTTTCCAGTCCAGGTCCCCCTCCCCATCAAAACCCATTTCCAGTCCATGTTCCCCCCCCCCACATAGCCCTTTTACAGTCCAGGTCCCCTCCCATCACAGCCCATTTCTTTCCAGTCCAAGTCCCCCCCCCATAGCCCTTTTCTGGTCCAGGTCCCCCCCCCCCCCCATCACAACCCATTTCCAGTCAAATTCCCCCCTCCTAGCTCTTTTCCAGTCCAGGCCCCCTCCCCCCATCACAGCCCAGGCAGTCCTTGGCCTCCCCCCCCCCAAAACCGCGGCTGTCTGAGGCTTTAGAGGGAGCCGGGGAAGCCCGCGCGAGGCCCCGGCTCCCTCTGAACAGCCGCCAGCGTGAAGAGCCTTTTCCTTCACGCTGGCGGCTGTTCCTGTGAAGTCGCGAATGCTGGGAAAGGTTAAAGGGCAATGCCTTTAACCTTTTCCACCAATCGCGGCTTCACAGGAACAGCCGCCAGCGTGAAGGTAAAGGCTCTTCACGCTGGCGGCTGTTCAGAGGGAGCCGGGGCCTCGCGCGGGCTTCCCCGGCTCCCTCTGAAGCCCTCCAGGTTGGGAGAAAAGCCGTTTTTTTTGCTCTGGCCGCTCCCGATCTTGCGGCCAGAGCAAAAAAAATGGCTTTTCAAGGGCCGGTTTTCCCTCTGCGCCGGCAGCCAGCCTGGCCATGGAAAAACTGGCCAGGCCGGCTGAAAACCGGCCAGTTGGCAACCCTAGTTAGACTGCACCTGCTGCCCACCACAGGGCTGTCTCAGCCATGAACATACCAGTCTGCTGATAAGCACACAATGCAAGTGCACAGACTGACCATGTGCACCCCAGCTTGGGACAAGCAGCATGGACACCCAGCAAGTGGATTAGTAATTGGGCCTCCCAGGACAGGGAGTGCACCCACATCACTGGAGCTGCATACTATATAGCACTATGTGGATAAATAGCTGTGCCATTGTCACTGCGCCGAGCTTGTCTGTGTAGCTGATGGGCGTCTGCACCCTGGCTGGCTGATTCATTGGGGATTTTACATGCTGGTGCTGTACCTGCACTGTAGGTTAACGTTTACCCACAGGGGCATGTAATACATGATCCACAGTCAGGTCTTGGACTTGTGACCCTCTGCGTACATACATGCTGGCTTTGCATGTTGAGCCACAGTGCTGCCATATGGATGTAGTAGTTCCTAGGGCTGACATGTTTCCCATCAGACAGACCTTGGCACATGTTGCAATGCACGTGGCACATAGGACCAGGACATGGCTTTTGTCTACTGCAGGCAAATGCCACTGCATCCACCGCCAACACCCCCAGACCTCCCATGCTGTTAGTGGGGGTGCTGCACAGACCCAACCCATCCAACATGCAGGTTTGGTGGGCACCTAGGTTGCTCAGTCCAGATGGGGGAGCAGAAGCATATATGGATGGCCACGCCACTCCCCAATCATCTACCACTGCCAGGACCCCATCTCTGCCTGCCACTGATATGTGGTATTTCCCCAGGCGGCTGCATTTTGCAGCTATCTGTAGAGCTACAGCTGCTGGCACAACAGGCCTCTTTTTCTGGAGCCAGCTTCAGCTGCAGAGGCGTGAGACTGGTCAGAGTCTCTGCCTAGGGTGCCAGGAACCCTTGGACCACCCCACGTTGAATCACTTTTCCGCAGCAGCAGTATGTCTGTGTGCCAACACTGTCAATATGGGATCATGAAGGACATCACAGATTTACCACCTGGGCAGCTGACTGGTCTGCCTTGCGCACCAGCAGCCCTCACAACATGACTGAAATACCACTTCCTTTCTTCCATTTGCACCATCAACATGGTGCTCTTTCATACTTGGGCACTATGCTGTTGCTGCTACTGGAGCACTACTATCATTCTTGGGATTCCCTGTCTGTGCATCACATTACATTTAAATAGGCTATTTCCCCTCAAAATACCACTTTCTGTGAGATTTTACTTGCCGTTAGGATTCCCAGCATTAAAGGGCTTTAACATACGATTGTGCAACAGGCATTAAGGGAACATCCGCTGTCAGTGCTCACTCTCCGCCCCATTAATGCCCACTCTCCACCTATTGTTTCCTTAATACTGCAGGAGCCTTTAATGCTCGTTAATGCAACTTTTTTCAATGCTTGATAACAGGCATAAATGGCACACCTGCTCCCTTAACGCCCTTTAGTAAACATACCCCTAAAGTCCTAGTATGTTTTATGTTTATGTTTTATTTCACTTGATAAAAACCGCCTTTCATGGGCAAGCAAAGCGGTGTACAATAAAAACCAATAAAAACTTTGTTTTTAAAAAGGCCGAGGCCAGTGAAAAGGAAAAGAAATACACTTTCTGGACAGAAAAGCAATAGAAGCAGAAGAGACAAAGCTAAACCGTAACAAAGACAAGTCACAAGGAGAGCAGAGGATAATACAAATGGGAATCACACAAAAGGAGAGGGGATATCAAACGCAAGGGAAAAAAGGTGGGTTTTGAGGTTTTGTTTAAATGTGGGGTGGTGAGGGTCCAGTCGAAGTGAGGAGGGGAGGGAGTTCCAGAGAGCGGGGCCAGCAAAAAAGAAGGCAGAGGAACGGGTAGACTGTAAATGGGCACGGGAAGGGGAGGGAAGAGTGAGGCGGTTAAGGTGAAAGGAGCGAGGGGTGTACCTAGGGGAGTGGAAGGAAAGGAGGTCCGTTAGATATTGGGGGGCACCTGTGTGGAGAGCTTTATGAACCAAAATGAGCAACTTGAAGTGAACGCGGTGGGGGAAGGGCAACCAGTGAAGATGGAACAGTAAGGGTGTGATGTGATCACGAGGGGAGGAATGGGTGACCAGACGAGCGGCAGTATTCTGAATACGTTGTAACCGGGACTGTTGTTTCTTAGAAAAGCCGACAAAAAGTGAGTTTGCAAAATCCACCCGAGACATGACCAGGGAAAGTAACAGAGTAGTAAGAGCAGAAGGGGATAGAAAAGGACGAACTGCACGGATTTGTCGGAGAAAGAAGAAGGACAACTTGGTGACATGAGAAACATGAGCATGAAAGGAAAGATCAGACTCGAAGTGAACCCCTAGATAACGAAAGGAAGAA
This sequence comes from Ichthyophis bannanicus, assembly GCA_033557465.1. Lineage (NCBI taxonomy): Eukaryota > Metazoa > Chordata > Amphibia > Gymnophiona > Ichthyophiidae > Ichthyophis > Ichthyophis bannanicus. The sequence goes on from CM066039.1 coordinate 361,291,683, forward strand.
ACCAGGGGAACCAAGGAACCAGAGAAGGAGGGGGCCAATGTGGGGGGTGGATTGTTGTGAGAGAACCAGATAGCAACAGTCTTGGTGAGATTAAGGTGAAGGGGCATTTCTAGACATGGTTAGGGTGGCACAAGTGGAGCATGTCCAGGACATATTTTGCATAGCAGTTGGGACATGCTGGTTTCAGTATCTAAACATCCCCATCTATGCCTGCTATAAATCATGAAGAGGTAAGGGACATTGCTGTCCATGCTGACCACAGTTGGCGATTGTGACTGGAGGAGCTTGTGCTAGAGAGAGATTGATCTGTTGTGCCCATGTCCACAGAGTAGTCTTTCTTGTGATTGCTCTGTGTCTCTGCTATGCATCCCCCTTTCCCTAGCAGTACCCACCAAACCCAGTCATTGCTTACTAGCCGACCCCCAGACCTCTACACCCTCCCTTTGCTATCCCAGAGCACCTTTGTCCCCCTCCCCTCACTGCCTTGCAGCTCTGTGTCCCGTGGTGCTCCCATGCAGTTTGTATATCATTCTTGTCCACTGTCCGTGTCCTCGACATCAAACTGTGAGCATGTGTGTGCATGTGTGTGTGTGCTGATGTAGAGGAGAGGTGATATATGAGTGGCCTTTGGTACATTATCTGTGTCTGTATGTGTCTATCACTCAGTCTTTTTGTCTCCATGTTGCTTGTGTGTCATTTCTCTGAGCACAGTGCACTGGGTGTAGAAGAAGGATTAAAAAGGTTGTTGGTGGTGGGAATAGAAAGGATGCTGGTGGTTGGCTCCAAAGGGTGTTAGTGGTAGGTTTAGATCATAGATATTGTGTCTGCATGATTGCAGTAGTCCTACAAGAGGACTCCCACAAGGAACAAGGGAGGAAGAGAAGAGGGCACCCCTACCAGGTGGTGAACTGAGCAAGGATCCAATACTTGGACATCAATGATGAACTGTTTGACCCAGTTCAGATTTGACAAGGCTACCATACACCATGTATGTCAGGAGCTGGATCCCATCCTCCGTTCAACCCACATGGAAGGGCCAGTCCATGCCCATGTACCTAAAGGTCACCACAACCTTTGCATTCCTGGCCACAGGCAATACTGGCTGCCACAGTATGCCTCAGCCAGTCAACAGTGTCATTGTGCATATCACAATTCCTGTCAGTTTTTTTAACCCGCAAAGCTGACTACATAATCTTCCCCTGCACTGTGCAGCAGAAGCAGCAAACCATCCTGCAGCTCCATGAGGTGGCTTGTTTTCCCTCCGTTTTGGGTGTGATAGAATACCTGTAACTTTCCCAGAGAGGCTGCATCCATGTGGTTAGAAGAGTCCAGCAAATATATGGGAGAGTGCAAGTGACTACATGCAACTCTATTTCTACTATAGATTAGTCATGATAATGCCAGTGCATGTGGATGGGAGTGACATCTGGTGTATACAAGGGTACATGCATGCAATGCTTACTGAAGGAACCATCTGTATCTTACAGGTGTACCACACTCACTTTCTGAATGGGACATCCTGGAGCTGTCTAGATCCCCAGCCCCTCTTAAGGCTTCCTCGTCCATGGTTGCTAGGACTCCCTGCTCCAGTTCCATTAGAGGCTTTCCATCTGCTGCCGTTGATGCTGCCTTTCATGTTCAGTCTCTTCTTTTTGGCATCTTCACTGTCCCTGTAGCGGTGGTAGATGGAGATGCTGCACCACAGTCACTGCTGTGGTAGACATTGACCCATGTACTCATGGAACTCAACAGCATATGATGTTTAGCCAGCACCTCCCTAATCAGCATCTCCACCTCCCCTGGGTAGAAGTTATCCTAATTTACATACCTAGATCTGAAAACCAGTGCTAAACTCCTAACTTTGTTTCCCTGTTCTAAATCCACCCCAGTGCTACTTACTTTTTAGGCTTCTAAATTTAGAGGTTTAGTGAAATTTTTAAAGAGATGAATTTAGGAGCTTAACTCTCAAAGTTAGGAGCACCACACCTTTGAATATTGCCCTCCTAGATTTATTTTTTGTTCTCTTTTAGGCATTAGATGGCAGATCTATTAACCCTGTAGCTTCCTTTTTCTCCTTTATGCTTCTGGCTCAACTCAAACCAAACTCTTCCTAAGGGTGCAGTGCCATAAGCCTATATGCATAACTTTCAGGTTACCCTACTACCAGCTTCCTCCCTCCATTCTTAACAAGCCTCCATCTCACCTATCCTAGTCACTATAGCAGTATTCCTTTGGCAAGGGCCACATATTTGAACTAATCATAAAACATGGTATAGGTGGCCCTGAGTCTGGTCAATAGGAGTCTCTGTTTCACAATAGCTGGGACTCCTTCCCTCTCCCACCCCTGTCAGGCCCAAGGAGAAGAAACTGGAATCAAGAAAAACCATAGTCATTGGATCATCCTAAGAGATATCTTTATTATTATCATGTCGCATTTATAGACTGTTCTTTTCTTCTCTTACTCACTGTGATGTATAACATCAATACAATAGAATCAAAGCAAAACAATATAAAACCAGAGTAATAATTATAATTCATTTTGCCATCCTAAAAAAGACACCTGTGTGCTCTTTTAAAGATCACATCAAGCCAAGATTTAGGTGCAGACAATTTAGGAAACTTCCTCTGGCATCAAATTTTCATATGTGCCAAGGTACCACTGCTCTTTGAAAATGTCTACAAGAAAAGTCAGTCCAGGGCCTGTGAACATCTGCAAAGACCCTGCTTCTCACAAAAGTTTTTATGGTAAAGAAACCTTTGTAGAAAGAGGGAGCAGGACTGTGATGCATTTTCTTGCAAGTCTACCTAAGGTGAGAGGAGATAAGAAGAGGGACACTCTAGGGTATGATCCCCTCTCTCATTGCCTGTGGTGTCCAAACCTTAAATCTGGGCACCATATACAACATAATCTTTGCTCCAATCTGTAGGTCCAGTGGAAATTCAAGCTAATAAAGCAGAAGAGAACCATGTTCAATATCTACACATTTTTAAGTGCCATATTTATATGCAACAATCAGACTTGGACAATGAAAACTAATTCAACCAGCAAACAATCTAGTTTTGTTCAAGGCCAATAAGCCATTAAAAGTTTCTACTCTCTCTCTCTCTTAACATACTTTTTAAAATCTAATTTCATTACTATTTCTGAGATAATTAATTCAAAGTTTTCTTGTAGCTATGGGGAAGATATAAATTGCTTAACAATTAAAATGAGAAAGACAGTATGTCCTGTACTTAATCAGTGTTTTGGAACTGGTAACTTGTTATATGTATAACAAGGAGACATAAATTTCCAAGTTCAAGAATAAACTGCAATAAAAAATGTGAATCATGGGGAGAAAAAACCTAAAGATGACAGTTGTTTTCATTTTAGATGAGAGTATTCCATTTTTGGATCTTGTTTGCTTTTAAACAAACTATTAGCTTTATTCAGGGAAGCAGTTTGCAATTTTTTAAAAATAATAAATATATTATTTTATTTACAGTGCAAAGGGCTAATTGAGATGGCGTTTTGATAAATGAGCCAGTCCAGAGAGCGTAGCCAATTGCAAACCAAGATGGCTGCTTATGATCTAGTGTCTGTGGTCTTCCTGCACGAATCCTGCCCATGTCTCACCACCCCCATGGTTCTCCTCCTACTTTCTTGCAGTATTCATAGCTTAACAGGTCAGCAATCAAGCCCACCTGATTGAACTATCCTCCGGGGTCTATTCAAGGAGCTAAGAGCTCCAAGAGAGAACTGCCATCCCCCAGCAAAATGGCAGCAAACAGCCAGGTTGCTGCCAACAGTTTCACAGAGCTCCTAGCAGAAATCTGCCCAGTTAAGGAGCTGGTAACAGCAAATGGTGTGTGAATAGAATCCGTGCATGCCAAGTTCACCGATGTCCAAGCTCAATTAGGCTTTCTCACCTTGCGATTGGACAAAGTGGATGCCTCCCTGCAAGTTCATGAGGCCCAGCTACAGCAGGTTTATAAAAACGCGAAGCACATAACCCTCTTAGAAAAACAGCTGGAAGACTATAACAATCAAGCTAGGAGAAATGATAGGATGTGGAGAGCCCTGATCCTGTTGGTCATTTGGAGGTGCTAATCCCTAAAATCCTACAGATTGAGTTTCAGCGCCCCTTCAAAATAGAATGAGAACACCACACACCCCTCCACCGAGTGCAACATGCAAAATATCCCAGACCCTTTGTCCTCTATATATTATGATACCAACAGGCCTTAGATGTGCTCCAGACCACTAGCATCTAATGCCGGTTCAGCATGAGGATCCCGGCTCCTTTTCTTCCCCGACTGCAGAGGATGCAGGCTCGCTATGGTCTGCTTTTCCTGTTCAACTCCGAGTGACATTAAACAACTACACTCACTCATTTAATGCCCCGAGCTGCTGTGCAGCTTTTTGGAGGAGATGGGGGAGGTGACCATGCACTAACATCTTAGCAAGAGTGCCGCTTTCGGATGTACATTGGAACTCATTGTTCTGTTCTGCTCTGTTCGAACTGCTTGCATGGCCACTGGGCTTGGCAAGAGCCTGAGTGAGCCTTTACCTTTCCTTTTGCTGACTTGGCTATGAATATTGAGTGGCTACACTGGCTTCCCATTCAAGCAAGGATCAGTTTCAAGAATGTACTGCTAACATTTAAAGCGACCAAGGGGCTCACCTCTGCTTCTCTCTCCAACCTCATACAACCACTTGCACCAAACAGGCCAAGAAGAACAGCAGAAATGAACACACTAGCTACCCCAAAGGATTCCACAAGATGTGCCAGATCAACAGCCAACAGAGCCTTCCGACTCTACGCCCCCATTTTATGGAACACCTTACCAGCACAAATCAGAGCAGTACCAAATTTGAGTCAGTTCAGAAAGTCATTGAAACATTTCCTCTTCCTTAAATATCTCAATGACAGCGCAGAAAATAACTCCCAGGTGAATAGCAGGAGTGGCCAGACAGACAGACCATCGCAACAGGCCAATTGCACAATGTAAATACAAACAGTTCCATGTACTGTTGTACCACCTTTGTATATAGTTAACCATGATATCTCTTGTCAGATAACACACCTTTGTATATAGTTTCCCCTATTTGCCAAGTTCATACTTCCTGTTAAATGTAATGACCAGACATGTGTAGATTGTCGGATGTTTTCTGTTCAATGTAAACCGCGCTGATGTCTAATAGTGCGGTATATAAGAATTGTTAATAAATAAATAAAATAAAAATCTCAGCAGCCCTGAAACCCAATAATATTCTCGCTGGAGCTGTGTCTACAATTTCTAAATAGTAGCAGCATTCCTGACTGGACTTTCCCTCTGAGCTTGCTTCAGTGTGGGTTCGGGCACTTTTGGAGCATGTGGGCTTCCATGAACCACAAATCACTCTTGTACAGGGCCCACACCCACTTGCCCCTTGCTACGCTACTCTCCATCCGTACTGTCGGCAACCTCCTTTGAAGAACCCCATATTGGCTGCTGGCTTCACACCATCGTTGAGTGCCTAATGGACCTACCAGTTTCATATGTTACTTGAATGTGTGTGCAAGGAGATATGAGTGTTGTGGTACGTGAGATGATTGTGGGTTAGGGTGGGTGGAGTATTCTAATTTCACATCTTGAAATGTTTTTATACTAGTTCTGATCTTTTGCGGTTTTCTACTGTCACTGGTATTGGTTTTGGGGGACAGGGTGAAGGGGCTAATCAGGGATTGAACTCATTTGTTTGGCTACCTTGAATGCTTGGACTGCTGTTGGTTCACCTGAGAGCCAAACTGTTCCTTTATTTGTCAGTTTGTTGGGTTCCCTGGCTCACTGGTTCCCAGACAATAAGACTTTTTATCCCCCATGAGAGCAGTACTGCTCATCCCTGCACGCAAAATGTCATCCACACCACACTATTCAATACCTTCACTGTTTCCCCTTGTTGAGGTGAGCCTGACTTGTGAGTGACGTGTGACTCTTCTAGAGGTTAACTTATCTCTCTTAATATGATTGGGCCCCTTAAGCTTCTTTCACTCAACATCAAGGGAATACATAATCCTATCAAAAGGAAACAAATCCTCATTTATTGCCAAAGGGAAGCTTCTGAGATAGGATATCTTTGGAAAACTCACTTGACCGTGCATGAATCAGGTAAACTGGGCTTAGGAGAATATTAACTGTTGGCACGCTCCCCTGTGCTGCACTAGAAGAACAGGGTTGTGATTTTGGCTTGCAGAGCCCTCTTCCCACAAAATCTTCAAACTAGGGCAGACGTGGAGGGCAGGTGGGCCAAGGTGCTTGTTCAAATTGATGATATGAAACTAGCACCGTGGTACCCTCCAAGGCTATCTGCTCTCCGCTTTTCTCTTCAATCTTGTGCTCAAACCTTTAGCTCTTCTCCTTAGGTAATCCCCAAAGGTCATGGGCCTGTGGATGGGAGACTTGCATGTTAAACTCTCCACCTATATGGATGATGTGCTTCTTTTTCTCGAGCCGTCCTCCACACCGGTAGTACTGCACCTGATATAACCCTCTCTGGCTATAAAATTAACTGGGCTAAATCAGATGTGTTTCCTCTAAACAAACTAGTGTTAAAGGCAGATCTAGCCCCTTTCCATTTCAAAGGGAGATGGGGCATTCAAGTACTTTGGAGTACACTACTGTACTACCATTGAAGACACACTGGAGCATACTATGGCCGACTGTTTGACCATGGTTCAGAGCTTGACCACTAAATGGACTCCCTTATACTTGTCTTGGTGGGAGCATATGGAGACAATCAAAATGATGATTGTCCCAAAACTTATATATCTCCTGAGCAGGCTTGCTGATTTTATTCCTTGACTCCTTTTATTGCAAAATTGAATGGTTCCTTGTCTCTTTCATATGGAAAGGCAAGATGCTCTCCCAGCATCCATCAGAGCCATAACGAACCTGATACAATTCAGAAAGGCGTTAAAACATCACCTATTTCTCCTACACTACTCTCAATACACCAACCCAACACCTTCTATTATGTAGACAACAGCAACCAACTCAAAACCTGCCTAAGAATGTACATACTGTAGATACATATTGTAGTTATTTCTCTTAATATTGTATATAGCTCCCCTGTTCAAGTCCAAGTTTCATTCCCCTGTTTCATTGTAAGTGTCGACCGGCACAATATTCGTTTTATGTAAACCGCGCTGATTTTTAAGAGTGTGGTATATAAGAACAATAAAATAAATAAATAAATAAGACACCGCACATAGCTCTTCAGAAACTTAAACTGCATAAAACCGCAGGGGGTGTGCAGTTTCTGGATTTTTGGCAATACCACTACTCCTTTCTACTCCGCCAAGAGGCCCTATGGATATCCACCTCTTTGGCCTCTCAGAAACTGGTTTGGTTATTACTGGAGGAACAACTCACTAAGCCCACATCCATGTATCTGCTACTTGGCATGCATTATCCTCCCCACTCTTGGGTTACCCTGACCATTATCTCTACTCAACAGACTTTTTGTTTGCTCTCTGTGTTGATGCTGATGACTAATCCTCTGTCTTGAGCCTCCCATTGTGGAACAATCCACAATTCAAGATTGGGCAGCAGACCATTTCTTGGTGCTACTGGCAGGAAAAGGGCATCTGGACTATTGTGCAGATGCTGTCTGATGCCTCGTTTAAACCTTTTGACGCCCTTAAACGTGAATTCAATTTACCAGACAAGTGAGTCTTTCAGTGGTTCCAGTTAAAGCACTCTCGCTGAACTCTCCAACTCAGCATCAGCATTTTATATGGCCCTCAAAGATCTGTCACCCTTGCTGACCTTGGGAGCTGCCAGATTGGGAGACATAGCTGGGGGTCTTCCCTCGCCACAATACTGGAATACGTTTTGCGGTCCCCTTATCTGCATATCATGCTCAGCTTCCCTAACTCAATCCTTGTACTTCTGAGCCCATAGGGCCTACATAGCACCAGTACTACTTTCAAAATGGCATCCCTTGCAGGGGAACCGCTGTTGGTTATGCCATTCACAAGTGGGTACCCTAGCACATGTCCTTTTTGAGTGCACAATGCTTCAATACTTTTGGCAACAGGTGTGGAAAACAATCAAAAAGGTACTTAAAATCAGTGAGAACTTGACTTTCCGGGCTATAGTTTTTTGCTCTCTGGCAGAGCTTCTATCATTTCAGAAAGATGATCGATTCCTTCTAGACTTCATGATCTTCATAGCCCTAAAAATAATCCTTTTTTATTATATATTTATACATTTTACAAAATAAACAAATGTATACTTTACACTTGATAAAAAAGGGAACAGCTCCCAAAAACATAAATATAGGAAATTGCCAAGAAATATAGACCAAAGTCAATAAATACGGAGTTTCCACTATTAGAGGAGGAAGAACCATGAAACATTACAAACCAATATCCCGGGAAATCATAGCCATGATACAGACCACTTTTATTCCTCTGCACTGGGTAACCTGGCACAAATCAGGAAATACATGTATCCTGAAACCCTTAAATAATAAAGATCTTTAACAAAAATACATTTTTAAGAACAAATCATGGTCATTCGACAACGTAAATGTAACCACAAGAGTAGCTGGAGTGTGCATCTCTGAGCCAGACATTTCAAGAATTTCAGAAACATTCAAGGTATCAATTTGTTAAATCCCAGGAATATTCCCAGACCCAAAAGACCTACAACCCATTGGGACATAAAACAATTTATTAATTGGGGGATGGGATTCTTCCCCAACCCCAAACACTTCCACCATGTACTGTTTAAACAACTCCTTAGCACTAATAAGAGCAGATTTAGGAAAATTCACATCTCAAATTTGTATATCGAGCAAAGTTCTTCAAATGCTCTATCCTAATTTTAACACCAAGAAAATCCTTACATAACTGTTCAGAGGTGTCTTCCACATGGCCAATCTTCTGTAGCTCCACAAACGAAGATTGCAAAGTTTAAATACTCTCCTCATATTGTTGCAGCTTCAGAGTATTCATCGAAACTTGTGTTGACAAAACTTGTCAAACACAGAAGAGGGTATCCGCAAACCGAAGCCAAAGCAGAAGCGGACTTTGTTTTTTCCCGCGCATAGTAACGATGCCGATTAAGGAGAGCTTTCTGCCTCTTTTACACTGGTGGTGCTCTCTTGTTGTGACCCCTGAAGAAGGCCTCAGGCCGAAACTTTTTAGTTGATTAACTATACTTGTGTGTAGGCCTGGTCCTTGGTGGTCCGCTTCTGCTTTGACAAAACTTGTACCTGGGGAAAAAGCTTTTCCCCCAGCTGTATTATAGCAGTCCAAATAGCCTCAAGAGTAAAAACTGCTGGGTGACTCAGAGAGAAAGCAACATCCCCTCTTTTGCTGATCTAGAACTTGGGGTTGCAGTGACATTCCTGCAGGTGGAACTTCACACTCTTCCTCCGCCGGGTCGACTCACTGGTGCGATGATCCGGTTGGGGAGAAACACTCCCTCCCTGCTGCTCTAGAGTCATCCCTCCAGCAGCTGCTGATTCACCAACGCAGGTAACTGTCGGTGGTGCCTGACCTCCAGAAGTGCTACCATCAAGGACAACCACTTTGAAGGCTTGCCACTGCACCGGTGATGCGCTGTAGGTTCCTGGACTGCTTGACAGACTCTCAGTCCTCGATGTGCCGCCAATGGGATCATGTATCACTGGCAATCCAGTGGTTTACTGTGGTAAGCACAGAAAGTTGTCCAAAGTTGCTTGGACAGATAATGCAGGGGAAGCTGCCGGGGCAACGGAGGGCTCTCCCCCCCCCCCCCTTAGAAGATAATCCTTTATAACTGGAAAACACAGGAACCTGGTCTGGCACCAAGGGTGGAACACACTCTGTACCTACCACCAGTATAAGCATATGTATGTGAACATTTATGCTTATTTAGCCCAATCACACCTTGGAAAATCTTGGATGACTAGCTGTCTGTGCGTAATTGCCGGCTAGGAAAGTGCCTGTTAGGACTTATCACATGGGGAATGTTAGTTTCACTTCTATGCATGGGAGCCAGGGAAAAAAGGGTTGGGGAGGGGGGAGTTAAGTATTGTTTATGCCTTGTATTATGGTATTATTGTTCTTTATGTTTATAACTTTGGAAATTCTAAATAAATGCTTAAAAAAAGAGATAGAGCCTTTCCAGAAAAAAGTCCTTAAAATAGTGCAAAGCCTGCAAAAGCTGTATGAGATGAGACTGGAGGAATAAAGAGGAAATTCAAAGGGGCAAGAGAGGCAGAGGGAAATGCAACCTAGAAATTCAACTACCTCAAAGGTATAAATTGTAAATCACTTTGAATCCCTTTTTTGGGGAGAAAGGCAGTAAATATGCTTGAAATAAAAATGGAAATGAAGAAACCTTTTCAGCAGAAAGTTCTAGAACAAGAGGTCGCAGCATGAAGCTCCACAGAGGTAAGAAAATTGCTCCCATTATATAGAAGCTACTATTATACTACAATGCACCGCAGTCTCTCTCTTTCCTTCCTAGCTTTAAGTATGTCTTCCCCTTTTATCTATTTTTCTCTAGTACTTCTTTATACAGTCTTAGAATTTCCATTTTTCTGCTCCCCTCTTTTGCTTCATGCTTTTCTCTATATCATTCTACTTTTCAATGCTTCTTCTCTTTTTCCACCTCTAATCCTTTACTTCTCTCTCTTTCCCTTCTCCGATGTCATTTTCCTGTTCTCTTTTTCTGCAAGTTTCAGGGGACCTTTACTAAGGGGTTATGTTTATTGCATGATTAACAGCTAATAAGTGTACTATCATAGGGGCATGACCAGCAAGTTCCCCACAGTTAGCACACGATTGAGCACAGAATGATGTGACTAACCCAGGTACACTAATGACACCCATTGAGGTATCATTATGTGCAGTCATGATAATTGCACATGTCATTGAGTATGTGGTAATTGTCCTTGTGCTAGCAACAATGTTCTCTTCATACTCATGCTCCACCCCTAATGCACCCACTTTCGTCCCAAGCACAAAATGGCCACTTTTAATGCATTTTAGCACCCAGTGGTTGGCAGTTACAGCAAGCTAAGTGTGTGTTAACCAGTTGAAACTAATATATGGTAGATTTTAAAAAACAATTGAAGAAAGTATTTTTTTCAGTAAACACACAATAAAGCTGTGATCAAAATTAATTGCCTAAGTGGGTGTTTAAAAAGTATGGATAAATTTCTGAAGTGCATGTCCATTAACACTTATCAGTTAGGCAGCTGCAGGGATCATCACTTCACGCATCTAAAAATAAGCAACAGAGATGTGATCTTCTGGGTACTTCCAAAGTAATCTGGATTTGCCACTGTCAGAGACAGGATGTAAAATCAATGGACCATTGATCTCATCTAGCATGATACTTCTATTTGTAAGCAGAGAACAGCAACCTCCTGAGGATTCCTGTAGAAATGACACTCTTCAAAGGAGAAGGTGATATTTACTTCATAAAAAAAATGTCCTTCTCCACATTTCCCACAGAAGATCTTCCAATATATTTTATTGGGAAATGAAGATCTCCCTTTAGACTCTCATCTTCATTTTCTCACAACCACAGTTTTCCACATAAATGTTTTTAAATATTTCCATGTACTGTATGAATGGAAATGTCTCAGGTCTACTTTCTGTACTGGCATTGCTTCTAGTGCCTTTTGATGGGCACCATCTTGGACAGTCACAATATAAGCAGGAAGACCTTGTTTAAAATGTCTTGTATCTCTAGTCTCTCTACAGACAGAATATGGTAAAAGACATTTCAACTAAGTATATGTCTGCAGAAACTTGTATTTTATGATTTTGCTGCATCAGAAGACTTATGAGAAGAGACTTGCAGACCTAAATATGTACACTCTGGAAAAGAGGAGGGACAGGGGAGATATGATTCAGACCTTTATATACTTAAAGAATATTAATGGACAAACCTCTTCCAAAGACGGTGAAGCTGTAAAACTAGAGGGCATAACATGAAGCTGCAAGGAGGTAAACTGAAAGGCAAAGTCAGGAAATACATTTTCACTGAAAGGGTGGTGGATGCTTGGAATGCCCTCCCAATGGAAGTGGTGGGGGCAAATACAGTGACAGAATTCAAAATGGCATGGGACAGGCACAATGGATCTCTTTATAGCAACAGAATAAAATCAAAATAAACATAACTATCTCTTATATCTCAACAAATAGGGGTGACCTGCACGGAGCGGTAGGTACACCCCTAAACATGGGGAGGGGTGACCTGCAAGAAGCGGCAGGTGCACCTACTCTTGCCGCCTTGCCGGGCAGACTAGATGGACCATACTGGTCTTTATCTGCCATCATATACTATGTTACTATGTTATAAAAGAAAATATACAGTCAGTGAGTCATTTCTTATCTGGCTCTCCATTTCTCAACTTTCTGTCTCTATCCTATAAAGGTTTCAGTCCTTTTAACAAAGGGCACATATCTGTTGAAAAGAAAGAAAAGCAATAACATTGTATCTTAAAAGCCCACTGAGAGAACTTTCATCTGCTTAACACTCCAGGGACAAAGAGGACGTTACTTTACGATGAATTCCATCCAGCACAGATTTGTCCTTTAATGGGGACATTCTATAAGGGGGCACACACTTTAAGCAGTAAAGTGCGGACTTACTTTAGTGGTATTTTGGTCATTAAAGCCATGTATGTATTTTCAAATGGTTGAGGATGGCCTCATAAAATACCGATCAGTGTAAATGTATGCACGGTTACATGATGGCACATAGGCAAAGTTTCGGCAGAGTACACAAGTACATTATGAAATTCTATAATCTAAGTGCATGCATGAAAAAAAAATAGGTGCAGATGTTTACATCAGATCTAGGGGTGGTGTAAATGTCCGAGCCTGCAAAGTAGGCAAAGCATTAGGCCTCTCACACTCACATTTTATAAAGAGAAAGAGGTGATGTGATGGGGTGTATGTCCCATCACCACCGGAGTCCCGGGCCAGTCCCTGTTCTGGGGGTATGGACCATCTAGGAGGAGCCCCCTAGAGCAGCGGAATAGGACACCCAGGGGCTAAGAAAGGGCCTGAAGCCCTGCTCCCTCCCCAGCCAGGACTGGAGACATAGGGCCCTGCTGCCTGACAACAGCTGGGATGAGAGGGAGGTGGAAAGGGAAGTGAGGGACTTAGCCCAGACCCCCATGGAGATAGACCCCCCCCTTAGGAAGAAGAAGATGAAGTCGGAAAATGAGCAACAGCTCACCCCTGAAGAGACACCCATGGACATTCAGTCAGTAGATAACCCGCCAGACTTGGGGTGGTAGTAGCAACAAGCAGCTACATGGGAGGTGGTGGGGTGTCCAGGCAATTCCACACTTAGGATGCACCCGGCTGAATCCGAGACTTACAAGGGGGGGATATATTGTGATATTGGACAAGTATGTTTGTATAAACTGAATGCCATTGGGAAGACATCATTTGCATTTATGACCTAATTTGCATAGTATTCACATTTGTGTTGATACAAAAGACCCTGGTGAGTGCTACTTTGGACCCAGGGAGGGGACAGTTGCCCAGAAGAGGGGCGAGCAGAGCCCAGCATGGGAAGGGATCCCACCAAACATGGGATTTTCAAAGCATGCTGGAGTGGAACTGCTGATCCCATGAAGAAATAGCAAGCTGGATCCAGAAGAAGAGAGTGGGTGTACTCTTCTAAAGACCTGAACTTACCCAGTGGATAGGAGAATTGTCCAGATCCTGGAAAGACAGACGCAGCTTAATCAGTCACTCTTCTAGCTATTACAGGTACAAACTCAGGAGCTAAAGAAACTCAGCGATGAGATGATCAGATTGGCAAGGACACTGAAACCTGAGGTGGGCCCAATTGAGGGATGTGTTGCAATGGGAGGATTGGAGGGGACCCGGACCCTCACCTTAGCAAAAATGGGTTCTGGGGATGATCCCAAAGTGTACATTCTGACATTTGAAAGGATGACTACAGCAGCAGGTTGGCCATAGGACGAGTGGACCATGCATTTAGCACCGCTGCTTATGGGAGAAGCCCAGGAAACCTTTCGGTCCCTAGACAATACTCAAGCCACAGACTATTATGAGGTGAAAGCGGCTATTCAGGACTGGTTGGGGCTATCCCCAGAAAACTATCAAAAGCGGTTTTGGGCCACCAAATTTCACCCAGAAGAAAGGCCTAGGGCTGTGGCCCACAGATTAACTGATTTGGCCATAAGGTGGCTGGAACCCGATAAGAAATCTGGATTTGCCATAATAAGGAAGATAGTGCTAGAACAATTTCTCTGTATTTTGCCAAGGGAAGTATGGGCATGGATCTCTAGACAAGGGACCCATGTCCATAATGGAGGCTGTAGGCCTTGCTGAGAACTGTCTCAGTGCTGAATCCCAAGAATCCCAAGTCCCCAGGGAAGGGAGAAAGGAGATATCCCAAAGTATTTCTGAGGGAAAAGGACTCCCTAGGCCAAAGGGAAGTTGGGATAACTCTAAGGACTCCACTGGGAAGAAAACAACTTAGGAGTCCCGAAGAGGGCCACGATGCATTTCATGTGAGGAGCCAGGCCATTTACAACTAGAATATCCAAAAGGAGAATGTTACTTCTCTGGTGTAGGACTCAGGAAGCTGGAGTGGACCCCTTATAAAAGGGATATGGATTGGTGGGACAGACCTGGAAACTCTCATAGACATTGGAAGTAATCAGTCTCTGATGTCTTGAGATCTGGTCCAGAACCTAGGGGTCAGTAAGTGTCAGGGTAGCTACCTAGGCCCCATATGAGTGAGATGTGTCCACAAGGACATACAGAATGACTCCACTTATGAGATAAAAATCACCTGGGATAACAAATGACAACTACTAGGACTGGCCATTGCTAAATGTTCAAAGTACCATTAGGCCGGAATTGGGAAGGGCTATTAGATTCAACCAGCTTCCGCTCTGCATTAGCAGCCACCCATTTCCAAGACTATACTCCGGAAAAAAAGTCCATCCCCAGTCACAGAGAGTTGTTCCCATTTTCAACCCCGGTTGTGGTAGAGAGAGAGGGAAAGACTAGAAAAAGCAGTGCTCAGTGGAGGGTGGAAAAGTGGAAAGGGTTGATTCCCCCAAGGGTGGTCGAGACTCTTGAATATTGTGTGCAATTCTGGTCACCGTATCTTAAAAAGGACATAGCGTTATTAGAAAAAGTACAGAGAAGAGCCACCAAATTGGTGAAGGGGATGGAAGGCTACTCCTATGAAGAGAGGCTAAAAAGGTTAGGGCTCTTTAGCCTGGAAAAGAGACGGCTGAGGGGAGATATGATAGAGGTCTATAAATTAATGAATGGAGTGGAACAGATAAACGTGGATCAATTGTTTACGCTATCAGAATATAGAAAGACTAGGGGACATGTAATGAAGCTACAGGGTAAACTATTTAAGACAAATAAGAGAAAATATTTTTTCACTCAACGTGTAATCAAACTCTGGAATCTGTTACCGGAGGATGTGGTAAGGGCTGATAGTATAGCTGGGTTTAAAAAAGGTTTGGACAAGTTCCTGGAGGAAAGGTCCATAAACCACTATTAAAAAGGGACCCAGGATATCAATGCTTGACCCAGTACAAGCATTGTGGAACTTGTGTCTTTTGGGGAAACTGCTAGGTACGTATGACCTAGATTGGCCACTGTTGGAAACAGGATACTGGGCTTGATGGACCTCGGTCTGACCCAGTATGGCATATCTTATGTTCTTATGTTCTCTTGGGGAGGAGGTGCTCTCCAAGTTCGATATCTTTTCTGAAAAACAAGCAAAAGACCCACCCTTTCAGGAAGCCTAGGGTAAGGTGGAAGGAGCAGGCTCTAAGAGGGTAAAGAGAATTATCCTCTCTTTAGGAAGTGGAATAACCTCTTATACTGGATACTACATTCCGGGAAGAAAAAGGAGAGCAAGCACAGCTCATGGTGCCCCAGATATTCCGAGAGACTGTATTGATCTTGGCCCTCAGCCACCCCTTAGAAGGACACCTAGGGGAGCAGGTGATTATTGCACGACTTACACAATGGTTCTTCTGGCCTAACCTACATAAGGAGGTGACTAAGGGGTATGTTTACTAATCCGTCTTAACGTCACAGCGGTGATATTATCGCGCAATAAGTGATGTTATCGCGTGATAACATCACTTATCGCGCAATAATGCAGCAGCGGCGTTAAGGCACACTAACGCTGTGAAATCCGTGTCTGAAGGGTGGAGTACGGCTTCCCAGAGGGAGGAGAGAAGGGGTCAATGGGTGGAGAGTGGGAGGGGAGAGGCTCCAGGCACACTAACATTGTGAAATCCGAGTCTGAACACTAACACCAGTGAAACCCTCGCGTTAAGGCACATTTGCAGGAAGGAGAAACCATTTCAGTCAGTAATGTGCAGCAAAGGCAGGGAAACCCAGAAAAAGTGATAGTTGTGATACATGTGCAGGGAACAAAGGGGCAAATAAACATATAAAAGGACCAGAACCACATCTAAAATCCCAATAACCAAGCTGGCCAATAGTGATATTAATGATGAACATAAAGCAACACTACTGACAAAGCGTATAAATTAAGATATCATGTTTGGAAGGGTCTATGCTCTGTCCCCCTACGAAGTGAATAAGCCCACATTGAAATAGCACTGATCAGGGTTTCTGTCATTTAGATTGGGCAGGTTTGTTATGGCGTGCACATGTGCAGCAACAGCAGAGTGGGCACGTAGGAAATGGCAACTGTACTGATGCTGTAAATGGGATACAGGGGGCTGCAGGCGGCACATGCTGTGATCCAGCTGGGGCACAGTGCGGGCTAGGAAGATGCCTAGGTGGCACTTAGGAATGCCGAAACTGTAAAGCAGAAAGATAGCAACTGACGAGGGTCCAACATGAGCATGAGTGTGTGTCCCACAGTGTCATAGGGGAGATTACGCAGCAAGTACCACCAAGGGCATTGGCAGGCGGTGCGCATGTCCATGTAGGCACCCCTACCCGAGAACCCATGCATGTCCATGTAGGCACCACTACCCAAGAACCCACACCATAGGCAGCTGCCTATCGTCATACTGGATGGCCTGCGACTGTGCACCACCGGCATAATGGCATGGCAGCATGGTGGTGGAGGGGTGCTGGTGGCGGAAGGGGCAGTGGCATCTGCCCACAGCAGACCATGGCCTAGCCCTGTTTAGGTGGGTGACATGCAATGCAACAGGCAGGGTATGTCTGACGAACAGTCATGGCATCCCCAGGGAATGAACTGTCCTTGTGGTAACAGTGTAGTGCAGTACACACAGCCAGTGTGTCCAAGCGCAAAAAGTCACAAGTTCAAGTCCCAGCTGTGGCTCCTGCCAACTCTTTCCCCATATTTTACCCAGTACTAAACCGTGGTAATAAAGATGGAACCTTTATTGCAGATAAAATAAACATGCCTGAAATGCCTATATTTTACCCTACAGAGCACAGACACCATAAACATGTGCAATCCCTAGAGAAGAGTTTCCCAACTGCAGTCCTGGAGGGCCAAACACCATTCAGGTTTCATGCTGTCCCTAATAAATATGCCTGTGCTGCATTAGTATGCGCTGCCCCATTGTATGCAAATGTATCTCATGCATATTCATTAGGGACAGCATGAAAACCTGAACAGTGTTTTGCCCACCAGGAATGGAGTTGGAAACCTCTGCCCTAGAGCAGTGGCCAACAGGGGCATAAACACCCACACCCACAGGCTCCACTGACCAAAGCCTCATGGAGAGTAAGGTTGTTGGGTGCTGTGTGCAGCAGCATCTCCCAATACTAGCACTTGCATACCTTAGGGAATACGTTACACATATATCAAAAGGTTGCTATGATTAATGGCAGATATCAATTCCTAATTTAAGAACAATTTGCAGATAGAGTTGCATCATAGCAACCTTTCTGATATCTGTGGAGTGTGTTTCAGTATTGGTTTCTGACAGTGTTTACCACCCCGGGGAGTGAACCCAACAGTATTGCGTACCATAGCCATGCCTGCACTGTGCCCAGGACTGGTGTGGTGGCCAGGGCTGCCAAAAGCCTCTATATTTGCACAATGTTGGCATAGGTGTGGGAGTGTGTGTCTGTCTATCCAGTGTGTTGTGGCTGCCCACACCTTACTCAGCCCACACTGCTTGCACTGTTTCCAGTGTTAGCCTGCCAATGTGCATAATGAGGAGCAAGGTACTGTGGGTATGGCCTGGACAGGGTGGCCTGGGCAGGATGCATCTGCACAGGGCATAGGGCAATGTCTGGAACATTGTGGTGCCCGACCACCACCTGCACAGACAGGGTGGCCACAGCATGTCCTGCTGGGAGGTCACTCTCACCCTGACTGAGCAGTGACCACGGCATGGCTAGGTTCCCCCACAGCGCTATCTCGTGTTTCTCTCAAGTGATATTTATGTTTTTGTTTTTTTTTCTGGGGGAGCCAATCACTGACTTATTTGCTTGATGTGTGTGTGTTCATGTCCCAGTTTTGGGTGTACACATCTCCTCCAGGAACATGCACTATGGACTAGCTAGCAGACTGTCTGCAGTTAGTATGTGTATGGCTGGAACACCTTGCAGGGTGCAGTGGCTGGAGACTCACTGTGCTTGCTGTTGGAGACTGTCCGATAGTGGTGGGAGGCAGCTGAGCATTTCCAGGCCTACTGTCTGTCTGCCATTGCCTTATGGATGTTTACAGATTGTTATAGACTGCCCTGTAGGGGGCCTGTTCCCCATCAGGACTGGGGTTGATGGTCCCCTCTACTGCCACCATTGCAGGGATGTAGAATGTGGATCTGTTGGTCGGAGATCCTGTTCCCCACCCTGAGCCCCAGAGAGTGGTACTACATAATCCACCTATGGGTTCAAACACCCCCCTTCATTTAAATCATGTGACCATGGCACCCACACAAGATATGTACTATTCTGGGTGCATCATAGTCCACAAGGGCTATATGTGACTGGGAAATACAGATGGACACAGCTGTATTCTAGGCATGTTTGCAAGAACTATCTATCACACACTGGCACTGATGACAACCTGCAGCATAGCCTATCTCAGCTAAACCAGGTGCTGGGCGCCCCACCTCGCCCTCAGGGTGAGCACAGTACCCCCCCTCCCCCCACACACACACAATGTGTTGGTCTGTAGCTACTCTGTGCCAGTAACACACATGGTCAGTTCCCCCTACCAGGCCGAGATGCTGTGGGGGTGCATACCCCATCTTGTGATCATTTGTAGACTGCTAATCTGCATGTGCAGTGCATCATGGGTACGGGTGGGTTAACCCTATCCTGGTAACCACAGCAGACAGTTTGTGTGGTGACCTGTAGTCCTTCTGTAGCCAGCCAGGGGTTTGTCAGTAGTTTTAGAGATGTAGCCCACTGGTTACTTCACTGACTGTGGAGGCAGAGGTCTTGGATTTTATCCCACAGTGGTGTTATTTGATAGGGCTGTCTGAGGCATTTCCTTTTTAATTTAAATTAGTGCTGTCAGCAAAAACACCCTCACAGTGCTGTAACCCAGTGTTTCCCAACCCAGTCCTACGGGGCACACCGGCCAGTCAGGTTTTCAGGATATCCCTAATGACTATGCATGCGATATATATGCATTAGAGATATCCTGCCAACCTGACTGGTTTCTGGCCCTCTAGGGCTGGATTTGGAGACCCCTGCCTTACACCTCTGTCATTTAAGATTGTGAGTGGGCAAGGTGCAGATGTCCTAAACATCGAAAGGGTATATAGAATGTGACACATTCCTCCTCGATTCTCACCACCACCAAAAGGTTGTCTAATAGACAATATTTTGGTGGTGGTGAGAATCGAGGAGGAATGTGTCACATTCTATATACCCTTTCGATGTCTAGGACATCTGCACCTTGCCCACTCACAATCTTAAATGACAGAGGTGTAAGGCAGGGGGTCTCCAAATCCAGCCCTGGAGGGCCACAAACCAGTCAGGTTGGCAGGTTATCTCTAATGCATATATATCTCATGCATAGTCATTAGGGATATCCCGAAAACCTGACTGGCCGGTGTGCCCCGTAGGACTGGGTTGGGAAACACTGCTGTAACCTTAAGGTGCCTCATAAGGCGCCCTATAAAGCGCCCTATAAGGTGCCTTATAAGGCACCCTATAGGGAACATTATAAGGTGCCTTGGCAGACAGTGCACTTTATAATGTGCCCTCTGGAGTGCCTTATAGGGCGCCTTATGCGGCACCTTAGGTTATGGCACCTTAGGTTATGGCACTGTGAGGGTGTGTTTGCTGGCAGCACTAATTTAAATTAAAAAAGAAAACGCCTCAGACAGTTTTACTCATTAAGCCCACTGGGGGACTGAACTCATAACCCCTGTTTCAGCAATCATTGTATTAACCAGCGTGCTACACCTCTGTTGCTGTGCTTGCACGTCAACGCACCTAATTAAGGCTAACGCGCATTAACATGCCACGGCTCCCTCTATCGCGCGATAATGGACTTTATCGCGCGATAACCCGAAATGCTACCTTAAGACCGGAACGCCCACTACCTTATATGGCATTCGTCACAGTAAGACTGCAACTAATGCTGGTAAAATTTAAAAAGGTTTAGTAAACATACCCTTAAGTTCTTTCAGGCATGCCCCGTGTGGCAACAAAAAAATAAGAATCAGCCCAGGAAAGCCCCTTTGATTCCGATCCCAGGGGTCGAACAATCCTTGGATCGAATGGCCATGGACATTGTGGGTCAGGAGCATGGCAAGTTACCAGTACCTCTTAGTACTTGTGGACTATGCCACCTGCTGTCCACGGGCAATTCCCCTGTTGAAAGTTACCTCAAGTCGGATAATACAGAAACTGTTGAAAGTTTTCTGTGAGGTAGGCTTTTGATAGTTTGGGGTACTAACATTTTGTAAAGACAGAGGCAGTCTTGGCATTGTTTGGGATCAGATATGTTAAGACCGCCACCTATCACCCACAAACCAATTGCCTCATTGAGCGGTTTAACCAGACCCTAATACAAATGGTTAGAAAAAGTATAGGTGATAACAGTTAAACATGGGAGCAAGTGATCCCATTTGTCCTGTTTGCATATAGAGAAGTTCCCCAAGCTATATTGGGCTGTTCCCCATTTGAGCTTTAATGGGGAGACAGCCCAGGGGAGTCTTAGATGTGAGACAGGAAGCCTGGGTAGGATTGGAAAGAGGGTTATAGCTGGTAATTGAACAGGTTACCAAGTTGAAAACCCAGCTAAGAACCTTCTCCCAGTGGGATAGCAAACATCTGAGGAAAAACCAAGAGAAACAAAAAGTCTATTATGACAAGAAGACATGGGAGAGTAGCCTTGAACCAGAAGATCTGATATTAATTATTTATTTATCCAGTTCTCTATACCACCTTATCCTTCAGTCAAGGTAATCACTACAAACAGGTGCTGGATATATTCCCTTGTCCCCAAAGGACTCCCAGTCTATGTGTACCTGAGGCAAGGGAGAGTTAAGTAGCTTGCCCAAGGCCACAAGGAGTGCCTATAGGACTAGAAACCCCACTCTCTCTGGCCTGAGATTGCTGTCCCCTGGTGGGACTTAAACCCCCAGCTCTCTGGCCTGAGGTATTATGCCCTAACCACTAGGCCACTCCTCCCTGCCCACCTTCAATAACAAGCTACTAGTGCAGTGGAGTGACCCCTTTAGGGTGTGCTGGAAATTGGGGCCTGTAGATTATGAAGTGGAGCAGCGGAAAGGGAAGGTGCAGACCTTCCACATCAATTTTCTCAAACCCTGGGTGTGTCAGGAGGGGCTAGGAGAACAAGTAAGTGAAGAGAAAGAGGACCTGGCTCCAGAGATTGCCCAGATGAAGGACCCGACGGAGGTCTCAATAGGAAGTGAGTTGATGGAAGACTAGAACAGAGAGGTAAAGCACCTGCTAGCCCATTTCCCAAACATGTTCTCACCCCCATCTCGGAACTCACAGAATTATCACCTGGGATGGCGAAATTGTAAGTCAATGGCTATACCACATTCTCCAGGCCAAACAAAGGGAGATTGAGAAAGAGGTAGAGGATATGCTGCATTTAGGGGTCATTGAAGAGTTCAACAGTGAATGGTCTAGCCCAGGGGTGGGCAAACCTGGTCCTGGAGGGCCGCAGACCAGTCAGGTTTTCGGGATATCTCTAATGAATATGCATGAGATATATATGCATTAGAGATATCCTGCCAACCTGACTGGTTTGTGGCCCTCCAGGGCTGGATCTGGAGACCCCTGCCTTACACCTCTGTCATTTAAGATTGTGAGTGGACAAGGTGCAGATGTCCAAGACATCAAAAAGGTTAGATAGAATTTGTCACAGTCCTCCTCACTTCTCACCACCACCAAAAATTGTCTATTAGACAACTTTTTGGTGGTGGTGAGAATCGAGGAGGCATGTGACACATTTTATATACCCTTTCGATGTCTAGGACATCTGTACCTTGCCCACTCACGATCTTAAATGACAGAGGTGTAAGGCAGGGGTCTCCAAATCCAGCCCTGGAGGGCCACAAACCAGTCAGGTTGGCAGGATATCTCTAATGCATATATATCTCATGCATGTTCATTAGGGATATCCCGAAAACCTGACTGGTCTGCGGCCCTCCAGGACCGGAGGTGCCCACCCCTGGTCTAGCCCGATAGTCCTAGAGCCCAAACCCAATAGAATCACTAGGTTTTGTACTGATTTTTGTCAAATGAATGCTATCACAATTTTTGATGCCTACCCCATGCCCAGGATAGAAGAACTGGTATAGCAGTTGGGAGGGGCTATATATATTTAAACTCTTGACCTAACAAAAGGATACTGGTAGATTCCCTTGGAACAGTCCTCTAGGGAGAAACAGCTTTTCAAACACCCCAGGGACTAAACCAGTTTACTGTCATCCGTTTCAGCTTGCATGGGACGCCAGATACATTCTAGCATATTTTCAATAAGGTACTCAAACCACATCTAGAGTATGCAGGGGTCTACCTCGACGATGTGGTTATTTATTCCAAGACCTGGGAGGAACACCTAATCCACCTGCATAAGGTGTGTGAGTCCTTAAGATGGGCCGGGTTGACAGCGAACCCTAAGAAATGCCAGTTGGTGAACTGGGAGGTACAGTACCTAGGACACCAGGTAAGAAATGGGGTAAAACGACACCCCCCCCCCCTTAGCAAAGTACAGGCAATTCAAGGGAAGACCTTGCCAAAAACCAAAAAGCAAGATAGAGCATTTTTGGGCCTAGTGGGCTATTATCAGAGGTTCATTCCCCAATTTGCCGAACTGGCCACTCCCCTTACCGATCTACTGAAAAATAAATCCCCTAGCCAGGTATATTGGGGTACATGGGAAGAGGAGGCCTTTGTTAACCTCAAGCAGGCCCTGTGTAAAGAACCAATGTTAAGAAATATAGGGGTATGTTTACTAAACTGTCTTAACGTAGCAGCAGCAGCAACGTTATCGCGTGATATGTAACGTTATCACGCGATAATGCAACATTATCGCGCGATAACATCACATATCGCGCGATAATGTCGGCAGCGGCGTTAAGGCACACTAACGCTGTGAAATTCGGCTCTGAAGGGTGGAGTAAGGCCTCCCAGAGGGCGGAGATAGGGGGTCAATGGGGGGAGAGTGGATGGGGAGAAGCTCCAGGCACACTAACGCTGTGAAATCCGGGTCTGAACACTAACGCCAGTGAAACCCTCGCGTTAAAGGCACATTTGCAGGAGAGAGAAACTATTTCAGTCAGCAATGTAAAGCAAAGGCAGGGAAACCCAGAAAAGTGATAGTAGTGATCAATGTTCCCTCTAATTTTCTGTAGGCTGTGTGCGCATAAAATATCAGCTGTGCAGCTTTTGAAGGAAGGTTAAATTTTTGTGCGCCACATAACGACACTCAGAGTTATATACTTTAAAATTTGACTACACGTCAGAATACAGTATGTACACCACATTGATTTTAAAGAAATTAAATGAAAATAGACGATTACTAAATGAAGCGGAAAAATTCTAGTAATTACAATCACAACTTTTAAATTTTAAGACGTCTATGTTGTTTTCTATCAGAATCGGAACCATAACCAAAAAGGCAAATAAACATAGAAAATGACCAGAACCACATTGTACTGCCCGACCACAGCATGTCCTGCTGGGAGGTCACTCTCACCCTTACTGAGCAGTGATCACGGCATGGCTAGGTTCCCCCATAGTGCTATGTAGCATTTCTCTCAAATTATTTTTATGGGTTCTCTTTTCTGGGGCCAAATCACTGACATACCTGCTTGATATGTGTGCTCACATCCCGTTTTTGGGTGCACACAGTTCCTCCATGAACCTGCACTATGTACTAGCTAGCAGACTGTCTGCAGTTAGCATGTGTATGGCTGGAACGCCTTGCAGAGTGTGGTGTGTGGAATGAGTGTGCCCTCTGCTGGTGAATGTCAGATAGTGGTGGTGGGCAGCAGTCTTCTCCAGCATTCTGCTTGTCTGCCTTTGCCTTATGTGATGTGTACAAATCTGCATCCACTGCCCTGTAGGGTGCCTGTTCCCCAGTAGGCTTGGGATTGATGGTCCTCTCTACTGTCCGCATTGTAGAGATATACAATGTGGTTCTGTTGGTGGGAGATCTGTTCCCCCCTCCGCCACAGAGAACAGGTTATGTGGTGCTACATAATCCGCTTTTGGATGCATCCCCCTTTCACCTATAACATGTGACCTTAACACCCACACAGGATATGCACTATTCTGGGTGCATCCTAGTCCACAAGGGCTAGATACAGCTGTAAAATACAGATGGACACAGGTGTGTTTGTAAAAACTACCTATCACCCACTGGCACTGATGGGGACCTGCAGCAATAGCCTATCTCAGCCAACCCAGGTGCTGCGGACCTGGTGCTGGGTACCCCACCTCGCCCTCAGGGTGAGCACAGGACCCGCATAATGTCACGGTCTGTAGCTACTCTGTGCCAGTAACACACACGGTCAGTTCCCCCTACCAGGCCTAGGTGCTGTGGAGGTGCATACCCCATTATGTGATCAGCTGTAGACTGCTGATCTGCATGTGCAGTGCATCATGGGTATGGGTGGGTTTACCCTATCCTGGTAACCACAGCAGACAGTTTATGTGGTTACTGCAGTCTTTCTGTAGCCAGCCAGCAGTGTGGTAGTAGCTATAGAGATGTGGACTACTGGTTGCTTCAATGACTGTGGAGGCAGAGGTCATTGGTTTGATCTTGCAGTCGTGTAATCTAAAAAGGCTGTCTGAGGCATTTTCTTTTAATTTAAATCAGTGGTGCCAGCAGAAACACCCGCACTGTGCTGTAGCCTAAGGTGCCTCATAGGTGCCCTATAAGGTGCCCTATAGGGCACATTATAGGGTGCCTTGGCAGACAGGGCACTTTATAATGTGACCTATGGGGCACCTTATAGGGTGCCTTATGAGGCACCTTAGGTTACGGCACTGTGAGGGTGTTTTTGCTGGAAGCAAATTAAAAGAAAATGCCTCAGACAGCCTTTTTAGATTACACCACTGCAGAATTGAACCCATGACCTCTGCCTACACAGTCATTGCAGTAACCAGTGGGCTACATCATTATAGCTTCTAGCACTGTGCTGGCATGTACTTAGGGTTAACGCACGTTAACGTGCCACGGCGCCCACTATCGTGCGATACAGATTTTTGCTACCTTAGGACTGGAACGCCCACTCCTTATATGGCATTCTTTACATTATTGCTGCAACTAGCGCCAGTAACATTAGGACGGTTTAGTAAACATACCCCATAGATTTCAAAGAGCCATTTGTGTTACAAATGGATGCATCTGGGGTAGATTTGGGAGCCGTATTAAACCAAAATGTGGCCAGAGAAGTATACCCAGTCATGTAGCTTAATTGGAAGCTAGGGGAGGCAGAAACTATGTATTCAGTCACAGAGAAAGAGTGCCTTGTGGTCAAGTGGGCTGTAGATGCCTTAAGATATTATTTGCTAGGTAGGCATTTCACCCTCGTAACAGACTATGCAGCCCTAAGGTGGCTACATTCTATGAAAAACACCAATGCCTGCTTGACCCAATTGTACATGGCCTTATAGGCCTATGACTTTGAAATCCATACAAATGCAGATTTCCTGTCCCAGGCGGACAAAGGACCCCCAGACTGGGTTTACCCCATCACACCCTGACCCAAAGGGTCTCCACCAAGGGACGGGAATGTATTGGGTTGTATGTCAAATCACCGCCAGAATCCCTGCTCTGGGGGTATGGACCCATCTAGGAGGGACCCTCTAGTGGCAGATGAGGCCCCCCAGGGGCTGAGGAAGGGTCTGAATCCCTGCTCTCTCCCCAGCCAGGAGGAATAGGGCCCTGCTCTCTGACAACACCTGGGATGAGAGGGAGGTGGAAAGAGAAGTGAGGAATTTGGCCTAAACCCCCATCAAGGTAGTCCCCCTTAGGAAGGATCAAGGGGATCCCCAGCAGGAGAATGAGATGGAGCTGGGAAATGTGCAACAGCTAATCCCTGAAGAGACACCCATGGACATTCATCCAATGGATAACCCGCCAGACTTTGGGTGATAGTAGCAACAAGCAGTTACATGGGAGGTGGTGGGGCGTCAAGGTAATTCCACACTTGGGATGCACCCTGGCTGAATCCAAGACCTACAAGGGGGGAACTATATTGTGACATTGGACATGGATGTTTGTATAAACTGAAGTTCTTTGTGAAGATGTCATTTGCATTTATGACCTAATTTGCATAGTACTCACATTTGTGTTGATACAAAAGACCCCGGTGAGGGCCACTTCAGATCTAGGGAGGGGACAGTTGCTCAGAAGGGGGAGGCAGACCCCAGTGTGGGAAGGGATCCCACCAAACATGGACTTAGGAACTATTTTATCACTCACCCTAATGTCCAGGGGGAGCCCAGAAATAGACCTCCTTGCTAGAGGAGAAAGCAAAAAGCAGCTTGTGGAGGCTGGTTCTTAGGTTCTTTTTGGCCAAGCATATTGAACCAGGTGGCTCACTGGAGGGATCTGATAGAACTGTCATGCTTGCTTGCTGAATATGAGACAGAGCAATAGGAGTGCACTTTTGAAAATAGTATCTGCTGAAGTGCTCATCTTTACACTTATGTATAACACCCTGTTGTGAAATTATTCTCATTACAGGTAATTTTGTAAGGGGGGGGTCTAGTTAAAAACCTTTTTACTTGTCTTTATAAAATAGTAGTGAAAGTGTTAGAGATGGGACATTTATAGCAGCCATGGGCTGGTATGTTTTATCATCTATGTTCATACTTATGCATTCCACCCAAACCCCACCCAAATTCTGTCCATGAGCCAGTGGCAAAGCACATGTCATCATGTCAGCATCTGTTCTTCATACTGATTGGTAGCCACACATCTAGCATGTAGCCACATATACGTATATGTTAAACAAGGAGTTGGAATCCTAGGCAAACCTTAAGCCTTATGCCATCATAACAAGAAACGACCTTCACTTCAGGACCCTCTCCTCAGAATCCACCGCCGAAGCTGATCTCCTCACCCTCACCAAAAAACACCTCTCAATATGTCTAATCTACCGTGCACCCACCGCAACCACCGACCTACCAAGATTATTACAACACATATCGGAAAGCACCAGCTCGACTAAGGAACAAATCATCCTAGGAGACCTCAACCTCCCATCACTTCAGGAAGATCAAACAACTACATTCCACACCGCTATGACTGCAATGGATCTTGTACAGATCATACAGGAACCCACCCATGAAAAAAGCAACACACTGGACCTCGTCTTCCTCAACAACACAACCACCGCCACAGCAAAGGACCCACAAATCTCGCCAGTACCTTGGTCTGACCACCACCTCATCACCCTATCCTACACTTACCAACATAAGACCATCAAGGATGATACTCACCACATAAGACGATTTAAACCATTTAACAAAGAGGCCTTCTTAGAACAAATTCTACCCAAATTACAAACAAGCTCCAATGACATCGATGACCTCATAGACAACTGGAATACTACAATCTCCACAGCATCTGAAGCTCCAACAAACATAACCACCACCAGACCCCCCTCCACAAGGGCTAGATGGTATACTCCCAGTCTCCGAAAGCTAAAAACAAAACTCAGGAGAACTGAAAGAAAATGGAGAAAAACCCACGACAAAAATGACAAATCAACATACCTATATGAACTCAATGCGTACCACTATGAGACTGACAAAGCAAAGAAAATCTACCACATGAAAATCATCATCGCCTCCATAAACAAACCTCGAGAACTCTTCCAGATAATCAAAAAACTGACAAAATCACCACACAACTCTGACCAACTACCACAGCTCTCACCAGATCTACTGGCCCGACAATACAAGCAGCTACAGCGCCCACAAAACCTGCAGCTAACCTCACAGCCATCTACAGAGAACCTCCACCCCAACTTGCACAGCGACTGGACCACCTTCAAAGAAACTTCAACAGAAGAAATTTCATCCACCATCTCCTGCCTTCACACCACCACCTCCCCGCTGGACCCATGCCCCACTGACTGGATAAAGAAATCAAAAAATGAACTGAGCAAACCATTAACCCGCATCGTCAGCGAATCCCTCTCCAGAGGACACATGCCAGATGCCCTCAAAACCACAATCATCCGACCTTCCCTGAAAAAGCAAAACATGGACCCTCTAGACCCTGCATCCTATAGACCCATAGCAAGTCTACCTTTCACAGCCAAAATAATCGAGAAGATCATCCAGCAACAGCTTCAGGAACACTTCGATGTTAACAACATACTGGACCCTCAACAACACGGCTTCCGCCCACTACACGGAGTTGAGACCCTCATGACCACACTGATGAACACCCTCCTCACTGGAACTCAAGGAAGACACTCCGGATACGCCATGATCTTCCTCGATATATCTGCAGCCTTTGACACCATCTCCCACAACATCCGCATACGCAGACTGCAGACTATCGGGATCAAGGACACCGTACTGAAATGGTTTCAATCCTACCTAACTAACAGACAACAGCTAATCCGCACCAGCGCCTCAACCTCCCCCCCCCCCATTCCAACAACACCAGGGGGTACCCCAAGGATCCACTTTGTCAGCCATGCTCTTCAATATTTACCTCCAACCACTCTGCACTGTCATATGCACCCACAACGTCAGCTTCCACATCTACGCTGATGATATCATGCTCTATGCCCCCATTACAACCACAAACCCAACAAACACCCACCTGTCAGCGTGCTTTACAGCAGTGTCTGACTGGTTACAAACAAACAACCTCACCATCAACATAAAGAAAACCGAAGCCCTCATAGTGACAAAGGACCCAGACTTCACGCCACCCACACACCTCAACATAGGACCTACGAGCATCCAAATTCAACCTCAGATAAGATACCTGGGCATTATTATCGACCAAGCCCTCACCTTAAAGCAACAGATCACTAAAACCTCCGGAACAATATTTCACAAGGCAAGAACAGTGCAACGTCTCAAACCCCTCCTGGAACATCAAGACTTCCGAACAGTGATGCAAGCCATGACACTCCCACATCTGGACTACTGCAACATAATCTACCATGGACTTCCAGCCACACACACCAACCCCCTCCGAACTGCATTAAACACCACTGCGAGAATCATTCAGAGCGCAAAGAAAACCGACCACATCACCCCAATTCTGAAGGAACTCCACATTCTCCCCCTCGAAGCACGGACAAAATACAAAGCCATCCTACTCACCCACAAAGCTATCCATCAACCGCAGGACAACCATCTTCGCACCCTACTGGCTCGCCCAGCCCACGGCAGATCTACTAGACAAGCCTCCAGCATTTCCCTCACTGTCCCTCACAAAAGAACCAAATGCTCACAACGGACCTGCAAACGAGCCTTTGAACTCTATGCTCCATCTTTATGGAACTCCCTACCAACCTACCTCAGAAACAATACCAACCTGCTATCTTTCAGAAAACAGCTAAAAACCATCCTTTTCCAGGAATACTTCAACTCGACCACCACCGAAAAATCCACAAACCCCCGAGGTCACCCACAATGAACCTCTAACTCAAAGCCTTTGTCTATGTCCAATGTCTGTCCTATGTCCAAAGTCTATCCTATGTCAGAATCATCAATGTTGCCTCCCCGGTGTTGGCCCTACCCTTGTACTTAATTCCCCCCCCCCCCCCCATATAGCACCGCTTTGACCCGGTGAAAAGCGGTATATAAATACAGCTAAATAAAATAAATAAATAAAATAAATATGCCCCCCCTCCCTTGCTGTCAAAAGCTATCATTTAGCTTTGAATGCCCAGCAGTTTGACTCCCCCAGAAGTTGTCATCCTAAGCATCTACCTGGTGTGCCTAATGGTTGGACCAGCCCTTCTTGTTGATGATTAAAATACTGCCAAAGCAGATGCATAGTTTATTGCTTATAGTACACATACCCCCTTATAAAATACACACCTAAGAGTCCCATCAGGCACTGTCAAGATAGAGATTTTACATCTGAAGTCCCACACAGTAGTATTGTGAAGAATCTAGCACCTTCAGAGGCAATTGCAGGCTCTGCCACAAGGAGATTCAGAACGGAGCAGTCCCAAAGTAGGTGGCATGGAGAAGTACAATACTACATGCGGTAAATGCAGGAACTCTAGAGAACAAAAAGCATTCAGCTCTTCCATACAACTCACTGCAGTAAGTTGGAGATTACACTGAGGGGCATGTTTACTAAAGTGTGGTAAGGTTTTGCACTTACTGTACATTTTGAGCAAAAATAAACATGCAGTAAGTGCAAACCCTATGCAGTCGATACAGGGGGCTTGCCCAGCATCTGCCATTCAATTAGCATACAGAATAAACACTTACCACATTGGATCTGTGCTACATGTAACAGCAGATAGCAGGGGTACACCAATGCTATCTACAGCTGCATGTAATGCGGGCTAATGCTGGCTCACCCTAGCAATAGTGACATGGAGCCCAATTCAGGGAGGGGCATGTCTGGGCCATCTGGATGGTCCCGAACAGGATGGGCCCATTAGGACCCAGTTCTGTAACATGGGAGCAAAATGTTCCTGTGGCATACAGAATTGGGCCTGAGGATGGCCTGGCGAGACCCTTCTGCACTGCAAGGACATCCTACCCATGGGCTGATCCCCCCACCAGTCTGCTGCCCCTGCAACCCCATTAGCCGACCCCCAGTTGGGGCAGCTGGGGCCAGATCAGTGGCAGGGACCCACTGTCTGCATCCTGCGACACTGATGGGGGTCTTATGAGTTCCAGGAGGGCTGCCAGCCAGGATCTGGGGGGCACCCCATGTTTATTCCACTTCAGAGGTCACTGGAATTGGCCCTGTACATACAGATGTCAGCCTGCCCATGCACCATCCACTCTCCGCCACCATCCCCTGCAGCAAGCACAGCGGCTCTGTGCATGCAGCGGGGGATAGAGGTGAAATACTGTCAAGATGGATAGCGGGGTGGCACATCCTGGCAGGACGTGCTACCCCTCTATCTGCCTCTTAGAATCAGGCCCATGTTCCACTAACAGTTATCAGGCCTGCCTGCCACCCACCCAAACCCCCAAAGCATTTATCAGGTCAACATCTCTGGTGCCTACTGGACAGGGCAAGATGATTCCCCCTCACTCCTGTACCATTGCAAGCCCAGGTGAAAAATGGTGGATCAAACCCCAGGGGTTGGGTGGTGTGGGGAGGATCAGGCTAGTACTGTGGTGGAGAGGGAGATTGATTAGGCGGGTTCCAGTGCTTGCACCATTACTGATCAAATACCTTGGGAGGGAGACTGGAGAAGCATCCGGTGGGGGATCAGGGGTGTGGTTCTCTTGGAGGGGTTGAATCAGGAATAAGGGAAGGTCTCTGTAATGGAATTTGAAGTCTGTAGAGGATGGGCAAGTCTGAGAGCTTTCAGCAACCCTTAATGCTATTGTTAGCATGTGGTCTGCAAAGGAAAGACAACAGCCTTCTTACTGAACTGCCTGTAGTGTGACTGCACTTAATGCCACATCTGGACATGGTATTATGTGTTGCCATGCTATTGACAGTCATGGCAGCTAGCACGTGGCAATATCCTGTGAACTAGCTGTTACTGGCTGACACACCCACTCTCCACCCCTACCTTGCCATTCCCTCTCCATTTCACACAAGGCAAATAGAGTGGGATTAATCCTATGCTGTCTGTTTTGCACATCCACTGTTAGCACAGCTCAGTGCATCTCACATGCACATTGTTAGAACAGCTTCATAAACATGTCCCAAGAGGCAAAGACATAAGTGTCTGATGAATACCCAGATGGCCAAGAACAGTGGAGAGGTTCCATATTTCAGGGGAGAGGAGGAGGAAATAATGTTGTATATCGTCAATGCATAGCTTTTTTGTGCTTTTTCCCAGTAAAATTGTGTTCTATTATGCACAGGTAGAAAGAAATGCCATTCCTGAAATTATAGGAGATGTTCGACCTCAATCTCTGGGAGGTTAATGTTATATTCACCATGCCATCTCCAGAAACTGATGGAGAAGTTAGAAATGCTGAGATGGGATCAGCTCCTCTCTCTCCCTGCTCATCTGAGGTGCAGGAAGGCTCATTTTCAAAAAGACTCTGAACTTGGTGTGTTATGACCACTGAGAATTATGAAAACAGAGGCAAAAAGATCAAGTGCTACAGAATGAAAGTGAATGTTCTCGACTGCTCAGCCCCTTGCAAATGACACTTTTGAGAGAACAACAATGACAAAAAAAGACACAGGAAGGGGAAAGCTGCAAACGTAGCAAAACAAAAGAAGTGAATAACTTGTGCAGCTGTTAAAATAAAATTGTTTCCTTTGGTAGTTTCACTGGTGCAAACCGTAATTAGAGCAGAATTCTGCTATGATGTTCCTTAACAGAACCCCACTCCGGCATCACCCCATAATAGCCAAAGAATGGACATAAAACAAGAGGTCCTTAAAAAGAGGGGTCCTGGTTGTAATAAAAGAGAACCCACCATTTAATTACACCAGCACATAGAGATGCAAATATTACATTATTACAGCAAACAAGAATGACCATTAAACTTAAAAGAGTTTCCTGTATTAAAGCTTGTTTCACTGCTGTTCAGCACCTAGGGTTCGGACAGCTCCTCTGCAGGGGGCTGGGAAAAGGATTTGCGCTCCCAGCCGGCTCTGTGCTCCCCGATCGGGGTAGAGCACGCCTGAGCAGGCAGCAGCCATCTTAGCCTGCTCAGGAGACCTCCGGCCCAATCGGGGCTGTGGGAGGTGGAGCCTTGCACCAGAAAAGCAGCCGCCGTCAGGAAACAGCCTCTCTTCAGCTCCCAGCCGGCTCTGTGCTCCCCGATCGGGGTAGAGCACGCCTGAGCAGGCAGCAGCCATCTTAGCCTGCTCAGGAGACCTCCGGCCCAATCGGGGCTGTGGGAGGCGGAGCCTTGCACCAGAAAAGCAGCCGCCATCAGGAAACAGCCTCTCTTCAGCTCCCAGCCGGCTCTGTGCTCCCTGATCGGGGTAGAGCACACCTGAGCAGGCAGCAGCCATCTTAGCCTGCTCAGGAGACCTCCGGCCCAATCAGGGCTGTGGGAGGCGGAGCCTTGCACCAGAAAAGCAGCCGCCGTCAGGCGGGCCCGCGCCTGTCGGGCCCGCGCCTGAGGGCCTCGCCAGAGGGCCCTTTGGCACGGCCCTTAGGCAAAGGCACTCTCAGATGACACCAAATAATCAGCCAAGCCAAGAAGTCTGCAACCACACCCGACCCCCAACTTGAACCCTCAGTCGTCTCCAGCAAGTTGTCCGACCTCACAGCAAGTATACTCCAACTCTCTAACCAAGAAATTCACTCAGCAGTTCAAAGTAATCCCACAGACTGCCACCTATAGCATGTCATGACTGTCCCTTGAATATACACCCTAAGATCCAACGAACTGCCTATACTCCTGACTAATCCCATACTGTTGTCAGTAACCACCCACGTCAATACAAACATCTAGATTCTGCTGTCTTATGTTGTCATATACTGTCTTATACTGTCATCAGTATTCACTCCCAATTGGTCACCCACATCACCCTCACCAAGCAACACGACTCACAAACACCAACTGTCTTCATCAGCCTGACTCTTACAGTTGCCTGTATAGCATTCAGCCAGACTCTTACAGTTGCCTGTATAGCATTCACATACCCACACACCTGACTCTCCTCATCAGCCTGACTCTTACAGTTACCTGTATTCACATACCCTCACACCTGACTCTCTTCATCGGTCTTACTCTTACAGTTATCTGTATAGCATTCACACACGCACACACCTGACACCTGTTATATTTACTGTAGTCATTGCTAGCTTTGTAACATACACCTTAACCAGTGAAATCTTTGTTACTACTTCATAGTCTGTATACTGTACTGTGAAATTACCTGTATACTGTATTGTGTATTCTTACCACCCAAAACTCAATTACCCCCTCACACTACATTCCAGAAACCAAAATGTCTCTCCACCTCATCACTTTCCTCAGTTTCTATCTTCTCACAGATTGGCTCGAAACCACCATTGCCTACTCCCCCACCTCCAGTCTTATCCCCATCCTCAAAAACCACGGAAAGCAATGGGCAGGCAACCCTTTTCAGTATCCGACTAGGGAAGCTCATATCCGACACTCCCACCTGATCCACATTGCAATACAGCAATCCAGCAACCTGAAACAACACAAACCATCGCCCTCACAAAACTTAAAATGTGCCCTTATAAATGCTCGATCAATTCGAAAAAAATGGCCTGTAATCCTAGACGTAGTTACCCTCTATGATCTTGATGCTCTCATGATCACCGAAACTTGGTTATCTAAAGAAGACAATGTCCTTATCAACCAACTCATTCCACCAAACTTCACTATACACACAACCCACAGAGAAAACAAGAAGGGAGGAGGAGCACTCATACTCACCAAGTCTGAACTCCTCTTCAACATGACTAACTCCTATAGCACAAACAATCTGGACATAATCACCATAGCCAACAAACAATGCTCCATAAACCTGGTCTACAGAGCCCCCTCGAGCTCCCCAGACGACCTGCCTACCATATTGGATCTGGCCGCCAACACCAGCAACCCCAACACTCCCAACTGGATTATGGGAGACCTGAACCTCCCATCACTACAACAAAACCAGTCCTCTTCACTCCTCAATGCCATTGAAAATCTTGGCTATAAACAAATGATCACTGAACCCACTCATACCAAAGGAAACATTCTTGACATGATATTTGCCCCACACCATGTCTCTGAGCAAAACAGCAACATTGTAAAATCGATCACCGATGTCCCATGGTCTGACCATAAACTTATAAACCTACGAATTCCCCTGAACAACAGTCATAGTCTGAACACCAGCAAACTCGCCAATCCATCCAGAGTAACACGGGGCTTCCGACCTTTTAACAGAGAACTTATTCTGTCAAGTACCCAACCAATCCTCAACAACACATCACTCAACCTTGACGAGTCAATCGCTGCCTGGAACAACAGCCTCAACACTGTTGCTCAACTACCAAACAAAAAGACCATATCAGGGAAAAGAACCTCTGCTCCATGGTTTTCCCCGGAACTACGGGCCTCTCTTACGCACCTACGAAGGCTCAAAAAACGCTGGCGCCGCTCACTAGCTACCGATGACCACGAAGCCTACATTCTTCACCTCTCAACTCACCGCGAAGCAATCACAGCCAGAAAGAAGCAATACCACTCAGATATGCTCAAGAGATCATTGAACAAACCTCGTGACCTTTTCAACCTGGTTAAGTCACTATCAAAGGAACCATCCTCTGAACAAAATACTGATATCCACCCGCAAGAATTCGCTGATTACTTGCAATCAAAACTCCTACAGACAGATGAACTCTCAAAAAACAATATACAAGAAACGACCGGCCCAACATCCCTATCCACACTTAACACGCCTTCTTCTAAACACATTGAAGAAACCATCTCCTCACTCAACACGACTACTGCGCAAACCGATCCCTGCCCAGCCTTTTGGATAAAGGATCTTCGGTGTGACTTTAGCACCTTCATTGCAAGAATCATGAACCTCTCTTTCACTACTGGCTCCTTCCCATCTGCATTAAAACTCACATCCATCAGGCCACTGCTAAAAAATGCTAAACTAGACCCAAAACGGCCAGACTCCTACAGGCCTATAGCCAGTATCCCCCTCTTAGCAAAGAGCTTTGAGAAAGAGGCACAGCGCCAAATCCAAGACCACATTGACTCCGCAGCCCCTCTAGACTATTCTCAACACGGCTTCAGAGAATTCCACGGCGTTGAGACACTGCTTACCACTCTCTTCAATGATGTTCTCAATACCATAGACAACATCCGACAAGGCGTTGTGCTAATCTTCTTGGATATAGCAGCAGCGTTTGACTCGGTAAATCACGAGATTCTCCTCGGTCGACTGAAAGGAAAAGGCATCTGCAACTCAGCACTTGAATGGTGTAAATCATACCTCGACACCAGAATGCAATACGTCAAATCTGCAACAGGAGAATCAAAACTCTTCCACCAAAGACAAGGCGTTCCGCAGGGGTCCTCACTCTCATCCCTCTTGTTCAACGTCTATATGCAGCCTATCTGCAATATCATCAGGTCTTTCAATGTGAAATGTATGATATACGCCGACGATATCCTACTCTACATGCCATTTTCCACAATGCAAATGGATTTATTGCCTATAACAACCTGCTTCGATGCAGTCTCACAATGGCTCCTGTCACAGAACCTCCGCATTCAGCATAAGAAAACTGAGGTTCTCTTTATCACAAGAGACCCCAACTTCACCCCACCACCACATATAAGTGTCAAGGGAGCTGACCTAGGCACCAAGGAAACAATAAAATACCTCGGAGTCACACTAGACCATAGGCTCGATATGAAATCACACATAAACAATATCGTAAAATCTGTATACTTCAAAATACGCACTCTCAGACACCTACGTCCTCTACTAGACCACGAAGACTTCAGAACCATCTACCAAGCTCTGATACTACCGCATTTCGACTTCGCCAACTCCATTCTACAAGGACTCCCACAATCCACCACAAGCTCCTTGCAGCTTGCAATGAACACCGCTGTCAGGGTTCTTCTAGGAGCGGCCAGAAGTGAACACATCACACCTATCCTCAAACAGCTC
Source organism: Ichthyophis bannanicus (assembly GCA_033557465.1). NCBI lineage: Eukaryota > Metazoa > Chordata > Amphibia > Gymnophiona > Ichthyophiidae > Ichthyophis > Ichthyophis bannanicus. The sequence goes on from CM066039.1 coordinate 361,328,898, forward strand.
CATTGGCTCCCTTTACACGGCAGACTTACATTTAAAACCCTCATTCTCACATTTAAGGCCTTAAATGGTTTATCGTCCACATCACTTTCTGAACTCATCCAATCCGTCCCATCAAATAGAAATAGGAGACATGCAGCATTAAACTCACTAACAACCCCAAAGGCTATAACAACGTGCAGCCTATCAACATCAAACAGAGCTTTCATGTTTAGCGCACCAAAATGCTGGAATTCTCTCCCACCTGATCTCCGCGCCATAACCGACCTAACCCAGTTCAGAAAGGCCCTTATACTGCACCTTTTCATCAAATACTACCCCACATGAACCGTAACATAACAGCCTCACCCTAATACAATCCACAATATCTCTCTTGTTCCAAACATTCCTGCTAATTTTATGTAAATAGTTCGAGCATGTTATCTAGCTATTAGATTATATACTCCATGTAGATAGTTCTCCCATGTTATCCAAGTTGATACTCCTGTTATATGTAATACCAAACAGCCTGTTGTTCTGGTTTCTTTCTGTTATTTGTAAACCGCGCTGATGTCAAAGAGTGCAGTATATAAGAAGTTGAAATAAATAAATAAATAACTACATTAAAATTAATAGCTAACAACAAAATCCACTACTACCCAATATGACTATCCAGGAAACAGTTAATATCATTCACAGTTTTACTGTGGTCTTTTTTTTTTTTAATCCAAGAAATATATTAGTATCAACCCTACAGTTCAGATCATAGACCTGTGTGCGGCACATCTAGGTTTAGATCTCTTATACATCATGGCTAGATATCCAATCGGAAGATGGATGCATTTGGGGCTTGCTGGGAAGCGAGGAAGGTGGAAAAAAGATGGCAACCCCTACAGTTAAGAAGCAACACAGAGGCAGTGATATTCCGAGTCACATGCTGCTGTAATAAGGGGGATGACAGAGACTGTTGGGGAGAGAAAAAAAAAAAAAGAGGGGGAAAAGATTCTGAACTGACCACACTAGGCAAGCTGATATTCTGAAAACACCATGTAACACTGCAGTTTTCAAACAGAGAAAGTAAGGACTGTCAAGGCTTTTATGTTGCAAACAGTGTGAGTTCAGCTTTATATTACTTTGCTATTTCTCTTAAATTTAAAAAGCTTTTTGAGGACAGTGACCTCTGAGTACAAGCTTAGTCTACTCCAGCTTGCTCGCTAATGCAAGTAAGATTAAATAATACCAGAGAGGTTTGAAATAGATTTCTAAAACTGCTGATTGAAAAGTGTTGAGCAATCAGCTGCAACACCAAAAATGAGCCTGTTAAAAAAAGGCCCCAGGAAAAGAGTCATATGGAGAAAACTAAAGCACCAGTGATGGTGCATTTCCATGGTGAAACTTCCCACAATGCAGAAAGTTCCTTCTTCCTTATACCTAACCACTCAAGAAGTCTCCCTTTGGCCAGGAGATTGATCAGCTCTAACCTGGGTCAGAGTTTGTTCTGTCATGCAAGCTCAGTTACTTTTGGAACTCACTTGTGATAATATTATCTGTTACCATTCTGCTTATGGGCCTGTTTATGTTTATTAAAATTTGATATACTGCCTAGTATGTTTCTATGGCAAAGCAGGACCCATAGACTTCAAAATTTGCATCTTTTAAAAATAACATTAAGGAAGTGTTTTATCAGCTGTGGCTAATAAGAATGGGTGAGCTCAGATCCAAGATGGCTGCCCCCAAGCTCGACATTGTGGCTCGAGCTCCATTTATCTGTGTAATTCTGTTTCGTCTCTTGGATGCTGTTCTTTATGGTGAAGAGGAAGGAGAAGACACTGTCTTTGCCACTGGAATCCTGTCAGTCTTCTATTCTCTCCTTCCTAGTTAAGCAAGAAACATTTGGGAATAGCTCCAGCATGCCGGGGGAGGAGGGGGAAGATGAGCTGAAGCAATGCCCTCACCTGGAAGGACTCCAGACCCCAAACCAGAACTGCTTCAGTTGGCTGTGCTTCCTCGGATGGGGAGTGCTGAGCCAAAGAAGGTGCCAAGCTCCAACTCAACATTGTCGGGTTTGTATAGCTGCTCTGTGTCGGACAAAGGATACCTTGCCCTGACTCAGGCCTGTGAGGAAGTAGAATCTCATCCTTTGGCATCTCAGAGTCTCTCTTATAAAAAGACTTCTCCTATTTTTTCCGGTTTGAATGTTGATCCCGGTAAGATTTCCTCGATTTCATCTAGGTTTAAAACTTCTCTACCACCTTCTGCTGGTATTTTTGGAGAAAAGCTATCTTTTTCTTCATCCAGTCAGGACCGTCCTTTCTCTTTGTTGGTGGACTCATTTGGTGGTACTTCTCTGAAGATCAAGGGATTTAAAGAAGGACCAATTAGGAACCTGGCTGCCTCTCCTGCTTCAACAGATATCTACCTGAGAAGAAGGCTTCTATTACTGTAGAGTTTCCTCCTCTGCCTAATTCCTTTTCTTCTTTGCAAAGTGACTCTGTCCAGTTGATTCTTCAAGCTTTCGCTAGGTTTGAATCTGTAGAATTAGCTAAAACAGAATTTTAAAACAGCGCAGTAAACCATGTAATTGCCTTAACTGGGAATATTCAACGGCACCTACACAGTTAGTGTCATTGAGTATTCCCGACTATGTTTCCTATGTGCTCCGATGCTATCCAGGTAGTATCAGGGCATGTTGGGGGTGTTCTGGGACAGTGTGGAGACGGGGAGTCCTAATAACCAGAGAGCAGTGATATTGGACTGCTACCTGGTTAGCCCTCTATGAATAAAACTAGGCGAGCTTTTGGCTTACCTAGTTCTAGCCATAGCTGCTAACCTGGTAGCAGTCCAATATTGCCGCTACCCGGGTAGTCTCTGCGGCTGACTCCACATGGCGCCTAACCCTGATATTCAATGCTGTCACCACAGCATTGAATATCTAGGTTTAGAGATCAGTGGGCAGGACTATGTGCTGACATGACACATGGCCCACCCAACAGAATATCAGGCCCACTCTGTCTAACTTGGAAGTTTAGCTTTCTGTGTTTAATGTTTTTTGGGGTTTTTTGTGTGTGTTCTGGCTTAACAAACTAGCGTCTTGCTGAGTTAAGACTTTTTTTGTTTTATGATTTTTTTTTCTTTTGGATCTCATTTCCAAATATTTGTAAACACAGTAAAAGTGTATCGAGGAATTTTTCCGTTTAATATCGTAATCTGAATTTCTTGAGAACAATAAACTTTGAAATTTAAAAAAAAAAGGTGAGCTTGTCCCTAGGGCACTGGAATGAAGAAGAAATGAGTGTATATATAGAAGAGTATTACTGTGTTAGCTATGCAAACATCATTCAAGGTCTTTCTAGGTCTAGTTGTGTCTGCTGGGCTGAGCCAAAACACTATTTTAAGTTGTCAGCATTTTTAGTTGGAACCTGAATATCTAGGATTCATTTGATATATTTGGAAAAAGAGTCTTTCAGCTTGGCTCAGTTAATGATTCAATTATGCTCTGTTCCAGTTCAGTTTTCTAAAGCTCAAGGGACTCTGTTTTCAACAAGATTGGATAGTGCTATCCTAGGTCTCAGCAGGCTTTACCATACAGGTTCTGTGATCTTATGGCATTGTCAGAAATTCCTACTTCTCCCAAACCCTGCAAAACTCAGCAAGTGCACCACATCAAATGTCTGCTGCTTTGCTATTAGCCTACTAGCACCAACAAAATAAATCTACCTCACTGGAAGGTATACACTATGAGCTCGATTCCATAACATGCACGTCAGCTCCGCGGACACATCTAAATTAAAAACAGGCCCTGTTTAAACCTAATTCTGCATCCACTGGTCTAGACATGCCTGTGGGTCTGGAATTGGGGAGGTAGATGTGTTTGGCATGGCATGGGAAAAGCACTATTCAGCCGGCCCATGCACACATCTGGTACATGGCTCGCACACAGGTACAGGCACAACCATGCGAAAGAATGGAGAAAAACAATTATTAGCCAAGTCCAGGCGTGGTAATAGGAAAGACAGACCTCTATTTGTCGTATACCAGGGACAACCCAACACTGGCCGTGTTTTGTTACCTTCGTCAGGGGTTTTAAACTGGCACACTCAATGAATATATTATCTCTTATGAATCCTTATTGTCGATACAGTGTATTGGCCCTAAACCGGGTCTGTAATCAGTGTCTGCACAAAAGTAGAGCACAATCATAAGAACATAAGAACATAAGATATGCCATACTGGGTCAGACCAAGGTCCATCAAGCCCAGTATTCTGTTTCTAACAGTGGCCAATCTAGGTCATATGTACCTAGCAGTTTCCCCAAGGGACACAGGTTCCACAATGCTTGTATTGGTTCAAGCATTGATATCCTGGGTCCCTTCTTAATAATGGTTTATGGACCTTTCCTACAGGAACTTGTCCAAACCTTTTTTTAAACCCAGCTACACTTACAGCCTTTACTACATCCTCTGGTAACAAATTCCAGAGTTTGATTACACGTTGAGTGAAAAAATATTTTCTTTTATTAGTCTTAAATAGTTTACCCTTTAGCTTCATTGCATGTCCCCTAGTCTTTCTATATTCTGATAAGGTAAACAATCGATCTACGTTTACCCGTTCCACTCCGTTCGTTAATTCATTGAGGTCTCCGACTGGCTATAAAGGAACAATCTATCCATCAACATCAAAAAAAACGTTCATTAATTTAATCATCTGCGTGTCAAAAGTGTTATACATTGTATCGACAATAAGGATACATAAGAGGTAAGATATTCATTGAGTGTGCCAGTTTAAAACCCCTGACAAAGGTAACGAAACACGGCCAGTGTCGGGTTGTCCCTGGTATACGACAAATAAAAGTCTCTCTTTCCTATTACCATGCCTGGACTTGGTCTTTGCATCTGCGTGGAACAATTGCTTCTCGTGGTGTTGAAAAACAATTATTGGGCATGAGTTTATTTTATTTATTTATTTAACTGCATTTATATACCGCTTTTCACCGGGTCAAAGCAGTTTAACAAAGAGGGGGGGGGGGGTGGACAGTAATCATTATAGAGAGGGGGGGGAGAGCCATCACCGGGGGGCCAACATTGATGATCCGAACAGATAGTAAAGACTTAGACAATAGACATGAGTCTCTTATAGGGTATTTTGGGGATTTGGCAGTAGGATTGTGGGTTGTCAGTGAAGGTTGTCTGTTTCTGATCCAAGGTATTCATGAAAGAGGATGGTTTTTAGTTGCTTCCGGAATGCGTATAGATCACCAGTGTTTCTGATTTGGCTCGGTAATGAGTTCCAGAGGGAGGGTGCATATAGTTCGAAAGCTCTGTGCAGGTTCATTGATTATATTTTCTTCATTCATAGGGGATGGTAAGGATGTTGTTGGCAGTCTGTCAATTTGGTCTGTTGTGGGTGGGCTGGGGTAGTAGGGAGCGGAGGTGGGAAGTCTGTGTTTGATAGAGGGCTTTGTGGATAAGCAGGGCAGCTTTGTATTTGATCCTTGCTTCGAGTGGCAGTATGTGTAATTCCCTCAGGACTGGGATGATGTGATCGTGTTTTTTTGCATTACGGATGATTCTTGCAGTGGTGTTCAGGGCAGTCTGTAGTGGGTTGGTGTGGGTCGCAGGAAGTCCGTGATAGATTATGTTGCAGTAATCCAGGTGGGGGAGTGTCATAGCCTGCATGACAGTTCTGAAGTCCTGTGGATTAATGAGTGGTCTGAGCCGTTGTATCATTTTTGCTTTGTGGAATATTGTCCTGGTAGTCTTTTTAATCTGTGGAGTAAATGTGAGTGCCTGGTCTATAGTGATTCCCAGATATTTTATATGGGGTTGAATCTTTATTTGGATGGTTCCCAATATGAGGTGTGGTGGTGGGGTGAAGTTTGGGTCCTTTGTTATTATGAGGGCTTCAGTTTTTTTGATGTTGATGGATAGATTGTTCCTTTATAGCCAGTCGGAGACCTCAATGAAGCAGTCTGACAGGTGATCATTTGTTGGGTTGGTGGTTGTGATTGGTCCATAGAGCATTATGTCATCTGTGTATATATGGTAGTTGATGGTATACTCTCGTATGATTGAGCAGAGTGGTTGTAGATAGATATTGAAGAGCATGGCGGATAGTGTGGAACCCTGTGGTACTCCTTGATGTTCTTGAAAGGGGGGGAGGTTGCTGTGTTTGTGTGGATCGGTTGTTGTCTGTTTGTCAGGTAGGAGCAGAAACATTGTAGTATGGTGTCCTTAATGCCTATTTCCTGGAGTCTGTGTAGGAGAATGCTATGGGAGATGGTGTCAAAGGCTGCGGATATGTCTAGGAAGAGCATGGCGTATCCAGAGTGTTTGGTCTGTGTGCTGTTGATAAGGGTGTTCAGTAGCATCGTCATGAGGGTTTCAACTCCATGGTATGGGTTGAATCTGTGTTGTTGTGTGTCCAATATGTTGTTGGTATCTAGGTGGTCTTGGAGTTGTCGTTGAATTATCTTCTCTATAATTTTGGTGGTGAATGGGAGACTTGCTATTGGTCTAAAAGAGGCTGGGTCGAGTGGGTCTAGGTTGTTTTTTTTTAGGGTCAGACAGATGATAGAGGTCTTGAGGATGTCTGGTATGTGTCCTTGCTTGAGGGATTCATTGACAATGTGGGTTAAGGGTGTGCTTATGTCTTCTTTGGATTTCTTTATCCACTCTGCAGGGCAGGGATCCAGTGGAGAGGTGGTGGTGTTTAGGCAGGAGATAGTGGATTCTATTTGTTCTGTTGTGATTGTTTCGAATGTGCTCCAATCCATGACTTTGGTGGCATGGTAGATTGTTGATGTTGAATTCTGTTGTGGTATGCTTGGTAGTTGGAGCTGTTTGTATTGGCATACTAGTAGTTCAGGTGGGATGTTTGGTAGCTGATTGGAGTGGCTGGGTGCTTTTGTTAACTTCTTGACTATCACAAAGAGCTCACGTGGTTTGTTTAGTGAGGTATGTATGATTTTTGAGTGGTAGGTTCTTTTTGCTTTATCAGTTTCTGTGTGGTATGTGTCAAGGTTGCTTATGTATTTTGCTTTGTCCGCTTCCTTTTTGGTCTTTCTCCATTTTCTTTCGGTTCTTCTGAGTTGAGTCTTTAGCTTCCATAGGATTGGGGTGTACCATCTTGCTTTTGTCACAGTTGTTCTTGTTTTTGTGCTGGTTGTTGTTGCACAGGATGCAGAAGCGATTGTAGTGTTCCAGTTGGTGATCAGGTCTTCAAGGTTGGAGGAGTTTGATTGGAGTTTGGGTAATACTTGTGTTAGGAAGTCCTCTTTGTTGAATGGTTTGATTCTTCTTTTAGGTTGGTTGTTCTCTCTGATGTTGGTGTGATTGTATATATGGGTAATGTTGATGAGATGGTGGTCAGACCATGGCATGCATGTGATTTTTGGATTCGTAGACGTAGAGGTGCTGTGGGAGTTCAGGAATATTAGATCAAGTGTGTTCCCTTTTTCGTGTGTTGGGTCATGTATAATCTGTGTTAGGTCCATTGCTTCCATGGTATTGATGAGTAAACATTTTGGACGTCCCCGTGCCCACTGTATTCTGAAAAGTTACACGTTTCGGATCCTGCCAAACTCCACGATGTACCCATGGATGCTCCACCCCTCTGGAAATATGTGCATTTCCTAAGCTGCTCTTCACACTGATAGTAGTTTGCTAATGCCAATGAGAAATGACTGTTGCTGCAACCTAAACCACATACCAGTCCTCTACAGACCCTGAAAAGTGCCGGGTAATCCCAGTGCACCCTAATATGGTATAAAAGAATGTAAATATGAACAAGTGTATCTTGCATCAAATGGTACTTGGCATTATAAAATGGCCCCAGTGATTCCTGCCTTGGTCATCTGAACAAACATTCTTTAAACTGCTAAGGATGAACCCAGGGGTGGCTCAAGGGTAACCCAAATGCCCTTGAGTATAGAGAAGACAGAGCTTAAAGATTCCAAATTACCCCTGCCTACCGATAGCCAGATTAATATGAATATAATAGAGCCTCTAAAATGCTTGTATGCAAATGCTAGAAGTCTAAAAAAAAAATGGGAGAGTTAGAATATAGAGCACTAAATGAGAGGTTAGATATGATTGGTATCTCAGAGACATGGTGGAAGGAGGACAACCAGTGGGACACTGTAATACCTGGGTACAAACTATTTCATAATGACAGAGCAAATCAAATTGGTGGAGGAGTTGCACTCTATGTTAGAGAGGGCATTGAGTCACAAAGGATTAAAGCTTTTCAGGAAACAAAATTCACTGTAGAATCTCTATGGATTGAAATTCCATGTAAAAAGACGATGGTGATGGCAGTGGGGGTGTACTATCAACCGCCTGGCTAGAATGAACAAATGGATGATGAAATACTCAAAGAAATCAGTGAAGCTAACAAAAGTTACAGCACAGTAATAATGGGTGACTTAAATTACCCCGGTATCCACTGGGTCAGTGTTACGGCAGGACATTCTAGGGAGATAAAGTTTCTCGATGAAATAAATGACTGCTTCTTGGAGCAGCAGGTTGATGAACCAGCTAGAGAGGAATCTATTTTGGGCCTAGTCCTTAGTAGAATACAAGATCTGGGGCAAGAGATAAGGGTGTTGGGACCACTTGGCAATAGTGATCATAGCACGGTCGCGTTTGATTTAATAAATGGAGGAAGGACTTTCAAAAGGGAGACTATGATAAAATGAGGAAAATAGTTAAGAAAAAACTAAAAGGAGTAGTTGCAAAGATTAACGATGTACATCAAGTATGAGTGTTGCTTAAAAATACTATCTTGGAAGCCCAGACCAGCTATATTCCACGCTTTAAGAAAAATGGAAGGAATTCCAAACAACTGCCAGCATGGTTTAAAGGTGAGGTCAGAGAGGCTGTTGTGACCAAAAAAGCATCTTTCAGGAAGTGGAAAAAGGAGCCAAATAACGAAAACTGGAAACAACATAAGCACTGGCAAGTTAGATGCCAGGCATTGATAAGGCAGGCAAAGAGAGAATTTGAGAAGAAGCTTGCTGTGGAAGCAAAAACACATAATAAACATTTGTAGCAAAAAAACCTGTGAGAGAGTCAGTTGGGCCATTAGATGATAGAGAGGTAAAGGGAGCACTAAAAGGAGACAAAGCCATTAATTTTTTGCTTTGGTCTTTACTGAGGAAGATGTAGGGATGTTACCAATGACTGAAATGGTATTTAAAGGTGACGCTGCAGAAGAACTGAAAGAAATATCGATAAACTGGAAAGATGTATTAGAACTATTTGATAAACTGAAGAGTAGCAAATCACCTGGACTGGATAGTATACATCCAAGGGTGTTGAAAGAACTGAAATATGAGATTGCAGACGTACTATTAGTAATCATTGAATTAACATTAAAATCATCTGTAATACCTGAAACTGGAGGATGGCCAATTTAACGCCAATTATTTAAAAGGAATCAAGGGGTGATCTGGGAAACTATAGATCAGTGAGCCTGATGTCAATAATGGGAAAAATGGAAGAAACCATTATGAAGAACAAAATTACTGAACATGTAGATAGCTATGGCTTAATGGGAGACAGCCAACATGGCTTTAGCCAAGGAAGGTCTTTTCTTACTAATCTGTTATGTTTTTTTGAAGGTGTGTATAAACAAGTAGACAAAGGTGAGTCAGTTGAAAAAGTGTATCTGGATTTTCAGAAAGCCTTTGATGAGGTACCTCATGAGCGACTCTTAGCGAAATTAAAAAGACATGGGATAGGAGACACTGGATCAGGACCTGGATAAAAGATAGAAAGCAGAGGGTAGGCCTAAATGGGCAATTGTTTTAATGAAGAAAGGTAAATAGTGGAGTACCCCAGGGATCTGTGCTAGGTCCGCTGCTATTTGACATATTCATAAATGACCTGGAAATGGGAATAATGAGTGAGGTAATCAAATTTGCAGATAACACAAAATTATTCAAAGTTGTTAAAACCCACGAGGATTGTGAAAAATTGCAAGAGAACTTTGATAAATTGAAGACTGGGCATCCAAATGGCAGATGAAACTTAATGTGGACAAGTGCAAAGTTATGCACCTAGGAAAGAACAACCCAAGCTATGGTTACACAATGCAAGGTTCCACATTAGGAACCACCACTCAGGAAGAAGATTTAGGGGTATGTTTACTAAACTGTCTTAATGTAGCAGCGGCACCATTATCGCATGATACGTAATGTTATCGCACGATATTATTGCGTGATAACGTCACGTATCACGAGATAACGTCGGCAGCGGTATTAAGGCACACTAACGCTGTGAAACCCGGCTCTGAAGGGTGGAGTAAGGATTCCCAGAGGGCGGAGATAGGGGTCAATGGGCAGAGAGTGGGTGGGGAGAGGCTTCAGGCACACTAACGCTGTGAAATCCGGGTCTGAACCCTAACGCCAGTGAAACCCTCGCGTTAAGGCACATTTGCAGGAAAGAGAAACCATTTCAGTCAGCAATGTGCATCAAAGGCAGGGAAACCCAGAAAAGTGATAGTAGTGATACATGTGCAGGAACCAAAAAGGTAAATAAACATAGAAAATTACCAGAACCACATCTGAAATCCCAATAACCAAGCTGGCCAATAGTGATATTAATGATAAACAAAAAGCAACACTACTGACAAAGCGTAAAAAGGAAGATATCATGTTTGGAAGGGTCTATGCACTGTCCCCCTACAAAGTGAATGATCCCACATTGAAAAAGCGGTGGGTTTTTGTCGTTTATATTAGGCAGGTTTGTTAGGGCGTGCACATGTGCAGCAACAGCAGAGTGGACATGTAAGAAAGGGCAACTGTACTGATGCTGTAAATGGGATACAGGGGGCTACAGGTGGCACATGCTGTGGTCCAGCTGGGGCACAGTGCGGACTAGGCAGATGCCTAGGTGGCACATAGGAATGCCAAAAATGTAAAGCAGCAAGACAGAAACTGACGAGGGACCAACATGGGCACGAGTGTATGTGTCCCACAGTGTCACAGGGGATATTACCCAGCAGGTACCCCCAAGGGTTGGCAGGCGGTGCCGGGGGGAAGCACGCATGTCCATGTAGGCACCCCTACCCGAGAACCCACACCATAGGCAACTGCCTACAGGCACACTGGATGGCCTGGGACTGCGCACCACCAGCACCACCGGCATAAGGGCATGTCAGCATGGTGGTGGAGGGGTGCTGGTGGCGGAGGGGGCAGTGGCGTCTGCCCACAGCAGACCACAACCAAGCCCCGTTTAGGTGGGTGCCGTGCACTGCAACAGACAAAGTCTATCTGATGAACAGTCATGGTATCCCCAGGGAATGATCTTCTTCTGTGGCAACAGTTTGGTGCAGTACACACAGCCAGTTTGTTCAGGGGCAGAAGGTCACAAGTTCAAGCCCCAGCTGTGGCTCCTGCCAACCTTGTCCCCATATTGGAGTGGAGGAGTGGCCTAGTGGTTGGGGCAAGGTACTTCAGGCCAGAAGGTTGGGGGTTCAAATCCCTCTAGAGGACAGCAACCTTGGGCCAGAAGGACTGGGGTTTCTAGTCCCACAGGTGCTCCTTGTGGTCTTGGGCAAGCCACTTAACCCTCCATAGCCCATGTTCCCTGTAAAATAGTTATCTCCAAGTTATAATGCCCTGTTCAATGTAATATCAGTTTGTTCAATGTAAACCACACTGATGCAGAATAGTGCAGTATATAAGAGAATGTAATAAATAAATATTTTACCCAGTACTAAACCGTGGTAATAACGACAGAACCTTTATTGCAGATAAATTAAACATGCCTGAAATGCCTATATTTTACCCTACAGAGCACAGACACCATAAACATGTTCAATACCTAGAGCAGAGTTTCCCAACTGCAGTCCTGGAGGGTCAAACACCATTCAGGTGTCATGCTTTCTCTAATAAATATGCCTGGGCTGCATTTGCATGCACTGCCCCCATGGTATGCAAATGTATCTCATGCATTTTCATTAGGGACAGCATGAAAACCCAAACAGTGTTTTTTGTTTTTTTTAATATTTTCAATTTTTATTTCAACATACCAAACAGATCAACACATACAAAGCCACAGTGTACTATACCATAACAACAACACCCTCAGTACCCCACATGAGTTTATTCCCTCTATCCTCCTAACCCCCCCACCTGCCCCCCTACCCTCCTCCCCTACCCCCCTTCCCCCCCCCCTCAGCCCACTCCCAATACTCAAAGGAACCTACCCCAAATCTCCCCAAACCGCTCCCCCCTTTGCTTTCGCAGCGCAGTGAGTTTTTCCATTAGGAGAATATCCCGCAGCCCGGACTTGAACTGGTCCAGCCTCGGCATCTCTGGCTGCTTCCATGCCCTGGCCACCGCCCCCCATGCGGCACAGAGAAAGGCCAACACCACCTTACCCCCCCAGAGCTCCTGCCCCCCCCCACCCCAAGAAAGTAAACACACAGTGGGCTCGAAAGCCACCTCAACCCCCACTTTCTCCTTTATCCACACCACCACCTCCCGCCAGAACACCTGCGCTTTAGTACACCTCCACCAGATGTGCCAGAAGCTTCCCACCTCCCCACACTTCCTCCAACACTTTGGGGAGACCCCCGGATACATTTTACTGAGTCTTTCTGAGGTATAATACCACCTCATCAGCACTTTATAACAGTTTTCTTTAATTCTGCTCGCACTGGGCCCCCTCTTAATTTGGTCCCATATCCGCTTCCACTCCGTCTCCGCCAGGGGCCTCCCCAAATCTCTTTCCCACTCCACCATATACCTATGCTTCCCCACCCCCTCCCTCTTAACCCCCTTATAAAGTCCGGAGATCAATCCTCTCATACCCCACTTCCCATACCAAATAGCCTCCAGTCTGGAAACCTCCCGGCCCATCCCCTCCTTCCCCAGCTCCTTTAATAAAAAGGATCGTGCCCGTACGTAGGCGTATCTATCACTCTCCCCTAATGCAAATTCCGCGCACACTTCCTCGAAGCTCTTGAACCCCCTCTCCTCCAGCAGCTGCAAACCGCACACTAACCCCTTCTCTCGCCAGACATCAAACCGACCTCCCTCCCATCCCGGCCTAAATACCCTCCACCCCCTCCACAGGGTCATAACCGAGAACCCCGATCACCGAGCAGCTATCTCCGGTGCCCTGACCTTGTCCCAAACCTTCACCACATGTCTCATCACGGGAGTCCCCCACCCCAGCAGCCTCCTCTCTCCTTGCAGAGCTCAAACCCAAGCGTCTAATCTCCCCCACTAACTTGCAAGCTCTCCAACTGCACCCAGGGTTTTATTTAGACAGTTTTTATTTTTTGTATACCGCCTTATCCTTCAATCAAAGCGGTCACAACACAATTGGGGGATACATTTAACATGCAGGGATATGAGACACATACACTAATACTTACAGGGAACATGGGCAATGGAGGGTTAAGTGGCTTGCCCAAGACCACAAGGAGCATCTGTGGGACTAGAAACCCCAGTCCTTCCGGCCCAAGGTTGCTGTCCTCTAGTGGGATTTGAACCCCCGACCTTCCGGCCTGAAGTACCTTGCCCCATCCACTAGGCTACTCCTAGTTTCTCTTCTCTTCCCCCTCGTCATCCCAAAACGTGCGTCAATTGAGCAGCCCAATAGTACTCTTTCACATTGGGAACCCCAAGCCCCCCCTCCTCCTTGGCCGCATACAATACATCCCGTGCAATCCTAGGGGGTCGCCTCCGCCAAATGTAACTGAAAACCCTCCTCTGTAATGCCCGCAACATCCCTTCAGGTACCTCAACTGGCAGAGCCTGAAACAGATACAACAGGCGAGGAAGCACATTCATTTTTATCACAGCAATTCTGCCCACCCATGAAGTCTCAAATCTCATCCATCCCTCCAAATCCTTGCTAATACGCCCTATTAACCGCGGGTAGTTCGCCTGATATAGATCTTCATAGCACACAGTGAGTCTCACTCCCAGATACTCTAATGAGTTGCTAACCCACCTTAGGGGGTACAACCGTCACAATCTGCCTTCACTCTCCCCACCCATCTTTACCTTCAACACTTCAGTTTTATCTATATTCATTTTAAACCCGGACACTGCCCCGTATCATTCCACTTCCCTCATTGCCTCTGGCAACGTCTCTAGGGGTGAACTCAAATACAGGAGACTATCATCTGTGTATAAAGAAATTTTATGGTTTTGACCCCCACTAACTAAGCCTATTATCCTTTCATTCCTCCGGATACATTCTGCTAAAGGCTCTACCACCAGTGCAAAGAGTAGCGGTGAAAGCGGGCACCCCTGCCTAGTCCCTCGCCCTAACCCAAAGTCTCTCGTATACCGCCCGTTAATTTTAATCCTAGCTCTAGGGCCATTATACAATCCCTGTACCCACCCCCTAAAATTAGCCCCACATCCCACCTTCTCCAACACTTGCATCAAAAATCCCCAATGAACCCTGTCAAAGGCCTTCTCGGCGTAGATGGACATCACCAGGAAGTCCTCTTGACCTTTCCCCGCCTCTCCTAATACCGCAATTGCTCTTTTGATGTTATCACCCGCCTGCAGCCCCATAATAAAGCCCGACTGGTCCGCTTGAATTATGTCCGGTAGCCACCACGCTAACCGCATCGCTAAAACCCTAGCCAAGATTTTTACATCCACGTTAAGGAGGGAAATAGGCCTATATGAGCCACAACTCATAGGGTCTTTTCCCAGTTTCATCAAAACCGTTATCCCCGCCGTCAACATCTCCTGTGAAAACTCCCCTCCAGTTTTCAAAACCCCATTAAATACCCTCCCTAACAGCCCCCCGATCTCCTCAATAAAAACCCTATAAAACACCCCCGGCAACAGGGGCGGCCCAAGGGGGGTGCGGGGCCATGTGCGGAGACTCGGTGCGGGGCCTCATTTGCATAAGGGTCCTCATTTGCATAAATATTTGCATAATGTTACCATACACGAACTTTTAGTAAACATGCCTCTTAATGAGTGTATGAATAAAGAAAGACTAAAAGACTTCTACATTACTATAATCCAGTGCCAACCGCCAGACACATTAGGAACTACTACAAACACTGCCCATTTAGAACCCATAGCAAACCCGCCGTATCCTAACAGCACTACCAGGACTCATAAAGCACCATACCCTAACTATCAAAAGGAAACGCTGCAAATATTAAACCAATACATTTCAGAGAACAACAATACATGACCTACTGGGGAAAGAGAACAAGTGGCAATGTCAAATAGGAATTACATAAACAGAATACCTCAGCTCAGTTACACATGAACAGAACATAAACCATCACCAAACAAGGAATCACAATTTAGAAACAGGAAGACAATAATTAAACTGGGAATCCCAAAAGCCAAACTTGGAATGTACAACACTGTAGAAATAAAACTATACATTAATTTGCTCTTGTACTAAACAAAGCGCAGACGTTAATGATGCACATTTCCCAGAGCTGACATATTCCAATTAATAAATTCAAAATAAAGAGATATTTTTCTACCTTTTGTGCATTTTTTTTCAGCTGCAATTGCTCCAGCCACTTTCTTCTGGTTTCTTCGTGTCTTCCGCTAATTCTTCATCGTCTGCTGTCCATTTGTCTTTTCTTCTCTCTTCTAGTTTTTTTCCATTCTCTCTCTACATCTGCTTTAACATACTAATCTTTCTCCTTTTTTCTCTTTCCTCATTCCTATTTCATCCACTCAAATTTTACCCCTCCATCCTCAATCCCCACTTACTCTCCCAATATCCGGACAATTGTAGATTTGTCTTCCCTCCCACACAAAATATTTTTTCCCTCTCCATTTCACTCTCCCAGCTCCATCCCATTCTAATCCTCCCCCAACATCAGCTCCATTCTAGTTCCAGTCCCACCCAGCATCCGCTCCCTTCTAGTCCCCGCATCAGCCCATTTCCAGTCCTAGCCCCCCATAAGCCCATTTCCAGTCCTAGCTCCCCCCTCTATTTGCAGTCCCATCCAAGTCCCTCCATCAGCTCATTTCCAATCCCAGCCCCCCATGAGCCCATTTCTAGTCCTTTCCTAGCCCCACCATCAGCCCATGTCAAATCCTAGCTCCCCTCCACTCAGCCCATTTCCAATCCAAGCCCCCCATGAGCCTACTTCCAGTTCTAGCCCCGTCATGAGTCCATTTCAATCCAAACCCCCACCACAGCCCATTTCCAATCTTAGCACCCCCCAACAGCCAATTTCCAGTCCTATTCTAGCCCCTCCATCAGCCCATTTCCTGTCCTAGCCCCCCCCTCACCCATTTCCAGTCCTAGCTCCCTCCCCCTCACAACCCATTTCCATTCCAAGCCCCCGTCCCCATCAGCTATTTGCAGTTCAAGCCCTCCTTCCACTCAGCCCATTTCCAGTCCTAGCCTCCTCATAGCCCATTACTAGTCCTAACCCCCCATCAGCCCATTACGTCCTAACCCCCCATCACCCTATTTCCAGTCCTAGCCCCCCATCAGCCTATTTCCAGTCTTAGCCCCCCTCCCATAGCCTATTTCCAGTTCTACCCCCCCATCAGCCCATTTCCAGTCTTAGCCCCCCATAGCCCATTACCAGTCCTAACCCCCCCATCACCCTATTTCCAGTCCTTGCCCCCCCATCAGCCTATTTCCAGTCTTAGCCCCCCCCATAGCCAATTACCAGTCCTACCCCCCCCATCAGCCCACTTCCAGTCTTAGCCTCCCCCCCATGGCCCATTACCAGTCCTAACCCCCCCCCCATGGCCCATTACCAGTCTTAACCCTCCCCCCCATCAGCCCATTACCAGTCCTAACCCCCCCCCCCCGGCCCATTACCAGTCCTAACCCCCCCCATGGCCCATTACCAGTCCTACCCCCCCCCCCCCCATCAGCCCAATTCCAGTCTTATCCCCCCCATTGCCCATTACCAGTCCTACCCCCCCCTCAGCCCATTACCAGTCCTTGCCTCCCCCCCTGGCCGATTACCAGTCCTCACACCCCCCCCATTGCCCATTACCAGTCCTAACACCCCCATCAGCCCATTTCCAGTCCTACCCCCCCCACTTCCAGCCTTAGCCCCCTCCCCATAGTCAATTACCAGTCCTACCCCCCCATCAGCCCATTTCCAGTCTTAGCCCCCCCATCAGCCCATTTTCAGTCCTACCCCCCCACTTCCAGCCTTAGCCCCCTCCCCATAGCCCATTACCAGTCCTAACCCCCCCCCCATCAGCCCACTTAGCCCCCCATAGCCCATTACCAGTCCTAACCCCCCCCATCAGCCCATTACCAGTCCTAACCCCCCCCCCATCAGCCCATTACCAGTCCTAGCCTCCCCCCCCCATGGCCCATTACCAGTCCTAACCCCCCCCAGCCCACTTAGCCCCCCCCCATGGCCCATTACCAGTCCTAGCCTCCACCCCCCATGGCCCATTACCAGTCCTAACCCCCCCCATCAGCCCACAGCCCCCCCATAGCCCATTACCAGTCCTAACCCCCCCCCCCATCAGCCCACTTCCAGTCTTAGCCTCCCCCCCATGGACCATTACCAGTCCTAACCACCACCCCCCCCTGGCCCTTTACCCTTCGTAACCAGCCCCCCCCCGGCCCTTTACCAGTCCTCACCACCCCCCCCCCATCAGCCCACTTCCAGTTTAGCCTCCCCTCCCATAGCCCATTACCAGTCCTAACCACCCCCCCCCCCCTATCATTCCAAATTAAAATAAAAAAAAAACCAAACTGGCTGCTTCTGCCGCGGCAGCATCAAGAGCTCTGCCGCGGCAGCATCAAGAGCTCTGCCGCGGGGCCCCCCCCTGCCCGGCAGAGCCTCCGTGCATCCTCAGCAGCTTTCTTCATGTCCAAAACGCAGGCTTCTTTCAGAGCCGCGAGAGTTTCTTTTCTCGCGGCTCTCTTAATCCCGCGGGGCTGATGGGAAATCCCATCACCCTCGGCGGGATTAACAGAGCCGCGAGAAAGGAAACTCTCGCGGCTCTGAAAGAAGCCCGCGTTTTGGACATGAAGAAAGCTGCTGAGGATGCACGGAGGCTCTGCCGGGCAGGGGGGGGCCCCGCGGCAGAGCTCTTGATGCTGCCGCGGCAGAGCTCTTGCTGCTGCCGCGGCAGAAGCAGCCGGTTTGGTTTTTTTTTTTAAAACTTGGGATGCTGAAGAATGTTTTTTGCGCGGGGCCCCCTGAAACGCGGGGCCCTGTGCAAAAAACATTCTTGCTCAATGGACGGGCCGGCCCTGCCCGGCAACCCATCCAACCCTGGGGCCTTTCCCCCTACCAACCCCTTAACCACCCTCCCAATTTCATCCCTCAAAATAAGAGCCTCCATTGCTGTGCGCGCTCCTTCTGGTAGTCCTCGCAACTCTACCCCATCCAGATACCTCCTAATCTCCCCCTCCCCTACCCCGTCCATCCCTTGATATAGCATAGCATAGAAATCCCGGAACTGCTCCCTAATCTCTTCCTCCCCCCGACACATTACCCCATCCCTCCCCCTAATCTGATATATGAAAGCCGCCCCTTTTGTTGTTTTAGTCTACGGGCTAAAAGCCTCCCCGCCTTATCCCCGTGTTCATAAAAGACTTGCTTGGCCCTCTGCAGGGCAAAGTCCACCTGCGCCATTTGCATCGCCCTAAGCTCTACTCGCACTCTCTCCATCCCCTCCCTATCCCGCTTTGCCCCCGATATCCAATATTTCTCTTCCGTCGCTTGCAACATTTTCCCCAACTCCTCCTCTCACCCTCCCCGCTCCCTTTTTCTCCTGGCCCCCTACATCAGAAACCTACCCCGTACCACCGCTTTTCAGCCCTTCTCACACCTTTACTTCCGCCATACCCCCCGGTATCATTAAATCGCAGATACTCCTGAATAACCTCCTTAACATCTTTCACCACGTTCGCATCCTTTAATAAGCTCTCATTCAGCTTCCAGAACACTATACCCCCCTTCTCCTGTCTACGCCAACCTATCTCCACCGCACTATGATCTGTCCACCCAACCGCTTTGATATCCCCCTACATCACCTCCAGCATCCATTCCCTGTCCATAAGGATCATATCAATCCTACTCCAACTATTGTGTGGGGGTGAAAAGAAGGTGAATTGCTTTGCGGTAGGATGCAGCGCTGTCCATGCATCCACCAGATTAAACCGTTTTAGCAAAGTCCTCAACCCCTGCCGATTCTTACACCCCCCACCATCCCCTTTGGGGTCCCTATCCATCCCAGGCTCCAAAACTACATTAAAATCACCTCCTACCACTAGTCTCCCCCCTCCCGCACTCTCAATGAGCCTCCCGAACCCGTTCCAAAACTCTCCCTGATTGCCATTGGGACCATACACCGCCACTATCACTATGTCTTCCCCTCCCAACTTCCCTCGTATCCCCACCACCCGGCCCTCTCCATCCTGAAAACTGCCCTCCACCTGGATCCCACATCCCTCCTGCACCCATAGGGCAACCCCCCTCTTCTTTTCTCCCTTCGGGCAGCATGAGTAGTATTGATCTGAGTAATGCCTATTTTTCAGCCTACCCACATCGCTTCTGCGCAAATGCGTCTCTTGCAACATCACCACATCCCATTGAAACTTCCACACCGCCCTAGTCAACATGCTGCGTTTCTCTGGGGAGTTTAAACCTTTAACATTAACTGTCCCAATGCGCAGCATATTCCCTCTCCCCCCCTTCCCAGTACCTCCCGGCTGCACCCGGCCTGCCATCCCCCCCCCCTGCTGCCCTCCCTCCCCACCTCCCCCCATCCCCCCTTCTGCCCTGCACTCCCACCCCGAGACGTCTTGTCCTCTCCCGCCACTCCGTGCCCCGAACCCTAAGAATCCCTAGTACCTTGGCCCACACCACCCCGTGCCCAGCCATCTTTCCAACCCCCCCCCTCTGATCACCTCCATACCCCTTCCAGCCACTTGCACCTCCCCCCACCTCTACATTCCCCCACTCCCGCCCCCCACAAACCCGGTAACACCCCACCATTCCCGGTCACCCACTCAAATGTCCTGGGTCCATACGCCCTGCTCTCCAATGCCATCATTCAGTCCAACTGTCGCCATCACCGTCTCAGGTATCAGTCTCTGGTGCCACTCCTTGTCGTTCTTTCGATAGCCGCCGAAGCCTCTTCCCCTTTTCACCGGCCCGCTGCCACTGAGAGCTCGATGGCAGTTTTTCCAGCCTAGAGCTGCTCGACTTCTGCCGCTCTCTCACTCCCACTGAGGGGGGGCAGTCACACCCCAGCTCCCGTAGTATGCTCCACGCCTCATCCACCGTCTTCATCCACTTAGTCACCCCATTCACCGATACCAACAGTCCAAAGGGGAACAACCACCGATAGCGAAAACTCTTCTCCCGCAAGTATGTAGTAACTTCCTTCATCGCCCTTCTCCTATCTAGAGTGCCTTTAGACAAATCGTTAAACACCTCCACTTCTCCTCCTTCCCAGGCAATCCGCCCGAACTTTCTCACCGTCGCCAGGATCTGTTCCTTCATGGGGAAGCTGCTCATGCAGGCAATAATATCTCTCGCCTGCTTCTCCCGCCGGGGCCCCAAACGTCTGTGAGCCCTCTCCACTCCAGTTGCAGCCTCCGTGGAGCCATTCACCTCCCCCATCCGCAAAATGTGGTTGCACAGCTTTTGCACAACTAAGACACAGTCAATGTGTGCACCGTCCTCGGGCACCCCCCGGAATCGCAAGTTGTTCCGGCGCGCTCTGTCCTCCAACTCCTCTATTTTCTCTTGCAGCTCATTCTGTTGCGCCCGTAGTTGGTGGTGCTGCCCCGCCATTTCTCTCACCTCCTCCTCACAGGCCTCCACGTGTCCCTCGAGGTTCTCGACTCTCTGGCCCAAGCAGCTCACTTCTTTTTGGATCGCCTCCAAAGTCTCTTTAACTCCTCTCCTCATGGATTTGATTTCACCCTGCATGTCCCTTTTAAATTCGCTAAGCCACTTCTTTAGGGACCATGCTCCCCGGCCCTCCATGCCCTCCTCATTGGAGCTCACCGCGTCCGCCTCCTCCTTGGAGCCCTCCGACTTCCCGGCGTCTTTCCGCTCCTGCCGCACATAAGGGGATTGGAAGCTGGCCAGTTTTTTCTTTGTCGCCATCGCCAAGGTGTAGGCACCCTGCCCGTCCACTTTATTAACGTTTGGAGCACCGCTAAGTCTCCTTAATCTCGGTATTTGGACGGAGCTAGGCTTCTATGCCACCATCAGCTCCGTGATGTGAAAACCCGAACAGTGTTTGGCCCACCAGGACCTGAGTTGGGAACCTCTGCCCTAGAGCAGAGGCCAACAGGGGTACAAACACCCACACCCAAAGGCTCCACTATCCAATGCCTCATGGAGAGGCAGGCTGTTGGGCCCTACGCGCAGCAGCATCTCCCAATACTAGCACTTGCATACCTTAGCAATGCCGCCCTAAACCTGGGAATACGTTACACAAATATTAAAAGGTTGCTATGATTAATGGCAGATAGCAATTCCTAAGTTAAGTACAATTTGCTGATTGAGTTGCATCATAGCAACCTTTCTGATATCTGTGGAGTGTGTTTCAGTTATGGTTACTGACAGTGTTTACCACTCCAACAGTATTGCGTACCATAGCCATGCCTGCACTGTGCTCAGGACTGGTGTAGTGGCCAGGGCTGCCAAAAGCCTCTATATTTGCACAATGCTGGCATAGGTGTGGGAGTGTGTGTCTGTCTATCCAGTGTGTGGTGGCTGCCAACACCTTACTCAGCCCACACTGCTTGCACTGTTTCCAGTGTTAGCCTGCCAATGTGCATAATGAGGAGCATTATGGGTATAGCCCGGACAGGGCAGCCTGGGCAGGATGCATCTGCACAGGGCATAGGGCAATGGCTGGGACATTGTAGTGCCCGGCCAACACCTGCAAGGACAAGGTAGCCACAGCATGTCCTGCTGGGCGGTCACTCTTACCCTGACTGAGCAGTGACCACTGCATGGCTAGGTTCCCCCATAGTGCTACATAGTATTTCTCTCAAGTAATATTTATGGTTTGTTTTTTCTGGGGCCCAATCACTGACTTATTTGCTTGGTGGGTGTACTCACACCCCCAATTTTGGGTGCACACATCTCCTCCAGGAACATACACTATGCACTAGCTAGCAGACTGTCTGCAGTTAGTATTTGTATGGCTTGAAAACCTTTCAGGGCGCAGTGGCTTGAGACTCACTGTGCTTGCTGCTGGAGAATGTCAGGTAGTGGTGGTGGGCAGCTGAGCATTTCCAGGTCTACTGTCTCTCTGTCATTGCCTTATGGATGTGTATAGATCTGCATTGACTGCCCTGTAGGGTGTCTGTTCCCCAGCAGGACTGGGGTTGAGGTTCCCCTCTACTGCCACCATTGCAGGGATGTAGAATGTGGATCTGTTGGCTGGGAGATCCTGTTCCCCACCCTCAGCCACAGAGAGTGGGTTGGGTGGTGGTACATAATCTGCCTATGGGTCCAAGCACCCCCTTTCACTTAAATCATGTGACCATGGCACCCACACAGGATATGCACTATTCTGGGTGCATCATAGTCCATAAGGGCTAGACATGATTGAGAAATACAGATGGACACAGGTATATCCTAGGTGGGTCTGCAGGAACTGCCTATCACACACTGGCACTGATGGGGACCTGAAGCATGACCTACTTCAGCCATGAAAGGTGCTGCGGACCTGGTGCTGGGCGCCCCACCTCACCCTCAGGGTGAGCACAGTACCCCCACAATGTGACGGTCTGTAGTTACTCTGTGCCAGTGACACACATGGTCAGTTCCCCCTACCAGGCCTAGGTGCTGTGGGGGTGCATACCCCATCTTGTGATCATCTCTAGACTGCTGATCTGCATGTGCAGTGCATCATGGGTATGGGTGGGTTAACCCTATCCTGGTAACCACAGCAAACAACTTGTGTGGTGACCTGCAGGCCTTCTGTAACCAGCCAGGGGTTTGTTAGCAGCTATAGAGATGTAGCCCACTGGTTACTTCACTGCCTGTGGAGGCAGAGGCAGATTGCATGCTAGATTCTTTACATGTAAATTGTGAATAAGACTTCTAAAATAACCTCCTTAGTATCACAATTCCTGCTGCTAGCATGACATCACAGAATATTCAGAGGTGGAGTATACTGAGATTTGAAATGGTACTGTGAGCCCTGTTTCGCAAATTAAGATGTTAATCAAGCATCCTGATTTCTTAAATGTTTATGGTGGGGAGAGGAGGGGAGCATGGTATAGCAACTCTTTGTTTTTAAAAAATTGGTTTTCATGTCTAATACAGTACATATCATAAATGTGCGGGCTATCGGAACAATGAATACCACAACAAAAAGATCTGCTTTATGTTTCTAGGTGACAACTCCCTCCTTGGAAGTACTTGGAAAGACTCAGACTAGCACAACTCATTGGCAACTTTGCAACTACTTCTGATGCTGATGAAGCTGTGTTTGCATCATGTCTAGTCATACGATGGGAAAATCATCTCCATTATATACTGTTGGTCCCGAGTGCTGCATCTTTAAGAATAGAGAGGGAGGAGGCCCCCCTCAAGTAGAAAAGCATCCATCCATAGTCCGCTGAGTCACAGGGTTACTGTACCTTTAGTCAATTCTCTCACTCACTTATCATGCTGGATACACAACTGTCTTTCGACTAGCAGGTAGCTGCCATCATCAGATCCTCATTCTTCTTCTTGTGTTGTATTTGTTCCATCAAACTATTCCTCTCCTTTCAGACTTTACACCCACTTATCCATGCACTCGTCACATCTCACCCTGATAATTGTAATTCCATCTACTGTGGCTTCTGATCTACCAATCTCAAAAAACACCAACTGCTCCAGACTATTGCTATCCATCTCTTAACTAATGCGCCAAGATATGACCATGTGACACCCCTTGTTCAACGTCAACATTGGCTTCCATTCTTATACAGGTTTCACTTCAAAGTATTCATTATTTCTCATAAAACTTTTTATACTGGTCTCCCCCTCTGTCTCTCAACTTTAGTGATGTCCTACTGTTCATCTCACACTCTTCACTCTCAGCGTGCCAATCTACTGTATTAAACACTCCACCTGTTTCCTTTGCCCATTTGGAAACCTCGCATCACTCTGCATTCTACTTTCTGGCCCCATCTTTATGGAATGCCCTTTCTTTGCACATATGCTCTGAAACATCTCATAGGAAATTTAAACCCTCTTAAAAACCCATTCCTTTAATAAATCTTTTTCATGGATGCTCGACTCGGGGTAAGGGCTGCATTGATTATCTGTCGACTTTCTCTATTTTGTGTACTGAGAACATAAGAACATAAGATATGCCAAACTGGGTCAGACCAAGGTCCATCAAGCCCAGTATCCTGTTTCCAGCAGTGGCCAATCTAGGTCATACGTACCTAGCAGTTTCCCCAAAAGACACAGGTTCCACAATGCTTGTACTGGGTCAAGCAATGATATCCTGGGTCCCTTCTTAATAATGGTTTATGGACCTTTCCTCCAGGAACTTCTCCAAACCTTTTTTAAACCCAGCTACACTAACAGCCTTTACTACATCCTCTGGAAACAAATTCCAGAGTTTGATTACATGTTGAGTGAAAAAATATTTTCTTTTATTAGTCTTAAATAGTTTACCCTGTAGCTTCATTGCATGTCCCCTAGTCTTTCTATATTCTGATAACGTAAACAATTTTTAAAAATTGGTTTTCCTTTCTATGTGTGTAATTTTTAATTGATTTAAACTTCTCTGATGCTACCTAGTCTAGGGTGGTATAGCAAGTTTAAAATAAACATAAATATAAACACTGCAGGAAATTTACAACATGCCTAGCAATAATGCACCTTTCATAGCCTTATTACCAGTAACCTAATTTTGTCATATTCAAAAAATAAAAATATAATACAAAAATCTAGCTCCCTGGTGCAAAACCAGCTTAGAACAGGGACTTTTTCTCCTTTCTTTTCTGGACCTGATTCTCAGACCTCTCAGTCCCAACTTCTTCTCCACCTCCCCCTCCCCCCCCCCCGCCCCCCCCCCCCCCATAGATTCCAGAACCTGTTTGCTTGCATTGCTCTGGTATATCCTAGTCTCTAGTTGTTGTGTTGCCTATTTTGACTAGCCTGTAAGCTCTGATTAGCAAGGACGATCTCTTGCATGTGTCTATGCAGTGCTGTGTATGTCATGTAGGGCTACACAAATAATAAGTAATAGTAAGTAGTAGCAGTTGTGAGTAGTAGCACAATTACCTGCAGTTGCCTCCTTCACTAGATGGCTTCAGTCTCATAGTATGAACTATGCAAGGCTCTATAATCTCATTAGAGTATTGATCCTACCAAAACCAGTTGCTGGAGAAAGTGCAGAAATGCTTGCTCTTCTACTGCCAGCTAGGGGATGGGAAAACACAGGTTGGCCTTTTGGAGATCAACAGGGGCTGGAGATAGGTAAGGAAGTCTGAACAAAGAAAGGACAACAGCATGCACAAAAAGTGATGACAAATTCATACACACCCCCAACAACATCTCCAGAAGGAAACACTGATAGAATTTGGTCCCTAATTTATTTATTCCTATTCCTGAGTGTCAACAGTTGAGTAATCACAGTGTCTATGATCTGAATGTGGCTGAGTGATGCTCTTAGCCTTCTGCACCTCACAGCACTCAGTTTTCCCTTTGTTCTGGTGGATCCTCCCCCTAGATGTATCCTGTGTCTACAGCTACTGTGTTGTCTATCTTGACTAGATTGTAAGCTCTGATGAGCAGGGGCCATCTTTTACATGTGTCTGTGCGACACTGCGTACGTCTTGTAGCGCTATACAAATGCTCAGTTGTAGTAGTAGTAGTAGTAGAGGTATCCTGCCCAGGTATTAACCAGAGCCCAACTCTGCTTAGCTTTTCAGATCTAAGAAACTCAGGCTCTCCCAGGCCCCAGTGTTACTAGTGTAGAGGAAAGGGGAATGGAGGTCCCTACTTATAGTAATACTCTGCCATCTCTGTGCAGATTATACTCTTTAATAGCCTGGTATTACTATTCATTTGCTTCTCAAGATCAAGGAATATAGTCTTAAAATGGGCCTGCACCTTAACGTAAAGAAGACAAAGATCTTGACAACTGGCAATTCATCGTTGATGGAGAAGAAATTGAAATAGATGACAATTTTAACCTACTTGGATCAACAATCAATAAAGAAACAACAAGCAGTCAAGAAATCAGACAATGCATTGCTCTTGGCAGAATGGCTTTGAAGAACCTAGCAATACAGAGGCATTTCTCTCCATATAAAGATTTGACTTGTCCAGGCCATGGAATGGAGAATAAACAAAGAATATTATAATGCCTCTGTATTGCTCCGTGGTGCGACCACACCCTGAATATTGTGTGCAATTCTGGTCGCCGTATCTTAAAAAGGATATAGCAGAATTAGAAATAGTACAGATTAGAGCCACCAAAATGCTAAAGGGGAGGGTAGGATATCCCTTTGAAGAGAGGCTAAAAAAGTTAGGGTTCTTCAACCTGGAAAAGAGATAGCTGAGGGGAGATATGATAGAGGTCTGTAAATTAATGAATGGAGTGGAACGGGTAAACATATATTGATTGTTTACGCTTCAAAATATAGAAAGACTAGGGGACATGCAATGAAGCTACAGGGTAGCCTATTTAAGACTAATAAGTGAAAATATTTTTTCACTCAACGTGTAATCAAACTCTAGAATTTGTTACCGGAGGATGTAATAAAGCTGTTAGTGTAGATGGGTTTAAAAAAGGTTTGGACAAGTTCCTGGAGGAAAGGTCCATAAACCATTATTAAAAAGGAACCCAGGATATCCACTGCTTGCCCCAATATAAGCATTGTGGAACCTGTTTCTTTTGGGGAAACTGTTAGGTACTTGTGACCTAGATCGACCACTGTTGGAAACAGGATACTGGGCTTGATGGGCCTAGGTCTGACCCAGTATGGCATATCTTATGTTCTTATGTTCGTATATGGATTTGAAAGTTGGACTGTGAAAAAAATAGACAGGAAGAAAATCAATGCCTTTGAATTATGGTGCTGGGCAAAGAATACTGAGTATAGCATGTGCTGCCTGAAGAACAAACTAGTCAGTATTTGAGGAGATCAAACCTAAGATGCCTTTAGAAGCTCAGATGACAACACTTTGACTTTCATACTTTGGACATATCATGCGAAGAGAGAGGGGATCGTTAGAGAAAGACATCATGCTTGGCAAAGTAGAAGGTCAACGCAAATGAGGAAGGCCGGCAATGAGATGGATCTGAAGACCGAACACAGTTTAGGTTAACTATACAGAAGGTTGCCATGAGTGAACACCGACTCGACAGCACTTAACAACAACTATTCATACTACTGCCCATTAATACTTCCTATCAGTCCACCTACATGCCCCATATCATTGTACGTTAATAGGATTCCATGTGAATTACCTCCAACACACACACACACACACACACACACACACATCTCCTGCAATGTAATACCCTGAATCTATACACTGTACACCCAGAGTCCACATGGGTGCATATTAATGACTCCTCCACTAACCCATTAAAAACTAAAAAAAAAAATCTATTTCTAGGTTAGATATAAAGGCTTGGCCACTCAGATGCAGAGACTACAGATAGTGGCAGACACTGATTCTAACAATGAAAGATAGATGTGAATGATACTGAACAGAGATAAATGTGAAATTGGCTCTCTCCCCAGTAATAAAGAGCCACTTTCTAGTCGTAAACATGCATTCTTTCTTCCCTTATGAACTGAGTAAATTGTTTTTAATTGCACTCTGGTTATAAAATGCCAATTGAGAAATCAACCAAGCAGGAATTCAAGAGCCCAGGTCACAGTATTTATTATTTTTTAAGACGTAAATTCTCTCCCAAGGCGACGTTAGTTGAAGAAAGTGAAAGGGTGAGTGCACAGTGGAAAAATAACACCTTTTCAGCATCCTAGTGATGTTAAAGAATCTTGCTCCCCATACAGAAGGTGTTATATTGGGTAATAGAAGAAAATGGGAAACTGGGGTCACGTAACAAGATTCTATAACCCGTCCCCTCTCCATCTCTTACATATAGTAACTCTATCAAGGCAGTAAAGGAAAGGAAGAATCATTCAGTCAGAGCAAGATATTGCATGATTTTCCAAGCATCACTATTTCAATTTGCACAGGTTCACCAAATAGCTCATTTTTTTAATATTGTCTATAGGGAGTGGAAAAATGGACAATGGAAGACCCCCAGCTCTGGGCTCCCATTCCTGCCGTGTATGGAATCCTCCGATAATGAAAGACTCCCAGAACTGAAGGCGTCTGGCACTTGTGGAGTCTTCTAATAATTATAATGGAAGGTTCCTAGTCCTGGATTCTCATCTCTTGGTAAGTATGGAGTCCTTCAATTTATAGTAAGTAGTGCAGGATTAGGGTATAGGCAAACTATGCACATACCAAAGACCTAAATGCTTAGGAGAAATGCTTTCAGATATGCTAATTCAATGGATCCCAAGGCAGAATTTTGCCCTGGTAACGTATTTACTGGTAGAAAGACATATTACAATGAGTGACTAGCTTGTTTCTTTGCCTAAGGCCAACCAAAGGGTTAATCCTGCCCTGTAATAGATTTATACTGTTTGCAGAAAAATTTCCATGGTCACCTTCTTTAAAATGAAAGAAAGAATGGCAACTTTGGTGTAGATCTGGATGGATTTTGGACCAAAGGTCAACATTTTAAAAAAAAAAAAAGACTGGTCTTGTCTGATCAACAACTAAATTTGCTGATCTACTGTAGTTATAAACTAAAAAGTTGCACCCAAGCTAAAAGAGTCCATCCCCTTATCAACAGAATTTAACGTGTCTAGTGGGGAAACGTTAATTTTTAGAAGCTAGAATGAAGCTAGTGGTGAAGCAGA
Source organism: Ichthyophis bannanicus (assembly GCA_033557465.1). Taxonomy (NCBI): domain Eukaryota; kingdom Metazoa; phylum Chordata; class Amphibia; order Gymnophiona; family Ichthyophiidae; genus Ichthyophis; species Ichthyophis bannanicus. Next base: position 361,357,757 of record CM066039.1, read on the forward strand.
CTGCAAAGTGTAACCTATTAATATTGCAGTTATAATAACTCTAATAAGTTTATGATAATTTATTCCTCCCCTTTAAAGACTGGATCTGCCACATGAGTGGAAAAAAATTATGACTGTACCTTCATCTGCAAGTTCCTCCTGACTAACTCTTTTTAGAGTTGACAAGAGCGATAAACCAAAATTAGTTTCACTGTTTCAAGATTCAGACATCAATCAGTGTCAAATTCAGTCTCTGGGGGCCAAAGTCTGGAGAGTTTAAAGAAAATAATTTATTAGCTGCAGGACGTTATAGCAAAGAGTAGGTACATCCAGTGTGCTTTCTATACACACACAAAGAATGTTTGGTACTGACATTTAGTAGACTGCCAATTTCATAACATAGCAGATAGGATGGGGAATTTGAGGGGGGGGGGGGGGAGAGCTACCTGGTTAGCTTTCTGCCAATTTGGTCAACCCAGATATTCAGTAACAGAACCAGATACGATACATTGAATATCCTGGTTTAAGTTTCATTGGTGTTGACTAGCCATGTTAGAATGGCTAGTAGCCACCATGGAATATCCCCCCACCCTAATTTTCATGACAGAAAAATATATAAAGAAGTTAGAATCTAGTAGAGGAATAAAAGATAAAAAGGTACTAAAATAGAATAGATTTAGTTGAGAGAAGAAGCTATATCTGTGGTTTTTGCTGTGCCTTTAACTTGGTTCCTTATTAAAAACCATTACAAAGTAATATATTTCATCTTTTTGCTGCATTGTTTAAAGGAGAGTCTCAAATGTAAATCAGTGGGCAATGAGCTCCAAACGGAGGGACCAAAGAAGTAAAAGGTCAATATCTGGGTAGACTCCAATTGTGCCTGGTAGGCTGACGGGAACACTAGCCAATTTGCTCCTTGACAGCTAAAATATGCCATTTCTTTCTCTATAACATCAGCGAAATGTGTCCCTTCCTTTCTGAACACATTGCCAAGACCCTTATCCACTTTCCAGTCATCTCCTACTTAGATTATTTCAGGTCTCCCACGGACTCATCTCTCTCTCCTTCAGTCCGTTCAAACCTCAGCTGCACAATCTTCTGCCAGGGTCACTCTGCCCACATAGCGCCTCTAGTAAAGTCACTTCATTGGCTCCCTATACATTTCCTCATCCAGATCAAGCTTCTCCTCCTGACCTATAAGGGAAGTCACTCCTTCACTGTTCATTACTTCTCGTCTCTCATCTCTCCCTGTACTCCTTCTCAGGAATTTGCTCTTCAGGTAATTTGCTCTTATCTGTGCCCTTCCCTCCCACTGCCAATTCTAGACTCCATTCGCTCCATCTTGCTGACCCATATACCTGTAGCAAACTACCTGGGTCAGTACACCAGGCTCCATCCCTGGTCCCATTCAAACCAAGACAGAAAACCCATCACTTGGTTTGAACAGGACCAGGGATCCATTACTTTGAGGTTGCTTTTGGATCGTGACCACTTTATTTTCCTATATACCACCCTTGTGTTTCTTCTTAGTTTATCCTGTTGCCTTGTTTGTTGTCTTTGTCTTGAATACGTTGTAAGCTCTATAGAGAAGGAACTCTCTCCTTTTTTTATTTAGCTAGGTTTATATATCACTTTTCTACAAGTCAAAGCGGTGTACATTCAGGTACTTTATATATATATACTGTATTGTGAGCCCTTCAGGGACAAGGGATATATATATGGCTATTTTTTCTTCCATTTGTATCTTTGCTTTCCTAACTACTTTCCTAGCTTCTTTTAGCTTTCCAAATACTTATGCTTGTCTTTCTGTGATGTCTTGTATTTTATGAAGATTTTTTTCCCTCACCTTTACAGCTACTTCTTTCAAAAACCATAGTGGCCTCCTTTTTCTTTTACATTTTTTTACTTTCCTAACAAAAAGGGTTTTTTTTCCCTTAAAATATTCTCTTTAGATTTTGCCCATTTCTTTCTACATCCCCCAGCTGTTCCTATCCAGTTCATTTTCCTGAAGTCTAAGATTTTCACATTTGAATGAACCATCTCTTGTTCTAATGTCAGGCATATTGAAATCACCTATCAGCAGTATTTCTTTTCATAGCAAAACTACAAATGTCTTTAATTAAACCTCTGTCCACTTCTTCGGCTAGTGGAGATCTGTATATCAACCAATGCAAATGGATGATCGGTTCCCTTTCCGATTTAACCCACAGTGCCTCCTCCTTCCCTCAAAATCCCTGCAATTCTGTAGCTTTAATATTATTTTTTTACATATAATGCCATCCTATCATGTCCTTCCTGAATAGCATTGTATAATTACATCCAAGTATTGGTTCAACATGAGGGGAAGGTAAACAGAGAGAGTGGAGGCATTAGGGAGGAGGAGCAAGGCTCGTGTCTGCCCTGATGGGAACCTGGAGGTTTTTTTTTTAAATTTATCGGGAAGCGCCAAAGTTGGAGGAGGGGATCCAGAGATGGCCATAGCGGTAAGGGGCCTTGGAAATTGGACCGTGGAGAACCCCCATAGGTGGGATGCTGGAGGGCCCAGAGAGGGTTTTTTTCCAGGACTTCCAGTTGTGTTGGAGGCGGGGTGCGTAGGGCTGATGAGTCCTGTGGTCCTGTCATGGGTCTTTAGAATGATGGAGTGACTCAGTCAGGGCCTGTTAGGAGGAAGCCTGAAGCTCTGAATTTTAAAAATAAATACATAAATTTATATTTAGGATTTGGAAAGAACCCTTGAAGGGTATAATGAGCCAGAAGGTATTTATTTATTTATTTATTTATTTATTTATTTAAAGTCTCTTCTATACCGCGCTATTCAGCATCAGCGCGGTTTACAATAAACAGTGAACATACACATTTCCAATAGTACTTTGTGTTTACATATGAACAGGATAATCAACTTGAATAGAATTGTATTGTATCAACTTGTATAGAATTGGGGCCATAAAGAAGCTGAAAAGGATGCAGGCAGACAGCAGATCTGCCCTGCAATAGATTGCAACAGTGGTAAGGATTTTTATTTATTTAACAGTTTTTTTAAACTGCTTTATTATTTCAGTCAAAGTGGTTTACATTGTAAATTAAACCTGGTCATGTACACTAGACAAGGACATTGCTAACTTGGATTTTTCTGAGGCAATGGAGGGTTAAGTGATTTGCCCAAGGCCACAAGGAGTGCTGGTGGGAATTGAACCCTGGTTTCTTGGTTCTTAACCCAGTGCTCTAACCATTAGGCTAAGAATTAAAGGGTTTAGAGCCCTTAGAAAATGGTTGTTTTTCAGCCAAAAATAAAAAGTAAAATGTAACTATTTTAAGGCCAGAATTTGAGAGAGGAAGGGCTGGGGAGTCTAAAAATATGGGGGTTTTTTTAGGATCTAGGAAATCTCAAATTTAAAAAGGAGCTCACTGAAAGTTTGAGAGGGAGGGCCTACCCCATTATAAAAAGTATATTTTTGAATAAATTAAAAGCTAGAAACCCACTAGGAAGTATCCCCGAGTGTTAGAAAACAGAAAATAATGTTTTTTATGAAGTTTTAATACTTATAAAAGTGGTGATTTGATAATTTATTTATGGAAATAAAGTGAGCTTTAAAACCCATCAAAGTGCATGAGATATATGCTAAGGTTATGTGAACTTGAATTCTGTAAAAAGAAAATGGAAATTTGATTGTTAATGTATAAAAATATTGGATTTTAATTTATAGAAGTACTAGGAGAAAGGAGGGGGCGGAGTGTTATTTAATGGATACAAATTGGTTACAGGTCACAGCTGTAACTGATACTTTCAGTGACGCAGTTGGAGCAAGCAGCTTGTAACCAAAGTAAAGAAGGATTTGACAGCTCAGAAAATCATTGTGGGGCTTCTTATGAAGATGTATGAAAGAAATTTTACGAATTAAAGGGAAATGGGGATTCTATTAGCAATAGAATGGGGCTATTTTATGACATAGCAAGAGTAGGAGCACCATTTTTCTTCTTTAGAATGTCGGTGAGGGTGAATGTTTTAGTTCAGTTGGCAGTTGGTTATGAAAGAGAGAGGGCATGTTTGGTATAGTACCAATGAAGAGGCCTCTTAGATTGGGTTTTTTGTTATGAAAGGGAGTGATTGAGCCTGATTGGGAGAGAGAATGACAGCTGGAAAGGATATTTAGTAAGTTTAGGGGGTGGGGGAGTTAGCAATAAATTGAGTTTTAGTTAGAATCAGATAGGAAGCTTTAGGGATTATCTTAAAGAGACTGTGCTTGAAGAAAAAGAAGTTAGGGTGGCAGAAATGAAAGGAAAAGGTGTCAGACAGTGAAAATGGGGTGACAGCGAAAATGTCAGATAAAGGGCTTGATACAATAGCAAAAACAAATGGAAAAATAACCATTATTCTTGCCTATCGATCACCCTGTGCAAGTTCAGAACAATTAGACAAATTAGTAGAAGAAATACTCAAGCACACTTCTCAAAGCAACTACCTTGCCCTTCTTGGCGATCTTAACCTTGCCTCCATAACAACATACAAAGCAAATGCTTTTCTGGATGCCATTGAAGCACTTGACTATACTCAAATTGTTAATCAACCCACACATAATAGAGGAAATACCCTTGACATGATTTTCCTTCCCCAGAGCATTATAAAGGACCACAATACCTCAACGCCAACTATTGTTGATATTCCATGGTCGGATCATAAACTTATCTCATTTTTCTTACCTCAATGTATAATTAAAAAGAATCAACTCCTGCATGAATCACACTCTACTCACAGATTCCTTCACCTAGAAAAAAAGAACTTCTAGTAAAAGTACTAACCTCTCTGCAGTTAACTCCTAATGACATTGATGCACTTGTGCAACTTTGGAACACTTTTTTTTCCAATGCAGCCTTAGGGGTATGTTTACTAAACTGTCTTAACGTGCGCTCTGCGATGTTATCGCGCGATAAGGTACCTTATCGCGCGATAATGATGATGATGATGGCGCTTTTTAAGGCACACAGATACCATATCGCGCGATAACGCGCGCTGCGGCGCAAACAAGCGCTGAAGGTGGGGAAAGGCTCCCGGAGGGTGGAGGAAGGCTTCCCAGGGGCGGAGAGAAGGGGGTCAATGGGTAGAGAGTGGGAGGGGAGAGGCTCCCTGCACACCAACGCTGTGAAATCTGAGGCTCAAAACTAACGCCAGTGAAACCCTGGCGTTAGAGCTGATTTAAAGGGAAAAGAAACCATTTACGTCAGCAATGTACAGCAAAACCAGGGAAACCTACATTAAAAGTGATAAGTGTGATACATGTGCACGGAACAAATGTACAAATAAACATTGAAAAGGACCCCAACAAAATATACAAAAAACATAACCAAGCTGGGAAATAGTGATAGTAATGGGAAACATCAAAAAACACTCCCAAGAAAGCCCCAAAAAAAGATATGAATTTTGGAAGGGTCTACGCTCCGTCCCCATACAAGGTGAATGATCCCACAGTGAAATAGCACTGATCAGGGTTTCCCTCTCCACTGGACAGGTTTCCTATGGCATGCACATGTTCCACAACAGCAGGGCGGGCATGTCGGAATGGGCAACTGGACAGATGCTGGGAAAGGGGATACAGAGGGCTGCAGGCGGCACATGCTGTGGTGCAGCTGGGGCACAGTGCGCACTAGGCAGATGCCTAGGTGGCACTTAGGAATGCTGAAACTGTACAACAGCCAGACAGCAACTGATGAGGGCCCAACATGGGCACGAGAGTGTTTATCACAGTGTCACAGGGGATAGTACCCAGCAGGTACCTCCAAGGGCACAGAACATTGGCAGGCAGTGTTGGGGGGAAGCGTGGACATCTATGCAGGCACCCCTACCCCAGAACACGCACCATGGCTTGAGACTGCACACCACCAGCAGAAGGGCATGTCAGCATGGTGGCAGAGGGGTACTGGTGGTGGAGGGAGGCAGTGGCAGTTGCCCAGAGCAGACCATGGCCTAGCCCTGTGTAGGTGGGTGCCATGCACTGCAACAGACAGGCCCTGCCGGACAAACAGTCATGGTATCACCAGGGAATGCACTGTCTCTGTGGCAACATGGTGGTGCAATGCACACAACCAGTGTGTTAGGAGGCAGAAGGTCACAGGTGCAAGTCCCAGCTATGGTGCCTGCCAACCCAGTCCCCATATTTTACCCACTACTACAACGTACTAAAACAGACAGAACCTTTATTGCAGATGACGTAAACATGCCCAAAACACCTACATTTTACCCTACAGAGCAAAGACACCATAAACAGGCGCATTACCTAGAGCAGAGTCTCCCAAATGCAGTCCTGGAGGGCCAAACACCATTCAGGTTCCATGCTGCCTCTAATAAAGATGCCTATGCTGCATATCTATGCACCACCCCCATGGCATGCAGATGTGGATAAAATCAACAAAAACAGAACTTGCCTCAGACTTGCTGAACATAGTAAACCAATCTCTTCAACAAGGACGTATAGCAGATGTCCTCAAAAGGTCAGCAATTCGACCGCTGCTAAAAAACAAAACCCTAGACGGCAATGACCCAACTTCATATTGCCCCATTGCAAGTATTCCATTCCTTGCCAAGATTATTGAAAAGATTGTGCAAATCCAACTGCAAGATTATATAGACTCATCAGCTCCATTAGATGAACATCAATATGGATTTCGCCCATATCATGGTGTAGAAACGCTCCTAACAGCACTATTTGACACAATCATCAGAGGTATCGATAATTCCAAGCGAGCCTTCATTCTCATATTCCTTGATATTTCCTCGGCCTTTGACACTGTAAACCATACCACGCTCATCTCTAGACTCTCTCAAATAGGCATCAAGGATAAAACCCTTGAATGGTTCATATCCTATTTTACTAACCGGACCCAATATGTGCAAATAGATCGAAATGCATCATCCCCATTTCCACAAGAGCAGGGCATCCCTCAAGGCTCTGCCCTTTCGGCACTTTTGTTTAATCTCTATCTTCAACCCATCTGTTCCATATTTAAACGCTTCAAAATCAACTACCACATCTACGCGGACGACATCATGTTATACTCGCCATTTGATGTGTCCAACCCGGATTATAGCAACATATGTCATTGCCTCACTGAAGCTGAGCTGTAGCTGAAATCAATGAATATGAATATTAATTTTTAAAAAAACAGAAGTTCTATTTATAACAAGAAACACAAGCTTCACTCCACCGCCTGAAATCAACATTGGAAAAACTACTCTCCCAGTTAGAGATGAGATCAAATACTTGGGAGTCACACTAGATAAGACCCTCAGCCTCACCAAACATATAAAACAAACTGTAAAATCAATATATTTCAAATTAAGGACAATCCAACAACTTAGACCATTGATAGATAACACTGACTTCAGATCCATGGCTCAAACACTTATAACACCATATTTAGACTACTGTAATGGTATTCTTCAAGGGACCTCTAAGAAAAATATACACACACTTCAATTAGCCCAAAATGTCACTGCAAGGATCATCTATAAAGCGAAACTATCAGATCATATATCTCCGATTCTCTACGCTCTCCATTGGCTACCTGTCTCATGCAGAATCATCTACAAGTCCTTAGTTACTACGTTTAAGATCTTTAATAATATAGCACCGGACCTCCGGTGACGTCAGCGAGGCCAATGGCGGCGTGAAAAAGACAGTGCCGCCAAAGCCTGTGCTAAAGGGGGAATTAACACCCCTAAGATGTGGGAATTTGCGCGCCCCAAGTGAGGGCTAAGAAGGGGAAGAGCTCCGGGCTGTCCTACCTGCGTGGTGAAGCCTTCTGCCACGCTGAAGATTAGGAACGCGTGGCGCCGGGAAGTTGTTTCAGAGGCCCTGCCGACCGCGTGGTGACCAAGCACGGCGGGAGCCGGAGTGGTGCAGTGGTGGCCCGCCCGGAGTGAAAGTGAGCAGCGGAGGCCCCGAGATAGGGTGATCTGCTGACCAGGTGCATCAGGACGTGGTCCCCCCGACTTCGGAGGTGGCGGAAAGTGGAGCGCTGAGGAGTAGCTGAGCGAGTGGGTGGAAATTCAGCGATGGAGAGGAGGTGGGGAACCGCACTAACAGCCTGAGGCAACTGGTGGAAGCTGCAGGGCCCGAGCCTGACCCCGGAGTGGTGGCAGAGATGCAGTGCAGCAGGCACTAGTGCAAGGCTCGGGGAGACGGAGACCAGCTGAGACCCGGAGTAGGCTGCAGAGAGCGGTGGTGCAGATCGACAAGGAGTTTGGGGAGCCAGGAGATCGCTTAGGGGGGCTGCCATGAGCAGAGTGCGACAACCACCTGGTGAGAGGCTCAGTGGGGAAGCGGACCCTGGGCGGCGTGGATCCAGAGCAGCAGTGCTAGCCCAGCGGAATGGACCGCGGGTGCCATAACCAGGGGTGAAACCAGGTGGAGGCTCCCTCAGCAGGATTGGGACCCCGGGGGAGCTCCGGGTCTCCCACACATAAGTATGGAGAAAACTAAGGGGGCTGTAGCAGCACAGAAAAAACTGGCGGACTTCCGCTCCCCATATGCGACCACTAAAGGTGGCAAAGAGGGGGAGAAAGAGTGCCGAACGCAGGTGGGAGACTCCAAAGACCAGGGAGAGGAGATGGATAATGGAGCTGGATTGGGGGATCTGTCCCAACTAAAAGCCTGGCTCATTGACATGAAAGATGAGATTAAAAACGAAATTAGCGGAGTGAAGCACAAACTTAAAGAGTCTATACAGTCATTGCGGCAAGATATTGTGGACATTGGCAATAGAGTTGAGGAGATGGAACTCCAGATGGAACAGCAAGGCGAGGAAATGACGGACCTGCAGCAGCGCTGGGAGACACTTCAGCAGACCCAGGTGGACCAGCAGATGAAGCTGGAGGACCTGGAGGACAGGTCCCGGCGATGTAATTTAAGGATCCGGGGGATTCCTGAGGAGCCTCAATACCGTAACTGCGAAGAGGTTCTGCTGAGGGTGTTCAAATCCCTGCTGCTGGCTGCGGATTTACAGGGGGAGATACCGCTGGACCCATCCCCAATTGAGCGAGCTAAGGCTACCTGAGATCTAGTTTGCTCAAATAAGTGATAATTGCGTAACCTGCTACTAGTGTTACTGTTGTATGATCAGATGTTATCAGCTTAACCTCCTATTTACAATTACCTCTGAGATATGTTGTATAATCTACGAACCAGCCAGTCCCAGTTAGCTTTTTTTTTTTTAAACTTTTATTTTCATTTTGCAACATACAAAAGAAACAACACACCAAAGGAGACAAAACAAGTATACAATAAGGAAAAGTAAACCCAATTACCCCCCACCCCCACGCTTCTTCTCTAGCTGATTATGTCAGCATGTGAGCGCTTCCAAACAACAGTGATTATACATCAAAACAATCAAAAGAGTATCTACGATACAGAATAATCATGGGACAAAGATATATACAAATTTAGACAGTCAGATGAGAGCATTGAGCAGAATGTACATAGTCATTGAGCATCTTCCATTTAGACCGATGATGAGGAGTCTGAATGGGGGAAGCAAACATACGAGGTATTTGTTCATATTTACTGTAGAGACAGACATGATTCCACCATTCATTGGGACTCAGATGGGAGCTATTTTTCCAGTATTTCGTAATTAGGGAAATAGCAATGCCAAGCATAAAGTCCAAAAGGAAGTAAGACGTTTTCGGAAGAGAGGGGATCCCCGCAGCTGAGCGAAGTCCCACTATCCTCCAAGAAAGGGGCTCTTGAAAGTGCAAAATAGACTGGATACGACCCCAGACCCGATGCCAGTAATACTGTAGTGCGGGGCATTCATACATAACATGAGGTAGTGAACCAATGGCCGCATGACATGTCCAACAACTATTGCCCTGAGCAGTGTTCCATTTGGCTAATCTGTCAGGAGTGTAAAAACACCGGTGGGCTAGAAAGAAGAGTGTCTGAGTGAGTGAGGCGGATCGGGAGACCTGTGTCACTCTACTCCAGACAAGGCTCCATTGCTCCGGGGTCAAAGTCACATGCAATTCTCTCTCCCATGCTTTCTGCGCTATAGGGGTATCTCTAGTTATAGCATTACATAAGGTTTTGTAAAAATTGGATGCTACACCCGGTGAACTACCGATAGATCGGATAGTCTCCGACCAACCTTGTGTAGGGGAGGCCGATGGCGGGAGCACCTTAGCACTCCGAAGGCAATGCTGAAGTTGCACCAACTGAAAGTAGTGTTTCGCTGGGAGACCAAATTCAATTTGCAATTCACTAAAAGTTTTCCAGCGACCTTCATGGAACAACTGACTAGGAATCCAAATGCCCCTAGTGTACCAGGGGCTCCACGCCATCGGCTTATTTTGTATTCGAAATCGAGTATTGTACCAAAGTGGGAGCTTGTCTAACGGACAGAGTCGGGAGTCTAAAGATTGCATAAGAGTATTAAAGGCACCTAAGGTGTCTAAAAGCATTGGTGGATAGTGGGAGTCTGATGGGAGAGTCATACCAGGGAGAAAAGTAAGAGGAATCGGTTTGCAAAGGTCCTCTTCTATGTCTAGCCACACAGGTCTACTCGGTACTGGATCTTCCAGCCAACGAGCGCCTTGTTTGAGAAGAAAAGATTGATGATACTTCAGGAAATCAGGGAATCTGACACCCCCATTTTCCTTATCTGCTTGCAGCTTATGTTTCGCTATCCTAGGTGTCTTGTTTTGCCACAAGTATCTAGTCAGAAGGCCCTCTATATCTTTATATATACGTCGAGGTAAGAGACAGGGCAACATTTCTAAGATATAATTCACTTTCGGAACTGTAGTACTATAACAAATCACTCTGAGTCCTCACTGACATCCAAACCAGGCACAATTTAGATAGTAATACTAAGCTACTGTTTATTGCATAGTAAATAAACAGTAGCTTAGTATTACTATCTAAATTGTGCCTGGTTTGGATGTCAGTGAGGACTCAGAGTGATTTGTTATAGTAATACAGGAACAATCATCATTTTTATGGTTTCTAATCGACCCCACCAGGTAAGTGTTAAAGGAGTCCAGCGGTGAGTAAGCGCCCGGACTTTAGAGGTTAAGTCTTTGGCATTGAAGGAGATAGTGTCTTCCAAAGGAGAACAATAGTGAACCCCAAGGTATTTGACCATGCGAGGTTGCCATAAAAAGGGGAAGGGTTGCATATCTGCCTGATGTAGCAAAGGATTTAATGGAAAGGCTACCGACTTGGTCCAATTTATCTTATAACCGGACAGTTGTGAGTATTTACCAATTTGCTCTAGGACAGCCGGTACTGAGTCTATAGAGACAAAAAGCATAAGGTCATCAGCATACGCTGAAATTTTGATTTCCCTATGGGTGAAGGGGACTCCATGAATCTCCTCCGATTGCCGGATTAGTAAAGCCAAGGGTTCGAGTGCAAGATCGAAGAGAAGTGGAGACAGTGGGCATCCCTGGCGAGTGCCGCGTTGAAGGGGAAAAGGCTGAGACTTTAAAGCATTGGCACATATACTGGCTGTAGGCTGTGCGTACATGGTGCGAAGACAACGGAGAAAACCTTCCCCGAATCCGTACCAGCGGAGGACTGCAAACAGGAAGGGCCACTCTAATCGATCAAAGGCCTTCTCAGCATCAAGTGAGAGGCCAACAAATGGGCGATCAAGATTAACTGCGGTAGTCAGTACATGGCATAGAGTCCGAGCATTGTCAGCAGTTGATCTACCAGGAATGAAACCGCATTGATCTGGGTGTATTAAGGTAGGCATCCTATCAGAGAGCCGGGTAGAGAGAATGGTGGCAAATATTTTATAGTCCGCGTTTAGGAGGGAAATTGGACGATAATTAGCTGTTAGTTGCGGGTCTCTCCCCTCTTTCTCAAAAACTACTACATTTGCCATTGAAAAGGACCCAGAAGGAGAACCCTCCTCTGCCAGAGCAGAAAAATAAAGTTTCAAAACTGGAGCTAAGTCAGCGTGAAAGGTTTTGTAGAATTCAGCAGGGAGACCATCTGGGCCTGCGGCTCGACCTGAGGCACATTTCTGGATAGCAGAATGAATTTCTGAGACAGTAAATGGTGTGTCCAAGGCCACTCTATCTTCGTCAGATAGGGTCGGTCTTTGTACCCCTGAAAGTAAGCGTTCAAATACATCTGGCTCAAAATCACATTCAGATTGATAAAGCCGAGTATAAAAATCACGAAAGAGTTCTAAGATTTCGGTATCTTTAGTGACTAAGCCCCCCCCCCCGACGGATTACGGAGGGCGGTAACACGCTTGGCTTCTTTTTGACCTTTTAGGGCATTTGCTAATAATTTGCCAGCACGGTTATTTTCCCGATAATATAGCCCTTGTTGTGATTCAATATTTTTAACAGCAGCAGTGTACAAAAGCTGATTGTATTGAAAACGCAAGCGTTGCAAACGGAGTAAAATACATGGGTCAGTACGGGACGTGAGGAGACGCTCCCCAGCTTGTATCTGCTGCTCTAGAATCAGTAAATGCTGCTTTCTTTGTTTCCCCTGCCGAATTTGATAGCTAGTTATAGTTGCGCGGATAGATGCTTTAAAACCCTCCCACCAAGCCCAGCTCGCTGTGTCATGGGGTGAGTTAAAATGAAAATAATCTTGGATAGCGGCCTTTATATCAACCTGAAAATCTTTTTGACCCAGTAAGGATCTATCAAAAAACCAAGCTCGGGGAGAATCGTCCCGCGCAGTGACATGTAATGATAAAGATATGGCAGCATGATCTGAAATATGGAGAGGATGAGTCCTAGTCGTGTCTACTTGAGAAATCAGTGCTTTGGAAATGAGAAAGAAATCTATTCTAGATTGGGAGTGATGGGGGGCAGAAAAGAAAGTGAACTCTAAGTCGGAGGGGTGAAGCAGCCTCCATATATCTACCAGCGCAAGATCTTGCATCAGAGCTGTAAGGGTAGCAAGACTCTTTGGTGGACTACTCGTTCTAGGCGGCTGTCTATCTATCAGAGGGTCTAACACTTGATTAAAATCACCACCAAGTATTAATGGAATATTGGCAGAGGCCTGTGCCAACTGCGCAATACTTGCATAGTAAGCAGGGTTGTCCACATTCGGGGCATAAATGCAAATACATGTAATTCACTATCTCCAACCTTAAGATGTACTCGGGCCCATCTACCCTCCTTGTCAGCGCTAGTATCAAGTACAGTAGCTTGCAAAGATTTCTTAACCAGAATGGCTACCCCGCACCGTTTGGAAACGGCGGGAGAATAGGCAGCCACCATGTAAGGCTTAACATTGAGTTTCAGTGTTTCCGCAGAGTTTAAGTGCGTTTCCTGAAGAAACGCTAAATCAGCATGCTCATGGCTAAGATAGCTAAGGATTTTCTTTCTTTTGATTGGACTATTAATGCCCTTTACGTTGAGTGATAAGATTTTACATAAGGCCATTCAGACAAGTTAAAAATTCTGAGCATGATAGCGCACATAATTTCACAATGTCCCTCATATTGACTGTATCTGGCTGTACATATGGCATAAAAGAAAATAAGCTTAGATAATACAATGAAGCGCCCCACATTAAAAAAGAAAAACCGCAGCGCGGTAGAGAAGAAGCAAAACCCCAAAAATTACTGGCGACCATGTGTCTGCGGGGAGAAGCCCCAGAGAAGGCCGAAATTGAAAAAACACATAACCTGTAGGACTGTGCGTGCTCCGAATCCGACCGAGGCACACATCATGGAGGGATAGGAGACCAAAAAACAAAAAAGTCATAGAAAGAAAGAAAGAAAGTCCAGGTAGTCTCTGTGCTTGACTGTGACCGCCGCATCGGGCCCTTCAAAATGGCGGACAGAGCCGGCAAATAAAAGTCCAAGTCGTTGGATTAGCGCATCTGCTCTGCTTCTTTGGAGTCTAAAAATGTTGATAGTAGATCAGGATCTTCGAATGTCCTGGTTTGGTTGTGGAGAGTCACTCGGAGCTTCGCGGGATACAACAGGCCAAAGCGAGCCTGTAGCTGTTGAAGTCGAGGGCGAAAAGCAAGGAGTTTCTTCCGTCGGTCAACGGTAGGCTTTGCCAAATCAGGGAAGAAGGAGACTTTGTGACCTTCATATTCCAAATGATGGTTCGCCCGGGCAGCATTTAGAATTTGTTCCACTTGTTGATATCGTAGCAAGCGAAAGATAATAGGCCGGGGGGTCGCCCGGTTGAGCGCCATGTGGGTAGGAACACGGTGTGCACGATCAATTTCCAGTTCTTTATGAAAGGTGATCTTCAGCAAGGAGGGAAGAGTTTTGAGCAGGAATTCTCTCATATCTCCCGCTTCCACCCCCTCCGGTATTCCAATGAGCCTCACATTGTTGCGACGGGCTCGATTATTGCTATCTTCTAACTCCTTTTGAAGATTCTGTATCTGGCGCTCAGCCTTGTCCAGTGTGCCCAAGCGCACCGCGTGTGAGTCGAGGACCCCCGCCATATTGTCCTGCCGTAATGAGAGACTTTCAAGTCGGTCCTGGAGCACTCCAAAGTCTTCTCGCATGGCTCGAAGCGCTTCTCCATTGGACTGCACCAATTCCTTCACGCCGCGTATTTCCTCTAAAATCTCCAGGTGCATTTCGGGGTTTTCCCGAAATGGAACCATCTTCTGTGGGGAGGACACCTCTGTTTTGGAGCGTTTTCCGTGAGAAGAAGAAGGAGACCCGAAGTCCAAGCGCGCTGGTTTATGGACCGCCATCCCCCCCGAGGTACCCCGGTCAGCCCGGAGCGAAATAGTAAGTTTGTATAGGTATTAAGTCAGGATTCTAAGTAGGCCTCTCGGGAGCTTCAGCGCGAAGCGTCTTACCCGCTGGACATCAGGCTCCGCCCCCCCAGTCCCAGTTAGCTTTGACTCAATATACCTGTGTAATCTGCAGTTAGCCAATATCAACAGTTATCTGTTAAGCTGCAGTCTCTACTACCCGTGTAATCTGCAACTGAAGCAAAACTATCACAACCAGGCAGCTTAGCTGACCCACCACCGCCAACCAACATCCCAGCCCAAATCCACACCTCAACATAGATCACAAAATGGCCCTATCCTGCACCATCTCAATTGCCCTCTACCTCCTTGCTACAGGACTAGGCAATGTCACTGGCCTATATACTAACAACAATCACATACCAACTATCCACAGTTATAGAAAGAGGTGGCCAGATGCCCCATTCTATGAATCACTAGAAACCACTCAAACACACCACCACCACCTCCTGCATGTATCAATACAGCATAGTAAAAAGAAAAAACAGCGACTCCCACGTCTCTTGAAATGTGCCCTTGTAAATGCCCGATCTGTACGTAAAAAATGGCCAATCATCTCAGATACGATAACACTACACAACCTTGACCTGCTACTGATCACCGAGACATGGCTTTCCTGTGATGACAACGTGATACTCAACCAGCTCCTGCCCGCTAACTTCTCTGTCCATACATGTCACAGATCAGGCAAAAGGGGTGGCGGTGTCCTCGCCATCACCAGATCTGACCTTCATTTCAACATAAAAGATGCAACCAGCTCGCCGCTCCTAGACTCAATCTCGATAGCGAATAAGTGTTCCTCCATCAATCTACTTTACAGAGCTCCATCATCCGATCCAGATGCACTAACAACGATAATCGACACGGCCGCAAACTCCCAGAGCCCACATGCAACAAGCTGGGTACTAGGAGATTTCAACCTCCCCTCCCTGCAAGACACTCACTCAAAGGCGTTTCTCGAAGCCCTGAAGGATCTAGGATATAGCCAATTAATCAAGGAACCTACCCACACAAAAGGAGGCATGCTCGATCTAATATTCACCACAGACCCAACCAGCAGAAGAACAACCATCCCTGAACTATCTATTACTGCTGTCCCATGGTCTGATCACTCATTAATCCTATTCCAAATTCCTCAACCAAGCCAAGGCCAAAAGGTAGATAACTCAACAATTGGTCAATCCAACAATCCGCCAAGAAGATTCCAACCATTCAACAAAGAACTTATCCTGGAATCAACAATCCCACTAATAACCTCAACAGCACACAACCCAGACGAACTAGTCTCCAACTGGAATGAGATACTCAGCTCAATAGCTGTTCGCCCAGCAATAAACAGACCTCAAGGGAAACGACACACAGCAACATGGTACTCTACTGAGCTGAAAGCCTCACTCGCGACACTAAGAAAACTTGAGAGACGATGGCGCCGCTCACGCTCAGAAGTAGACCAAAGTGCATACAACCTACAGCTCACAGCGCACCGTACCGCAGTAACTGAAACCATGAAACGTTACCACGCTGACACCTTAAAGAGATCCCTCAACAAACCTCGTGACCTGTTTGCCCTTGTTAAGCGACTTACAACAGAACCTGCATCAGAACAAGCAAATGGAATCCATCCTCAAATATATGCAGATTATCTACAAACCAAACTATGTCAGATAAACAACAACTCTGCGTCCAATACTATCCTTCAGCCTTACAACCAAACATCACTCACTACCTTCATGACCCCATCCAAACAATGCATCGAAAACACCATAGCAGCTATCACCACGACTACAGCACAATCTGATCCATGCCCAGCATTCTGGATCAAAGAACTACGAACAGACCTCAGTCCCATCATAGCCAGACTCATGCAACAATCGTTCACAACAGGTGATTTCCCACGCACCCTCAAACACACATCAATAAGACCTCTACTAAAAAACAACAAACTCGACCAACAGAAACCAGAATCCTACAGACCTATAGCAAGCATACCGATGCTAGCAAAAATAATGGAAAAGGAAGTTCAGAGACAAATACAAGACCACATTGACTCCAATGCACCACTGGATCCATGCCAACACGGATTCAGAGAAGCACACGGGGTTGAGACCCTTCTTACCACACTCTTCAGCAGCATAATATCAGGCATCAACAATACCCGCCAAGGCTTTGTCCTTGTCTTCCTTGACATCGCGGCGGCGTTTGATTCCGTGAACCATGAACGCCTCTTAGAACGCCTCAAAGAAAAAGGAATCTCCGGTAAAGCGCTCGAGTGGTGCAGGTCCTACCTCTCTGACAGATGGCAGCAGGTTTGATCCAAAGACACATCATCAGAACCATTCCACCAAAGCCAAGGTGTCCCACAAGGATCCTCCCTCTCTGCCTTGCTGTTCAATATATACATGCAACCTCTCTGCAACCTTATCCGGTCCTTCAACGTGAACTGCATGATATACGCAGATGACGTGCTATTATACATGCCTTTTGCAACAGAAAACCCAGACCTCTCACCAATAACATGCTGCATAAATGAAATATCCAACTGGCTACAATCCCAAAACCTCCGGATTCAACACAAGAAGACGGAGGTCATGTTCATTACAAGAAATCGTAACTTCACTGCGCCTACAGTACTAAAGGTGAAGGAAGCTGACCTCCAGATCAAATCCGCGATCAGATACCTTGGCGTCACACTAGACCAGA
Source organism: Ichthyophis bannanicus (assembly GCA_033557465.1). Lineage (NCBI taxonomy): Eukaryota > Metazoa > Chordata > Amphibia > Gymnophiona > Ichthyophiidae > Ichthyophis > Ichthyophis bannanicus. The sequence goes on from CM066039.1 coordinate 361,375,192, forward strand.
ACCTAAATATGCAGGCGCATATAAGTAACACTGTAAGGGCAGTATACCATAAAATCAGATCCCTCAGATACCTACGATCGCTGCTGCAGCCTGACGATTTCAGGACCATCTTTCAAGCACTAATAATTCCGCATTTCGATTATGCGAATGCAATACTGCAAGGACTCCCCCAAACCACTCTGAACCCACTGCAAATGGCAATGAACACCGCAGCAAGAGTACTACACGGAGCATCCAGGAAAGACCATGTCACACCCATTATGAAACAGCTCCACTGGCTCCCGATTCAAGGTAGGATTACATTCAAGACCTTGCTACTCACCTTCAAAGCCACCAACGGTCTCTCGTCAACATCACTATCAGAGATAGTCCAGAAGACACCCCACAATAGGGACAGAAGGTCAGTAGCACAAAACACCTTGATAGTCCCAAGATCAATGACTCAATGCACCAAGTCAACATCCAGCAGGGCATTCAAACTTTATGCACCAATGATCTGGAACAGCCTCCCTCACAACATCCGAACAATCCCAGACATATTCCAATTCAGGAAGGCTGTGAAACACTACCTCTTCCTCCTACATTACCCGGAAACCAATGAAAGCTCAGCACCAATTACCGAAACCTCACAAATCTCCTCTGTCTGAAACCATAAGAACACATGACCAGCCTGTAAATTGTATATATTGTTATTGTATATAGTTACCCTGTTAGCCAAGTTGATTCTCCTGTTCATATGTAAACACAAAGTACTATTGGAAATGTGTATGTTCGTTGTTTATTGTAAACCGCACTGATGCTGAATAGCGCGGTATAAAAGAGACTTTAAATAAATAAATAAATAAATAAATGAGATAACAAACCCAGAGACATAGTGGTATGCCTACGTTCGTATAAGATAAAAGAAGGATTGTTGCAAGCGGCGCGGAAAGTACAACAGATCACGTGGGAGGAACACCCTCTGGAGCTATTTCAAGACCTCTCTGCGGGAATGCTGCAACAACAGCGCAGCCTGAAGGAGGTGACAGGGTACTTGAGAAAAGAAGACATTCGATATAAATGGCTATTTCCCTTTGGGTTGCTCATCACCTGCAGGGGGAAGTCCAGGAGAGTACAAACCAGTGAGGAGGCTTGGACTGTTCTCCGAGACTTTGGGCTACCTAATATACCAGAAGGGGGGCGACCCCCGGCAGGCGCTTTGGCCGCGACTGTGAAACCCCCAAACTCACAGAGGAATCTACAGAGATGGCACAGAGTCCCCACGGTCGGGAGGAGGGCGGCGAGGCTGAATAGAGAAAGTCCAGGACTGCCAGCAGCAGAGCGAGATGCAAGCTGAATCTGTGGACTTTGACTGAGCACTGTTGTTTCAGTGGGGTCTCTCTGTTATGGTAACTTTGTGATGCTAATTGCTGGGGGATGGCGGGAGGGGTTTGATTGTATAGGTGGCGGGAGGAGGGGTGGCTAGTACGGGGGGTATGGGAAGACAGGGGGCGAAGAAGGCAGGGGGGGTAGCGACGAGATAGGGGGGTAAGGTGGAGGTAGCAGGCATGGCCCGTTAACAGGTCACCAGTATGGAAGATGATTCTCTCTTACTGAGAGGGGGGAGGGGCAGGGGGGTGGGGAGGAGGGGGTAGAAGGGGGGGAGAGGGGTCTTAGGAAGCAGTTAGGGAAGGGGGGGGAGTGGCAGAATGGGTGAGCTTAAAATAGTTACACTAAATGTAAAGGGGCTTAACTCACCTTTTAAGCGACAAAAACTTTATTCAGAGCTATCTCGCCAGAAGGCGGACATAGTCATGCTCCAGGAAACACATTTGACAAGGGCCACCGAATACCTGATTAAGCATAAAAGGTACGGGGTCTGTATTCATGCTTCTAACATATTGGAGAAGAAGAAGGGAGGGGTTGCCATACTCTTTGCAACACGTTTAAAACTCCAGGTGCAGACTGTGGTTAGGGACAAAGGGGGGAGGTATGTGCTGGTATGGGTGAAACTGGGGAATGTATGGTATTGTGTAGTGAATGTGTATGCACCTACTGGGGGGCAGAGTGAATTCTGGACAAACCTGAATGGGGAGATGGGGAACTTGGGGGACGGTATTCTCATTTGCGGGGGTGACTTTAATCTCACATGGAACCCCACCCGGGACGCCACAGGGCCACGGGAGGGAAAGAGGGGGGATCTCAAGCGCTATCGTAATTTTGTGACACAGCATTGTCTGGTCGATGCGTGGCGGTTGCTCCATCCAGGGCGGAGACAGTTTTCCTACTACTCGCCCGTTCACGGGTCCTATTCCCGTATTGATGCTATATCGGTGTCCAAAGAGGTGGGGGGGGGGGAATAAAGGAGGCGGACATGGAGTCTATTACATGGTACGATCACGCACCGGTGGTTGTCTGGTTGCAAGGGGCAGACAAAGAGACGGGGAATCGGTTCTGGAGACTCAATGAGTCCCTCTTGGAGGAGGAGCAGGTCCAGGCCGAAGTGGAGGAAGGTACGCGGGAGTATTTTCGATTTAATGACAATGGGGAGGCTACCTGGGGGGGCATTTGGGATGGGTACAAGGCGGTGGTAAGAGGTATATTAATCAAATGGGGGGCGCGGAAAAAGAGGGAAAGGGAGGAGAGAGAGCGCCTCCTCAGGGAATGGTTATTGGAATTGGAAGAATTAGATGGGCGTGGGAGCGGTGGAGCCTATTGGGGACTGGTGCTGGCGGTGAGAGCGCAACTCAATGAGTTGCAGGCAGAGAAGATAAGATATCAGTTGCAGCTTTTGCGGCAGGAGGTATTTGAGGGGGGGAACAAGACTGGGAGGTACTTAGCCCAGAAGTTGAAGCAACAGAAGCTTCGCTCCCATATCATAGGGGTCCGGCGGAGGGGGGGGGGGGGGCGTTGGTTACTAAAGATGGGGAAATTCGGGAGGCATTCAAGGACTATTATCGGGAGTTGTATAAAGCGAAAGAACAGCATCCAGCTGAGAGGGGGGTAAGCTACCTGGCTTCTATAGATTTTCCTAAATTGGGAGTGAGGGACCAAGAGGATATAAATCAACCGATTCGGCCAGATAAAGTGGAGCGGGCGATTAAACAGTTAAAATTGGGGAAAGCTCCGGGGTTAGACAGGTTCTCCGCCAGGTTTTACAGGACCTTCGGACGCCTGTTGATCGGGCCACTGGTGAAACTCTTCAATCAACCCCGGGAGGGCGGGAAGTTAGCGGACACCATGGGCTGGGCGGGCATCACGGTGATTCCTAAGGAGGGGAAGGACCCGCAGGAGTGTGCCTCCTATAGGCCTATCTCTCTGCTTAACCTGGATGCCAAGCTCTTGGCCAAGATCCTTACCGCACGGCTGAACAAAGTGATTGGGAAATTCATTCACCAAGTTCAGGCCAGGTTTATTCCGGGTCGACAGGTTGCTGATAATAGAGGGGAGGAGGCACTCTTACTCTCACTGGACGCGGAAAAGGCTTTCGACCAGGTGTCCTGGCCTTTCCTCTTTCAGGTGCTGGAGAAGGTGGGGCTGGGGGGCGAATTTTTAGCGTGGGTACAGGCTCTTTATGTGCATCCTAAGGCGTGTGTGTGGGTAAATGGGGCCCACTCGGATTTTTTTGATCAAGGGCGGGGAACGCGGCAGGGCTACCCACTGTCTCCATTGCTGTTTGCTTTAGCTATGGGGCCTTTGGCGCAGCGGATAAGGGACAGGGCGGACATTTTGGGAATAACCGTGGGGAGGAGCGCTTACAAAATTTCATTGTTCGCGGATGATATAATCTTAAGCTTAGCACGACCTCGGGTGAGTCTGCTTATAGTGAAGTGGGAGCTGGAAGAATATGGTAAAGTTTCGGGGTTTACGATCAACCAGACAAAATCGGAAATTTTGAATTTGACGGTTCCTAGTGGGCTAGCCCATATTCTGGCTAAGAGGTATCCCTTTAAGTGGGCCCGGGGCAGTATCCGGTACCTCGGCATTTGGATAAGCAATAAAATTGATGAGTTGTATAACTTGAATTATAGGAGGGTGCTGGGGAAGATAGAGGGCTGGCTGGATGGGTGGGGACAGGGGTATTTATCCTGGTTTGGGCGTATAGTGACGGTTAAAATGATGCTGGTGCCCCGATTGTTGTTTCTATTTCAGACGCTTCCAGTATGGGTCCCTCCACATAGTTTAAAAAGGATACAGCGGTTGATCAACCGGTTTATCTGGGTGCAGCAGCGTCCTAGGATAGCTATGCAGGTTTTGCAACGGTCAAGAGGGGAGGGGGCCTGGGGGTACCTAATATACGCAAATATTATGAGGCAGCGCAACTAAAAGCGGTGTATGAGTGGCATAGGGAAACATCTAAATCCTGGGTCCAAATGGAGTACGAGTTGGTCGGGGGAATGGACCTTGAAAGAGCAATTTGGCGGGGGTTTAAGGGCTTGGACCAGCACGCTATGAGCCCTATGGTGGCGAACAGTTTGAGAATTTGGAAACGTAACAAACCTCAACTTGTCCAGGATAAGGATTATATACAGGGGATGACTATTGAGGCATGTTTTGAGCGGGGTCAGGGTCCCGGAGAGCGTGTTTTACGCAGGTGGGCCAGAACTGGGTTAACGCATGTCCAACAGGTTATTTATCCTCAGGGGGTTTATTTGTTTGAAGGCCTTAGGGACCTTTATAAGCTGAAAGGGAGCGATCACTTCGCTTATATACAGCTGCAGAGTTTTTTGAGGCATCCTAAGGTCTGGAAGGATCTCTGGGAGAACCGAGGGTGGTTTGAGGCTATATGTAATGGCCAGGGGGGGGGGGGAGGGAAAGGGGGTTTTGTCCAGAATTTACAAAGGCCTATTGGGGACGGGAGAGTGTAAGCTCCGCTATATGGTGCAATGGGAGGAGGATTTGGGGGTGTGTTGGAGTGTGGAGTGCTGGGAGAAGCTTATACAGATGATTGCTTCCGTGTCAATAGCGACACAAATCAAGGAAAACGCCTATAAAGTCTTATACCGATGGTATTGGACGCCAGTGCGTCGCTTCAAGGCAGGGAAGGGATGGGATGACCTATGTTGGCGGAGATGTGCTGAACGTGGAGACTGGATGCATATGTGGTGGAAGTGTGACAGGTTACAAGTTTATTGGGGGCAAGTTTGGGAGGCGATTTACGGGATGACAGGGCAGAAACTTCACGGGAGGCCAGCGGTCTGCTTACTGCATCAACTTGATGAAGGTCTCTCGAGACGGGAGGAGGGGGTTCTGCATCATTGTCTAGCAGCTGCTAGATGCGAGATTGCCCAGCACTGGGGGGGGGGGGGGCAGAGTACTCCCCAGCTGGTAGGTTTTGTGCGAAGAGTGGCTGAGGTGAGCTTGATGTATAAATTAACGGAGCTGCGCCGGGGGACGGGAGGGAAAAGTGTGGTATATTGGAAGAAGGTTTGGAGCTGTTTGGAGGGCTGGAAGGGGAGGGGGGAGGGGGGGTTGGGAGCAGGACGTCCATAAATGGGATGATCGGGCCAGGATGCAAGGTGAGTGCTGAATGGAAGAAAGGGTTTTGGAGATAATGTAGGGGGGATGGGTGAGGAAGGGGGGGTGGGAGGGGGGAGTAGGAGGGGGACGGTTAGATGGTTAGTTTCTTACTTATGTAAGGGATGAGAGGGGGGGAGGGGGTGGGGCAGTTTTGGTTGGTTTATATGCATTGTTGTATGTGTAAACTGGGATTGCTGATCGGATTGATATTTGTTCATGTGGACTATATTGCATCTCAATGGTTTTCAATTGGTTTGTATGGTATTTTTCTTATAAAACCTTAATAAAAAATTTTAAATGGAAAAAAAAATAATATAGCACCATCTTTCTTATCTACGCTCATCAACATCCCACATGAAAATAGATCAAGAAGAAGAATAAACCTTCACACGATACAAGTCCCTGATTCTATTAGAAAGACAAGTCAGAAGACAAGTAACACAGCTTTCTCATTCTTCACCCCTACGTTACGGAATAACCTCCCAATTGAAATCAGAGAAATCAAGGACCTTCAATTATTTAGAAAAAATCTAAAAACCCATCTATTTACTCTGTACTACAATAACCTCCAAATTGAAGATAATCCAAACTCAGAGAAAAGCACCGAACATCAGTCACTCACTGACCCTACCTAGACAGGGCATAAAATCTTTCCCTCACATCCACATTGCTCACCTAGATTAATCTTACTCTTGAATGCAATTTGCTTATCGCTAATGTAAATAATTGTGACTAATGTAAATAATCCCTTTAATGTTGACATATTATGTTTTGAAACATTAACTAATGCACACCCAGTTTCAAACGTTCCTACTTCTCCTGTTATCTTATTGTATTAGAGTTACATTTAATAGTTGAATGTTCTTTGTTCTAAATCTGTTCTATGTAAAATAATTGTATTCTACTATTAAAGTTTATGTTACCTGTAAACTGCCACTGATCTCTGGAAGTGGCGGTATAGAAAAGATGTATAAATAAATAAATAAATAAATAAATAAATGTATCTCATGCATATTCATGAGGGACAGCATGAAAACCCGAACAGTGCTTGGCACACCAGGACTGGAGTTGGGAACCTCTGCTGTAAAGCAGCAGCCAACAGGGGCAGACACACCCACACCCACAGGCTCCATTAGCCAATGCCTCCTGGAGAGGCAGGACATTGGGCCCTGCGTGCATCTCCCAATACTAGCACTTGCATACCTTAGCAATGCCACCCTACACCTGGGAATACGATACACAGCTATCAAACATTTGCTATGATTACTGACAGATAGCAATTCCTACATTAAGCACAGTTTGCTGATTGAGCTCCATCATAGCAACCTTTCTGATGTCTGCGGAGTGTGCTTCAGGTCTGGTTGGGGGAGTGACCCCCAACAGTATTGCGTACCATATCCATGCCTGCACTGTGCCCAGGACTGGTGTGGTGGCCAGGGCTGCTAAACACCTCTATAGTAGCACAATGCTGGCATAGGTGTGGGAGTGTGTGTCTGTCTATCCAGTGTGTGGTGGCTGCAAACACCCTCCAAAGCCCACACTGCCAGCACTGTTGCCAGTATTGGCCTGCCAATGTGCATAATGAGGAGCAAGGTACCATGGGTATAGCCCGGACAGGGTGGCCTGGCCAGGATGCATCTGCACAGGGTATAGGGCACTGGCTGGGACATTGTAGTGCCCGGCCACCACCTGCACAGACAGGGTGGCAACAGCATGTTCCGCTGGGAGATCACTCTCACCCTGACTGAGCAGTGACCACGGCATGGCTAGGCTCCCCCATAGTGCTTCTCTCATGTGATATTTATGGGTTCCTTTTTGGGGCCCAGTCACTGACTTATTTGCTTGGTGTGTATGCATTTCCACCAGGAACATGCACTATGGACTAGCTAGTAGACTGTCTGCAGCTGGTATGTGTCTTGATGTAATGCCTTGCAGGGTGCAGCGGCTGAAGGCTTGCTGCAGCAGAATATCAGTTAGTGGTGGGGGGCAGCTTAGCATATCCAGGCCTAATGTCTGTCTGCTATTGCGTTATAGATGTGTACAGAGCTGCATTGACTGCCCTGTAGGGTGTCTGTTCCCCAGCAGGACTGGGGTTAATGGTCCCCTCTACTGCCACCATTGCAGGGAGGTAGAATGTGGATCTGTTGGTGGGAGACCTGTTTACCCCCTCAGCCCTGGAGGAAGGTAGTGGTACATAATCCTCCTAGGGGTCCATAGGGGCTAAACCTGACTGAGACATACAGATATATCCAAGGTGTGTCTTCAGAAACTACCTATCTCACACATTAGCACTGCTGGGGACCTGGTGCTGGTCGCCCCACCTCACTCTCAGGGTGAGTGCAGTACCTGAACAATGTGACGGTGTGTAGCTACTCTGTGCCAGTACCACACACAGTCAGTTCCCCCTACCAGGCCGAGGTGCTGTGGGGGTGCACATGGTCATACCCCATCTTGTGATCATCTGTAGACTGCTGATTTGCATGTGCAGTGCATCATGGGTATGGATGGGTTAACCCTATACTGGTGACCACAGCAGACTGTTTGTGTGGTGACGTGCAGTCCTTCTGCAGCCAGCCAGGGGTTTGCTAGCAGCTATGGAGCTGTAGCCCACTGGTTATTTCACTACTTGTGGAGCCAGAGGTCATGGGTTCAAACCCACAGTAGGGGCTCTTTGATAGGGCTGTCCAAAGCATTGTCTTTTTTTAATGTACATTAGTGCTGCCAGCAAAACACCCTCAGGTTACTGTAGCCGTAAGGTGCCTCAGAAGGCGCCTTATAGGGCACCCTATAAAGCGCCTTCTGAGGCACCTTTTGGTTACAGTCCGTATAAGGTGTCCTATGGAGCGCCTTATAGGGTGCCCTATAGGGGACATTATAGGGTGCCGTGGCGGACAGTGCACTTTATAATGTGCCCTATATGGTGCCTTATAGGGTGCCTTATGTGGCACCTTAGGTTACGGCACTTGAGGGTGTGTTTGCTGGCAGCAATAAATAAAATACAAAAAAAAAAGCCTCAGGAAACAATACTTACATGTCACAGCTGATGCCTCAGCCAGCCTTATGCATTAGGCACACTGGGGGATCAAACTCATGACCCCAGTATTATCAGTCAGTGTATTAACCATTGTGCTACACTTCTGGTTCTATGCTTGGATGTCTGTGCGCCTTCTTAAGATTACCGCGCGGTAACACGCTTAGCGGCGCTTCGCACGATCATGTGCGCAGCAGCGCGCATTATTGCGCGATACTCCCGTTTTGCTGCTTTAAGACTGAAACGCCCACTCCTATTATGGCAGCCTGCACACTATCGCCAGGCGCACATTAAGACGGTTTAGTAAACATACCCCTTAGTTTCACAAAACTCCCACCTAAAAAAAAGGCAGAGAATAGCCATATGGTATACAATACAGTTATGGGGTTATTCCGTGGCACGTTGTACGGGGAAGTTAGACAGGGGCAGAGAAGGGGTGGATCGGGGCGAATAGGGGGCAGCATTAGAGCGGACAGTAGGCAGTCATCAGCTCCGGACATATGGGGCTGTTTCCAATGTTGGCCCTGTATGTCCAGGGCTGACAGCTTGGACGAGGAACTTATTCCATCTCTGAGGTGGAATAAGTTCCCTGATGCGGAAGGAATGGTAGGCCCAGGGCTGGGAAGGGGCGGCAGGAGGCAGAGGGCATTCCCCACAGCATGACCCTGGCCCTGGGAGGCCAGATCAGGGATTGGGCCATGGGAAAAGCACGTTGGGAGCCAGCGGCAGGGGATCGTGGCTTTTCAATGCAGCCACAGTGCCATGGCAACTGGACTCCATGGCGCCATGGCTCCATTGAAAAGCCATGACCGAGTTAATCAGGAAAGGGCTGTACATGCAGGCTGGGCAAAATTGGAGTCCCGGCCTACACATACAGGCCTGTTTGCGATTCTGACACCGTGGGACTAGATATACCCCTCAGGATCAGAATTGCGATTCCCTCTGTATGTCCGGTTCCGACCGAGCGCACAGAGGTGCCTAGACATCGGGTATGGAATCGAGCTCTATAGGAATATGAAATATGCTCTTAGATCCAAAGGGAGAAAATAGAGAAATTCAAAAACTTCAGATAATTTCACATCATACAAAAACAAACTCAAAGAATATCATGCAGCCACATTACAATCAAAGAGGAAATACTACATGAAGGGGTATGTTTACTAAACGGCGATAACGTAGCAGCGGCGCAATTAGCGCATGATACGTAATGTTATCACGTGATACGTGACATTATCGTGTGATAAACTAACGTCTTCGTGCAATAATTTGCCGTTTTGCCCGACAACGTCCCTGGCGGCACTATGACACAGAAAAGGTGGAGTAAGGCTCCCCAGAGGGCAGGGAAAAGGGGTAAATGGGTGGGGGTGGGCGGGGAGAGGCTCCAGGGCGAGGGGTGGGTGGAGAGAGGCTCCAGGCACACTAGCGCCGTGAAATGAAGGTCCGAAAAATAGCGCGAGTGAAAACCTGGCGTTAGAGGCAAAAGTGAAGTAGAGAGAAACCATTTCAGTCAGCAATGTACAGCAAAGGCAGGAGACCAAGAACAGTGATAGCAGTGATACATGTGCTGCACCACCAGATAGTGCCCAAGTATGAAAGGGCACTATGGTATGGCTGCACATGGGGTACAGGGGGCTGCAGGCGGGACATGCAGTGGGGCAGCTGGGGCATTGGGCAGGCTAGACAGATGCCTAGGTGACACATAGAAAAACAGAAACGCAATATCAGCAGCTGATCAAGGTCAAACATGCCCACGAGTGTCTGTGTCCCACAGTGTCCCAGGGGACAGTACCCAGCAAATACCCCAAAGGGCACAGAACATTGGCAGGCGGTGCCGGGGGGAAGCATGGATGTCCATGCAGGCACCCCCTACCCCAGATTACACACCATAGGCAGCCGCTTACCAACACACTGGACGGCCTGGAACAGTGCACCACCAGCACCACCGGCATAAGGGCATGTCAGCATGGTGGTGGAGGGGGCAGTGGCATCTGCCCACAGCAGACAAAGACCAAGCCCTGTCTAGGTGGGTACCGTGCACTTCAAAAGACGTTTGACCATCTGACGAACAGTAATGGTATACCCAGGCAATGATATGCCTCTGTGGCAACAGTTTAGTGCAGTACACCCAGCCAGTGCATTCAGGGGCAGAAGGTCACAGGTTCAAGTCCCAGCTGTGGCTCCTGCAGACCATGTCCCTATAACCCAGTACTAAACCATGGTAATAAAGAAGGAACCTTTTTGTAGATAAAATAAACACGCCATAAACGCCTATATTCCACCCTACAGAGCACATTCACCATAGACATGTGCAGTCCCTAGAGCAGAGTTTCGCAACTGCAGTCCCGGAGGGCCAAGCACCATTCAGGGTTCATGCTGTCCCTAGGAAATATGCTTGAGATGCATTTGTATGTACCGGCCCCATTGTATGCAAATGTATCCCCTGTATATCCACTAGGGACATCATGAAAACCTGAATCGTGTTGGGCCCACCAGGACAGGAGTTGGGAACCCCTGCCCCAGAGCATTGGCCAGATCCACTATCCAAAGCCTTATGGAGAGTCAGGCTGTTGGGCCCTGCGCGGAGCAGCATCTACCAATACTAGAACCTGCATACCTTAGCAATGCCGTCATAAACTTTGAAACACATTCCACATATATCAAGTGGTTGCTATGATTAATGGCAGATAACAAGTCCAAAATGCAACACAATTTGTTAATAGAGATCCATCAGAGCAACCTGTCTGATATCTGTGGAGTGTGTCTCGTTTTATGTGACTGACAGTGTTTACCACCCCAGAGAATAACCCCAACAGTATTAAGTACCATAGCAATGCCTGCCCAGGACTGGTGTGGCGACCAACCACCTCTATATTTGCACAATGCTGAAGTAGGTGTGGGAGTGTGTGTATGTCTATCCAGTGTTTTGTGGCTGGCCACACCTTAATGATCCAACAATGCTTGCACTGTGTCTAGTGCAGAGCTACTCAATTCCGGTCCTGGAGGTCTGCAACCCTGCAGGTTTTTGGGATATCCCTAATGATATGCATGAGATATATATGAATTAGAGATAGCCTGCCAACCTGACTGGTTTTTGGCCCTCCAGGGCTGGATTTGGAGACTCCTGCCTTACACCTCTGTCATTTATTTATTTATTTATTTAGTATACATTTGTATACCGCTACTTCCAGCGATCAGCAGCGGTTTGATTACAGATTGGAAATTGTCAAATCATGACAGGAAATTTTTGAGGTATAAACACATTGATTAGACAGGAAAGCACAGCACACAGAGAACTATTTTACAGGGAACATGGGCTATGGAGGGTTAAGTGGCTTGCCCAAGACCACAAGGAGCACCTGTGGGACTAGAAACCCCAGTCCTTCCGGCCCAAGGTTGCTGTTCTCTAGTGGGATTTGAACCCCTGACCTTCCGGTCCGAAGTACCTTGCCCCAACCACTAGGCCACTCCTCCACTCCTTTAAGATTTAAGATTGTAAGTGGGCAAGGTGCAGATGTCCAAGACATCAAAAAGGTTAGAATTTGTCACATTCTTCCTTGCTGCTCACCACCACCAAAATATTGTCTATTAGACAACTTTTTGGTGGTGTTGAGAATCTAGGAGGAATGTGACACATTCTATCTACCCTTTTGATGTCTAGAACATCTGTACCTTGCCCACTCACAATCTTAAATGACAGAGGTGTAAGGTAGGAGTCTCCAAATCCAGCCCTGGAGGGCCACAAACCAGTCAGGTTGGCAGGCTATCTCTAATGCATATATATCTCATGCATATCATTAGGGATATCCCGAAAACCTGCAGGGTTGCAGACCTCCAGGACCGGAATTGAGTAGCTCTGGTCTAGTGTTAGCCTGCCTATGTGCATAATGAGGAGCAAGGTACTGTGGGTATGGGCTGGACAGGGCAGGATTCATCTGCACAGTGCATAGGGCAATGGCTGGGACAATGCATTGGCCGACCACCACCTGCACAGACAGGGTGACCACAGCATGTCATGCTGTGGGGGGGGGGGGGGGGGGTCACTCTCACCCTGACTGAGCAGTGACCATGGCATGGCTAGGTCCCCACATAGTGCCATACAGTGTTTTTTTCAATTGATATTTGGGTGTTTTCTTGGTTGGGGCCCAATCACTGACATACTATCTCTGGGTGCACACAGTTTCCCAAAGAATGTGTATTAGCTAGCAGACCGTCTGCAGTTAGCATGTGTGTGGCTGGAGCACCTTGCAGGGTGAAGACTGATAGTGCCCTTTGCTGGCGAATGTCAGATGGTGGTGGGGGGCATCTGAGCATTTACAGGCCTACTGCCTGTCTGCTAGTGCCCTGTGTGATGCAAACAGATCTGCCTTGGAGAGTGCCCCTTCTCCTGCAGGACTGGGGTAGCTGGTCTCACAGCCTTTCATCATGTCTCTCCACTGCTGCCATTGCAAAGAGTGTGGGTCTGTTGGTGGCAGATGCTGGCCCCGAGAGTGCGGGTCGGTAGGTGTTACCCCCAAATCCGCATGTGGGTCCAGACATCCCTCCTGCCCTATGGGGCACAGTAGGTGATGGCCATGATGGCAGCACAGATTGTAGAGATGTGTCCGACTGTTACATGCAGCAAAAGAGAGTGCCTCAGTCAGCCGAGACCCCTGAGGGATCGAACCCATGACCTCTGGCTTGGTGTTCATAGTATTAACCAGTAGGCTACAGCTCTATACATCTTCTTGCAGCGCTGCCACAAAGTTAAGGTTACCACGCGTAAACAGCCAATGTGCCTCCTACTGGGCGATACACAATGAATGCTACGTGGACGCCGGAATGCTCACCTCCCTTTATGGCATTGCTCACATTATCGCTGGGAGTTTTGCCGGTAACATTAGGATGGTGTAGTACACAGACCCCATAGCAAATATCAGTGTGTCCACCAAAAATAAACCATTACCTCAGCTGGAAAACCTAAGGTACCCTGTAAAGTGCCTTAACTGGGGGTCCACCCAATCCCGGTAAGCACAACTGACATTTACTTGGTTGACCTGCAGTTGTTGTGTAGTCAGCCCATGCTATGAGAAAAGGCAAAGCATACTGGTTAATAATATGCCCTCAGATTCACTGCTTATGGGTTTGAATCCCCACTGCACCAACAGCAAGATGAGTCTTGGTAACAGTCAGACACATCTCTACAATCAGTGACACAAGCCTAATACACTATAACCTTTGTCCCGTGCCTCTAAGGAGATGCGTGGCGTTGCATCGCCGAAAGTGCGTCATAAGGCACCTAAAGCTAAGGTGCACCAGATGTGGTTCATGCCAAAGGCGTAAGGCATATGATGCTGTAAACTAAAGCCAGCCACCGTGACCGCCAATCACCATATCCGATGTGTATTCATGCAGCCCCAGAGATAGTTTGCCGTGTGGCGTCTGTGACATGCGCGGCATAGTAGGGAGTGGCATGGCTTATGCGCGATACAGTGCATGCGTGGCGTACGTGCATGTGTCATCAACACATGGACATCCACCAAAATGGCGAAGCGATCCTGCAAGCCAGCATTTAGCCGCCCCAACCTACGACAGCTGGCAGCCTTAATCTGCACCAGGCAGCCGCGCCTCTTCCCAGGCACCTCAAAATGTCAGGATCTGGAACACATCAGGAGGGCGTGGGTGCACATCACAAGGCACTTCGTGTAGCAGACTACCCACGTGAGGTAAGTGTATGGGGACAGGTCACTAAATGGAATGTGTGCAACACAATATCCAGCAATCAAAACACTTAAGACATGCACCACATGTGTGAGACACCTGTATGTGGGCAACCCTGTGATCAAGCTATATGCGTATGTTGCTGTGTGCACGTATGCCCAATCCCCAGGAGCCACAGACATGAAAGCAGAGGTGCAGAGGTTAGCGTGGTGTGATGTAAACTGCTCCTGTTGCAGTGCACACCTCTGCCCAACCCCCAGGAGTTGCAGCCCCCATGACAGAGCTCTATTAGGCACCCCTGTGCCATGCTGGCTGCTGCTATGACACATTACCAACTCTAGACAATCCCCAGGAGACATCAGACTTGATCACAGAGGTCAAGTAGTCAGCATGGTGCACTGGTAGCTGCTGCAGTTGGAGTATCACAGCCCTACCCCATCTCAAGGAGGTATCATATCTGATGACAGAGGTCCAGCAGTCATCCTGGTGGTGTGTTAGTTGCTGCTGTTTATGTGTGGAACATCACCCTTGGCCCTAAAGGCTCCCAGACCTGTGCACAGAGGTGTATCAAACATCCTGGTTTCAGGGTGGTTACTCCAGTTGCAGTGTCACAGGTCTGCCATATCCCCAGGAGGCATCAGACCAGCTGACACAGGTCTACTCTACATCCTGGTGTTATGGTGCATGCTGTTGTTGCAGGTTCACAGCTCTGCCCTATCCCCAGGAGGCATCAGACCAGCTGACACAGGTCTACTCTACACCTCGGTGTTATGGTGGTGGTTGTTGTTGCAGGTTCCCAGTTCTGCCCTAACCCCAGGAGGCATCAGACCAGCTGACACAGGTCTACTCTACACCCTGGTGTTATGGTGGTTGTTATTGTTGCAGGTTCCCAGCTCTGCCCTAACCCCAGGAGGCACCAGACCAGCTGACACAGGTCTACTCTACATCCTGGTGTTATGGTGGATGCTGTTGTTGCAGGTCCCCAGCTCTTCCCTAACTCCAGGAGGCATCATACCAGCTGACACAGGTCTACTCTACATCCTGGTATTATGGTGGATGCTGTTGTTGCAGGTTCCCAGCTCTGCCTTATCCCCAGCAGGCATAAGACCAGCTGACGCAGGTCTACTCTACATCCTGGTGTTATGGTGGATGCTGTTGTTGCAGGTTTCCAGCTCTGCCCTAACCCCAGGAGGCATCAGACCAGCTGACACAGGTCTACTCTACACCCTGGTGTTATGGTGGTTGTTATTGTTGCAGGTTCCCAGCTCTGCCCTAACCCCAGGAGGCATCAGACCAGCTGACACAGGTCTACTCTACATCCTGGTGTTATGGTAGATGCTGTTGTTGCAGGTCCCCAGCTCTTCCCTAACCCCAGGAGACATCATACCAGCTGACACAGGTCTACTCTACATCCTGGTGTTATGGTGGATGCTGTTGTTGCAGGTTCACAGCTCTGCCCTAACCCCAGGAGGTATCAGACCAGCTGACACAGGTCTAGCCTACATCCTGGTGTTATGGTGGTTGTTGTTGTTGCAGGTTCCCAGCTCTGCCCTAACCCCAGGAGGCTTCAGACCAGCTGACACAGGTCTATACATCCTGGTGTTATGGTGGATGCTGTTGTTACAGGTTCCCAGCTCTGCCCTAACCCCAGAAGGCATCATACCAGCTGCCACTGGTCTACTCTACATCCTGGTGTTATGGTGGTTGTTATTGTTGCAGGTTCCCAGCTCTGCCCTAACCCCAGGAGGCACCAGACCAGCTGACACAGGTCTACTCTACATCCTGGTGTTATGGTGGATGCTGTTGTTGCAGGTCCCCAGCTCTTCCCTAACTCCAGGAGGCATCATACCAGCTGACACAGGTCTACTCTACATCCTGGTATTATGGTGGATGCTGTTGTTGCAGGTTCCCAGCTCTGCCTTATCCCCAGCAGGCATCAGACCAGCTGACGCAGGTCTACTCTACATCCTGGTTTATGGTGGATGCTGTTGTTGCAGGTTCCCAGCTCTGCCCTAACCCCAGGAGGCATCAGACCAGCTGACACAGGTCTACTCTACACCCTGGTGTTATGGTGGTTGTTATTGTTGCAGGTTCCCAGCTCTGCCCTAACCCCAGGAGGCATCAGACCAGCTGACACAGGTCTACTCTACATCCTGGTGTTATGGTAGATGCTGTTGTTGCAGGTCCCCAGCTCTTCCCTAACCCCAGGAGACATCATACCAGCTGACACAGGTCTACTCTACATCCTGGTGTTATGGTGGATGCTGTTGTTGCAGGTTCCCAGCTCTGCCCTAACCCCAGGAGGCTTCAGACCAGCTCACACAGGTCTATACATCCTGGTGTTATGGTGGATGCTGTTGTTACAGGTTCCCAGCTCTGCCCTAACCCCAGAAGGCATCATACCAGCTGCCACAGGTCTACTCTACATCCTGGTGTTATGGTGGATGCTGTTGTTGCAGGTTCCCAGCTCTGCCCTAACCCCAGGAGGCATCAGACCAGCTGACACAGGTCTACTCTATATCCTGGTGTTATGGCAGGTGCTGTTGTGTATGTGTGGAACATCACCCTATGCCCAGGAGGCCCCCAGACCTGATGACAGAGGTGCAGTACACATCCTGGGGTCATGGTAGTTGCTGCAGTTGCCATCTCCCAGCTGTGGCCCACCCCCAGGGGACCCCAGCCCACAACACAGAAGTCTATAAGTCACCTTGGTGTTATGGCTGCTGCTGCTGTTGCAGGCTCCCAGCTCTGCTACATCCCCAGGAGGCAGCACACCAGATTCCCGTGGTCCACCAAGCTTCCCGATGTAATGGTAGCTGATGTTGGTGCAGGTACCCAGCTCCCCCACACCCCCAGGAGTCCGAACCCCCACCACAGAGGCTGGATCAGCATCCAGGCATCACGGTGATGGCTCCTGTTGATGTGGGAGGTACTGCCCAACACTGAGGTGTGTGCTGGACTGCACTGAGGGTATGGAGTCACACCCCCTGGAGATCAGAATTGGAACACCCCACATGCCGTATTGCTGTCATGTCATGCCAGGAGATGGCAGGGACATGGCATGGGGTAGCTGTGAGGCGGCGCACAGGGCACGTAGGTGTCACACCACACATGCCCAGCCTCACACCCACACATGCAGGCAGTGTTGCCAACAGCTAGTATGGGACCCACTGCCCATAGCAGGAGCGGCCCCCATTGCACGCAGACATGTGTGCCATGCGGTTCACCATGGGCAGGGATACATGGCCCTAATGGTTGCAAACATTGCTTATCCCCCCAGGTAGAGGACCTATGGAAGAAGGGCAGAGAGATACAGCTACACTGCCCTGGATACCTCCGCCACATGCAGCGGGAGGCAATGGCCAGGGATGACGGTGAGTGTCCCAGCCTCTGCATTGCACCACACCATGTCCCAGTGGCACGGCAGCCTGTGATGCCACATGCAATGTGTCTGTGCCGTAACAAACACATGACACCCTGTTCATTTATGCCTTCTCCACAGAGGCTGCAGATGCTGGGGAGGGGACCTCCACACCTATACCACCTGGTGGCAGCCCCCCACGACCACTGGAAGTACCGATGTGGAGGATGTACTTGCAGCAGCGGAGGATGTCATGGATGTGGGGGAGGAATACATGGAGGGTGGGGAGGGGTGGGAGGAGGGGGTGGCAGAGGGTGCTGGGGAGGTGGAATGGAAGGGTGAGGAAGGTGAGGGGGAGGGTGGCGGGGAGAGTGAGGGGACCAGCCAGGGTGGGGAGGGTGGGGGGGCCATGGAGGGTGGGGAGGGGTAGTCTGTGCCTGAGAGCAGCAGCAGGTCATGACAGGGCACTGGGGGCCCCTGCCACCTGCCCCATGTGCATGGCCAAGGTGTCAGGCCAGGTGTGGGACCCCCACACATTGCCACACACAGGGCCCATGCAGATGCCACCACCCAGACCACAGCCACATGGTGTGGATGCAGTGGCAAATGTGTGGGCCTCCTTTGTGTGGCGATGAGCACCGTTATGCGGACCCTGAGCGACCATGGCCATGCCATCAGGCAGCTGACCGCTGCTGTTGAGGGTATGGCTGAGGTGATGCACCACCAGCATTAACATGGCATGTTCATGGCGCATCCCCAGCCATACCCCCACGGTGGGCCCCCGGGTATGTGATCAACATATATAGCTGTGGCTATTTCCTAGTGTCTGCAAGGTAGTTAAGTGGATGCACAGATGACAAAGGTGGCAACCCTAATAGCCAAATGTATCCCCACTAACGTGTGAGACGGATGTACATGCTGGGCTAATGCCAAATGTGAACCAGTTTTAATGTTAACCCGCCTGTTGGAGGGTGTTGTTCTGTTGTACCTTTTAACATTTGTATGGCACCTACCAGCAGATATTTGTATTAAAACATTGTGTAGGCAGCCAAATCTTGCAATGGTCATGTGTCCTTTGTACATACATGCTGTAGCGGTGAGTGTGACACCTATGTGCATGTCCCAGTGTGCATCTGTGCCACATACATTGCCCCTGCCCCACAACAGGCCGTGTGGAGCACCATGTGTGCTGCCGTATGTATCCCCTGATGACATCATGATGTAACCATGTGCTGCACCAATCCAGTCCAGAAACGTGGACAGCAAAAGAAGAATATCTTTTATTGATCAATATAAGCCACTGGCCCAACACAGGCCGTGTTTCGTTATGCCTTCATCAGGGGCTGGCTTAACTAAAATGTTCAAAAACCACATTAAAAACAATTATAAAATTATTAACATAAATACAAAAATTTAAAAAATTAAAATTAAACAATTGTAAGAACATAAGAGACCTTAAAAATGAATTATGTCAATGTTAATGTAGAATTTGATGTACATGTATACAAATATAAATAGATAT
Source organism: Ichthyophis bannanicus (assembly GCA_033557465.1). Lineage (NCBI taxonomy): Eukaryota > Metazoa > Chordata > Amphibia > Gymnophiona > Ichthyophiidae > Ichthyophis > Ichthyophis bannanicus. Next base: position 361,394,302 of record CM066039.1, read on the forward strand.
AAAAATAAATAGATATGAAACAGCACAGAAATGTATCGTAACGTCGGAACACCAAAAAATAAATAAATAAATAAATAAACGTGTATAAATCATAGCACACCATTAAAAAAATTGTGTTACATTAAAAACTGAAAAACATTATATATCATAATAAATACATAAAAACCCACCTCTGCGTCTACTTGTGTGTTCAATATGTCCTATATCACTTGGGGGAAAAAAGGAAGAAAGAACCATATGTATGATCAGTATATCCAGTATCTATTGATAACTAGTCGAGAATCCCTTAATGATCTCCCGAGCAGGCATACTAACTATTATGATGTTACAGGAGAAAACATTGTTGCAAAGGGAAATTATTATTCAACACACGGAATCAGTGGAACTGCAGAAAAAACATGCAATTTTAATGTCCCATATATGGCTGAAAACTGCCCCTCTATGAGTGTCATAGGGATATTATAAATATCACCTTTAAGCAAATTAAAAATTACCTGTATGGTCAGAGACCCAATGTAATGTGTCTGACATATGTCTGTTCTTGATGTTCTTCCAAGGTAAATATATATTCACCCAGATAGCCGACGTTATTGAACTATAAAGGAAAAGTGTCTGAGTTTTATCACAAGGTAAATATGCTTTCACTATGGGACACTAACATAGCTCAATTGCTGCCTTTTTAATGTACCTTATATTGTATAATTAAAAATCAATAAATAGGTGAGGAATATATAACTTGCCGATACTGCTCCAAAATAGTGCGGACATTTAGAATTTAGAGATCCAAGCTTGTATGCCAATCAAAGCTATCACCCGACATTGCTAGAATTCATACTGCTTTATCCCTTATTTTTTCAAATGAACCCAAACATATTGTATTTTGTTAAACCCTCTTTTTAAATGCTTAAATTCGCACAAATTATAGGCTCCTTTATTACTGAATGCCATCCAATGTAAAGATTACACAAATATTGAATGAAAAACTTATTCTTCCATTTCAAACCTCTTTGCCTTTAGATGTAGAACTTGCTTAGTAACTATTTGTAAAAAATGTAGTATAAACTATAATGCTAAAAGGGAATAAAATCTGACTGGCATTTAAATGGGATCACTATTAAAATTGACGCGCCTCACTTATTCAGACGCCTGCTCTAACTGAAAGAAACGCCGGCGTCTATGCTCTATAATAGGGAGACAGTCTACGCCGGAGATATGATGAAAAATGATTGTGAAACAAATTAAATGACAAATATTATTCATGCCATATTTGGTTCCAATGTAAATTAAAATACTATCAAATACATTTGCCAGGATACACTGTTAAAAAATGATGTGCCGCACTCATTCAAACGGCTGCTCTGATCTGAAACGCCGGTGTCTGCGCTTAAAAATGGAATTGCAGTTTGCACGGGAAATGTAAATAAGATGACGTGTAGAACCAAATGAGATAACATGTGAGGAAACAGCATACAAAACCTAATCATGTCATTGTATTATCAATTTTTGGTAGACTAATGTAAAATAAAGGTCATAAACCATCAAAACAGGGGACTACAGTGAATCATTATACCCGTTTCCAAAAAAGGAGGCATAGTAATCCCAATAAGGATAACTAAAAATCATAAATTTATATTAAAGTATCATTTATTTATTTCATAGCTGCCAAATGTAAAATCTCTGTACTTCTTGTCCTTTTGTTCGTAAATTGAGGTACCATGTAAGTAATTCACTATAAAATTATTTTTAAAAAAAGGTTACAGATTTATATGAATCTAAATTATTCTTATCTTAACCACAAATAGGCTAACTTCACCTCATCTAGATGTTAAAGGATTTTTTTAACCACAAATAGGTTAACTTCACCTCCTCTAGATGTTAAAGGATTTGTTCATAAGCATGTGGACTCGTGCTTTATGGGTGGAGGACCATGTGCTGCACCATCCAGCAGACATGGACACACCAACAACCCCAGACATGGCCAGGGGGGCATATGTATGTGTGGAGTCCCACTGTCATCATGTGTGTGTGTGGCCCCACCGCTGTGTCTGGGGGTTGGTGTGCCACACCAGCACATGCAACCATCCTGCCAGCTGCCTACCTGAAGCATCCCTGCATGCCAATGCCGTATGTGCCTGCAGCTCCTGGAGGACGACATGCATTGTGCCCATTGTTGCAGTCGATGGCCCTGGCAGTGGCAATGTGGGGGCTGACCCCCACATCCTCGGGCTCCTCCCCAGCCACTGTGGTGCCTGTGTACATGCTCTGCTGTGGTGACTGTTCATCCTTTTGGGTGGCCACCTCCTCAGGCATCACATCGGCCCATGGGGTGTCTGGGGCATCGCTGATGTCAGCCTCTGCATGTGTTGCCTCTTCGACCTCTGCTGGCTCTGACTCTCTGCCATTGTCCTCCTCGGCTGCTTCAATGGCCTGGATGTTACCTGGGGGGGGGGGGGGTGGAACAAGGCACACAGTAGATATGGGTTGACACAGACACATACATAGAGCACATTGTAATGTCACCACCGTGGGCAATGTGTGTACTGCCTGTACGTGATGTTACAGCGCCCATACTGGGGCAGCACATGTATGTCGGCTGTGCTGTACCTGGGAGGGGGGCAGCACATTGCGGTGCATGGGGTGCAGCACCACATTGTCATGTCTGCCCTGGGGGTCGGTGTGGTGAATGCTGCACACACGATATGCAGCACCAGGTGCGCATTGTGTGTGAGACATGGGATCTGACCACAGAGCTACTGGTGACCGGTGTGTGTGTGAGGCCTTGCACGGAGTGTGGGGCCTGTCACAGTGTGTGTGTGTGTCATGTATACACTGTGGGGTACAAGTGTGGATGGTAGATGTTGCTGTGGGCGTGGCGGTCAGCCAGACATGTGTGGGGACTGGTGCAGTGCTGTCCGATGTGTGTCATGTGTGGGGAGCTATGCGGGACTGTGCACCCATGGCAGATGCATGGCAGGGGCTACAATGGGTCTGTTGTGAATTGTCATAATGTAACATGACAGGTCTGTCACTGTGCTCGTGCTGTACACCTCATGGCCCCGAGATGTTGACCTGCAGATTTCCACAGGATGCCAGCAGTGGTGTGTGTTGTACAGTTCATTAAAAACCCCTATTCAGTTCTTTTACTCTTCCTTGGCACAGACAGCACAGTCTATCTCCATATCTGAAACACTGCTTGCATCAAAACTGTCCCCCAGGTCCATCTCTTCCTCGCTAGGCTCCTTCAGATATCTGCTTTCCTTAGTATCCGCCTGAGAAGCTTTTGTAGGTTGTAAAACCTTCAAGACTTGCTTCCAGCCATGCTTTGCAGAACGTGAGCTTGTGGGGGAAGGGCAGGAAAAGGTTTCCCTGTTAAGCAGCTCTTTTAAAGCTTGTAAAGGGCTCACCTTACTAGTAGTGCTTTTCCTTCCTGTAGGCTCCTTGCAGTGAGAAGGGCTAGGCCATGAGTTCCTGGAGAATATCTCCTCTTCTGAGGAATCCTCCCCTGAGCTCTCCACTGGCCTTCTCAGCTCTCTGTTCCTGCTCTCAAACTGCTTCTGTGTAAGCTGCTTCTGTGTCTCCTGTTTCTCTCGTGTCTGTGTCTGTGACTCCGTCTCTTTCTCTCTCCTTCCCCTCTCCACGTTTCCTTGCCTTTGCCTTTTCCTCTGCCCCTTTCCGTTTGTGAGTGCAACTTCCCTGCCTACATGTTTGGGGCTGTCCTATGGCTCTTGACTCTGCCCCCAAACCACTCCCATCTCCTCCCTCTGTCTCCATGGGAACAGGGCGTGTCCCTAGGTCTGCACTCCTCTGTGGGGAATCTTTGTCTTTAGTTTGGGTGTTAACCCTTCCTGTGCCTGCAGTTTCTTTGGGAAAAGAAAAAAAAGGCTGCTTTTTCTTTCTTTCTCTGCATTCTGAGCCTGCTTCTCCACCACAATATGCAGCACCTGGTTCCATGCCTGTCCCACAGACAACAGAGGTTAGCGGAACCGTGTGCCGCAGATGGGTAGACACATACACATCTTGCGCATGTGCGGTGCATGGATATACCAACCCCTGTCGCCTGTGGGACAGGTGCAGTACCAGGTGTCGCATATGCGCAGACAAGTGTATGTGTCTGCACTTTTGTGTTGCACAGTTCCGCATACGCACCCTACGCATTGCCTCTGTACATGCGCAACATGCACACACACGCGCAGACATCCAAACATACCATAAATTAACGTGAACACCTGGTACACGCTGAGGGGTTAGTGCAGGCGAGCGAGTTTGGAAGCATGCGTTATTGGTGGCAGGTTAGGCGTGAAGAGTGGCAAGGTTGGTGAGCGGTGAGGGAGGTAGGTGTCTTGGTTGGTGAGTGGTGGGAGAGGCAAGCGGCGGGCTTGGTGAGTGCTGGGGGAGGTGTGTGGCTGGGTTGGTGAGTGGTGGGGGAGGTAGGTGACACGGTTGGTGGGTGGTGGGTGAGGTAGGTGGCAGGGTTGGTGTGTGGTGGGGGAGGTGGGGGAGGTGGGTGGCACGGTTGGTGTGTGGTGGGGGAGGTGAGTGGCAAGGTTAGTGTGAAGTGGAGGAGGTGAGGTGGATTGGGTTAATAGTGTCCGCTATGATAGCCTTTGTGGTTGCTTCATGTGCATTGGGGGATGTGCAGGGCTTGCGGTTGCCTGATGAGGGAGAGGGAATCCATGGGGCTGGGGCACGGGGCGGGGGTGCAGGCCCACTGCAACACCGACCTGCAGCTGTGGGGGAAGGCCAGGCAGGGGCTGTGCCGGTATGGCTCAGGAGGCATGCCAAGTTGCAGGCTCGCCAGCCTCACCTCTACAAGCCCAGGGCCCGGCTCCAGGACATGCATGAGGACCAGGTCATCTCCCTCTACCACCTGAGCACAGGGGTTATTAGGGAGCTCTATGAGGATCTAAAACCTGACCTCGAGTCCCTGACTGGTCACATGCCATACCGGGTTTGGTCAAGCTCCTTGGTGCCCTACATTTCATTGCCTCTGGCTGTTTCCAGCCATCTGTGGCCGCAGTGGGTGGCATGAGTTGCCCAACCTTCTCACGCTGTCTCCACCAAGTACTGTGTGCCATGATCAGCCAGGCTGGGACTTACATTGCATTTCCCAACACAAGGCAACAGTGGGGGACCCTGACCCAGGCCTTTGAGGCATTTGCCGGGTTACCACATGTGATGGGAGCTATTGATTGCACACATGTTGCCCTGGTCCCACCCAGAGACAGGTAGGCAGTGTTCCACAACTGCAAACACCACCACTCCCTGAATGTTCAGGTTGTATGTGATGCAGGTATGCGTATTCTGATTGTGGTCCCGTGGTTTGCAGGGTCCATCCATGACTCCGATATCCTGCGTCACTCGGCACTGTAGAGACAATTTGAGGCCGGTCAATTTGAGGACTGTATACTGTTGGGTGGGTATTTGTCATCTCTGACATGCACATCGTATACCCCTGCTAGCTGTCTGCACGCATGTCTGTCTTTGACGTGTGTCCCGAGTTGTGTGTGTGTGTGTCATCTGTGTGTGTGAGAGATGATGCGTGGGGGGGGGGGATCACTCCAGGTCTTCTGTGCTGCGGTGCTTAGTGTTGGTGGCACACTGACATTTGACATTTCACGCCATTTGACATTGTGTGTTTAGGTTGGCATGGTACGACACACATGTATGCTTCATGTTTATCAACAATATGGTGTTGTCTATGCCATCCTGCCTGCCACAGTGGGGTACCTGTTCCTGTTGCACCATCTGTGTGTGAACAGTAGCATGACTGTCACATGCTTGCACATGTGTGCATCTCTGCCCTTGTACAGGGTGCATTGCATGTGTGTCTCTGATGTTTTCAGGGCTGGCACTACTACCTTTCAGCCCCTGGTGTCTGCCCATATGTCTGCTGTGGTTCAGGATAATGTTGTTTGCACTACTTCTACCTCCTCCGTGCTCTGTGTCTCATACCTCCAGACACTGGTGCATAGTTGTTGTGTCCCATCATGTGTTCCCTTATGTTTCTGTCTGACCTGTAAGTGCTGTTGGTTTGCACATACATTCATGTGTGCATGTGTGTGGAAATCAGCTCCTGGTTTAACGTTCAACATTTCTTTCTGCAGGTGACGCAGGATATGGGTGTCGGCCCTGGTTGCTCACCCCTGTGCGTCTACCACGGACACGTGCAGAGATGAGGTACAATGAGGCCCATGCCTCCAGTCACTCCATCATCGAGTGCACCTTTGGCGTTTTTAAAAGTCGCTTCAGGTGTCTGGATAGGACTGGCGGGGCCTTACAATACCAACCCGTGACAGTGGCAGAGATCATTATTGCCTTTTGCATCCTGCACAACATTGCTCTCAGGCACGGTATCGATGTCCAAATTAATGAGGATCTGGAAGACGATCCAACGTTCCCTCCTGTACGTGTCCATGGTGACACACGTGAGGGCGCAGCACACAGGCGGCAGCTGATTGAGGAGCTATTTTCATGTGAGTACTGGATGTTTTGGAAATAACATTTGGATAGATATATGTACTACTACTGTGCATTGGTATCGCACTACCAGTCATACACAGCACTGCCCTGACATTGCTGACACAATGCCTGGCCATCTGAGCTTACAATGTGGTCCAACCGCTAACACAGAAGGTGTGGGCAGGGGACAACAGCGGGTGGAGGTGATTGATGTAGTCAGGCTTATTAGGCTTAGGCAATGTGGTGGGCTGTCACACAGGGTATTGAGATGGTTGGTGAGGGTGGCTGCCCTGCAGTCACAGGTAGTTAGTTCCAGGCGTTGGGTGCTGCAAGGTGACAGTTGTGTGGTCCCATGTTAACAGTGGGGGAGCGGCCCATAGATAGGACCGTTGCCTTGATGTGTGGGGATGACATTTGGGGGATATGAGGGGATTGATTGGATTGTATGCTCTGATGAGTAGGGACTGTGTGTTACATGTTTCGGTATGGCGATGCATGCAGGTGTTAGCACTGTTTACATGCTCAGTAGTATTTGTAGTATTTGGGTTATGCGAGTCCAGGTACAGGGCAACCACAGTGTGACTGCATATATAGATCAGCAGGTACATCTTGATCTCGCCTGGAGCCTGTGGGGTGTCCTGACAGGTGGGGTATTATTGTCATGCTGATGCTGTCGGTAGATTAGCCATGCAGCGCAGTGTTGCATACATTGCGGCGGACAGAGATGATTTCGAGGCAGACCAGCAAGGGGTAGGTTACAGTGACCAGGATAGCGGGTGATGAAGGGGGGCATTAGCATTTTATTTGTGTGTTCTGGGGTGACGGCAGGAATCTTGCTGATGTTATCTAGGGGGACACCGCAGGCCTTAGCTACATGATGAGTATGTGTGGGGAAGGGGAGCGAGGGGTCATAGAGACCTGCTACCTTGATGACAACATCGACAGAAGGTGTACCAACCTATACACAGACACTGTAAAGGTTGGAGAGGGTTTAGGGGCGATGCCCAGATGTCCGGTCTTGGCCATGCTCAATTCATGCAACGGGGGAACCTGCAGCCAGTAATGTCAGGGAGCAAGCTGAGGTTGAGGTGTGGATTGCCAAACATAGTTTGGAACACATCAGCGTACAGCTGCTACTGATAGCCAGGGGATGTGCCTGCTGCACTAGGGAACTGGGTATGGGGCCAGGGGAATTTAGCAGCCCCTGCATATATATCTTTTGTACAGCATCTGGGAGCGGGTTAGCAAGGGAGGTGGACCCACAGGAACACACACTGAAGGTGCTATGAGAGACATATGAGGGAAGCAGGAATGTACTGAGATCTTTGGGCCGAGCATGTACAGGGTAGCGTGGTGACGGTTGTGGTCAACGGTCTTGAGGACAGCAGAAAGGTCACAAAGGGGACGGACAGGCTACAGGCCCTTGGACTTAGACAGGAACACGTCAGTGGCGGGTTTGGGTGGGGACAATTAGGTACAGTGTCATGACGAACTGCCAGACTGTGACGGATCTAGGGGGTTATGAGAGATGAGGACGTGAAGCTGGTGTGTTTGTTGCACAGCTCCAACATGACATATGTATGTTTCCCTTGTGTTTCTCAATCCACAGGACATGCTTGGTGATGTTCCTGGTGCTGTAGTGCAGTGACAGCTGCGTGTACCTCATTCAACGTGCAGGACACTGGGGTAGGTGAACATACAGGTAATTTGTCTGTGTGGACAGTCAGGAGCAGCACATGTCAGAGGTTATCTGTCTAATGCACATATGTTGTGGATGACCTATTTAGCGTGCTCCCCCGTACCCCAAATGTTGCTTTTGGCCACACATATCCACATGAGTTTGTGCCCAGTTTGTCTTCTCCAGCACTGTTTCTTTGGGCACATCCAACAGGGCTGCATGTGTCTACAGGTCCTAGGTGTTCTGGTGGTGGACCACACTTACACCCTTCCCTGACATTGTAGCATCGGCCAACAGCAGTGTATCATAGCATTTGCAAGACCTTTATCTCCACTATTCTCCAGTTGTGCACATTCAGGCTGTATGTTACTGGTGGCCGCTCACCTTCTCATACTGTGTGTGTGTGTGTGTGTGTTTGGGGGTGGCTCTGTTATGATACAGTGTGCATGCAGTTTGCATTATCATGTGGTGGGCGGGGTCTACACACCTGTGGAGCAGTGGTGAGTGTGCTATCTCTACCTTACTGGTGTTAACCTTGTGCGCGTGTGTTGTGTGTTATGGGTTGACCTATCTCATGTGTGTTGACAGACCACTGCACAACAGCATTTATGTTTCCCAGATATCACCATAATTTGGACATGCGGCAATGGCGACTGGACATGGGGGCATGTTTATTCGACACATTTTGATGACATCTTCTGCCTCTACTGAGACGTGTTGTGGACTTTGCCTGCCTGTGAGGATCACAAACAGACATCTTCTGCAGACACACAGTAGGTCACACCTTGGATCATTTGGGGGTAACATCATCCTTTATATGTTTGTGTTTTGCTGTTTGTTTGATGGACCTTTCCTGTTGGGTCTCTGTGCACCAACGCTGATGGACATGGGTGCAGCTGTGATATGCCTGTGTTACTTGGGCATGGGCATGACCATATCCATGGGACACGGTCGTCTGCAGTTGCATTTCCAAATGTCCACAACATACACAGTGTTCTGTGTTGTGATCATGCTATGTTTGCCTGTGTGACATTTAATATGTCGATAATGATGTTTGATTCCCTGCAATGTGCCCTGATGTTGCGTCCAGCGTGCCAAGACAGTGTTTGTCCTTATTCTGACACAGGGCAGTGGACACACACAGCACATTTACTTATGTGCATCTGCGGTCAACATCACCCACCTGTTGGAGGACACAACATCACCATTCAACTATCCCTGGGAGATGGTGCCATAGGATGTTTGACCTCGGCGAGTGGGACACATGCCTATGCTGAACATTACTGTTGGACTGCTACTTTCCGTATAACAGGCCTGTCCAACACACCGTTGCTACCATGGTCTGACTGGGTGTCCTGTTGATTGTGCGGGACACACATGACCGTTCGAGTACTGTGGCACATTGAGATATCACACTTGACTATGCATGCCCAGTGATTCACGGACAGTCTTAATGGGACATGTGGGGTTGCAGACGCCCTTTGCACTATGGACACTTTGTACTGGTCCCTATGTGTGCATCACGGACTGGAATAGTCGCTGTATGTTCTACATCCATCTGACATTGTGTTAGTGTGTGTTGGCCATGTGTGTAACATGCACCACAAGATATCCTTATCTGTTGAGGTCACGGGGGCATACAGCCATGTGTGTGGCACAGAGGCAACATTATATATGCACTCTTGTATATGTCGGCCCACCCTGCACTTGGACATGACACAGTTGTTACCACCACACCAGTTTAATGGCCGCCAACATTTTGGATTGATGTTTGCCCTCACCAAGGGGGTTACAGTGCATCTGGGGCATCACTGTGTCATGGTTCATTGTACACGGTGCATGTGCATGTGACTGAATATGTTGGTACACCAGAGCATGTGGCAGTGTGGCTTCTGTGTGGGGTACTGGCCCATGTTTGACCTTTCTTTCACACTCCATATACTGGTCATTGTGTTTGGCTACTGTACAGACGTGCTGCTGTACATTGATTTACAAACATAGCATTGCATGTCTGCACAGTCCTCTTTATCCCCTGACGTTCCGCCACTCACCTTGTCCCATGACATTTGCAGTGTGGGGGTGTGATTGTCCATTTTCATCCTTTATTTGTGCATCCCATGTACCGTGATCTATGTGTACGGTTCATGTATCCACACCACCCATTGCAGGGGACCTGCTGCATGGTGATATCTCTGCATGTCTGTGAGGTTCCTTTTTTGGTCTTCTCTGTGATCATGTGCCTCTTGTACCTGTTACCTTATCCTCATTTTGCATTTGGCCTTTGTTTTGGGTTACATTGGTGATGCTTTCATTGCTATATAATGCATTATGGGGCAGCTGTGACATATATATCTATATCTGTGTGTACACTTGCTTACATGTTGCTACCTATGCTTTTCAGGCTTTTGCCACCTGTATTGGCAGACGAATATGTTTTTGGGGACAATTCATGACTTATGTGTGTTGGTCCCTCAGCATGCACTGCCTAGTGACTACATGTGACTAGGGCATCTGGGACGTGCAGCAGCATGTGGGGGTTGGGGGGGATACTGCATAGTGAACACCATGCAGCTACGGCACATTATCTCTCCTGCCCATCATCTGTAGACGTGCCAGTGACTTTGGAGTGACATGTGTGTAGCTTGCATGCTCAATGTGTTTTCAGTTTATCACTGTAAACCAACCACGTTGATATGATGACAAGCGGTATATACAATATGTCTACTGATTGACCACAATAAAAGTATGTGTTTGACCTACATTTCTCTCTGCTGCTGCTTGACCACACTGACACATGTCTTTTGTTATGTTTTGGTAATGTACATGGCCCACCTGTGCTCACATCCTTGTACGGTGGCAGCTGGCTATGTGGCAGCCGTCTGACAGGGTGCTACAGGTTTACATACCGACATTCCCTTTGAGGGGATATATTTGGGTTGTGCTTGCTGTGGTTGTTTGGGATAGTGGTTGTGGACATGTGTTGGTGCACCATAGGTTGCAGGTTCAAGTCCCACATGTTCCTTCTTTTTGTCCTTGTTTTGTGCTAACCTGACCAGGAACTGCCTGATAATTAGTCACTTCTCCACACACCCTTCCATCTCTTCACTTTACACCACAGTATGCCCTTGATGCAGCCTATCTGTCGCATATTAGCTGTTACATATGGCTCTTTCTTTGTACTGTCCATGTCGGCTTGGGGGATTGGTATTGCTGTTGTTGACCTGATCTGGTCAATGTCTGTTTGTAGGTTCATGTCTCACGTGCTCCTTTACCGTTCTGTTCCCCATTTTGCCCTGCTTCACAGAGCATCCCCTGCTGCCCATTGGGTTTAGGTTCTTTGCTCTTTTGCATGCTGTGTCCACTGCATAACATTTCATTGTGTGTGTGCGCATGTGTTTATATGTGGCTGTCGTCACAATTACTGACTGTGATATGAGCTGTACACACCAGTTCTGCATGTGCATTGCATCTTCGTTACTGTTGGGGTTGCCCTATCCTGGCAGTCAGCTGTGTTTTGGTGTGGTGCTCTCCAGTGTTCTTGTATGCAGCCTTTGCTGTGGCACTCATGTTGGTGTTGTAGCCTACTGGTTTGTACATTGCTACTGGTCATGGGTTCAATTTCTCTTTGTTCTAATTATTTTATGCCTCTCGTCCACACATACTTTGTATTCCTGTCACAGTCCTATCTGTGACGATCTGTGCTCCTGCCACATTATACCCTCATCACTGTTGCCAAACAACCTTCTGTCAGTCTATCTGTGTCTGCAAGCTCTGTGGCGTTCTGCCCTACTGTGCAGGCTGCTACCCCATGTCCTGCACTTGCACCCTTTTCTGCATCATGGCTCTTCATTCTTGCTTCTCCTGTGTCTGCTCTGCATGGCACTGCTACTCCTCTGTCCTCCTGTCATTGCACTTCTCCTGCCACCTCTGGCTCCTCTGCTGGACACGTATTCCCATCCTCTGCCACACACTATCATTGTTGCACTTTACAGTACCATCACCCTGTGCATTGGTACAGCTGACCCTGATATATTTGTCCACTTTACCAGCTGCCACATGGGCTGCTCGCAGATTTGGCAGGTCCATCACCTCAGACATCTACTTCCTTACATCACTTCTTCATTGGCTTTCGTTACTGCACTATGCAGTGTTAGGGTTACATCTGTGTTTGACCCATACATTTCATGCTTGTGAGGTTGGTGCACCTTACTGCCCTTGGCCAATGTTTCTTTGGTCACCTTAAGATCCTTGGGGCATCTTTTGCAACACCTTGGGTTTGGCCAGCTTCTGGGGCACCTTATATGATGCCTTGGAGGGTACCACCCGTTCATGCCGCCCTCTGGGCCACATTCTGACCCGCCTTGGTTGCCGTGGCACTTAATGATGTGCCTTATGGTGTGCCCTAAAAGATGCTTTAGGTTAGGGCACAGGGATGAGCATTTTTTGGGGGGACACTACAGATTGTTGAGATGTGACTGACTGTTACAGGTGGGAAAAGGGATTGGCTCAGACAGCCTAATCACATATCACCACTGTGGAATTGAACTCATGACTGCTGTATTAGCAGTCATTGTTTTAACCAGTGTGCTACACCTCTAGTCCTTTGGTTGTGGTTTAGCGCGCAAACTTAGGGTTATTGCGTGATGACGTGCCATGGCGCATGTATCGCGTGATGTTGGCCAGGGCACCCTCTCGCACGATACCCCACCATTGCTTCCTTTACGCCGGAACGCCCACCACCTTATATGGCATTCCTCACATTATCGCTACAACTAGCGCCGGTAACATTAGGACCGTTTAGTAAACATACCCCTACATTAATGCAGAAATCTTACAACCACCCCCATGAACTTTTTAGCATAATCAAATCTCTCATAAAACATAATTCTTACCAATTAGAGGAAACACATCTATCAGCTTAAGATATGGCAAATTACTTTAAAACTTTAACATCTCCTAACAAAAACACCATAAATTATTTACAACCCCAGGATCCTCCAGACCCAATACACATCTGGAAAATATTTTCGGAACCTACACTGGAGCATATAGAAGACACCATGATAAGCATCAACACCACTACCTCCCCTCTTGACCCTTGTCCTGTCAGCTCGATCAAGATTGCAAGACATGAGCTCACTCCAAAAATGTGCAAATTAGTATATCTCTCTTTACAGCAAAGTTACTTACCGCCTGAACTCAAAATGGCTTCCATTTGGCCAGTAAGAAAGGGAACTGCAAATGATATTAATTAACCAGCCTCTTAGAGACCAATAGCAAGTCTTCCTTTCTTAACCAAAATACTAGAAAAAAATTGTGCTCCAACAATTACAGGATCATATAGACACAAATTTGCCTCTTGACCTCGAAAAATTTGGCTTTAGACCATATCACCGTGTTGAAATTCTTATGACTGCACTTTTAGATAAATTAATAACAGGAACTGATAAACCGAAATCTGGCTTTATTCTAATTTTTCTTGACTTAAAAGCAACATTTGACTTAATACCACATCCACTAATTACACAGGTACACTAAAAAAATTTTTTTTTAAACTGCCTCTAATGTTTCAATTGATTTTTACGTTTTTTGGTGCGCTGAATCCAAATCTGGTAACCAATTTGCTCCATCACGTACAGATTTTTTGCTACATTGGGTTAGCAGTTTGAGGTGAACGTTTCAGATTGAGTGTGATCGAGATAAAAGTTTCTTGGATGAATTCTTTATACTAATTGTTTAGTAGTTATTCAAATAAGAATAAAGAAAATTGTAACAAGGCAGCACATAAGAATAGAGTAATGTCAACAAAACACACTGTGATGGTAGCAAAATTGTCTGCACTTAAAACAGCCACATACATGTGCACAAACATTGAGCATATAAGAGCGAGGTTAGACAAAGCAAAGCAAAGAAATGTGCAAAAAATGTTGTACAGGTATGTATGTAAGAATAGAAAACGCAAACCGCACCATTGCAATACATGAAGACAAACACCCGATGGTGTGAAAATAAAATTCTAATAAATGAGATCCAACACTGTGGTAATAACTAGCAAATTTTTATTTCAAAGTTTAGTAAAAACACAATATTTGTCAACACAGTTTAGATTTTAAAGTCATTCTTGGGTCAATCAATCTCCTGGTGGGCCCGTTTCTTCTTCCCCCGAATGCTTCTCTTGGTGCGCTGCTTGGCGTATTTTTCATCTGGGGTTTCCCGCAGCAGCAACCAGCAGAAATCAGCCATCATAGTGGTGTTCCATCTTCCTTGGTACCTTCTCTCTGCGTCCTTGATGTCCTGGTGAAACCTTTCACCTTGTTCTTCACTGTACGCCCCCAAGTTTTCGGGAAAGTAGTTCACATGGGAGTGCAAGAAATGGACTTTCAGGCTCATGTTACAGCCTTGTTCTTTGAAGGCATTGAGCATCCTGGCAACAATATCCTTATAGTTCTCATCCCGCCTGTTCCCCAAGAATTTGAGAACAACATCTTTGAAGGAATCCCAGGCTTCTTTTTCCCTCTCAGACATCGTTTCAGCGAATGCTCCATCTGAAATGAGTTTCCATTTATCAGGGCCAACAAACACTCCTTCCTTTAGCTTTGCTTCAGAAAGTCGGGGGAACTTTGAGCAAAGGTACCGAAAGCACTCACCATCTTTTGGAAGGGACTTGATGAATTGCTTAATGAGATCCCAACTTAATGTGGAGAGGTGGTAATAGAATTTTATCACGAGGTACCAAGCTCTCATGAAGAACATTTTTCTCACCGGGTCTCAAATACTCCCGAATTGGCCAGTCTTTTTTCCCCCAGTGTAGGTTGCGGGCCCGGCTATCCCACAAGCAAAGGAAGCAGGGATATTTGGTGAAACCGGATTGCTGCCCTAATAGCATGGATAGAATTTTAAAGTCTCCACAAATCATCCACTTATGCTCATCATAACGAATCTTCTGAAGAATCAGGGCCAAATTCTCGTATTTTTCTTGGAGAATAACAGAGTGAGCAATAGGAACTGAAGCGAATGTGTTGCCATTATGAAGAAGAATACCTTTTATGCTGTCTTTTGACGAATCAATGAACAGCCGCCATTCAGCAGGATCATACTTGAATTTAAACTTTTCCATCACTCCGTATATATCGTTGCAAAATACCAAATCTTCCTCTTTGCTGAAATACTTCAAAAATTGTGTCTCGCGGTTGCGGTACCAATAAAAAGTTGTTCCTGGTGACAATAGATTTTTCTGTTTAAGCCGAGAACCTAGCAGTTGGGCAGCATCTTTTGGGAGTCCTAAATCCCGGACTAAATCATTCAATTCAGCTTGAGAGAAAGGTTCAGGTTTCGGATCTGGTTCAGTTTCAAACTCGGAAGTACTGGACTCATCGGGAAAAGCCATCTGATGAGTCTCATCATGATCAGAATCGTCCACACAAATATGATCCAAAGATTTTGGTGGTTCAGGCACAGGTACTTCGTTGCTATGAGGCATAGGCCTAATTGCTGAGGGAAAGTTGGGGTAACTTATTACGTTCTTATTTTTTAAGTTGTATCCCTTCACAATGCAAGAGCAAAAATAGCAGTCACTGCTGTGGTCTCTTTGTTCACGCCACATCATAGGTATTCCGAAACGAAATGTTTGTTTTTTACCTTTCATCTATAAGCGTAGATCTTCCTCACATGTCTTGCACACTTTGTAAGGAGCCCACGGTTTGTCTTGATCGCCTAACTTCAAACCAAAATAGCCGAAATATACTTTTTTAATAAATGCAGAAATGTTCCTCTGCCACATTTTCATGGTATATTCCCCACAAATAAAACAAAAACTGTCCAGAGAGTTGACGCAACCTCTGGCTCTGTGAGCCATCACAAATACACAGCACTGCAAACTACAACTGTAGTGAACCACTTCGGAATAAAGCTGGATTACGACTGAGCAAACAAAAGGTAATAATGAACTTGCAAGAAACTGAAATTTGACAGGAACGTTCATGTCGCAACCACCGTGTTTGAGCGAGCGAACGAGGCGAGGCGAACAGGAAAGAACATGCGCCAGCGCGAGTACTGGATTTAGCCCCCCGCCTCCCAATTGTCCTGTTAATGTATAAAATGAATACAAAACACTCTAAAATATCATGAGGGAGTGTTTCTAGTTAGTTAACCATTACAACCTCTATTTTGGGCCAAGAAAATAAACTGCAGTCGGCTAAAAAGAAATTATGTAAACATTCCTTATATGGGTAAGAAATCTAATTTTGCAAGAAAACGTGACGTGATGGAACATTTTGGCTATTTTTCCTGGATTCAGCACCCCAAAATCTATAGGAATCAGTTGCAAAACTGGAGGCAGTTTTTTGGTAGTGTACCTGTGTTATCAAAAGATTACAAGAAATTGGATTAGATGAAACTCCACTACAATGGTTCCACTCGTATTTATCAAACTGACAAATCCAAATAAAATTAAGTTCATCAAAATCAAGACCATATGTCCATACTCAAGGGGTTCCTCAAGGGTCAGCTTTCTCAGCATTGATATTTAACATTTTCATTCAACCAATTTGTTCAATTCAATCATTCAGCATTCACTATCATATTTATGCAGATGATGTTATGATTTATACGCCAATCAACTTACAAAGTCCTGATTTTACAAACATCGCTAACTGCTTCACTAATATTAGTCTCTTGCAATGTGTCCATACATCTCAATAAAACAGAGTCCTTATTTATCACCAGAGACACAAGTTTCATTCCACCAAACACAATGGGCCTGATTCCAGTGCAGACGTAGAAGCCCTCTGTGTGCCCGGCCAGAACCAGGCGCATAGAGGGCATCATGATTCTGATCCTGCAGGGCACCTCTAGACCTGCGGGATCATAATAGTGAACAGTTCTGTATGTGCAGGCCAGGACAGTGATTCAGCCCAGCCTGCATGTACAGGACATGCCTGACTAAGTCAGGGCTTTGAAATGGAGCTGCAGCACCATGGCATCCGGTTGCCATGGCACTGTGGCTCAATTTAAAAGTCACAATCCCAGCTACCAGCTGCCGGCTCCTGCACTGCATTCCTTGCAGCCCAACTCCTGATCTGATCAAGGTCAGGCTGCGGGGAATGTCCTTGGCCCCCCCTGCCCCATCCGCACCCTGGTCCCGCCAATGTATTCCATCCAGGTGGACAATGGTGAGTCGGTTGATATTGTGTATCTGGACTTTCAGAAAGCCTTTGGCAAGGTCCCTCATCAGAGACTTTTGGCAAAACTAAAGAGTCATGGGATAGGAGGCAGTGTACTATTGTGGATCAGGAACTGGTTAAAAGATAGAAAGCAGAGGGTAGGGCTAAATGGCCAATTTTCCCAATGGAGAAAGGTGATTAGTGGTGTACCCAGGGATCTGTGCTGGGTCCACTGCTTTTTGACATATTCATAAATGACCTGGAAAGTGGAATAACGAGTGAGGTTATCAAATTTGCAGATGACACAAAACTATTTAAAGTTGTTAAAACCCAAGAGGATTGTGGAAAATTGCAACAGGATCTTGACAAATTGGAAGACTGGGCATCAAAATGGCAGATGAAATTTAGGGGGATGTTTACTAAAGTGCGGTAAACGTGACTAATGCGCGTTATATGACGTTAACGATTGTAAGTGCCGTATAATGCGCGTACCGACACGCTAACGACCGTTAACGTCATACTACGCGCGTTAACCGTAGTTAACGATCGTAAAGCTCCGCGGCGCGTTAAAACAGCGCAGAAGGTGGAGAGTGGGCGGAGAGAAGGGGTCAATGGGCGGAGAGTGGACGGGAAGAGGCTCCCCTCATACTAATGCGCTGAATTTCAGAGCTCAATTCCAACGCGAATGAAAACCTGTCGTTAAAGGCATTTAAAGGGAAGAGAAACCATTTCCGTCAGCAATGTACAGAAAAACCGGGGAAACCCACAAAACGTGAGCAGTGTGATACATGTGCACAGAACAAAATTTCACATAAAACGTTAAAAATGACCACAAGAAACATTTTAAAAAGCATAATTCAGCTGGGCAACAGTGATAGCAATGGGCAACAAGGAACAACACTCCCTGGAAAGCACCAAAAGAAAAAGAAATGATGTGTGGAAGGGTCTATGCTCCGCAGACCCTTTCAAAGAGCATTACATTGTAATGGAGCTGTCCTGGGCGTGTGGTGTAATGTTTCCCAATGATATCATTGTTGCCCAGCTTGGTTATGGGTGTGTGCCCCTTTTCTGAGGTCCTTTCTGAGGTTTATTTGCACCTTTGTCTGCATACAAGGTAAATGAGGCCACAGTAAACCTGTTGCAGAGCAGGGTTTCTGACTCGTCAGGCCGGTTTAACTAACTCCAGGGACTGCACTGTCTCTGTGGCCACAATGTGGTGAAACAGACACAGCCAGTGCCTGTAAGACCAGAGGGTCACAGGTTCAAATCCCAGCTGGGGCTCCTGCCAACCCAGTCCCCATAGTTTTACCCACCACTAAACAGTGATAGTAAAGACACTTCTTTATTGCAGAGAACATACGCATGGCCTAAATTTTACCACACCGAACACAGACACCAGAAACAGGCACATTACCTAAAGCAGAGTCCTGCACATGCAGTCCTGGAGGGCCCCACACCATTCCGGCTTCATGCTGCCTCTAATAAAGATGCCTGTGCTGCATAGCTATGCACCACCCCCATGGTATGCAGATGTAGCTCATGCATATTTATGAGGGACAGCATGAAAACCCGAACAGTGTTTGGAACACCAGGACTGGAGTTGGGGAACTCTGCCATAAAGCAGCAGCCAACAGGGACACCCACACACCCACAGGCCCCATTGGCCAATGCCACCTGGAGAGGCAAGACATTGGGCCCTGCCTGTATCTCCCAACACTAGCAGTTACATACCTTAGCAATGCCACCCTACACCTGGGTATATGGTACCCAGCTATCAAACGTTTCCTATGATAACTGTCAGATATCAATTCCTATGTTAAGCACATTTTGCTCATTGAGCTCCACCATAACAATCATTCTGATGTCTGCGGTGTGTGCTGCAGGTCTGGTCTCTGACAGTGTTCACCACCCTGGGGAGTGACCCCCCAACAGTCTTGTGTACCATATCCATGCCTGTACTATGCCCAGGACTGGTGTGGTGGGTATGGCTGCTGACCACCTCTATAGTAGCACAATGCTGGCATAGGTGTGGGGGTGGCTGTCTGTCTATCCAGTGTGTGGTGGCTGCAAACACCTTCCACAGCCCACACTGCCAGCAATGTTACCAGTATTGGGCTGCCAATGTGCATAATGAGGAGCAAGGTACCATGGGTATAGGCCGGACAGGGTGGCCTGGCCAGGGTGCATCTGCACAGGGCATAGGGCAGTGACAAGCACATTGCAGTGCCCGGCCACCACCTACACAGACAAGGTGACCTCAGTATATCCTGCTGAGAGATCACTCTCACCCTGACTGTGCAGTGACCACAGCATGGCTAGGCACTCCCATAGTGCTATCTAGTATTTCTCTCATGTGATAAATATGGGTTTCCTTTTGGGGCTCAGTCACTGATGTATCTGCTTGCTTTGTATGCTGATATCCCAGTTCTGGGTGCAGGCATCTCCACTGGGCACTAGCAGACTGTTTGCAGCTGGTAGGTGTTGTGATGGAGTGGCTGATGGCTTGCACCAGGGGAATATCAGATAGTGGTGAGGTGCAGCCTAATGTCTGTCTGCTATTGTGTTATGGCTGTGTACAGAGCTGCATTGACTCCCCTGTGGCGTGTCTGTTCCTCAGCAGGACTAGGGTTAATGTTCCTCTCTACTGCCACCTTTGCAGGGAGGTAGACTGTGGATCTTTTGATGGGAGACCCTGCTTGCCACCCTCAGCCCTGGGGGAGGGGGAGGGGGAGGGGGAGGGGGGTGGTGGTGCATGGGGGCTACACCTGACTGAAACAGACAGAGATGTCCAAGGGGGTCCTGCAGGACCTACAAATCTCACACATTAACACTGCTTTGGATCTGCGCCATGGACGGTGCTGTGGACCTGGTGCTGGGCACCTCACTGCACCCTCAGGGTGAGCACAGTACCCGCACAATGTGACGGTGTGTAGCTACTCTGTGCCAGTACAACACACGGTCAGTACCCCCTACCAGGCCGAGGTGCTGTGGGGGTGCACATGGTCAGTCCCCCCTACCAGGCCGAGGTGCTGTGGGGGTGCATTCCCCATGGTGTGTATCTGTGGACAGCTGATTTGCATGTGCAGTGCATCATGGGTGTGACTGGCACAATCCAACCCTGTGAAACCCCAGCACCTGCTCACAGGTTCTGATAAACCATAGGCCATCACACGTACATCTGCTAGCATAATGCATAGGTGCAATACACCCTACAGAGTCTGTAAAATAAGATGCCCACACTGGTAAAAGCACACGTACCCACGCACGATTGTACGCGCGCAGCTACGCACGTACCAATGCACGCACCAACGTGGCTAGGCACACGCCGAGGGTGTTTTTCTGACACCAATACTCAGCGTAACGAAAAACATGCCTTCTCTTTCCCTCTGTAATGTACAGGGTGATGCCTGGGACAGCTTTCTGCGTTAGGCACACTGGGGACTCGAACCCATGCTGCCTGTAACAGCGGTCAGTACCGTAACCATTGTGCTACAGCTCTGTTTCAGTGCTTTGTGTCTGTACGTCTTCTTACGATTAACGCGCAGTAACGCGGCACGGCGCCCGGTAACGCTCGTTAATTTTTCTAACGCGCGGTAGTGGTGACGATGTACCACCCATGTCCTTATTTTGGGTTTCTTTCACTACCGCGGCTCCTAACGCGAATTGCACTAACGCAGTTTAGTAAACACACCCCTTAATGTGGACAAGTGCAAGGTTATGCACCTAGGGAAGAACAACCCAAACTATGGTTACACGATGCAAGGTTCCACATTAGGAACCACCACCCAGGAAAAAGATTTAGGCGTCATTGTGGATACCATGTTAAAACCCTCGACCCAGTGTGCAGCAGCGGCCAAGAGAGCAAATAGAATGCTAGGTATGATAAGGAAAGGAATGGAAAATAAAACAAAAGATATTATAATGCCTCTATATCTTTCCATGGTGAGACCGCACCTTGAATATTGTGTGCAATTCTGGTCGCCGTATCTTAAAAAGGATATAGCGATTTTAGAAAAGGTTCAGAGAAGAGCCACCAAAATGGTAAAGGGGATGGAAGGATACTCCTATGAAGAAAGGCTAAAAAGGTTAGGGCTCTTTAACCTGGAAAAGAGACGGCTGAGGGGAGATATGATAGAAGTGGAACGGGTAAATGTAGATCGATTGTTTACCTTATCAGAATATAGAAAGACTAGGGGACATGCAATGAAGCTACAGGGTAAACAATTTAAGATTAATAAAAGAAAATATTTTTTCACTCAACGTGTAATCAACCTCTGGAATTTGTTACCGGAGGATGTAGTAAAGGCTTAGTGTAGCTGGGTTTAAAAAAGGTTTGGACAAGTTCCTGGAGGAAAGGTCCATAAACCATTATTAAGAAGGGACCCAGGATATCAATGCTTGAACCAGTACAAGCATTGTGGAACCTGTGTCCCTTGGGGAAACTGCTAGGTATATATGACCTAGATTGGCCACTGTTGGAAACAGAATACTGGGCTTGATGGACCTTGGTCTGACCCAGTATGGCATATCTTATGTTCTTATGTTCTTATTCTATCTCAGAGGTGGAATAACTTCCCCGTACAAGGCATTGGCCCGGGATGTATAGGGCCGACATTAGAATCAGCCCTGTACTTCCAGGGCCGGCGAACACCCACCACCCGCCCTAACTCCACCCCTGATCTGCCCCCTCCCTGCCCCGGTCCAACTTCCCCATACAACCGAGGGGGAAGTTAGACACTGGCGGAGAGGCCTACGAATAGCAGGATGGACATCCATCCCCACTATTCGGGGGACAGTATAACCCCCAAAACCTATAAATGGAACTGAGCTTAAAAGAAAACAAGAAATATGCACTTGGGTGTAATACTAGATCAACATCTAACATTCTCTACACATATTAAAAATGTTATCAAAAATGTTTATTACAAAATTAGGACAGTGCAGCACCTAAAACCTCTCTTAAACTTGCAAGATTTTGATACAGTCCTACAAGCCCTTATTTTCCCTCACCGGGATTTTTGCAATATCATATTCCAAGGCCTAGCAAAGGTAACCGTTCATCCCCTGCAAATGGCTCTCAGTATGGCAGCATGCACTTTATCCAATTTATGCGCAAATGAACATATCACTCCTTTATTAAAGCAACTCCATCGTTACCCATCACTGAACACTCAAGATTTAAAGCCATACTCACAACCTTTAAGGTGCTCAACGGTTTATCATCCACCACCTTTGCTCATTACTTCATGAAACTAAGGACAATCGTTCAAGGTGTTCAGGATCACAGAATAGTTGAAGTACCCCAGAACCTTTTATAAATCTACTACATCAAGACGAGTCTTCTCACTTTATGCTCCAAAACTTTGAAATTGAATCCCACCTAACTTACGTACCATAAAGGCTATTTTTTCAAAGAGCTCTAAAGACATATCTGTTTTCATCCTACTTTACTGTAGAAAACATGCAATTTAACCTGATTTAACCTCTGTAATCTTTTTTATTCTCACCCTCTTTCATCCCACTCTTCCACTCTCTTGGGTTTGTTATATTGTTAAAATGTAATAAGCTGTGTTTAATGTAAACTGATTTGACCTCTAGGATAAAGTGGAATAAAAAAAATGTTAAATAAATATATAAAATTGTTATTTGTTAAGGAAAGAAGTTATCCCCTAAGCATCTCCAGGACTAAAGAATACTTTTTATAACTCAGGCTGACTGAAAGAGAATTAACCTGAGAATGTGCGCCATAGAATGAATAAACACACAGAATTGGTAGTTATTAAGAACAAGTATTATTTGTTGTTCATGTTTAATTATGAATCTTTAAGGCTAACAATGTATAAATAATATTTCTCTGTTGAAATACTTACCTTTAGGTGGTTGAAACTCTTGTGCATTTAGTACATTTTTCTATTGTAACATCAAATTGGTTCCAAAGCCTGAGTCCAATATTAGAAACAATATTTTGTCCCCTTGCTGTTCTCCTGTTTAAGGGGAGTATTCTTTAGGGAAACATAGTGTATTTTCTCCTGGAGCCTTTTCTGAGAAGATGAGCTTTTAACACCTCCCTTGGCTCACTGGTGACACTGCATAGGTTAAACCTCATAACTTATATACCAGAAATACGTTACATTGTTTCCCATTCTATGGACATTAATACACACCACTTTCCAGATGTTGCCCCTTTTTTCCATTTCTTCAGAGGTATTTAATGTTTTACTTACCTGAGGGCTTTTATTTACCTGGGGGGTTTCTTCAACCATCCCCATCTAAATTAGTTTAAAGCCCTCTTCAGCAGGATAGCCAGTCTGCTGTGGAATATGCTGTGATCCTTCTTGGATAGGTGGACACCATCTCAGCAGCCCTTGGAAAATCATCCCATGGTCCAGCAAACCAAAACACTCTCAATGACACCATCCACCCAGCCATGAATTCTTCTCTAGAATGTGAGCTTCTCTGCCTCAATCTTTATCCTCAAGAGGGAGGATTGAGGGGAACACCATCTGTGCAGCTATCTGCTTCACCTTCTCTCCCAGAGCCATGAAGTCACTTTTGATATGCTCACAAGGTTTATCAACATGTGTCAACATGGACAAACAACATTGCATATCTCTAATATCTTATTTCCCTAGTAGGCAGATGCCTATGGGCAGTGGCCCCAGTGCAGCAATCCCCTTGAGGCAGAGCTACACCATCTTGTGTGATGGGATAGTTGGCTGTTTATAGGCCTAAGGGTGAAAATCCACCACTGACCAGTATACTACAATATGCTGTTTATACAAAGACCTTACCTCCCTATGAGATCACAACATCAAGTCTGAACCCAGAGAGGTCATGTAACATGGTAAAGTAGACAGTGGTTGGGACACAGCAAAACAGAAATTTTTGTTTCACACCGTTATGCAGTTGGCTCAGTGATGTGTAGGTGGATGGGGGAAGAGATGGAAGACTCATGGGGTCTTCCAGGAATTACTTACAGTAGCTATTACCATGAGTTCTGCATATGGAGAGTTAACATCAGTCTAGCATTCATCTTGTAATTCTTCCCCTTGCATGACATCTGTAAATGTAAAAATGACTGCCAATAGACTGACACAGAACTCTAAATCAAATTACAGTCAATTGTCAGGACACCCCTTGCAAGGGTTACCAAGCTACTCCTTTCATTGCTTTTTGGAGATATCCCTGAAAGAAGCAGGAGAGTGAGAGCCAGTCTGTAAGATGCACATGAAAAGCCACAATCTCTTTCATCCCTTTGCCTTGCAGCTGCCTGATAAAAACCATGAAATGTTTCAGAGATGAAACAGATCACATACAGCATGCAATCTCTGATAGGCTGAAACACGTGGAAGGAAAGGGGTCCAGTGACCCAGCAACCTGTTTGTTGTAACCATACTATTAGCTATTACTCTTTACGCTCTGAAAGTTTGTTGTAACCTACGTGCACCTCATACTTCTGTTCTACTTTTGTTTGCAGCTTGTTAACTGTGAACCATTTTGACTGGTAGTAAAACAGAATAGCAAAACCAGTCAAAAAAATAAATAAACCTGGACATTTCGGCATTTCAAAACTAGCTAACCATTGCTCGTTGTCTAGCGAATCTGGTCCCATCTATCAAATAGCAGGCTCAATATGGATGGGACCAAAATATATCTCTTCACTGACTAAACAGGCTTTATAATTTTAACTCCGCTTGTTTATAACATGCAATGATCCTTTTCATTCTCTATTTATTGTTATCAGCGTGCCTGTTCTTGCTGCTGAGATCCTTTGCACTGGAATAGCAACCCAAAGAAGTAAAATTTCAATCAGATTCAGGTCAAGCTTGATGTGCTCTTCCTGTTCTGGTTTTGCACGTTTGCTTTCTTCTGGACTTGTAGTTCCAATGTCTATAGGAAAGAATTAAAGAAAGAAAGACCATGAGACCTTAGGCACATTGTGGTAAAATCTGGACTAGATTAAGGTTACTAGATTTTTTGCAAGTAGATCAGGGACACTTATCCAACATTTGTGTGAAGGGGTGGGAGAGGAAGGGGCACCTTAGTTCCAGGTTTGACAAACAAGCATGGAAGAAGGAAAATAGTCATTAGCATGCCCTCTCCCCCCCTAATTCATCCAATGACAGCAATAATATCACTTCCAAGCAGACAAATTGACAGAGAAATGGAAATAGTGATGCATTTTCCCCCAGAATATGCAAAATATAAAGATAATGGATGTAAATTCTGAAAACTGATGTATTCTAATCTCTGAATAGAAAATAACATTTTTTCTACCCTCTCTGTCTCCATTTCTGGGACAGGAGTCTGCCAAACAAGTGGCAGTTTGGGGACACAGCTTTAATTGTTTGGTGACAATTCCCAAAAATCAGGGACATCTTTTAACCTTAGTAGATTCACTTGTTCAGGTTGGCATGGGTGAGGTGGTCAGCCTAATTTTATCCCAAATCAACAACTGTGGATATGTAGTTTCTATATATCCTTACAACCACAAGCCCAAAAATTATGGCTTCCCAAAATTGACCAGGGCATTGCACAGGCATTCTGCTAAACACAAAATAAATTTGCATATAGTGGAAGGCCAGTATTTTCTAATTTATTTTACGCAGGCTCAGATTCTCCAGATGACATGGGGCCAGTGGGTCACCCTTCCTAGGAGGTAAAAATAGCCTTAATAAAGTTATTTCCCTGCAGTTGGCAAAACTAGCTATTTGCTACATTTTCATGGTTTTCTAGTCCTTACTGGACCTAGTTGCCAGAAAATTGGTGGAAAAGTGCAAGATATAATTGCGGCCCATTCCCTACAGAATCTTTCTTTGTTTAAAGAGTGGAATCACCCACTCCTTGTGAGGATAAGGAAGGGTATGAAGACGGAAATGTCTCTCCAACTGACTATTAGGCCTCAGGGACAACAGATGGCCAACAATCTGATCCAATATATTTCTTGGAACAGTGCCTGAAAAAGAAAATTACAGCAAAGAGACAAGAAAGCTGACAAAACAGGAAAGTAAACAAAATAATAAAGAATACAAATAGAAAAGCATGAAAAACCTGCACTTAGTGCTTTTATTTCCTGCCTATGAAAGAGTCTGGCTTCAAGAACATCTTCTTGACATAAACTGAAGGTTTGCCATGGGACTCAGGCCATCTCTGCTCAACCCTGACTCTACGTTTCTGTAAAATAATATAACAGGGGGTTCCCAGGAGTCCCATCCAGGCACATCACTAACTTTTCAGTTCTTGAAATAAAGCCTGTCAGAATGGAGGAAAATCATTTTTAATTGAAAAGGTATTTTTCCCCCTCAGAGTTCTTCAACACTCTCTGCGAATGTTAAGACATTTGCTGGGGTTCTCAATGCAGCCAAATTTTACTCAACAAGACTGAAATGTGGCTTTAAGAATGACTTTTTTTGTAAAGTAACAGATCTCAATCATGAAATCAGCCAGTCATTTTTCTTTATTATTTTTGATGTAGTCAAATCCTTAATATCACCAAAGGATGCCAATCATTAGACAGGCCTGGTGGCTACATGACCTTGTATCAATTTCCAGGTCAGCTCTTCCATTTGCTGGGTTAGTTGGGGATGCAAGTGGTGGCTATCACTCACCAGTAGCATCTAGTGGCCAGAATATGAGTTCATATTATCTGAGTTCTGGAGGGAGCTGCAGTTTGTGGCTGCTGGCCAGAGAACCCCATTATGATGATTGAGTTGTGTTAGACAGAGGATAAAATTAAAGAGCAAAGCCCTTAGGTGGTTGCAAATGAAGGCTCATGGTATCATAACCCTGTGGAAGCCAGCTCTGATTAAGTTGAAAGCCCAAAGAAATAGAAGGACACCATCAGACCAAACAATTGTAAACACAGACAATTTAATGAATTTATTGCATGTTTCTTTCACATAATGCAGGTCCGTGATTTATTTATTTATTATTTATTTATTTAAAAGCTTTTCTATACGGCCCCTTCCAGAGATCAAGGGCGGTTTACAATGAACAGAACAGAACAAGTACATTGACCTTAGAATATGTGTGTAACAAAAGAATTGTTCATAACATATTTACAGCCAACATATTTACATCATGGAAACTTTACATTTTTACATTATTTATAGGGGTTATATATCGCCATTTGTGGATCAAAGGGGTGGCTTCAAGGAGTTCTTTATGCATATGGGCTAAATGAAGGGGAGCTATAGTATGAGGTTGTATTAGGGGAAAGGGGTAGAGGGGTGCTGTCTTGGAGGCCCAGACCAGCTGTGTTCCATGCTTTGGGAGGGGTGGGGGGAGGTCCGGGGAACTGCCAGCATGGTTTGGAGGGGAGGTCAGGAAGGCTGTTTTTGCCAGGGGAGCATCTTTCAGGAAGTGGAGGGGGGAGCCAGATGGCGAGGCCTGGAGACGGCACGGGCACTGGCGGGTCAGATGAGGGGCGTTGGTGGGGCAGGCGGGGGAGAGTTTGGGGGGAGGCTTGCTGCGGAGGCAAAGGCGCGAAGTGGGGACTTTTTCAGGTACATTCGTGGCGGAGGACCTGTGAGAGAGTCAGTTGGTCCAATGGATGCTGGAGGGGTTGGGGGGGCACTGAATGGCGATGGAGCAATGGCAGAGAAAGTGGGTAGGTTCTTTGCTTTGGTCTTTGCTGGGGAGGATGTGGGGATGTTGCCCATGACTGAGGTGGTGTTTGGGGGTGCGGAGGAATTGAGGGAAGTGTTGATGCATCAGGGAGATGTATTGCAGCTGTTGGATGGACTGGGGAGTGGCAGATCACCTGGGCCGGATGGTATGCGTCCAGGGGTGTTGGGGGAGCTGAGGTGTGGGATTGCAGACCTGCTATTGGTGGTCTGTGAACTATCGTTGGAATCATCTCTAGTACATGAAGATTGTGGGATCGCCAATGTAGCACCGGTTTTTGAGGGGGGTTCCAGGGGTGATCCGGGAGGCTGCAGGCCGGTGGGCCTGACGTCAGTGCCGGGAGAAATGGCAGAAACCATTGTGAAGAATAAGGTTGCTCGGCATGTGGATAGTCATGGCCTGGTGGGGGGCAGGTAACATGGCTTTGGACAGGGAGGATCTTGTTTTGCTAATCTGTTGTATTTTTTGGGGGGTGTGAATGGACAGGTGGACAGGGGTGAGTCGGTTGATGTGGTGTGTCTGGACATTCAGAGGGCCTTTGACGGGTCCCTCATCGGAGACTTTTGGCAGGGCTGGGGAGTCATAGGATGGGAGGCAGTGTGCTGCTGTGGATCGGGAACTGGTTGGAGGGTAGAGGGCAGAAGGTGGGGCTGGGTGGCCAGTTTTCCCAGTGGAGAGGCATGAGTGGTGGTGTGCCCCAGAGATCTGTGCTGGGTCCGATGCTTTTTGACGTGTTCATAAATGATCTGGAGAGTGGAGTGACGAGTGAGGTTGTCGAGTTTGCAGATGACACGGAATTATTTGGGGTTGTTGGAACCCAAGAGGATTGTGGAGAATTGCAGGGGGATCTTGATGGGTTGAAGGACTGGCATCAAGATGGCGGATGGGATTTGATGTGGACAGGTGCAGAGTTGTGCACCTGGGGAAGAGAAACTTAGGTTGTGGTTGCACGATGCGGGGTTCCACGTTGGGAGCCACCACCCAGGAGGGGGATTTGGGCATCATTGTGAATGGCATGTTGGGGCCCTCGTCCCGGTGTGCAGCGGTGGCCAGGAGAGTGGGTGGAGTGCTAGGTGTCATGGGGAGGGGAGTGTAGAATAAAACAGGGGATGTTGTGGTGCCTCTGTGTCGTTCCATGGTGGGACCGCACCTTGAGTGTTGTGTGCGGTTCTGGTCGCTGTGTCTTGGGAAGGATGTGGCGTTGTTGG
The DNA here is from genome assembly GCA_033557465.1 of Ichthyophis bannanicus. NCBI lineage: Eukaryota > Metazoa > Chordata > Amphibia > Gymnophiona > Ichthyophiidae > Ichthyophis > Ichthyophis bannanicus. Next base: position 361,423,434 of record CM066039.1, read on the forward strand.
AGGGGGTTCAGAGAAGGGCCACCCGGATGGTGGAGGGGATGGAGGGATACAAATGTGGGGAGGGGCTGGAAGGGTTGGGGCTCTTTGGCCTGGAGGGGGGACCGCTGAGGGGAGATGTGATGGAGGTCTATGGATTGGTGAGCAGAGTGGAACGGGTAAACGTGGATCGATTGTTTGCGTTATCGGAATATGGAGGGACTGGGGGACATGCGATGAAACTGCAGGGTGAACTGATGGGGGAAAATATTTTTTCACTCAACGTGTGGTCAGACTCTGGAATTTGTTAAAGGAGGATGTGGTGAGGGCTGTTGGTGTAGCTGGGTTTGAGAGGGGTTTGGACAAGTTCCTGGAGGAGGGGTCCATAGGCCATTATTGAGGGGGGGCCCAGCATGTTGATGCTTGACCCGGTGCAGGCATTGTGGAACCTGTGTCTTTTGGGGAGGCTGCTGGGTGCGTGTGATCTAGATTGGCCACTGTTGGAGGCAGGGTGCTGGGCTTAATGGACCTTGGTCTGACCCAGTATGGCATATCTTATGTTCTTATGGTATGAGTTAATCATAAACATAGTTCTATGTTGGGTATATCTGATTTAGGTCCTGTGTATCACCAAAATATTCAATAAATAATGGCATTTTAATTTCCTTACAAAAAAGTTGGAGATCTTTTATAGCTCTCGGTCTATCTGGGAGAGCATTCCATAAGATTGGAACAAAATATGAAAATGTTCTATTGTGGATCAATTTGTGTATCGGTATTGAGTGGGGACTGTTATATTATTCTGGGTACATCCTCTTCACGCTCTCAATTCGAGAGATGTTTATGAGAGTGTTCAGGTGGGTAATTAGCTTAAAAGTAATCATTAGTACTTTATATTTGATTCTGCTTAGGATAGGTAGCCAATGTAGATCATATAATATGGGTGTCAGGCTCTCCATACACCTCCACTGTTGTTGCAGGATATGCATGTTCTGGACTATCATGCTCACACTAACAGGCAAGAATGTGATATAGGGCATGGCATAGATAATGAGTGTTATCCTGTATTTGTCCTGTTTATCAAACGGGCAGCTACATTTTGTAGGATACTATTAGAAAAATTAAAATGTGGTAGGATCATGGTTTGAAGAACTGAACGAAAATCAAAGTTTGATAGTAGCGGTCTAATGTGTTGGAGCAGTCTTAGTTTAAAATAGACTGTTTTGGTAATGTTCTTTATATTTATTTTATTTATTTAACATTTCTTATATACCGCCTTTCATGATGTCAAGGTGGTTTACATTGAACAAACTGAAATTACATTGAACAGGGCATTATAACTTGGAGATAACTATTTTACAGGGAACATGGGCTATGGAGGGTTAAGTGGCTTGCCCAAGACCACAAGGAGCACCTGTGGGACTAGAAACCCCAGTCCTTCCAGACCAAGGTTGCTGTCCTCTAGTGGGATTTGAACCCCTGACCCTCTGGCCTGAAGTGCCTTGCCCCAACCACTAGGCTACTCCTCCACTCCTACTGAGTGACTAATCAAGGGTCACCTCAAGGTATTTCACTTCCTGCTTTACATTCAACTCAATATGTTGTAGAGTGATTTTCGTGGGAGGTATAAAAGATTGGCTCCTTAAGACAAATAAAATCTCAGTTTATTATAATTTATCTTTAGGTTGTGTAAGTTCAGCCATTTTGTTATTTCAGTTAAGCATGCATTTAATTAGTTATAGTTTGGGTTTGTAATGTCTACGGGACAATAAAGCATTATATCGTCTGCATAGATGTGGTAGCCTAATTGGAATTTCTTGAAGATATGTCTCCCGCAGCCCCCCCTAGTGGCGGCGTAGTTTTCCACAGAAGGGCTGGGGGACACAAGATTGTGGTGATTGGGGTTGGACAGGTGCGAGGGTCAAGGGTGGCAGTCCCTTGTGCCGGCCTCGTAACCAACTTCCCAAAAAGAAACAAGTCCGCACGAGAATGGAGGGAAAATGAAAAGGCTTTATTTCCCCTTTTTGCACAAATGGTTCAAAACAGGATAAACGGATTGGATGGTATCACAACTGAACAAGTCCTTGCATCAGGTTTAAATCATAAATGAAAAAGATCAAAGTAATGACTGGTAACTTCACAGTAGCTTAAGGCAACACAATATACTGCATTCGTTTATTCATTCATAGAGCTAAGGATAGACTCCAGGTTCTCTGCTGTACAGTATGTGCATTCCATCGGCTGGTCAGACTCTTCGCCTGCAGATTCCACTTGCATGAATTCTACCTCTGACAGTTCTGAATCCGATGTCTCCACACAACTATACTCTGGTTTTTTAAAAGCTTGCTGTACTGTTTTCCAGTGTCTGGCAGATAGCTTAGGGCGTCGTTTTTTGGCCACTGGATAAAACAAAGGCTCCTCTTCAGTTAGAGTTTTAAAAGCCTGTTCAGTGCAAGGCTTAGCATTTATAGTCCTCTTTTTAACCCAATTGTTTTCAAGCTTTTGCTTATAAGTATCTCGGTTACAAGGAGAAGCTTCCTTCCACTGTCCTTCTCTTATGTTAGGATTATGCAGACAATTACAAGTAATAAAAGTTTTACCTTTAAGTTTTCTCCTTTCCTTCTCTGAGAAGGCTTGAGGCCTACCCCAGTCGGCTTCTAGCTTAGCATGGTCCAGGTTTTCCAAGGGTATCTCTCCTTCCTTAGTATAGGGAAGAATCTCTCTGTTCCAAGGCTGCAGCTGTTGCCATCTGCCAGATATTTGCTTACAGTTTGTTTCTCTGCCTCTGCCCTTGCCTGGTAGCCCAGCTCCTTCAGTTTTTCTGTGCACACCCGTTCTTTGTGTTCTCCACTTGTCTTCAAGGCCAGCACTCTCTTTGCCTCTCAGGCCCGCTTTCTCTCTGCCTTTCGAGTCTGCTCTTTCTTTGGCTTTTGGGTCTCCTTCCTCCCCTGACTCAGACCTGTCTCTGTTTAAATCCAAACTGACTGGGCCTAAGTCCTGCCCATAGAGGCGTGGTTCTTCAGACTCTGTACTGACTCTCGTGCTCCCTCTAGGTCAGGGGTCTCAAACTCAAATTGCTTTGAGGGCCGAATGAGGACTTGTAAAGTAACCCGGGGGCCGCATAAGACATGGGGGCCTCATTTGCATAAGGGGCCTCATTTGCATAAATATTTGCATAAATATTTGCATAAATATTTGCATAATGAGTGCATGGATAAAGAAAGACTAGAAAATTTCTATATTACTATAATCCAGTGCCAACCGCCAGGCACATTAGGAACTACTACTAACACTGCCCATTTAGAACCCATAGCAAACCCCCCGTATCATAACAGCACTACCAGGACTCACAAAGCACCAGACCCTACCTATCAAAAGGCAACACTGCAAATATTAAATCAATACATTTCAGAGAACAATACATGACCTACTGGGAAAAGAAAACAAGTAGCAATGTCAAATAGGAATTACACAGAATACCTCAGCACTGTAGAAATAAAACTATAAATTAATTTCTTGTACTAAAGCACAGACATTAATGATGCACATTTCCCAAAAGAGGCGTGTGTTAAAATATTAGAAGCAATGTGCCCCCCAGCCCACAGCACATTACCGGGTGCTAAACCCCCCAGCACATTACCAGTTCTGACCCCCCAGCCCACAGCACACTGGTAATGTGCTGGGGGGTTTAGAACTGGTAATGGTTCTGACCCCCCCCAGCCCATTACCGGGTGCTAAACCCCCCAGCACATTACCAGTTCTGACCCCCCAGCCCACAGCACACTGGTAATGTGCTGGGGGGTTTAGAACTGGTAATGTGCTGTGGGGCTGGGGGGTTCAGAAATGGTGATGGTTCTGACCCCCAGCCCACAGCACATTACCAGTTGTGACCCCCCCCCATCCATCATCATCATCAGCAGCAGCAGCAGAAGCAGCAAAAATCACAGCCCCCCCCATCCATCCAACCACCCACCCTCAGCAAAAATCAAAGCCCCCCCCATACATCCATCCACCCTCCCTCAGCAAAAATCACAGCCCCCCCCATCCATCCATCCACCCTCCCTCAGCAAAAATCACAGCCCCCCCATCCATCCTCCCTCCCTCCCTCAGCAAAAATCACAGCCCCCCCACATCCATCCATCCACCCTCCCTCAGCAAAAATCACAGCCCCCCCCCATCCATCCATCCTCCCTCCCTCAGCAAAAATCACAGCCCCCCCATCCATCCTCCCTCCCTCCCGCAGCAAAAATCACAGCCCCCCCACATCCATCCATCCACCCTCCCTCAGCAAAAATCACAGCCCCCCCCCCCATCCATCCATCCTCCCTCCCTCCCTCAGCAAAAATCACAGCCCCCCCCATCCATCCATCCATCCTCCCTCCCTCAGCAAAAATCACGCAAAAATCACCAGAGCCATCCCTCCCTCCCTCCCTCCCTGCCTCAGTCCCTCTCCTCTTCGGCTTAGATTAGAACCGCGAAGGGAGAGTTCCTCCCTCGGGACTCTGTTAAGCCGGCTGAGGCTTATGGGAAATTTCCCCTCTGCCCCCTCGAGCTTAACAGAGTCGCGAGGGAGAAGCTCTCCCTTCGCGGCTCTGAAAGCCGAAGAGGAGAGGAACTGAGGGAGGCAGGGCTGGCTTAATTCTGGGCAGACTGCTTCCTTACCTGCCGCGAAGAGCTGTGCACCCTGGCGATCCTCAGGCAGGCGATCCTTCCTCCAAGCAGGCGATGCTTCAAACGCTGGAACCTCGTGGCTGCTCAGACTGCTTCTGGGCCCGGCCCCCCCCCTCCTCCTTTTTCTCCTCCTCCTGCCTGTCCCTGATTGGTGGAGGGCAGGCGCGTGACGCGGTCATGTGAGACCAACACCATGCAGCCCCGGGAATCACGCTAAGGAAAACAGTGAGTAAAAATAGCAAAAATAGCAGAAAGGATACTCCGTGGCGTCGCGGGTCGCGGGCCGTGGGCCGCACAAAATGCTCTCGCGGGCCGCGTGTTTGAGATCCCTGCTCTAGGTGGATCCTCAGGACATTGCAGGCTATACCTGTCTTTTCCTGGATTTAAAACTTTTTTTCTCTCTGCAAGAGGGTCCACCGCATCACAGATATTACATATGGGTTGTAGATAAATATTAAAAAGTAAAGCAGAAAGGGAAGATCCCTGGGGTATTCCTTATTCTTGTTGATATGAATTGGATGTTTGTTGACCTATCCTAACGTTGAGTACGGTCCGTAAGATAGGACTCAAACCATTTTAAGATGTTACTATGTAGCCCAATCTGTTGAAGTCTTGGAAGCAGAATCTTGTGGCTAATGTTATCGAATGTAGATGCAATATCCAAAAACACTAGTAGAAAGGCATGTTTTGTACTATCAGTTCCTCGAATCAGGTTATCTAATAGAGCCAACAATAAAGTCTCTATACTGTGAAATGGTCTAAAACCATATTGTTACTCATCTAGGGAGGAATTGAGAACAATGTGGTCTTGTAATTGAATCTGGATAATTTTTTCAATTACTTTAACAAGAAACGGCAGACTAGATATTGGCCTGTATGAGTTAGGATCTTCTTTTTCCATTGATTTGTCTTTTAAAATTGGTCTGATCATGCATGCCTGAGGGCATTGGGCATGATTCCTTGATTCAGTGAAGATGATGTTCTGCAGTAATATGAATATTGGAGATTATACCAGATGTCATCTCTTGTGAATGAGACTAAAACATCTTCCTGTTCTGCGCTACAGGGCCTGTTCGGTAAAATGCTCGGTTAATGAGGGTCTGAGCACATGCTAACCAGCATGTTCAGAGCCGCGTTAAAAGTGTGGACACAAAACAGACAGCATCTGGTTAATTCTGTGCAATCTGTTTAGTGCGTGACAGGGAGGGAAATGGACAGGATAGAGACAGTGAGTAGGTGCGGCTGCACATTGTGGTTAGTGTGGGGGCTGGTAACGGATGTTCCTTATCAATCTTGAAATTAGCATAGGTGCACTTAACGCCACCTCAGTAGGTGGCATTAAGTATATTTGCGTTGTGCGAATGCCAATGACATTCATTAGCATTTGAATCAGTGGGGTGTCTGCTGGGGACATGCCATATATGCCCTCAACAGGTATTGCATGATTGTTGCATGCATTGATGTCTACTCTCAACGTTAGTGCAGCTTAGTAAATGTCCCCTTCCTGAACATCTATAACTTGATTTACTGGGTTAGGAAGCAGTAAAAAAAAGTGTTATTTCAGTATAACAGCCCTTACTAGTGTATGTGGCAGAGAATATGCCTGGAATGTAGGTAAAATCACTTATATCTACTCGTGAGCAGGTGCTAGTGAAAGCGTGCACTTTACATACATACACACATAGATTTAGAGATTTTATGATTTGCGGGTGCACACGAGAGCTCAACCCGTACTCTGCCTAGACTGTACTCTCAGTTATGACTAAAGTATGTACCTTCATGCCAAAATTGCCTATGGTCAGTGAATGAGACTGCTGTCTTGTCACTCTATTCGGCGAACCTGCAACAGAAAAGGGTTACAAACAAGGGAAGAATGCCAGAGGTACTGCTGTTATGACACTCTGCTCTCATATTCTTCCTTTGACCTCCCCTTCCCTTACCGACAAGTCAATCCAATCCTCATTACTCAAAGCACAACTTCCTCCTCATTATAATGAAGATAACCTGAATAGTGCTAATGAAGGCTGGTTTCTCTACCTTCAGCAGCCTACAGGATGCTGGTTTTGAATTCTGGCATCTGAACGTGTTTCATCCTGGAGCCCTCCTTATAACTTTCACGTGGCATGTTGCATGGCAAAAGCCACATAGGAGTTTAAGGGGTCTAGATGCTAACGCATATTAATTCACCATTAAGTTGACACACAATATTTTAACTTGGGTCCCATGCTATTCAATGGGATCTAGTTACTAATAACACACGTTAATGATGAATTAACACTTTAACATTAGCGCACCTTAGTAACTAGTGCTTTGGCACTGGATTCAATTCAAATAGAAGCAGGATGGGAAAAAAACTATGGAGATGATAATTACACCTTCAACTATTAAGAACAATGGCTAAAAATTTGGTGCCAAGTATTCAAAGGATTTAGAAACATAGAAACACGACAGCAGAAAAAGACCATATGGCTTATCCGGTCTGCCCTTCCATATCAACTACTACAGTCCTTTTTTTTCCTTTAGAGATCTTCTGTGTTGGTCCCATGATTTTGTGACTTCAGATACAGTCATTGTCTCTACTATCTCCACTGGGAGACTATTCCACGCATCTACCACTCTTTCCATAAAGAAAGTTTTCCACAAATTACCCTTAAGTCTATCCCTTTTCACCTTCATTCTATGCACCTGGTTGCAGATCTCTCTTTCAATTGCTCCTAACCTTGAGAGTTACGAGCTCAATATTCAAAGAATTTATGCTTCTTACTTTGAGAGTTAGATTTATTTAACAAACATTTGGAACATAATTTTATAAATGATTTCTATGGGTATAATGATTATACACACAGAAATAGCCTATTGGTCAGAGCAGCAGCTTAAGACCCAGGGAAGCCTGGGTTCCAATCGTGCTGATGCACCTTGTGACCAAAGGCAGAACACCCCACTCTCCTCCACTGCTTTGAGTGCACACTTAGGCCTACATTTACTAACGTGCACTACTCCGCTTTAACACATGCTATTTAATGAGGGTCTTATTACTGGTAATGTGACCTATTTCCTACTAAAGTGCATTACTGTGGAGTAACACTCATCAGTAAAATGACCCTTGTCATATTTTCCTTCTGGGGAAAGGAAAATACCTACTGCACCTGAATTTAATGTACTTCAGCTACTAGCTAAAAGATAGGAACTAAATCTGAGAGGGTCATCTTATAACTAAGTACCTAGGCCTTCCTGAGAATCCCGTGTCTATTTTATATGGGAAAGATGCACATATTTTCCCATATAAAATAGGCACGCACACCTCTGACACTTAGGAATATGTTTGCTAAACTGCAGTAAAGGAGCAATCTTTTCCGTGCATTAACGGCAGCACTAAGGAGCTACCGTGTGGTAAATGTGCTGGGCGTGTCAGAGGCGTTCCCGCGTTAACAGGTGCTAGTGGACACTTACCGTGTGGAAATAGCACATGTTGCGGGAAGATGTCTGGCATGCACCTTAATGCAGAAAAGCCACTGAAACACTGAAAGGGGGCAGGGAAGCCATTGGAGAAGGAATGGATGCAAGCACAAATGGTAGCTGATGGAGTTGACTCACCTGATGCCTGGCAATGTGCCAGTATGTGTGATGAGCATGTTTGACCATTCAACAGGCCTGTGCTGTTGACCAGTAGAGATAGGTGACTGCCTAGTGATGATGGTCAGTGTGGGTGTTGGCTGTGTCATCGGTGGGTGGCGGCAGTAGCGGAGTCAGTGGAGGGGATGCAAGGTAGCAAGCCTTGTTCCCGCCCACTCCCCGGCCAGTGCATGCCTTCTCTCCACCCACAGGTACCGTTAGTGCACGCTAAAGTGGCTTTTTGCATGCACTAAGTGTGTACATGCATAGTTAGCACGCGCTAATGGCAAACTTGCTCCTTTACCACCATTTAGTAAACATACCCCTTAAAATCAAATGCATAAATTCTGTCTGCTTAGGAGCAGGTGTAAATATATATAGGCACCTTATGATTTTGCACACACAATACTTTAGCAAATGGAAAGTATGCCCATATGTTCCAAACTGTACCAGAATCCATCCCCAGGAATGCTCACTCTCCAAATGCTGAAAATTTGGATGAGTTCTACTCCTGGGCGTACCTGCATATGTTCCGTGCAATTTGATAAGAAACAGCCCCTCCACTTCATTCTTAAATAAAAACTGAGCAAGTAACCATCTAAGGATTTTTTATATAACAGAAAAATTATAAGCTATTGGAAAAGGAATACTTTGGGATGGGAAGACAGTTTGATACAACCCAATTTTAGGTCTTTTATGAAGGATTTGTTGTATCTTATGATGAATAGTAACAATCCACCAAGCTTGTCCATATTTTAAAAACTACGACTAAAAATACACAGAAATGCATGCACGTATAGTGGACTTACAGTGACCTCCAGAAAACAATTACATAGAAACATAGAAACATGACAGCAGAAAAAGACCACATGGCCTATCTACATGGCAACAGTCCCCATTTTTCCTTTAGAGAGCCTCTGTGTTTGTCCCAAGCTTCTTTGAATTCAGATACTGTTCTCATCTCTACCACCTCCACTGGGAGACTATTCCACACATCTACCACTCTTTCTGTAAGGAAATATTTCCGCATATTACTCCTGAGTCTATCCCCTTTCACCCTCATCCCATGTCCCCTCGTTGCAGAGCTTGCTTTCAATCAAACGTATTGAGGTATTTAAACGTCTCATCATATCAGCTCTAAGCAGAAATATGAAATTTGCAGGCTGTGGCACAAGTCATGAAGGATGCAGCCCATGTTCCTGCCCAGTTGAGCTTCCCCTGGAAACATTAATAATTCCAAAACTCCTTCTGTGTGCCCACCCTTTGTGGCTGCAGCAAGGATCTGGGCAAGTTGAAGTGGCTGAGGAATGCTAGCTGTGCACTTTTAAAGACAACGGTGGGAACTGTTTGCATCGATAGGAAATGGGAGAAATTGTGTGTGGTGGGGAGGGGGGTAGCATCAGGGGTATGGGGATAAATGTTTGGAATTATCTCATAGAAATGAGACTATGCTGTTTTTTTAAATTTTTTAGTGTCATGCTCTGGTGCTGCTTTCTCTTCTAATCTATATACAAAATTTGGCTGTCTGTTCTTGGCACATTCTGTGAAAGGGGGGGGGGGCACTGCATGATTTCTTCATAACTCTGACTCCACTTTTTTACAGCAACAGAGAGGAAAAAGCAGCCTCTGCACCGCTGTGAGAAAGACATATGGCAAGATTTTGGCACGTGGAGATCCGATGGATGGAACTTGCCAACTCTTTCCCACCTTCCTCTGCTACCATCTGCCTCCGGGAGGTAGTGAGAATACCATCTGCCAGTTTTTCTACAAACACATAGCTACGGACGTTTCAGGAATGCAGAGCTGAACCTGGGGCATTGCAAGTAATGGACGAAGCAGTGCTCAAGATGACTACAGCTGGATGCAGTTCCACTTATCTCCAACAGGGGTCATTCCACTGGTAAGTGCCTGTAGTGAAGGAAAGGATTCCTCTGAATTCTCATCCCAGCTGGACCAGCAAAATATTAACCTTGCTGACTCCTGCCAATGTAATTACAGCTTCGAAGGATTTAGGAATCAGTGACACAGCCTTAGAATCAAATTTACAACAGCCAAGAATTAGGTCATCAAGCAATGCAGCAGAGTTTCAATTTTCACAGTGAACCCCCAAACAGTGGCAAGCGATAACATCTGTGACGCCCTGAAGGATTAGCTTTCTGACAGCAGGGCCATCATGATAGCAATCAGACCTCAAACAATGTGTGCCTTCACTCTCTTGATTCAGTGCACTGTTAATGCCACTTGTGAAGCCTCCGGGTTAAATGTCCGCAGCACTTCCCTGTGGAACTCCAGAACGAGCAGCCTCTTGGCTCTGTGATTCAATGGAAGTTGTAGAGAAGTTTGCGGCTTTCTACACCTTGATTTTTCACCCAGCAGGCAGAAAGGGGCCGGTACAAGGCATCACAATAGTTTGTGTGCAGCTGCAGCTCTGGGATTGGCCATTTCCACCTGCATTTCTATCAGCGGAAAGGGGGCCCCAGAAGGCCGAATAGAAGGCGGGTGATGGCGACTGTTCCGTGAGATAAAGCGAACTGAGATTGGAGGTCACTAATTGAGTTTCTCATTGCCTCTTACATTTAATATGAATCACAAATGGAAACTCAGTACTTATAATTAGGAGGAAAACAGCAGGATAGATTCTGCAAACAATCTGCACCTGACAGACCCCCAGACTTAATACATTTCACTTCCCAGATAGAGCATTCTGTTTCCTCGGTCTTCCCCATTCCTAACTATATCTTTTCAAGTATGCAATAATAATTTTCTTAAAAAATAACTATCAGGTTGTCTCCACCTTCCACACCAGCTGAAAAGGAAAAGAAAAGTTCAAAAAGGCTCCAGTGGAGTAACCTGACATAAAATCACCAGTACAGCAATGTACCTTCCTTCTAATAACACACACCTTTTGTATACCTTTATATTAACAGAAAATTGCCATGCTGTGACAGGCAAGAGATCCATTGCGCTCAGCGTTCTTTATTTGAGAGTTGTTAATACCAGGCCATTCACTGGTCAACATTGAAATCGTTACTGACTTTAAAAGGCCCTAATCTGAACATGAATATAACATTAAAAAAAATTTATTGGCTCTGGTTTTGAAGATATTGCATGTAGTTCATTTTTGACGTTTCACCGTGTAAATTTATCCAGTAGGACATCAACATCCCAAATAAGCCTTGAATGATGTAATATTGCCTCACATTGCATAATACCAGCATGCACACATCATCCAGAGTTGATTGCATCATTTTCTGATGCAATGCAATACAAGTGCCAGATGGCTGCTGAAGCCATCTGACGTCAGCAGTGTACTATACGCAGTCGGAAAGGAAAGTAATCTGGTATTCTGTTCCGATATTGAAAGCCTCATGAATGCCTTAAAAATCACTCATGACCCACAAGACTGGAGACTATTTATAGACTCTTCGAAACTGAGTCTGAAGGCTGTGCCTTTGAACAATGGAAACCGTCTTCCATCTATTCCAGTAGCACATGCCGTCCACATGAAAAAGACATATGATAACTTAAAGCATCTACTGACTTCCATTAACTATAACAAGTACAGCTGCACCTCTGTGGTGACTTGAAGGTAGTTGCCCTTTTAATGGGACTGCAGCAGGGATATATAAAATACATGTGTTTCTTATGTGAGTGGGATAGCCGAGCAAGGGATTGGCACTACTTGCGGAAGGAATTGAATCGCAGACAAAATGTAACAGTTGGAGAGAAGAATATCCAGCACCCAGCTCTGGTTGAGGCTCACAAAATCCTGCTACCACTCCTTCACATCAAACTAGGTTTGATGAAAAACTTCGTGAAAGCCATGGACCGCACTTCGCCAGCTTTCCAATACCTGCATGAAAAATTCCCTCGACTCAGCGAAGCAAAGATTAAAGAGGGAGTTTTTGTGGGTCCTCAGATTCGAGAGCTCTTCAAAGTTGACCGGTTCAACAACTTGCTGCAGGGTGATGCGAAACAAGCATGAAATGCTTTTTGCCTAGTGTCAACAAACTTTCTCGGGAATGTTAGGGCAGAAAACTACAAGGAACTAGTAGAAGACATGCCGATGCAGTATCAGAAACTTGGCTGCAATATGTCTCTAAAGATCCATTTCCTTGATTCCCATCTCGATTTCTTTCCTGACAACTGTGGTATGGTTAGTGATGAACACAGCGAATGTTTTCACCAGGATATCGCAACAATGGAGCAAAGATACCAGGGAAAATGGTCCACTACAATGCTGTCTGACTACTGCTGGACACTCCCCAGAGAAGCTCCCGAACAGCTGTACAAGAGACAGGCGAAAAAATCTAAGAAGTAGTCTATGACTTGTTTTTTTACAGGTATTAACCGAAGGCCTATTATATTTACTATTGACATGCATTTTGTGATGTAAACATTATTAATTCTTGTAGATTACAAAAAAACTAGAGCCAACTTTGCAATTTCACTGTCATTTTTGTGTTCAGCATATAAAAATGGATAAAAAATGGCTATTTTTATTTCAGTAACATGACTTTTGTAAAAATTTGTTGACCAGTGTTACCTGCCAAATCCCAATAGGAAAGATCTTTAATATTGTTTTGCTTTTCCCAAAAATCTATCCTGCTACCCACCCATACACCCATTTTCCCAACTATCTACTTTCTCTTCCCTCTCAGCAAATGTTGCTTCTCCTACGCTTTTCTTCAAAACTTGTATTCTTCTCTCGGTTACTCTCTTTTCTCTAAGTTAATGCCCATCTATCTTCAACAGTTGTTCTTTCTTTCATAATCACCTAGTTCTAACTGTCCACCATATTCTCCCAAATATTTCCCTTCTCCCCTACACCCATGTGAGACAGTGACAAGCTGCAGAAGAGACCACCAAGTGGAAGCAAGATGGTGGCAGGAAGGAGAGACATTGGGAGAAACAAGAAGGAGAAATGGAAGAGAGGCATGAGGGGAGAGATAAAAGCCAGAATGAGAGAGACAAGCACCATTACTAGAGAGAGACAGACACGAACCAAAGGCAGTAGAATCTCAAAATGCACATGCACTAAATTTTGCATTAAGTACTGAAATATCACTTAATAAAAGCGAGCTACAAGGGAGATTGATTCACTGCCGATTGGTCTCGGTTCCTTCCTGTTACCACTTCAGACAGAATTTTGTTTCTTTTCACTCCTGTTTAATCTGCTGTTCACTTTGTGACTGGCCTCGCTCATTAATCACTGTCACCCTGGATAAACGCAAGGCTGTAAACGCAGCAAAGACTAATGACATCATCCATCAGTCGGAGACGGCTTCCATATTGAACAGGTCGTTGGCCATATGGACTGAGCTTGCTTTTGTGACTCCTTCCTTCTCCTTCTCCTCTCCCCCAGACTCAGACCTGACATGGATGCCTGGATGCTGCACAGGATCTGGAAATCGTCAAACACAGCTCATCTTTATTATCTTCAGAGAAATCCTTAGAAAAAGGAATCCTTCACCCATTAGGGATTCCAAAGCTGAGCAGGAAGTTGAGCGGCCATGAAATGCTACCTTAAGAATATAAAAATTTCCTGAACTGACAAAGACATTAATGGGGGGAGGGGGGGGGGTGTCACGCCATGCAGTATTTTATTTAGATTGTCTTAACAAAATGCATTTCCAGGGGGGGGGGGGTGCTTACTGGTGGCAAGGCAAGCTGTCGTACAGCAGGACCCCAGTGTCGGCTTTCACAATTGGGTGGCCATGACCACATGTTCCAAGATTTGGATATCACAAAGCCAGAGAATAGACATACCTAATGAGGGATACTGACATGCACCTGTGCTGTTTCCCCCTCCTTTTGAATATTACTATGCCGGATGGATCATCATTAATATCTAAGGGGGGGGGGGGGGCTGTAACAAGTTCCCAGGCTGCATTAGGCTGCATTAATATAAGATTTGAGAACTGATCATCTAGGGGCTGGGATGTGATTTGGTCTCAAACTGTTTTACTACACTGCAGCTAAAGAGAGTGACTGATTAATGCTTTCAAATTACATTGTACCTGGACCAGACCACTGCTGTTCCCAAGATGTGATGGTGTAACATGATTACGGACTATAATACTGTAGAGTTAGAGAATTGATGAGTAACAGGAATTTGAGTAACAGGGATTTGCCCTCAATCTGCTCTGCACAACTTAAATATTACTGTGCTGCCAGGCAAGACAAAATAATGCTATTTCAGTTTAATACCTTTGGATCTCAGGATTGAAATCTCTGTCAAATGGCAAGGCGATATGATTGTATGCTAGAATTCAATATTCCAGAGATATCCTCAATCATGGGAAAGGCTTACCTATGAATGGATTCTCCACCTTGTGAAGGCTCAATGCGGCTTCAGTCTTTTGAGGAGTCCCATCAGAAAATTGAAGCATGCCGTTTGCATTGACCAAAGTATTAAGCCGGGAGGGGGAGGGGGTGCTTGCTGAGTGATCTCAGCGCTATATTTAAAACGGGCTTAAAGCCCATTAGCCTTCTGACACTGAGGTTATTCAACTAGCCAGGAAATGAACATTACTGGAGTAGGAACCCTTGGGAAAGTGAGGGTTGAATTTGCCGAGCGTGGTGGCTTGCACTCTGCTTGTGTGCTTACTAAGGTATTTATCAGCAATCGCTATCTTCTGAGCCAGAAGCACCTGCACTTCCCATCATCAGTAAAAAGACAGGAGCCATTGTTAAAGCGACAATACAAGTGTTTCCTTGCTCAGACTGAGTGAGCCTTGGTTCTGTGACAGCCAAAGTTCAATGGGGTCGATATTCAAAAGGGTTTAACCAGTTAGTAGAGCTTGATAGATGACTAAACTCCATGTTTCCTATATTCAGCAGCACTAAACAGTTAGGGCCACTGAGTATCACCACTGGCCACCTTAGAAATGTGCAGTTTGTTTCGGGGTGGTATGTGGGTGGAGCTGGGGCCTATCTGGTCAACAGCGATATTCAGCCACTAACCAGATAGGCAAACCACATAAAGTTAGGATAGGTGGTTTTTGCCATTAATCAGACAGCAACATCTCTGAGTGGCGAAAATCATATATTCAGTGCCGGAAACTGGATAGACACCAGTGCCAAATATCTGGTTCTAATTTCTGTGACATCAGCAGGATGGTTTAAAAATGGTACTTCCACAGACTATCAACCCCAATATCTTTTGTGACCTTCGGCAAGTCACATGACCCTCCATTGCCTCGGAAAAAAAAGGCCTGGCAATCTACTTCCGGTGATACATTGCCAAGAAAACCCAGAGGCAGCTGGGTCGCCAGGAGTCAGCACAGACTTAAAAGGCACTTAAAAAAAATCTTTTGTGGGTCAAGATTATGCTGCTATCAACCACTATCCTGCCTTTAACTGTATCTTCATAGTTTAACTAAATCCAACCTCACACGTTTTGATTAGCTTTGAATGTGATGTTGAAATAAATCCAAAGACCTCAGCACTGACCTAGACCTAGCAGGGACTCAACACTACAGGTAACCAATGTCTGTATTCAGTTCACAACATTGTCATCCCTCTCCACTTTCGCACAGCGCCTGTAGGTATCAAGACAACAATATGCAGAAGACTGGGATCGTCTACAGTACAGGGTGATGGGCTTGTAAAGTGCTCTGGTCCAGTAGAGTTGGTAGGCAGATGTTCATTGAGGAGAAAATGTGAGAGCAGCGTTTTTGCTCACTCCCTTCTCTGGCTGTGTCATTTGCAATTTTACTCAAAGCACTTTCCTAAAGGGAAAATTGTCTTTTTTTTTCTGCATGGATTGTCCTGAACTTTGCACAAGGATAGCAGCATGCAGGGGCATTTGCTGCCTATGGAGTGCAATATTGCAGTATCAGATTCTGGTTTCCCAACTCTCTCCTGGATGCACTCCTAGTCAGTTGGATTTTCAGGATTACCACAGTAAATATGCACAAGATACATCTTCATGCGCTGGAGACCCAGTAGATGCAACTCTTTTTCATGCATGCTCATTGTGGCGATCCTGCAAACCCAACTGGCCAGGTCCGCGTCCAGGAGAGGCTTGAGTAGCACGGCCTTCACCATTAGCCAGAGGATGCATGTTCAAGTTTTGGAAAATGAATATCCTGGGCTCATTATTCAGTGTGGGGGAGAGGGAGGGGTTGGCACTGCTAAAGTAGCCAGCTGCCACCGCTGAATTTTAGACCTGAATATTCAATGCCAGGGCTATACCCGGGCCCTGGTATTGAATATCCAGGTTGCCCAGATTGCCATGAAGCTAGCCAAGCAGCGGTAATATTCAGCTGCTGCCCAGTAAGCTTCTGTGGCAAAAGTTAGACCAGCCTGACTTTCGCCACATTCCGAAAACTGGGCAGCGGCTCAGTATCGCTACTGCGCGGTCATCACCCGATGCCGCCTGTGCTCTGCCCCCAGAATACTGTGATTCTAGCCAGCTAACATCAAGGCGTGCAGAAGTGGCATCCGTGGATATTCAGCCGAGGGGATTAACATGGTGAGCACACCTGTTAGCCATGTGAAGCCCTTTAAATGACAGGCTCATGTATTCATTTGGCCTTCAGCTTTTCCAGGCACTGTTCTGCCTACAGACATCAGCCCAGATCTGAAGGCAAAATCTTCCTCTCCTCTTCCTACCTTCTAGGATTAGACTAGAAATTAGGATTCGTTGGGGCTCCATTTCTTCAGAAGAGGTAAATCCAGTCCTTGTTTTATCCCACTGCATGGATGCAGACTTATAGCTCTGATTGGCCCAGAAAGAAAGTAGCAGCACAAGTCCACACCCTCGTGGAGGGAAAGAGCGAGAAAGGATCATCAAGCCTCTTCGTAACTCTTTTTCCCAGGTATAACTTTACTGTGGGTATGTGAGCGGATGTATTCCGAACTGCTTACTAGTCAAAAGTAGTAGAAAGAGAGAGAGAGAAAAATCTTAAAGATGGGAGAGAGAAGTAGATGAAGTAAAGTGCAGAAAAAGATACCAAGAGGCAAGAAATACTTCAGAGCAATACAGATATTAATCGTGTTACTCAGTTCCAATGAGCAGCTTATTCAAACCCCCCCCATCCCCCACCCCCGAGGACAGATTGACATTTTGATGCACCTATTTAGTGAGACTATGTACCAGGAATTGATATTAACAAGCAAATAAATTTATGGCCAGGATGCTGTGAGATGAATCTTGCCATTTAGGCTGGAAAATATATACAGGCGGTAAAGGGGAGGGTGGGAGAGGACATAAAATAGAGCTGTAGGCAGAACATTCCTTTGTTTCATCTTGAAAGACTCCCAATAGAGAGATGCTGAGGGCAGGGCAGAGTTCACACCTATACATCTGTACCAAGAGGTTGGAGCCTTTCCCAGGAGCAGACTCGAAGTAGTCTGATCAGATCACATGGTACCTTCGTCTCAGAAACAGGCCCAGTGATTTTGGTTGGATTCTCATCATTGACAGTTGTTTTGGAGCCATGAGCATTCTAACTAGCCTCCCAACACTCAGCCTAAGAAGAGGAGAGCCACAGGCCAGAAACATTGCAAGCAGGAGATTTATTACCTATGGCGCTGCGTATGCTAAGGGTGCTATATCACTGCCACACCCACATGCCTTTCATTCTCTGCCCCATTGCGCCATGGCATTTATCGTTAGTTTTACCATATGATTGTTTGCATGCTGCCATTTTACTGTTCCCATGATACGAGTTTCTGGAGGTTCTATTTGGGGAGATGTTGGGGGTAGGGAGTTTGGATTCAAGCTAGTTTTTTCTGTCATGATGGTGGGAAATCAACATGAGTGGCCTTGTTGTACTGGACAGGAGGAGATGTGGTTTGCTAAGAGGCTAGTGCACTGAGGCTGAGATGCAAATATCATGAATTAAAATGCAGATTAACCAGTCACCAAGCTTTCATAAAAGGAGGGCAAAGTCTCAGAGACCAATATACCTCTATAAAGGCCTCCATCAGCCAATAAAAGACCAGCCCTGGAGATGAGTGTGCGACAGCTGCCACAAAGTGCTGTAGCAATTATAGTAGAGGCCTCAGTGGATTCTCAATGTTGTTTGGGATGGGGATACCATTTGCTTTTAGCCTGTGAGTGTGTGATATGATAGAAATACAGTAATTTGGAGCCCAATTCAGGTAGGTAGCCCCAAGCAAGACGGGCCCGTTTGGACCCGATTGTGGACCGCAGGAACAAAACATTCCACGGTAACCAGAATCAGGCCTGAGGACAGCCTGCCGTGTCCCTGATGCCTTCAGAGGCTTCATCCTCACAGGCACCTTGACTCCCGCGGTTTCAGCCCTGCTTTTCCCCACTGCCTAACCCACAGCTTTCCTGCCACGGCCTGGATCATGCAGCAGGGACCCCCTGCATCTGGCCCCAGCCTTCGGGGGGATCCCGGGGCCCGATCACCAGTTTTGTGCTGTTATTCCACCTTTGAGGTGAAATAAGCAGCATGTCCCCACAGGCCCAGCAGGACGTACAGGGCAGTGACCTGAATCGGCCCTGTATATCCTGCCGGGCTGGCCCACCCCCGCTCCGCTCTGTCCCAATCCCCTCCAGAACCCTGCTGACTCTCCCCGTCCTGATGCTCAGGACATATGGGGAGAACCAGAGGGGGAATCGAGCCCACTGGGACGTGCAGCCCCGCAACTTGCATCCCAGAATCGGGCCCATAGTAAATGACAGCAGATAAAGAACAGCCTGGTCCATCTAGTCTGTCCGGTAAGGTGGGTAGAGTTGTAGAGCTGCACTCGCTCCACTGTGCAGGTTATCCCCCACCCCCACCCCGCCCCGCCCTCTGTGCCTTTGCTTAGGGTTGTAGTTGCAACTCCAGGCAAGTTACACCCTCTATTTATTCCAGGCATCCACCACCCTTTCTGTTAACAATTATTTTCTGATATTGCTTTTAAGTTTACCTCCTTACAGCTTCATTTCATATCCTCTAGTTCTACAGTTTCCCTGTCTTTGAAAATTTTTGTTTGCTCATTAATACCTTTTAAGTATTCAAAGGCTGGTATCATATCCCCCCTGTCTCTCCTCTCTTCTAGAATATATACAGGGTGGCCCAAAAAAAGTGAGAACATCTCATAAACTAAAAGCTTAAATAGTTTACTTATTTACCTTTTTTAGCTGTATAACATCTTTACTTCGACAATTTCCGGTCGCCATCTTTTTTTTTTTTTAATTTGTCAATCGTTTACATCTGTCTTTTTGAATTTTTAAATAACTTATATGCTACGAGATGTTCTCACTTTTTTTGGGCTACCCTGTATATTTAGGTCTTCAAGTCTCTTCTCATATGCCTTCTAGTGCAGGACCCATATCAACTTGGTTGCCTTCCTCTGAACCATTCCAAATCTTTTTATATCCGCTGTAAGGTATAAATGAAAGGGGGTATCATTTTTCTGCTTCGCTAAGGGAGGAGTTGCTGATATCAGCAGATTTATAAACTGAAGTATTTTGGATGGAATCTTGCTTTTGTCTACTTTCTGCCATATAGACAAGAGGGATGGCGGGGCTCCTGAGTCAATGGGGTCTTGGGTGCTGAGCAAGGCCCTCGACAAAGAACAAGCGCAGTGACTTGAAGTTTTGCCTGCTTTTCATCTACAAGAAAGAGAAGATGTTTGCTGGATGGCCTGTTTGCACTGCAGGACAGGGCTTAGTGTCTGGAATTTTACTGACAGCTTATAAGAAATCTGTTTCTGCTCATTTAAAATTATTTTTTTCTGGATTTTCTGACATTTTTTTTTCAGTTCATTTGACATATTTGTTTTAAGCAGAGACATTGATGCCTGTTAATTCATAGGTCTCCAAACATACAAGTGATTTACACAAAATTTTTAGGCGCCCAAACAATCATAAGGTTTGGTGACTCTGTGGGCCCTGATCCAATTTCCCCCATCCCTATCTCAATAAAATAATTGGTGCCATATGGGCTTCTATCAAACCCCCACTCTCTACAGTGCCTTTTGTAAAATGGGGTAGTAGGAGCGATGGTGGCATCTGACCCCACCTGCACCTACTTTCTGCAAGTACGTATTGTGATGAGGTGAGTGCAGCCCAGCTAGGGAAAAGGGAAAAAAAGAAGGATTTTTTTTCATTGCGGGGGATGGGAGCACAAAGTCCTAGGCTTCATACTAGAAGCACTGAAAGAAACCTAGAGGGCAGAGCCAAAGGTAAGCCAATCACAGACCACAGGACAACCCTGCAGAGGAGTAGGAGGTCCAAGTGGGAGGAGCTAGGAAGGGAGTTGCCCAGCTCAACAGTTAACAGAGGAAGAACAAACAAAAGGGGGAGGCACAGTTTGAGGCAGAAGGAGGAAGGAGCTGTGAGCAGAAGGTCCAGGAGGAGTGCAGGAGCAAGCACCAGTGGCAGCTGCAGTTCAAGGCCTAGCCCAGGTTCAAGTCCAATTCCCAGGAGGCACAGACAGGAGAGATCTGGGGCCAAGCTGTGGAAGACCCTTGCAGCCAAGGAGAGCAGCAAATGGAGGAACCATTATAAAGGCACCCAAGAAAGGTACGCAGGGAATGAGCAGTGCCACCAGAATAATTCTTGCTCTGACTCAGAGGAGACTTTCATACACCTGAAGCCTCAGCACAGCAAGAAGTATCTCGGGAGGGAAGTTAAGCAGGAGAGACACATAAGAGACCGGCTTGGAGGAGCCAAGGCCAGGCAGTGTGAGAGACTGTTTAACATTGTGAAGACTCTGAAGGAAAAGACACCAGAGCACTTTCAAAGAGCACCTAGCTGTAGCTCACTTGAGAGCATGGAGGTAGGCCCTGAAGAAAGTGTTATTGAGTCAGAAGCTTCTGAGATGGAATGTGAGCTGTGCACTAAAATACAATAGTAATGTGTGTTAGAAAACAGTGAAATACAAAAGGAAGCTGTTGCAAGTTGAAAGCAGTTTTCATGAGTTGAAAGAGAAGAGTAACCCTGAAGGCAAGAGGTTAGGAATCTCTTAGGAAGACAAAACTGCAAAAACTTCAGTGAAGGCCCAAACAGCTAGAACTGTTTGTATGGGGCGTGGCAACAGCGGGTTGGAAGCTGTGAAGAGTTTTACAAATGCTTTTGTTTTGAAATGTCAAGCAATTGCAGTGAAGAATAGAAACTGCTGTGAGTTTTGTTTGGACATTTTGATTTGGAGAAACTATCCTGTATTTCTTTTGTCTGGAAAAAGTGCTTAAAGAATTTTTATGTTCATCACTTGCCAACTTTGGAAACCGAATAAAAATTTCCTGTGCGCTTTAAAATGCCACTTGGCTTTCCTTATTGACACAACTACAACCCTCAAAGAGATACAGATGGCCAGCCGTCCCTACTAGGCAACCGCCTGGTAGGGGCGCGAGCGTCACAGGTGGCGTAGTTTTTGGATGCGGTGTTCCAGTGGTCAAGAAGAGCATCTTTGAGCCATACCTCTGGACGGAGAACTCCAGGAAAGGCGGTGACCGATCGGGGAAACGGGGGAAAAACCGGAGCGGATTCGGATCGGAAGCGCTGTGACTGGTGGACAATGCTGAGACCTGCATCAGAATCAGGTAACCCGTAGACTGGAAGGGGTAGGCCTGGATTCTGGTGTAAGGGGGCCACCAGCTGCTCACTAGGGGAAGTGAGAGGAAAAAAAAAAAAAAAGTGCTGCACTTTGTGTGTGTCTTGTCTGTTTTGTTGCAGAGACTACAATCCAGGATGGAAGTAGCGGACGTATTGGCGTGGGTAGCGGACCAATTCGCGAAGCAGCGGGAGATGGCAGCGTTGAGCCAGGAGCAGGCGACCTCCATGTTGCGGGCCCAACAGCAACCCCTGCTGGAAATGATGGCTAAATGGATCCGGACTCAGGAAGAAGCAACAAAGCAAGCGCAGGCTGTTCCAAAGACTCAACCTGTTGGTACAGGGGGGGAAGGATTAGCCTTCGGACCTTTTGCATGTGGTCGCTTAAGCAAGGAGGACAACCTTGACGACCATATAGAAGCGTTTGAGAGAATAGCTGGTCTAGCTCAGTGGCCTAAAGAACAGCTAGCTGTAAGATTTGCCACTACTCTAAGCGGTGAGGCCTTAGCTGCCTACAGGGAAATGCCAGTTGATTCTATTCATAATTATGAGCATGTTAAAGAAGCCATAAGAGAACGGATGGGTTTAAGTTCCTCCACTTATAGGAGACTTCTAAGAGCATCTGTCTTAAAAGAAGGTGAAACACCACAAGCTCTGTATTATAGAGTTAAGAGCTTAGTCTTTAAATGGCTACTGCCAGAAAAGAAAGATATAGAGCCTATTATTGATGCAATAATTCTAGAACAATTTATTGAAGCTGTTCCTATAGACATGCAAAGCTTTTTGATAAAACAAAACTGTAAGAACACCCGAGAAGCCATAGTCTTGGCAGACTGCTTTCTGGAGGCCCAGAAACTGAGCCTAAAGAAAGGGGGCGTTTTTCAGGGTACAGGTGTGCAGGAAAAGAATGCAGCCTTGAATAAATATAGGACAGAGAGAGATAAGCCCATGGAAAAGTTCAACCTGCAAAGAAAGTGTTTTTCTTGTGGTGAGCCTGGTCACCTCAAGAAAAATTGTAAGACAAAGAAAGCCTTTGTGATAACACACCCCAAGGAGATAGGTGAAGGATTCCTCCTATCTGTAGAGGTAGAGGGAATTAAGACAGAAGCACTGTTAGATTCAGGGGCAAGTCAGTCCATGATCTCCAGAAAGTTATGGAAAGTGATAGAAGCCCAGAAGCAGTGCGCCCAAGAGTCCTCAAGGGGGCAGGTTAAAATTAAGTGTGTGCATGGGGCTGCCTCTACCTACCCACTTCAAGCCGTTAAGATAAAAGGCTTAGGCAGGGGAAGGGAGGTAGCAGTAGCAGTAATACCAAGACTCCCTCATGAGATTATACTGGGCCGAGATTGGTCCCCGTTCAGGAAGGGAGTGGAGAAAAAGCTGCAGGAAAAGGCAGGCCTGGTTACCACGCGTGCAGGCTCTAGACCCTCAGAGGAAGGGGTAGATTCCCAGGAGGAACCTGTACCAGGGACCTCTTTTCATGATGATCTGATAACCCCGGCTAAGGATACCATCAGGAAAGGAAAGGCTGAGAGGAAGCTAGGGAGGAGCCTCAGAACTCAGAGTAGGAGACAGTTATTGTCCGGTCAGGAGATGCCCTGGGTCTCTGAGGAGGTAATAGCGAAGTTTCCCTCCTTTCCGGATGAGCAAAAAGCACATCCTGCTTTGAGGCGAGCATGTGAATTCGCCCAGAAGGGATCTGAGGCCCTACCAAGATTTTTATGGGATAACAATTTGTTGTACAGGGAGGGTATAAATCCTCGGACAGGTGAGCTACGGAAGCAGTTGGTGATACCTGCTTCTTTTAAAAATATCATTTTAAGGTTGGCCCATGATCACCCCGTGGGGGGGCATAAAGGTGTACAGAGCACCCTGGATCAGGTCCTTGATAGGTTTTACTGGCCAGGCGTATATGCGGAAACGGCGAGGCTCTGTGCTTCTTGCCCAGCTTGCCAAAGGGTTTCCAGTAACCGTCCACCAGAGGTGCCTTTAATTCCCCTACCAGTTATAAAGGAGCCGGTGCATAGGTTGGGGGTGGACATTGTGGGGCCCTTACTTAAAACTCCTAGAGGTCACCAATATATTCTGGTCATAATGGACCATGCCACTCGCTTTCCGTGGGCCATCCCTTTGAGAAATACCTCAGCACGAGTGATAGCTCTAGAGCTCATTCGTTTGTTTTGTGAGATAGGGTTTCCTCGGGAGGTCTTATCAGACCAAGGAACAAATTTTATGTCCCGACATCTAGCTCAGGTATGGGATGCGTTCGGTATTCGGCATATCCGTACCGCAGCTTACCATCCCCAAACCAATGGGTTAGTGGAGAGGTTTAACCAAACTTTAAAGAACCTCTTAAGAAGGAGCTTGGAGGGCAGGTTTAGTGAATGGGATACGATGTTGCCTTTTGTGCTCTACGCATGCAGGGAGAGGAGACAGTCCTCTACTGGCACATCACCCTATGAATTGATGTATGGGAGGACGCCGCGGGGAATATTAGATGTATTAAGGGAACAATGGGTAGCACCGGTAGAGGAGGTACAGGAGGTTCCCAGGTTTTTAACAGACCTGAAGAATCGCCTACAGCGGATAGCTACAGTAGCGGAGGAAAATTTGAAAAGGAGTCAAGCGAGACAGAAGACCTATCACGATCGGCGGGCAAAGCCCCGACTTTTAAAGGTCGGAGATAGAGTCATGGTTATGATAGCCGCAGCGAATTCTCACTTTGAGAACTCCTGGAAGGGCCCTTATAAAATAATAAAACAACTTGGGCCAGTGTCTTATGTTGTGGATACTGGACGGGGGAAGTCCCAAGTGTATCACGCTAATCTGTTGCGACAGTGGCAAGAACGTACTGGAAGTACTCAACTAGCCCCACAGTTGAATGAAGATTCTCAGCCCATAGTGTGTATTTCGTGCTGTTCGCGGGATAAAGCGACAGCCCGAAATAGTCTAAGGGGGGGGATATGTGATGAGGTGAGTGCAGCCCAGCTAGGGAAAAGGGAAAAAAAGAAGGATTTTTTTTCATTGCGGGGGATGGGAGCACAAAGTCCTAGGCTTCATACTAGAAGCACTGAAAGAAACCTAGAGGGCAGAGCCAAAGGTAAGCCAATCACAGACCACAGGACAACCCTGCAGAGGAGTAGGAGGTCCAAGTGGGAGGAGCTAGGAAGGGAGTTGCCCAGCTCAACAGTTAACAGAGGAAGAACAAACAAAAGGGGGAGGCACAGTTTGAGGCAGGAGGAGGAAGGAGCTGTGAGCAGAAGGTCCAGGAGGAGTGCAGGAGCAAGCACCAGTGGCAGCTGCAGTTCAAGGCCTAGCCCAGGTTCAAGTCCAATTCCCAGGAGGCACAGACAGGAGAGATCTGGGGCCAAGCTGTGGAAGACCCTTGCAGCCAAGGAGAGCAGCAAATGGAGGAACCATTATAAAGGCACCCAAGAAAGGTACGCAGGGAATGAGCAGTGCCACCAGAATAATTCTTGCTCTGACTCAGAGGAGACTTTCATACACCTGAAGCCTCAGCACAGCAAGAAGTATCTCGGGAGGGAAGTTAAGCAGGAGAGACACATAAGAGACCGGCTTGGAGGAGCCAAGGCCAGGCAGTGTGAGAGACTGTTTAACATTGTGAAGACTCTGAAGGAAAAGACACCAGAGCACTTTCAAAGAGCACCTAGCTGTAGCTCACTTGAGAGCATGGAGGTAGGCCCTGAAGAAAGTGTTATTGAGTCAGAAGCTTCTGAGATGGAATGTGAGCTGTGCACTAAAATACAATAGTAATGTGTGTTAGAAAACAGTGAAATACAAAAGGAAGCTGTTGCAAGTTGAAAACAGTTTTCAAGAGTTGAAAGAGAAGAGTAACCCTGAAGGCAAGAGGTTAGGAATCTCTTAGGAAGACAAAACTGCAAAAACTTCAGTGAAGGCCCAAACAGCTAGAACTGTTTGTATGGGGCGTGGCAACAGCGGGTTGGAAGCTATGAAGAGTTTTACAAATGCTTTTGTTTTGAAATGTCAAGCAATTGCAGTGAAGAATAGAAACTGCTGTGAGTTTTGTTTGGACATTTTGATTTGGAGAAACTATCCTGTATTTCTTTTGTCTGGAAAAAGTGCTTAAAGAATTTTTATGTTCATCACTTGCCAACTTTGGAAACCGAATAAAAATTTCCTGTGCGCTTTAAAATGCCACTTGGCTTTCCTTATTGACACAACTACAACCCTCAAAGGGATACAGATGGCCAGCCGTCCCTACTAGGCAACCGCCTGGTAGGGGCGCGAGCGTCACAGTATGTAAATAATAGTATCCAATGCCAAAAATTATAGTATTCTATAATCAACACATATATTTGCAGGCTCCTCCCACTCTCTGCCCAGCTCCACCCATATGCATGTCCACAGTGAAAGCACGCACAATGCAAACAGTAAGCATACTTTTAGCTACTTGGTATTTTATATGAGGTCATCTGTGCGGGTAAGTGGCCACTTATGACTAAAATACGGATAGTTAGGTGCCAAAAAAATGCAGCGTCTTCTAAAATTACCACCAGTGTATCGGCCCTAGAGCGCACACAGCCACACACCACTATTTACAGTCAAAAGTAGCTGTCAGCTGGGTGGGGCATGGATGAGTGTGCCATAGCACATTCAGCACCGCTGTGGGTATAACGTGGTTTTACTTAGAGCTGACTGCAATGAGCATTACTGCTTGGAAACTGAACAGAGCTCCCCCCCCCCCCACCCAATGAGAAAGATTTCTAATGCTTAATCAATTTGAGTCAATACAGTACCGCTCTTGCCCTTTTAGCTAATAAAATCTTCTAGTAAGTCTGCCTTTAAACAAAAATTATTGCTCAACTTGCTATGAACTAGTCAGCTACTGAATATCGTTTTACTGCATGTTACATTTTCATAACTTCTGTTTACTATCGTTCAATGCAGAGAGGCTGATTTATTCACCGAGCGCCTCCTTCTAATCGTTTTCTTGCTCCTCAGTAAGCTGGAAGCGGTAGTAAAGATCAAGTGTTTCTGTCCCTGCTCTCCCTTCAGCCCCTTTTTGGAGTGCTAATGACATTCCATTAAATCTTCTCACCCATTTCTGTAAGGTTCTTTTGCACTAAATGTCATTCCCTTCACTCAGGGAATGGTACAATCCAGTAAACCCCTCTGTCACTATATAATGTGCTCCCACCCAGTAGAGGGAGCAATTGGATCCCCTAGTGTATGAGAGTTTGGAGGGGAGATTTTCTTTGGTCATCATGCTAGAGTAATTTGGAGACAGACTGGAGAATCATAGAAACTCTCTGTTCTTGGTTTCTTAGCAGTCCACTTCCCTGCAGTTCCCACCTTTAGATCAGTAATCCGAGGCCCAGCTTCTTGGACTAGTACACTCTTTAGAGGCCAATATTCAACTGCAGCAACCAGCCCGAGTAAAGTTGCTGGCTGGCACTGTTTTAATTTAGACCTGAATATTCATATCATATCCAGCGACCAGTATTGATTATCCGACCTGCGCGGATAAAGTTTTTTGCTAAACAGGAGTGGCGATACCCAGCCATTGCTCAGTTAGCTAAACAGGCTAAAGTTAGGCCAGCCTTTTTTTTAAACTTTTTATTTATGCAATTTTCAAAATACAACAAGCAAAACAACTTGTACAGAAAAGGACCCTTAGGTCCACAAGTCCACCATAAAGTGGGCAAGATGGGTCACAAAACAAAAGAAAATTATTTACTAGCAAATACAAACAGGATAAAACAGACGCAAAGAAAAGTGCAAAAACACTCTAACCGCTAATGGACCACCTAATCAGGGGGCCCAACTGGAGGGAGAGAGGGAGGAATAGCCGGTAAATTTACCTGTTTTGAATTTATGAAAGAGGCTAATTGGAGCAAGATGGCGACGGTAACGGACGCACGCCAGTGAAGCTCTGAGTTTTTCCGTTACTTGCTGTTTTCCTTACCTATTTTTCTTGGTTTTGTGGAACCATTCGATGCCACATAAGGGCAGGAAATGGAAAGCAAAGTCGGCGACGACGGAGGACTCGGGAGTGGAGAAACTGGTGGTTCGCGGTCCCATGGATTCTTTTCTGGGGACCGCGGAGAGAAGTGCTGTAACTTTGGAGCCCTCGCTAGGCATCCAAGGGGCGGAAGGAAGGTCCCGGGACGCCGTGAGATTAGAGGCATCTTTGAGCCCGGAGTGCCGCATACCGCCAATGCAGCCGGATGGTGTGACCATGCAGGAGGCTCAAGTAGGAGCGGAAGCAGGGGTGCTCAGCTCTACTGAGAAACCTCAGCTGCAGTCTGCCGGTTTGGGAGGTAGTCCAGCCGGGCAGATATCTCCGGATATGACTGTTGGTATGGAGGGGGTTGTGCAGGATAAAGCCTTTCTGCTTCTGCATTCTTCTGTGGAATCTTCTTCGAGAGTGCAGCCTCTTTTCTCGCAAGTGGTCGTTGTTCAAGGACTTTCTCTGGAAAAGCCCAAGGTTGTTACCTTTGAGTCTCTGTGGGAAGCCTTTTCAACTATGCACCTCAACATAACATCTCAGCTCCAGTCTATTTCCCAACAGTTTGAGCTTTTTGGGCAACAATTGCAAGTTTTTGAATCTTTTCATACTGAGATTAATGCCAAGTGGCCTCCTTGGAGGGGTCCCTAGGGCAGGTAAAGATGTTTCCCAGTCTTTGGTAAAAGATTTATCGGCTGTGCACAGGAGGTTGGAGTTTCTTGAGAATAATGCTAAAGCTGTAACCTTTGAGTTTTGAACCTTCCTAAAGTTCCATCGGTTTCACCTTTGGAACTTTTTAAACAGTTTCTTGTGTCTGTTTTGAAGGTTTCAGCAGAAGCTATTCCTCCAATTTCTAAAGCCTTCTACCTGCCGACTTCGCAGATTGGCGTGAAGGGCGAAGGAGAAAACCTGCTAAAGTCTTCGGACAGTTTAGATCTTCTACCTTCCTGGAACGGTCCCCTACTGCTGTAGAGATGACCGCTACGCTTTTGGTGACCTTTGCCCTTGAAGTGGATAGAGACTGGCTCCTGAAGCTTTTTTTTAGATCTTCCAGTAAAATGTTCTTAGAATCACAGATTAGAATGTTTCCCAATGTCTCGAGAGCAACCCAGAAAAGAAGGAAGCAGTTTCTTATGTATCGTTTGGGGGTTATTCAGTTGGGAGGTTTATTTTTCCTATGATTTCCCTGTAAATATCTTGTAAAATTATCTGGGAACAGGTATATTTTCTTTGAGCCATCCCAATTAGCCTCTTTCATAAATTCAAAACAGGCCAGCCTTTTATGTGCCTAATGTTAGCTGTTTTAAGTTAAGTGGCCAGTAGTTGAATATTTTTATTGCCTGGTTAACTGGAATCAAAGAATCCAGGGTTTAAATCCTGCTGTCACTCCCTATAACCATGGGCAGTCTCTTCACCATCCGGTACAAAACTTGATTGCAGGCTCTCTGGATCAGGGACCTGGCTACTTTACTATAATGCAATTTACTTTGACTTGGTGTTAGAAGTGAAATCCAAATTCAAAACCTGCCCCATCTAATCATACCCATCCATCTCTCTGAAGTTCACAATCCAAACTTGAGTTGTCTACAGCAGAATGCCCAGACTCCTTCAACCTCTCCAGGGCCTAAGTCTCTAGCCCTTCTTCCTTTCCTCCATGACAAGAGAAGAGTTGCTTATCTCTTGCTGTCCCATAGCTGTCAAAATTATACTGGCTAAGTTTTTCCTCACACTTTAATCTCCATATGGTCAGCCAGTATGATTTTTTTTTTTTTTTTTTTTTTTTTATAATTTTTTTTTTTTATTATATATCTTTATTGCAACAGTGTTACAACAACCAACATGTCACAAAACCAAACCATTTTCACCCCTTCCCCATCCCCCCACCCCCCAGTTTCTACAAAAACATATTCTTCATATCAGTTAAACCTTACCCCTCCTCTTCCACCCACCCGGCGCAATGTGGGCGATCTGAAACTTTATAAGGGCCAGGGCCACCCACTAGGGGAGTGAGGGAGTCACCTTAGGGCTGTGAACTGCTCCAGAGCGTACCACTTAGAGGCCGTGAGAGTATGGCCCCCAAGATTCACTGAAAGTTCATGGGCCTTTTCGTATCTAGCATACAGGCATATGCGATTCCACCATTCTAACCAATTGGGCTTTATAGGGTTCTTCCAGTGTAAGAGTAAGAGTTGTATTGCAATCTGTAACATAAAATTTAAGAGAAAAAGTTTTTCCGATCCAGGGTTGGAATCTGCGCTAAGTTTCGACAGATTAGTATATCCCAGGTGAGTTGAGCAGAGAATTTTAATATCTGTTGCATTTTGGCCCATAATGGTTTCCAGAACTCCTGAATGCAAGGGCAATCCAGCAACATATGCTTTAGAGAACCCGCTTCTCCACTGCAAGCCCAGCACAGGTTGCCTGACTCCATACGCCATTTGGCTAGTTTTACTGGTGTGATATAAGCTCGATGGGCAAGAAAATACATAGATTGAGTAAGTGCGGCAGATTTTGATGCCCGAACGGTAGTGGTCCAGAACCTAGTCCAGAAATGCTCAGTGATGTCCGCCCCTGTCTCCATTCTCCATACATCCATGAGGGCTTTATTCTGAGGGGAGAACCACTCCCTAAATATGGAATAGAACTTTGAAATGATTCCAGATTGGGCACCTATGCCCTCAATCAGTATTTTCAATCCCCAATCCTGTTGAATAGCCACAAGATTTCCTAGTGAGTCGCTAAGACAGTGTCGTAATTGTAGCCATTGAAAGTAGCAATCCAGCGGTAGATGGAATTCCCGGTGTAGGTTATCGAAGGTCTTCCAGGTTGCTTGTTCCACCAATTGTCCCACCGTCCAGATTCCACACTTTTGCCATTTGACCCACGCACAGGTCGCTTTATTGACTTTAATCACAGGATTATGCCAAAGAGGTAGTTGTAGCGAGGCTGGATTGTTCTTACTAATAGGTGGAAGTAGCGCCTGAAAAGCTCGTTGCGTGGAAACTATTATGCTCCCCCTGAGCGAAACATCGGTAAAAACCATGCCCATGAGTAGAGGCAGTGGACAGGGCGCAGCTAAACGCTCTTCGACCTCTAACCACGTAGGTTTCCATACAAGAGTCTCGCACATAGACCATGCAGCACCTTGTTTTAAAAGAGCGGCCATATGGTACCAGCAAAAGTCTGGGAAATGCACTCCCCCCAAGGCTTTACTGGCTTTCAGTTTTTTTAGAGCTATTCTGGGAGTCTTCTCCGCCCACAAGAATCTTGAGAGTATGCGTTCTATCTTCCGATAGTCCCGAGCTGGGAATAGAACTGGGACCATACCCAGAATATAATTGATTTTGGGGACCAGCATCATCTTAATGGCATCTAGCCGACCCCACCAAGTGAGTTGCAAAGGGGACCATTTCAGAGTGAATTCTCGTGTCATCTCTAGTATCAACTGTACAGTTTTCTTCACTGTCTCTTCTAAGGAAGCGTAATATCGTACTCCCAGATACTTCACGGAAGTGCCTTCCCATTGGAAGGGAAAATCTGTCAGCAAGTTTCGATGCACTCTCATATTAAGCGGGAAAGCCACTGATTTAGACCAATTGACCTTGTACCCAGAGAATGCTGCGTATTGGGTTATAAGCTGTAGTAGTGGACTGCAAGAGTCTGGGGTAAGGAACACTAAAAGGTCATCCGCATAGGCAGATAGTTTGATATGCAGGTCCGCAATTTTAATGCCCTGAATTTCTTCAGACTGTCGAATCTTCAATAACAAGGGTTCCAGGGCCAGATTAAACAAGAGAGGCGACATAGGGCAGCCTTGCCTCGTGCCTCGGCATAACGGGAAAGAGTCCGACTGTAGACCATTTGCAAAGATCCGCGCAGTAGGATTCGTGTATAAGACGCGCACCATGTCGGAAAAGCCCTTTGGGATCCCGAACCATTCCATCGTTCGGTAAAGGTAGGCCCATTCGAGTCTGTCAAATGCCTTCTCGGCGTCCAGGGAGAGACCTATCAAAGGTATGTCAGCTGAGTCCGTCTTCTCAAGTATATGGCACAACAATCTCCCATTGTCCGCGGTGGATCTACCTGCCACAAATCCACACTGGTCAGGATGTATAAGCACGTGCAAGAACTTGCCCAGGCGTATAGCCAGAACGCTGGAGTAGATCTTATAGTCAATATTCAGAAGTGATATAGGTCTATAATTTCCGACCATTGTAGGGTCTTTCCCCGGTTTTTCTATCACCACCACCGAAGCGCTGGCAAACAGTCCCGTCAACGAGTCGCTCTTTCGAAGAGCCTGATAGTACATCTTGAGCCGAGGTAAAAGGTCTGGGGCAAACGCCTTATAAAATTCTGCCGGAAGCCCGTCAGGACCGGCAGCTTTCCCATTTTTCATCCGCGCAAGCGCCTCCTCCAGCTCCTGCCTTGTAATAGGCTCAGCAAGCGAAGCAGCCTGTGTTTCAGTAAGCTTAGGGTGAGTGATACTATCCATCCATTCCATACATTTCTGATCATCCAGTTGCACTTCTGATGTATATAACTGTGCATAAAATGCCCGGAAAGAGGCCAAAATATCAACATTGTTGGTCAAGGGGCCCTTCTGTGCATCTCTTAAAAGGGCTATCTGCGTTTTGGCCCGACGCGACTTCAGCTTTGTAGCAAGAAGTTTCCCAGCCTTGTTGTTTTCCGTGTAGTACCGAGTCTGCTGCAGCATGGTACTTTTCTCTACCTATGTGCTTAAAATCATATTATACTGATATCTTAGTTTCTGCAGGTGAGATAGCGCCAATTCGCTAAATTGCCTTTGAAGAATTCTCTCACCTGCTCGGATTTGTTGATCTAATTCCTTCAGCCGCGCATTCGCTTTCCTTGTCTCCGTAATGGTCAGGCTAGTGATCTGGGCTCTGATCGTTGCTTTGAACGCTTCCCACCATGCCCAACTGGGGGTGTCATCAGGCAAGTTATTATCAAAGTAATCTTTAATGGCTGACTTTATGTATTCCTTATTCGTGGCCTCTGCTAATAACGATCTCCTGAAGGACCAGCCCTGAGATTCTCCGCCAGCCACTAACCCGCTAAGTTCCAGGTCGAGTGCTGCGTGATCAGAGATATGAGTGCTAAGGATGTTGGAGCTGGTAACCGTTTGCATCAATGTTTTAGACACTAAGAAAAAATCTATACGTGAGTGTGAATTGTGAGGAAAGGAGAAGAAAGTGTAATCTCTTTCAGAGGGGTGAAGCAGCCTCCAGGCGTCCACCAGGCCCATCTCTGACATTATAGATTGCAGCATCAACCGGGCCCTATTACTCTTCCCAATTCTATGAGGAGTACAGTCTATTAAGGGGTCTAACACCATATTGAAATCCCCCCCAACCACGATTGGAAACTGCGCGTCTTCTTGGACAGCTGTTGCAAGGGAATAGAAAAAGTTTGGATCATCCACATTAGGGGCGTAGACATTGTAAATGACTAAATGTCTATTTCCAATAAGTAGATGCACTTTTGACCACCTACCCTCAGGGTCCGCACGTGTAGCAGAGATGTGAGCCCCCATCTTTGCATTGATGAGAATAGCCACCCCATTTTTTTTACCAAGAGCCGGAGCATGGGCAACCAGCGTAAAACGGCCCGAGGCCAGTTTTTTAGTTTCAGTAGTGGACAAATGTGTTTCCTGCAGTAGTATGATGTCTGCTTTCTTTTTTTGGCAGTATGTCATTATTTTCTTCCTTTTAGCTTGATGTATAATGCCCTTAACATTCAGCGAGATTAGTCTAAGGGGGTTCATGGTTGTAAAGCTTAGAGCATAGAGATCCTCTTCCCATAGACCTTACCCCAAGGCAGTTCCTGTACCTGACCCTCTCCCAAGTGATCGTCAATTGCAGCCCACATTGCGCCAACCGTGCCCCCGTGAGAGGGCTCCACACTAATGGGTGAGACAGCTAGAAAACAAAAGGCATCAGCTGGACCCATAAAGCTTATACAAATAAACGTCCTAACTGAAACACAATGCAAATGCAGTCAGAAGATAGAAACGGATGCAGTTACATAATAACAAGAATCAACTTCCCCAACAGATTTAAGTTCTTTAGGTCTCCGGCCCCCTCCCTCCCTTTAAATGTGCCAAAGTATTTACCAGCTCAACAATTAACAAACATTAATAGTGTTCCCCAACTTTTGACACAGAATAACAAACTGACTGTCCAGATAGCGCAAGGCAACCTGCTCTCCCAGACAAGATTGGCTCCGGCATGCCTATTCTCCTCAGGATGGCCTTTCGCAGTGCATGAGAAGCGCTTCTTGGTCCTCAATGAATTGAAGAAGCACTTTCGGATCCTCAAAGACCTTGGTGCGATTGTCCAGGGTAACTTTGAATTTAGCTGGATAGAAGAGGCCATATCTGGCTTGTAAGTGCTGCAGCCTGGGTCTTAGATCCAAAAATTGTTTCCGGCGGTCCATCGTTATCTTGGAAAAATCCGGAAAGAAAAGAATTTTATGGCCTTCGTAGGCTAAAGCTGGGGCTGTTCTAGCCGCATTCATTATTTGCCGCGCGTGCTGATGCCTCAGAAGGCAGAAAATCAAAGGACGCGGTTTCCTACCGACAAGGCCTCCCTGCGGGGGAATTCGGTGGGCCCTCTCGATTTCTAGCGGCCTTCCCAGATTTAAGCGCAGCAGCTTTGGGATCTCCCTCTCCAAGAAGGCTATAGGATCAGTGCCCTCGGCCCCCTCAGGTATGCCAATTACGCGGATGTTATTCCGTCGGAGCCTGTTATTCATATCCTCCAGTTGCAGCTCCAAGCTCCCCATTTTTTGCACTGATTCCTGCATGTGTTGTAGCCTCTCCGCATGGCTGGCGATCGCGAGGTCAGCTCTCCCGACGCGCCCAGCAAGATCGCCAATCTGCACCTTCATAGCTTGCATATCAGCTTGCACTTGCAATAAGGTATCTCCGTTAGCCGAAACTAGCGTTCGAATCGCTTTTACCTCAGTCAGTACTTCTAGCATGGTGTCGCTCGGTTCTCGTACCGTTGAGGCCTTCTGAGGTGAGGGAGGGTCCGGTTTAGCTCTCTTAGAGCCAGCGTTAACACCCGGGGAGAATTCCAATTTTGTTTGTTTCCCACTAGCCATGATCTCCTCCAGTTACTGAGAACTACCGACGCAAATGTAGGCAGGGGGATTGCTCTCTTTTCGTTT
Source organism: Ichthyophis bannanicus (assembly GCA_033557465.1). Lineage (NCBI taxonomy): Eukaryota > Metazoa > Chordata > Amphibia > Gymnophiona > Ichthyophiidae > Ichthyophis > Ichthyophis bannanicus. The sequence continues at coordinate 361,458,395 of CM066039.1, forward strand.
TATTTTCAGGATTCTGCACGGGTCCGCGGGAGCTAAGAGCTCACACAGCCATCTTGCTTCCCGGCTAGCTCCGCCTCCTCTATATCAGCCAGTATGATTTTGAGTGTGTTGTGCAAGACAACAGGAGTTAAGCATCTCTCCTATCAGTAGAAAGGAATGAGGGATTGGCAGTGATACGGGTTTCTGGAGGTTCTATGTTGGGGGCAGAGAGTTTGGATTCAAGCTAGATTTTTTGGTCATGATGGTGAGAAATCAACATGGGTGGCCTTGTTGTACTGGACAGGAGGGGGCATGGTTTGCTAAGAGGCTAGTGAACTGAGGCTGAGATGCAAATTCAGTATCCTAGCCTTTTAGGCTTCCCCTTCCTATTTCCCCATATTCCTTCTGTGCTAAGTTTCTGACTGGGATGTTAATACATTTTTGTGTGTAAGATATGAGCATAAGTGCTTAGCCATTTACATAAATAATTAGTATGTACTTAATTTGTTTTTGAACCACCTGGACTCAGCAAAATTTCAGGTGTACACCCAACTCAGGAAGTCACCCTACGCCCAGGGTCAAGGGTCCTTTTCACCAACTCCAAAACCCAGTAACACACCCTCTGCCATCCCTATAAGGGGTAGGATGGTTTACATTTTCAATTGACATAACCACTGCTCTAAAGAGAGAGAAACTATCCCATTGCAGACCAATATAATGAACTTTCTCATCCCTAAAATTTATGCAGCCTCTGTTTTCACCAGGAGCCTGAACTAATGTGAACAATGGAATGGTAAACACCTTGAGTATCCTGCTCAAAATTTAAATCTAGCAAATCATACAAAAATTAATTACAAACATACCTCTCTGTGGTGCCAAGTTGCATGAGAGCCTTTGTTTTTCTTCGGTCATTAATGAAAACTATATTATAATATTTTCATTCAATTTACCAAGGCTTGTTACCTCTAATTAGTTTTTGTGAATCTTTTGCAACCTTAGAAGGCACAAAGTGATTCAGCTTGCTCTTTAATTAAATTGCAAGCGTTCCTGTTGCCATCAATCTTATGAGGGGGAGGAGGAGGTGGAATGGGGGTGGGATAACTTTGGCTTGCAAACTATATGCAGGGCCTCTGTGCTGGCAGAGGTAAGAATTGGCATACATAGAAAAAACACTAAATACACTAACCATTATACTGATGCATGAGCCGAGAGCTTTACCTATATGGTCAAAAAAAGCAACTTGGGGCAGATAATATTCACGCAGAGTGCACTATAACGGGAGGGAATTTAGCAAAGAATGCAAACCTCCAGGTCTATGTAGGTGCATAGGAAATAGTTTTAATCAATGTCTTCTTGAAAAGATCTGCAGGTACAGAACCAGTAACCCATAACAGGGTTTTTTTTAAGCAAAAGTTACAACAGCAAGTACATAGCAATTACTCTCCAGCATGTCATGGTAGCATCACTGGAAAAGGGACGTGCAGCCCCCTCCACACCCCCCACCACACATACTGCAATGCAGCCATGAGAGTATCTAGAGTGTCACGTTTGCTGCTGCAGTGACGCCACTGAACATATAAACCCAAACCTTGTGATGAGACTTGAATGTCTGACTATACTTCAGGCTCTAGCTCAATAAAAGCAGGGAAATCTGGAAACAATAGGAGGCACTCTGAAGAAACAACTCCGATTCAGAAGAAAGGGTGCCACTGGGCATTTCACAACCCTTAGCTGCTTGGGTTTCTGAATACTATCAACTAAGCATCTCAACAGGTATGCCATGCCACCCTTGACCCAGCACTGGATTTGGTTTCCAAAACATTCTTCCAGCTACTTATAGGTACAGTGTGATAAAGGTGACACCCAGCTTTCATGCTTGTGCTCCAGAAAACTGTAAGCATTAAACTGTAAACACCCAGGCCAAGCCTTTATATCTTTCTGTTACATGCATCCTTTCCCACAGAACTGGAACCAGCACTACAGAGAATCACAGGGTGGCCGTTGTCTCCTCCTGTTGCTTGCTATAGAGCGCTGCTTCCCCCTGCTGGTCATCAACCATGCAGTTCCAGTAACCAAGACTCAATAGCTGATAGGAGAGAGATTCACACACACACACACAAGAGAGAGAGAGAGAGATATGCACACATATACACACACACACACAAACACACGAGAGAGAGAGACACACACACACACAAACACACGACAGAGAGAGAGAGACACACACACACACGTCAACTGGTTCCTTTGTTTTTGAACCTACAGGTTGAAGTAGTCTTTGTTTTACCCCACCGCCTGTTTAGACTTATAGCTCAGGATTATTAAGTAATCAACCTAACGTTTAAAAAATTTGGAGCTGCTTTAAGCAGTGTACATTCAAGTACTGTATATATATTTTTTTCCTGTATCTCTAAAGGGCTCATAATCAATGTTTTTGTACCTGAGGCAACAGAGGGTTAAGTGGCTTGCCAAGGACACAAGGAGCGCCTCTGGGACTAGAAACCCCAGTCCTTCTAGCCCAAAGGTGCTGTCCTCTAGTGCGATTTGAACCCCTGCCACTCCTGTCTGAGATAACTTACCCCAACCACTAGGCCACTCCTCCTCAACACCAGTCTCAAGTCATCCCAGAATTTTATAGGGACTTACTGCCTATCTCCTGTCTGTAAGTCTGGGGATGGACATCGATAAAAAACATAGAAATATTACAATTGAAAGAGGCTCTCCCCCTATGCATTTATGCCATGGAGGTATTTAAACATCTCAATCATATCACCTCTATCATGCCTTTCCTCTAAGGTGTACATATTAAGATCCTTAAGTCTGTCCTCATATGCTTTATAATGAAGACCACTAACCATTTTAGTAGCCACCCTCTGTACTGACTCCATCCTGTTTATATCCTTTTGAGGGTACGGTCTCCAGAATTGCACACAATACTCCAAATGAGGTCGCACCAAAGACTTATACAGAGGCACTATCACCTCCTTTCTTCTACTGGCCATTGCTCTCCCTATGCACCCAAGCATCCTTCTAGCTTTTGCCATCGCCTTTTCTACCTGTTTAGCTACTTTGAAATCTTCAGACACAATCATGCCTAGGTCCCATTCTTCTTTCATGGACAGAAGTTCTGTACCACTCCTTTGGATTCTTGCAGCCCAAATGTATGACCCTACATTTTTTAGCATTAAATCTCAGCTGCCAAATTCTACACCATTCTTCAAGCTTAGCTAGATCCCTCTTCATGTTATCTACACCTTCCTGGGTGTCTACTCTGTTACAGATTTTGGCATCATCTGCAAGGAGACAAACCCGACGTTAAAAAGAATCAGACCAAAGACAGATCCCTGGGGCACACCACTGGTAACATCCTTCTCCTCAGAGTGAACTCCATTTATCTGTACCCTTTGTTGCCTCCCACTCAACCAATTTCTAACCCAAGCAGTAACTTTAGGGTCCATCCCAAGGGTGCTTAGTTTGCTTATAAGTCACCTGTGCGGAACAGTGTCAAATGCTTTGTTGAAATCTAAATGCCACATCTAGGGCTCTCCCTCGGTCTAACTCCCTGGTCACCTAGTCAAAGGAATCAATCAGATTCGTCTGACAAGACCTGCCTCTGTATTTTATTGCACTGTAGACATGTCTTGCCAAATATGTTTGGGTTTGATTTTGCTGGGCAGAATATACCCATCTGGTCAGTCTTCAGGAATCAAATCTTTGCTTGTTTTTCCTGTTCACCCCCATTAAAATCTATGGGGGGAAACTATTTTACCATGCAACAGTCAAGTTTGCCATCTATGTTTTATTAAACCTGTTTGAAACTCGATGACAGGCATTTCTAATAGCACTACAGGCTATCAAGAGTGTCAGAAGAGGGGCAAAGAGTATGGATAGTGGCAGGATGATTATCAGAAACCACCATCAGAAGGACAAATAGTACAAAAATGCACACCTCAAGATAGGGAAAGAGGGCAAAGTAGCACTACAATTGATGGAAGCACACTAATGAACTTTGAGAGGAGTAAAATGGTAAGAAAAGCAGCCCAGCACCCTGAAACAACAGAGAAGAGCCAGCGCAACATCAGAAGACGTGGAAGGAGCCCAGGCCATGAAATGAGTTCAGTGAAGCAGTGTGCAAGTTAAAGTCCTGGAACTGATACGTGGTCTCAGAATAGGAACCTTCATTACAGAGAAGACCCCTCTGGGATAGAAGAAGCATTCTTGGAGTGCCTAGATGGCATGCCAAGAGATGTCAAGAAGAGTCAGGGGATGCACCATGGTGAAAGTCTCAAAAGTCATACTTATCAGATAGGACCCAGGAAGTGAGCATTGCTCAACAAACCTCTGACACATATAAACAGGAACAAGGTCTCCCATAAGGCTCTGCCCTCTCTGCTCTTCTCTTTAATATTTATTTACAACCAATCTGCTCCATATTTAAAAGATTCCATGTAAATTACACAGGTACACTACCAAAAAACTGCCTCCAGTTTTGCAACTGATTCCTATAGATTTTGGGGTGCTGAATCCAGGAAAAATAGCCAAAATGTTCCATCACGTCACGTTTTCTTGCAAAATTAGATTTCTTACCCATATAAGGAATGTTCACATAATTTCTTTTTAGCCGACTGCAGTTTATTTTCTTGGCCCAAAATAGAGGTTGTAATGGTTAACTAACTAGAAACACTCCCTCATGATATTTTAGAGTGTTTTGTATTCATTTTATACATTAACAGGACAATTGGGAGGCGGGGGGCTAAATCCAGTACTCGCGCTGGCGCATGTTCTTTCCTGTTCGCCTCGCCTCGTTCACTTGCTCAAACACGGTGGTTGCGACATGAACGTTCCTGTCAAATTTCAGTTTCTTGCAAGTTCATTATTACCTTTTGTTTGCTCAGTCGTAATCCAGCTTTATTCCGAAGTGGTTCACTACAGTTGTAGTTTGCAGTGCTGTGTATTTGTGATGGCTCACAGAGCCAGAGGTTGCGTCAACTCTCCGGACAGTTTTTGTTTTATTTGTGGGGAATATACCGTGAAAAAGCAGCAGAGGAACATTTCTGCATTTATTAAAAAAGTATATTTTGCCTATTTTGGTTTGAAGTTAGGCGATCAAGACAAACCGTGGGCTCCTCACAAAGTGTGCCAGACATGTGAGGAAGATCTACACTTATGGATGAAAGGTAAAAAACAAGCATTTCATTTCGGAATACCTATGATGTGGCATGAACAAAGAGACCACAGCAGTGACTGCTATTTTTGCTCTTGCATTGTGAAGGGATACAACTTAAAAAATAAGAACGTAATAAGTTACCCCAACCTTCCCTCAGCAATTAGGCCTATGCCTCATAGCAACGAAGCACCTGTGCCTGAACCACCAAAATCTTTGGATCATATTTGTGTGGACGGTTCTGATCATGATGAGACTCATCAGATGGCTTTTCCCGATGAGTCCAGTACTTCCGAGTTTGAAACTGAACCAGATCCGAAACCTGAACTTTTCTCTCAAGCTGAATTAAATGATTTAGTCCGGGATTTAGGACTCCCAAAAGATGCTGCCCAACTGCTAGGTTCTCGGCTTAAACAGAAAAATCTATTGTCACCAGGAACAACTTTTTATTGGTACCGCAACCGCGAGACACAATTTTTGAAGTATTTCAGCAAAGAGGAAGATTTGGTATTTTGCAACGATATATACGGAGTGATGGAAAAGTTTAAACTCAAGTATGATTCTGCTGAATGGCGGCTGTTCATTGATTCGTCAAAAGACAGCATAAAAGGTGTTCTTCTTCATAATGGCAACACATTCGCTTCAGTTCCTATTGCTCACTCTGTTATTCTCCAAGTAAAATACGAGAATTTGGCCCTGATTCTTCAGAAGATTCGTTATGATGAGCATAAGTGGATGATTTGTGGAGACTTTAAAATTCTATCCATGCTATTAGGGCAGCAATCCGGTTTTACCAAATATCCCTGCTTCCTTTGCTTGTGGGATAGCCGGGCCCGCAACCTACACTGGGGGAAAAAAGACTGGCCAATTCGGGAGTATTTGAGACCCGGTGAGAAAAATGTTCTTCATGAGAGCTTGGTACCTCGTGATAAAATTCTATTACCAGCTCTCCACATTAAGTTGGGTCTCATTAAGCAATTCATCAAGTCCCTTCCAAAAGATGGTGAGTGCTTTCGGTACCTTTGCTCAAAGTTCCCCCGACTTTCTGAAGCAAAGCTAAAGGAAGGAGTGTTTGTTGGCCCTGATATAAGGAAACTCATTTCAGATGGAGCATTCGCTGAAACGATGTCTGAGAAGGAAAAAGAAGCCTGGGATTCCTTCAAGGATGTTGTTCTCAAATTCTTGGGGAACAGGCGGGATGAGAACTATAAGGATATTGTTGCCAGGATGCTCAATGCCTTCAAAGAACAAGGCTGTAACATGAGCCTGAAAGTCCATTTCTTGCACTCCCATGTGAACTACTTTCCCCGAAAACTTGGGGCCGTACAGTGAAGAACAAGGTGAAAGGTTTCACCAGGACATCAAGGACGCAGAGAGAAGGTACCAAGGAAGATAGAACACCACTATGATGGCTGATTTCTGCTGGTTGCTGCTGCGGGAAACCCCAGATGAAAAATACGCCAAGCAGCGCACCAAGAGAAGCATTCGGGGGAAGAAGAAAGGGGCCCACCAGGAGATTGATTGACCCAAGAATGACTTTAAAATCTAAACTGTGTTGACAAATATCGTGTTTTTACTAAACTTTGAAATAAAAATTTGCTAGTTATTACCACAGTGTCGGATCTCATTTATTAGAATTTTATTTTCACACCATCGGGTGTTTGTCTTCATGTATTGCAATGGTGCGGTTTGCGTTTTCTATTCTTACATACATACCTATACAACATTTTTTGCACATTTCTTTGCTTTGCTTTGTGTCTAACCTCGCTCTTATATGCTCAATGTTTGTGCACATGTATGTGGCTGTTTTAAGTGCAGACAATTTTGCTACCATCACAGTGTGTTTTGTTGACATTACTCTATTCTTATGTGCTGCCTTGTTACAATTTTCTTTATTCTTATTTGAATAACTACTAAACAATTAGTATAAAGAATTCATCCAAGAAACTTTTATCTCGATCACACTCAATCTGAAACGTTCACCTGAAACTGCTAACCCAATGTAGCAAAAAATCTGTACGTGATGGAGCAAATTGGTTACCAGATTTGGATTCAGCGCACCAAAAAACGTAAAAATCAATCGAAACATTAGAGGCAGTTTAAAAAATAATTTTTTTAGTGTACCTGTGTTATCATATTTGCACGGATGATATAATGATTTATCTACCATGGGACATATCAAATCCCCTACTAAAACTCCTCACAGAATACTTCTTAGAAATCCAGACTTGGATGGAGAACCACAATCTCCACATTAATTTTTCAAAAACAGATGCTATGTATATAACAAGAAACAAGAGCTTCTCCCCACCAACCTCTATCCGAATCAACGACATCAACATTCAAGTTAAAAACGAAGTTAAATACCTAGGTGTCATAATTGATCACTCCTTTAACTTTACCTCACACATAAAACAAACAACAAAAAAATATTTTTCAAACTAAAACTCCTTAAACAACTCCACCCACTACTACACCCCCAAGACTTCAGATCAATAATCCAAGCAATGATCACACGTCACCTTGACTTTGCAATACTATCCTTCAAGGTACCACTAAACAAAACCTAAAACACCTCCAACTGGCTCAAAATGTAGCCGCCAGAATAACCACAAACACCAACCCAATGGAACACATCACCCCAACACTAGGTACACTACACTGGCTACCTATATACCGAAGCATTAAATACAAAATCCTTGTAATAACATTTAAGTTAATACACGACAGAGCACCCTCACACCTTTCTACACTTATAGCAATAGAACACAGCACCCAAATTCAATGCACCAAGAATCAAAACAAACTATCCCTACCCAAAGATTTCAGGAAAGCCAAAAAAAAAAAAAATCCAACCAATATGGCCTTCTCCCACACTGCCTCTACACTCTGGAACGCCCTCCCCAATCACCTCAGAGAAATCCATGACCTTCAATCTTTCAGAAAATACCTCAAAACACATCTATTTACAATACATTATAGCACACAGGACCTAACCCTCTCCTTAGAAACAACACAGATGCCTGCCTGTGCCACACAATCTAACACAACTTAAGCCACTGTATTCCTACAAACCCCTAATTGTACATAGTTACTCTTGTTACTACTTTGTCAGCAAGTTCAATCTGACTGAATTACTTCAGTGTAAATAGTTATTTGTTTTATGTAATCGAGCAAGTACCTGTTGTACCTCTCAAACCTGTTGTTCTCTGTAAACTGCAATTGATCCTCGGAAATTGTGGTATGTAAATCGTTGTTAAATAAATAAATAAAAATAAAAGCAGTGGGAGTGTTTGCCTCAGAAATGTGGAGGAGAACCAATGTAGCAGCAAGATAGTCTGCAAACCATTATAATAAAAGGCAGAAGACCATAGTCAACAATTACAATAATGGAAGATGGTGGATGTGAGGGCAATCTATCACTCCATCATAGCTAAGCTTGATCCAGCTATCAGGATGGCTAGGCAGATGTTCCCATGCTCATCTTTCCTGAAAGGAATAGCATTTTTCAATCAAGGGTATAACAGTAGTTGCACTCCACTGTTAGAACCTCCAAACAAGTACAGTAAAAATTTGAAAAGAACTTTGAAGAGACAGTTCAATGCTCATTGACCATGGTAGGTTGGTAATGTCCACCCACTGTGCCGAGCTCAATCTTTCCAGGACTTAGGTTGTTAGAAACCACATACCAAAGCAGCTAGCAGAACATCCAAAGAGGCATATAATAGCAAGCTAAAGGCATCCATAAAGATACGAAGCAGAAGAATGATGAAGAAGAAAGGCCTGGAAAGAGCTTCACTGGTTGCAGAGTCATGCATCTGGAAGGGTGGCGACAAATTAGCACAATGAAAAACCTGAACAGTGCACCCACAAAGGTGCAAAGCAGGCGGGTGATGAAGAAAAGAGGCCCTGAAAGAGCCAAAGCACACCAGTTACAGAGTCATGCAAATAGAAGGAAAGCATGAAGTACCTAAATTTGCAGGGGAGTGGCTAAGGGCAGCAGCAAAGCAAGTCATGAGAGCAGTGCTAACAAAGTGATGCATGCAGCAGCCGCAGAAATAGGCAGGCGGAAAGGAGGTCTTACCATTTTCTTTTTGCCATGTGGGCCTAAATGGACCCGCTGGAAATGTGCTAGCAGTCAACAGAGTGGCTGTGCAGGCACAGTGGAATTTGCAAATGTGGCCATATGGATGGTGGTTCTGAACTCAGGAGCAAGACTGGTTGGTAACAAAGGGGCAAACTATGACAGAAATGTCAGGAAAGTGAGACCGGCACTAGCAGCAAAGGACTTTTTTTTTTTCAGTGGTTTTTATTTTGTTTGCTTTTTGTTTGTTTTGATTTTTGCTTTATGTTTTTTTTTTTAATTTCTTGCTTTTTTATTTTTTGTCAGGGGGACTGAAAGGTAACCACTGGAAATGGGCATAATCCCAGAGAAACTACAGTGCAAACTGTCAAAACACAGCTAGTAGACAAACCGGAGGCAGAGAGTGTGGGCAATGGTTCCTCAGTAGATCTCTACACTCCTTCCTCCTCCCAGTCACATGATAATGAAGGGAAAGCAAGCAAGAGGATGATTGTCTTCAGGTACATCAGTTTTTTCACCAAGCCTGGTCCTGGTTGTGAATAATGGCAAGTCACGATATCCCCTCCCATGGAGAATATACATTAACTGAGCTCTGTAGCTAGGGCTTTGGTCACCAAAGATTGTCTCTGACTGGGACTCATGGATCATGTAAAGCTAGGGAGTGAGGGGAGGAGGGGGTGATAGGTGACAGGGTAGTACACATTCTAGCAATGTTGCCTGATATTTCTCCTGCTACATCACCATCTCCACTGCCCCCTCCCTGTGGCACTTCATCTCAGTCCCCAGACTTTCCCTGAACTTCCTTGGATGGGGGAGGGACTGCTGCTCTTGATGCTGCTGCTGAACTCATGACTGGGGGAGGAAAGGCCAGCGACATCCTTCCCATCTCTACTGACCCCTCTACCTGGGCATTGCTCTTGGCTTTGGCACTACTGGGATCAATTTCTACCTTTTCATCAGTTAGTGAACTAACAACAACCATTTCAACATATCACATGATTCCGATGTAAGTCCCATCCATATGGATCTCTCAGATTCTGTATCTGACAATGCCATCTCCATACACTTTTTGGCAGGGAATACAGTTTGCCTGCAGTGAGACTGAATTGCTTTCATCTGCTGTTTCTCTCATGCCTCCCTAGCCTGCACCATGAAAATCTCCCTTTGCCCCTCTCTGGAAATAGTAACATCATAACTTAGGGCCCGATATTCAAAGGGCATCTACATGGTTAATAGCCAGCTAACAGTGTAAATACCTGCTAACTGGATATTCAATATCACTTGGATATTCCCCAAGTCCCCTACATGCCCCAATAGTAGCTGGCTAGTATCGGGTTGTGCCGGGGGCATTCTGGGGTGGAACAGAAGTGGGGACCAGCACTAACCATGCAGCACCAATAGTTAAAGCTGCACGGATAGAGCTAAGTGCCCTAAAAGATAGACAAGGAAAAACCTCACCTATCTTATAGGCACCAAGCGCTAACCATGCAGCCTCCAATATCAATGCTGCATGGTTAGCCTTAGCAGCTACTGAGCAGTGCGACCAGACCTGGATATTCACTTCCGTCACCGCAGAAATGAATTTCTGGGATTAAGGGGTCGGCAGGCAGGGCTAAGTGGCTACGGCATGTAGCCCTGCCCCAGATGAATATTGATTTCATAGTATATGATAACAGATAAAGACCAATATGGTCTGCCCAGCAAGGCAGCAAGAGTAAGTGCACCTGCTGCTCCGTGCAGGTCACTCCTCCCCATGCCTTTGTTTAAGCATCCTCTTGCAAACCCTCTTGTTTAAGCATCCTCTTGCAAACCCTTTCCCGCAAACCCAAGGCATTCCTCAAGGCTCTGCTCTCTCCTCCCTCCTCTTCAACTTATACATTCAACCAGTCTGCGAAATCTTCCGGACCCACAAGATCAGTTACCATATTTATGCAGATGACCTAATGCTTTATGCTCCACTCGACGTAAATCAACCAAATTACAACCAAATAGAAGAATGCCTAGGCAAGCTGCAAACATGGTTGCGTCAAAACAACATGTCTATAAACCACAAAAAAACAGAGGTGATGTATATCTCTAGAAAACCAGACTTCAACCCTCCCTCAACAGTCACTCTTAACAACCACCTCTATCACACAAAGACCAAAATAAAATACCTAGGGGTAATGCTTGATAGCAACTTAAAGTTGGACAAACACCTCCGGTTAACCAACCGGGCCGTATTCCATAAACTAAAAGTTCTGCAACCACTACGTAACATCATTGAACACTCTGACTTCAGAACAGTGGCTCAAGCTCTCATCACCCCACACCTGGACTACTGCAACGCCATACTGCAAGGATTACCTAAGAAAACCCTAAACATACTTCAAATGGCACAAAACGTTACTGCCAGAATCATCATGAGAAAAAGCTTCGCCGAGCACATCACACCAACACTAATTGAGCTACATTGGCTCCCCATTACTGCCCGCATCAAATACAAGACAATAATAACCACTTTCAAGCTTATTCACAATATAGCACCTTCATACCTCACCAACTTAATCACTATGCAACCTCTAAACAGAAACAGAAGAACAGCAAATCTCAATACCCTCTGTGTCCCGAATAGCATTAGAACAGTCAAAGCATTTACGAGCAGCAGAGCATTTTCATACACAGCTCCGCTTCTCTGGAACCAGCTCCCTGTCGAGCTACATTTAAATAGCAACTTGAAAGACTTCAGAAAAGAGCTCAAGACTCACCTTTTCCAGACTCATTACAACCTACCCTAGTCACTTCACAAGTGAATTTACAACCGCTGACCTGTAAATATGTATATATGTAAAAACACCCCTTTTCAATCAAGTGTCCATTTAGTAACCCAGCTGCTGTGATGTGTGTGTATCCCCTTAATCGAAATGTATATCATGTTGATTTGTACTGTATTCAACCTTATATGTATAGTAAACCGCTGCTGATTGCTGGAAGTAGCGATATACAAATGTACTCTCTAAATAAATAAATAAATAAAGGGTGTACTCACTGCTCCATGAAGGTCATTCTATTTGTTCAGCTATAACAGATAGCTATGTTTATTTTGATGTTATCCTGTTGCTATAAAGGGATCCACTGGGTCTGTCCCATGCCATTTTGGATTCTGTCACTGTGTTTGCCCCCACCACTTCCATCGGGAGGGCATTCCAAGCGTCCACCATCCTTTCAGTGAAAAAGTATTTCCTAACATTGCCTTTCAGTTTACTCCCTTGCAGCTTCATGTTATGCCCTCTAGTTTTATAGATTCCATGTCTTTGGAAGAGGTTTCTTTGTTCATTAATACTCTTTAAGTATTTAAAGGTCTGAATCCCCTGTCCCTCCTCTCCTCTAGCGTATACATATCTAGGTCTTCAAGTCTCTTCTCATACATCTTCTGGTGCAGCTCCAAATCATTTTGGTTGCCTTCCTCTGAACAGTTTCCAGTCTTTTTATGTGAGATATGATCTCCAAAACTAAACACAATATTCCATGTGAGGCCTCACCAGTGACTTCTACAGTGGCATTAGTACCTCCTCCTTTCTGCTGGCAATTCCTCTCTGTATGCAACCCAGCATCCTTCTGGCTTTTGCCATGGCTTTGTCACACTGTTTTGCCACCTTGCGATCCTCAGAAACAATCACTCCAAGGTCCTTCTCCTGATCTGTGCACGCCAACCTCTTGCTCCCAATCGCATACAATTCGCTTAGATTTCTGCTTCCCAAGTTCATGACACTGCACTTCTTCACAATAAATCTTAACTGTCAAGCATTAAATCATTCTTCCAGCTTTTGTGGATCTTTTCTCATGTTATCCATTCCCTAAGGGGGAGTCCACTCTGTTGCAAATTTTCATGTCATCTGCAAAAAGACAGTCTTTTCCTTTTAGTCCTTCAGCAATATCACACCGGACACTGGATACCTGCTTTTTCACACTTGCACAAGAAACTTCAGCTCTTTTTACTCTCCTTGTAAAGCTATCTCTCTTTAACTTGTGTGGCAGGCTAGAGGAGCCCATAATCATTGAAAAAGCAGTACAAACTCAACTACAGAACCACATAAATGACCATGCAACCCTGGACCAAAACCAACATGGGTTCTGCCATTATCATAGCCTCAAAACTCTCCTCACATCACTACTGAACAACCTACTGGCATAGAAGCTCTTACACAATGATTCATCCTATTATTTCTGGACATATCTGCTGCCTTTGATACTATATCCCACCAGATCCTGCTAAACAGACTCTATGACATTGAAGTAGAAGGCACCCCACTGAAATGGTTCCACTCCTACCTATCTGACCACAGCGACCAGGTAAAACGTTGGTACCCACAAATCCTCTCAATTCTCTCTACCACAAGGAGTCCCTCAAGTCTTCGCCCTCTCCTCACTCCTCTTCAACATCTATATCCAACCTCTCTGCACCTTACTCCAGGTGGACTACTTCAAAATCACCAACTGCCTCTCTGAGTTAATCAACTGGTTACCACAGCACAAGCTAGCAATCAACATCATCAAAATTGAAATGCTACACATCACAAGAGAGCCCAACTTTAAGCCCCCCACATCAATCAATTTAGACAACATTACCATCAAAGTCAATTTAGAAATCAAATACTTGGGAATCACACTGGACCAAAAACTAAGCTTCCAAGCCCAAATCAAAAGCACCACCAACTCTATAAGTTATCGACCTTAAAGAACCTACACCCCCTCATGGATCTAAAAGATTTTCACTCAGTCTGCCAAGTCATAATCACCGCCCTGCTCGATTACTGCAATTCAATTTAACAAGGACTTCCTAAACATGTATTACAGCCCCTGCAATTAGCACAGAATGCAGCAGCACAACTCATCCAAAAAGCTCCATGATTGACACACATTACACCAATATTGAAGCTACTCCATTGGTTCCCCATCACCTCAAGAATCACATTCAAAACCATAACGAACATACACAAGGTACTAAACAACCAATCCTTGCAACACCTACAGACATTCCTCAATTTACCTAGAAGTGACAGACCAAGAAGAAAGAACACCCAGAATCTTCTCGAAGTCCCACCTCAGTTCAACAAGAAAAAACAAAGCACATGCAAGAGAGCCTTTTCTCTTTATGCACCAATCTTCTGGAACTCATTACATCTCACTCTAAGGAATAGCTAGGAAACTAGAAACTTCATAAAGAAACTTAAAACCTACCTCTTCCAAGAGCATTTCGGCACCGGACTCCCATAATGTGGACACTCTCAACAAAACCAACCCACCTCCCTCCAGAAATTGTCACAAGTCCTTATCACACCATCATCTCCCCTGCAACCCACCTCACCTGAGGCATATTGTATCCCTAACAACCCCACCTCCCACAACCTCAACCGTACATAATTTAATCCATCATACTCACTCTTGGCTCTCCAAATTTCATATCGCATGTTGTTATATGTAACCATTGTTCTACTAAAGGTTTTACGCACAACACTGCGTTCCATGTAAACCGTTTTGACAAGTAGAAAAACGGTATTTAAAAAAAAAAAACTTAAATAAATAAATAAATAACCATACCCTGGGAATGCCCTGTCTCTTTCTATGCACTTGTTCCAGTCTTCTCTCATCTTCCCTCACTTCTTTCTTTCTATGAATATTTAATTTTCTAGATGTATCCTTCCCAAGCATTATGATATGCCAGAGATAGGCTCCTCAGTGCCTAGTAAGACTGTGTGCCTGTGCCGACACTCTTGAAAGGACAGGAGGCGGGGGATGTGTTTTCTCAGCTATGCAGCTAATGGTCTCAGAAGCTAATGGACCGTGTCTACATTGTAGCTTTTTTTCACAGATGAAGATTGTTGCAAAAAATATTATTGTGCTGGATTTTCTAGTGCTGCAATGAAACTGACTCTGTGTTGTATATCGATGCGCAATTCCCTGCTTTACCCAAACATTTCAAGTCCCTAGTTGCCCGGTAGATTCTCCACAGCAATGGGGAAGGCAAAAGCACTTTCTCAAAAAAAAAAAAAAACAGTTTGAATCTTTTTTTGGTTTTTTTGTGCCTTGGCATAGAAAGAAAGCAAACCCCAGCCACACGTCCTAACTCCACATCAGCAGTCTGTGTTTTTCTACCGTTAAAATCCTCCTTAGTCCCAGACACGGCCCTTTTTTCTTTCCAATCCTACCTCGGCCAAAGCCAAATTGTGATTTCTTCTTTGTAATCCTAGAGCCCATACCAACATTTCTTCCTCACCCTCTCCAAAGTCAGCCAAAATGGCTCTCTGTCCTTTTTTGTTGGCTGTATGTTTTGGTCCTGCTATGACCTCATCAGCTGTGGGATTTGCTGAAGTCACGCAGAAATAGGTTTCTCTGGCTATCTGTGAGACATTAGAAGCAGGATTGGTTCAACTGCTTCATGATAGCTGCTGGCGACCACTCTATGGCCTAGTCTCCTCCCAGATAGTCTCCAGTATGTCTGGCCACAGATGCCCCCATGACAAAAACAAAGTTCTAGAATGGTTTTTCGTGCAGATTTTCGTAAATCCTACTATTTGTACGAAAACCAGTGCACATGCCTAATGTGCTCTTTCTAAGCTGCCTCACCACTATGAAAGGTGAATGAACTAAGGAGGGTATAAAGAGGGAGCGGAAAGCCTTAAAGTTGTTCCTGAAATCATCATCCAGAGGCTTTCATCTTAACTGGAACTTCATAGGCAACTTATTTTTAAAAAAATCATGTCCATACAGAGTAACCAAAGCTATAAGAATGAGAGCAGGGTGTTTCGGCCTTACTTCCCATTTCATTCTGCTTCTTCTATATGAATTCAGCACCACATGTGCCAATATGTAACAGATCAATCGTTATTGTAGATAGTTACCCTTGTTTTCCCAAGTTTATTGCCCTGTTATATGTAACTCATACGTGTTTTCAAATGTACTGAGAATGTTTTGTTCCATGTAAGCCGCGCTGATGCTAAAGAGCGCAGTATATAAGAAACTTTAAATAAATAACAGAGCCCAGGTTGACCTAAACTCTGGATCATACAACAGTTATGGAGGCCTTCTGCATCCCATCTGCGATGGGTCAAATTCCTACCCAAAAATGCACCTCTACCTGCAAGTGGTCTTGTGATGAGATAAGATGTCTGGCCAGAAGAGCTGAAGTATACAGTAGGCAAAAAGACTAAACCTGAGGAGTGCAGAGTCACACTTCCAAAGTCTTGCAAAATTAAAAAACAACATTGCTGCACAACATTTACTACATAGAATTGCTTTGCTTCAAAAAATAATTGTTACCTAGCTGATACCCTGCCTGAAGCATTCAGTGCAATGGTTCCCCACCCTCTGCTTAGAACATATGTAACATAAGGAATCTTTTCTGTCTCCAGATCTATCCTGTTGTACATAAACTCAACAAACCATAATTGACTTGCTAATATCAATATGCACCTGATAGGAAAAGAAACTTCAAACCAATATTTCTACTGCTGATCAAAACAAAACCTCTAACTCTAATAAAATATAAAATAGCTGGCATTTCAGATGTCATCCTGTAGATTAAAAACTCACACTTATTTTGGAAAAGAAATCTGTGTTAAATGAACAGCTGGTTGACATGCTCTGAGTTTTAAGCCAAAAGGGCTTAGGAAACTCTGTGGATATGAGCTCCTGGCATGTGGCAATCACGGGCACATACGCTCAGCGCTAAGTACAAAGTTCTTAGGGTTACCATATGGCTGCGAAGCACTAGGGAGGAGATGAGTTGATCCCAGGTGTGCCCCATTGCATTGATGGATATGTCCTTTTGTGAAAGAAGCTAGAAGCACGCTGTGGATGCAATGGATCAAAATGCAGGCCGACTCCATGGCAACCCATCCAGCAAAGACTCAAAGCAATGTTTCATTTGATAGGCCAATCCAGTTCTGTTTTTTCCTTTGTATATACTAGTGATATTCAATGATAGGCCTCTAGGGATGCAAACAGGTCATGTTTTCAAGAGTCCCTTAATGACTATGTATGCAATAGATTTGCAGGGGGGAGGGGAAGGGGAGCAGTATGGATGCAAGTGTACTGCATACATTTCATTAGGAATACTCTGAAAAACTGATCTCTTTGCGCCCTTGGAATTTTATCAGCGAATACCACTGCTATACATGAACTTGTAGTTCTAATATTTTTAGGAAAGGCAGAACTTAATCTACAGATGTATGGGGGGGGGGGAGGGGGCGGGTCAGGGCGTAACCAAGACTAGATCAACTTGCCAGGATTGGTCTTGATCAGGTGGCAACCTTAGCAAGGTATCAGTGTGAATATCTTTAGGAAGCGTGGTTTCTTGATTAAAATATTGAACTATGGTTGGTGGAGTGTGGGCTCGTGTTTTATCTTCCAGTGACTATCTACATGACCTAGACAGAAGTTACTCTCTTTCCTCAGCTATGTTCTAAGGATAATAATACATTTCTGTCTCCTTTTCACAAGAAACTTTCAGTCTGGATGCCAGAGGTCTGCTGACAGACCACCCACCCCGGAGGGGGCTGCAGAAATGTGCCTAACTTACCGCAGTGCAAAGAGTGTTGAGATTGTCGCTGGTTTCAAAGATGTTACGTTAATCGAAATTATTATTATTTATTTACTTCATTAGAAGCTGCCAAACTGCAGGATCTTGACTGTGCCTCTCATGAACAATAGGCATTCACGACTAATTAAATAAATATGTGTCTTGGTCCCTGAAGTGATATATTTCTCCGCTAGCATGCTGGATTATTTTCACCGAATGAGATTGAACTGCACAACTAATTGTCATTTACACTCAGTTTGGGAAAAACATAAGCACAGAATAATTGTATGGTGCTTTTGTGCTAATTGCTAGTAATTTAATACCGGATTCTGCACGTGTCATAGGCAGAGAGATTGCCTTAACGTCAACGGCTGTTGAAGTGAGAACTGAAGCGTGAGATCGGAACTAAGAAGCCCGCTTTTATTCCTCTACTATGAAATGAAAGGATTGTCTTGAAACGACGAGGGCTTCTTTATGATGGCCATTGCTAGCAGCAAGCTTTGCAAGTAAATCTATTCTCTGATCAGGGTGTTAGTGCTGGGAATGTGTTAGGACTTTGCATTGCATAATGCAGCGTGCTGGTCGAAATTCAGTGGGGGGATCATGCTCTACTTTTCGGTACTGCTGCCCTCACTCCCGTTCCCGTCCCTTTGAGCCACCTTCAAATGTGTGCTGCTTTCTTCTTCTGTGAGCTGCAGCTGTGGCCTGTCATTTTATTTATCACACCATCCCCAGGCCGTGATCCACTGTCATCTAGGCACCCTCATGGGCCCTTTATTAATGACTTCCAGCACTCAAATGCAGGCCCAGTATTCTAGTCTGCCTTACAGAAGAGGTTCCAGCTCCTAATGGGGTCCCTTTAAGAGGTATGCTTCATTATTGCTATCTGTCCCTGGGCCGACATTTCTTGATGATATGAGTGTCCCTTTCGGAGTAGGTGTTGAGGGTCACCCTGAATACTTGCTGTACCTTGAAAAAGTAACCTCTAATGATATCCTTAAACAGTGAGGATTGCTTGCTGTCAATACTACTCTTAATCCTGAATGACCAGCTTCTACTGCTATGTTCTCATTGGAGAGAATCATTTCTAATATTATTAACCAGTGTGCGATACCTCTAATAATGCTCTTTGGTTGAAGGAGCTCTTATATCAGGTCTAAGTCTGTTAGCTGCTATAGCAGATAGCTGATGTTCAGGGATATTCCTATAGTAATACCCTCTATGAGCATTCATGCAACATCCCCTACCCAAACAGTAACACTACTACCTCCACCAACTAAACACACACCCATCCTTTCCACACACACAAATATATCATACCGTGATATTAAATACCTTTATGTTAAATGTTACCTCAATTGTACTATCTAAATACTATTAAGTAACTGTACTGTCTAAATGTTTACATGTACCCTAATGTTAAATGTAACCCTCCAATTGTGATGTGACGTGACCACCTTGATTGAAGGAAAAGGTGGCATACAAATCTGTCTAAATTAGCTGGTGAGGAAAATCTCTATTGCTATTAACTGCTGAAATTCACTCCTAATGCTCTCTGTTAGCTAGTGAAGGACATCGACAGGTCCAGTGCAAGAATATAAGGCACCTTAAGCTAACCTCATTCCTGCCAACCCCCTGCTCTTACCCCTACCCCCACCCCATTACCACTGATATCACCCCTCTCTGGGACCTGCAGTGGTGCAATGACTTTCAAACCTTTTTATATTGTACGCCGCCTTGGATGCCTTTGGGCATATGGCAGGATAGAAATGTTTTAGGAATAAATAAATAGCACCACAGCACTTACCAAGAGTCTCCAGCACTGAGTGCTGTTGGTGCTTCCACCCCTCCTATGCAGACTTCCTATTGGCTACATAGACTTCCTGTTTCCATGAGGGTAGACGCGGCTCGAGCTGCTTTTGGTAAATGCTGCAATCATTGTCACTGCTGAAGGTCCTGGAGAGAGGCAGCAGTAGTGGCAATGAGCCACCCTGGAAACATTGGCATCCTAGACAACCACCTATTTTTCTTGATGACTTGTGCTGGCTCTTGAGATCACTAATGCTGGATTGGGAGAAAGACACTTCTAATCTCTGTGTTTACTGGTGTGGGAGACCTCCAGTACTCCATGGTTGAAGAAACAAAAAGGGGGACCTCTTCTGCTTCAAAGTTGATCTCTGCTGCTTGTACTGTATGTCCTGCAAACCTGATAGAGCTTCTTTGAATCCAGGAACACCGGTGGTCTGCTCCTTTAGTGAATGTCAGCCCGCTGTCTGAAACCAGGCTCTATTAGATCATTAATGGTGACTTCCCCTTAGAGTTGCCTCATGGAACTCAGCAAATTGGATTGCCTCTCTTCAAACCTCCTTGCAGGGCCCAAGAATTGGCACCCAGGTGATATTCCTCATGTACTTTGGGCAATTACCTGAATTGTATACGCAGTAGTTTCATGTTTTCCTAGGTCATTCTGTTTTTTGTCCAACACAAACTGGTTCATATTGTTGTGCCTAGCCATGCAGTCCAGGTGGTTCCATTAAATGGTCTTTTTCTCAATGATCTTTTAGTGAAGGTTACATGCTAGCTAGCCTTTTGGGTAGTCTCTTTTGTTCAAGGAATTATTTATATTAGTGACTTAGCTTTTAGGGATCTTAGGCACTCTGGTTGGATTATCGGGGATGGGGATGTATCTATTTTATAAAAATATTTATGTTTAGGTTTGTTAGCTAAGAGAGAAGGATTCTTTGGGAGGGAGACTTTATTAATTTAACTTTTGTAGCACATCTTGAATTTGTTTAAAGTCATGTAATCAAGTTTGAATGTTAAATTGTTCCTCTTGTACTTTAACTGAAAGGAAGTGGTCTAGAGGTTAGTGAAGTGCAGGGCTAGTGCTACAATTAGGTGAACTAGGTGGTCTAGCATCCACCTATTGCCACATTGCCACCCCTATCCAGTACCTGCAGTGGCGGCAATGGAGCCCAAACTGTGATTCAGTGCCCATACTGGTGCTGCACTGTGGTTTCCACCGTTACTTTCGTAGCTTCCTCTTCTGCCCCGTCCACCCAGACTTCCTGAAAGGTGTCGTAGTGGTGGCAATGGAGGCCGTGGAGGGGTCTACGGGAGGCGGTGGGATGGAGAGTCTGCCTAGGGCACCTCCAGGCATTGCCTCCACCCGAGCACAGTGAGCTTAGAAGCAGGAAAGCCAGGGTTCAACGGTAGCTTCTATCGCTAATACTCCTTGTGATCTCAAGCAAGGCACATGAAGGCACATTTTAGACAGCACATGGAGATCGGAATTGAGATGTCGAGGTCGAGACATGCATAATTCCAAAGATACTTTAAATAAAGCTCTTCCGGACATGGAATCTTTTCTAAAATATGTATAATGGTGTGCAGGTGTATTGGCTGAAATGTACAACCAGTAGAGCCATTTCATAGATCTATAAGTGGGAAAAATCACTGGGTTCAACTCACTAGTACCATGTAAGTTTTTATTTTGCAATTTACACATGTAAGTTGGTGTTTTGCTAACTTATACATTTGAATGCCTTCAATTAAGTACAGAGGCCACTAGCTGTAATTAATTTCCATTTGCAGGGTGAAATAAATCATGAGAGTTAAGAAGGATAAGCCCCATAATCCCTACTGTAGAGGTTAAAACGAGACTTTTTAAAAAAATACAGTGCCAGGGAGCAGCGGTAATTCCTGACGTGGACAATTTAGGTCATACATATGCATTTCTTATCTGAATTGGGGAAAACACAAAGGCCATGCCATAACCATGTGCCTGACATGCCCCCCCCCCCCTTTCCCGGCCTTGCAATTTCTACGTATTATGGACATTCACATGTACATGGAGATCTGACAGAGGTCTATAAAATAATGAGTGGAGTGGAACAGGTAAACATAGATTAATTATTTCCATCTTCAAAAAGTAGAAAGACTCGGGGGCATGCAATAGACTACAATGTAGCACATTTAAGACTAATTGGAGAAAATATTTTTTCACTCAACGTGTGATCAAACTCTGGAACTCGTTATCAGAGGATGTAGTAAAAGTTGTTAGTGTAGCTGGTTTTAAAAGAGGTTTAGACAAATTCCTGGAGGAAAAGGCCATAAATCATTATTTAAGTGGACTGCGGGAAATCTGCCTACCCCTGGAATAAGCAGGATGGAATCTGTGTACTTTTTATGGGAGGCGTAGCCTAGTGGTTGGGACAAGTTACCTCAGGCTGGAAGGTCAGGGGTTCAAATCCCACTAGAGGATAGCAACCTTGGACCAGAATGACTTGGGTTTCTAGTCCCACAGGTGCTCCTTGTGGTCTTGGGCAAGCCACTTACTCCTCCATTGCCCATGTTCCATGTTAATGCATGTGTCTCATATCCCCCAATTGTGTTGTGACCACTTTGATTGAAGGATAAGGTGGCATACAAAACTGTCTAAATAAATAAATACTTTTGTGGGAATCTGACAGGTACAGTACTTGCAACCTAGATGGGCTGCTGCTGGAAATAGGATTCTGCACTTCATAGACCCTTGGTCTGACCCAATATGGCACATCTTATGTTCTTATAATTTAGCCTTTTATAAAATCACAATTTTCATGTGTAAATGCTGCATTTTCTTTGTGGAAATTGTGACTAGGGCTTCTAAAATAGCCCCTTTATCTCTCATTACCTCAGGCTGGACTGTGTTAAGCTAAAAATGTGCCCTATGCGACTTACGAATCTGGCACACCCCTCCCCCCAACTATGTGCAGAAACTCCCACTTTTGGAGCTTCCTGGAAGCCCAGCAATGATAACAGCACCCCTTTCCATACTTGTACTCGTGCGACAGCTCTGCTCACACAGCTCTTGGTACAGACCTTGCCTCAGGTAGCCACTTAAATTATAAGATCCTTGGGACAGGGGTATATGTTTCCAACAGAGCTTTCTGCTTCTCACTCCAACCATCTAGAACAGAGGTTCCCAACTCCAGTCCTGGAGGGCCAAACACCATTCAGGTTTTCAGGCTGTCCCTAATGAATATGCATGACATACATTTGAATACAATGGGGACAATGCATGCAAATGCATCTCATGCATATTTATTAGGGACAGCCTGAAAACCTGAATGGTGTTTGGCCCTCCAGGATTGGAGTTGGGAACCTCTGATCTAGAACTTACTACCCCAGACCTTCACTCCCTCACAGACATGAGACTTTAGCTGTAAGCTAAAGACTGTCCTCTTCATGGAGTTCTTCAGCTCTAACACCTAGCCACTCCTTAATAACCCCTCACACAGAGCAGTGATCATAACAGTAACCCTAGCTCTTAACAGCTGTTGCCTTGTTAAATGTTCTGTAGTCTAATTGTTTCAGTTTACTTCATTAAGAATTGTTCTATGTAAATTCCTATACATTCTATGGAAACCGCCGTGATTGGTAGATACAGTGGTATAGAAGAGTTGTTAAATAAATGCATAAAAATATGCTACCTGAATACTTAAGAAGATAAGAAATGCCTATTGGGTCAGACCAAGGTCCATTGAGCCAAGTATTCTGTTTCCAACCATGGCCAATCCAGGTCAAAAGTACCTGGCAGGTTCCCAAAAGGCACACAGGTTCCACAATGCTTGTCCCGAGGCAAGCAGTGGATTTCCCAGGTCCTCTTTAATAGTGGTGAATGGCCCTTTCCTCCAGGAACTTGTCAAAACCTTTTTTAAACCCAGCTACACTAACGGCTTTTACTACATCCTCCGGTAACGAATTTCAGAGATTGATTATGCATTGAGTGACAAAATATTTTCTTGTATTAGTCTTAACTGGGTTACATTGTAGCTTCATTGTGTGTCCACTAGTCTTTCTACTTTTTGATTCCATTCCATTCATTAATTTATAGACCTCTATCATATCCCTCCTCAGCCATCTGTTTTCCAAGTTGAAAAGCCCTAATCTTTTAAGCCTTTCCTCATAGGGGTATCCTTCCATCTCCTTTACCATTTTGGTGGCTCTTCTCTGAACCCTTTCTAATTCTGCTATATCCTTTTTAATATATGGAGACCAGAATTGCACATAATATTCAAGGTGCAATCTCACCATGGAACGATTCAGAGGCATCATAATATCCTTGGTTTTATTCTCCATTCCTTTCCTTATGATTCTTAGCATTCTATTTGCTTTCTTGGCTGCCGCTGCATACTGGGGGGAGGGTTTCAACATTTTATCCACAATGATACCTAAATCTTTTTCCAGGATGAGGGTTCCTAATGTTGAACCTCGCATCGTGTAACAGTACGTTGGGTTGTTCTTTTCTAGGTGCATAACTTTGCACTTGTCCACATTAAATTTCATCTGCCATTTGGACGTCCAGTCTTCCAATTTATCAAGGTCCTCTTGAAATTAAAAAATCCTCTTGCATTTTAACAACTTTGAATAATTTTGTATCATCTGCAAATTTGATCACCTCATTTGTTAGTCCCATTTCCAGGTCATTTATGAGGATGTTAAAAAGCAGCAGGCCCAGCACAGATCCCTGCGGTACTCCACTATTCACCTTTCTCCATTGAGAGAATTGGCCATTTAGCCCTATTCTTTGCTTTCTATCTTTTAAGCAGTTCCTGATCCACAATACTAAACTGCTTCTAATCCCATGATTTTTTTTAATTTGGCCAAGAGTTTCTCATGATGGTCCTTGTCAAAGGCTTTCTGAAAATCCAGGTACACTACTGTATTTCAACCAGCTAACCTTGGTCCCACCTTCAAAAAAATAAAACAGATTAGCAGGACAAGACTTTCCTTGTCTTAAATCCATGTTGGCTTTCTTCCATTAAACCATGACTATCTACATATTCAGTAATTTTATTCTTTATAATGGTTTCTACCATTTTTCCCGATACTGATATCAGGCTCACCGGTCTGTAGTTTCCTGGATCCCACCTGGAACCTTTTTTAAAAATTGGTGTTACATTGGCCATTCTCCAATCTTCAGATACTACAGATGATTTTAATGAGAGCTTGCAGATTACTAGGTCTGCAATCTCATCTTTCAGTTCTTTCAACATCCTCTGGTTTATACCATCTGGTCAAATACTTATAATACATCTTCCCGGTTTATCGATATTTCTTTCAATTCTTCCAATATATTATTTAAATACCATTTTAGGCATGGGTAACTTCCCTACATCTTCTTCAGTAAAAACCAAAGCAAAGAATTCATTCAATCGCTCAGCTATGGCCTTGTCCTTCTTTAGCACCCCTCTTGCCCCGCTATCATCTAATGGTCCAACTGGCTCTCTCACAGGATTTTTGCTACAAATGTGCTTGTACAGTGCTGTATAAATCTGAGAATGCTGTAGGAATTCTAAGGGGCATGCTTACTAAACAGCAGAAAAGGAGCAAATGTACCATTAATGCGCATTAATGGCTCACTTGCGACCTTAGCAGATCCTAAATGTCACCTTAGTGTGCGTTAACGGTACTGGTGGTGTAAAGCGCCCTCTGGGTGGAGAGTAGGTGGAGAATAAGGGTCAAAGGGCGGGGAGTGGGTGGCAACAAGGTGTGCTTCCTTAACGCTGGCACCTTAATGTTCGGAACCTTAACGCATATCAAAACCTGTCGGTAGGGTGCATTTTGAGAGGAGAGAGCCTATTTGAACGTCTGCAATGTGCTGCACAGACAGGTGAGCCCAAGAAAGTGACAGTAGTGCTCCATTATCAGCTGCAGCATAGTGCCCAAGTATGAAAGGGCACTATGTTGATAGTGCAAATGGGACAAAGGAGGGCGCATGTGGGTCATGCAGTGGGGGCCGCTGCTGCACAGGGCAGACCAGGCAGTTGCCTAGGTGGCACATAAGAACATAAGACTACAAAATATGACAAACTCTGTCAGACTAAGGTCCATCATGCCCAGTATCCTGTGTCCAACAGTGGCCAGTCTAGGTCACAGGTACCTAGCACTTTCTATAAAAGACACACAGGATCCACAGTGCATGTTTTGGGCATGCAGGGGATATTCTGGGCCCCTCATTAATAATGGTTTATGGACCGTTCCCCAGGAACCTGTCCAAACATTTCTGAAACCCAGCTGCACTAACAGCCTTTATGGCATCCTCCGGAAATTAATTACAAAGTTTGAATATGTGTTGACTGAGAAACCATTCACTTCCCGTAGTCCTGAACAGCTTACACTGTAGCTGCATTGCATGTCCCCTAGTCCTACTACAGTTTCATGGTGTAAACAATCAATCTATGTTTACCCCATCCACTCCAGGCAATATTTTCTAGACCTCTATCATAACACCCCTCAGCCGTCTCTAACTCAGATTGAAGAGACATTACATTGGCAAGTGGCGATGGGTTCCCTGGAGAGGCAGATGGTAGTGGGAAGGATATGTGGCCATCCATGTTTGCCTCCACCCCCTCCTCCGGCACCCTAGGCACCCAACAACCCACATGTTGGCTGTCCTGGGACCACTGTTCCCTCTAAGCTGTGCGCGTGTGCGCGCGCACACACCTCGCCGAGCGAGTGCACATACTTTACAACAAAGCACACAAAATTTTCAGTTCTGATTCTGATAGAAAACAACACAGACATCTTAAAATTTAAAAGTTGTTGTGTATTTACGGTTTTCAAAAGTTCTACAATATTTTCTAGTGCAATCAATGTGATGTACATACTGTATTCTGACGTGTAGTCAAATTTTAAAGTATATAACTCCGAGTGTCGTTATGTGGCGCACAAAAATTTAACCTTCCTTCAAAAGCTGCACAGCTGATATTTTATGTGCACACAGCCTGCAGAAAATTAGAGGGAACATTGCCTGGGACTGTGCACCACCAGCACTGACAGCACATGGGAGGGGGCAGTTTCACCCGCCTGCAGCATACCAAGGACATGCTCTGATTCAGTGTGCCATGTGCAGTGCAACATGTGCCAGAGTCTGTCTGAAGGGAAACATGTCATCCCCAAAGACTGCTATAACCATGTGACAGCACTGTGGGGCACTACACACAGTTGGTGTGTATATGAGCAGAAGGTCACTGGTTTAGGTCCTGCTTGAGGATCATGCAGTGGCTAAATTTTATCCCACAGTACTGTAAACACAGAGCGGCTTGCCGCCCTGTTGTGAGTTTATGTTCTATGTAAACCGCACTGATGCCGAATAGCGCGGTATCTAAGAGACTGTAAATAAATAAATAAAATAACCTCACTGAGTCTCACAGTGCCCAATCTGTTTCCAGTATTAGCCTGCAAATGTACATGATGAGGAGCAAAGTATTGTGGGTATGGCCTGAACAGAGCGGATTGGCCAGGAAGTGTCTACATCAGGGTAGGGCAATGGCTGAGATGTCATAGTGCCCAACTGCTAGCTGCATGGGCATGCTGGCCACAGCATGTCATGCTGAGAGGGCACTCTCACTCTGGCTGAGCAGTGACCATGGCATGGCTATGTAGTCACATAGTGCTTCTATAGTGTCTGGCTCTAATGATGTAGGTGTACTTTCTGTTCTGGGGACCTGATCACTGAACCTGCTGCTGGGAGTCCATGCTATAGATCCCAAGCCTGGGGTGCACATGGTTGCTCTGTCACAGGCAATGCATACTGATCTGTGGACTGTCAGCAGTTGGTATGGGCATGGCTGAAAACCCCAGTGGTGGGTAGCAGGTGCAGTCTGACTGCTTGCTATGGGTGGATGCTGCACTTAGGGGGATGGGACATGAGGTGTTCCAGGTCTACTGGCAGTGGTACTGGAAGGGCCGGCAGGACCCTGTTAACAATCCCATGCAAGTCTAGCACCCCACCCGTTGGCCACAATGGCATCAGCATTGTAACACTGGGTACTGACTTGCCCTGTTTTAGGTTGGTCCCTGCCCAGCAGCAGCCAAGCACAGGGCCAGATGTGACTGGTGCATTCAGCATGGTACAAGGTGACTAGCATAAGCACACTGCAGACACCTGCCTTACACTAGCAGTGATGGGCATCTGCAGAGAGACCATCTCTAGCAATGCAGGTACTGGGGACTTGGTGCTGGGCGCCCATTCTCACCCTCAAGGTGACCCCAGAAACTGCTCAGTAGCATGGTTTGTAGCTACTCTATGCTTGTATCACACACTGTCAGTGCCTCTTACTGAGCTGAGGTGTTGGATAAGTGAATTCTCCATTCGGTAATCAGCTGTAGACCACTGTTCTGCAGGTGTACTGCATCGTGAGTACAGGTGGGGGCTACTCTATGCTGGCGCACAGAGCAGACATTTTAGGTGGTGACCTGCAGTCTCTTTATATCCAACCATTGCTGTACAGAGAGGTGTGGAGGTGTAGCCTAATGGTGAGTGCAAGGTCTCTGTAAGCAAGGGACAAGGGTTTGACTCCTACTTGTTGTTTTTGTGACTGTGCTACTCAGATTATTTTCATGCCTGTAACAGTCAGTGCTCTGCAGATCCTCTCCTCAACCACCTTCAGTCCTTCAGACAATCTATTTGCCTCTGTTGGCTGTGTACAGTCCTGTCTTCTTGTGCAGGCTGCTACTCCATGACCTACACTGGTACTCTTTTCCACATTATGGCTCTTTGTGCTTGTCTCTCCTGTGCCTGATCTGCACATCACCACGTCTACTCTGTCCTCCTGTTGCTGCAAACATCCTGCCACTTCTGCCTCTGCTGGGAGACACGTCTTCCCCAACCTATGCCACATACTGTCATTGCAACACTTTACATTAGCACTACCCTGTGCATCGGTACAGCTGTCTCCCACATGCTCGTCCACTTTACTGGCTACCACATAGGCTGCCCACCGACATGTCAGGTCCATCAACTCCCACCTGTCCTTCCTTCTATCACCTTTACATTGATATTCCTTGGTGCTCTATCCAACATTTGGGTTACAGCTATTTTCCTGCTTTCCCACCTTAGGGCACCTTGTCTCTCCATAGGACGCCTTATCTCCTATTAAGACGCCTTATCACATCTTCAGATGCCTTATCTCCTGTTAAGGCACCTTATCACATCTTAAGATGCCTTATCTCTTGTTAAGATGCCTTATCTTCTGTTAATAAAAGAAAAAACCTCCAAAAATGTGATGACACACAATAAATCAAAAAGCAAAGTCAAAACATAATACCCGTGAATCCAAGAGCAGTAAGGTGATAAGATGTCCTAAGGAGAGATAAGGTGTCTTAAGAGGTGAAAAGATGCCTTAACAGAAGATAAGTCAAAACATAATACCCATGAATCCGTTTATAGAGAAAACAACATTCTCACAATTGTCATTTTTCTGTCGGGATCCGCCGAACCGAGACGGGGAGAGGAAAAGCTCCCCTCTCTGCATTGGCAGAAGCCTTTTTCTTTTTTTCAAAATTGATTAAATAAAAAGTAAATAGTGAAAAACACTTATCTGAAAAAGTGGACCATATCCATTCATCAAAAGGGCAGCAAAGTTCCAAACAACGATATGCATGTTTCGAGCCCAAAGAGGGCCCTGTATCAAGCGAATTCAGCAAATGTCCAAAGGCGCGGAAATTTGCTGAATTCACTTGATACAGGGCCCTCTTTGGGCTCGAAACATGCATGTCGTTGTTTGGAACTTTGCTGCCCTTTTGATGAATGGATATGGTCCACTTTTTCAGATAAGTGTTTTTCACTACTATTTACTTTTTATTTAATCAATTTTGAAAAAAAGAAAAAGGCTTCTGCCGACGCAGAGAGGGGAGCTTTTCCTCTCCCCGTCTCGGGTCGGCGGATCCCGAAAAATGACAATTGTGAGAATGTTGTTTTCTCTATAAACGGATTCACGGGTATTATGTTTTGACTTATCTTCTGTTAAGGCATCTTTTCACCCCTTAAGACGCCTTATCTCTCCTTAAGACATCTTATCACCTTACTGCTCTTGGTCCTGTTAGCTCAGATTAAATGGCCCAAGACACCCTAATGCCAGCATGCCCCCTACCCGCCCACTGCCTTATATGACTTCATGCACCTTAACCCTTACCGCCGGTGACTTTACCGTGGTTTAGTAAACATACCCCTAATTATTAGAAAAACAAGTATCTATTATTTTTCAATGAATTAAAGGCCTGTTAATTTGAACTAAACTTTTTAGCAGCAAGAACATGGGCCAATATTACTGGTTGATTGTGTTTTTGGGACTTTCTGTTGTATGAGTGGGTTTGTAGGAGCTTTTATTCCATTGTTATAGTATATTTCTATTGAACTATTTTGAACTGTAACACACTTTGAGATGTATAAGGAAAGGCAAGAAATCCAAATAAATTTAAAAAAAATCTAGGGTTTGGATTTCTGTTTCCCATATAGCAGGATGTCCATAGCAGTGGTAAATGTCACAGAAGAGGAGGTGTGTGACCACCTAGCTCATTGCTCACACTCATACACAGAAAGCCATGTAGAACATTAGGCTCTTAATTCAGGAAGAGACAGTAAATCACTTAGGCCCTCTGGTGAACTGGGACATAGATATACAGATCCCAGCTGTCTTTTTCTTCAAATAGTATGCAGCACATTGAATATGTGTTCTTAAAGAAAATAATCCCTGGAATTTACAGCAATTAAAATATTTATAGGAAACCAACCAGATACTATTATCTGTTGCTACAGAGAGACAAGATAGGATGAGGTTACAAGTGAATGTTGCAGTTAGTACAACTTATCTATGAGAATTATACTAAATCAAACTGCTGGTAGATACATCCACACCTGTCTCCACAATCCACCACGGCAGGAGGTCCTGGACATTGGAAATATCTTTGCTTACTGGAGTAGCTCTCTGCTACTTAGACATCACTTCACTTATTCCTAAAAGGCATTAGCTGCTACCATGGTGCTAAGATGGAAACAGCACCTGGCAGTAGCAGCTAAGATGGGAACAATGCCGAGCTTGAGATATTGCCAAGCTTTGGATCCTGATGCTCCTCACTCTCTTGTCCACTACTTATGTGTATCTTACCATACTCTGGTTCCTTGTTTTGCGATGTGTTTTGTCTTGATTAGATTGTAAGTTCTGATGAACAGGGACTGTGTCTTACATCTATATGTATAGTGCTGCATATACCTTGGAGCGCTATACAAATGATTAAAAGTAGTAGTAGCTTTTCCGCGATGTAGATGTAGGCTTGGGTAAGATTAGGGCAAAGAGTGGGCAGAGAATAGGCATACCTGCAAGATATGATTATTGTAGACATTACCATCACTCAGTAACCACCAAAGTTTGAAGGCTTTGTGGGTCACTTAATGCCACCTCATTGGGTGATGCTGGTTGCATCTGTGAAGCAGCCACCCTGCAATCCCAGCATTTTCTCCATGGCATCTGTGGGGGAAATGCTGAAAACGCCCCCTGCAGATACCATGGGACTTTTCTAGCTAATGTGGGCTTTTTGCAGCCATCACCTGACATTAGCTGCAAAAGCTTAACGCACCTTAGCAAACATACCCCTAAGTACGTGCCAAAGGAAAGGGTTGAACCCTGGAAGGGTCATGAGCTCTGCAGCGGCTCAGAAGTCCCACACTGATTTTTTACTCTCTTCTTTGTTTTTTCAATGGCAATGCATTTTTATTGTGCCCCCCTCCCCCTCCTCCCAACTCCCAGCAGCATTTAGCCCACTAGGGGTTTCCCAAATGCCCCATAGGGTAATAGCTTTTCCTCTCAGAAACAGCTCAAGTCTCGAAAAGCCCCTGCTCTTCAGTTTATGTGTGGTTTTGTTTAATTTTGTTTTGAAAATGAAACAAAATAAAAAATGAACAAATTTATATTTCGTTTTAATTTCATTTTCATAGTAAGCAGCCACCAGCCCAGGCCTGGCCCAATCTCACTTCCCTTCCCTCACTGAGAAAAAAAAAAGCACCATGAAAAGCTAAACACAAATTTAGTGCACACATTTACTCTTCAGGGGAGAGACAGGAGCTAGCTTATGTAGTTCCTTCCCTACTAAGAGAAAGCTTACACCAGTGGTTCCCAAGGTATTCTGGGAGCCAGCTGGATTTTCAAGATATCTGCAGTGACTATACATGAGATAGATCTGCGTGCATTGCCTCCTTGCTTGAAAATGTATTTCATGTATGTTTCTTGAGAATATCCTGAAAAATCAGCTGGTTGGGTTTCCTCAAGGTCATGCTTGAGAATCCATGATTTACACCAAACTTTCCTCCAAAATGTTCTCTGCTTCCACTTATTGGGGAATGTAGCTGTTTCTTCCTAAGAGGGAGAAGGGACCCCTGTAGATATCTAGAAATGGAATGGGTTGATTTGTTTCATGGTGACATGCACTGGTTGACTTGTAAAATGCAAAGGTTTCTAGAAGCCTTAGATTTTGTTTTACACAGCAATTTAGAGCTCTGAACTGACATTCTAGATGACCTTGAAGTAATCTTTTAAAAGCTTTTCAATAACCATTGACATCATTCTGCTACCATAAATGCACTGGGAATGAAGGGGAGGGGAAGTACCTCCAGGAGATTCCAGGGTACCAGGGAAGAGAGATGGAGCCTTTCATTTTAGCTGTGGTTAAATGTGTTAAAAATATCCCCCCGGAGTGGCATCAAAAATTCAAACTAGCATTTTTGCTTCACTCAAAATGTCCATGTTTCTCTGCTGGGGTCCATTAGTTCAATCGCTGTATAAAACAAACAATTTACACACTCTACTGATGGAGAAATAGAATCATTATGTCTCACAGAGTTGGGACAAAGGCAATATTAGTAAAGTTCTGAGCACATTGAGAGTGAAGGGTGTCATCTTTGGAATTTCTGTTCATGGCATCCTTGGTGCAAGCTGCCTTCTAATCACATCTGCCCAGAATATTCCCAAGGATCGCAAAACCATTAACAACACCCTTAAAACAAGTTGTGTATGTTTAGCATGCTAAAGGAATGTTTAATACGAGTAAAGGTAACAAGCTACACATTGTAGTCATTCCCATATTTCTTGAAGTCCATTACTAGGCAGGCCCATTCATATACTCTTGAATGGAAAGTCATGAAATGTGTCTGCTCTCTGCACTACATAGGAAACAATGGGCAAATCAGACAGCCCAACTGGTAGGCGTGCCACCATCTGACCTGCTGAGGGCAATATTGTTGCATATGGTGGAAAAAGGATTGGGTCACTTCTAGGAGTAGTCAACGTATACCCATGTATTACCCATTTCATATAGGGAATGCACGCGTATGTCTAAAATTCTGCATGTTGGAATTTAAAAAGTATGTATTTCAGCTAGATGTTTACAAAAGGTGGGTTATCCTCCTTAATCCCAACCCAGTTTATTTCTCACTCTAAATTTAAATTAGATTTTAAAAATGGCCTTTGTAGTTAATTGTGGCATTTATACATGTTGGCTTGCAAACAACTTTCCTGCTAAGTAGGATTGGCTGTGTGAGAGTCCTCTGTTGGCATTCCTACCGGTGGCATATAGTACAATGTAATCACACATTGAATCATGAGGGCCAGGGATAATCCGCCTGTCCCTCGCGATTCAATGTACAGTCGCGTTGTAATAGCCTCTACAGGCAGGAATGTTGGCAGAGAACTCCTGTTGAGCTCACAGCTGTTTAGCGGAAACATTATTTGCAAAATTGGCAAACTGCATGTGTAAGCACCAGCACTTACATCTGGGAGGTGCCAAGTTGTCACTGTGGATTTTTCTAAGGTCTGTATTTGCAAATGGGTTCCCTGGCTCCACGTATTATCACATACCTGTGCACTCCTACACCTCCGTATTCCGTACTTTCTTAAAGGCTCCACTTTTAGCAGATCCTTTTCTAAAATACCGCCAAAATTAGAAACAGGACCACCTCGACATCTCAATTCCAACCTCCACATCTTTTCTAAAAATAGGCCTTTACACATAGAATGGATGTTCACCTATTTTAGCAAATACAGACATAGATCAGGGAACTCCTGAGCAAAATCTAAATAAATAAATCAGAATACACATCTCCTTCTAGATCCCATGATCAAGTTAGGAATCTGCAAACTTAAAATAATAAGAGGTAAGATGAGCATTTTTCTCAGGAAAAGGCAATATGGATAAGAGGCATTTACTTTTCTAGTGGGAAGCTTTATTGTTGACTGGCAGAACTCTGGTCCTATTTATAGCCACCATGCAGTGGGCCATTCAATTGTCTAGGAAAGAGGCTCTCAACCCAATCCTCGGGACACACCAAGCCAGTCAGGTTTTTGGGATAACCACAATGAATATGCATGAGAGAGATTTGCATACAATAGAGGCAAAATGTATCCTGAGGACTGGGTCAAAAACCCCTGGTCTAGGGAGTGCTACTAATTATAGACAATGTTCCTCCATAGCTATAAAATTATGAGCCCCTTAATTTTGTGTAATATGTTTCCTACATTTCTTTCTCCCCATCAGTGTCTCTCAGTCCATTTAACCCTACATCACCAAAGGAAGCTTTCTCCTCTCCCTCCCCCACTTCCTCCTGTGTCACCTTATGTTCTGAGATGGCCTCATACTCTTATGGCCTCTGTCTGTCTTCGTTACTTACTCAATTACTTGCTGCCAGGTCTCATGCGGTTCACAGTGACCTGTGGCGATCCAGCCAGCACATAAAGCATTCTCCAGATGTCCCCTAAATCTCCCATTTATAGCTTTTTATTATGTCGTTTCAACAGACTCTTAAAGCAGGAACAACAAGCGATTGATAGCCACATTAAATCTCTTTCATTTTCTTTCCACATTACCTTTCTGTATGCTCTCATACCCCCACACTCCCCCCCCCCCCCCCGCCAATGCCCCATGAGTCAAATGTTCGTGTCTTCTCTGCTGTGGATGGCCACAATCACAACTGAAAAGAGAGCTGAGAGAGATGACGCTTCAGGTTTCTGCGGCAATCAAGTGGGAACAGAAATTGAATTGCAGAGAAAGAGGGCTGGTGAGCCAATAAGGGCAGAGAAGAAATATGGGGAGAAGGCAAAATCTGAGCATTAGATTGAAGAATAAAGATAGAAGGGCTTGCAGGGCTGTCTCAGGGCTCTGGACAGGAAAGAGCAGATAAGTCGAGCAGAGCGTATGAAAGGAAAACAATTTAACTTCTGGTAGCCCTGACGTCTTGCATCTTTCTACACATTGTTCTTAGGGTATATTCTGCAGGTTGAGGCAAACCTTCGGGTGCCATTGACATGAAGAATAGAAACCAACGAAGCTGCTAAGATGTTTTATCAAGTCAAACAGGCCCCTGGCTGCAGGTGCAAACATACCATACTCATTGAAGAGCCCTATTACAAGTGCCCCTAAAAATCTCATCCGTCCAATCATGCCTGTTCAGCACGTGCATATTTAAGCAGGATCCAGTGGCGGGGGATTGCCGTGGCACCTGGCAACACCTGTGCAAGACCACAATCTCCTTCTATGTCTGATTTTAAAGAGCCTCTTTCTGTATTTTATCTTTTTCAATAGAATCTATATAAACTGCTCTGATATTTTTTTGAATGGCTCCATATTAAGAGCATAATAAACCATAAACCATGCTCAGATATTTCAATCCGCCTAGCATATCCTTTCTACGGGTGCTGAGCCTTCTCAGTCAACTGGAATCAAGACATCTGCTTTCTGCAAGCAGAGACATATCGAACCAGCCAAAAGTTGCTCTGTCACAGGGACAGCGTCCCAGTCACCCAAGCCTGGCCTTACCATGTACGCAGAAATCTCTCTGCAACTGAAAACGTCAAACAGCAGATCTAAAGAGTACATCGAAATGAATCATTTACTGCCTTTATTACTCTTCCCCTCCTTTCTAAGTATCTCCATTTCTTATTTAATTCCTACTTAAGTGCTCTTATTAACTTTAAAGGTCTGAGTCCCCTGTTCCTTTGCTTTTGTTGTTTCCATCCTATTAGTTAATTCTTGTTTTTTTTTCCTAATGATTTATCATTCAATGTCTAAAAGCTCCGCACTTAATTCCGCTCAGAGGTTGTTCTCTTTCTTTGTTCCTTTGTAATAATTGCTTATCATGCCCCAGACCTTAACAAAATATCTACGTAATGAAGAAGAACTCCCAGAGCCCATTCTCAAGCAGTTTAATGGGCTCTGCCTCAGACAAACTAATGGGTCTGCAGACCACGGACAGCCTGGCGGCCTCATTTGCACCGAGAGGAGATAGAGGCAGTGAAAGGTGCACTGATCTCAAGGCCAGATGAATATGTGAGCATGAGTGGCTCGCAATTGCTGATTAGTAAATGGGATATTCTGTTCATCCATTAGTAGCAAGCCCAGAGCACATTACTTCCAAAATACTGCTGAAAGTAAACAACCCTGCAGGATTTGGCTATTGTTAACCGTTGCTGGGTGACATTTCGTACCTATCATACCCTTCTTGGCGGTGGTTCACCTACACTCTCAGCCACAACAGCAATTTAGTGACCAGATGTATGCAGAAAAGAAAATCAGAACTTCAGTAACACAGTAACACAAACTAAAATGATACACAGCTTCCCAAACTCCATTTTATGATGTCATTTCTTTTCTTTTTTGGGCCTAATAGATCCTCCTTGTTTTTCTTTCTTCTAGCGCAGTCAGAGCTAGTGTTGGGATCCTAGAGCCATAAGTCATTATTTGCAAATGGAGCAGCAAGTGGTTAGAGCGGCAGGCGGAGAGTCAGGAACTCCAGGATTCAAATCCTATTTTTAATGCTCTGCACGACCTTTGGAAAGTCACTTCACTCTCCATTGCATCAGTTGCAGCTTAGATTGTGAACTCTCTTGGGCAAGGAAATAACATATGTACCTGATTGCAATTGACCTTGGAAAAGGTGCGCAATTAAATCTAGCTACCTGGGGATTTTCTCCTACACTAGTCCCGAGGCCATGTACCAAGGCTACCTCCATGACTACATGAGATCTAAATCCAGTTGCTAAATGTCACCCATATTGATGCCCATGACCTACTTCCCGACCCCTGATATTGTGAACATTGCCTCCATAGTATCGCCAACTCAAGTCACGGAAGATCTGAGCCAGGAATCAAAACAGGGACTTTCCACATGGTAATATGCAGTACTGCCACTAAGCCATCATGATGTCACTTCCAATGACTCTAAAGGGGGTATTTTCTTTTGCAGGAGGGGGGTTCAGCTTACAAGAAGTTCTCAGAAAGCATGGAAACATTGTTCTGACTTGCCAGAAGTTTTGTAAATTTTGAAGTACAGAATTCATTTTTACTTTCTTTACAATACTTACAATTTGGATGGACCCCTGCCTTTCTCTTTTTCAATTCAATGACATTCAAATGATGGCAACAGCAAGACACCCACTTATCGAAACTAACAGCACAGGAACTCAGATTCCATAAGATGCATCAAGATATTCTGTCATCAGAGGCAGTTAATGTCTCAAACGATATCATTTGGAATAGAATAAACCTCACACCATTCCATGAACAGCATGACTGCAGTCACTGGCCCTGCGATTTTAATTTTAAGTTGTATGTATTTAAAATGACAGCTTAGAGAGCTGGAAAAGAACAGTTGGCAGTTATTACATAGTTCTCGTGGTTTTCTCAAATTTTAAATGGTAAGATGTTTTTAACTTCTTATCCAGGGCCCCTTATCAATTTTTATTTATTTAAAAAAGTATATCCCACATTATCTATAAAATCTAAGTGGGGGACATCAACACATACAGAATAATTTTGAGAAAATGTATATCAGAATCTTAGAAGACTAGCTTCAGAGATTGACTGATATAAAAAAATAATACTCATTATTAATTTTATTTTTATCTTGTACTGACAGCAAGCTAAACATTCAAGCTGTAATAGAAGCCACTGGATTGGAGTGAGAGCAAATAAATGCCAAATTACTATGAAATGGACTTGAAAAATCAAAGAGAAATTCTAGGGTAAGTAAAGGGGAGGGGAGAGTACACTGGATCTGGTATTAATGAATGGCGATAAAACCCTAATCATATGGTAAAAGAAAATTGAGGGTCTAAGGGGTATGTTTACTAAACGGCAGTAAGGTAGCAGGTGTTATCAAGTGTTAATGGCAGTAATAAGGGGTTTTCTTGTGAAAAAGGCTCTGGGCGGGTAGAAGGCGTTCTGGTGTTAAGGGTGCAATGGGCCCATTACTGTAATGTACGGTAATAGGACATCGGGCATTAAGGTGCCAGGTGTGCACCTTAATGCTGGAAAAGGGAGCACCACCATGGAAAGCAATGTAAAGGGGAGGGATGGAAGGACAGGTGGGAGCTCATGGGCCTGACGTATCCGTGGGCACACTACATGGCAGTAAATAAGTGGGATGAGCATGTGAGAGGCAGCTGTAGTGAAGCACTGGTGTGTGGTAATGGAAAATGCTGCAATGGCAGTGAATGGCAGATGATGTGGATGACGTGTCCCCCTGAAGATCCCGAAGCAACACGATGCGCGCAGCAACTGGAGGATAGGACAGGAGTGGTGATGCACAGATCAGGCAGAGGAGAGACATGTGTGAAAACGTGACATGGAGAAAAGAGTATCTGTGTGGCCCATAGTGTAGCAGCTTGCAGGAGAATAGATGACTGCACATAGCCGGCAGAGGCTGATGGATGGGCTGACAGGGGGATGGTGGTAGATGAGAGGCTGCGATGGGCTCTCGACCTAGATGGTCCTGAGTTGTCATCATGAATGCAGGTGTAGTGCATGGGAGACACATGTGCACGTGCCACATGGAAGGCCTGATACCACACATGTTGGTCACACACGTGGCGGCCACCCAACCACCATACAACCCTCCAGAAAAATGTGCATATAACAACTGGCCAGGTGGTATTCAAACTGGACAAATGGGGCACGTAGAAACGAGAGTTGAACCCTGTGGGTGGCCTTCCGAAGAGTAAGATATGTACATATGTAATGCTTTCGATGTGATGAATCCAAAGCAGTACAATCACAATCATGATGCAATACCACTATCAGGAATCACAAGTATGTGATGTATGTATGTATGTATGTGACCACCCTCTATTAGAAATTAATGAATGGAGTGGAACGTGTAAACATACAAAGATTATTCATGCCATCCAAAAGCAAAAATACTAGAGGACATGCAATGAAGCTGCAGTGTAACTTATGTAAGGCTGATAAGTGTCAATAATTCTGCACTCACCACATAACCAGACTCTGGAAGCCGGTACCAGAGGATGTAGTAACAGCTGTTAGTGTAGCTGAGTATAAAGAGGGTCTGGACCCATTCCTGGAGGCAAGGTCCATAAACTATCATTAAAGAGGAACCTGGAAATCCACTGCTTGCCCCAATTCAGGCATTGTGGAATATGTGTGTCTGTTTGGGAAAAGCAGATAGTCACCCAAGAGTGCATGGTTCAAAAGGATGTATCCTTGAAGGATACTGGCAAAAGACTGAAGTTAGGGCATATCGACAGAGAGGTTTCAATAAAGACAAAAGTACCCAAATGCCCTTAAATACAGAGCAGACAGAGTATAAAGATTCCAAATTACCCCTGCTTACCAATAACCAGATTAATATGAATAAAATACAGTCTCTAAAATGCTTGTATGGAAATGCTAGAAGCCCAAAACATAAGATGGAAGAGTTAGAATATATAGCACTAAATGAGAGGTTAGATATGATTGATATCTCAGAGACATAGTGGAAGGAGGACAACCAGTGGGACACTGTGATACCTGGGTACAAACTATGGGGTATGTTTACTAAACCATCTTAATGTTCCCGGCGCTAGTTGCAGCGATAATGTAAAGGATGCCATATAAGGAGTGGGTGTTCCGGTCTTAAGGTAGCAATCGCGGGTTATCGCGCGATAAAGTGCATCGTGTCCATTATCACGCAATAGAGGGAGCCGCGCACATTACCACGCGTTAATATTAACTTTGCATGCTGACATGCAATTGCAGCAATAGAGGTGTAGCACACTGGTTAATACAATGACTCATAAAACAGGGGTCATGAGTTTGATTCCCCAGTAGGCTTAATGAGTGAGGTATTACCCTTCACTTTAAATCAGTGCTGTCTGAGGCATTTTCATTTTTAATTTAAATTAGTGCTGCCAGCAAACACACCCTCACAGTGCCGTAACCTAAGGTGCCACATAAGGCGCCCTATAAGGCATTCCAGAGGGCACATTATAAAGTACACTGTCCGCCAAGGCACCTTATAATGTTCCCTATAGGGCGCCTTATGGGGCGCTTTATAAGGTGCCTTATGAGGCACCTTAAGGTTACAGCACTGTGAGGGTGATTTTTGCTGGCAGCACTAATTTAAATTAAAAAAGGAAATGCCTCAGACAGCCCTATCAAACAACACCACTGTGGGATCAAACCCATGACCTCTGCCTCCACAGTCAGAGATATAACCAGTGAGCTACATCTCTACAGCTAACAACAAGCCCCTGGCTGGCTACAGAAGGACTGCAGGTGACCACACACACTGTCTGCTGTGGTAACCAGGATAGGGTTAACCCAACCGTACCCATGATGCACTGCACATGCAGATCAGCAGTCTACAGATGATCACAAGATGGGGTATTCCCCCCACAGCACCTCGGCCCTGTAGGGGGAAATGACTGTGTGTGGTACTGGCACAGAGTAGCTACAGACCAACACATTGTGGGGGTACTGTGCTCACCCTGAGGGCGAGGTAGGGCACCCAGCACCTGGTCCACAGCTCCTGGTTTAGCTGAGATAGGCTATACTGCAGGTTGTCATCAGTGCCAGTGTGTGATAAGTAGTCATTGCAGATACACCTAGAGTACACCTGTGTCCATCTGTATTTCCCAGTCACGTTTAGCCCTTGTGGACTATGTTCTACCCAGAATGATGCATATCCTGTGTAGGTGCCATGGTCACTTGATTTAATGAAGGGGGGTGTTTGGACCCATAGGCGGATTATGTAGCACCACCCAACCCACCCTCAGGGTGGGGGACAGGATCTCCCACCAACAGATCCACATTCTACATCACTGCAATGGTGGCAATAGAGGGGACCATCAACCACAGTCCTGCTGGGGAACAGGCACCCTACAAGGCAGTCAGTGCAGATCTGTACACATCCATAAGGAAATGGCAGACAGACACTAGGCCTGGAAATGCTCAGCTGCCCCCCACCACTATCTGACATTCTCCAGCAGCAAGCACAGTGAGTCTCCAGCTGCTGCACCCTGCAAGGTGTTCCGCCATACGCATACGCATAGTTGAGATCCCTGTTATTTGTAATTACGGTGTAATCCACCACCATAAAATACCTTGATGTTCCATGTAAACCGCACTGATATCAAATAGCACAGTACATAAGAAAAATAAATAAAAACTGCAGACAGTCTGCTAGCTAGTCCATAGGGCATGTTCCTGGAAATGTGTGCACCCAAAACTGGGATGTGAGCATACACACCAAGCAAATAAGTCAGTGATTGAGCCCCAAAAAACAGAACTCATAAATATCACACAAGAAAAATACTATATAGCACTATGGGGGAACCTAGCCATGCCGTGGTCACTGCTCAGTCAGGGTGAGAGTGACTTTCCAGCAGGGCATGCTGTGGCCACCCTGTCCTTGCAGGTGGTGGCTGGGCACTACAATGTCCCAGCAATTGCCCTATGCCCTGTGCAGATGCATCCTACCCAGGCCACCCTGTCCGGGCCATACCCACAGTACCTTGCTCCTCATTATGCACATTGGCAGGCTAACACTGGAAACAGTGCAAGCAGTGTGGGCTGAGTAAGGTGTAGGCAGCCACAACACACTGGATCAGGGGTAGGGAACCCTGGTCCTGGAGAGCCTCAGACCAGTCAGGTTTTCGGGATATCCCTAATGAATATGCATGATATATATATGCATTAGAGATATCCTGCCAACCTGACTGGTTTGTGGCCCTCCAGGGCTGGATTTGGAGACCCCTGCCTTACACCTCTGTCATTTAAGATTGTGAGTGGGCAAGGTGCAGATGTCCTAGACATCGAAAGGGTATATAGAATGTGTCACATTCCTCCTCGATTCTCACCACCACCAAAAAGTTGTCTAATAGACAATATTTTGGTGGTGGTGAGAAGTGAGGAGGAATGTGACACATTCTATCTAACCTTTTTGATGTCTTGGACATCTGCACCTTGCCCACTCACAATCTTAAATGACAGAGGTGTAAGGCAGGGGTCTCCAAATCCAGCCCTGGAGGGCCACAAACCAGTCAGGTTGGCAGGATATTGCTAATGCATATATATCTCATGAATATTCATTAGGGATATCCCGAAAACCTGACTGGTCTGCGGCTCTCCAGGACCAGGGTTCCCTACCCCTGGGATAGACAGACACACACTCCCACAACTATGCCAGCATTGTGCAAATATAGAGGCATTTGGCAGCCCTGGCCACCACACCAGTCCTGGGCACAATGCAGGCATGGCTATGGTACGCAATACTGTTGGGGGTCACTCCCCAGGGTGGTAAACACTGTCAGAAACCACAAACTGAAACACACTCCACAGATATCAGAAAGGTTGCTATGATGCAGCTCTATCAGCAAATTGTGATTAACTTAGGAATTGTTATCTGCCATTAATCATAGCAACCTTTTGATATATGTGTAACATATCCCCAAGTTTAGGGCGGCATTGCTAAGGTATGCAAGTGCTAGTATTGGGAGATGCTGCTGTGCGCAGGGCCCAACAGCCTGACTCTCCATGAGGCTTTGGATAGTGGAGCCTGTGGGTGTGGGTGTTTTTACTTCTGTTGGCCGCTGCTCTAGGGCAGAGGTTCCCAACTCCGGTCCTGGTGGGCCAAACACTGTTCAGGTTTTCATGCTGTCCCTAATGAATATGCATGAGATACATTTGCATACAATGGGGGCTGCGCATACTAATGCAGCACAGGCATATTTATTAGGGACAGCATGAAACCTGAATGGTGTTTGGCCCTCCAGACTACAGTTGGGAAACTCTGCTCTAGGGATTGCACATGTTTATGGTGTCTGTGCTCTGTAGGGTAAAATATAGGCTTTTCAGGCATGTTTATTTTATCTGCAATAAAGGTTCCGTCTTTATTACCATGGTTTAATACTGGGTAAAATATGGGGAAAGGGTTGTGACCTTCTGCTCCTCAACACACTGGCTGTGTGTACTGCAACACACTGCTGCCACAGAGACAGTTCATTCTCTGGGGATACCATGACTGTTCGTCAGACAGACCCTGTCTGTTGCATTGCATGGCACCCACCTAAATGGGGCAAGGCCATGGTCTGCTGTGGGCAGATGTCACTGCCCCCTCCGCCACCAGCCCCCCTCCGCCACCAGGCTGCCATGCCATTATGCCGGTAGTGCTGGTGGTGCGCAGTCCCAGGCCATCCAGTATGCCAGTAGGCAGCTTCCTATGGTGTGGGTTCTCGGGTAGGGGTGCCTACATGGACATGAGCGCTTACCCCCCCCCCCCCCCCCCCGCACCGCCTGCCAATGTTATGTGCCCTTGGGGGTACCTGCTGGGTAATCTCCCCTGTGCCACTGTGGGACACACACTTGTGCCCATGTTGGACCTTGACAGTTGCTGTCTTGCTACTTTACAATTTTGGCATTCCTATGTGCCACCTAAGCATCTGCCTAGCCCACACTGTGCCCCAGCTGGACCACAGCATGTGCCGCATGCAGCCCCCTGTATCCCATTTACAGCATCAGTACAGTTGCCCTTTCCTACATGCCCACTCTTCTGTTGCTGCACATGTGCACGCCATAACAAACCAGCCCAATCTAAATGACAGAAACCCGTATCAGTGCTATTTCAATGTGGGATCATTCACTTTGTAGGGGGACAGAGCATAGACCCTTCCAAACATGATATCTTAATTTATATGCTTTGTCAGTAGTGTTGCTTTATGTTTATCATTAATATCACTATTGGCTAGCTTGGTTATTGGGATTTTAGATGTAGTTCTTGTCCTTTTAAAGGTTTATTTGCCTTTTTGGTCCCTGCACATGTATGACAACTATCACTTTTCTGGGTTTCCCTGCCTTTGCTGCACATTGCTGACTGAAATGGTTTCTCTTTACTGCAAATGTGCCTTTTTGCGAGGGTTTCACTGGCATTAGTGTTCAGACCCGGATTTCACAGTGTTAGTGTGCCTGGAGCCTCTCCCCTCCCACTCTACGCCCATTGACCCTTTCTCTCCGCCTTCTGGGAAGCCTTACTCCAATATCACGCGATAGTACCACCGCTGCGACATTAAGACGGTTTAGTAAACATACCTCTATGTTGCAATGATAGAGTAGATAAATTGGTGGAGGGGTTGTGCTCTATGT
Source organism: Ichthyophis bannanicus (assembly GCA_033557465.1). NCBI lineage: Eukaryota > Metazoa > Chordata > Amphibia > Gymnophiona > Ichthyophiidae > Ichthyophis > Ichthyophis bannanicus. Next base: position 361,502,411 of record CM066039.1, read on the forward strand.
TAGAGAGGGCATTGAGTCACACAGGATTCAAGTTTTGCAGGAAACAAAATACATTATAGGAATCTCCATGGATTGACATTCCATGTAAAAATGGGAAGGGGATGGCAGTGGGGGTGTACTATCGACCACCTGGCCAGAATAAACAAATGGATGATGAAATGCTCAAAGAAATCAGGGAAACTAACAAAAGTTACAGCATAGTAATAATAATGGGTGATTTCAATTACTCCGGTATCGACTGGGTCAGTGTCATGGCAAGGCATGCTAGGGAGATAAAGGGGTATGTTTACTAAACTGCGTTAGTGCAATTCGCGTTAGGAGCCGCGTTAGTGAAAGGAAAGCCAAAAAAGGACATGAGCGGGACATCGTAACCAATAATGCGCAGTTACGCGCGTTATTGCGCGCCGCGCAGCAACGATCATTACAGCGCACGCTACTGCACGCATGCTTAAGATAGCGCGCAGACACCCAAAGACAGAAACAGAGCTGTAACACAATGGTTACTACACAGACTGATGGTACAAGAGTCATGGGTTCGATTCCCCAGTGTGCCCAATGAGTAAGGCTGGCTGAGGCATCCTGTGTAACCCTTTGAAAGGTGACTATAATATTTTAGTCTGCAGGCGGGTTACAGTTTGCATATGTCAGGAAAAGTGTACCCTTCCTATGAAATATGTTCCAATAGTGACGTTCTCTCTGACATGGTCATGTATTATATACCAGTTGATAGGAATATTTAGGCGCTCCCTATAAGGCGAAGTGTAAGGCGTGCCCTATAGGGAGCGCCTAAATATTCCTTTCAAATGGCATATAATACATATAATATAGGGCGAAGTGTAATGTGCGCCCTATAGGGCGGTGCGTAAGTCGCGCCCTATTGGGCGCCACGTAAATCACGCCCTATAGGGCGCCGTGTAAGGCGTGCCCTATAGGGCACCATATAAGGCGCTTCATAGGGCACCTTATAAGGCGCCCTATAGGGCGCCTATTGAGCTACCCTAAGGTGACAGTACCCTGAGGGTGGTTCTGCTGGCAGCACTAATATACAGTAAAAACAGACAATGCCTAAGAAAACCCTATCAATGAACCCCACTGTGGGTTGTGAACCTATGACCACTGGCTCCATGGGCAGTGAAGTAACCAGTGGGCTAGAGCTGCTAATAAACACATGGCTGCCTACAGGAGGACTGCACGGCACCACACCCACATTCTGCTGTGGTTACCAGGGAGATTACATACCACCACCCAACACACCCTCTAGGGCTCAGGGTGGGGGACAGGATCTCCCACCCACAGATCCACTTCCAACCCTCTGCAATGGTGGCAGTAGAGGGGACCATCACCCCAGTCCCACTCAGGATCAAACACCCTACAGGGCAGGCAATGCAGAGCAGTACACACCCGTACAGCAAGAGCAGACAGACAGCAGGTCTGGAGGTGCTCATCTGCCCCCCACCATCATCTAACATTCCCCAGCAGCAAGCCTCCAGCCGCTGCACCCTGCACGGTGTTCCAGCAAGACACATACTAGCAGCAGACAGTCCGCCAGCTAGTCCATAGTGCATGGTCCTGGAGGAGATGCATGTACCCAGAACGGGGATATCAGCATACACACCAAGCAGATAAGTCCGTGATTGGTCCCCAAAAGGAAACCCATATATATCACATAAGAGAAATGCTGTATAGCACTATGGTGGAACCTAGCCATGCCATGGTCACTGCTCAGTCAGGGTGAGAGTGACCTCCCAGCAGAACATGCTATGGCCACCTTGTCCGTGCAGGTGGTACAGGGCACTACAATGTCCGGCCATTGCCCTATGCCCAGTGCAGATGCGGACAGGCCAGGCCACCCTATCCAGGCTATTCCCATGGTACCTTGATCCTCATTATGGACATTGGCAGGCCAATACTGGCAACAGTGCTAGCAGTGTGGGCTGTGGAGGGTGTTGGAAGCCACCACACACTGGATAGACAGACAAGCACTCCCCACACCTATGCAAGCACTGTGCAACACTAGAGGTGTTGGGCAGCCCAGGCCACCACACCAGTCCTGGGCACAGTGCAGGCATGGCTATGGTACGCAATACTGTCGGAGTCACTCCCCAGGTTGGTAAACACTGTTAGACACAGGACCTGTAGCACACTCCACAGACATCAGAAAGGTTGCTATGATGCAGCTCACTCAGGAAATTGTACTTAACCTAGGAATTGCTATCTGCCAGTGCTCATAGCAACCTTCTGATAGCTGTGTAACATATTCTCAGGTTTAGGGTGGCATTAATACGGTACGCATGTGCTAGTATTGGGAGATGCACGCAGAGCCCAAAGTCCTGCCTCTCCAGGAGGCTTAGGATAATGGGGCCTGTGGGTGCGGGTGTGTCTGCCCCTGTTGGCTGCTGCTTTACGGCAGAGGTTCCCAACTCCAGTCCTGCGGTGCCAAACACTGTTCGGGTATTAATGCTGTCCCTTATGAATATGCATGAGATACATCTGCATACCATGGGGGTGGCGCATAGAAATGCAGCACAGGCATCTTTATCAGAGGCAGCATGGAACCGGGATGGTGTTTGGCCCTCCAGGACTGCATTTGGGAGGCTCTGCTCTAGGTAATGTGCATGTTTATGGTGTCTGTGCTCTGTAGTGTAAAATGTGGGTGTTTTGGGCATGTTTGCGTCATCTGCAAGACCGGTTCCATCTGTATTAGCCCGTTCTAGTAGTGGGTAAAATATGAGGACTGGGTTGGCGGAAACCACAGCTGGGACCTGAACCTGTGACCCTCTGCTTCTGAATACACTGGTTCTGTGCACTGCACCACCATCTGCTCACAGAGATGGTGCGTTCCCTGGTGATAACATGACTGTTGGTTAGACAGGGCCTGTCTGTTGGAGTGCACTGCACCCACGTGAAGGGGGCTAGGCCACGGTCTGCTCTGGGCAGCTGCCACTGCCCCCTCCACCACCAGTATCCGTCATCCACCATGCTGACATGCCCTTCTGCTGGTGGTGCTGGTGGTGTGCGGTCTCAAGGCAACAAAAGAGGAGCGTGGCTCTTGCAGAATGAACGCAGACAAACGGAGCAAGAGAATGAGGAGGGTTTGGATTAGACTGCTTTATTAAGGATGGTCCCTACGCGTTTCGGCTCTCGCCTTCTTCGGGGGACATACAGCTACCATAAGTTAAAACAAAGAAAGTTATAACAACAGGTATAACACATACATAACATGTATACATTAAAAAATATATATTTTTAAATTTTTTTTAAAGATATTGTAAATTAAAAAATTAAAAATTAAGACACTTAGAACCAATATATGTTACAAAAATGACATACATATTATGTCTAAACAAGTACTCAATTAGATGTTGCATTCAACCAACCCGAGGACAACACAAGGGGTAAAATTAAATAAATAACACCAATGTGAATAAAATGAAAATGAAAATTAAACTTAAAATAAATAAACAAACAAGGGCCGAGACACAAAAACTAGATTCTCATAATAAGTAAAAGAACGCAAGTTGATAAAACAAACGAATGCCATGACTTATAGACATGACAGGATAATCTTAGAGGGAAAAAAGAATTAATATATAAATATATATAAAAATATAAATATGTATACGCATAAAAGTTAATATAATATAAAATGACATACCAGTAATATATTAGTTGGAATGTCTCATAAAGACAGTTTAGTGACAAGCACTATGTGTTGATAGCACCGTAAGTTGATAGGGTTGTCTCTTAAAGACAATTGATTAGAAGCACCATGTAATACTATAAGAGAAAGAACTCTATATTCATAAGTTAGAACAAATAATGTGTCAAGGATAAAACATGTCTGTAAAAACAAATCAAAAAAATATATAAATATATCAAATAAAAGAACAATAAAAATATATTATTAATAATACAATCTATAATAAGATAATATAAAATCTTACCAACAAAAAAAGTGTAGATTATAAAATGTACAATAGAAATATCAACACAATAAAACCATTCAAAAAACATGTTTTAAAAGGTATAAATAAATACAAAATATAAAAGTAACAAGTTAAAAGATAGCATATGCTGATGAATTCAATGTAATTATAAGAATGTGTTGATGTTAGATAAAAGAGAAGAGGGAATAACTATAAACAGAACATATATTATGATTGAGGACTATAAAAAGGACCCAAATAAATCTACTTCAATTATGTAGTAAGTGTTGTTTTTATTGGGAAAAGAATGAGGAAAGGTTAAAAACAAATGGATGTGCGTGTGACCGTAGAGAAAATGGATGATATCAAAAAAATGAATATGTGTAGACTCATTCTCACTGAGAAAGACTGATGTGTGCTAATTATATCAAAATATGATACTAACCTAATATTTATAGGTTTACATGGAGAGAATGAGTAAATTGCTAAATTAGTATTGAAAGAGGTAAATAAATGGGTATATTAAATAATTGAATTGATTTGAATAGTAAAAACAACCTTGAGACAGAACGCGATTGTGCATCTACGGCATGTTTATGTATTCAGGTGGGTGTGTATGATATATATAAATAAGCAAAACTGCATGACAAATAAAACTAATATTTGTTATTAGAGTTCTGCGATGTGTGGCAGTTACTTTATAGACGCCAATTTTCGCGCCTTTTAATTGATTAAATTGAAGAGTAAAAATGAACTTAAACCAAAGCGCGATTGTGCATTTGCGGCATATTCATGTATTCAGGCAGGTACGTCCAATCAAAGGAAAAATTTATACTTAGTATCAGGGTTAAGCATTATGTGGAAGTTACTTTGTGGACGCCAATTTTCGCGCCTTTTTTGGGGGGAAAAAGTCACATTAAACGAGTCTAAGAAATGGTTATATGGAAAAAGGTATAACATATAATACTAGATTATGGTAATATGGATACAAACCAATTTTGTGAAAGAAGGGGGATAAAAAAGATATACACTTTATTTTGTATGGACATGAGTGAAAATAATAATAAAAAGACTGAATAGAAATCTGAAGTAGATGTAAAAGACATAACAGCACTTGTATACGATCTTAGAGAAAGTACAACAAGAAAGAGTTGCATGCCGAGTAAAACTTATACTTAGTATCAGGGTTCAGCGTTATGTGGCAGTTACTTAGTAGACGTCAATTTTCGCGCCTTTTTTTGGAGAAAGAACGTCACATTAAACGAGTTAAAGAAGAATTATATGAAAAAAGGTATAACATATAATACTATAAACAGATTATGGTATTAAGGACACAAACAAATTTTGTTAAAAAGGGGGGGAAAAAAGATGAAAAAGATATACACTTTATTTTGTATGAACTAAATAAAAATCTGAAGGAGATGTAAAAGACATAACCGCATTTGAATGAAGCCAAATGTGAATCGGAGACAAACTTACTATTCAGGCAGGTGCGTGCAGCAAACGAGAATCTTCAAATGGAACGGCAAAAAACCGGCATGTGAAATACAATACACAGTAGCATTAGAAGCTAGCTCTGTGTGACAGCGGTTTATATGAGCTGCAATTTTCGCGCCTTTTTTAGAGGGACGTCACAAAGGGGCGTGGTTAGAATGGAGTCAATATAACAACTATTATGAAAGTTATATGAAAAGAAGGATAATATGCATAATTTTAAATATAAAATTTGAAACCAATGGTATCATCAATAAATATATATACCAGATTATTGAATTGTGCTATATATATAAAAATAATCCTATATATATGAAGATGAAAATGTCTAATAAAAAGAACGTTAAGACCATTGGAAACCGTGTAATAAATTGCAAATGAAATGAAAATGTATAATATGGGGGGCGGAGCCTGATGTCCAGCGGGTAAGACGCTTCGCGCTGAAGCTCCCGAGAGGCCTACTTAGAATCCTGACTTAATACCTATACAAACTTACTATTTCGCTCCGGGCTGACCGGGGTACCTCGGGGGGGATGGCGGCCCATAAACCAGCGCGCTTGGACTTCGGGTCTCCTTCTTCTTCTCACGGAAAACGCTCCAAAACAGAGGTGTCCTCCCCACAGAAGATGGTTCCATTTCGGGAAAACCCCGAAATGCACCTGGAGATTTTAGAGGAAATACGCGGCGTGAAGGAATTGGTGCAGTCCAATGGAGAAGCGCTTAGAGCCATGCGAGAAGACTTTGGAGTGCTCCAGGACCGGCTTGAAAGTCTCTCATTACGGCAGGACAATATGGCGGGGGTCCTCGACTCGCACGCGGTGCGCTTGGGCACACTGGACAAGGCTGAGCGCCAGATACAGAATCTTCAAAAGGAGTTAGAAGATAGCAATAATCGAGCCCGTCGCAACAATGTGAGGCTCATTGGAATACCGGAGGGGGTGGAAGCGGGAGATATGAGAGAATTCCTGCTCAAAACTCTTCCCTCCTTGCTGAAGATCACCTTTCATAAAGAACTGGAAATCGATCGTGCACACCGTGTTCCTACCCACATGGCGCTCAACCGAACGACCCCCCGGCCTATTATCTTTCGCTTGCTACGATATCAACAAGTGGAACAAATTTTAAATGCTGCTCGGGCGAACCATCATTTGGAATTTGAAGGTCACAAAGTCTCCTTCTTCCCTGATTTGGCAAAGCCTACCGTTGACCGACGGAAGAAACTCCTTGCTTTTCGCCCTCGACTTCAACAGCTACAGGCTCGCTTTGGCCTGTTGTATCCCGCGAAGCTCCGAGTGACTCTCCACAACCAAACCAGGACATTCGAAGATCCTGATCTACTATCAACATTTTTAGACTCCAAAGAAGCAGAGCAGATGCGCTAATCCAACGACTTGGACTTTTATTTGCCGGCTCTGTCCGCCATTTTGAAGGGCCCGATGCGGCGGTCATAGTCAAGCACAGAGACTACCTGGACTTTCTTTCTTTCTTTCTATGACTTTTTTGTTTTTTGGTCTCCTATCCCTCCATGATGTGTGCCTCGGTCGGATTCGGAGCACGCACAGTCCTACAGGTTATGTGTTTTTTCAATTTCGGCCTTCTCTGGGGCTTCTCCCCGCAGACACATGGTCGCCAGTAATTTTTGGGGTTCTGCTTCTTCTCTACCGCGCTGCGGTTTTTCTTTTTTAATGTGGGGCGCTTCATTGTATTATCTAAGCTTATTTTCTTTTATGCCATATGTACAGCCAGATACAGTCAATATGAGGGACATTGTGAAATTATGTGCGCTATCATGCTCAGAATTTTTAACTTGTCTGAATGGCCTTATGTAAAATCTTATCACTCAACGTAAAGGGCATTAATAGTCCAATCAAAAGAAAGAAAATCCTTAGCTATCTTAGCCATGAGCATGCTGATTTAGCGTTTCTTCAGGAAACGCACTTAAACTCTGCTGAAACACTGAAACTCAATGTTAAGCCTTACATGGTGGCTGCCTATTCTCCCGCCGTTTCCAAACGGTGCGGGGTAGCCATTCTGGTTAAGAAATCTTTGCAAGCTACTGTAATTGATACTAGCGCTGACAAGGAGGGTAGATGGGCCCGAGTACATCTTAAGGTTGGAGATAGTGAATTTACATGTATTTGCATTTATGCCCCGAATGTGGACAACCCTGCTTACTATGCAAGTATTGCGCAGTTGGCACAGGCCTCTGCCAATACTCCATTAATACTTGGTGGTGATTTTAATCAAGTGTTAGACCCTCTGATAGATAGACAGCCGCCTAGAACGAGTAGTCCACCCAAGAGTCTTGCTACCCTTACAGCTCTGATGCAAGATCTTGCGCTGGTAGATATATGGAGGCTGCTTCACCCCTCCGACTTAGAGTTCACTTTCTTTTCTGCCCCCCATCACTCCCAATCTAGAATAGATTTCTTTCTCATTTCCAAAGCAATGATTCCTCAAGTAGACACGACTAGGACTCATCCTCTCCATATTTCAGATCATGCTGCCATATCTTTATCATTACATGTCACTGCGCGGGACGATTCTCCCCGAGCTTGGTTTTTTGATAGATCCTTACTGGGTCAAAAAGATTTTCAGGTTGATATAAAGGCCGCTATCCAAGATTATTTTCATTTTAACTCACCCCATGACACCGCGAGCTGGGCTTGGTGGGAGGGTTTTAAAGCATCTATCCGCGCAACTATAACTAGCTATCAAATTCGGCAGGGGAAACAAAGAAAGCAGCAATTACTGATTCTAGAGCAGCAGATACAAGCTGGGGAGCGTCTTCTCACGTCCCGTACTGACCCATGTATTTTACTCCGTTTACAACGCTTGCGTTTTCAATACAATCAGCTTTTGTACACTGCTGCTGTTAAAAATATTGAATCACAACAAGGGCTATATTATCGGGAAAAATAATCGTGCTGGCAAATTATTAGCAAATGCCCTAAAAGGTCAAAAAGAAGCCAAGCGTGTTACCGCCCTCCGTAATCCGTCGGGGGGGAGCTTGGTCACTAAAGATACCGAAATCTTAGAACTCTTTCGTGATTTTTATACTCGGCTTTATCAATCTGAATGTGATTTTGAGCCAGATGTATTTGAACGCTTACTTTCAGGGGTACAAAGACCGACCCTATCTGACGAAGATAGAGTGGCCTTGGACACACCATTTACTGTCTCAGAAATTCATTCTGCTATCAAGAAATGTGCCTCAGGTCGAGCCGCAGGCCCAGACGGTCTCCCTGCTGAATTCTACAAAACCTTTCACGCTGACTTAGCTCCAGTTTTGAAACTTTATTTTTCTGCTCTGGCCGAGGAGGGTTCTCCTTCTGGGTCCTTTTCAATGGCAAATGTAGTAGTTTTTGAGAAAGAGGGGAGAGACCCGCAACTAACAGCTAATTATCGTCCAATTTCCCTCCTAAACGCGGACTATAAAATATTTGCCACCATTCTCTCTACCCGGCTCTCTGATAGGATGCCTACCTTAATACACCCAGATCAATGCGGTTTCATTCCTGGTAGATCAACTGCTGACAATGCTCGGACTCTATGCCATGTACTGACTACCGCAGTTAATCTTGATTGCCCATTTGTTGGTCTCTCACTTGATGCTGAGAAGGCCTTTGATCGCTTAGAGTGGCCCTTCCTGTTTGCAGTCCTCCGCTGGTACGGATTCGGGGAAGGTTTTCTCCGTTGTCTTCACACCATGTACGCACAGCCTACAGCCAGTATATGTGCCAATGCTTTAAAGTCTCAGCCTTTTCCCCTTCAACGCGGCACTCGCCAGGGTTGCCCACTGTCTCCACTTCTCTTCGATCTTGCACTCGAACCCTTGGCTTTACTAATCCGGCAATCGGAGGAGATTCATGGAGTCCCCTTCACCCATAGGGAAATCAAAATTTCAGCGTATGCTGATGACCTTATGCTTTTTGTCTCTATAGACTCAGTACCGGCTGTCCTAGAGCAAATTGGTAAATACTCACAACTGTCCGGTTATAAGATAAATTGGACCAAGTCGGTAGCCTTTCCATTAAATCCTTTGCTTCATCAGGCAGATATGCAACCCTTCCCCTTTTTATGGCAACCTCGCATGGTCAAATACCTTGGGGTTCACTATTGTTCTCCTTTGGAAGACACTATCTCCTTCAATGCCAAAGACTTAACCTCTAAAGTCCGGGCGCTTACTCACCGCTGGACTCCTTTAACACTTACCTGGTGGGGTCGATTAGAAACCATAAAAATGATGATTGTTCCGAAAGTGAATTATATCTTAGAAATGTTGCCCTGTCTCTTACCTCGACGTATATATAAAGATGTAGAGGGCCTTCTGACTAGATACTTGTGGCAAAACAAGACACCTAGGATAGCGAAACATAAGCTGCAAGCAGATAAGGAAAATGGGGGTGTCAGATTCCCTGATTTCCTGAAGTATCATCAATCTTTTCTTCTCAAACAAGGCGCTCGTTGGCTGGAAGATCCAGTACCGAGTAGACCTGTGTGGCTAGACATAGAAGAGGACCTTTGCAAACCGATTCCTCTTACTTTTCTCCCTGGTATGACTCTCCCATCAGACTCCCACTTTCCACCAATGCTTTTAGACACCTTAGGTGCCTTTAATAATCTTATGCAATCTTTAGACTCCCGACTCTGTCCGTTAGACAAGCTCCCACTTTGGTACAATACTCGATTTCGAATACAAAATAAGCCGATGGCGTGGAGCCCCTGGTACACTAGGGGCATTTGGATTCCTAGTCAGTTGTTCCATGAAGGTCGCTGGAAAACTTTTAGTGAATTGCAAATTGAATTTGGTCTCCCAGCGAAACACTACTTTCAGTTGGTGCAACTTCAGCATTGCCTTCGGAGTGCTAAGGTGCTCCCGCCATCGGCCTCCCCTACACAAGGTTGGTTGGAGACTATCCGATCTATCGGTAATTCACCGGGTGTAGCATCCAATTTTTACAAAACCTTATGTAATGCTATAACTAGAGATACCCCTATAGCGCAGAAAGCATGGGAGAGAGAATTGCATGTGACTTTGACCCCGGAGCAATGGAGCCTTGTCTGGAGTAGAGTGACACGGGTCTCCCGATCCGCCTCACTCACTCAGACACTCTTCTTTCTAGCCCACCGGTGTTTTTACACTCCTGACAGATTAGCCAAATGGAACACTACTCAGGGCAATAGCTGTTGGACATGTCATGCGGCCATTGGTTCACTACCTCATGTTATGTATGAATGTCCCGCACTACAGTATTACTGGCGTCGGGTCTGGGGTCGTATCCAGTCTATTTTGCACTTTCAAGAGCCCCTTTCTTGGAGGATAGTGGGACTTCGCTCAGCTGCGGGGATCCCCTCTCTTCCAAAAATGGCTTACTTCCTTTTGGACTTTATGCTTGGCATTGCTATTTCCCTAATCACGAAATACTGGAAAAATAGCTCTCATCTGAGCCCCAATGAATGGTGGAATCATGTCTGTCTCTACAGTAAATATGAACAAATACCTCGTATGTTTGCTTCCCCCATTCAGACTCCTCATCATCGGTCTAAATGGAAGATGCTCAATGACTATGTACATTCTGCTCAATGCTCTCATCTGACTGTCTAAATTTGTATATATCTTTGTCCCATGATTATTCTGTATCGCAGATACTCTTTTGATTGTTTTGATGTATAACTCACTTATTTACATTACACTATAATACACTCCCAAAACAGAATTCTCAAAGGGATACAGGCTAACATTTATTTTTAATATTATATACCCTATTTTCAAAAATAAACGACACTAATACACTAATTTAACCATACTACACACTCATTTACATGATGATTAATAATTTAACTAGCAATGTATATATGTTCTAATATGTTATACTTGTAATGTTACAATTTTCCTTGTAATTTATAATTATCTGTTCTATGTAAAATGTCCTGGTATATCTCATACCAATTAACCTACTGTTACATGTAAACCGCACTTGAAACATGGGAAAGAGCGGTATATAAATAACTGTTAAATAAATAAATAAATAAATAATCACTGTTGTTTGGAAGCGTTCACATGCTGACATAATCAGCTAGAGAAGAAGCGTGGGGGTGGGGGGTAGTTGGGTTTACTTTTCTTTATTGTATACTTGTTTTGTCTCCTTTGGTGTGTTGTTTCTTTTGTTTGTTGCAAAATGAAAATAAAAGTTTAAAAAAAAAAGAAAATGTATAATATGTGAAAAAATGAGCAAGTGTATAGGCTAATTTGAAAGCCAAATTGAATGATGGTGTTTCAGTTGTTGAATACACTTTTCGGCTTCTTAGAAGGGCATGTAACAGTATAAATTGGATGTCTCATACAGAAAAATTGGGGACAAGCAATATATATTAATAGCTTAGTGGGTTAATAGGGTTGTATCTTAAAACAATTAAATAAAAACAACAAATTAAAAATAAAAAGTAATAAAAACATATGAGAATAAATAAGTACATAACAAAATTATTGCTGTAAGAATTTGTAATGAAATAAATAACAAAGAAATGAAAGGTAGCAATATGAAGATGAATATGAAATCTTGAGGACAAATTGATTATAGAGAGAAAAATCTGATAATTAACGTAAAAAGACAGACATATCGCTTTCTTGATTGAGTCCAAATGGATGTAGACTATTGAAAACGTAAATGAACCGTTGTTCTAACTTGAGTAAAGTGAGGTTAATATCACCACCCTCGCCAATGTGGTGTAGCAGTTTTAATGACCAAAAACTTGAGGTCACTGACTGTGTGCCCCTTTTCAACCCAATGTGAAACTAAAGGTTGATCTATGAGTCGTCTTTGAATATTGCTTCTATGTTCTATAATACGTGTCCTAATTTACAGAAGGCACCTGGAATGTTTAAAGACGATAATGTATTTATGTCCAACTGGATAAAGATCTTAAACAAATGCTCTTTGGATCTTATGATCCTTTTAATTAACACTTCTAAACGAAGGGCCGAGACACTTAAACCGCAAATAGATTCCAAGATAGATGATCTTAAGAAAAAAGACCCACAATATGATTTGGAAAAAAGCAAGTTTGATAAAAATAATCTTGAATACAGACAATCTATCAAAGAAGCTAAAATCAACAAACTCAAAAGAGATGATGATGACTATAAACAGAATAGTGCTCGAGGCCGCGGGCCGGGTCCCGCGGCTGTCAGTAACCTGGGCCCGGGCCCGGCCTCGGCCTCCACCTCGCTGTCGGCGGGGGGGGGGGGGGAGGGTGTTTAGAAATGCGGCCGTGCGCGGCTCTTGAAATCGCTCCGGCACACCGTCGGAGCGATTTCATTGGCCGGCGGCCGGCTGGGGGGGCGGTGCTGTGGCAGCGAGGAGCCGCGTGGCCGTCTCTTTCTGGCCGCGGCTCCTCAGGAACGGTCGCGTTCCTCTTGCTGGCGATCCTGTGAGTTGGGTTTTGTTGGGGGGGGGTAGTTGGTACCGCGGGGTGGCCGCCTTCGGTGGGGGGGGTGATTCTGGGCTAAGGGGCCGTCTAATCACATTAAAAAAAAAAATAAATAAAACAAAAAAGAACGAAATTTTAGGGCTGCCGCTTTACTTTGGCCCCCTTTGTCATTTGGGGAGGCACTGCGGGCGGCCCACCATGGCTGGCGGTAGCAGAGCCAGGAGGACGTCGGGGGCACGGGGTGGGGGCACTCCGCGGGGATCCCGCGGGGCGGGGGCGGCACCGGGCGCCGGAGCGGGTCGTGGGGGGGCGCGGGGGGGTGGTCGGAAGGCGGGAAAGCGTCAGGTAGGGGCCGGGAAGCGTGGAGCTCTCCCTACCCCTACAGTCTGTCTTAGTGGTCCTTGGGAGGGGTGGAGTCCCCTTGGGGGGGTCGCTGGGCCAGGAGCTTTGGAGGCCGATGGGTTGTTGGGGGGGGGAGCGACTGGGGGGGGTGGTGGATGGGGTTGATGGCATAGGAGGGGGGGGGCCTGGGTGGGTTCCGGCCCCTGCTGGCGCTTATGGGCCCCTCCCGCTGGGTTTGAGTGGAGCTGGGATGCATGGGGGCGGGTGGCCGACTTGGTCCCCATCACCTGGGCAAGCTATGGCCTGGGGGGCGGGCTGGGGCGGGGATCCTTGGGGCGCCGGTCTTCCGGCGGTGGGGCAGCCCCCCTGGGGGGCTGCGGCCTGGGCGGCGTGAGGGTTAGGATCCTCTGTAGGGGCGCAGGGTCGGGGTGTGGGGTGGGGGATGGGGCCTTACGGTTGGGTCCCTCCGGGAGCGAGCTTTCCTCCTTCCCAGTGTGTTGGCTCTCCTCTCCCTTTGCAGGTGTCAGGGTCTGCTCAGGTCCCTCCGAGTGGGTCCTCAGCGGCGGCTGTGGGATCCACAGTGATGTCGTCAATGGTCGGCCAGCCTGGCCAGACTTCGGTGGAGCAGCCGGGGTCCATGTCGGAGGTGCCGGCGACGGCGGCGCAGGTGGCAGCAGGTGAGTTCTCTGGGGTCTCTGCGGGGGGAGTTGGGGCAGGGGTGGTACCGAGTGCATCTGCTCCGCCGGCACAAAAAGCCAAGGCTAAGCGGAAGCACCGACGGCGTCGGCGGAGGAGTGCGTCATCTTCCTCCTCGTCTTCGGGGTCCTCCGCCACTTCATCGGCGGACTCCACGGTCGTCCCGCCTGCGGGAGCGGGGGCGGGGTCCGAGGGGGTGGGGTCTGCGGTGGTCCGTTGCGCGGAATTGTGGGAGAGTGTTCCGCGCAAGTTGCGGAGGCGGATCGTGAAGCGGCGTTATCTGGATATTTTCCGGTTGTTGGAGGGGAGAATACGTTCGGGAGAGAGTCGCAAGAAGCGTAAAGAGGACGAGAAGGCGGGGAGGGTACGGAAGGTGTCACGGAACACGTTGAATTGGACGCGGGCCTTCTTGCGGCTGGCGAGCGTATGGGGCCACGAGGACCCGAGTTGTTACGGTGAGCTTCTGGCATATGCTGATGCTATCTTGTCGGCTTCCCAGGCGCACGAAGGTTGGGCCTGGCTTAATTACGATGAGGAGTTCCGCGATAGGATGGAGGAGAACAGGCAGTTGTCGTGGGGAATGAAGGATATCAACCTTTGGCTCACACAAATGTCGGCTAAAAGGGGCGGCATGGGGGGGGGTACAGGGTCGGGTAAGGCGGCGGGCACGGCAGCTCCGGCCGGCCTTCGGCCCTTTCGGTCAGCGGGCCCGGGGCCCGAGACGAGCAGAACGGGGGCAGGTGGTCCCGGTGGGGACCTGTGCTGGCGCTTCAATAAAACGTCCTGCCCCTTCCCGGACTGTAAGTTCCGGCACGCCTGTTCGCTTTGCGGCGCCGGTCACTCGGCCGTCAAGTGCAGCCGTAGAGCAGTGTCTGGGGCGGCGGCCGCCAGTAAGTGACGGGAATGCGGGGGGTCTGGCGCCTACCCCCATTAAGAGGCTGGCGCTTCAGCCGTGGCTGGAGCTCTATGCGGCTACCAGGCATGGCAAGGCGGGGACGTTGTTATGGGCGGGGTTTTCCGAGGGCTTTCGTATTCCGGTGCGGGGGGAGCTTAAGGGGTCGGAGAGGGGGAATGCGGTGTCGGTACTGCGATTGGCGGAGGTTGCCCGCGAAAAGATTGCGGCAGAGTGTGCTTTGGGCAGAGTGGCTGGGCCTTTTGAACGGCCCCCCTTCTCGCCTTTTATCGTATCACCGCTGGGGGTCATCCCTAAGAAGGAGCCTGGGCGCTATCGGCTGATCCATAATCTTTCTTGCCCCCTCGGGGCTTCGGTAAACAACCATATCCCGCGGGAGATGTGCTCTGTCCGCTATGCGTCTTTTGACGAGGCATTGGAGCTGGTGCGCCAGTGTGGAAAAGGGGCTCTGTTGGCGAAGGTGGACATTGAGTCCGCCTTTCGTCTCTTGCCCGTGCACCCGTCCGCCTTCCCCTTGCTGGGCTTTCGTTTCGACAATCAGTATTACTATGACAAATGCATGCCCATGGGTTGCGCGATTTCGTGTGCTTACTTCGAAGCCTTTAGCTCGTTCTTGCACTGGGTGCTGGTTCGGAGGTCTGGGCGGCGGACTATCGTGCATTATCTCGATGACTTCTTGTTCGTTGGGCCGGCCCAGTCCGCCGTGTGCGGATCCTTGCTGGAGCTTTTTCTGAGCCTGGCGGTGGATTTTGGCATTCCGTTGGCAGCGGGTAAGACGGTCGGACCGGTGACTCGTATCTCCTTTTTGGGGATTGAGATTGACTCGCGTGAGTTTGTGGTCCGGTTGCCTGTGGATAAAGTAGATCGGCTGCGGCTCTTGGTAGCGGAGGTGGGCTCCTCGGCAAAGGTGACTTTGACTGAGCTGCAACGATTAGTGGGTCACCTGAATTTCGCGTGTCGGGTCATTGCTATGGGACGGCCGTTTGCGCGGAGATTATCTCTGGCGATGGCAGGGGTCAGATGTGGGCACCATCGCATCCGCGTGAATGCGGGGATGCGAGCCGATCTGCGGGTGTGGGATGCGTTCCTGGCAGACTACAATGGTTGCTCGGTGTTACAGTCCAGTGAACTATCCAACCGGGATTTGGACTTGTTTTCTGATGCAGCCGGTGGTTTGGGGATGGGTTTGTACTTCCAGGGCGCGTGGTGTGCGGTGCCGTGGCCTGCTTCTTGGGGTTCCTGTGGTTTGACACGTAACGTGACCTTCCTGGAACTGTTTCCGATTGTGGTGGCCTTATGGGTGTGGCCGGAGAGGTTACGGGACAAGCGGGTTGTTTTCTGGTGTGATAACGCTGCGGTGGTGCAAGTCATTAATAGCCACTCTCCCAAGTGTCCGCGGGTGGCAGCGTTGATGAGGGTTTTCGTGCTGGCTTGTCTTCGTCTTAATGTCACGGCTCGGGCACGTCATGTGCCGGGCGTTCAGAATGGTATTGCTGACGCTTTGTCTCGTTTCCAGTGGGAGCGGTTTCGGGAATTGGCACCGGGGGCGGACGAGACCGCGGCGGTAGTGCCGGAGCACCTTTGGCAGCTTGGGACGCTGGAATGATCGCGTTGCTGCGTTCTTCCCTGGCTCCAGGTACGTGGAAAGCTTATCTGCGGGGGTATACACGGGTTCACGAATTTCTGTGGGGTAGAGGATGGAGGGGCGGCAGTGTTGGGGACCTCCTGGCTGGCTCTTTCATTGTATGGGCGTAGGAGTCTGGTTGGTCCCGGTCGGCGGCACGGGCGGCTTTAGCTGGTTTCTCCTTCTTTTGCAGGGCGGCGGGCTGGGGCAGTCCGGGCACTTCGTTTGTAGTGAAGCGGCTCTTAGCCGGTTGGGCTCGTGTGTGCCCCCCTGTCTCAGATTGGCGCCGTCCCGTGTCGCATGACTTGCTGTTGCGTATTTGGGGTGTCCTGCCCGAGGTCGCGGCTTCTTCGTTTGAGGCCGTCCTGTTCCGGGCGTTGTTTGTCACTGCCTTCTTTGGGGCCTTCCGAGTTAGTGAGCTGGTCCCCCCGGCGGGCGGGCGGGGTGGTCGAGGAGGGTTGCGGGAGCATCAGGTGGACCTGCAGGAGCAGCTGGTTCGGATATTTCTGGACCGCTCGAAAACTGACCCGCAGGGGCGGGGTCGGTGGGTGCTGCTGCGGGCCATCCCTGGTCTGGGATCTTGTCCGGTGCAGAACTTGCTGACGTATCGGCGTCAGCGTCGGGATGGGGCTGACTGTTTCTTTTGCCATGCGGACGGGTCGGCAGTCACCCAGTTTCAATTCACGGCGGTTTTCCGCCTGGCCTTGCGGCGGTTGGGAGTGGATGAGCGCGGGTATGCTTCTCATTCCTTCCGGATAGGCGCGGCGACCAGTGCTGCGGCCGCGGGCCTTGGGGGTGAGGTAATTCAACGCATCGGGCG
Organism: Ichthyophis bannanicus; assembly: GCA_033557465.1. NCBI lineage: Eukaryota > Metazoa > Chordata > Amphibia > Gymnophiona > Ichthyophiidae > Ichthyophis > Ichthyophis bannanicus. The sequence continues at coordinate 361,519,660 of CM066039.1, forward strand.
TTGGAGCTCTCGAGCCTACACGGGTTATGTGCGCCCGGAACAGTTGTGATCTGCAGGGGGGTCGGGGGGGTGGGTGCGGGGGGGGGGGTATTAATGCTGTGTTTCTTTTCCAGGTGTTCTGCTGAGCGTGCCGACATGGAGTGCTGCACGGGGCCCACCGGGCGTATGGTGGCTTCTGGGACATTCCTTCGTCTACTGGGCGGAACGCAGAGCCTCAACTCGTCCGCTGGGTCTGCACTTAGGCTTGGTTTCCTGTAATTTTCGGCTGGTGTGGCTCGGCCAGCGGGGCATGCGTTGGTGGCAGCTACTTCCGGTAGTTCGTGAGCACGCGGAGCGGCGGCAGCAGCCGCTGGGACTTCTGATACACCTGGGCGGCAATGATCTTTCCGGTTGGACGTGCCGGCAACTCATTCGTGCTGTACAACGGGATCTGCGGTCGCTGCTGGAGCAGTGGCTGGGCTTGGCGATTGTGTGGTCGGACATCATCCCGCGGCCGGCCTGCTTGTCACAGCGGCGGTGGTCGAGAGGGCTCGCCAAGGTCAACAGGCAGATCGGCCGTTGGTTGCAGCAGGCTGGCGGGTGGCAGGTCCAGCACCCCTGGGCGGACCCCCGGTGCGCTGGCCTGTACCGTACAGACGGGGTACATTTGTCCCCAGTCGGCCAGGACTTATTGCTTAATGATTGGCAGGAAATTTTGGAACTGATTGGTCGCAGCTTTATGGGGGGGGCGGTGCGAGGATAGTTCATACCTCGCACCGGTGGCGGGGTACTGAGCCAGCGCTCGCAGGAGCGGCGCGGGCTTGACCTGGTTATGAGCAGTGGGGGCGAAGTGCTCCTTGGGGTGGGGCGAGACAGCCCGGTTGGGGGTCTCGACCCGGTAGCGGGGGGGGTGGGAGCCGGCCTTTGCTACTAGGATGGCGTGGCAGGCGGGGGGGTTTGGGGGGAGGAGGATGCTCCGCCTTGCTCCTAAGATGGCGGGGGGGGGGCCATCCTCCGGTAACGGGGTGCGGGGCTGGGTTATGTTCAATTGTTATTCAGGCCCTTTGGGTCGGTTTACAGGTTGTAAATAAAGCTGCGACCAAAATGTTTGTACCAAATACTGTTGTTTGTGAACTTTGTTGGGGGGGGGTGAAGTACTGGGGGGGATGCGGTAATGATGGGAATGGAGGCAAGGAGGGCTTCCGGGTTACCAGAGTTAGTGCTCGAGGCCGCGGGCCGGGTCCCGCGGCTGTCAGTAACCTGGGCCCGGGCCCGGCCTCGGCCTCCACCTCGCTGTCGGCGGGGGGGGGGGGGGAGGGTGTTTAGAAATGCGGCCGGGCGCGGCTCGTGAAATCGCTCCGGCACACCGCCGGAGCGATTTCATTGGCCGGCGGCCGGCTGGGGGGGCGGTGCTGTGGCAGCGAGGAGCCGCGTGGCCGTCTCTTTCTGGCCGCGGCTCCTCAGGAACGGTCGCGTTCCCGCCCGCCCGCCCCCTTTGATGGTGGTTTGGAGGTTGTCGCAGCTGGGGGAGGTGGGGGTACTGAGCCAGCGCTCGCAGGAGCGGCGCGGGCTGACCTGGTTATGAGCAGTGGGGGCGAAGTGCTCCTTGGGGTGGGGCGAGACAGCCCGGTTGGGGGTCTCGACCCGGTAGCGGGGGGGGTGGGAGCCGGCCTTTGCTACTAGGATGGCGAGGCAGGCGGCGGGGTTTGGGGGGGAGGAGGATGCTCCGCCTTGCTACTAAGATGGCGGGTGGGGGGGCATCCTCCGGTAAAGGGGTGCGGGGCTGGGTTATGTTCAATTGTTATTCAGGCCCTTTGGGTCGGTTTACAGGTTGTAAATAAAGCTGCGACCAAAATGTTTGTACCAAATACTGTTGTTTGTGAACTTTGTTGGGGGGGGGTGAAGTACTGGGGGGGATGCGGTAATGATGGGAATGGAGGCGAGGAGGGCTTCCGGGTTACCAGAGTTACTGTATATTATTGGACCTACAACAAACTCGACCACAAAGATAGGAAAAATAGTACGTCTTTTAGAAGACCATATAAACCATCTAAACCATACCATTCTTCTAGATCACCTCGTAATAATTCAAAGACTTACATAAAAGATAAATACTCATATGGACGTAGATCCCCCTCAGCCACTCCGGAAAAAGAAAGGAGTAACAAGAGGTCACGTCACCATTCAAATGATAACATTGACACATCAGCCCCCCTTTTCCCCACACAACCACGGTCTCCAGCCTCCCATCCCCCTAGGCCCAATCCCAAGCGGGATTTTCAAATGGACTCCCTTTGGGCCAAAGGAAGAAGAGACGCTCCTCCAAGATCCCCACCACCACGTCCACCACGAAACAAGTTTCAACAGTCCAGACAGTTTTCACACCGCGGGAAAGAAGACACAGTCAGGGTATGATGGCAAAAAGAAACCTGGATTGGGATCTGTAAACTCAGTTATTAATTTATCTTCATACTCATTAACAGAACTCGAACTCCAAGTTCTTTATAAGGGTCTATCATTCGTTCCTACAAGACGTCATGATAATTTTCTCACACACATTGAACTTTATAAATTTTTCCGCAAACTTAAAACAATAGATTTTTTCGCTAAGAATCCTGTTCTCTCCTTAGATGAATCCGTTGTTAAAAGACCTTCCACTTGGGTCCCTCCGTCTCCTCCAGATCCAATGATTACAGCATATGAAAACATGGTCCTAACCAGAATCAATACATTATATAAAACAAAACAGAAAAAATCATTTTACAATCTTTCAGCCCCTCTAAAATCAGCCCTAAACAGTCTTCAGTCAAATCAGTCTATAGTTATTAAGCCTGCAGACAAAGGGGGTGCTATCGTGATTCAAGATAGAGATGCATATGTTACAGAAGTCAAACGCCAATTAGACGATACTACATTTTATAAAAAAATCTTTGATGATCCTACTAACACATTACAACAGAAAATAGATAATTTGTTATATATTGGTCAACAAGCAGGTTATCTAACATCTAAAGAAATATCTTTCTTAACTGTAACTCATCCGATCACACCCACTATTAACTCTGGTAACCCGGAGGCCCTCCTCGCCTCCATCACCAGTCTTAGCATCCCACAATAATATTCCCCCACAAATTCACAAACAACTGTAGTTTGGTACAAACATTTGGTCGCAGCTTTATTTACACCTGTAACAACCGGCCCAACACGGGCCTGAATATAAAACCATCCAACATAACCCAGCCCCCCACCCCATTGCCGGAGGATGCCCCGCCACCCGCCATCGTAGTAGCAAGGCGGAGCATCCTCCTCCCCCCCAAACCCCTCCGCCTGCCTCGCCCTACTAGTAGCAAATGCCGGCTCCCACCCCCCCGCTACCGGGCCGAGACCCCCAACCGGGCTGTCTCGCCCCAACCCCGAGGAGCACTTCGCCCCCACTGCTCGTAAACCAGTTCAAGCCCGCGCCGCTCCTGCGAGCGCTGGCTCTGTACCCCGCCCCCGCCAGCTGCAACATTTCGAAACCACCTCCATAATGGGTGGGAGGGCGGGAACGCGTCCGTTTCCCGAGGAGCCGCGGCCAGAAGGAGACGGCCACGCGGCTCCTCGCAGACACTGCACCGCCCCCCCTCTTCAGCCCGCGGCCAATGAAATCGCTCCGACATCATGACGGAGCGATTTCGAATGCCGCGAGCATGGCCTCCTCTCACTCACCCCCCCCCCCCGCCCCCCGTCACATGCTGGAGGCCGAGGCCGGGCCCGGGCCCAGGTTACTGACGGCCGCGGGACCCGGCCCGCAGCCTCGAGCATTAACTCTGGTAACCCGGAGGCCCTCCTCGCCTCCATCACCAGTCTTAGCATCCCACAATAATATTCCCCCACAAATTCACAAACAACTGTAGTTTGGTACAAACATTTGGTCGCAGCTTTATTTACACCTGTAACAACCGGCCCAACACGGGCCTGAATATAAAACCATCCAACATAACCCAGCCCCCACACCCCATTGCCGGAGGATGCCCCCCCACCCGCCATCGTAGTAGCAAGGCGGAGCATCCTCCTCCCCCCCAAACCCCTCCGCCTGCCTCGCCCTACTAGTAGCAAAGGCCGGCTCCCACCCCCCCGCTACCGGGCCGAGACCCCCAACCGGGCTGTCTCGCCCCAACCCCGAGGAGCACTTCGCCCCCACTGCTCGTAAACCAGTTCAAGCCCGCGCCGCTCCTGCGAGCGCTGGCTCTGTACCCCGCCACCGGTGCGAGGTATTCACTATCCTCACACCGCCCCCCCCATAAAGCTGCGACCAATCAATTCCAGTGCTTCCTGCCCATCATTAAGCAATAAGTCCTGTCCAACCGGGGACAAGTGTACCCCGTCAGCACAGTACAGTCCAGCACACAGGGGGTCCGCCCCAGGACGCCGGACCTGCCCCCCCCCCCGCCGGCCTGCTGCAACCAACAGCCAAGCCCTGTCGATCTGCGCTAGCCCCCTCAACCACCGTCGCTGAGGCAGGCAGGCCGACCGCGTGATGATGTCCGACCAGACGATTGCACGTCTGGCCACTGCTCCTGCACCGCTCGAATGAGCTGCCGGCACGTCCCACCGGAGAGATCGTGCCCACCCAGATGTCTCAAAAAACAAATCCCACGGGCCGCTGTCGCCGCTCCGCACGCTCCCGAATCCCTGGAAGGAGCTGCCGCTGCCGCTTGTCCCACTCGCCCAGCCAAACCGACTGGGAATTGCCGGACACCACGCCCAGGTGCGGACCCAGCAGTCGATTCCAGGCTCTGCGCTCCGCCCAGATGATCGGCGGGCCCGTGCCTTACCCCCTGTAGACCCGCCCCGCAGTACACCTGAAAAAGGAAACACAGCATTAGCACCCCCCCACCACCCCCCCACCCCCACACACAACTTGTCCATGCCCCTGTAGGCCCCCCCTGCAGTACACCTGAAAAGAAACACAGCATTAGCACCCCCCCCACCCCCCCCCCCAGCGCCCCAACTCACAACTGGTCCAGGCGCACATAGCCTGCGTAGGCCCCCGGATCGCCAACACCCGGTCCGAGAACCCACCTCACCCCCGACCAGCTGCAGCCGCGCACGTCGCCGCCCCTATCCGGAAGGAAGGGAGACGCATACGCTCGTCCATCCAAGCCCAGCCGCCGCCAGGCCAGGCGGAGCACCACCGAGAATGGAAACTGGATAACCACACACCAGTCCGGGTGACAGAAGAAACCTCCAGCCAGAACCGGTCGCTGACGCCCATGAGACGCCAAGTTCCGCGCCGGACAGGATCCCAGACCCGGTATTGCCTACCGCAGCACACCGCCCCCGGCCCTACGGGTCGGTCTTCGCATGGGACACAAATATCCGCACTCGTGCCTCCCGTAGGCCTCATGAATCACGGGACGGCGCCAATCCGGGACCATTGGCTGCGCTCGCGCCCACCCAGCCAATAGCCGCCTCACCACATAAGGGCACCCGGACTGCCCTAGCCCGCCGCCCTGCCGAAACAAGGAGGAACCGGCCACCGCCGCATGCACCGCCGACCGGGACCGCCAGACTCTCCGGCCCACGCTATAAAGGAAAACCGCCGGAACATCCCCCACTCCACCGCCTCTCCAGCCCATTCCCCACAGGACCGCAACAAGAAGATCATTGCACACGATACAGCTCGACAGCAATAGCATTCTGATCACCCCGCACAGAGCGAGCCCGAGCCGGAATAATGAGACGAAGACGGGCCAGCACAAACCCACACATCAACGCCGCTACCCGCGGGCACTTGGACGGATGCCGATGGATGACTTGCACCACCGCGGCGGCGTCGCACCAGAAAACCACCCGCCGGACCCGCACTGTTTAGGCCATACCCGGAAGACCACCATAATGGGGAACAATGCCAGGAACGCCACGGTACGCGTCAACCCCTTCGCCGTCCAGGATGCCGGCCACGGCGCCGCCCCCATAAACCCGGGCAGTACCATCACATACCCAACCTACAGGCCGCCGCCGACAACAATTCCAAGTCACGGTGGGATAATACCACAGGCCGCAACACCGCGCAGCCCATATACCACCCCAAAAAGCATCCCACCCCCGCCAGTAGGCTCGCATCCCCAACGTCACCCGGATACAATGATGCCCCTAGCACACACTGGCCGTCGCGAAGGATAGCCGCCACGCCAACGGCCTCCCCTTGGCAATGACTCGACCAGCAAAATTCGAGTGGCCGACCAGCCTCCGAAGATCGTTAGCGTCACCTTCGAGGTGGAGCCGACCTCCGCCACCAACCGCCGCCGCCGCTCTACTCCACTGAGTCGATCTCGATCCCCAAGAACGAACGACATGTCACCGGCCCCACTGTCTTCCCACTGCCAAAGGGATGCCCACTCCTCTGCTAGGCCCCAGGAAACGCCCCAGCAAGGACCCGCCAGCTGCGGACCGCGCGGGCCCCACGAACAACAGTGTCGAGATACTGCACGGTACCCGGCACCCCGACCCCGGCACCAATATCCAGTGCAAAACGAGCTGATGGCCGCGAAGTAAGCACGTGAGATCGCCCCAACCCTTAGCAATAATACCGAGCCCGAAACGAACTCCCAGCCAGAGGAAGGCAGGAGGTTGAACCGGCCAAAGCCGATTGGCGAATCCAATGGCCGACTCCGCCAGCCAAGCCCATTTCTACATTGGAGCACCAGCTCCTAGGCCGCATCGGAGGAGGAATAGCGCACTGAGCACAGTTCCCGCGGGATGGGGCCGTTCACCGAGGCCCCAAGGGGCAAGACAGATCGTGTATCCGCCGATACGCCCCGGCTCCTCCTTCAGGAGAACCCACAGTGGAGAAACCATAGCCAGCCAGCGCACCGGGCAGCCAGTCAAATGACCCTGCGACCCAGCCCAGCGAGCACTCCTCCGCGATCATCGCGTGGGCCACCTCCGCCATCAACCTCACCGAGCTAGCCTTCCCCCCCCCCCCCGCCACATCCCGGACTTCCTCCTGAACTGGGATAGGAAAGCCTTCGGAAAACCCCCCGCCCCCAACATATTCCCCGCCGCACCGTGCCTGATACCCTAACACCGAAGGGGGGGTAGGCGCCAGCCCCCCCCGCTACCCTCTACACCTACCTGCCGCCGGCGCCCCCTGAACTGTCCGTCGACTACCCTTAACGGCCACGTGACCGGCAACGCCAAGCAAGCAGGCGCGCCGAAAATTGCAGTCCGGAAATGGGCAGCTCGAATCGGGCCCCGGGCCCGCTGGCTAACAGGACTGAAAGGCCCGCAAAGCTGCATCACCCGATGCCCTAACCGGACCGGCCCCCCCCCCCACCCCACCCCACCCCACCATTCCTGGCCGACCTTTGCATCCGACGCTTAACCTCCCTACATTCCCCTCGACAATTGCCGAATTCCCCATCCAATCCCGAAACTCCCCATCGTAAGTCGGCTCCAGCCTGCAGCTCACCGTACCGACTCGGGTCCACAGGCACCCTACGCGCGCCATTCACGAAAAAAAAAAAAGGCCCCAGGTTCAGTTTTCGAAGGCGTTCCAGGACACCTTACGCACCCCCCGCCTACTCATCCTCCTTCCGTCCCTCGCGACTCTCCCCCGAGCGTCTCCCCCTCCGAGGCGCCGGAAAATATCGACGTGACGCCGCTCTACGATCCGCCACCACAACTTGCGCAGGACCCCCTCCCACAACGCCGCATACCACACCGCCGAGGACCCCCTCACCTGCCCGCGGCCCGACCGCGGAGGCCGCCGATGACCACGACGACGAAGACGACGCACTCCACCTACGACGCTACCGGTGCAGCCACGACGCTTAGGCTGTACGTACCCGCGGCGCACCCTCACCCGACGACACCACCCCCCAACCGGATTCCCGGTACACTCACCTAGCGCCGCCGGCGCCGCTGTTCCCTGCACTACCGAGGTGGACCCCGCCAGCTCCACAGAGGTCAGATCGGTCTGGCACCAGCTCGGCGACATCTCCGTCGAGCCGACTCCCACACCGCCTGCTGCCGCCCTTGCACTCCGGGGAACCTGCAGAGGGAGAGAAGAACCAACACACGGGGAAGGAGGAGAACCAACACACGGGGAAGGAGGTGCACCAACCCCCGGAGAAGCCATCCCCTGAGGCCCCCCACCCCCCCCCGAGGACCCCAACCCCCGGCAGCCCAGCACGCCGCTCCCTAGGGAAGCAGCCCTCCGCCTCCCTGGAAACCGGCCCCCCACCCCTCCCCCCCCCATGGGCCCACACCCATCGACTGCCCCAACACCGGGGACCAGGCCGCCCATTCCCCACCATGCAAACCCGGCCTCCCCATCCCCTGCGACACGGGCCCCTAGGCTCCCGTGCCGCCCGGCGCTCAGGCCAGCCCCCCGCAGGGCAAACGCCCGTGACCTGAACCCCCCCCACCCATCCGTTCCCCCCCCCAGCCCATCAAATCCCCCCCTCCAGCCCCTCCAGCACCCCCCCTGCAGCCCATCCGCTCCCCCCGTCCCCCACCAGCCCCCGGCACCACGATCCCTAATGCAATGCCCCCGTCCGCAACACCCCCTCACCCAACCCCCCCCCTCCACCCCATCAGTCTCCCCCGCCCCCAGGCCCCCCCACCCCCAGCCAGGAGGCCCACCGCCCCCCCGGACCCCGCAACCTGGCTGCTGAAGCAGGTAGAGACCCCCGCTTCCCCAGCCCCTGTCCCATGCTTCCCCGCCCCCTACCTGCCCCCCCCTCCGCAAACTCCCACTGCCTGCTCCGGCCCCCAATGCGGAACCCACTCCCCGTGACCCCCTCGAGCTCCCCCCCAGCCCGTCCAGCCGAAACCCCCTTTCTTTTGGCTCCTCTGGCCGTGCCCTGATGCCCCCCTCCGGTAGGCAGAGTGCTCCTGCCCCGATCGATCCCTGCCTAGTAGCTGCCTGCCAAGTTGCCGGAAGCTGCCACTAACCCCCGGTGAGAAAAGAAAATTGCTCCCGCCGGAAACGCCCGCCGCACAGAGCGCCCCTGACGAAATCGCCCCCTGAGCACCCCCCGAGCAGAATAACCCCCCCGATTACCCCACTCACCGGACCCGCCGTAACGCGTCCGTTTCCCGAGGAGCCGCGGCCAGAAGGAGACGGCCACGCGGCTCCTCGCAGACACTGCATCGCCCCCCCTCTTCAACCCGCGGCCAATGAAATCGCTCCGACATCATGCCGGAGCGATTTCGAATGCCGCGCGCATGGCCTCCTCTCACTCACCCCCCCCCCCCCCGCCCCCCGTCACATGCTGGAGGCCGAGGCCGGGCCCGGGCCCAGGTTACTGACGGCCGCGGGACCCGGCCCGCAGCCTCGAGCATTTATATGCTTCCAAAAATCCACAAATCCATGCAGAACCCCCCTGGACGTCCAATAGTTTCAGCAAACGGCTCATTACTTGAACCTCTCTCAAAATTCTTAGATTTTTTCTTACGTCCTTTTGTGTCATTAGTGCCGTCCTATGTGAAAGACTCTACCCATATCATCAACATCCTTAAAGATTTTGAAGGGTATCACAATGAACTCATTCTGCTCACACTAGATATCAACTCTCTCTATACGAACATCCCACAAGAAGCAGCTTTGGAAGTAATAGCCAACACACTGATTCAAAGACCCAAACCAGTCCGTGTCCCTACCTTTTTCCTCACCCAGCTGGCCTCTCTTGTCATGCAAGGAAATTTTTTATCTTTAAAGGCCTTTTTTATAAACAGGTAAAAGGAGTAGCCATGGGTTCCCCCATGGCTCCTGACGTAGCCAATCTCTACGTATCAGAATTTGAAAATAAGTTTCTATCCTTCCATCCATACAAGAAACATATTCGTCTTTGGAAACGATACATAGACGACGTTCTTGTTATCTGGGACGGACCAGAACATACTCTGCAATCCTTCCATCACTGGCTTAATACATTGGATACACATTTGCAATTTGAGGGCACCTACAGTTTAGATTCTATACCGTATTTAGATATCATGATTAAGAAGTCCAACGATTGCTTTATCACTGACTTATATAGAAAACCAACTGATAGAAATACTTTCCTCACTTACGACAGTTGCCACAATACTTCTTTCAAGCAAAATTTACCAGTTAGTCAGTTTCTGAGAATCAGACGCCTATGCACTAATGACACAGATTTTGAAAAACATGCCACCGATTTGTACCAGCGCTTTGAACAGCGAGGATATCCGAACAAATACATCCACAGAGCATATCAGCGAGCATCCAGCACAAACCGCTCCACACTTTTAAACAATGTAGTACGTACTAAATTAGATAGAGTCACCTGTTCTTTGACTTTTTCTACACTTTCTAAACCTATCACGGATATATTAAAACAGGAGTGGGATCTCATTGCCTCTTTACCATCCTTTCAATCCAAACAACTTATGGTTTCATACAAACGTGCTCCCAATTTGAGACATTTTTTAGTTCCCTCTGCCCTTACTGGTCCCAGATCCGCTCCTAAAGTCAGAGGCCACTACAGTTGTGGTAATTGTTCCACCTGTCTTCATGTTATCACAGCAAAAAATAGCTTTACACATAACTCAACTGGTCAAAAGATTAACATTAATCATTATTCGAATTGCAAAACTGCTAATGTAATTTATTTAATTCAATGTCCCTGTGATATGGTTTACATAGGGAAAACCCTACGTCAAATTAGGACACGTATTATAGAACATAGAAGCAATATTCAAAGACGACTCATAGATCAACCTTTAGTTTCACATTGGGTTGAAAAGGGGCACACAGTCAGTGACCTCAAGTTTTTGGTCATTAAAACTGCTACACCACATTGGCGAGGTGGTGATATTAACCTCACTTTACTCAAGTTAGAACAACGGTTCATTTACGTTTTCAATAGTCTACATCCATTTGGACTCAATCAAGAAAGCGATATGTCTGTCTTTTTACGTTAATTATCAGATTTTTCTCTCTATAATCAATTTGTCCTCAAGATTTCATATTCATCTTCATATTGCTACCTTTCATTTCTTTGTTATTTATTTCATTACAAATTCTTACAGCAATAATTTTGTTATGTACTTATTTATTCTCATATGTTTTTATTACTTTTTTATTTTTAATTTGCTGTTTTTATTTAATTGTTTTAAGATACAACCCTATTAACCCACTAAGCTATTAATATATATTGCTTGTCCCCAATTTTTCTGTATGAGAAATCCAATTTATACTGTTACATGCCCTTCTAAGAAGCCGAAAAGTGTATTCAACAACTGAAACACCATCATTCAATTTGGCTTTCAAATTAGCCTATACACTTGCTCATTTTTTCACATATTATACATTTTCATTTCATTTGCAATTTATTACACGGTTTCCAATGGTCTTAACGTTCTTTTTATTAGACATTTTATATATATAGCACAATTCAATAATCTGGTATATATATTTATTGATGATACCATTGGTTTCAAATTTTATATTTAAAATTATGCATATTATCCTTCTTTTCATATAACTTTCATAATAGTTGTTATATTGACTCCATTCTAACCACGCCCCTTTGTGACGTCCCTCTAAAAAAGGCGCGAAAATTGCAGCTCATATAAACCGCTGTCACACAGAGCTAGCTTCTAATGCTACTGTGTATTGTATTTCACATGCCGGTTTTTTGCCGTTCCATTTGAAGATTCTCGTTTGCTGCACGCACCTGCCTGAATAGTAAGTTTGTCTCCGATTCACATTTGGCTTCATTCAAATGCGGTTATGTCTTTTACATCTCCTTCAGATTTTTATTTAGTTCATACAAAATAAAGTGTATATCTTTTTCATCTTTTTCCCCCCCTTTTTAACAAAATTTGTTTGTGTCCTTAATACCATAATCTGTTTATAGTATTATATGTTATACCTTTTTTCATATAATTCTTCTTTAACTCGTTTAATGTGACGTTCTTTCTCCAAAAAAAGGCGCGAAAATTGACGTCTACTAAGTAACTGCCACATAACGCTGAACCCTGATACTAAGTATAAGTTTTACTCGGCATGCAACTCTTTCTTGTTGTACTTTCTCTAAGATCGTATACAAGTGCTGTTATGTCTTTTACATCTACTTCAGATTTCTATTCAGTCTTTTTATTATTATTTTCACTCATGTCCATACAAAATAAAGTGTATATCTTTTTTATCCCCCTTCTTTCACAAAATTGGTTTGTATCCATATTACCATAATCTAGTATTATATGTTATACCTTTTTCCATATAACCATTTCTTAGACTCGTTTAATGTGACTTTTTCCCCCCAAAAAAGGCGCGAAAATTGGCGTCCACAAAGTAACTTCCACATAATGCTTAACCCTGATACTAAGTATAAATTTTTCCTTTGATTGGACGTACCTGCCTGAATACATGAATATGCCGCAAATGCACAATCGCGCTTTGGTTTAAGTTCATTTTTACTCTTCAATTTAATCAATTAAAAGGCGCGAAAATTGGCGTCTATAAAGTAACTGCCACACATCGCAGAACTCTAATAACAAATATTAGTTTTATTTGTCATGCAGTTTTGCTTATTTATATATATCATACACACCCACCTGAATACATAAACATGCCGTAGATGCACAATCGCGTTCTGTCTCAAGGTTGTTTTTACTATTCAAATCAATTCAATTATTTAATATACCCATTTATTTACCTCTTTCAATACTAATTTAGCAATTTACTCATTCTCTCCAGGGAGGAGTAGCCTAGTGGTTGGGGCAATGTACTTCAGGCCGGAAGGTCAGGGGTTCAAATCCCACTAGAGGACAGCAACCTTGGGCTGGAAGGACTGGGGTTTCTAGTCCCACAGATGCTCCTTGTGGTCTTGGGCAAGCCACTCAACCCTCCATAGCCCATGTTCCCTGTAAGTATTAGTGTATGTGTCTCATATCCCCATGTGTTAAATGTATCCCCCAATTGTGTTGTGACCGCTTTGATTGAAGGATAAGGTGGTATACAAAACTGTCTAAATAAATAAATGTAAACCTATAAATATTAGGTTAGTATCATATTTTGATATAATTAGCACACATCAGTCTTTCTCAGTGAGAATGAGTCTACACATATTCATTTTTTTGATATCATCCATTTTCTCTACGGTCACACGCACATCCATTTGTTTTTAACCTTTCCTCATTCTTTTCCCAATAAAAACAACACTTACTACATAATTGAAGTAGATTTATTTGGGTCCTTTTTATAGTCCTCAATCATAATATATGTTCTGTTTATAGTTATTCCCTCTTCTCTTTTATCTAACATCAACACATTCTTATAATTACATTGAATTCATCAGCATATGCTATCTTTTAACTTGTTACTTTTATATTTTGTATTTATTTATACCTTTTAAAACATGTTTTTTGAATGGTTTTATTGTGTTGATATTTCTATTGTACATTTTATAATCTACACTTTTTTTGTTGGTAAGATTTTATATTATCTTATTATAGATTGTATTATTAATAATATATTTTTTATTGTTCTTTTATTTGATATATTTATATATTTTTTTGATTTGTTTTTACAGACATGTTTTATCCTTGACACATTATTTGTTCTAACTTAAGAATATAGAGTTCTTTCTCTTATAGTATTACATGGTGCTTCTAATCAATTGTCTTTAAGAGACAACCCTATCAACTTACGGTGCTATCAACACATAGTGCTTGTCACTAAACTGTCTTTATGAGACATTCCAACTAATATATTACTGGTATGTCATTTTATATTATATTAACTTTTATGCGTATACATATTTATATTTTATATATATTTATATATTAATTCTTTTTTCCCTCTAAGATTATCCTGTCATGTCTATAAGTCATGGCATTCGTTTGTTTTATCAACTTGCGTTCTTTTACTTATTATGAGAATCTAGTTTTTGTGTCTCGGCCCTTGTTTGTTTATTTATTTTTAAGTTTAATTTTCATTTTCATTTTATTCACATTGGTGTTATTTATTTAATTTTACCCCTTGTGTTGTCCTCGGGTTGGTTGAATGCAACATCTAATTGAGTACTTGTTTAGACATAATATGTATGTCATTTTTGTAACATATATTGGTTCTAAGTGTCTTAATTTTTAATTTTTAATTTTTTAATTTACAATATCTTTAAAAAAAATTTTAAAATATATATTTTTTAATGTATACATGTTATGTATGTGTTATACCTGTTGTTATAACTTTCTTTGTTTTAACTTATGGTAGCTGTATGTCCCCCGAAGAAGGCGAGAGCCGAAACGCGTAGGGACCATCCTTAATAAAGCAGTCTAATCCAAACCCTCCTCATCCTGGTGTGCGGTCTCAAGCCATCCAGTGTGCAGGTAGGCGGCTGCCTATGGTGCGTGTTCTGGGGTGGGGGTGCCTGCATAGCTTCCAACGCTTTCCCCCAGCACCGCCTGCCAATGTTCCGTGCCATTGGGGGTACCTGCTGGGTACTATTCCCTGTGACACTGTGGGAAGCACACTCTTGCCCATGTTGGGCCCTCATCAGTTGCTGTCTGGCTGCTCTACTGTTTCAGCATCCCTATGGGCCAGCTAGGCATCACCCTAGTCCCCACTGTGGCCCAGCTGCTCCACAGCATGTGCCGCCTGCAGCCCTCTGAATCCCCTTCTCCAGCATCTGACCGGTTGCCCGTTCCGACATGCCCGCCCTGATGTTCAAGACATGTGCACACCATAGGAACCCTGTCCGATGGCGGGGAAGTCCCTGAACAGTGCTATTTCACTGTGGGCCCGTGCACCTTGTATGGGGATGGGGTATGGACCCTTCCGCGGTTTATAAATATACAACCTTAACAGCCCCGATTATAACAAGATTATGAACTGCCTCGACAACATGTCTGCCTGGCTCACGCTCAACAACCTGGCCATGAACCATAACAAGACAGAGGCTCTCATCATTACTCGAAACACTGACAACAATACCTTTAAAGGATGAAGTAAGATACCTCGGAGTAACCCTTGACATTCGACTCAACCTTCAATCTCACATCAGAAAAACTGTTAGAAGCGCTTACTATAGAATGAAAATAATTAGACGCCTGAAGCCTCTTCTCTCCCAAGAACATTTCCGCTCAGTCTGTCAGGCTCTAATAACTCCAATTCTTGACTTCTGCAACCCTATTTACAACGGAATCCCGAAACACTCACTAAAGCCACTTCAGATGGCTCAGAACACAGCTGCCAGAATAATCGCCGGCTCTTCAACTCAAGCCCACATCACCCCAATCCTTAAAGAACTCCACTGGCTCCCAATAAGCCTCCGTATTAGATACAAGTTGGTCATCAATATATTCAAAATCAGACATAAGATTTCAGCAATCAGTCTCCAAGCCCTCTTATTCTCTAACACCAGCAAAAGACCTAGAAGGAAAGCCACAACTGACACCCTCAGCACCCCAAGTAGTTACTCTAAAGTCTGTAAATTCACCTCACAAAGAGCTCTTTCCTTATCGGCCCCTCTAATATGGAACTCTCTCCCCCCCGACCTACGATCAATTGAGGAACTGAAGGAATTCCGAAAACAACTAAAATTTGTTCTTTTCATTGAGCACTACGGCTATGACACCTAACTAACTCATATTAATTGTAATCTCTCAATATTGTGTTTTTTGTAATTGTTCACCATGTTATGTTTCCCTTCTTTCACTTCCCTTGCCTATGTTTAGCCTTTGTATGTCTTTGTAACCGCTTTGATTTAAGGAAAAGGCGGTATAAAAACCCTGTTAAATAAATAAATAAATAAATAAATAAATATAACCAACATAAAGAAATACATATATATCTGTTCAATGGAGCTTACTCGGGGGGGAGGGGGTTGATGTTTCTCATTGATACCACTATTGGCCAGCTTGGTTGCATTTTTTTTCCATTTTGTTGGGGTCATTTTCAGTGTTTCTGTGCCCTTTTGTTTTGTGCACATGTATCACACTTAGCACCTTTTTTTGGTTTCCCTGCCTAGGCTGTACATTGCTGACATTTAAATGATTTCTCTCCCCTTTAATATGCCTTTAACGACAGGTTTACATTCGCGTTGGAATTCAGCTCTGAAATTCAGCGCGTTAATGTAATGAGAGCCTCTCCCCGCCCACTCTCCGCCCATTGACCCCTTCTCTCCGCCCTCTCTCCGCCTTCTGCGTTGTTTTACCGCGCCGCGAAGCATCACGCGCGTTAGCACGTGATAACGCATGCTATAGCGCATTTACGATCGTTAATGCGCTTCAGCGCGTGATATAGCACGCTAACGATCGTTAATGTCATACAACGCGCGTTATTCACATTTACCGCAGTTTAGTAAACATACCCCAAAGTTTCTAGATGAAATAAATGACTGCTTCTTAGAGCAGCTGGTTCATGAACCTACAAGAGGTGAAGCCATTTTGGACCTAGTCCTTAGTGGAACACAAGATCTGGTGCAAGAGATAAGGGTGTTGGGGCCACTTGGCAATAGTGATCATAGCATGATTGTGTTTGATTTAATAAATGAAGGACAGCGGTGAAATCCACAGTACTATCTTTTAATTTCAAAAGGGAGACTATGATAAAATGAGGAAAATAGTTAAGAAAAAAATAAAAGGAGCAGTTGCAAAGGTTAAAGATTTACATCAACAATGGGTGTTGTTTAAAAATACTATCTTGGAAGCCCAGACCACCTGTATTCCACACTTTAAGAAAAGTGGAAGGAACTGCCAATATGGCTTAAAGTGAGATCAGAGAGGCTGTGTTGCCAAAAAAAGCATCTTTCAGGATGTGGAAAAATGAGCCAAATGAGGAAAACTGGAAAGAACATAAGCACTGGCAAGTTAGATGCAAGGCATTGATAAGGCAGGCAAAGAGAGAGTTTGAAAAAATGCTTGCCGTGGAAGCAAAAACATATAATAAAATCTTTTTTAAGTACATTCATAGCAAAAAATCTATGAAATTGTCAGTTGGACCATTAGATGATAGAGAGGTAAAAGGGGCACTAAGAGAAGACAAGGCCATAGTGGAGAGACTGAATGAATTCTTTGCTTTGGTCTTTACTGAGGACGATGTAGGGATGCTTCCCATGACTGAAATGGTATTTAAAGGTGATGCTGCAGATGAATTGAAAGTAATATTTATAAACTGGGAAGATGTATTACAACTATTTGACAAACTGAAGAGTAGCAAACTTCTTGGACCAGATGGTATACATCCGAGGGTGTTGAGAGAACTTAAATATGAGATTGCAGATCTACTATTAGTAATCTGTGAGCTGTCATTAAAATCATCTGTAATACCTGAAGATTGGAGGATGGCCAATGTAACCCCAATTTTTAAAAAGGGTTCCAGGGGTGATCCAGAAAACTACAGACCGATGAGACTGACGTCAGTACCAGGAAAAATGGTATAAACCATTATAAAGAACAAAATTACTGAACATGTTGATAGTCAAGGCTTAATGGGAGACAGCCATCATGGCTTTAGCCAAGGAAGGTCTTGTATTACTAATCTGTTATGTTTTTTTGAAGGTGTGAATAAACAGGTAGACAAAGGTGAGTCAGTTGATATAGTGTATCTGGAATTTCAGAAAACATTTGACAAGGTCCCTCATGAGAGACTCTTGGCAAAATTAAAAAGTCATGGGATAGGAGGCAATGTATTATTGTGGCAATAAAGGCATCTTCACATAAGGACAGGATGGCGAATATCAAGTCTGGATATCCAAAGTGTAGCCCGGACACCTAACAAAGCACAAAACGTAAAACAACCAGCCATAGCAGTACCAGAACTGTCCCAGGAATAAAAATAAACTGAATAGTACATAGTCACAAAGGGAACCAAACCCATGTCCCTTGCTTATGGGGATAGTGTCCTTAACCATTAGGCTACACCTCTACCCCCCTTTGCACAACAATGGCTGTAATCAGAGAAACTGCAGATCCCTGCCTGCACTATTTGCTGTGTGTGGTGGGATGTGTTAACCCCCCCCCCCCCCCCATTACTCATGATGCTTTACAGCTGATCAACAACTGGGGGGATGTAGTGATCCAGCACATAAACTTACTGATACACACTGACAATGCTTGCTACAAGTACATTTATTTTATTTATTTATTTATTTATTTAGTAAACACTTGTATACCGCTGCTTCCTACGATCAGCAGCGGTTTACTTTACAGAATCATAATGTATTGTACGGTAAATTGAGATTTCAGTTTTACATTTTGATTAGTCAATGATTACACATGTACACTACCAAAAAACTGCCTCCAGTTTTGCAACTGATTCCTATAGATTTTGGGGTGCTGAATCCAGGAAAAATAGCCAAAATGTTCCATCACGTCACGTTTTCTTGCAAAATTAGATTTCTTACCCATATAAGGAATGTTCACATAATTTCTTTTTAGCCGACTGCAGTTTATTTTCTTGGCCCAAAATAGAGGTTGTAATGGTTAACTAACTAGAAACACTCCCTCATGATATTTTAGAGTGTTTTGTATTCATTTTATACATTAACAGGACAATTGGGAGGCGGGCGGCTAAATCCAGTACTCGCGCTGGCGCATGTTCTTTCCTGTTCGCCTCGCCTCGTTCGCTCGCTCAAACACGGTGGTTGCGACATGAACGTTCCTGTCAAATTTCAGTTTCTTGCAAGTTTATTATTACCTTTTGTTTGCTCAGTCGTAATCCAGCTTTATTCCGAAGTGGTTCACTACAGTTGTAGTTTGCAGTGCTGTGTATTTGTGATGGCTCACAGAGCCAGAGGTTGCGTCAACTCTCCGGACAGTTTTTGTTTTATTTGTGGGGAATATACCGTGAAAAAGCGGCAGAGGAACATTTCTGCATTTATTAAAAAAGTATATTTCGCCTATTTCGGTTTGAAGTTAGGCGATCAAGACAAACCGTGGGCTCCTCACAAAGTGTGCAAGACATGTGAGGAAGATCTACGCTTATGGATGAAAGGTAAAAAACAAGCATTTCGTTTCGGAATACCTATGATGTGGCGTGAACAAAGAGACCACAGCAGTGACTGCTATTTTTGCTCTTGCATTGTGAAGGGATACAACTTAAAAAATAAGAACGTAATAAGTTACCCCAACCTTCCCTCAGCAATTAGGCCTATGCCTCATAGCAACGAAGTACCTGTGCCTGAACCACCAAAATCTTTGGATCATATTTGTGTGGACGGTTCTGATCATGATGAGACTCATCAGATGGCTTTTCCCGATGAGTCCAGTACTTCCGAGTTTGAAACTGAACCAGATCCGAAACCTGAACTTTTCTCTCAAGCTGAATTGAATGATTTAGTCCGGGATTTAGGACTCCCAAAAGATGCTGCCCAACTGCTAGGTTCTCGGCTTAAACAGAAAAATCTATTGTCACCAGGAACAACTTTTTATTGGTACCGAAACCGCGAGACACAATTTTTGAAGTATTTCAGCAAAGAGGAAGATTTGGTATTTTGCAACGATATATACGGAGTGATGGAAAAGTTTAAACTCAAGTATGATCCTGCTGAATGGCGGCTGTTCATTGATTCGTCAAAAGACAGCATAAAAGGTGTTCTTCTTCATAATGGCAACACATTCGCTTCAGTTCCTATTGCTCACTCTGTTATTCTCCAAGAAAAATACGAGAATTTGGCCCTGATTCTTCAGAAGATTCGTTATGATGAGCATAAGTGGATGATTTGTGGAGACTTTAAAATTCTATCCATGCTATTAGGGCAGCAATCCGGTTTCACCAAATATCCCTGCTTCCTTTGCTTGTGGGATAGCCGGGCCCGCGACCTACACTGGGGGAAAAAAGACTGGCCAATTCGGGAGTATTTGAGACCCGGTGAGAAAAATGTTCTTCATGAGAGCTTGGTACCTCGTGATAAAATTCTATTACCACCTCTCCACATTAAGTTGGGTCTCATTAAGCAATTCATCAAGTCCCTTCCAAAAGATGGTGAGTGCTTTCAGTACCTTTGCTCAAAGTTCCCCCGACTTTCTGAAGCAAAGCTAAAGGAAGGAGTGTTTGTTGGCCCTGATATAAGGAAACTCATTTCAGATGGAGGATTCGCTGAAACGATGTCTGAGAAGGAAAAAGAAGCCTGGGATTCCTTCAAGGATGTTGTTCTCAAATTCTTGGGGAACAGGCGGGATGAGAACTATAAGGATATTGTTGCCAGGATGCTCAATGCCTTCAAAGAACAAGGCTGTAACATGAGCCTGAAAGTCCATTTCTTGCACTCCCATGTGAACTACTTTCCCGAAAACTTGGGGGCGTACAGTGAAGAACAAGGTGAAAGGTTTCACCAGGACATCAAGGACGCAGAGAGAAGGTACCAAGGAAGATGGAACACCACTATGATGGCTGATTTCTGCTGGTTGCTGCTGCGGGAAACCCCAGATGAAAAATACGCCAAGCAGCGCACCAAGAGAAGCATTCGGGGGAAGAAGAAACGGGCCCACCAGGAGATTGATTGACCCAAGAATGACTTTAAAATCTAAACTGTGTTAACAAATATCGTGTTTTTACTAAACTTTGAAAGAAAAATTTGCTAGTTATTACCACAGTGTCGGATCTCATTTATTAGAATTTTATTTTCACACCATCGGGTGTTTGTCTTCATGTATTGCAATGGTGCGGTTTGCGTTTTCTATTCTTACATACATACCTGTACAACATTTTTTGCACATTTCTTTGCTTTGCTTTGTGTCTAACCTCGCTCTTATATGCTCAATGTTTGTGCACATGTATGTGGCTGTTTTAAGTGCAGACAATTTTGCTACCATCACAGTGTGTTTTGTTGACATTACTCTATTCTTATGTGCTGCCTTGTTACAATTTTCTTTATTCTTATTTGAATAACTACTAAACAATTAGTATAAAGAATTCATCCAAGAAACTTTTATCTCGATCGCACTCAATCTGAAACATTCACCTCAAACTGCTAACCCAATGTAGCAAAAAATCTGTACGTGTTGGAGCAAATTGGTTACCAGATTTGGATTCAGCGCACCAAAAAACGTAAAAATCAATCTAAACATTAGAGGCAGTTTAAAAAAAATTTTTTTTAGTGTACCTGTGTTACGTAACACGGGACAAGCATTTGGATACGATACATATTTGATTAAAGCACACAGATCAAGGTATACATTTGATTTCAGTAGATTGGGGGAGGGCCCCATATATACAATTTGTACAGAATTAGTTGCCAAGGTGTACAGACTATACATGGTTATATACAATTTGTACGGAATTAGTTGCCAAGGTGTACAAGTTATACATGACTATATACTATTAGATTATATGCTGCCGAGTGCGGCAGAGGAGATCTGGTTGAGGTAGGGTATCGCAGTTAGATCAAGTTGTAGTGGGTTTGGAACAGATAGGTTTTCAGTTTTCGTCTAAATTCGTTCAGGTTGTTTGTGAGCCTTAATTCATGCGGTAGTTGGTTCCATTGGATTGGCGCTGAGTATGTGAACGCCCTATTGCTTGTTTCGGCCTTGACAGATCTTATGCTGGTCGGGATACATAGGGTGTTGAGATTCATAGTTCTCCTGCTCCTGTTGCTAGGTTGAATAGTGATTAGGTTATTGAGGTAGGATGGTGCGATGCCATTGATGAGTTTAAATGTTGTGATGAGTAGTTTGTAGATGATGCGGGCGGCCACTGGGAGCCAGTGCAGATCCATTAGAACTGGGGTTATGTGGTCGGTGACTTTCTTTTCCATGATGACTCTTGCAGCCACGTTCTGAGCCATTTGCAGGATGCTTAGTGTGCTCTTTGGAAGCCCTTGTAGAATGGCATTGCTGTAATCCAGGTGGGGAATGATTAGTGCTTGAGCAACAGACCTAAAGTCGGATTTCTCGAGGATATTGCGGAGTGGTTGAAGGATTTTGAGTTTGTAAAAGATGGCTCAGTTAACTGTTCTGAGGTGTTTGTCCATCTTGAGGTTGCTGTCAAGTAGGACTCCTAGATACTTTATTACAGGCTTTGTATCGTATATGTTTTTGTTTAGTGTACATAACATCTGCAAACTGTGCTTCTGACAGGTTCAAGTGGTCACCCTGAAGGTGTAGAGGGGTGCGACATCCCAGTCATTGACCCCACCTCCAACACATACACATCCTGGACTAAGCAATGACTTTCAGGCCATACCCACAATCCTCTGTTCCTCATCATGGAAATGTCAAGACAAAGGCTGGGGACAGATTATGCAATATGGGCTACAGTGCATTGTAGAAGACCACAGTATTTTAGAGAGAGACTCACAAACAAACACCCACACATACACTTCACAGCAATCTGTAAAAGTGGTGTTGGTTGGTATTCCTGCCTGCCACTGCCTTATTCCCATTCAACTGGCACAAAACGTAGCAGCCCGAGTCATCATGAAAAAAGGACTAACAGAGCACATCACTCCCGTCCTAATCGAGCTACATTGGCTCCCCATCACGGCCCGCATCCAATATAAGATATTAGTAACCACCTTCAAGCTTGTTCATAATGTAGCACCCTCTTACCTCAACACCTTAATCTCAGCACAACCAATCAACAGAAGCAGAAGAACAGTGAATAGCAATACCCTTCAAGTCCCGAGTAGCCTGAGAAATTTCAATGCTAGCACCACTAACAGAGCGTTCTCCTTTATGGCTCCACGACTCTGGAACCAAATGCCCCATGAACTGAGAGCAAATAAAGACCTGAAGGACTTCAGGAAAAAACTAAAGACTCACCTATTTCAGACTCATTACAACCTAACCTAGTCAATATAATCCTTTCGAACAACATAGCTACTAAAAATCATATTCAACAAGAAATGCATCCTGTAATTATGTAATTTATGTATATATGTAAAGCCCCCTCTCAAGAAATGAAATGTAAATCTGTAACCGTTTGCTGTGACTTTCACCCTCCCCTGCAATCCTACTGTATGCTTAAATTCTGGTCTGTACAACTGCTCCCTTTTGTATAGAAAACCGCCACTGATCGCTGGAAGTGGTGGGATACAAGTGTACACTAAATAAATAAATAAATAAATTCTTATCTGCTCAAGCATTCATAATGTGAGCTCATTGTGCTTTCAGCATTGAACGCACATTGTTAACGCCTCCTCGGTATACCCATACTATTAGCTTGCAACACCATTCAGACCTGGGTAGTGTAGCCTGTCTGTGCAGCTGATGGGTGTATAGCTGCACTGGTCATTATGGGTTCTACCTGCTGGTAGTGTACCTGCAATGTGAGATAAAGATTAACCACAGGAATATGATCCATAACTGAGCCTTGAACCTGCAACCCTACTCTATAATACACACTGCCCTTGTATGTTTACTAACCCATGGGGGAAGATGTGGACATTGTCAGGATGGATGCAGCCATGTGGTGTAGCCTGTCTGTGCAGCTGATGGGTGTGTGGGGCGTATCCCAATAAACAGCATAGGTGTTCCATTCCCTTATGTATTACAGTGGTATGGGCCAATGGTCATTGGTGGCAGCCTACTGGCCACCTCATCCCTATCTGCCATCATGGTAGACACACCAGTTCTGTGCTGCAGGCGGAGTCCCTGCTGTTGCATCTGTGCAGGTGTGCCCATCCTTCCACTCCATATCCCCTCTACTGGGGTGTGGGTACATGTCTTGCTATGTCCAGCCTCGGTGTGGTGGAATCATTAGCTGCAGCACTGTTCCTGCAGCTGGACTGTTTGTTTTCAGGGTGATGTAGGCAAATGTGGCATCACACATGACACACAGGGCCAGGTCATAGTCTCCATCTGCTGCTGGGGGGTGGGGTGCACAGCACCCGCCGCCACTGCACACACAGCATGCTGACATGCCACCATGATGTCAGTAGGGGTGGAGTGCATTGCCCGGCTGTCAACTGGGCAGGTTAGGCAGGTATCTCGGGAGGCATGACCAGCTGAGGCAACTGTCACACACATGGCTGGTCACATTTCCCCCCCCCCCCATCCACATGCCATTGCTGCCCCTCCTCCCTGGCTACTACCAATTCCATCTCTTTTGGGGAAAGTGAATATATGCACTCCAGTACCTTCGTGGGTGGCTGCTTTTTGCAGCTCTATTTAAAGCTACTGCCACCGTGGCTGTCAGACTGTCCCTCCTGAGATGACTTTGGCAGCAGCAGGGCTATGGTGCCAGGATGCCTTGGCCCACCCCATGGTTGCACGTGACCTTTTCAACAGCAGCAATATGTCTGTGTGCTGCCACTGTGGGGTCATAACAGCCTTCACAGATATTCCATCTGGGCATCTGCTTGGTAATCCTTGCACACCACCCCCCCCTCAACCCCCACTGCATTACCCACATGGTAACTCCTTTGCCCTATTTGCAACGTCAAAATAGTGGCCTTTCATAGTTGTTCACTATGCTGTTGCTGCTAATGGCCCAACTATGTGTACGTTCCACTATTGAACTATAACCGCGTAGGTAGACCCATAAATCTTTCAATTTTTGTCGGAGTCACATTCAAAAGAGGGGCAAGGAAAACTGCTCACCTTGCGCTTTAAAAGCTCCTTTTGATTTTAATTTATTGCAACTAAACTCTAATATGTACTAACTTATAACTTATCTTATTTGGTAAAAATGCCAAATCCAATGTTCTGTTGGTAAAAGCAAAACAATGTGCCATGTTTCGGACCAGTCACTCTTTTGGCCCTGCTTCTGTTGCAGCCAATCAGCTGAAAATGCTCTCATTCTCATTCACCCACAGAAGGAAGCACACAGACAGGCTGGAATGCAAACAGGATCTTTTAATGTGCACGCAGGCCCAGACAGAGAGCCGGTACCCTCCACAAAAATCTGAGCCCTGAAGGACGTCCTACATTGTCTTATATACAGTACATTTTTAAACTAATTCTACAATCTCATTCGTCCCAGGTATTTCCTGTCCACCAATCAGCAGCCCCTGGGGAAGGTGCCTGGGTGACCTGTCCAAACCGGTATGCTCTGGTCTGCTGATTTCTGGGCAAGGGGGTATTGTGCTCAGGCCTGGAGGGGGGAAGGGTGCCTACTGAAACCTTTATGTCTTCTCTTAGCAAGCTGATCACTATGTAAAACCTCATGGCTTGGTGGAAGGGTTAGGAGACAATGAGGCAAGAGATGGGATGAACACAGGTGCCTTTATTAGTAGTCCCCTACGCGTTTCGGCCTGAAGCCTTCCTCGGGGGGATATACTTAAAATATAAAATCATACAAGAAAATAAAATAATATGCAATTAATATGTAAATAAAAATAAGAATAAAACAGGCATTTAACATATATTAACATAAATAAAAACAAATTGTAAACACAAACATAATATCTAGTGTTAATAATAATAATATAAATAAGACTAAACATATGTGTATAATACCAATAAATAATAAAATATATATATAAAAATAACATTAAAAACAAATGGATCAAAACCAATACTTGTTAAACGAAATAGTAAAAACAAGAATAAAAAATCTTAAGACGCAGGGCAGACTATAAGTGCTAAAATAATACAAAAATACTCACAAGGCACTGTAGGGAGAATGATGTACATTGGCCTATATAAATGGCACCTATTAAAATACTATCATTAATAGTGATATGAATAACCTGTTAAAACAATTATACAAAAAACCATAAAACTGAAGGATACAATGTAAAACTAAGATAACAATAAAAATAACAATAAAAAACTAAGATAACAATAAAAATGTAATAAGGAAATCTGATAAAATATTCAATTGAGTAAAATATTGAAATAAACTAATATCCATAAATAAAGAAGTAAGATGTAAATTATATGAATATTTTATAAATATGTAAATTTGAAACTGGTACCTGATCTTGACCAGTTATGATGAACGACACTGTATGGTAAAATGAAACATTATTAAACATGTTGTCTTGTTATATTGAAACAAGTAATGAATTGCTAAATTAATATATGTAGAGGTTGGCCCATGAGTTGCTTACGTATATTAACCGTTGATTCTCAAAGGAAATATTTATGCATGAGATTGTAGAGACCAACCGTCTTTAAACTATTGTGAAAAACACAATTAAATCAAAAGTATATCGGACTAGGTCGTCTGTAGAAAAAACTTTATTGTATTGAGTAGAATAATATATCCACGTTAAAAGAATCCCCTATTATCTTATAAAGCGTTCTTTTTTTAAAAAAGCGTTCTTTTTTTTTAAAAAACGGAGGGGCAAACATGCAAGAATACATTTAAACTATAAATACTATAGAGAAATAAGACAATCTAGTGTGTTATCGTTTAAGTGAGATGAACCGAGGTATATAAATTTAAATAAGTAAAAACGTATTATCTAACATAGAAAACAAGAAATAAAGAAATGACATAAAAGGGTTGTTCTAACGTAGAATTGCCGTTACAAACACTATAGCGTGATAAACTCTATTGTTCATGCCTTCCGCGATTGAATATATTTAAAATCAAACATATGAAGAAATTAAAACATTGAAAAACATGCTATGCACCTAAATGGAACAAAACATAAAAACATAAAAATGTCTGTACTATCAAATGAAGGTATAGACTGAGCTCTTAGGAAATGACGTCTAAACCTAGGGCTTTAAATTCTCAATGTAAGAGGGCGCGCGGAAAGGAACTCTTATTGTTTTTAAACCGTTCCCAACTTTTATTCAAAAAAAGGGGGGGCAACGTGCATCACTTAAATCAAACCATAAATACTATAAGGATAGTGAGACATGATAAAAATAAATCGCCGAAGTGATAGACTGACGCGCATGGAAACCGGGTGGTCAAAACGAATTCTATAAAGAAGGAAAATAACGAGGTATGTAGGTTTAAATAGGTCGAAGCATTTGACTACATTAAAATGTTATAAACTGTTTGTACCAACGTCAGATTTCCAATGCACCTTGCTGTTTATATATTTTGGAGTCAACCACGTAAAGAAATAAACCATCGAAGAGCATACTACTCACCTGAATAACCAAAATACAAACGCACTTCCAGAATAAAAGTGTAGACTGAGCTATTAAGGGAATGACGTCTTTACGTAAGGCTTTAAATACTCAATGGAGGAGGGCGTGATTAGTGTAATGACGTATTTCTTCAGGATGAGAGTGTAAGATATAAACCATTAGGTGTTAATCTGTTGAATTCATAAAAGAATGCCGTTGCAAACACTGTAACACGATAAACTCTATTGTTCAGGCCTTCCGCGATTAAATATATTAAAATCCAAGCATATGAAGAAAATAAAACATTGAAAAACATACTATTCACCTAAATGGAACAAAATATAAACCTGTCTGTGCTATCGAATGAAGGTATAGACTGAGCTCTTAAGAAATGACGTCTTACATTTAACTACATTAAAATGTTATAAACTGTTTGTACCAACGTAAAATTCCGGATGCACCTTGCTGTTTATATAATTTGGAGTCAACCACGTAAAGAAATAAAGACATCGAAGAGCATACTACTCACCTGAATAACCAAAATACAAACGCACTTCCAGAATAAAGGTGTAGACTGAGCTATTAAGGAAATGACGTCTTTACGTAAGGCTTTAAATACTCAATGGAGGAGGGCGTTTATTAGTGTAATGACGTATTTCTTCAGGATGAGAGTATAAGATACACGAACATATATGAAAGTTGTGCCATTAAAAGACTCAAGAAACAAGTAAAATATCCATATAATCATTATCAAATAAACGATGTCCAACTAAAAGTATAGGGTGTTGTGTTATATTATACGAAAACGTATATATGAAAACACGGTGTTATTGTAAAAAATATGATATTCTATTGATTACATGGCTATAAAAATACTGACAAATCAACTTCTTGATTTAAACCATTAGGTGTTAAACTATTGAATTCATAAATGAATCTCTGTTCTAATCGCAGAAGAACTTTATCAAAATCTCCTCCACGCCAACTGGGAACCACTGTTTTGATGACCAAAAATTTCAAATCCTGGATAGTATGATGTTTCTCCAACCAATGTGTAACTAGTGGGCTGTCTTCTACTCTCCTTTGTAAACAACTTCTATGTTCTATGATTCGAGTACGAATCTGGCGTTTAGTTTTACCTACATATATTAAATTACATGGACATACAATCAAATAAATAACCTTTTCTGTTTTACAATTTGAAAAGTGATTGATGTAAAATTTACGCTGTGTGACTGGATGGATATAAACTTGTTTAACTGTAAGTGCATGAACGCAAACAGAACAATTGCCACAAGGGTAGTGTCCTTTAATATGAGGTGATGGTTTGTGGTATGTGAGAGCCGATGAAACCAATGAATTTGCCAGATTAGAGTTGCGTTTATAGGCCAACATGATGTTCTTAGAAGCTAAACTAGAGACTCCATTTAAAAGATACCATTCCTGTCTTAATATTTCAGAAATCTCTTTAGAATATTGTGAAAAAGTGAGTGAGCAAACAATTTTATCATTTTTATGACGTGGCTTCTTATTTAAAAGACTCTTCCGTTCAGTGGTGCATGCCCTAAAAAATGCTTTTTTGACACATCTTTTCGGGTACCCACGGTTTAAGAATCTCTGGCGCAACTCTGCTGCATGTTTATCAAAATCATGTTCTTTAGTGCATATTCTCCTTACCCTAAGGAATTGACTGATAGGTAAATTATTTTTTAATGTAGTGTTATGGTAACTATCATACCGAAGCAGAGTGTTACGATCTGTGGGTTTTCGGTATAATTCTGTGGTAAACCCATCATTCCCCTTTTTGATGTAAAGATCCAAATATGCAATACTATCCATACTATAATTGCCCTCGAATTGTAAATTGGGGTCCAAGCTGTTAATCCATTCGAAAAATTCTTGCAGCATAGTTTCAGAACCGTCCCAAATTATTATAATATCATCAATATACCTTTTCCATAAAGTGACATGTTTTTTGAAGGGATAGAATTTTAGGAATTTTTCTTCGAAATTGGTAACATATAAATTGGCCACATCTGGGGCCATGGGAGATCCCATGGCCACACCTTTTATCTGTTTATAAAATATACCTTTAAAACAAAAAAAGTTTTCAGTCATAGCCAGAGAAGCTAATTGAATGAGATAACAAGTAGGGGTACGTACTGGTTGCGGCCTACGTATAAGTGTATTTGCTAATACTTCAATGGCTGCTTTCTGAGGAATGTTGGTATAGAGAGAAACTATATCTAGTGTGACCAATATTAACTTATCGTGATATCCAATATAGGTGTCTAAAATATTAATGACATGGGTGGAGTCCCGTAAATAGGATTCTGCTTCAGATACAAATGGTCTTAAAAAGAGATCCATAAATTTGGAGATAGGCTCAAAAAGTGAGCCAATGGCTGAAACTATAGGACAACCTGGTGGATTATCGAGGGATTTATGAATTTTAGGAATAACATATATTGTTGGTATAATGGGATGTTTCACTGTAAGATATGACACTTCTTTAGACGTAAGATAGCCGGCCTGATTGCCTAAATATAACAAGGATTCTATTTTCTGCTGTAAAATAGGAGTAGGATCGTCAAAAATTTTTTGATAGAATTGGGTATCGTTCAACTGCCGTAGAACCTCATTTATGTAGGATACGCGATTTTGTACAACTATCGCCCCTCCTTTATCTGCGGGTTTGATGACAATAGAGTTGTTCTTACGCAAACCTTCCAATGCTTCTTTTTGTATCCTTGTAGTATTATAAAATACTTTGGACTTAACATGATATAAATTGTTGACTTTGGATAATACTGTTTTTTCATAGGCCGTGATGAGAGGATCAACATTTGGAGGAGGCACCCAGGTAGAGGGCCTTTTGACTACTGATAAATCTGTGGAACCTAGTTCACTGTTGCCGAAATAGTTGATAATTTTAAGTTTACGGAAAAATTTATAAAGTTCTATATGTGTATTAAATTTGTCATGAGTTTTAGTGGGAACAAATGATAAACCTTTTTCTAATACCTGTAATTCGATTTCAGAAAGAGAATAGTCTGAGAGATTAATAACATTACTCACAGATCCCAGTTCAATCTTCTCTTGGACATCAGGCCCACATCTCGGGCGGTGCCTTGCTGTTGATGTGTGTGGTTGTTCCTGTATCTTCGTGGTGACCTGGGTGGATTTGGATGATAATCCCGCCCACCTCCTTTCCAAAGAGAGTCCATGTGAAAATCCCGACGAGGGCTCTGAACCTGAGACCTAGATGGTACTGTGGAAAACAGAGGGGCCGAGTGATCTATAGTAGCTTCATGATGTTCTCCTGATGTGAACCTTCCTCTTTTGGGCCCTCGTGTAGAATCTGGCGATTTAGAATGAGATCTCTCTCTAATCCTGTTATCATTTTTATAGCTATTCCTCCTATGGATTCTTGGGGATTTAGAGCGTGACCTGTCCCTATTATTATATTTGGTTCTGGTGTTGTCTCTCGTAGTAGGTTTAGGAGAGAGTCCAGGTTTTCTAAAAGAACCCTTTCTTTGTCTGTTCCTAAAGGCGGACCCATCATGGGTCCAATAGTAAACAGTATTCATCTTATAATCATCTTCATCACGCTTATACTTACTGATTTTAATTTCTTTAATCTCTTTTTTATACTCAACTGTATTTTTATCAAATTTCCTTTTTTCCTCATCAAATTTGTTATCCAATTTCTTAAGTTTTTCAATAGAAGTGTCTAACAAAGGTTTAAAAACCTCTGCCCTGCGTCTAGATGTATTAATAATTAAAATCATTAAATCTAATGAACACTTATTTAAAATTTTGATCCAATTAGACATAAACTCATCATCATCCTTAAACATGCCTGGCGCCTTTTGCACTCTCAAACCACGTGGGATAATTTTCTTTCGGCAATATTCTAACATGGATGCTGCATGTAATTCTTCTCGAATTAGGCGTTGTGTCATCCATATGACATTTTCCCATTCTTCTTTAATGTTAGGCATAGCTTCTTCTTCCGTAAAGAAAGGATCCTCCGTAAATAATGATTTTAATTCTTCTTCTTTATAACTAAGAACATTGTTCCAGGGGGAAAACATGGCTCCAACCAGAAGGTCAGACACAAAGAGAGCAGGACGCTCTTGCTATTCCAACAGGAGACAATGAGGCAAGAGATGGGATGAACACAGGTGCCTTTATTAGTAGTCCCCTACGCGTTTCGGCCTGAAGCCTTCCTCGGGGGGATATACTTAAAATATAAAATCATACAAGAAAATAAAATAATATGCAATTAATATGTAAATAAAAATAAGAATAAAACAGGCATGTAACATATATTAACATAAATAAAAACAAATTGTAAACACAAACATAATATCTAGTGTTAATAATAATAATATAAATAAGACTAAACATATGTGTATAATACCAATAAATAATAAAATATATATAAAAATAACATTAAACACAAATGGATCAAAACCAATTCTTGTTAAACGAAATAGTAACAACAAGAATAAACAATCTTAAGACGCAGGGCAGACTATAAGTGCTAAAATAATCCAAAAATACTCACAAGGCACTGTAGGGAGAATGATGTACTTTGGCCTATATAAATGGCACCTATTAAAATACTATCATTAATAGTGATATGAATAACCTGTTAAAACAATTATACAAAAAACCATAAAACTGAAGGATACAATGTAAAACTAAGATAACAATAAAAATAACAATAAAAAACTAAGATAACAATAAAAATGTAATAAGGAAATCTGATAAAATTATTCAATTGAGTAAAATATTGAAATAAACTAATATCCATAAATAAAGAAGTAAGATGTAAATTATATGAATATTTTATAAATATGTAAATTTGAAACTGGTACCTGATCTTGACCAGTTATGATGAACGACACTGTATGGTAAAATGAAACATTATTAAACATGTTGTCTTGTTATATTGAAACAAGTAATGAATTGCTAAATTAATATATGTAGAGGTTGGCCCATGAGTTGCTTACGTATATTAACCGTTGATTCTCAAAGGAAATATTTATGCATGAGATTGTAGAGACCAACCGTCTTTAAACTATTGTGAAAAACACAATTAAATCAAAAGTATATCGGACTAGGTCGTCTGTAGAAAAAACTTTATTGTATTGAGTAGAATAATATATCCACGTTAAAAGAATCCCCTATTATCTTATAAAGCGTTCTTTTTTTAAAAAAGCGTTCTTTTTTTTTTAAAAAACGGAGGGGCAAACATGCAAGAATACATTTAAACTATAAATACTATAGAGAAATAAGACAATCTAATGTATTGGTTTTGATCCATTTGTTTTTAATGTTATTTTTATATATATATTTTATTATTTATTGGTATTATACACATATGTTTAGTCTTATTTATATTATTATTATTAACACTAGATATTATGTTTGTGTTTACAATTTGTTTTTATTTATGTTAATATATGTTACATGCCTGTTTTATTCTTATTTTTATTTACATATTAATTGCATATTATTTTATTTTCTTGTATGATTTTATATTTTAAGTATATCCCCCCGAGGAAGGCTTCAGGCCGAAACGCGTAGGGGACTACTAATAAAGGCACCTGTGTTCATCCCATCTCTTGCCTCATTGTCTCCTGTTGGAATAGCAAGAGCGTCCTGCTCTCTTTGTGTCTGACCTTCTTGGTGGAAGGGTTACCCACAGCTAAACCTCATGGCTGCCTCACTTCAGGTTCACTTGGTTTGACAGGCAATACTTCATTCACAGAAAAAGAAGGGGAGGAACCATCAGTGTTCCTTTAAATGGAATAGCATCTGACATGGGCCATTTTTTCGCACTGTTGTCGGCCTGTGTTGATACATCTTCATAGAAATACTTGGTGACGCTTGATGTAAGAGCCCTATACATTAATACTGATCAATCTGAAGTTATGCTCTGTCTCCAAACATATCCACTAAATTTATCAGAATGCCTACCACATAAATTTCTGGTAGATTTATTGGAATTGGTTCTTACTAAAAAAAAATTTTGTTATGACGACCAGTTTTTTCTGCAGGATTATGGTATGGCAAATGGGTGCAACAGTGGCTCCATCCATTGCCACAATATAAATTGCTGATTTTGAGGAGCATTTTATTTTCTCCTCAGACACCTTTAGATAAATACCATTCTGGTGCCAATTCTTAGACAACATCTTTTTTATATGGACTGGAACACTTCAGATATTAGAATTATTTATTGGATTCTTTAATTCTTTAAAATCAAACATTTAATTCACAGCACAGATTGAAGAACATTCTATTCAGTTTTTGGATATTACCATCAAGCTATTGAATGAGGGCTTCCAGACAT
The DNA here is from genome assembly GCA_033557465.1 of Ichthyophis bannanicus. NCBI lineage: Eukaryota > Metazoa > Chordata > Amphibia > Gymnophiona > Ichthyophiidae > Ichthyophis > Ichthyophis bannanicus. The sequence continues at coordinate 361,552,943 of CM066039.1, forward strand.
TTCTGTATCGCAATCATGTTCAAAAGAATACATTGTTGAGTTGTCGGAGCTATCATCCCATTCCTCTGAAGCAAGGACTCTCTTATGGCCAGTTTTTACATTTACGTCATAATTGTTCCACGATCACTGAGTTTAATAAACATGCCATGGAACTTAGTACACGATTAACTGCCAGAGGATATCCAAGAAAAATTGTAACCCAGGCCTATAAACGGGCCAGATATACACCCAGGGAATGGCTGCTGGAAGGTCAGTTAAGCTGGCTACATCTCTAGGATCTGACAATAAAGTGTACTTCCTTATATGACTGGCGTTCATGATGTGACCGCCTTATTGCATAAGTACTGGCCGGTTTTGAGTCTTCACTCCTGTTTTAATAAACGGCTAATGTTGGCTTATTCAAGAGGAGCTAATTTATGTGATAGATTCGTACACTCTGCTTTTGCTAAGGATAGACCAATATGGTCTCATGACAATCCAGGCCATTTTGCTTGCGGCAAATGTCGCTTTTGCACCTCAACATTTCAGGCCCATTTTGGCATGACTTAAAAGAGCATAAACAAGTTACATTCAGATGGCACACTACATGCCAGTCATCGTTTGTGATTTATCTTCTAATATGCCCTTGTCAGATGTATTATGTGGGCCGTACAATGTGATTGATTAAAACGTGACTCAGCGAACACGCCTCACGGCTTCAAATACGCACATTGTCTGCACCAATTGACCAATGGACACACTTTTGGTCAACTGCTCTGGTGGGTTCTTGATCGCATACCTTTGAATCCTCGGGGTGGGGGGGGGGGGGGTTGACCAGGCACATAGATTATAGGTTATAGAGAAGTGAACAACAGTGGATCTTCCATTTAAATACTGTGATCCCTTCGGGTTTGAATGCTGTATTGGTTTAGTCTACTGTAGCGAACACATCTGTTCACTTTATTTTATTGATTACACAGGTACACTAAAAAAATTTTTTTTTAAACTGCCTCTAATGTTTCGATTGATTTTTACGTTTTTTGGTGCGCTGAATCCAAATCTGGTAACCAATTTGCTCCATCACGTACAGATTTTTTGCTACATTGGGTTAGCAGTTTGAAGTGAACGTTTCAGATTGAGTGCGATCGAGATAAAAGTTTCTTGGATGAATCCTTTATACTAATTGTTTAGTAGTTATTCAAATAAGAATAAAGAAAATTGTAACAAGGCAGCACATAAGAATAGAGTAATGTCAACAAAACACACTGTGATGGTAGCATAATTGTCTGCACTTAAAACAGTCACATACATGTGCACAAACATTGAGCATATAAGAGCGAGGTTAGACACAAAGCAAAGCAAAGAAATGTGCAAAAAATGTTGTACAGGTATGTATGTAAGAATAGAAAACGCAAACTGCACCATTGCAATACATGAAGACAAACACCCGATGGTGTGAAAATAAAATTCTAATAAATGAGATCCGACATTGTGGTAATAACTAGCAAATTTTTATTTCAAAGTTTAGTAAAAACACAATATTTGTCAACACAGTTTAGATTTTAAAGTCATTCTTGGGTCAATCAATCTCCTGGTGGGCCCGTTTCTTCTTCCCCCGAATGCTTCTCTTGGTGCGCTGCTTGGCGTATTTTTCATCTGGGGTTTCCCGCAGCAGCAACCAGCAGAAATCAGCCATCATAGTGGTGTTCCATCTTCCTTGGTACCTTCTCTTTGCGTCCTTGATGTCCTGGTGAAACCTTTCACCTTGTTCTTCACTGTACGCCCCCAGGTTTTCGGGAAAGTAGTTCACATGGGAGTGCAAGAAATGGACTTTCAGGCTCATGTTACAGCCTTGTTCTTTGAAGGCATTGAGCATCCTGGCAACAATATCCTTATAGTTCTCATCCCGCCTGTTCCCCAAGAATTTGAGAACAACATCCTTGAAAGAATCCCAGGCTTCTTTTTCCTTCTCAGACATCGTTTCAGCGAATGCTCCATCTGAAATGAGTTTCCTTATATCAGGGCCAACAAACACTCCTTCCTTTAGCTTTGCTTCAGAAAGTCGGGGGAACTTTGAGCAAAGGTACCGAAAGCACTCACCATCTTTTGGAAGGGACTTGATGAATTGCTTAATGAGACCCAACTTAATGTGGAGAGGTGGTAATAGAATTTTATCACGAGGTACCAAGCTCTCATGAAGAACATTTTTCTCACCGGGTCTCAAATACTCCCGAATTGGCCAGTCTTTTTTCCCCCAGTGTAGGTCGCGGGCCCGGCTATCCCACAAGCAAAGGAAGCAGGGATATTTGGTGAAACCGGATTGCTGCCCTAATAGCATGGATAGAATTTTAAAGTCTCCACAAATCATCCACTTATGCTCATCATAACGAATCTTCTGAAGAATCAGGGCCAAATTCTCGTATTTTTCTTGGAGAATAACAGAGTGAGCAATAAGAACTGAAGCGAATGTGTTGCCATTATGAAGAAGAACACCTTTTATGCTGTCTTTTGACGAATCAATGAACAGCCGCCATTCAGCAGGATCATACTTGAGTTTAAACTTTTCCATCACTCCGTATATATCGTTGCAAAATACCAAATCTTCCTCTTTGCTGAAATACTTCAAAAATTGTGTCTCGCGGTTGCGGTACCAATAAAAAGCTGTTCCTGGTGACAATAGATTTTTCTGTTTAAGCCGAGAACCTAGCAGTTGGGCAGCATCTTTTGGGAGTCCTAAATCCCGGACTAAATCATTCAATTCAGCTTGAGAGAAAAGTTCAGGTTTCGGACCTGGTTCAGTTTCAAACTCGGAAGTATTGGACTCATCGGGAAAAGCCATCTGATGAGTCTCATCATGATCAGAACCGTCCACACAAATATGATCCAAAGATTTTGGTGGTTCAGGCACAGGTACTTCGTTGCTATGAGGCATAGGCCTAATTGCTGAGGGAAGGTTGGGGTAACTTATTACGTTCTTATTTTTTAAGTTGTATCCCTTCACAATGCAAGAGCAAAAATAGCAGTCACTGCTGTGGTCTCTTTGTTCACGCCACATCATAGGTATTCCGAAATGAAATGCTTGTTTTTTACCTTTCATCCATAAGCGTAGATCTTCCTCACATGTCTTGCACACTTTGTGAGGAGCCCACGGTTTGTCTTGATCGCCTAACTTCAAACCGAAATAGGCGAAATATACTTTTTTAATAAATGCAGAAATGTTCCTCTGCCGCTTTTTCACGGTATATTCCCCACAAATAAAACAAAAACTGTCCGGAGAGTTGACGCAACCTCTGGCTCTGTGAGCCATCACAAATACACAGCACTGCAAACTACAACTGTAGTGAACCACTTCGGAATAAAGCTGGATTACGACTGAGCAAACAAAAGGTAATAATGAACTTGCAAGAAACTGAAATTTGACAGGAACGTTCATGTCGCAACCACCGTGTTTGAGCGAGCGAACGAGGCGAGGCAAACAGGAAAGAACATGCGCCAGCGCGAGTACTGGATTTAGCCCCCCCGCATCCCAATTGTCCTGTTAATGTATATAATAAATACAAAACACTCTAAAATATCATGAGGCAGTGTTTCTAGTTAGTTAACCATTACAACCTCTATTTTGGGCCAAGAAAATAAACTGCAGTCGGCTAAAAAGAAATTATGTGAACATTCCTTATATGGGTAAGAAATCTAATTTTGCAAGAAAACGTTACGTGATGGAACATTTTGGCTATTTTTCCTGGATTCAGCACCCCAAAATCTATAGGAATCAGTTGCAAAACTGGAGGCAGTTTTTTGGTAGTGTACCTGTGTTTATTCATACATTTTTTCCTGTTTAGGTCCTAAATGACAAGATCCTTCCTATTGGTGGAATGGTTTCTTGTGGTCATTTGCACTAATCTATCACGTCAGTATGATGTCAGACGCTATTCCATTTAAAGAAACACAGTTGGTTCCTCCCCTTCTTTTTCTGTGAATGAAGTATTTTAGCCTGTCAAACCAAGTGAATTTGAAACATGGCACTTTGTTTTGTTTTTGCTGGAGGCTAACAGGACATTGGATTTGGCATTTTTACCAGACAAGAAAAGTTATATGTTAATACATATTAGAGTTTAGTTGCAATAAATTAAAATCAAAAGGAGCTTCTACAGTGAGAGGTGAGCAGTTTTCCTTGCCCCTCTTTTGAGTATGGCTCCGACAAAAATTGAAAGATTTATGGGTCTACCTACCTTGTTATAGTTCAATAGTGGAATGTATACATAGTTTGGACATCATAGCTGGTTACCATTTGGATTTGGGGTTTCTAAGTTAGTGGTTGCTGCTAATGGAGCACTACTACCACTGCCCTGGGTTCCCCTGTGTCTAGATCACATTGCAGATGTTTTAATAGTCTCTCTCCCATTGAAATACACCCTTTCCATGGGGTTTTACTCGGCATTAGGGTTCCCAGTGTTAAAGGGCTTTAACAACTGTTGTGCAACAGGTGTTAAGGTAATACCCGCTTTCAACGCCTACTCTCTGTCCCGTTAACATCCACTCTCTGCCTCCTGTTCCCTTAACACTGCAGGAGTCTTTAATGCTCATTAATGTAGTGGTATCACAGTGTTAAGGGTGCAAGGATGTTAACAGCACACTTGCTCTCTTAATGCTCTTAAGTAAACATACATCTACTGTAAGTGTAGTTTAGTATTAAACTCTGACCTGAACCACACTAGACCTAGAATTATGGACTTCAAGAGAGCTGACTTTCAGAGGGCAAGTGATAGCATTAAAGAGATAGTCCACTGGGATTCTGAGAGCTAAAAGATACATGGAAACTTGGGTTGTCAGTGAAAGGGAGCATTCAGAGACCAACAAATCTCTATGAAGGCCTTTAACTAAAGTGTGCTAAGCAGTTAATGTGTGTTTTAGTGTGCAGTAATTGTTAGCATGCAGCCAGGGTAACTGTTAATACTGTGATGAAGAAGCTCCTCAAGAAGCAATGGAGATAGCTGAAAATCCTGTGGAGAAAGGTAGTACTGCACTGAGAAGCAGGATTTTCACTTCAAAAGGGAAAAAACACTCAGCTGATCTAAAACCACACCTCACCTTAGGGGAGGAGACAGGTCTGGTCACTGATTGGGCACGCCCAAGCAGGAGGCGGGCAGTGCAACGTAGTGAGAGCTTGTTAAATACGCAAGCAGTTAAAACACAGTCAGAGTGGTTAGGAGAATCACTGGAATTACCTGGAGAGTTACTGGGAGACTCAGAAGCACAGAGAGACTCCAAAGGATGGAGAGACTCAGAAGCACAGAGAGACCTGGAACTACAGGGAGAGTTACTGGGATACTCAGAAGCACAGAGAGACGCCAAAGGACGGAGAGACTCAGAAGCACAGAGAGACCTGGAACTACAGGAAGAGCTACCTTACAACCAAGCAGGACCTTTGAGCAGTAATCAGTGGTCTAAGGATCCACCCTGGAGACACTCTCATTATAAGGTACATCCTGGGGTTAAAGGAGCTAGCAGGTTTGATACCTGGACCAAAGAGAGCTGGAAACACAGTACTAAAACCCAAAGCAACAACAGACAGAAGTACAGAGGAATTGTTCAGCCTCATTTTCACTTGCAAAGCACAAGGACTAATGATAAGCCAGCTGGAGCACAAATCCTGAAAGCCAGTAGAAGGAAAAGTGCTAATGCTTATCCAGAGGACTTGAGCCAAGGTAAAGCTGACTTTTCTTATTATGATTGCTTGTTCAGAAAGTCTCCAGAACATGTTAAACTTCTAAAGACAAACCCAACACTTGCTCTTAAGGATAAGTGGGGGAGGGGTTTTACTCACACGGAGAACTGTTGCTTTGATAAGAACAGCATAGCTAATTACCAGGAGCTGGGAGCCTTAAGCAAACGTTTGCCTGAAGAGGAAGAAAGATATCAGGTTGGGGAAGAGCATAAGCAGGCTGAATTACTTCTGGCACAGTTTAAGGAGTTCTTAGAGCAAAAGGCAGCATCTGCTATTAATCCTATACAGCATGCCAATAGCTGTGAGGAAGAAATGCAGTTAGATAATTATTTGCCTTCAACAGAACAGGACCTAGCCATGGATTGCTCTACTTGTATTATTGAAGATAGCCATGATAAAGAGTTTTGAAACTACATGAAAAGAATATAGTAGAAAGATTACTTTACCTGTTTCTCTTGTGAAAAGCTTATGAAGGTAATAAGTGTAATCACATGCTGGAGCTGAGAAGCCGTGCCGTTGAAAGGACATTGCTTTCTGTTCATTGAAGAGTCACATGATTGCCTAAATGTGAGTCTGAGAAGGAACTGTGAATAAGCTGAATGAAAGCTGCCTCAGCACTGCAACTTCTGTATATTTGGTTTTCCCATCTTTTGTTGAATGTGCATTATTCTTCTTTTGCGTCTGAAAGCACTGAGCTTCAATGCGTTGGAAATAAACCCTCTTAAAAGAAATTTTCTTTGCCTGCCTTTGTCTGCTCGAGCTACAACTACAACCTCAATCCTTCAGGAGGCCCAGTAACTACATTTCCAAGAATCCCTGGGGGCCAAATGCTAGTGCTCTACCCCTGAAGGGCATCAAAGGCCCCTCCTACCTGGAAACCCTCAAGGCCCAGGTAGTAAGGGGGTGGCAATACACAGACATGACAGTTACCTCATGCTAATTCCCACGGTAACTCACGTTGCTCAATGGGGCAGGGAATGGTCGATTAGGGAGAGAGAGGGGCATGGAAAATACATTGCAGTTAGTGCAAGGATACATATTGTACACTAACTGCAATTTTGCAATTAGGGTGGGTGGACTTAGCATCTCCTCAATGAGTGACGTAAAATGTACCATTATCCTGCTGTCATATATTAGGGTATTTTCTTGTGCATAAGAGTTGGGAACATACTGGCCATGCCCCCGATAATTAGCACACAACCTTTGCATTTACTATGCATTCATTTTAACACAAAATGCACAATGGATGCAAAACTTGACACACCTTGGTAAAAGGACTCCATTGTAATGCAAGTTAAATAATGTAAAAGGGAAAAGGACATGTTTACTAAAGGGTGCACCATTAGCACACGTTTAAGTTGCAAAACTAGTGCATAGACCCATGCTAACCTTTAGGGATATGCATGCCCACCCTCTGCAATTACTGCATCGGTAGCATGCAACACCTCTCTAACTGGCACATGGTACACTCACCTCCACTCTTTGCTAACTGGTATAAGGGTACACTCACCTCCACTCTTTGCTAAATGGCACACGGGTACACTTACCTCTGCCCTTTGTTAACTGGCACATGGGTACAATTACATCCACTCTTTGCTAACTGGCACATGGGTACACTTACCTCTACCCTTTGTTAACTGGTACATGGGTACACTCACCTCTTCTCTTTACTAAGTGGCACACAGGTACACTTACCTCTGCCCTTTGATAACTGGCACATGGGTACATTTATGTCCACCCTTTGATGTGGCATTAAGTGCACCCATGCTACCATCTCCATTTGCGGTTATTGTGTGCCCATAATTTCAGCACTACCTGCATTGCACTGTCAAGACCCACATTACACCCTGATCCGCCCAGCCCTACCCAATCATGAGCTAATCAGTTAACATGGAGCCCATGTATAATGTGCTTAGCATATGGCAAACCCCATACTAAAAGCACGGTTTAGTAAACATGTTCCAACATGTTACCATAAAAAGGTAACAATTATGGAAAAAACTTTCTCACCCCACTTAGTATTTCTCTTTCTTTTACTCTTTTATGTGTGTACTAATTGTAATTTATGGGAAGCTTATCATGACCTGCCATTTAGATCAAGGTAATGAAATAATTTTGCAAGACCACACAATTATAGGCACCACAAGTATTAAAAACAACTTTTAGTTGAAAAGCTATTTACCTTCACAATTCTGGGGCTAGTTTACACATGAGTCTAAGGGGTATGTTTACTAAAGCTTCTTAATGTGCGCCCAGCATTAGTGTGCAGGATGCCATATAAGGAGTGGGCGTTTCAGTTTAAAGTAGCAAAACGGGATTAGCATGCGATAAAACGCGCTGCTGTGCACATTATCGGGCAAAATGCCGCTAAATGCGTTACCGCGCGGTAATCTTAAGTAGGCGCACAGACATCCAAACATAGAAACAGAAGTGTAGCACAATGGTTAATACACTGACTGGTGATATAGGGGTCATGAGTTCAATCCCCCAGTGTGCCTAACACATAAGGCTGGCTGAGGCATCAACTTTGACATGTAAGTATTGTTTCCTAAGGTATTTTAATTATTGCTGCCAGCAAACACACCCTCAGGTGCCGTAACCTAAGGTGCTGCATAAGGCACCCTATAGGGCACATTATAAAGTAAACTGTCTGCCACGGCACCCTATAATATCCCCTATAGGGCACCCTATAAGGCGCTCCATAGGACACCTTATAAGGCACCTTATACGGACTGTAACCATAAGGTGCCTCGGAAGGCGCTTTATAGGGTGCCCTATAAGGCGCCTTATAGGGCGCCTTCTGAGGCACCTTATGGTTACAGTACCCTGAGGGTGTTTTGCTGGCAGCACTAATGTACATTAAAAAAAGACAATGCTTTAGACAGTCCTATCAAACAACCCCTACTGTAGGTTTGAACCCATGACCTCTGGCTCCACAAGTAGTGAAGTAACCAGTGGGCTACAGCTCCATAGCTGCTAACAAGCTCCTGGCTGGCTCCAGAAGGACTGCACGTCACCACACAAATCGTCTTCTGTGGTCACCAGGATAGGGTTAACCCACCCATACCCATGATGCACTGCACATGCAAATCAGCAGTCTACAGATGATCACAAGATGGGGTATGCACCCCCACAGCACCTCGGCCTGGTAGGGGGAACTGACCGTGTGTGGTACAGGCACAGAGTAGCTACACACCGTCACATTGTGCAGGTACTGCACTCACCCTGAGGGTGAGGTGGGGCGCCCAGCACCAGGTCCACAGCAGAGATAGGCCATGCTGCAGGCCCCCAGAAACGCTAATGTGTGAGATAGGTAGTTTCAGCAGACACACCTTGGATATATTTGTATGTCTCAGTCAGGTTTAGCCCCTATGGACTCCTAGGAGGATTATGTACCACCACCCTTCTCCTCCAGGGCTGAGGGTGGTAAAGAGGGTCTCCCACCAACTGATCCACATTCTACCTCCCTGCAATGGTGGCAGTAGAGAGGACCATCAACCCCAGTCCTGCTGGGGAACAGACACCCTACAGGGCAGTCAACGAAGCTCTGTACACATCCATAATGCAATAGCAAACAGACAATAGGCCTGGATATGCTAAGCTGCACCCCTCCCCCCCCCACTATCTGATATGCACCTGCAGCAAGCCTTCAGCTGCTGCACCCTGCAAGGCATTCCATCAAAACACATACCAGCTGCAGACAGTCGGCTAGCTAATCCATAATGCATGTTTCTGATGGAAATGCATGCACCCAGAACTGGGATGTCAGCATACACACCAAGCAGATAAGTAAGTGACTGGGCCCCAAAAGGGAACCCATAAATATCACATAGGAAAAATACTATATAACACTATGGGGGAGCCTAGCCATACCATGGTCACTGCTCAGTCAGGGTGAGAGTGATCTCCCAGCAGAACATACTGTGGCCACCCTGTCTGTGCAGGAGGTGGCCGGGCACTACAATATCCCAGCCAGGATATTGCATCCTAGCCAGGTAACCCTGTCCGGGCTATACCTATGGTACCTTGCTCCTCATTATGCACATTGGCAGGCCAATACTGGCAACAGTGCTGGCAGTGTGGGCTGTGGAGGGTGTTTGCAGCCACCACACACTGGATAGACAGACACACACTCCCACACCTATGCCAGCATTGTGCTACTATAGAGGTGTTTAGCAGCCCTGGCCACCACGCCAGTCCTGGGCACAGTGCAGGCATGGATATGGTATGCAATACTGTTGGGGGTCACTCCCCAGTGTGGTAAACACTGTCAGAGACCAGACCTGAAGCACACTCCACAGACATCAGAAAGATTGCTATGATGGAGCTCAATCAGCAAACTGTGCTTAATGTAGGAATTGCTATCTGCCAGTAATCATAGCAAACCTTTGATAGCTGTGTACCATATTCCCAGGTGTAGGGTGGCATTGCTAAGGTATGCAAGTGCTAGTATTGGGAGATGCACGCAGGGCCAAATGTCCTGCCTCTCCAGGAGGCATTGGCTAATGAAACCTGTGGGTGTGGGTGTGGGTGTGTCTGCCCCTGTTGGCTGCTGCTTTACGGCAGAGGTTCCAATTCCAGTCCTGGTGTGCCAAACACTGTTCGGGTTTTTATGCTGTCCCTCATGAATATGCATGAGATAAATCTGCATACCATGGGGGTGGTGCATAGATATGCAGCACAGGCATCTTTATTGAGGCAGCATGGAACCTGAATGGTGTTTGGCCCTCCAGGACTGCATTTGGGAGACTCTGCTCTAGGTAATGCGCCTGTTTATGGTGTCTTTGCTCTGTAGGGTAAAATGTAGGTGTTTTGGGCATGTTTACATCATCTGCAATAAAGGCTCTGTCTGTATTAGCAGGTTGTAGTAGTGGGTAAAATATGGGGACTGGGTTGGCAGGCACCATAGCTGGGACTTAAACCTCTGGCCTCCAAACACACTCGTTGTGTGCACTGCACCACAGTGTTGCCACAGAGACAATGCATTCCCTGGTGATACCATGACTGTTTGTCCAGCAGGGCCTGTCTGTTGCAGTGCATGGCACCCACCTACACATGGCTAGGCCATGGTCTGCTCTGGGCAGCTGCCACTGCCCCCCTCCACCACCAGTACCCCTCTGCCACCATGCTGACATGCCCTTCTGCTGGTGGTGTGCAGTCTCAAGCCATCCAGTGTGCAGGTAGGCAGCTGCCTATGGTGCGTGTTCTGGGGTAGGGGTGCCTGCATAGATGTCCACGCTTCCCCCCAACACCGCCTGCCAATGTTCTGTGCCCTTTGAGGTACCTGCTGGGTACTATCCCCTGTGACAATGTGATAAACACTCTCATGCCCATGTTGGGCCCTCATCAGTTGCTGTCTGGCTGCTGTACAGTTTCAGCATTCCTAAGTGCCACCTAGGCATCTGCCTAGTCCGCACTGTGCCCCAGCTGCACCACAGCATGTGCCGCCTGCAGCCCTCTGTATCCCCTTTCCCAGCATCTGTCCATTTGCCCATTCCGACATGCCTGCCCTGCTGTTGTGGGACATGTGCATGCCATAGGAAACCTGTCCAATAGAGAGGGAAACCCTGATCAGTGCTATTTCACTGTGGGATCATTCACCTTGTATGGGGACGGAGCGTAAACCCTTCCAAAATTCATATCTTTTTTGGGGGGCTTTCTTGGGAGTGTTTTTTGATGTTTCCCATTACTATCACTATTGCCCAGCTTGATTATGATTTTTTTTATTTTGTTGGGGTCATTTTCAATGTTTATTTGCACTTTTGTTCCGTGCACATGTATCACACATCACTTTTTTGTAGGTTTCCCTGGTTTTGCTGTACATTACTGACAGAAATGGTTTCTTTTCCCTTTAAATCCACTGTAACGTGAGGTTTTCACTTGCGTTAGTGTTCAGAGCCAGATTTTACAGCTTTAGGGTGCCTGGAGCCTCTCCCCTCCCACTCTCCACCCATTGACCCCTTCTCTCCGCCCCTGGGGAGCCTTCCTCCGCCCTCCGTGAGCCTTTCCCCGCCTTCAGCACTCATTTGCGCCGCTGCGCGTGTGAGTGCGCGCTAAGGCACATTTGTGCCCCGTAAAGCGTCATTATCGTGCTCTAAGATACTTTAGCGCGTGATAATTGCACAGCGTGCACGTTAAGAAGGTTTAGTAAACATACCCCTAAATTCCTTGTAGGAGCACAAACACCATCTATGGAAGATCAGGCCCAGTAGGGATGGAGACCTACCAGAAACACAGAACTTCAGATCCAGTCTTGAAATTTCAGGCCGCGAAGAGAAGAGCCAATGGGCCTGCATTAGAGGCAGCGCGGCAAGCCACCTGGCTTTAAGTTAAGGCTGACACGCAGCCTCAGAAGTGTGGCCCTGCAGGGATGCATCCTCTCCTGGCCAAGACCCATGCGTGCCACACTCACAGCTCTGCCCTTGGTATGCCACTGTGAATAGGCATTGGGAAAGTGCTTGTTTTGTCCTTAAAACATTCTGAGGATGCAGAGAAGATGGCTACCATCCCCAGTACTTTCCAAAATCACAATGATAGCAGCAGTTGGAGTCAAACCCTGGCTTCCCTGGTCCTAGCCCACTACTCTATGCATTAGGCTATTCCTAGATAATGCTAGTCTTGAATACTATTCAAGAGATTACTGTTTAGATGCCCGCAGACGTCCATATTGGACAAATCTATGTGACATTATACCTGAACTTGGATGTGCCTGATTTTTTTATTTTTTACATTCTGGCTTTGACATCATTTGCAAAATGGGCCTTCACATATGCATAATCACATCAAAGTCACCATGTAAGGCAAGAACTTCTACTATGATGAGTGCACACCATTGGGATCATTAAAAAAAGGATAATTGTTACTTGGCTGGTCATAAAAGCATGGATGATAAAGACCTTGAACAGTCCAAGTAAATAACATTCGGTTTTTTACATTTGACAATGATTTTTTATGAAATAAGTGGTCTTCTTTAGGGGGTTATCTTCTTTCTTGCCCGAGAGACTCATTCCTCTCTGGGTATCACAAGGGAGGACAAGAAGGAAACAGTCCAGAGTGCTAAGCTAGAAGTGAATGACCAAGCCACTCTTTGGAATGAGCCTGTAGGCACACAAGCCTGAAGAGGAAAGTGAATGCTACAAGCAACCCTTGCCCAGGACACTTTTTATTTCAGAAATGGCCCTGTTCCTCCCCTTAGCTGCAGGGGGAATGTCAGCAGGTTTCTGTGTTGATTTTCGGTACTCAGCCAATCTTGATTAATTCCCAACTGTCAATAAACAATCGGATTTCAGAATTTAGCTCTGGGTTTAAAACTCTCAGCTCAATTCCTTCCAAAATGAGGAAACTTCTTTGTATACCTAATGCCAAGAATGGCGTTATGCTATCCAGTCCCCATCCCTACAAATGTCTTTACTGTAACCTTTGCCTTCCACTCCTCACACACACACAATACCACCCCCACTCCCTTTCTCCATTCCCCATTTTCCTCCTCTTCTTCCTTTACTATTTCTATTTCATATTGCTTTCTGCACCCTGGCCATGAATACTCAAGAGGCTTCATTGTGCAGTTGTCTGGTAATGCCCAACAATCCACCAAAGGACTAAATAAACCAATTATATATGCGAGCTGAAGGGTTGAATTCAGAGCAACATTAAAGGGTAGAAAATTAATAAGGAGACAGCAGTGTTGTGGAAAGGCCAGTCATTTCCTGAGACAAATATCAAACAGATAAATAAATATGGCTGCAATTTCAATTATCTTTGAACAAAAATAAATGTCTTTTCTCCTTTGGTAGTAGACAGTCTATTGAGCTGTCGGGGAGGAACTGTGACTGCGGAAAAGGATAATAAAAGGACAGTGGGTTCCAGTAAGATCAAATGAATATGTTTATATCTCAATTAAAGTCTTTCCCTGCCAGAGTATATTGTAAGAAGCTATTTAGCCCCTCTTGCATGTGTTGCTAGGTCAGAAACCCAGATCTTCATCACAGCTTATTGGGAGGCCAGACACATACACCTCTCTAGCCATTAACAGGAAAAATATTAGTGGTGGTGCACATTTCCTTTAATTTAACAATTCAAAGAAATGAAACATTTGGAGAAGCTGGACTGCTGCCAAGAATCTGCCAGGCTGAGTTTTCAGAATGGAATGTGCAAAAAGGAATTTCTATAAAGATATCTTCAGGGGATTCTAATCGGGATCAGCCTTCATTAGTACACATTCAGTTTGTTAGCAGGCCTTAAAAAATTTAGAGCATGCTAAATTGATTTAACACATCTTGACCTATCAATTACTATTCATTATGGGCCTGATCCATGAAGGCAAATAGCGGGGCTGGACGTCCCAATGGGAAGTCCAGCCCCGCTATCCGCCCTCAGTCTAGGCAGTCTCGTGAAACTGCTGCAGGTACAGAGCCGCTGTGCGTGCTGCGGAGAACGGAGGCAGCATGGAGTGGAGAGTGGACGGAGTGTGGGCAGGACTGAGCCCTGGATGAACAGGACGGATTCCAGTGATGGCCCAGTACATCCGGGATCATTCCTCTGAGGTGGAATAAGAGTAGGGCACCCCCTTCGATCATAGCTGGCAGTGACACACCCCCCCCCCCCCCGGAGCCCAGCAGCCCGCCCGCTGCACCAATGGGACACTCACGGTGAATCCTGACGCCTGATCTGGGCCCCAGAGGCCCCCATTGGGGTCAGGAGGTGTGGAATCAGGGGTCAAAAGGCAGCAGGCAGGTTTTGCCATGGTGATTATATCCCCGCAGTGATGCAGGAGCACACCGGGCTACCCCAGGGTCTGATCCTGCACCCGCAGGGCCATCTTGCTCCTGCAGTGCAGAATTGAGTTATAATAGGCCCATCCTGCCCGAGGGCACCCAGATGCCCAGATGTGCCCCTTCGGGGATTGGGCTCTATGTCAATTAATGCGGATCAAGTTTGAATATGCATTCAAAATTTTTTATTAAAATCAATGTGTAAAATGAAAAGAAAAATCATCTAAAATTAGCGAAAAATGGCCAAATAACTGAAAATGTTTGCTCTGTGAACATCCTTATGTTCTAGATAGCTCTTTAAGCTGTCCTGAGGAAAGAAGGGAGGGCTTAAAGTGTGCTGAAATCTGCAATTCTTCATGGATTAGCTTCTCCTGTCTTTGCCCAATGGGCAGAGTGGGTCCATCTACTGGACGGGCTAGGTGGCTGCCTAGAGAGGCAGATCTCTGTGGACGGCAAGCCATATGCTTTTGCACACATGGACAGCCACTACGCCCCCCCCCCCCACACACACATTTTGTCGTGCTGCCCTTCCCCCCATGCCTTGCTGTGATGTGCTGTGTTGCCTTCCCCTGCTGCCACTGATTCTGGCAGCAGGGGGAACAGCTAGACTCAGCGGCAGGCTATGTGCTTCGGCACACATGGCCTACCACTTCTTTTTTTTTTTGAACTTTAAATTTTTATTCAGTTCCTTTGTTATACAAAACACCAATTATGCATCTCAGATATATCTGTACCATTAACAAAACTGTATGTACATTCTTACCAGCCAACTTCTAATATAGATGCAGCCACTGTCACAACATTCTCTAATAAACCAACATTGAACATCTCCTACCTTTGTAATGATTACTTCTTTCCGATTCAGGTTAGGTAGTACATAAAGTTTACACCACAAAAACCCCTTTAAGTGGCTAGCTGTAAATTCCCCCCCTCCCCCTACCCCCCCCCCCACCCTTCCCCCCTCTACCTGATCTTACTGAGTGTACCACCAGTGTCAATCTTCTTACACCCGCCATTGTACCCAATCTATACTTCCCCGCCCCTGCTTAACCATCGCCACACACCCTCCCACCGCCTTTCCACCCTATCTCCGGTCCCTTTCTTTAGTCCTGTTAATTTATGCATTTGATACAGTTCTGCCAGACGCACTGTATATTTCCCTATGGGCGGCATGACCCCCTGTTTCCAATGTTGTGCTATTTCACAACGGGCCGCCATTATACATTGCCGCACAATACTCCAATTCCCCTCCGCAGCATCATTCGGCTTTAGTAGGAGACATAACTCTGGTGTCAAGGGGATTCGGGCGCCTAGTATACCCTCCAAGATGTCCCCAATTTTTTCCCAATATTGGTGTACTACTGGGCACGTCCACCACATATGCAGCCAAGTTCCCTTCGCTCCACACACATTCTCCAGCACTCATCCGTCCCTCGAGCCCCCGCTTTGCACAGGCGCTCAGGCGTCAAATACCACCTAGACAACACTTTCCATCCATTCTCCCTCAGGGACGTGGCGAGAGACACCCTCGCTATGCCTTGAGCTATTCGTTCCCACTCTTCCACCTCCCACTCAACCTCCAAGTCCTTCTCCCACGCCTTCATATAGCTTAATTTCTCTCTCCCTCTCTCAGTCAGCCCTTTATATATTCTGGAAATAACCCCCTTCCTCCCCAGCGAGCCCAGACAACTGCCCTCAAACCAGCCTGGTTCCTGCTGAATGTCTCGCCATTGTCTTCTCTGCCTAAGGAGTGAACCCAATTGTAGATAGTGGTACCGGTCTGTTTCTTTCAACCGATATAGATCTCGGACGCCCTCAAACTCTCTTATCCCTTGCCCAAAAACTATCTGAGACACGTTTTGCAGCCCCTGCTGTGCCCATCTGGTCAAGACCATCACATCAGGGCCAATGCCCTCTTCGCAACAGGCCATCAAAGACATCCCACGTGCCCACCTCTTCTCCCCAATCAACTTCCTCCTATGTACCTGCCACACCCCCAGAGTATGCCCCACCATTGGATTGTCTCCCTTACTTCCCTTCCCCCCCCAGACGAGACGTTCCAGCTCCCCAGGCCGAAGTCCCGCTTCCTCCATCGTCACCCAGTGCTTATGTTGTTCCCTCAACCACGAGTATACCGCCCGCACCTGTGCTGCCACGTAATATTTCCGGAAATTGGGGACCCCCATACCCCCCTCTATCCTAGCCACTTGCAATGTTCTAGCTGCCACCCTGGGCCTTTTATTCCCCCATATAAACCCCCCGACTTGCTTTTGTAGTCTAGCCAGCGTCCTAGTTGGTATCGCCACTGGCAGCACTTGAAAAAGAAAAAGAAACTGGGGGAGCAACATCATTTTCACCACTGCCACTTTCCCCATCCATGATAGGAACCCCCTGTTCCAGGCTCCCAATTGTGCCTCTACTTGCCCAAATACCTTCGGGTAGTTCAGCTCGTAAAGATCCTGCAGGTCCCGCCCTAGAGATACACCAAGATACCGAATAGATCTCGTCGCCCACCGAAATTTAAATTTTTGACGTAAGCCCGCTTGCTGCTCTTCCCCTACCGACAAATTCAAAATTTCAGACTTATTCCAATTTATCGTAAAGCCCGCCAATTTCCCATATTCCTGCACCTCCCTCATGATTTCAGGCACCGTGTCTTGCGGCCTAGTGGCCATAAGCAGGATATCGTCAGCAAACATTGCCAATTTGTATTCCCTCTGCCCTACGATCACCCCCCTAATGTCTACGTTCTGCCTAATTCTCCCTGCTAGCAGTTCCAACGATAAGGCGAACAGTAACGGTGAGAGTGGACACCCCTGTCGCGTCCCCCTCCCCAGCGGGAAGAATCCTGAATATCCTCCATTTATACGCACACAGGCCGTAGGTCTCTCATACAATGCCCTAATCCAGCCAACAAACCCATTCCCGAACCCCATGTGTTCCAAGACGGAGAATAAAAATCTCCACGACACTTGGTCAAAGGCTTTTTCCGCGTCCAACGATACCAGCAGTGCTGGCTCTGGATTGCGTTTCACGGACCACATCACATTCAGCGCTTTCCTAATGTTATCCGCCACTTGCCTCCCTGGTATAAACCCCGCCTGATCCTCATGCACTAACTTCCCCAACAGTTTATTTAGGCGTCCTGCTAACACTTTAGCTAATAGTTTCGCATCAGTGTTGATTAATGATATTGGCCGATACGACGCACACTCTAGCGGGTCCTTGCCCGATTTAGGAATCAGCGTTATGCCCGCCCATCCCATTGTGTCCGCCAAAGGCTCCCCCGCCCTCGGGATATTAAAGAGATTTGTCAAGGGCCCCACCAGCTCTCCCACAAATTTTTTATAGAAGCTAGCTGTCAGCCCATCTAAGCCGGGGGCCTTCCCTGTTTTGAGACCCCTAATCGCCCCTGCCACCTCCGACATTTGTATTTCCCCTTCTAGCGCCTCTCTTTCCCCCTCATCCAAATGGGGAAGTCCGGTTGTCGCCAAATAATCCCTCATCTCGTCTTCTGGCCTATCCGATTTAGCCTCGTATAGGCCCCTGTAGTACTCCACAAAGGCTTCCCGGATTTTCTGCTCATCTCTCGTGACCCCCCCCCCCCTCCCCTTAATCTGCACAATCCAGGACGTAGTCCGCTTCTGCTTCAGTCTCCTCGCCATATACTTCCCTGCCCTATTCCCTCCCTCAAAAAACTCCTGTCGTAGTAGTTGTAGCCGATAATGAATTTTATCTGCTGCTAGCGCATTTAATTTAGCCCTAGTCTCGAGGACCTCTCTTCTCAGCTGCCTGTCAGCACTGCGCGCATCTGCCTCTTCAAGTTGCACCAGTTTCTGCCGTAGGCGGAGCTCCTTCTCCTCCCCTTCCCTCTTTATTCTCGCTCCCCATTTAACTAATGTGCCTCGCAGCACCGCCTTGAAAGCATCCCACACCACGCCCTGTCGGACGTCTCCCGTAGCGTTCTGCACGAAGTATTCTGGTATCAATCTTCGTACATCTTGCACCACCCTAGCATCACTCAAAAGAGCCTCATTCAATCTCCAGAAGCGGGTTCCCCTATCTTCTCCCCGCCCCCTCAATGTCACCCGTACTGGTGCGTGATCTGACCATGTAATCGGCTCCATCTCTCCTTCAATAATCCTACCTGCAATCTCCTTCCCCACCCAGATATTGTCTATCCTAGAGTACGTGCCATGCACTGCGGAAAAGAAGGAGTACTGACACCGACTAGGGTTGAGCAATCACCAGGCATCAATTAAATCATTAGCCCTTATGAATTGCTGGTACCTACTCCTCTCTGCCCGCCTCCCCTCCCCCTTCCCCGTGGAGTCTCTCCCCACCTCCCAAGTCATATTGAAGTCTCCACCACATATCCGCACTCCCTCGCCTAATGCATTCATTTTCTCATCCACTTCTTCCCAGAAATCTTTCTGTGCCCCAGTGGGAGCATACACATTAGTTACACAAAACCATTCATCCCCTATCTTCATTCGCACCAGTAATATCGGCCCCCTCTATCCCGAATTACTGTGTGTATCTCCGCTTTGAGTGTCCCACTGACCAGCAACGCTACCCCCCCTCTCTTACGCTCTCGCAGATTAGAAGCAAACACTAACTCAGTGTATCCTTTGGGCTTCACTAATGATTCGTGTCTGCGTAATAAATGAGTTTCCTGCAAGAGGACCAATGAGGCTTTTTGCCTAGTTATTTCCCTGTACAATTTCTGCCTTTTGAAGGGTGAATTTAAACCTTTCACATTTAGGGTGATAATTTTCAAATCACCGGTGTCCTACTCTCCCCCCCTTGTGCCCCCTCTGCCCACTCTACCCCTACCCCTCCCATCCTCCCCCCTCCCTCCCCCCACTCTAACCCATCCCCCATCCTCCCCAACTCCCACCCCTGACCTACCTCCCGTACGGGAGTCATGACCTCCTTATTCGTGACTGACACTCGAGCCTAAGCCTGCCCTCTCCCTTCCACCCACCTCCCCCGTCTCACCCCACCCATTTCCCTTCGTCCTAACCCCCTACTTATCTACCACACCCACCCCTCCCCGCCACTTCCCCCCAACCCCTTACACTTCACTCTAGTCAAAACAGCATGTAAAGTCTTAAGCTCAGCTCGCTTCAGTGGTTGCAGACGGTGTTCTGGCACTCCCGCGGTTCAGTCTCGCCAATCTTCTCCCTCCAACTGGAGCTCTGTGCCAGCGCTGTGCGTTCCATTTTGTTGCTGGAGTCCCTGCGGTTTTTGTACTTCCATTGGATGTCTGTGTGCCCTCTGGCAGGTGTGTGGCACCTAACTCTCTTAATGCTGTCCACGCTTCCTCGCTTGACTGCACTCGTCTTGATCTGCCCTTTACTGTAAGCAACAGTCCAAATGGAAACAGCCATTTATAGCGCAGATTTTCCCGCCGCAGATATTCCGTCACTTCTTTAAGGTTTCTTCTACGTTGCAACGTTCCGGGGGACAAGTCCTGAAAGAATTCCAACTTATGATCTTCCCAGACAAATTGTTTCAGTGTCCTTGCCGCCCAAAGTACTTTTTCCTTGCTCTTGTACGAGCTGAGACATACTACGATATCGCGAGGCTTGTTGTCCCTTATCGGGCCCAAGCTTCTGTGTGCTCGCTCTATCCGCATCATCGCTCCAATCTCGTCTTCCCCTGTAGCCGCCGACTTTAGCAGCAAGTTGAATATTTTTTTTCCACCACTTCTTCTGAGTTCTTGTATTGTGGCTCTTCCGGGAGGCCTCGTATCCTTATATTGCTTCTCCTTGATCTATCTTCGAGGTCCTCCAATTTCACCTGCAAATCACTTAAGCCACATGAGTGTTCTTCCCATCCTTTTTGGAGCTCTTCTACGGCTTCACCTTGCTGTTCCACACGGCCTTCCGTTTCTTCTACACGGTTGCCCAAATCCACTATCTCTTGTCGCAGTGCTTGAATTGTCTCTTTTAACTCCTTCTTCACCCCACTGAGCTCGGACTTAATTTCCTCTTTCAATTCAATGAGCCAGTCCTTCAGCATGCTCCTGAACTCCGAATTGCTCTCAGTCTCCACCCTCGGTTCAGATTCAGTGGGCGCCGGGGGGGGCGATTTGCCTCCCTTATCTCCTTCGTTTCCGCCTTTGGCTGTAGCATAGGTGGAGCGGTACTCAACTAGCTTCTTCTTGGCTGAGGGTCCACTTTTACCTTTCTCCATGGTCGCTCTGCCGCCCACCCGACGTAGTAGCTCAGCTCTCTCAGGAATGCCGGGGTCCCAGAAATCCCTACGCCTTACTCCTCTGAGCAGGCCTTCTGTGATTTGTGCTATATGGCACTCTGTATAGGAGGTGGCAGATCTCTGTGTTCAAACAGCAGGTGCTGGGTCCGTGGTTCCAGACTTTCAGGCACTCTGCAGCTCCTGGATAGCTGGGGACTCGAGCTCTTAACTTAGTCCTTGTTACTTACACGTCTTCACCCTTGACGGCTCTGTATCACTGCCCCTCAAGCTCTGCTCGGGGTTCAAATCCGCCGTGCTCGGTGACATCTCCAGCAGTCTGCCGCTTCAGTTCTGTGGTTTGCTCTCAGCAGTTCAGCTTCCTCGCATGCACTGTTCTGTCTCCCCCACCATGCGGTGTTACATTCGGCCTGCTCTGCCCTCGACCACGTGGCGTTTCTGAGCCCCGGAGTCCCAGCGCACTCTCCTTCCCGTCTTCTCTTACCGGGCTGCCTCTACTCAGTATCCGCTGCTGCCTGCCGCCCAGTGTCGTGCCGCGCTTCTTCTCCGGAGTGTTAAGTAGCCACATTCATATCGGGGCTTTCACCTCCGCTGTGCTGCCGTACCGCATTCACCTCCGCTCCGCCCTGCACACCGCCGGCTCCCACGGCTCCGGGTCGGGCAGCTATGCACAATTTCGGGCTCAGCTGGTTATGGGGAGCAGCGGCTCTGGTTTCTCCTACATCCCGCCTTGTGTGCCGTTTAATTCGGGGTTTTTATGCCCGATTTGCAGGCGTTGGCAGCGGAGCTTGGTCACTTCGCTGCCATCCCGCTCGGTGACGTCACCGGAAGTCCCGGCCTACCACTTCTTAACCCCAAAAGTTATGTCAGAGGGGGTCAGAAGAGGCAGATCATGTGTACCAAAGCACATGGCCTGAAACCAAGCCGACCCGCGCCCCCCCCCCTTGACCCCTTCGCCAGAATCAACAGTAGTGTGGCTCAGCATGGGGGTGGGGTATGGCTCAGCATGCCATTTGGGTGGCACAGCTCAGGAAGACGGCACAGTTGGGCTTCTGCCTAAGGCGGCAGAAACCCTTAGGTCAGACCTGCCAATGGACAAGTAAAAATCATGAGCTGTGCTCTGTTGAAACACTGAATGAAAAATATAATTTGGATAACTAAGACTGCTATGTGGTCCTGCAATTATGGCAGACAGCTGATAGTATTTGAGTATCTGATTACAGGTCGCATGGGTTTCAGGAAGCTATTGTCATGATCTATCTTGAATGCACCTCTCCAGGGCAAATTGAACTATATAGCTCAGTGGGAACATGATCAGGGCCATGTTTTTGGAAACAAGTCATGGAACACCATTGTTTATAATGTTGTCCAATTTGGGGGAAGAGTGATACAAAGTGTTATTTTAGTGGTATATTCAGTGGCATTCCCAGCAACCTTGGTACCTAGGGCAGGTGCTCCCCTGCCCATATGGCTGGCGCCCCCCTGGTAGACTTTGGCTGGGAGAGATGAGTGTCCAGCCTGGAGCAGAATCAGTGTATCAAGCTAGCTTTGTAGCAAGTTTGCCATATTGCCTCTGTGGCCCGGTGGGATGCACCCCACTTCCTGCTGCTATCCGAGGCAGGCCTGCATTCACTGCCTGCCCTTGGTACACCACTGGATAGGTGACTCCTAGTCTATTAAATAGAATCTATAAATCTGCACCTACTCTGCACTGGAGAGGGTACGTCAGGAAGGCTCACAACTGGGGGGAGGCTACTGGCAACACTGTTCCTCCTTTATTTACGAAATGTCTGGTGCTGCATTAGCTGAGGATCCAGTCATGTATTTCTTGCTATGCTTAACTGAAAGTGTTGATAGCCTCCTGGTTTATTGTATTACGGCTGCAAGATGTGAGTTAGCGAAGGCCTGCAACAGTCTGCATCTGCTGTATGCAAGATTTTTACATTTACTTAACAGTTTCCTTAATTTGCTTCCCCTCAGTCATTCAGAGTGCTGTCATTAGTGCCTTCCACTACTCAGATGACATATTATTGGTCCTCTACACTGATCCAGTGCTTCCTGATCTTATGGCCTTCAACTTCTGACTGGAACAGGTGGTACAGTGTCTAGCTTTGCACAGACTCAAACTAAATCCTTGCAAACTCACTGACGCCTGGATTACCAGTTCATCATCACAACCTTCAACTACCCCACCACAACTTGACAGCTCTGGAAGGGCTCTCACAGATTCCTTTAGATACCTCAGACTCATCATTGATTCAGAACTGTCGCTTAGCAAACAAATCTCTTCTATGGTCCATTCTACCTTTCCTGCCCTGTGTAAGTGTCATGCTTTCTGGTCATTTCTTGATGTCTCTGCCATATCGACCTTCGCCTGTGCCCTAATTATACCCAGACTTGATTATTGCAACACCATTTATGCGGGCATCTACCTATCTAATCTAAAAAGATTACAAACTCTCCAGAACACAGTAGTCAGAATATTGCCTCATGCCAAAAACATGTCATCCTATTACTTTACTGATTCTTTTTCAGATTCAGTACACTTTGGTGCTAACTCATAAAACTCTCCACGCAGACACCCCTTTACATCTTTCCAATGCTGTTATTCCATACACTCCCTCACATACCTTATGCTCCCTACATGACCATTGGCTTGTCATTTCTTCTGTCTCAAATGCCAAATATGAATCCACCTAGTACTCTGTATTTTTTCCATCTGGCCCCTAAGCTCTGGAATCAGTTCCCCTCTATATTACAGCTAGGCTTTTAAATCAGCTTTGAAGACTCACCTCTTCACCTTGGCTTTTGGAGTGTAGTGGCAGGAACAGGATGTTGCTACTCTCTTAGAACCTGTCCTTCACTGTATTTCTTATTGGTAAATCATACTCCTATATTTTTCTTTGGAGGTTCCTTGTTTATTGTAAACCACTTTGAAGTAACAGAAAGCAGTATATCACTTTGCAATAAACCATAAGCTTTGAATGTGCAGAGTAAAATGTCTGCTATACCAGAAAGGAAGTTTAGATGAATCCAGTTTGTATATGGTGGTGGAAGTTCTCTCTTTGAAGACTAACAAGGGAATATGTTTATGGTTCCTTCACTTTACTATACCATTATTATTATGAGTATGCCTGCTTCACTGGTGGGGGGTGGATGGAAGGGAAATACTATATTTCTATAATAAATTTACTTCCAAATACTTTAATAGTTAGGGCCAACTTTAGAGAGAATGGCTCTTTAGGAAAAAGTTGTTGATGGTGAACCCCTCTCCCCCCACCCCCAACTGAACCCTCACACATCAAGTATGTGTCCTCATAATATCCATATCTTCTAGTTTATAGTAATGGAAAGCAGAATAGAAATTTTCAAAAGGGAAAGAGAAGTATTCAAAGACACAGAACACTTGATACTCATAATGGCATATTTACTAAACTGTGCTGTTAGCATGGGATTTAGCATGCAGTAAATGTACCATGCTAAATGTTAGTGTAAGCTAACTGGGTAGCATGTAATTGGGTGGGGTTTGGGTGGGTTAGGGGTGGAACATGAGCATAGATGGCACATCAAGTTGCGCCACCTCAGTGGGTGGTGTTAAATGTATCTATGTGCCAGTTAGTGTGGTGCCAAGACATTTACAAAGCGCTAGTGGCTCAGGGATGGGCTTACATGACTCTTGAGGTTGGTGCAGGCCTCCTTGCTAGATTCATGGCCCAAATGTGAGCTACTGGCATGGTCTTTAGTAAGCATGCCCCATAATGAATACATAAAGAACACATTTGTTTAGACAAAAAAAAAATACACTCAAAAATTAAAGAAACTTAAAATGTGATCCGTGTTTCAAGGAAAGGAGTCACAACAGGAGGAAATACAGTCAGGGAAATAGAATAAGTAAGTGACTTACATCACCTCACCAAAAAAAGACATACATTTTCTTACTCAGACTCACTCTGTAATGTGCCACCATCCTACAGCAAGGTACGACATGAGAGAATTTAACAAATTCCCTATTATTTTATTTATTTATTTTTATTTATATGTTTTTCTATACTGTGTTTTCATTAGAACCAAAGCAGTTTACAGAGAACAACAGGAATTACATGGAACTTGGTTAACATGAACTAAAGCATTGAATTACAATGGTTGAAACATTCCAAGGAAATATCTAGGTCAGTTTGACATAAGAGTATGTAGATGGCAGGAAGACCTCTGGACACGGCTAGAGAAATGCCCTAAATACTCTTGTCTTTCCCTACTCTCTTTCAGCCCATTGCATCCTTTCCCCATCCCTTTGACCTTTTATGTGTTTCTCCCTTGGATTTTTTAAAGCATACAGGAAGGGTAATCCACCTTGTAAGGTGCCCCCTATCTTTTATCTTTCCTCATTTTCTGTTACCCTGTTTATACATTACCTACTACCACTACTACTACTACTACTACTGCGACTGAACATTTGTATAGCGCTACAAGACGTACACAGCGCTGCACGTAGAAATGTAAAAGATGGTCCCTGCTCATCAAAGCTTACAATCGAGTCAAGACAGACAACACAGTAGCTGTAGACATGGGATACATCTAGGAGGAATGGTAAGGAAACACAAAGGACATTAGGCGAGTCAAGATCCGAAAGCAGCAGCAAAGTGTTGAGCTTTCAGCCTGGATTTGAAAAGGGTCAGAGTAGGCACCTGATGTACAGACCCAGGTAGCTTTTTCCAGGCATAAGGAGAAGCAAGGTGAAAGGAGTGAAGCCTGGAGTTAGCAATAGAAGAGAAGGGCACAGATAGAAGTGATTTGCCAGAAGAGCGGAGTTCCCAAGGAGGGGTGCAGGGAGAGATAAGAGAGGAAAGGTAGTGAGGAGCTGCAGAGTGAATGCACTTATAGGTCAGCAGGAGAAGCTTGAACTGGATGTGGAAATGTATAGGGAGCAAATGAAGTGACTTGAGAAGAGGGGTAATATGACCATGATGAGGCAGGTAGAAGATTAGCCGTGCAGCAAAATGTTGAAGAGACTGAAAGGGAGAGAGAGGATTCAAAGGGAGACCAGCAAGGAGTAGGTTACAATAATCAAGACGGGAGGTGACAAAAGAGTGAATAAATATCTTAGTAGTGTGTTCAGAAAGGAAAGGAATTGCCCATGTTCCCTGTAAGTATTAGCGTATGTGTCTCATATCCCCTCGTGTTAAATGTATCCCCCAATTGACCGCTTTGACACGGTGAAAAGCGGGATATGAATACAGCTAAATAAATAAAATAAATAAATAAATGGGCAGATTTTATTGATGTTATAGAGAAAGAAATGACAGGTTTTAGCTATCAGATAGATGTGTGTGGAGCAGGAGAGAGAGGAGTCAAAGATGACCCCAAGGATGCGAGCTGAAGAAACAGGGAGGAGTAGAAACGTATCCACAGAGACTGAGAAAGGAGGAAGGGGAGAGGAGGGTTTAGGGGGAAAATAAGAAGCTCAGTTTTGGCCATGTTCAATTTCAAATGGCAGTGAGACCTCCAAGCAGCAATGTCAGAAAGGCAGGCGGAGATCCTGGCTTGGATTGCCAGAGAGATTTCAGGTGTAGAGAAGTAGACCTGGGAGTCATCAGCGTAAAGATGGTACTGAAAGTCATGGGAAGAGATGAGTGCACCAAGGGGCTGGATATGGAAAGAAGAAAGGAGTGGACCCAGGACAGATTCTTGGGGTACACCAACTAAGAGTGGGATAGCAGTGGAGGAGGATCCACCAGAACAAACACTGAAAGTGCAATGGGAGAAATAAGAAGAGAACCAGGATAGCACAGAGCTCTTAGAACCAAGTGAGGACAAGGTATCAAGGAGAGGGTTGTGGTCAACAGTGTCAAAAGCAGAAGAAAGGTCAAGAAGGATGAGGATTGAGTAAAGGCCATTGGATTTTGCCAGGAGCAGGTCACTGGCCTCCTTCCAAGTTCCCTCACCCAGAATAATATCCCCATCTATCCTCTCTGTCTACAGCCTTCATTATCCCTCTTTTCCTGGAGGATTCATATGCAGTTAATGTGCATTATTTGCCAGAATGAGCCTTTGAGTAAACAATGCATGTTAATAGAATTAGTGCACGTTAATTGCTAGTAAATGATCCCCTTGGTGCCTACTGTCCTTTTATTCACTCTTGCAAGTCGTGCATCCTCTTCCTTTCCATATTGCATCTATCCCCTTTATATCTATTATCTTTAATTGTCCCCTTTAGACCTCAATACAGTTTCATTGCCCCTCCTTCCCACAAATCTGCAATTACTATTGTTAGAAACTACAATTTATTTTTTGTAGCTTCTAACAATTGTCCTTCCTCACTCCTTCCCTTCCCCCTTCCCTAGAGTTTTGCCTTAATGTTTCTCCCTTTTGGAAATATGCTTCTCTGGTCATGGGTTGAATGTAAGATGTTGGACCCCTATAGACACCCTCATTGAAAACAGACAGGATCCCCTAGATGCCACTGTCCAAGTCCTTCACCTAGTCTCTTGCCTTCATTTTCCTTCTCTTTCTCTAGCCACTGGAAGCAATAGAACACATGAAGCCCAAAAGCCAGCCTTGTGGAGGCCTCATGCCTACTTCCTGCTCGGGATTACTATTATGAAGGAAACCCCTGTAAGGGGCAGGACTGCTACAAGGACCATGAGTGGGAATTGAATGACAGGCTCTATGCTGGTTTCTTGTGGGGGCAATTTCTCCAAATGGGTTAATTTTGCATATACCCTAACCATCATGAACCCTTTTCTTACCACTGCCACCAGCGTGCTTTGACCTCTAGACTGATACTGGCAAACATGGTGCGGAAATCTTGCCCTTTTCCTGTCTTTCCTTCTCAGAGTCCCTCTCTCTTCACAGTAAAGACTATCGTTCATAAATCCCATAGACACACTTATCCAGGCAATCATCTTTCAATTTGTTATCAGTCTAAATTCCACTGACGAAAATCCCCTTTATCTTCTGCATCCTCAAAATCAGTCCATCAGTATCTGCAGCAGCAAATGCACATTGATGCCAAGGAGTACAGTAGAAAATCAACTGTTTTTTACTAGGAAATCCAGTTTTCTGGTGGAAAGGGAGGGGAGGTTGGGGGGATTACTCAGAAGCAATATTGCAGTGTATGTCTGGCTAGAATAAGGGTCTGATGCCTGCTTCCTCTCAACAGATGATACATGTCGATTAGGAGTGTAGTCTGTCTTATGTAGTCTTTGACGAGAGCGGCAAAGTGAAGTGGACATGTTTTTATATCCTAAAGCAAAATGTAACAGGCATATACTGCTCAATTCTAAAGCAAGTCAAACTCTTGTGTGCTCACTAATATTGCTATGGCTGGATTATTGCAATTCAGTTCTGTAGGGTGCAACCTACTCTGTTCTATCAAGGTCATTAAGGTTGTCACTACAACATCTTTCTGTTATCTTGCCTCACTCATAAATATGGTTTGAAACAACAAGAAGATCCACTTTTGCAGTCGTGGTTCCAACTTTTTGGATTGGCCTGTCTTTGGCCCTATCATCAGAATTATTAATATACAATGGCTTTAATCTATGATTCGGCTGGACCTGAGGCTTCCAAAGACTGTGCTGATGAGCCTGCAATTCTAATTTTAATTTTGTTTGATATTATTTTATTTTCATTTTGGTTATGCAGTTCTTTGTTTTACTCTCTTTTCTATATTATTGCAATTTTCAACTTAGCCTAATACCTTTGTAAATATTTATACATATTTTAGCTACTACACAATACCACATTTTGTTTTCATACACTTTTATTATATTTTAAATTGCCTATAAGCATTCTGAGGGTCACTATAACAAATATAACTGTGTGGTTTCGAACATGGGGCTGGCAGGTCTAGATATATGATGCCTACCCAATGAAACCTGACTAGAGAAGTAGCCTATTGGCCCAAGCAGTGTGCTAAAGCCCAGGAAAGCTATGGTTCACATGCCACTTGTGATCCTGGGCACAGGGCCGGCCCGTCCATTGAGCAAGAATGTTTTTTGCACAGGGCCCCGCGTTTCAGGGGGCCCCGCGCAAAGAACATTCTGCTTTTTTTAAAAATGAAATTTAAAAAAAAAAAAGTGCCACTGCCACCGCGGCAGCATGGAGTGTCCCGCAGGGCCCCCTCTGCCCGGCTGAACTCTCCCGGCGCGGCTGAAGCCCTCTGCTCCGGCTTGCAGATACGCGAAGGGAGCGTGTCTCCCTCGCGTCTCTGTTAAGCCCGCAGGGGCAGATGGGAAATTTCCCATCAGCCCCTGCTTCCCATCAGCCCCTGCGGGCTTAACAGAGATGCGAGGGAGACACTCTCCCTTCGCGTACCTGCAAGCCGGAGCAGAGGGCTTCAGCCACGCCGGGAGAGTTCAGCCGGGATGAGGGGGCCCCGCGGGACACTCCATGCTGCCGCGGCGGCAGCAGCCCATTTTTTTTTTATTTTAATTTCCATGAGCCGATTGGGGGGGGGGGTTAGGACTGGCAATGGGCTGATGGGGGGGTTAAGACTGGCAATGGGCTGTGGGCTAATGGGCCTGTCTGGAAAAGGGGTGATGGGGGGTTAGGACTGATAATGGGCTATGTGGGGGGTTAAGGCTGGTAATGGGCAGTGGGCTGATGGGGGGGTTAGGACTGGTAATGGGCTATGGGGGGGTTAAGACTGGAAATGGGCTGTGGGCTGATGGGGGGGTTAGGACAGTAATGGGATATCGGGGGGATAAAACTGGCAATGGGCTGTGGGCTGATGAGGGCTGTCTGAAAATCGGTTGATAGGACTGGTATAGGCCTGTTGGGGGGGGTTAAGACTGGCACTGGGCTGTGGGCTGATGGGGGCTGTCTGGAAATGGGGTGATGGGGGTTAGGACTGATAATGGGATATGTGGGGGGGGTTAAGACTGGCAAGGGGCTGTGGGCTGATGGGGGCTGTATGGAAATGGGGTGATGGGGGGTTAGGACTGGTAATGGGCTATGGGGGGTTAAGACTGGCAATGGGCTTTGGGCTAATGGGGGCTGTCTGGAAAAGGGGTGATGGGGGGTTAGGACTGATAATGGGCTATGTGGGGGGTTAAGGCTGGCAATGGGCTGTGGGCTGATGGGGGGTTAGGACTGGTAATGGGCTATGGGGGGGTTAAGACTGGTAATGGGCTGTGGGCTGAAGGGGGGGTTAGGACTGGTAATGGGCTATGGGGGGTTAAGACTGGCAATGGGCTGTGGGCTGATGGGGGCTGTCTGGAAATGGGGTGATGGGGGGTTAGGACTGGTAATGGGCTATGGGGGGGTTAGGACTGATAATGGGCTATGGGGGGGCTAGGACAGGAAATGGGCTGATGGGGTTAGGACTTGAGGTGGGCTGATGTGGTTAGGACTGGTAATGGGCTGTGGGCTGATGGGGGGTTTAGGACTGGCAATGGGCTATGGGGGGCTGACTGGAAATGGGCTGATGGGGTTAGGACTGGAAGTGGGCTGATGGGGGGTTAGCACTTGTAATGGGTTATGGGGGGGCTTAAACTGAAAATGGGGTGATGGGGGGTTAGGACTGGAAGTTGGTTGACGGGGGGCTAGGACTGGTAATGGGTTGGGGGGTTGCTAGGACTGGAAATGGGCTGAGTGGAAGGGGAGGCTTGAACTGCAAATAGCTGATGGGGAGGGGGCTTGGAATGGAAATGGGCTGTGAGGGAAGGGAGCTAGGACTGAAAATGGGCTGATGGAGCAGCTAGGATAGGACTGGAAATGGGCTGTTGGGGGGAGCTAAGATTGGAAATGGGCTGTGGTGGGGGCTTGAATTGAAATGGACTCATGAAGGGGCTAGAACTGGAAGTAGGCTCATGGGGGGGCTTGGACTGGAATTGGGCTGAGTGGAGGGGAGCTATGATTTGACATGGGCTGATGATGGGGCTAGGAAATGACTAGAAATGGGCTGATGGGGGGCTAGGATTGGAAATGAGCTGATGAAGGGACTCAGACTGGAAATGGATGGGGGAGCTAGGACTGGAAATGGGCTGATGGGGGGCTAGGACTGGAAATGGGCTGATGCAGGGACTAGAAGGGAATGGATGCTGGGTGAGACTGGAACTAGAAGTGAGCTGATGTTGGGGGAGGATTAGAATGGGATGGGGCTGGGAGAGTAAAATGGAGAGGGGAAAAATATTTTGTGTGGGAGGGATGAAAAATCTATAATTGGCTGGGTATTGGGAGAGTAAGTGGGGATTGAGGATGGAGGGGTAAAATTTGTGAGGATGAAATAGGAATGAGGAATGAGCAAAAGGAGAAAGATTAGTATGTTAAAGCAGATGTAGAGAGAGAGAATGGAAAAAAAAAACTAGAAGAGAGAAGAAAGGACAAATGGACAGCAGATAATGGAGAGTTAGCAGAAAACATGAAGAAACCAGAAGAAAGTGGCTGGACCAATTGCAACTGAAAAAAAATGCACAAAAGGTAGAAAGATATCTCTTTATTTTGAATTTATTAACTGGAATATGAAAGCTCTGGGAAATGTGCATCATTAACGTCTGTTCTTTGTTTGGTACAAGAGGAAATTAATTTATAGTTTTATTTCTACAGTGTTGTTGTACATTCCAAGTTTGGCTTTTAGGGTTCCCAGTTTAATTATTGCCTTCCTGTTTCTAAATTGTGATTCGTTGTTTGGTGATGGTCTATGTTCTGCATGTGTAACTGAGCTGAGGTATTCTGTTTATGTAATTCCTATTTGACATTGCCACTTGTTCTCTTTCCCCAGTATTCTCTGAAATGTATTGGTTTAATATTTGCAGTGTTGCCTTTTGATAGGTAGGGTATGGTGCTTTGTGAGTCCTGGTAATGCTGTCAGGATATGGCGGGTTTGCTATGGGTTCTAAATGGGCAGCGTTTGTAGTAGTTCCTAATGTGCCTGGCGGTTGGCACTGGATTATAGTAATGTAGAAATCTTTTAGTCTTTCTTTATCCATACACTCATTAAGAGACATGTTTACTAAAAGTTAGTGTATGGTAACATTATGCAAATATTTATGCAAATAAGGCCACTTATGCAAATGAGACCCCGCATCCCCCTTGGGCCGCCCCTGCCTGGGCATGCACTTAACTCTCAGGTACAAACTTTGATTATAAGCCCTCTGAGAACAGATAAATGCCTACGCTACATGAACATAACTCACCTAAAAGCTACTGCTAAGAAAGGCATCTACTAAGTCCAAAATTCTATGAAGAATAGAATTAAAAAAAAAAAAAAAAGTTCTGGAGCAGTTTCACTATCTGCTGCTGAGACTTTGCTTTCACCTTGTATATCAGTAAGTCTTCTAGTATTTCTTACTTACAAAGTACTAACTGTATTTAATTTTGAGGAAATAAAATAGAGTTGTATCATATGAAGGAGTTGTGTTATATCTCAAAAGAGGAAGAGTAGCCTAGTGGTTAGAGTACTGGCTTTATAAACAAGTGACCAGTGTTTGATTCCCACTAGCACTTCCTGTGGCCTTGGACAAGTCCCTTAACCCTCTACTTTCCTTGAAGAAAGGCCTGGCAATCTACTTCCAGTCACCCTGCCAAGGAAAGCCAGGAGCTGCTGGGTCACCAGGTGCCAGCATTAACTCAAAGGCGCACATTGTATCTATGAACAAGTTTTCCAAGTCTTTAAATGGGTCTACCACAGTGTAAATCTTCTGATGAAGACATAGGCAAATTTAAAGGAGGGAGAAGGAATCTGTAAAATGAATCCTTTTTATAACCTACTTTAAAAACTCTCTAGTCTCCACAGCTTTGGAAAGTAAATTCAAGAGGTGTGGGGTAAGACTCAGAAGGAAGAAGCAGAAAGGTTTCTAAACAACGAAGAACATGCAAACGAAAGGCACATACAAATATAAGAAATTGCTATGCTGGGTTACATCAATGGTGTCTAGAGCCCACCACTCTGTCTTTGACAAGGCTATTCTGCACTTCTTGAAAATTAGGAAACCACTGTCCATATTCCTAAGTCCACACAGAAGCGATAGAGACACCCATGTTTATCTGGCTAATAATTTTTTAATAGAACTGTTCCTCACAAATTTCTCCAGACCTTGTTTAAACACGGCTATGCTACTAATGGTGTGAAACGTTAAGCTGGGTGGGGCTCCATGACCTGTATTCTAATTGTAAGACATGCTGCCATCCTCCAACAGTTTTAATGGGGTCGGGCAGGCAGATCCCACAAAGCTTCACTGGGACCCATCTGCCACGTGTGGCAAAAACCACATAACCACCCAGCATACTCTGTCATGAGAATGCCTGACAGCTTAGAACAGGGGTCCCCAATCCATTCCTCGGGACACACCTAGCTAATCAGGTTTCCAGGATAACCACGATATATGAGAGAGATTTGCATTCATTGGAGGCAATGCAAGCAAATCTCTCTCATGCATACTCATTGTGCTTATCCTGAAAATCTGACAGGTGAGGTGTGTCCCAAGGACTCAACTGAGAACCCCGGCCTTAGGAATTTGAAGCCACATGACCCAGGTCACCCATGAGAGGCTGATCTGTATTTGGTTTTGCCCCATTCCATTTATGGACTTGTAGTTCCAGTGTCTTCAGGAAAGGCAAGACTGTAAGTTCATACATGGAATAGGAACAGCACCAGAACAGGATCAGCCCAAAGTTAACCTGGGTCAAGTAGCGACCCTGCCCAGTGAACATAAGCAGGTTAAAGCTGGAGCAGAATTTTATAGTTTTGCTTTTTAAATTGTAGGTTGGTGGCAGAAATCCTTTGATGATGTAGAAGTGTGTAGTGAATTCAGAAATGTATATTTCCAGTGGAAGAGATGATATATAGCTGTGCAAGAAAAGATGATCAGATGTGGTATAAAGGCACAAGAAATATAAAATATAATATAATATAATATAATATATAGAAATATAAAAGTGACAATGAGAAATGTTTCTCTCAGCCCTTCAATACCTTGACATGAGGCCTGGGTCTAAACTGCAAATTCTAAATAAGGAAGAAAGTCCCACATTTCTGGGTAAGCATGGATCATTGGTCTAGATTAAATTAAATTAGAAACAGCAGCAACTCACAAAAATTGTATAGTCAAAAGTAAAAGAATGGGTCAAAAAACAAATCTGACAAATATCAAAATTTCATATTCAATGCAATATTTCAAAACTGGAACTGGAAAAAAATTGGAGGAAGGAGGCTATCCTACACAGATGTGAACCTGCACTGTAAAGTGACATTTTAGAAGGGACATCTAGAAAGAATTTAGGGCGTACAGAGCAGAACAGCCAAAAACCAAAGAAGTTACAGCAGTTTTTTCTGAAATTTCCCTGCCTTCACCCCAAAAATGAGCTTCTCAGTACCAGTGGATGAGACAATGGTGCAAGGATGAGGGTTTTGGATTTGTTAGGATCTGGGAAACATTATGGGGAAAGGAAGGGCTCTTCCGAAGGGATGGGCTTCACCTTAACCGGGATGGAACCAGGCTGCTGGAATTAACCTTTAACCTTTGTGGAGTGGAGGAGTGGCCTAGTGGTTGGGGGCAAGGTACTTCAGGCCAGAAGGTTGGGGGTTCAAATCCCACTAGAGGACAGCAACCTTGGGCCAGAAGGACTCGGGTTTCTAGTCCCACAGTTGCTCCTTGTGGTCTTGGACAAGCCACTTAACCCTCCATAGCCCATGTTCCCTGTAAAATAGTTATCTCCAAGTTATAATGCCCTGTTCAATGTAATTTCAGTTTGTTCAATGTAAACCACACTGATGCTGAATAGCACAGTATATAAGAGAATGTAAATAAATAAACCTTTAAAAAGGAGATAGAACAGCTTTTAAACTAGATAATAGGGGAAAGCTGACAGTCGCCCAAGAGCACATGGTTCGAAACAATGTATCCTTGAAGGATACTACAAAAGAAAGGAAGTTAGGGCACATCAGCAGAGAGGTTCCAATAAAGACAAAGGTAGCACAGATGCCCTTGAATACACAGCAGACAGAGCTTAAAGATTCCAAATTGCCCCTGCCTACCAATAGCCAGATTACTATGAATAAAATACAGTCTCTAACATGCTTGTATGCAAATGCCAGAAGTCTAAAAAATAAGATGGGAGAGTTAGAATATATAGCACTAAATGAGAAGTTAGATATGATTGGTATCTCAGAGACATGGTGGAAGGAGGACAACCAGTGGGACACTGTGATACCTGGGTACAAACTATATCGGAATGATAGAGCTGATCAAATTGGTGGAGGGGTTGTCAGAGAGGGCATTGAGTCACAAAGGATTAAAGTTTTGCAGGAAACAACATTTTCTGTAGAATCTCTATGGATTGAAATTCCATGTAAATAGGGGAAGACGATGGCAGTAGGGGTGTACTATCGACCGCCTGGCCAGAATGAACAAATGGATGATGAAATGCTCAACGAAATCAGGGAAGCTAACAAAAGTTACAGAACAGTAATAATAATGGATGATTTCAATTACACCGGTATCGACTGGGTCAGTGTCATGGCAGGACATGCTAGGGAGATAAAGTTTCTAGATGAAATAAATGACTGCTTCTTGGAGCAGCTGGTTCAAGAACCGACCAGAGGGGAAGCCATATTGGACCTAGTCCCTAGTGGAACACCAGATCTGGTGCAAGAGATAAGGGTGTTGGGGCCACTTGGCAATAGTGATCATAGCATGATCGTATTTGATTTAATTAATGGAGGAGGGATAGTAAGAAAATCCACAGTACTACCTTTTAACTTTCAAAAGGGAGACTATGATAAAATGAGGAAAATAGTTAAGAAAAAATTTAAAGGAGCAGTTGCAAAAACAAAGACATACATCAAGCTTGGGTGTTGTTTAAAAATACTATCTTGGAAGCCCAGACCAGCTGAATTCCATGCTTTAAGAAAAGTGGAAGAAAGTCCAAAAAACTGCAGCATGGTTTAAAGGTGAGGTCAGAGAGGCTGTTATTGCCAAAAAATGCATCTTTCAGGAAATGGAAAAAGGAGCCAAATGACGTCAACTGGAAATAGCACAAGCACTGGCAAATTAAATGTAAGGCATTGATAAGGTAGGCAAAGAGAGAATTTGAGAAGAAACTTGCTGTGGAAGCAAAAACATGTAATAAAGACTTTTTCAAGTACATTTGTAGCAAAAAAACAGTGAGAGAGTCGGGCAATTAGATGATAGAGGGGTAAAAGGGGCAGTAAGAGGGGACAAGGCTATAGCATAGAGACTGAATGAATTCTTTGCTTCGGTCTTTACTGAGGAAGATGTAGGGATGTTACCCATGACTGAAGTGGTATTTAAAGGTGATACTGCAGAAGAATTGAAAGAAATATCGATACACCGGGAAGATGTATTACAACCATTTGATAAACTGAAGAGTAGCAAATCACCTGGACTGGATGGTATACATCCAAGGGTGTTGAAAGAACTGAAATATGAGATTGCAGACCTGCTATTAATAATTTATTAACTATTATTAAAATCATCTGTAATACCTGAAGATTGGAGGATCGCCAATGTAACGCCAATTTTTAAAAAGGGTTCCAGGGGTGATACGGGAAAATACAGTACCGGGAAAAATGGTAGAAACCATTATAAAGAACAAAATTACTCATAATGCAGATAATAATGGCTTAAAGGGAGACTGCCAACATGGCTTTAGACAAGGAAGATCTTCTCTTACTAATTTGTTATGTTTTTTTGAAGGTGTGAATAAACAGGTAGACAAAGGTGAGTCGGTTGATATAGTGTATCTGGACTTTCAGAAAGGTCCCTCATCAGAGACTTTTGGCAAAACTAAGAAGTCATGCGATAGGAGGCAGTGTACTATTGTGGATCAGGAACTGGTTAAAATATAGAAAGCAGAGGGTAGGGCTAAATGGACAATTTTTCCCAATGGAAAAAGGTGAATAGTGGAGTACTCCAGGGATCTGTGCTTGATCCGCTGCTTTTTGACATATTCATAAATGACCTGGAAAAGGGAATAATGAGTGAGGTTATCAAACTTCCAGATGACACAAAACTATTTAAAGTTGTTAAAACCAAAGAGGATTGTGGAAAATTGCGCGAGGATCAGGAAAGCAAAGATTCAAAATGAGGAGGAAATAGCCAATGAAATAAAATGAGGGGATAAGACATTTTTCAGATATGTTAGTGAGAAGAGGAAGGGCAAAAGTGGTATTGTCAGACTCAAGGGTGAAGAGGAGGAATATATAGAAGCTGATGAGGATAAAGCGGAATTGCTTAACAAATATTTATGTTCTGTGCTCAGAGATGAAGAACCAGGAGCAGGACCTCAGAAAACACCCACAAATAGGAACCCAATGCACGAACATGGATCCACACCAGATCTCATCTTTGCCCCAAACCACTACATAGACAAGGGCAACTTCTCCTTACCCATAATCACACCGGTTCCATGGTCGGACCACCACAGAATCAAAGTGGAATTTTCAAGCAAAATAGACAAGCTTGATAAGATAAAAATCGCTACGTTTAGTCCAAGAAGGTTCAAAGCTTTCAATAAAGAACAATTCCTACTTGACACGCTACCTCACCTTAACACAGTTGAATTTGATTTGAACAAACAAGTGAACAATTGGTATAACACCATCAGCACTGCAGCCAAGGCTAAAACAGTCACTAAAATTATCAACAAGAGACAGCACGCACCGTGGTATTCCAAAAGCATACGCAATGCTAAAAGGGAATTAAGGAAACTAGAACGCCACTGGAGACGATTCAAATCTCATACCTCTCAGGATTTATATTTAACTCAGTAGAAGATTTACAACGATCTCATCAATAAAACAAAAAGAGAGCACCACACAAACACTATCCAGAAAGCCTATAACAAACCTAGGGAACCTTTTGAAATAGTAAAAAATCTAGTCAACGAACCAAGCTCTGATAAAGACTTACAGGTCAGTCCACAAACGTATGCAGATTATCTTCGAGAGAAAATAGGCCAAACTCCACCATTGAAACTCTCAGAAACCAACAGTCATATCTTACCCGGTACAATTTGGAACAAATTCCACACTCCCTCAACTATGCAACTTTCAGACATCATCGCTGCACTCAACACAAGCACTGCACCCACGGATCCTTGCCCTGTACCTTGGATCAAAGCTACCAAGCAAAACTTCCTTAGTTTTATACACCACCTCGTAACCAACTCCCTAACTCAAGGAATCATGCCAGAACAGCTAAAATTAGCCACAATAAGGCCTATCCCTAAAAAAACCAACCTAGGAAAAAGCAATCCAGCAGCCTATAGACCAATCTCCAGCATACCACTCCTAGCAAAAATTATTGAAAAAGCAGTACAATTACAACTACAGGACCATATTGATGAGCATGCACCACTTGACTTACATCAACATGGCTTCCGCCCTAACCATGGTGTTGAAACACTCCTATTATATTTATTCAATGACATCACTCAAACCATAGACAATTACATGTGAGGAACCCTACTGATCTTCTTAGATATTTCAGCGGCCTTTGATACAGTAGACCACGGAATCCTCCTAACATGACTGCAGAGCATTGGTTTAAATGGCACCGTCCTAAACTGGTTCAAATCCTATCTAACTGATAGGCAGTTCCAGGTTAAAATTGGTCACAACACATCAAGTCACACGACAATCAAACAAGGTGTACCGCAAGGATCTGCACTCTCCTCTCTTCTTTTTAACTTATTTATCCAGCCGATCTGTCACATAATAGTATCTCATCAAATAGACTACACGATTTATGCGGATGATATCATGATTTACAATCCAATCGATATCAACTGCCCTGACTACAACAAAATTTCAAACTGCATTACCAGCATGACCGCATGGCTAACGAAAAACAACCTTGCGATAAACTTTAACAAGACCGAAGCACTTATCATCACTATTAACACTGGCTTTATGCCCCCACCTTACATCACATGCAACAACACAGCGATTCCAGTTAAGGACAAAGTTAGATATCTCGGAGTAACCCTTGATAAAAAACTAAACCTACGATCTCACATAAGAAAAACTGTTAAAAACGCTTATTATAGAATGAAAATAATCAGACACCTCAAGCCTCTTCTCTCTTATGAACACTTTCGTACAGTCTGCCAGGCACTCATTACTCCCATACTAGATTTTTGCAACCCAATCTACATTGGTCTGTCAAAACATGCTCTTAAGCCACTTCAAATGGCACAGAATACAGCAGCCAGAATAATCAATGGCTCCACAAATCATGATCACATTACCCCCATCCTTAAAGAACTCCACTGACTCCCGATAGCCCATCGCATAAAATATAAGTTGATCATAAATATTTTCAAAATGAGACACAAGAGATCTGCAATCAGCCTCCATGCCCTCTTACTTCATAATACCAGCAACAGACCGAAGAGGCAAACTACTTCAAACACCATCAACACCCCAAGAAACTACACTAAGTCATGCAAATGTACTACACAAAGAGTAATTTCTTTGGCTGCCCCTTTAATATGGAACGCTCTCCCTCCTGATTTACGTTCAATTGATGATTTAAAAGACTTTCGTAAACAATTAAAAACTGTACTCTTTTTTGAACATTATGGATCAACAATTAACTAAATCCCATTTATTATAACT
Organism: Ichthyophis bannanicus; assembly: GCA_033557465.1. Taxonomy (NCBI): domain Eukaryota; kingdom Metazoa; phylum Chordata; class Amphibia; order Gymnophiona; family Ichthyophiidae; genus Ichthyophis; species Ichthyophis bannanicus. The sequence goes on from CM066039.1 coordinate 361,592,220, forward strand.
ATCACATAAATGATTTTCTAATTTAGTTAACCCTTGTTATTTACCCTACCTTACTACTGTGATGTTATGTTTATTCTGTATATGTTTCCCTTACTTATAACCTTTGTATTTCTTGTAACCGCTTTGATTGAAGGAAAAGGCGGTATAAAAAACTTGTTAAATAAATAAACAGAAGCGAAGGACATCTTGAACAATTTTCAGAAGACTGTGTTCGTGAGAAACTAGCTCAACTTAAAGTAGACAAAGTGATGGGACCGGATGGGTTAAACCCTAGAGTACTGAGGGAACTTGGGGATGTTCTAGCAGCTCCACTGACTGACCTTTTCAATGCCTCATTGGAGTTGGGAGTGGTGTCAAAGGACTGGAGAGAGGCTCATGTGGTGCCTTTACACAAAAGCGGAAGTAAGGATGTAGTTGAAAACTACAGGCTGGTTAGTTTAACTTCGGTGGTGAGTAAATTATTGGAAACGCTGCTGAAAGAAAAAATAGTGAGGTTTCTGGAGTCCAGTGGATTACAGGATCCAAGGCAGCATGGATTCACCAGAGGCAGATCTTGTTAGACAAATCTGATTTCTTTGACTGGGTGACCAGGGAGTTGGACCGATGGAGAGCCCTAGATGTGGTGTATTTAGATTTCAGTAAAGCCTTTGACACTGTTCCTCACAGGTGACTTATAAACAAACTGATCACCCTAGGAATGGACCCTAAAGTTACTGCTTGGGTTAGAAATTGGTTGGGTAGGAGGCGACAAAGGGTACAGGTAAATGGAGCTCACTCTGAGGAGAAGGATGTTACCAGTGGTGTGCCCCAGGGATCTGTCCTTGGTCCGATTGTTTTTGACATCTTTGTTAGTGATATAGCGGAAGGGCTGTTGAGTAAGGTTTGCCTCTTTGCGGATGATACCAAAATCTGCAATAGAGTTGACACCCAGGAAGGTATAGATAACATGAGGAGGGATCTAGCTAAGCTTTAAGAATGGTCTAGAATTTGGCAGCTGGGATTTAATGTTAAAAAATGTAAGGTCATACATTTGGGCTGCAGCAATCCAAGGGAGCAATATAGTATAGGGGGTGAAGTACTTTTGTCCACTAACGAAGAGCAGGACCTAGAAAAGGTGACTGCAAAAGCTAGAAGGATGCTTGGGTGCATACGGAGAGGAATGGCTAGCAGAAAAAAGGAGGTGATAGTGCCTCTGTATAAGTCTTTTGTGCGACCTCATTTGGAATATAGTTTGCAGTTCTGGAGACTGTTCAAAAGGATATAAACAGGATGGAGTCCGTACAGAGGGTGGCTATGAAAATGGTTAGTGGTCTTCATTATAAAGCATATGAGGACAGACTTAAGGATCTTAATATCTACACCTTAGAGGAAAGGCGGGATAGAGGTGATATGATTGAGATGTTTAAATACCTCCATGGCATAAATGTACAGGGAGAGAGTCTCTTTCAATTGAAAGCAAGTTCTGCTATGAAGGGACATGGGATGAGGGTGAAGGGGGATAGATTCAGGAGTGATATGCGGAAATATTTCTTTACGGAAAGAGTGGTGGATCTGTGGAATAGTCTCCCAGTGGAGGTGGTAAAGATAAGGGCAGTATCTGAATTCAAAAAAGCATGGTACAAACACAGAGGTTCGCTAAAGGAAAAAAGGGGACTGTTGTAGTTGTTGATATGGAAGGACAGACTGGATAGGTCATGTGGTCTTTTTCTGTCATCATATTTCTATGTTTCTATGTTTCTATGATAAATTGGAAGACTGGGCATCCAAATAGCAGATGAAATTTAATGTGGACAAGTGCAAAGGTATGCACCTAGGAAAGAACAACCCAAACTATTGTTACACGATGCAAGGTTCCACTTTGGGAAGCACTACCCAGGAAAAAGATTTAGGCGTCATCGTGGATAACATTGTGAAACCTGTGATAAGGAAGCTTATCATAGCTCAAGAAGGAGCTATAGTAAAGGTGAAGTGACTCTGAACAAGCAACCTGTCAGTTCTGGTAGAAATAAGAAAACAGAATTTTCCCATAAAAGACTACCAGTCCCAGAATGCACCAGGTTTCCAACAGCCATTAGAGGAGCTGAAGTCGGGAAACGTGTGTTCAATCAGGAGGGCTATGAGGTAATCCCCAAGCACTTATCTCAAAGGTCAGGGCATGATTCAGCACAGCTGCGCTGTGCTTGGGTGGAGCACTCATCAAAGCAGAATAAAGGTAGACTTTATTCTACAGAGAATTATCCTCATCCTCAGAATGATCCTCAGAATCAGCTTGGATATCCTCATCTTGGACAGCTTCATCATCTGGAGGATCATCAGAAGCAGAAGCCAGAGCGGACGAACAGAGAGGGCAAGAAACCCTTTGGAAGAAAGAAGAGAAAAGCATTTGGGAGGTCTAAAGGAGTCCAGAGCAGTACGTATACTGGGAGACATTCAAAAGGCCAGCATACACCATTGGACTGGGGAAAGCCAGAGGAATGGTGCTGCAGAGCTAGGAATCTCCAGACGGTACCTGTGAGGGAGACGGCTGCACATGGAAGGGACCCTAAGATCTGGATTGGAAGGCTGGACATAAAAACTGGACTACATACTGGCCAGGCTATTTAGAGAGGAACTCTAACAGCAATGGAAGCTCAGGTATGAACACTGATCTATGCCCTAGCTATAACCTTGAAAGACAGCAGGGAAACAAGTATTCTCCTGAAAGTGCTCCATTGAGAAATTCCTCTGTGCCAATCCATGATATTGAACCGATGATTGTTGAGGAAGGGGGAGAAGTCTTAGATACAGGCTGTGAATATATGGATTGCTCTCTGTCTAAACTCCTTTGGTAATTTACTGTTACAAAGTACAACGACCATCACAAAGAAATACAAACTTGTTCTTTAATCTACTCAGAAATGCTCCTGAGTAGGATTTTTAGCCATGCAGTAGAAATTAAGCCAGCTAAGGGGTTTCAGCTGGATAACTGCTAGCAATTGAGCCTTACCTAATTGCTTGTGAGCTCTGAGGGAATCACTTCTGAATCTATGTGTGAAGATATAAGAAGTTAACCTGAAAAGAACAGTTTTTCACTTCTTTGTGGGTTTTGCTTGTTGTTGGAAACACTGCTAAGAAAATATTAGCTAAAGCCTACAGAAAAGACCAGTTTGTTACCAACCAGGTCTTTATTCTTTTCATTTGATTGCCTGACAAGTTCAACTGTTGTTTTCCTGATTTTGTTTTTCTAAGTTTAACACTGAAAGCAAGTATCCTGTTTTATGTGCTACCAAGCATATTTGTGTTGGGAGAAATAACCCCATAAATAAATATCTTATTGGCTTTACACTCAAGCACAACTAATTATTGTGAGCAGCTGTGTCTGTTGTGAATGGACTGCATTTCCCACAATCCCTTGCAAATCATATTGATATATGCACTTGCCAAGACTGTGAACATTCTCACCCAGGCAGCCGTCTGACAAACCCTCCGCTCAGTGTGCTGCGGCGGCAAAGAGAGCAAATAAAATTGTAGGTGTCTTAAGGAAGAGAATGGAAAATAAAACAAAGGATATTATAATGCCTCTGTATCGTTCCATAGTACGACTGCACCTTGAATATTGTGTGCAATTCTGGTCGCCGTATCTTAAAAAGGATATAGCGTTATTAGAAAAGGTGCAGTTAAGAGCCACCAAAATGGTAAAGGGGATGGAAGGATACTCCTATGAAGAGAGGCTGAGAAGGTTGGGGCTCTTCAACCTGGAAAAGAGACGGCTGATGGGAGATATGATAGAGATCTAAAAATTAATGAATGGAGTGGAACAGGTAAACATAGATCGATTGTTTACATTGTCTGAATATAAAAAGACTAGGGGAGGTGCAATGAAGCTACAGGGTAACCTACTTAAGACTAATAAAAGAAAATATTTTTTCACTCAAAGTGTAATCAAACTCTGGGATTTGTTACAGGAGGATGTAGTAAAGGCTGTTAGTGTAGCTGGGTTTAAAAAAGGTTTGGACAAATTCCTGGAGGAAAGGGTCCATAAACCATTATTAAAAGGGACCCAGGATATCACTGCTTGACCCAATACAAGCATTGAGGAACCTGTGTCTTTTGGGGAGACTGCTAGCTACTGATGACCTAGATTGGCTACTGTTGGAAACAGGATACTGGGCTTGATGGACCTTGGTCTGACCCAGTATGGCATATCTTATGTTCTTATGTTCTAGAGATGGGTGCCATGCAGATTGCAAGGCTAGGAACATGCATGGGTCCTGGCCATTTTACAAATGTGGACTTCGGGGGGCGGTGCTTGCCGGCGAAGGGAATGGCCGCTTGAACTGCACTGCTCCGACCTAGCCCGTAGAATTCGGTCTCTCCCTCGTCTCTACGGTTCTTGAAACCGACAAGAACAGGTTATTTCTACTGCCCAGGATGTCAACCTTAAAACCTGCCCGTCTGGATTTTCAGGCGACGGCAGGATCGGCGTTCAAACGCTCAAAACAAGAATCGGCCTCACCGCAAAAGATGGCGCCGGACAAAGATATCACGGCTGGTGAACGAGAGATATTGCATGAACTGAGAGCGGTGAAAGATATGGTCACCTCCAGTAACTCGGCAATAACGCAAATGCAAGCTGACATGCAGGCCGTTAAGGATACTCTATCGGAGGTTACCGGCCGCCTGCACGCTGTAGAAATTGAAGCAGAACACTGTCGTAATGCACGGGCGCAGATGGGCCCACTTGCCAATCGGGTAAAGGCACTGGAGAATCAAATGGAAGAACAAAATAACCGCGCACGACGGAGTAATGTCCGAATCACAGGAATACCAGAGGGGAGAGAAGGAATCGACATGATCAAATATTTAGAAAAATTTATTCCGGATATATTACAAATTACTTTCACACCAGGGCTGGAAATCGAACGTGCCCATCGGGTTCCCTCGCGCACTAGCAGTGGAACGCCACATCCGAGACCGGTGGTATTGAAAGTGCTGCGCTACCAGCAAGCACTACACATTCTACAAACAGCCAAGGTGAAAACAGCGCTTCAAATAGAGGGCAATAAAATTGCGTTCTATCCAGACCTGTGCAAGGCGACGGTAGAGAAGCGCAAGGATTTGTTAGCCTGCAGGCCTCTACTACAAAAAGTAAATGCTCGGTATGGCCTTCTGTATCCGGCTCGCATGAAGGTGACACTTAACAACATGACGCGATCCTTTGAAAAGGGCGAGGACTTGCGATTGTTTCTCCGGGAGCAAGCCGACATGGAAATTGAGACATGAGAGACTTTTGGGATATTTGCAGCTACTTTGGTTACAGGTTATCATTTCGAGTGGGGTGATACAGGTACGGGATATTGTAGAGTGGGGGCATGTATCCTGTCCTTTTCTTCTCCAATGTTTACATTCCACACTGTGCTCCTGCTTACACTGTACCCCCCCAATAGTGCTGATGTACATAGCTAGACGGGGTGAGAGAACAGTGAGACTACTTAACAGAATCTTAATAGGGCTAGGGTGAGGGGAGGGCGTAGGTAACAGATGGTTTGTAGAAGCGGGTTAAGTTACACCATACAAGTTATTATATGTTATACATTGTGGTTGTCAAATGAATGTGCGACTGTATCCAATCCCATATACTTGAGGGGGGCGATGATGGCGGCGAGTGCTATTAAAAATGATCCAAGTGATTGGGCTCATGGCTAACGCAAAATTAAAGTTTTTAACTCTTAATGTACAGGGTATCACCAACCCAATTAAACGCACAAAAATTCTCAATTATTGTAAAAAACAGCGTGCGGATGTAGTGTATCTACAAGAGACACACCTCTCCTTATGCGAATCTCAGAAAGTAAAGGGAGAATATTATCAGAATGTTGTGTCTTCTCCTGCACAGAAGAAAAAGGGTGGAGTAATCATCTTAATTCGTAGGTCACTGAAGTCGGTAATTGAGGGGACAGCGATTGATCACACAGGGAGATGGGCCAAGGCCATAGTCAAGATATATGATGACAGATACACCCTGATGTCAATTTATGGTCCGAACCTAGATGACCCGCACTTCTATGAAAATGTAGCACACGAACTACTGACGATGGATTTGGCAGCAGTTATACTCGGTGGAGATTTCAATCTCATTCAAGATCCACTGATTGATAGAACCCCATATAAGCCGCAGCACAAGCCGAAGGCCTGCAAAATGCTGACAAGCATAATGGACTCCACCGGTTTGATAGACCCATGGAGGTTATTATCACCTATAGCACGGGAATACACATACTATTCGATGCCCCATAACACACAAACGCGCATAGATTACTTTCTAGTATCTAAGACATTGCTGAATAGGATTACGGATACTCGACACTTAGCTAAAGTAGTTTCTGATCACGCAGCGGTGATGCTAGAGCTGGATACTGGTACTACCCTACAATCACAAGTGAGATGGCATTTCGATCGATCTTGGCTGACAGACATGAAGTTCCGCAGCATCATGGAAGCGGCCATTACTGAATATTTAACCTATAACCTAAGTTCTGAGACGGCAACGTGGGCCTGGTGGGAAGGCTTTAAGGCTAGCATGAGAGGGCGTATGACCTCATACAACATACAGAAGAAAAAAGAGACAAAGCAACGGCTGATTGAGCTTGAGCGAGAAATACGCACGGGAGAACGATTGCTCACGAAGCGAACCGACTCGCTGATACTGCTCAGGCTACAAAAATTGAGATATCAATACAATGCCATATTGAGCTCAGAGGCGGATCTGCAGATCAAGGCTCAAAGAGGGCTGTATTATCATGAGAGCAACCGCGCGAGTGCGTTGTTAGCTCGTATGCTCCGAGCGAAGAAAGCTGCAACAAGAATCGCAGGATTGAAAGACGCCCAAGGCAACATACGGATCAAGGATGACGAGATACAAGCTATATGTGAAACCTTCTATGCAAAACTATATCAGACGGAGATTGATAGTAGTATGGATTCGTTCTCTAAGTTCGTGGCGTCCCTCACGGGTCCTAAACTATCCGCGACACAAAAGCATATCCTTGAAGATGATATAACCATTGCAGAGATAGAAGGTGCAATGAAACAATTAGCCAAAGGGAAGGCCAGCGGCCCTGACGGCCTACCGGTTGAGTTCTACACTACCTTCTCAAAATTGCTGCTCCCAGAGATACAGCAATATTACTTAGGACTTCAAGCTGAGAGTCCTACCATAGGAGGATTTGCTTCGGCTACGATCGTCATACACCCTAAACCGGGCAGGGACTCCCAGCGTATAGAAAACTACCGGCCCATCTCGCTGTTAAATGCCGACTACAAAATTTATGCCAAGCTCCTAGCTAACCGACTAGTAAAAGTAATCTCGGTATTAATACACCCAGATCAATGTGGCTTTATGCCGGGGAGGTCGACCATGGATAATGGGCGTCTAATGGCACATATACTGACGAAGGCCAAATGCCACACTACCCCGGTGGTGGGGCTTGCACTAGACGCGGAAAAAGCCTTCGACCGAGTGGAGCTCCCGTACCTCTTTGCAGCGATGCGATGGTTTGATATCCCAGAAGCTTATATAAAAAATGTGGAGCTAATATATACAAAACCGACCGCTAGAGTAGCCGCAAATGGTGGACTCTCCACCGAGTTCCAACTATCCAGGGGTACCAGACAAGGATGCCCGCTATCACCTTTACTTTTCAACATAGCACTGGAACCCTTGCTGATTAAAATACGACAACAGGAAAATATCTCAGGTATTAGATTTAAAGATTATCACTGTAAAATATCAGCGTATGCGGATGACCTATTTCTTGTCTTGGAGACTAACTCCCTAACAGCCACTTTAGACGTCATAGCGGAGTATTCCCAAATATCCGGATATAAGCTAAATATGTCCAAAACAACAATCATTCCTCTTCACCCTGAAGTATCGGAGATAACCTTCAGTCAATATTCGTTCATCGTGGAACGTACTTCCTTCAGATATCTGGGAGTTACTTACGGACACACTTTGCAAGATACTATGAAACGAAATACATTGGCATGTGAACATATCCTTGCTGAATATATCAGCAAATGGTCCCCGATGAATATATCTTGGTGGGGCCGACTGGAAACCATTAAAATGGTTATAATGCCTAAACTGAACTACATCCTCAGTATGCTACCGGTCTTGTATGAGAGGAAGTTTTATGATAAATTAGAGAAAATGCTGAGTAGGTTTCTGTGGCGCAACAAAACTCCAAGAATTGCATTGTGGAAGCTTAAGTTAGCTAAGAGATGGGGTGGAGTACATTTCCCAGATTTTCAGACTTACCACAACGCGGCAATACTGAAACAAGGAACATGGTGGAGTGAGAGAGAGGATGCGATGGAGCGACCCTCATGGCTATGTATTGAAATCATAAAGAGTAGTCCAGTGCCCTTATGGCTGCGTATTGGAGCGGAATCTCCTGCACTGGTGACAGAAGATGAAATTATAGGGAATACTCAGGCTGCCTTTCGATTTCTTGCTCATAAAATGGATGAGAGCCAGGACCATACAATGTCTACCAACATATGGCTCAACCCGAAATTCAAGATTGACGGATGCAGCTTCGTATGGATTCCTTGGCTGACACGAGGCATTATAAATTTGGGTCACCTCATTCATAAACAGGCATTCAAGTCCTTCCCGACCCTAAGACAGGAATATGACATCTCACCCTCCTGTTTCTTCCAATGGTGTCAATTACGACACTGCCTAGCAGCAGCTGGAGTGTCCCCAGCACTACTGCACGAAGGCCCAACCATGTATCATAGAATCAAAGAACTGGCGGAAGAACAGCGATTGATATCCAAATATGTTCGGCTCATCCGAGAAGGAGAGAAAAGAAGATGCAGAGGTGCACAACTAATTTGGGAATCTGAAGTGGGTGAACAGACTGACCCGGAAATGTGGAGTAACTTCTGGAATTCACAGATTAGGATCACAAGGGCGTCCTCACTCACGCAAACGTTGTACTTTGTGGCTCATCGAGCTTATTTGACGCCTGTCAAAGTCGCCAAGTGGCAGGAGCACCAAAGTATGAAATGCTGGTCCTGTGGCTCAGCGGATGGAACGCTGGCACATATGCTTTATTACTGTGACCTATTACAAGACTTCTGGCGACAAGTATGGAACCGTATTACACGCCTCCTCAAATTCTGGACACCTTTAACATTTCGTATAGTGATCTATAAGTCGCTGGCCACCCAGATGACAACGGAGAAAGAAGCGGATGCCATGTTAGATTTACTACTTAGCTTGGCGCTAAAAGCGATCCTCAGCCACTGGAAGAATTTTGAAGCCTTACATATAGACTGGTGGTGGAATTTGGTTTGCTACCACCGATCCTGTGAACAAGCCTATGTGGCACAACAACCGTCCTACCGTAATCTACTAAAAAAATGGGATACCCTAGATCAACAATTATTATAAGCCATCGTTCCCTGCAGCACAAGCACTCGTCGCCACCAACGATCTTATGGACAACCAATAGCTAGACTGACAGTGGGGCCGAAGTTAGCCCCTTGTTGACCAACCACAATGTGCAGTTCTATGTTTAGTTCTGTTATTGTGTTCTTATTAGTGTGGTTTGTTAGAGTTCGCGTATTGTGATAGACGGTAAACTGTATTATGCATTATATCAATTGTTGGTATGTCTATCACAACTGTATGTATATTACCTGAAAACTTAAATAAATCATTAAAAAAAAAAAACAAATGTGGACTTCCTTGAAGTGCACACCTACAGAACTGGGTCAAATGTGTGGCAATGGGTCATTAATAAGTTTGGAGTATGTGTTTACGGCTGAGAAATACTAACTACTGAGATATAAGCACAATTTGCTCTTCCCCCTGGAAGCGCTACAGGCATGAAACAAGCACTTTTTTTGCACCATAGGAGGAAGAATAGGCATGGACCCTTCAACCACCAGGTTGTGTCAATCTGAAATTGCACTGTGATGCACAACTCTCTTTCTCTGCCCAGGGAATGCCTCCACCATGCCCCTCTGCTTCCTGGATGTTCTTATGCCAGGAATGTCTATATACCCAAGCGGTCATTCTGAACCACGAATAGTGGGGATGGACGTCCTAAAGGGACACTATTCGTGGCAGCTGCAGGTTCTGACTAACTTCCCCCTCTGGCTGTGCAGGGAAGTTAGTATGTTGGCCCTGTATGTCCCCCCTGAGTGGAATAACTTCCCTGGACATCATTTGTTGCCATTGTCGGGGTGCGGATGGGGCTGGGGGGGGCAGAGTTAATTCCCTGCAGCCCAACCCTGCCTGGCTGTGGGGAATTAACTCTTCTTGCAGGCAGCTGGCATCGCGGTTTTAAATGGATCCGCGGTGCCATGGCAACATGACACCATGGCATCATGGCTCCATTTAAATGCTCTGACTGAGTAAGTCGGGCAGGGCATGTACTTTCAGGCCAGGACTGAATTGCAGTCCCGTCCTGCATGTACATGTCTGTTCGCGATTCTGACCCCGAGGGGCTAGACGTGCCCCGCGGGATCAGAATCACGATTTCCTTTGTACGTCCAGCTCAGCCCAGACATACAAAGGAGATCTATGTCCAGGACAGAATCAGGCCCCCAGCTTTAAAAAATGGCTCCAGGAGTGTCTACTTGATTTGCACATCTATGTGCCCATTTTCAGACATCCAACTCTACTACTTCTACCACTATTTATCATTTATATGGTGCTACAAGGCATACACAGCACTGTACAGACACATGTAAAAGACGGTCCCTGCATCAGGTATTAAGAAAATTCCCAGGTCCAGCAACAGCATAACAGTGCTGATGCAGGGCTGTGGAACTTCGGTCTGAAATGTAGAACGTTGTGTGTGGAGATTCTCTTGTGATTCTGGTCCTTAAGCTCTTCTTTGAGATAAGTATAAGAGCACATGCAAAAAATCATTAAAAGGAGGTGCCTTTTGTAAGAGGGCATTTTGGGCTCCCTTTTATGCTGCTCCGACACATCAATATGATGATTGAATGGATTTGAAATACCTGTTCTGACATTTGGGAAGAATCTTTTTATTGTTGTTGAAGATAAAGTTTAGCAAATATATTTTTGTCTAAAAGCAAAACAGCTGCACCATTGCTGCCCACTGATGTGAACTGAAAGCATAGACATTTCACCTCCTAATGTAAGTAACATCTTTAACAGGTTATTTATTTATTTATCTACATGTCTTGTATACAGCTGATTTATTACATCTTCTGCAGTTTCTAATATACGTTACCGTTGTTATTAAGTGCCTTCCAGTCAGCGTCAACTCATGGCAACCCTCTGAATAGTTGTCCTAAACTGTTTTCAGTCTTCAGTCAGGTGGCTCATTGTTGACAGAGTGTCATCCATAGCTGTTGTTATTATATTAATCCATCTCATTGCTGGCCTTCCTCTCGTACGTTGACTTTCAAACTTATCAAACATGATGCATTTCTCAAGTGATCTCTCTCTTCGCATGATGTGCCCAAAATATGAAAATCAAAGTCTTGTCATCTGAGCTTCTAAAGAAAGCATAGGTTTGATCTCTTCTAGTACTGACTGGTTTGTTCTTCAGGCAGTCCATGATACACACAGTATTCTTCGCCAGCACCATAATTCAAAGGCATCCATTTTTTTCCTGTCTATCTTTTTCACTGTCCAACTTTCGCATCCATATTATTGAAAATACCATGGCTTGAACAAGTCAAATCTTTATATGGAGAGAAACATCTCTGTTCTTGAGAATCTTGTCTAGGTCCTTCATAGCCATTCTGCCGAGAGCAATGCATCATCAAATTTCTTGACTGCTTGTTGCTTCTTTATTGATGTTGATCCAAGCAGGTTAAAGATGTCCACAATTTCAATTTCTTCTCCATCTTCGATGAATTAGAAATAATAAAATCATAGAAACATCACATAAGACAATAACAAATAACAACACTTTTCATAGCTTAAAATGATCAGACAAAACAGAGCACAGTAGCACACCCTAATAAGATTATCTCCCTCTCTTCAAGAATATGCCTGTTTTTCCTCACCTATCTTTAAGGCACAGGGGCTAAGCGGGTAGCATCGAAAATCACTGCTACGTGCTTAGCCTCAGTGGCTGCCGGCGCATCCAGCATACCCCAGATTTTTATTTCCATTGCCGCAGAAGTGAAAATCCAGGTTAAGGGGGTTGGTGCCGACATGGCGCATCACCTGCCTAAATCAAAATTGGACCCATAGTAATTGATAAGGTATCTTAACCCCATGGATTCCATGTATTGCAGAACACCATAATAATTATCGCCCTTTAGACCTCGATTTACGCAGAGACTAAAAATGGGATAATATTTGATCTAAAATGGTGAAAGGATCAAGAGTTTCTACTCATTTATTTATTTTTATTTATTTATTAGCATTTATATACTGCTTTTTCCACAAGATCAAAAGTGGCTTACATTAAATAACAGGGTCAGATACATATAACAGTTTAAACTATGTACAGTAACATTGAACATATCGTAAGATCAAGCTTGATGACTGAATAGATTTGATAACTATGTACAGTAAACAGTGCCGTTAGATACAATTTTGGTTTGGGGTCATTTATCGTTTTTGCCTCCCAGTGGAAGTCTGGACTAAAGAAGCATTAATGCATTTCTTTAAAAATGCAAGTATAAAAAAGATGATTAAGTTATTTTCCTGTATTTCTTTCCATCATTTTAATATTCTGAAAGCGAGAAGTTTCACCTCAGTTGCGAGTCCAGAAGCGGACACAGCTTTTCAGACGTCCGAGTGGCTATGGGGACCTGAAAGCTTCTCCAACATGCCGTCTGCTAATAGGAAGCCGCTGCCTCACAATACCCCGTGGAGCTCCTGTCAACAACTTTTATTATGAACTGCAAAGAGGCAGAGGGAATAGGGGCCCGTGCGCCAGCAAAATACTAAATTTGCAGCTTCATTTGCACATCAATGGACTGGCCCAGAGTGAAGGACAACAGTCTCTTATCAGATGGAAGAGCATTTAAGTCTGTTTCATCTTTCTTTTGGTTTAGCGAGATCTAGTGCATGGTGGGATGAGAGGGATTCGCTGCACTTCCAGATGAAAAGGGAAAGTGAAGGGAGAGGAAGGGCAGGAGGGAAAAAGGGTGGGGAGGAATTTGTTTGGCATACCCCGTTGCTGCTTTGGTATTGACACAAGAAAAACATCTGGGTTAAAGCTAAATACGACTGTGAGCTTGTTTTCCAAAAGCTTTAAAGGGTTTTTTGTGCATGGATAAAAGACGCTGCAAACATGAAAGCTTCAGATTACCTCCTCCAAATTTGTGGCCACCCATGACTTTCCAGCTCTGCCTTGTTTACTAAGGGATGAATAATTGAGCAGCAGCAGCAGAGTTTATAAATCTAACCTGTTAATGAGAACTGATAACTTTGGATATTCAACTCCATACTTAACTGAATGTCCAGTTATATCTAACTACATAAAATTGGTTTGTTTAGATTTAGGACTGCCCTTTGTTAAATGTAGTTAGTTGCACAAATTTCCATGTAAGATTACTAACAAGCACTACTATATTAGCATACATTAACAATTAACACCATTAACACTCATCACTGGTAACGAGGCCCTATTGCCTAAAATGAAACCCGTGTGTCAATGCAGATGTTGGTTAGCTCTGAATATTACATCCACTAAGTAAATTTCAAAAGTCAGCCTGATCCAGCATCACCCAATAAGAGCACCAACATTTCCAGAGCATCCAATTGGCACCGCTCTGGGATCTGGAGCAGCAGGCAATGTCCTTAAAATGGCAATGCCGCACTTACCCAAAATCTCCGATACTGCGTTGCTGTTCGTGCTCTCTTTGACCGTTGCTGTTTTAATTACATTATTGCCACTGCAGGGCCTGGAAAGGGGAAGCAGGGGGAATGGAGTTGGGGGGGGGGGCGTGGCACCGGCCCTGCTCACCTTCAATCAGTACACACAGCAGCTGTGTGTGCACAGAATTTATCTGGACTGTCTTTAACTTTAATAATATAAAGTTTTGAGATACCAACCACTTGCCTGTGTGTGTGTGTGTGGGGGGGGGGGGGGGGGGTCTTGGACCTGTCCCAGAAAAGGGAGCAGTGCCCTCCCCCCCTCATAGTGCTGTGGACAGTGACGGTGGTCCTCAGGGTTGGTGCACTCTAGACATGCCCTCCAGCCTACAGCCCCTTCTACCCCTCATTGCCACAGCTACTACCCCTCTCCAGAGCCAGCAGCAATGGCAATGCAAGAGAATCATAGGGCACTTCTTGCCTACTATTATCTGTCACTTCCACCCCACTCTGATGCAAATTTCTGATTTATGTAAAACCAGAAGTCTGCCTTGGAAGGGGGGCAGAAGCGGCAGATAATAACAGGCAGGAACCACAATGCAGCTCCGGAGCCTTTAGTAAGTGCTGTGTTTTGATTTTCTTGACATTTCCGCCCCTGCTGGCCCCGGAGAGGGGTGTTAGCGGTAGCAATGAACACGCCCAGAAGGCTGGAGCTCTAGACGGTCACATAGCTTGCCTAATGGTAGTGCCTGCCCTGATGGCACTTCTCAAAGACCCATGCCACTGAAACAGCAACACCCTGTGTAACCCAACAGATCATATAACCTTAGCTCACTCCTCTCTCCTCTTCTCTCATTCTCAAGCTGTTGGGCAATGACTGTTGCACTAGAAGCACTTTCTCTAAAACTCAGGCATTAATTTATTTTATTTTTATTTTATTTATTTATTTATTTATTTATTTGAAAACATTTATGGACTGCCTGGTGTGAAGCATTCTAGGTGGTGTACATGACATAAAACACAAACAACCCCCAAACCCAACCCAAACAAATCTTATACCAACCCCCCCCCCCCCAATCCCCAAAATGCTGCCATACCACTGCTGTCTCACCACCCTCCCAACTCACCAGGAAACCCTAGGAAAGAGGAAGGTTTTTAGGCCCTTGCAAAATCATAACAAGTTTGACTCTGCCCATAATATCACTGGCAAAGAGCTCCATAACATTGAAACAGCCACAGGAAAAATATGAGTGTGCCATCACTGTAATCAAATCTGATTGGGCCCTGGAACCTCCAGCAGCCAAGCCCCAGCTGAGCACAATGCCCGACTAGGAAAATACCATTGCAACAAGTCCTGAAGGTATCAGGGCCCCAGGTTCTACAGGGCCTTAAAGGCCAACGCCAACAATTTGAAAATACATCTCTGCTTAACCGGCAACCAGTGGAGTTGTTGCAACAATCCGGAAACATGATCTTGTCTGCCAAGCCAAAGATGGTTTGTGCTGCAAATTCTGGACTACCTGCAATTTTCTAATTAAATATGCAGGTAATCGCACATGTAATGAATTGCAATAGTCAAAGTGAGAAAGCACTAACGCATGGATAACCAGGCCCTGTGCATCCTGATCCAAAGCTGATAAACCATTCGTAAGTGCCTGAACGCTGCTTGGACCACTTTGGAAACTAAAATTTACTAAAACTTCTTGGATTTGCAGTTTAGATTTTATTTTTTATCACTTCAAATCCAGGCTGAGCTTCATTCAGGTACATTATTTGCCTGCCCAATCAACCTTATAATCTGAGGCCCCAACGTAATAGACTGCACTAATTATAAGAATATAGGAATTGCCATACTGGGTCAGACCAAGGGTCTATCAAGCCCAATAATGGCCAATGGCAGGATCACAACTGATTATATTCTTCTTACCCCCAAGTATATATTAATAATGGTGTATGGATTGTTCATCCAGGAACCTGCTGCTATAGACATTTGACCTACTGTAGGATCTCAACCATTATCCAAATCAGATTCCGTCTTCCTCCTAGGTATTCCACCATTCCAGATATTTGAACTTTGAAGTTCTCACACCCAATCCACACCTATCAGCCTCTCCTCCCCTACTCCCATCTCCCCTCCAAGTCCTGCAACAATGCAAACAGTCACCAAAACCATCAGTCTAGTAACTCAGTCTCAGAAAACCAGGCCAGACACCCCTCTCTTGATTCATTTTGGTGTCTAATGTCAAGCAGAGGTAATAAGCTTAAAAATCTCAAAATGCACTGAGTTAAAGGGATAAAATATTTTCAATCACTGAGCCGGTATGCAGTGGTGAAGTTATGGAATCTTTTCTTGTGTCACCTAGCAGCGTCATTTGGAGAATGAACCTATTTTAGAGAACAGACTGGCAGGTTAAACTTGCTTCTATCCCTACTTTTAATCATTTTAACCCAGATGGGACCAGAAGGGAACTCAGATGGTCACATCTTCATCTTTGGATGCTTTTTATACAGGTCCAATATGAGAGATTACAAACTGGAGGGAATCCAGTTTTCTCAAGGACTAATGGAATCTGCACTTAAATATAAACATAAACACACACACACACATTCATATACATACAAACACAAGAGCATGCCCACACACACAATGGTTGTGCCAGAAGGAATACCGAGGGTTAGTTAATTTACAAAGTTACTACTGTGTTAATTGTCTGCATTCATGCCAAGAAGTTTGCCTTTTTTTATTTTTGTGGAAGAGTTATGTGTCTGCATTGAGGCTATTTCTGCTGCAATGAAAGTGATCCAAGGGGAAGAGAATTTGATTAATAGCTGGGAGTTTTATTTTTACTTGTTGACAAATGAAAATAAACAGCAACAACAAAAATAAAAGGCAGATCAGAGCCAGAAAAATAACTTTCTGCCTGGTGAGATTTGCTGTGCCTTAGGAAAGGGGAAAACATATTGGACTTAAAAGAATGTGTCTGACAATCAAACTGAGAGAAGTTGGAAGTTCCATGCACAGACCTTCATTCTGTTGGTGGACGAGGAGATCCCCTAGCTCTCTCTACACTAGGCAGTCCACAGACCAGCAAAGCAAAAATGTAAAGTATAGCATAATGGAGCATGGAAGAAACAGCAGCAATGTACCCATATGGTGCAAGCAGGGTCCGATTTTAGGCCCGTGGTGTGGATTTCCATCTCTTTCCTTTGAGTGCCTTTATCTGCGTTCTCACATACTCCAGCCCCGTCCTATTCCCTTCTTCCATGGTCTTCTTATGGCTAAGGGAAGCAGTGCAAAGAAAAGGGTCACTGCAGAGCCTGTAAGTGTCTGATAGACCCAAACCGTAGGGATAGTGCTGCCAGGATCCCTACCACTGTGCTAGCAGCAGACGGATAGTGCCTTCAGTACTTGATGTCATAGGCAATTGTCTCTATCGCTTATGTGGAACTCTGTGCCTGGGTGCAAAACAACAGAAAAATAACCACCCCGTCCCGTCCCCCAGCAGTTGTCTCGTATAGCAGCCAAGCAACAGCAAATTGTGAAACAGCAAAGCAAAAATTCCCGTGTGGGCTGTGGTGTAGCAACTGGCAGGAGAATAATTGACTGCACATATCCTGCAGAGGATGAAGGATCTTTGTCTTTATCTTTGGGCTGAATGAAGGATGGCAGTAGAAGAGAGTGTGGTATATGGGCTGGCAGCACCAATGTACCTGATGTTTCATCACCCATGCAGTTGTAGTGTGTTTGAAAAATGTGTGCCTGTGCTATGGGGAAGCCCCGATACCAGCTTTGTTGGTCTCATAGCTGTCCCAGCCTCCCAACCACCGTACAACGCCCCAGACAAATGTGCACACAACAACTGCACAAGAGTCGCTCATATGGAGCAAGTAAGGAATTGCAATGATCCCTACAGGGGGCCATCACAGGGGTAGGATGTAGCGGCATGTAATGCATAGATGTGATGTAGCCAGAGCTGTACTGCCACAATGATGATGAAACAGTCAAACATGTTTGTTATGTATGTTATATATATACATTTATATAAATAATGTTTCTATACCGCTCTATCAGTGCCATCAAAGCAGTGCACACTGTAGCCTAAACTTTGTAATGCGACATTAAAAACACAGACATTTATTACTTAGATTATTCTGAGGAAATGGAGGGTTAAGTGACTTGCCCAAGGGCACAAGGAGTAGAGGTCATGCTATGAAGAATTCCACATTCATAAAAAGTCTCTATAAAATGCTGCCACCAGGAGTGTTAGTGGGAATCAAACCCTTGACTCTCGGTTCCAAAGCCTACCCCTCCACTCAAGTGGCAGCTATCTACAGGATGAATGTGTCTGACCCTCTGCAATGGCCTGCATCAGAGGCAATAAAGTCATGCTTGCAAAAGGGCATGAGCGCATATAGCATGTCTATAGACATATTCTGCTTCTGGAACACATAAAAAAGCATAGGAATGTGCATCCACCAGTCAAAGCAGACCCTGACTGTTCCGGGCATCAAAATGAACTGAGTACCCCACAGCCACAAAGATAGGGGGAGGAGTGGCCTAGTGGTTAGGACATGGTACCTCAGTCTGGAGGGATTGGGGTTTTCTAGCCCTATAGGCACTCATTGTGGCCTTGGGCAAGCCACTTAACCCTCTGTTGCCTCAGATACACATAGGTTGTGAGCCCTTTGGAGACAAGGGAATGCATCCAGTACCTGTTTGTAGTGATTACATAATGTAAAACTGCTTTCCTTGAAGAAGAATAAATTGGAACTACTCCTCCCCTCCCAGGCAGTGCTCTAACCACCAGGCTACACCTGCACAGCACAGCAATGCGTTGAAATGGGTGAAATCAAGCACATGAAACAAGTGGTTGGCATATCATGAGACCATGTTAGGACACACCTAGAGCCTACCTACAGTGTTGCATATGCAGTACAAACTGCCCCATCCTTCCTCCACTGTTCCCCCAATGCAAACAACACTCATGTGCATCGTTCCACTGCCCGCCTCACCGCCCCCCCCAATGGTGTGGTACTTACCCATAGGCGGTACACGTGAAGGGCATGCAGTCCCCTGTGACCTGCTGCACATACCAAGATAGGTACGCCTGCATACACACTGAGTGAAAACCACATTGCATACCCATGTGGTCCATTGCAGGCCATCCTGCCCTCCCCAGGATGCCAACCACACATCTCCCACCAGCATATATGACAAGTAGGTATTGGGCAATGCCCCAGGGATCACAGTCACCACTATGGCTGCTATTTCTGTTCAGTATGCCGGTATTGGTTTGCCCCTCCATTACCCATGATGCATTGCACATTCTGAACAGCTTTCTACAAATAATCACCAAAGTGAGACTGCTGTGATACATCACATCAGGCCACACACTTAGGCAGAGGCATTGTGTGCTTCAAGCACAACAACTACAAACTCTGCTGCTGACTGGTTTCAGGGGGTCACCCTGAATGAGAGGGGGAGGGGCACACATCACCTGGTCCCCAGAGCCTGCACTATAATAGCTGGACTTTCCAGGTCCTTAAGCAGGTTTTTATTGCTGCTAGTTGCTATTAATACCTACCCAATGTGCTAGTGCTGTTAGTATGCTCTACCAGTTGATCAGTTTGATAGCTGGGTTTGAGAACCTATGCTGGAAAAAATGTGGGGGGTTGAATGTGATGCATCTATTCCTGGGAGGTATGATAAAGTTAACACATCCAGGCATGACATACTATTCCTGATCTGCAGGCTGGCCTTGAACCTGTGTCTCCTCCTTCGTTCACACACTGGCTTTGTGTTTGGAGTCACAGAGCAGCCATGTGGCTTCATCAGCCATGGGTATATAGGTGGTCATTGTCAGGTTGCATGAGGGCATGACTTGTGGTATGCCTATGTGTGCTTAGCCATCTGCAGGCTCTGTGCCATCCTTGTCTGATGGAGTCTTTTAGGCAGGTGTGTGAGAGGGACATCTTGTGAGGTCTGTATGTTGCACAGCCTTGCTATGTGCTGATGTACCTGACATGCATATCGTACATATGGGATCTGTCCCGTGATAGGGGCAGGCCATGGTACCTGACCACACACTTTCCAGCCCATGGATGTCTTAGCAGAGTGATCAACGTACCCATTGCATGGTGTGTGCTTATGGACGAGTCATGAACTGCTCATATGTTGCCGACCACAATGTGTAATCTAGATTCACATATTTATTTATTTATTTAGACAGGTTTGTATCCCACGTTATCCTACAATCAAAGTTGTCACATTACAAACGGAAGGTTACAAATAACATGAGGTACATAAAACATTATACTTAACACTAAACAAAACTAAGACAAGTTGATGTAAGTAATAGTAGACCAAATGGTAGAAACTATTGATTGTTTACTAACTCATAAGTTTCTGTGAAAAGCGGGGTTTTTAGGGCTTTACAAAAATATATAATATCACTCATAGTCCTTAGGTCCATTGGGAGAGAGTTCCAAAGTCTGGACACCAGTAATGAAGGAGGTCTTCTTGAAGCCACTTGCTTGGTCTTACAATATCCAGTTCTATTGCCATTATTATAGTTGTTTCTTCTCGGTCTGTTAATAATATCCCTTGTTATAATACTCTGCAGTGCATCTGCCGATAGATGATCATATATTCTAAAGATAAATTAAGAGTGTTTTGAATTTAGATCTATAATGTAATAAAACAAACCTCATTCAACAATTAACTAATTCAATTTGTTCAGTATTTCTTTGCTGTCGCAACCTGAGCCTCATAATCAACAGTTAGCACTAAAATTCTAGGGATTGTGAAGTCTCCCAGACATGTGCAGGTTTTACATCAATGGCTCGTGTTGATAGAAACAAAAGACGTATCAATTATATCTCATAATAAGTTCCAGTGGTGAAAGGATACTTAACTTATATTTTAATGTAGTACGTCATAGTTTTCTTAATTTTCTTTCAATTTTCCTTAGTTGCTCTCCATCTTTTTGTAACCATTTAGGTAACTTGAAGCGCATCCCAACGCCAATCTTGTGAGGCGCCCATGCGTTTCTCCATTAGAGGGTTTCTCAAGGGACTCAAACATCAAATCAATTTCCTATAAAAAATGACATCAACAATAACTGAACGGTAGTGATGTTTAATAACTTCACCATGTTATGTAAAAACAGTCCAAGAAGGAAAAGGAAAAAGTTTTTATTAACCTGACCACAGCGCAGCTCATTTTCTTAACCAGCGATCGCCCTCCAATTCTCTGGGGAATCCAAAAACGCCGCGCATGCGGGCCAGAGATAAAGCTGCCATTTTTAAATACCTTGAAGCCACTAATGGATTTGAATCAGTCATCGATTGGTCGAACGTTAAATACAGACCGTCCAATCAATGCTAAAGTTGAGCCCTCCCGGTTGTACCGTACCTAAAGTGTAGATCCACCACTGCTCTCGATAAAGCAACTGTTGATCACGTGATCTCCCCTGCCCATTTCTTAATACTTGTTCAATAAACCAACAACTGAGCTGAGCAAACGCATGTTGGTGTGACAAACAGTGTTCAACTAAAGGAGCTTCTTTTCGGTTGCACCGAAGCCTGCTTTCATGTTCCTTTATCCGGATCTTAAAGGGACGAATCGTCTTGCCTATGTAGAGTAAATCGCACAGACATTTCACGGCGTAAACTACATAAGTTGACTCACAGGTAGTGACGTGCCTCAATTTATATGTCATGCCTCTGTGGATGAAATGGGAACATTCAACAGTAATGTCACATATCGTACAGTGTCCATACTTGCTGTGACCGATTTCAGAGTCTTTCTGATTGACCGGCATTATGTCTCGTAATTTGGTAGGACTCAAATATTCCTTCAAATTGCGACTGCGTTTCCATACGCATCGTATTGATTTATCTTGCATGCCTGGTACAACGTGAAGTATGGCACCGTGCTTTCTCAAGATCCTCTGCAAACCTGAATTTAGATCTGACATTCACACACCTGAATTTAGATCTGACATTCACTGGAAGCCAGTGCAACTGCTGTAAGACAGGGCAGATGTGATCTGTTCTTGCAGTACCAGTGATGATGCGTGCAGCGGTATTTTGAACCATCTGGAGAGGGTGTAAAGTCTGTTGAGGGAGGCCTTGAAACAGAAAATTTCCATAATCTAAGAGGGGGTAATGAGTGCTTGACACACTGTACGGAAGTGGTCTTGATGGTGTAACGGCTTGAGCTTTCTAATAATCTTTAAACGATGATAGGCCTTGTTTGCAGTCGTAGCAATATGAGATTTGATATGATGTGGCTCAAATGGTTATTTCCTACTGAGTACTGAGTTATGGAGGGGGAACCGGAGCACTCACAGATTCTGGTCATCATTTGGCAGATGAGAGCACAGGGTGCCCATGTTTTCCTCTGATATGGGCTGCTCTCATATTGCAAAGTAATCCTGGGTCTCGGAACTCTTTACGCACCACAGGCACATATCCACTCAATATGCACAGGTGTGGACATCCAGATCTCAGGCCCAGCCCATCCAGTAGGCACACTAGCCATGTCCCAGGGTCCACAGCTCCTTGTAGGCAGCATGCCAGCCAATCCCTCACTCCTTGCAAGTGGGACCCTGCTGCTGCCACAGTGCTATTGGTGGTCTTATTTAGGTTGCACACATGCAGCTAGTCATACCATGCTGTTCCTGTCCCCACTCATCGGGGGCTGTGGATACAGGTACTGCTGCCTTAGATCTTGTGAGGAATGTGGAGGATGTCTCCGCTGTGCCCTCTGCTGACATGTTTGGCACCCCACTGACAGTGGCAACTGCAGTGTTGCACCTGTCACACAGCGCTGGACACATATCTCTCCAGCTTCAGGCTGCAACCGCTGCACTGCTACCCCCCCCCCCCCATCGCACAGTGGCATGGTGGTAGTAGGGGTGGCAGAACTCCCTTCTGACTGCAGCAGCATCAATGTGTGCTGATGCTATCACAGCAGTCATACTAGCCATCAGAAATGTTCTCCCTAGGCAGCCAGCCTAATGGACCTGGCAGCCCCAAAGCATCACCAATGTAACACCTCCTTTGCCACATTTGCGCCATCAACATAGTGCCCTGTCATAATAGGGCACTATGTGGTTGCTGCTAATGTAGCACTACTATCGCTTTCTTGGGATCCCCTGTGTGTGCAGCACATTGCAGACATATAAATAGGCTCTCTCACCTCAAAGTACCACTTTCCACGAGGATTTGCTTGGCATTAGGGTCTACAGCGATGAGGGCTCTAATGCGCGATTGCACAAAAAGGTGGTAAGGGAGCATACGCTGTCAAAACCCACTCTCCTCCCCATTAATGCCCACTCTCCACCTCCTTTTCTGTTGATGATGCAGGATCCTCTAATGCTCATTAATGCAGTAAATCGGCCCTTTCCACAGCGTTAAGGGCTCAAGGGTGCCAATAACGCGCATTAATGGCACACTTGCTCGCTTACCACCCTTTAGTAAACATAGCCCTAGGTTTTTCTGGTTTTGAAGCTTTATAATTCCCAAAGTAACTGCAATTTGAAATTATAAGAGCAGAAAGCATCCCTCTTTATGACAAAGTAGAGGAAGCTGGTCTCCTTGCAATCTCTGACAGCTTCTATTAAACAACCATAAAAGTCATCCGAAGAGAGGTTTTACATAACATCTTCAGACCAGGTAAGTCTCTTCTTCAGGTGTGAGTCTGAAGATGAGACTTAGGGGTATGTTTACTAAACCGTCTTAATGTTAAAGACGTTAGTTGCAGTCTTACTGTGACAAATGCCATATAAGGTAGTGGGCGTTCCGGTCTTAAGGTAGCATTTCGGGTTATCACGCGATAAGGTCCGTTATCACACGATAGAGGGAGCCGTGGCAAGTTAACGCGCATTAGCCTTAATTAGGCGTGCTGACCTGCAAACACAGCAACAGAGGTGTCGCACACTGGTTAATACAATGACTGCTGAAACAGGGGTCATGAGTTTGATCCCCCAGTGGGCTTAATGAGTAAGGCTGTCTGAGGCATTACCCTTTACTTTAAATCAGTGCTGTCTGAGGCATTTTCTTTTAAAATTTAAATTAGTACTGCTAGCAAACACACACACACCCTCACAGTGCAGTAACATAAGGTGCCACATAAGGCACTCCAGATGGGCACATTATAAAGTGCACTGTCCACCAAGGCACCTTATAACGTTCCCTATAGGGCACTTTAAGGTTACAGCACTGTGAGGGTGTTTTTGCTGGCAGCACTAATTTAAATTGGAAATGCCTCAGACAGCCCTATCAAATAATAGCACTGTGGGATCCACAGTCTGTCACTGCCTCCACAGTCAGTGACATAACCAGTGGGCTACATCTATAGCTACTAACAAACTCCTGGCTGGCTACAGAAGGACTGCAGGTCACCACACAAACTGTCTACTGTGGTTATCAGGATAGGGGTAACCCACCCATACCCATGATGCACTGAACATGCAGATCAGCAGTCTACAGATGATCACAAGATGGGGTATGTACCCCCACAGCACCTCGGCCTGGTAGGGGGAACTGACCGTGTATGTTATTGGCACAGAGTAGCTACAGACCGTCACATTGTGCGGGTACTGTGCTCACCCTGAGGGCGAGTTGGTCCGCAGCACCTGGCTTAGCTGAGATAGGCTATGCTGTAGGGTGCCATCGGTGCTAGTGTATGAAAGGTAGTCCTTGCAGACACATCTAGGATACACCTGTGTCCATCCATATTTTCCAGTCACGTTTAGCCCTTGTGGACTATGATGCACCCAGAATAGTGCATATCCTGTGTGGGTGCCATGATCACATGATTTAAGTGAAAGGGGGTGTTTGGACCCATAGGGGGATTATGTAGCACCACCCAACCCACCCTCTGGGTCTCCCACCAACAGATCCACACTCTACATCCCTGTAATGGTGGCAGTAGAGGGGACCAACATCCCCAGTCCTGCTGGGGAACAGGCACCCTACAGGGCACTCAATGCCAATCTGTACACATCCATAAGGCAATGGCAGACAGACAGTAGGCCTGGAAATGCTCAGCTGCCCCCCACCACTATCTGACATTCTCCAGCCGCTGCACCGTGCAAGGTGTTCCAGCCAGGGCCGGCCCGTCCATTAAGCAAGAATGTTTTTTGCACCGGGCCCCACGTTTCAGGGGGCCCCACGCAAAAAAAATCTTGCATCAGCCCAAATAGGTTAAAAAAACCACAAACCGGCTGCTGCTGCCGCTGTGGCAGAATCAAGCATCCTGTGGGGCCCCCCTGCCCTGCAGAGTCTTCCATGCGGCCTCAGCGTTGGCTGTCAGAGCCGCGTGAAAAGAGAGAGCTTCTTCTCTCGCGGCTCTGTTAATCCCAAGCAGATAAATCAGTGATTAGACCCAAGAAAAAAAGAACCCATAAATATCACTTGAAAGAAATACTAAATTAGCACTATGGGGGAACCTATCCATGCCCTGGTCACTGCTCAGTCAGGGTAAGACTGACCTCCCAGCAGGACATGCTGTGGCCACCCTGTCTGTACAGGTGGTGGCTGGGCACTACAATGTCCAAGCCAGTGCCCTATGCCCTATGCAGATACATCCTACCCAGGCCACCCTATCCGGGACATACCCACAGTACCTTGCTCCTCATTATGCACATTGTCAGGCTAACACTGGAAACAGTGCAAGCAGTGTGGGCTGAGTAAGGTGTTGGCAGCCACAACACGCTGGATAGCCAGACACACACTCCCACACCTATGCCAGCATTGTGCAAATATAGAGGCTTTTAGCAGCCCTGGCACCACACCAGTCCTGGGCACAGTGCAGGCATGGCTATGGTACGCAATACTGTTGGGGTCACTCCCCGGGGTGGTAAACACTATCAGAAACCAAAACTGAAACACACTCCACAGATATCAGAAAGGTTGCTATGATGCAGCTCTATCAGCAAATTGTGATTAACTTAGGAATTGTTATCTGCCATTAATCATAGCAACCTTTTGATATATGTGTAACGTATCCCCAAGTTTAGGGTGGCATTGCTAAGGTATGCAAGTGCTAGTATTGGGAGATGCTGCTGCGTGCAGGGCCCAACAGCCTTACTCTCCATGAGGCTTTGGATAGTGGAGCCTGTGGGTGTGGGTGTTTATGCCCCTGTTGGCCGCTGCTCTAGAGCAGAGGTTCCCAACTCCGGTCCTGGTGGGCCAAACACTGTTCGGGTTTTCATGCTGTCCCTATTGAATATGCATGAGATACATTTGCATACCATGGGGGCGGCGCATACAAATGCAGCACAGGCATATTTATTAGGGACAGCATGACACCTGAATGGTGTTTGGTCCTCCAGGACTGCATTTGGGAAACTCTGCTCTAGGTATTGCACGTGTTTATGGTGTCTGTGCTCTGTAGGATAAAATATAGGCGTTTCAGGCATGTTTATGTTATCTGCAATAAAGGTTCCGTCTTTATTACCATGGTTTAGTACTGGGTAAAATATTGCGACAGGGTTGGCAGGAGCCACAGCTGGGACTTGAATTTGTGACTTTCTGCTCATGAACATACTGGCTGTGTGTACTGCACCACACGGACAGTTCATTTCCTGGGGATACCATGACTGTTTGTCAGACAGACCCTGTCTCTTGCAGTGCATGGCACCCACCTAAACGGGGCTAGGCCATGGTCTGCTGTGGGAAGATGCCACTGCCCCCTCTGCCACCAGCACCCCTCCGCCACCAGGCTGCCATGCATTATGCCAGTGGTGCTGGTGGTGCGCAGTCCCAGGCCATCCAGTATGCCAGTAGGCAGCTGCCTATGGTATGGGTTCTCGGGTAGGGGTGTCTACATGGACATGCGCGCTCCCCCCATCCCTGCACTGCCTGCCAATGTTATGTGCCCTTGGGAGTACCTGCTGGGTAATCTCCCCTGTGACACTGTGGGACACACCCTTGTGCCCATGTTGGACCCTCGTCAGTTGCTGTCTTGCTGCTTTACAGTTTTGGCATTCCTATGTGCCACCTAGGCATCTGCCTAGCCCGTACTGTGCCCCAGCTGGACCACAGCATGTGCCGCCTGCAGCCCCCTGTATCCCATTTAAAGCATCAGTACAGTTGCCCTTTCCTATGTGCCCACTCTGCTGTTGCTGCACATGTGCACGCCATAACAAACCTGCCCAATATAAATGACAGAAATCCTGATCAGCGCTATTTCAATGTGGGTTCATTCACTTTGAAGGGGGACAGAGCATAGACCCTTCCAAACATGATATCTTCATTTATATGCTTTGTCAGTAGTGTTGCTTTATGTTTATCATTAATATCACTAATTGTCCAGCTTGGTTATTGGGATTTTAGATGTGGTTCTGGTCCTTTTATATGTTTATTTGCCTTTTTGGTCCCTGCACATGTATCACAACTATCACTTTTCTGGGTTTCCTTGCCTTTGCTGCACATTGCTGACTGAAATTGTTTCTCTTTCCTGCAAATGTGCTTTAACGCGAGGGTTTCACTGGCGTTAGTGTTCAGAGCCAGATTTTACAGCGTTAGGGTGCCTGGAGCCTCTCCCCTCCCACTCTCCACCCATTGACCCCTTCTCTCCGCCCTCTGGGAAGCCTTACTCCACCCTTCAGACCCGGATTTCACAGCGCTAGTGTGCCTTAACGCTGCCGCTGCGTTACCGCGCGATAATGTTACATTATCGCACGATAACGTCACTTATCGCGCGATAATACCACCGCTGCGACATTAAGATGGTTTAGTAAACATACTCCTTAGAGAGAAAAGGTAGGTTCCTTCTTCAGGTACGAATTGGAAGATGTACCTCAGAAGATGGGACCTCTGTGGTCTTGGGAACTCACATCCAAGAGTTTCTTTGGATGTTTCCTATGGTGATACAGCAAACAGCACCTCAGGTTGCAGGAATTCTTTTCTGGACACCTGCTGCATTCATATCACACACAATATTTGCAAGAGACACACATTCTGCAAACATGCAGCAATGTCTTGTTCTGCATGGACTGCATTGAGACAAGGGATTTGAACCAGATAATGGCGACTTTGTTTGGGGCTATAACTGCATTCTGTTTCTGAAGGAAGATCCATCTCTGACCACATTACAATATTAGGGTCCCTGAAAAAGCATCAGTTAAGTGACAGACCAAGAATGTGAGGTATCAGCAGAGCTAGAAGAAGGTGCAGACTTTGAGGTTCATTTCATTTTATTACAAGCACTTCAGCAGTTTTCCACTCTTTATCTTCTAAAAATTACCTTTCTCAAATGTGGTTCAGTTAGGACTGGGCTACAGGCTTAGATTTAATTTTCAGTAGGAGACAGTGGCAGGAAATGGATTGTTTGCATTTCAGGTTTTTATTCTAGTTATAGAAAGTCAGCTTGGTTCAGTTTACCAATATCTAGGGTTGCCAGCTCATTTCTTTTTGTTTTCCTGCCATGCTATTCCAAGCTTGGTTTTAGGTTCAGGCAGGCATGGAGTCATGCATAGCCCAGGGAAATCAGAAGTGCAAATCTGTAAATGCCTTGTGGTAAAACCAGGACTGGATCAGCTTGGCAGTAAAAGATGGAATATCTGGAACATTCTCAGCACCTCACTCAGTCCTGATTCAACACAGATTCTAGTCTAGTTCATCAAATCAAGACAAGGGTAGGGTGGTTCCAAACTGAATATTAATGGTTCAAATCCATGCCCACCAATGCTCTTCATGACCTTGAACAAGTCACTTTAATCTCCATTGCCTCAGGTACAAACTTAGGGGCCATTTTACTAAAGTCTGTTAGGATTTTGCACTTAATATGCATTTAATGTGCATTAAGGGTTGTGATGGGGTATATATCTCGCCACAGGGAAAAGCCCTAAAACACCACGTTAGGAGAAAGGGACCACACAGGTTCCCAAACTCGTCCCCAAACTCAGGGTCCAAACGTTGGTGGGAGGGTTTCCAGTCTCTGGGATGGAGGTGGAGGAAGGAGGAAAACCCCATGAAACCAATGCAAAAGGGTTATGGCGTCCCCCAAAATAAGCCCTATGGAACCAACAGTATGGGAGGGAGCCCCTTCCTCTGACCAGGACAGAGAAATGGACCACCCTCCAGAGGACTTTAGTGAGATGGAGTGGAGGACTCGATGTCCAAGACCATGGATGTCTTTGTGGTCAACATCAGGCAGGGCTTGCCAAGAGGTGGAAGTGACGTTGGCCACTATGTGGGAGGTGGCACACCGACCAGGCCTTAGTCAATTATCTGGAGAGATTTGGAACTGTTAAAGACTATGGAGACTGTGTTTAAGGAGCTAGGGAGAGAGCCACCTATGACCAAAGCATAGCAATGAAGAGGGACTACCTCCTTTATATATAACCACTGGATTAATATAAGAAGGTTTTCCCCAAACTTGGAGGAAGCCAGGAAGGTACATACACTGGTTCTGGGAAGAATAGTGATGGAACTCTTTTGCTTGAACTGTTATTTGGGAATGTTACTGTTAGTTTATCTTGTTCACCCTGAGTGTACAAGGACTATCCCATATAGACTCTCAGAGGTTGGTAACCTAGAGAGGAGAGCTCACCAGCCTCTCTTGGAGGTATCAAGTGGACCTGTATGGGTAGGTAGAGATCCGGAGAGGACTTCCTAGAGATGGAGCAGCTACACCAAGATGTTGTGGGAGCAGGAGATGATTCTGGGATACCAGTTCCAGGCCAGAACAGCATCACAGTGATTGATGAAGGTAAAGCCCTTTAATAAACCTGCCTTTTAGTATGTTTTGAGTGCAGTTGTATGATATTCCTGCTTCTTCTCCGTGTTTTTACTGGATATTAGACCAATGGTATTCACCGATGGTCTTAATAAACATACAAGATAGATTTGCATGCATGTTACTTCCTGTGAATACAAATCTATCTCAGGCACATTGATTTGGAATATCCTGAAATGAACACCTCAAGCCTAGGGAGTATTTGGAGCAGACTTACTCATATCTTTCATGGATACATTAAGGAGGATATGTATGTGTTCACATATGTACAAAAATGACTTCTTATATAATACTGACCAGCATAAAATTATGGCCCATCCTTTGCTCGTAGACGTCTAGTGCAGTCTGGGTAGAGCGCAGCTGGGGTTTACATGTATGCTCAGAGATTATAAAATACCTTAATCTATGCATGTCGATGTGTAAAGACTGCATGAGCAGGTGTAAGTAATCATACCCATACCCAAAACGCTTTCTCTACTGCATGTGCCTGCATGTTAGAAAGACGAGTAGGCACTTATTTCTCTTTATAAAATAACACTTACCATGATGCCCTGTTATAAAGTTATTCTCCATGAGTCCTCCCTTTGGCCAATGCTTGTCCTTCCCTCACCACACTTGTCCTGAATTATCCCTTAGAAGGAACTTAAGCTGGAGGAAGTTCAGTCAGAAGATAAACAGAAATCTGGGACTATACAATGTCAGGAATGAAGTAATGACAAACTGTTCTCATCAACACCGACTGCTCCCTTCCCATTTCGCGCTGCTGTCCAAGCAACACACATATTATCTGAGCAGCACACAATCACTTGAGTATTTTATTACCATAGTTACAGTAACTGTGAGTTTTAGATGCTATATTGGAATTAGGTACATAATAATAGAAAGGAGACAAAAAAATTGCTCTTCCACCCCCTGAAGGGCTCTTCAGTAGGAGTCTACTAGAAATACTATAGAGTAGCTCTCATTAAAACTCCAGTTTCATTATTTTTTTAAACGTAATGGTTGCTGAGAAATATGTTATTCTGCTGCAGTTCCTTAACCCTTATAATGCTCATTAAATATATAAAGGAGAAAGTTCAAGATTTCAGAATTGGAAGCTAATTTTAAAGGGGGAAAAAATCTTAGGGGTATGTTTACTAAGCAGTCTTAACGTACGCCCGGCGATAGTGTGCAGGATGCCATAAAAGGAGTGTGCGTTCTGGTCTAAACATAGCAAACCGGGATTATCGCGCGATAACGAGCGCTGTGCACATTATCGGGTGATGGATTGAGCTATGCACGTTAACGCGCGTTAACCTTAAGTAGGCGTGCTGACATACAAACAGAGCAGCAGAGGTGTAGCACAATGGTTAATGCACTGACTGAAGGTACAGGGGTAATAGGTTTGGTCCCCCAGTGCACCTAATGAATAAGGCTGGCTGAGGTATTACCCTTTACATTTAAGCAGTGCTTTGTGAGGCATTTTAGTTTTATTTTAATTAAAGCTGCCAGAAAACACACCTTCACAGTGCCATAACCTAAGGTGCCGCATAAGGCACTCCAGAGGGCACATTATAAAGTGCACTGTCCACCAAGGCACCCTATAATGTCGCCTTATAAGGCACTTTATAGGGCGCCTTATAAGGCACCTTAAGGTTACAGCACTGTGAGGGTGTTTTTGCTGGCAGCACTAATTTACATTAAAAACAGACAATGCCTTGAACAGCCCTACCAAATAACCCCACTGTGGGATCAAACCCATGACCTCTGGCTCCACAGGCAGTGAAGTAACCAGTGGGCTGCATCTCTATTACTACTAACACACTCCTGGCTGGCTACAGAGGGACTGCAGGTCACCACACAAACTGTCTGCTATGGTTACCAGGATAGGGTTAACCCACCGTACCCATGATGCACTGCACATGCAGATCAGCAGTCTACAGATGATCACAAGATGGGGTATGCACCCCCACAGCACCTTGGCCTGGTAGGGGGAACTGACTGTGTGTGTTACTGGCACAGAGTAGCTACAGACCGTCACATTCTGCAGGTACTGTGCTCACCCTGAGGGTGAAGTGGGGCGCCAAGCACCAGGTCCGCAGCACCTGGCTTAGCTGAGCTGGCTATACTGCAGGTCGCCATCAGTGCCAGTGTGTGATAGGTAGTCCTTGCAGATGTACCTAGGATACACCTGTGTCCATCTGTATTTCCCAGTCACGTCTAGCCCTTGTGGACTATGATGCACCCAGATTAATGCATATCCTGTGTGGGTGCCATGGTCACATGATTTAAGGGATGGGATGGGATGGGATGGGGGGGGGGAATGGGATGGGATGGGATGGGGGGGGAATGGGATGGGATGGGATGGGATGGGGGGATGGGATGGGATGGGATGGGATGGGGGGATGGGATGGGATGGGATGGGATGGGGGGGGGGATGGGATGGGGGGGGTTGTGCCATAGGTGGATTATGTAGTATCACCCAACCTGCCCTCTGGGGCTCAGGGTAGAGGCTTTAGGAACTCCCACCAACAGATCCACATTCTACATCCCTGCCATGGTGGCAGTAGAGGGGACCATCAACCCCAGTCCTGCAGGGGAACAGACACCCTACAGGGCAGTCAATGCAGATCTGTACACATCCATAAAGCAATAGCAGACAGACAGTAGGCCTGGAACTGCTCAGCTGTCCCCCACCACTATCTGACATTCTCCAGCAGTGAGCACAGTGAGTCTCCAGCTGCTGCACCCTACAAGGTGTTCCAGCCATACACACATTAACTGCAGACAGTCTGCTAGCTAGTCCATAGTGCATGTTCCTGGAGAAGATGTGTGTACCCAAAACTGGGATGTGAGCACACCCACCAAGCAGATAAGTCAGTGAGTAGGCCCCCAGAAGAAGACCCCATAAATATCACTTGAAAAAAATACTATATAGCACTATGGGGGAACCTAGCCATGCCGTGGTCACTGCTCAGTCAGGGTGAGAGTGACCTCCCAGCAGGACATGCTGTGGCCACCCTGTCCGTGCAGGTGGTGGCTGGGCACTACAACGTCCCAGCCATTGCCCTATGCCCTCTGCAGATGCATCCTGCCCAGGCCGCCCTGTCCGAGCTATACCCACGGTACCTTGCTCCTCATTATGCACATTGGCAAGATAACACTGGCAACTGTGCAAGCAGTGTGGGCTGAGTAAGGTGTTGGCAGCCACCACACACTGGATAGACAGACACACACTCCCACACCTATGCCAGCATTGTGCAACTATAGAGGCTTTTGGCAGCCCTGGCCACGGCACCAGTCCTGGGCACAGTGCAGGCATGGCTGTGGTACGCAATACTGTTGGGGTCACTCCCCGGATTGGTGAACACTGTCAGATACCAGACCTGAAACACACTCCACAGATATCAGAGAGGTTGGTATGATACAGCTCAATGAGCAGGTCGTGCTTAACTTAGGAATTGCTATCTGCCAGTAATCATAGAGACCTTTTGATATATGTGTACTGTATTCCCAGGTTTAGGGTGGCATTGCTAAGGTATGCAAGTGCTAGTATTGGGAGATGCACGCAGGGCCCAACATCCTGCCTCTCCAGGTGGCTTTGGATAATGGAGCCTGTGGGTGCAGGTGTTTCTGCCCCTGTTGGCCGCTGCTCTAGGGCAGTGGTTCCCAACTCCAGTCCTGGTGGGCCAAACACTGTTTGGGTTTTCATGCTGTCCCTAATGAATATGCATGAGATACATCTGCATATCATGGGGGTGGTGCATAGAAATGCAGCACAGGCATCTTTATTAGAGACAGCATGGAACCTGAATGGTGTTTGGCCCTCCAGGACTGCATTTGGGAGACTCTGCTCTAGGTAATGCACATGTTTATGGTGTCTGTGCTCTATAGGGTAAAATATAGGCGTTTGAGGCATGTTTATGTTATCTGCAATAAAGGTTCTGTCTTTATTACCATGGTTTAGTAGTGGGTAAGATATGGGGACTGGGTTAGCAGGAACCATAGCTGGGACTTGAACCTGTGACCTTCTGCTCCTGAACACACTGGCTGTGTGTACTGCACCACATGGTTGCCACAGGGACAGTTCATTCCCTGTGGATACCATGACTGTTTGTCAGACAGAGCCTGTCTTTTGCAGTGCATGGCACCCACCTAAACAGAGCTGGGCCACGGTATGCTGTGGGAAGCAGCCACTGCCCCCTCCACCACCAGTACCCCTCCGCCACCATGCTGACATGCCCTTCTGCTGGTGGTGCTGGTGGTGCGCAGTCTCAGGCCATCCAGTGTGCCAGTAGGCAGCTGCCTATGGTGCGGGTTCTGGGGTAGGGGTGCCTGCATAGATGTCCAAGCTTCCCCCCAGCACCGCCTGCCAATGTTCTGTGCCCTTGGGGGTACCTGCTGGGTACTATCCCCTGTGACACTGTGGGAAACACACTCGTGTCCATGTTGGGCCCTCATCAGTTGCTGTCTGGCTGCTCTACTGTTTCAGCATTCCTATGGGCCATCTAGGCATCACCCTAGTCTGCACTGTGGCCCAGCTGCACCACAGCATGTGCCGCCTGCAGCCCTCTGTATCCCCTTTTCCAGCATCTGTCCAGTTGCCCATTCCGACATGCCCACCCTGCTGTTGCGGAACATGTGCATGCCATAGGTAACCTGTCCAATAACAAGGGAAAACCCTGATCAGCACTATTTCACTGTGGGATCATTCACCTTGTATGGGGACAGAGCATAGACCCTTCCAAAATTAATATCTTTTTTTTTTTAGCTTTCTCAGTAGCGTTTTTTTGCTGTTTCCCATTAATATCATGATTGGCCGGCTTGGTTATGTTTTTTTTACATTTTGTTCAGGTCCTTTTCAATGTTTATTTGCCCTTTTGTTCCGTACACATGTATCACACTTATCACTTTTTTGTAGGTTTCCCTGGCTTTGCTGTACATTGCTGACGGAAATGGTTTCTCTTCCCTTTAAATATGCTCTAACGCCAGGGTTTCACTGACGTTAGTTTTCAGCCCCGGAATCCACAGTGTTAGTGTGCAGGGAGCCTCTCCCCTCCCACTCTCCACCCATTGACCCTCTCTCTCCGCCCCTGGGGAGCCTTCCTCCGCCCTCCGGGAGCCTTTCTCCGCCTTCAGCGCTCGTTTGTGCTGCTGCGCGCGTTATCGCGCGCTAAGGTACCTTTGCGCCTGGTAAAGAGCTATTATCGCACGATAACGTGCCTTATCACCCAATAACGTGACAGCAGTGCAAATAGCGCCCTTTAGTAAACATACCCCTTAGATGTGCAAGTTTGTATAGGGATTTTTTTCTTCACTGGCATTAAACATTTGAAGGAATATTCCATGCTCTTGGAAGAATTCAGGCTATTGTATTTCTCAGCAATGCCAGACAGAAAGTGGCACCATTTTGTTTTAAAATATATATGGAAATTTTCTGTACTCTCTGGTGTTTGGTTGACTGTTCACAAACTGCAGCACTTGTTTTCTTTCCATTTACTTGTGGAAGCTGTTTTTACTTATGTTTTATTTTTTTTGTTGTGTTGTCTGTTTGATATGGTACATTTTTATATTGATGGAATATATCACAATATATGCTTTGTAAGCCACTATGAGCGCAGGTGGATGGGAGGTTATAAGTTACACTGAATCAATCAATACATTTATTTTTAGTTCAAGGTACAGGAAGAGAGCCAAATTTAAAATAATAAAAATATAAAAAAATCAAAAGTTCGATGCTCAGATTAGATATACTGTATATATGAGACAATAGAAAAAAATGTAAAATAATAGGAAAAAATTAAGCACAGGGTTTTTCTTTTTTTTTCAGAAGACGGTTGAGCTAAATCCAGAGGAAGGTTCAAATTTGGAACTGAAATATTGGTTGTTTAATGTCTTTCATGAAAATGTATGTGCAAAATGCAATGTGTGCTTTCAAGTCAATACTAACTCCTGATGTGGGCCGGAAGGACTGGGGTTTCTAGTCCCACAGGTGCTCCTTGTGGTCTTGGGCAAGCCACTTAACCTTCCATAGCCCATGTTCCCTGTAAAATAGTTATCTCCAAGTTATAATGTCCTGTTCAATGTAATTTCAGTTTGTTCAATGTAAACCGCACTGATGCAGAATAGCGCGGTATATAAGAGAATGTAAATAATTAATTAAATAAATAAATAAATATATATATATATATATATATATATATATATGTATATTGTGATAGAGCTGAAGCTAGTGAAGCTATGAACTTAGAAAAAAACACTGTTTTTCATAAAGCAACTGACTTGCAGAGGGTACAATTACCTAGCAGGACAGCTAGATAGAGCAGGCACGAGCCTGCAGATGCTGAGCTGACATACCCAGGTACTGATGAAGCAGAAGCTAATCAGGTGCACCTGAGGAGAGGGTCAGAAAACTCAAGGGAAAAATGGCTTTATAAGCAGAGCTCTGCAGGAAGGAAGCAGAGAGAGCCATGGCTGGAGGGAGAGCCACGCCTAAAGAGAGAGCCACGGCTGGAGGGAGAGCCACGCCTAGAGAGAGAGCTCCAGCTAGAGAGAGAGCTCCTGCAAGAGAGAGAGCCATGGCAAGAGAGAGAGCCATGGCAGCAGAGAAAGCTTCGGCTAGAGAGAGAGCCATGCCTAGAGAGAGGCCTACGCATAGAGAGAAGCTCTGAGAAAGGAACTGGAACGGAACCCAAGGATACTGGGAAGAAAGGACCTGATAGAGGATCCTCCTATACTGCAAGGCAGAGGAGCTTTGAATCCTTACGTGGCAGAGCTAAGCTCCAGGGAGGATTAGCCCAGCCCAGAGAACTCCAAGGAAACAGTCTTCAGAGGAGATGGTATCAGAAGGAGAGTGCCTGGTAGAGAGAATACCAGTGGCACAGACTTCAAGGAGCCAAGGTACAGTGATACTTTATTTCTCACAAAGAAGCCAGGTCCTAGAAAGACTTATAACTCAGCAATACTGAGAGGAAAGAAAGCTGGCAGAAATTTTGGAAACCACTACAAAGAGGCATACAAAC
This sequence comes from Ichthyophis bannanicus, assembly GCA_033557465.1. Taxonomy (NCBI): domain Eukaryota; kingdom Metazoa; phylum Chordata; class Amphibia; order Gymnophiona; family Ichthyophiidae; genus Ichthyophis; species Ichthyophis bannanicus. The sequence continues at coordinate 361,628,782 of CM066039.1, forward strand.
AAGACATACCACTTGTTTGCAAAACCCAGAACTGCCAGGCTGGAAACTAGGGAAGAGAACTTCTGAACTGCAAACTATTTCAGCCAGGGAAAGCTCAGTGGTAGAAGAAAGCACGGCTGAGCTGGAACCCATGCAGATTGAGCTTGGGGAACCAGAGCCGTTGATGCCTGAAGAACAAATGGACTGTTCAATGTGTATTACTGAAAGCCTAGAGTCTCTCCCAGAGCTGTAATTACCAAAACATGCTTTAACAATATCTTTTGTTTGTGTTGAGCTAAAGAAGAGCTTGTTTATTTGTTTTACTACAGTGTTGAAAACCCTGTGTATTTTTACATGGAACTGTGAAGCTCTCATAACAGTTTTCTTGCTCTGTAATTACTTTAGCATAAACCTGAAAATAAGGTAAATTCTACTTTTTGGTTTCTTAGTGAACCTTAGTGCTAAAGGGGAATAAAAAGCCTTTTGTTTGACCCTACACAAGGCGTACACAACTCATTTCTTTAAGAAGAAGGACTACAAGGACCATGATCCCTCTGGTCCAAAAAGGTTTCCTACTTCTACAAAATAATTAAAATGTCCACCGTGTCCCTTCAACAAGCTACCAGCAGGGGGCGGCCTGCTGGGACCAGGTGAATATATATTAGCTGGGACCAGGTGAATTGACTTGTTGAATATTCCACTTCTCACTCTTTGTCCATGTGTTGCCAGAATTTTTCCCCCTCCTCATCAACCCCAAACCAGCACACTTCCTCCACAGTCTTGCCCAGTTCCCCCAGTCCTCTCAATGCCTATATTCTTTGGACTGCTGGAGATGTCATAGATCTTGCCTTATCTGGCTACCATATAGACATAGACAGAAGCAGCCCTCACAACTGATGGAGTCTCACTGTGAAATGTATATGCACCTCTCTGGTTTCTGAAGACAGATGTCAATTTCCTGTCCTATAATACTATGTGCGAAATGCATTTGCTTTCCTAAACAAATGCTTAGGACAAGAAAGTGGCATCTGTCCTATGTCACAGCAGGCCATGAAGGCTAACAGATGAAACAAACACCACTGATGGGTCCAGAAGCCCGCTTAGCCTAGAGGAAGTTAAAAAAAAAATAAGCAACCAATATTTCAGTTCCAAATTTGAACCTTTTTTAGGATTTAATTCATCTTTCTTTTAAAAAAGAAAAAGCTATAATTTATTTCCAATAAGAAATTATGGATGTCTTTTACTAATGTTCGGGGCATTAGTAAACTGTGCAAGCTGTTCACATGGGCTCAGGCATGTGCTAATGGGCCCTAATAACAGTGTGTGCACTAAACAGACAGCACAGAGTTCATTCTACACTATGAAGCCAATTCCGTAGGTGCACATCCGGACCGTCCAGACGTCCAGAACTCTGGACAGCCTGGAGATGCACCCGATTCTGCTCTTATGGGAGCTAGATGTTCCCGCGGAATTAGAATCATGGCACAGGGCCTGGACATCCAGGATGTGCCCTGATTCAGGCACCCTGGACATCCAGGCACTTCGTCAGCTAGCCCAGCCAGGTTCCTACATGGAACCACGGAGCCATGGCATCGTGGTTCCATGCAGAAGTCGTGATCCCCGGCAGATCCCAAAAATTTGTTTTCCCTGCAGCCCGACCCCCGATCAGGCCTGCTGTTGCCAGGGTTGGGCTGCAGAGAACCCCCTGTGCCCCCTTACCTTGCTTTGAGACCCCGATTGCTCCATGTCCTGCCATCCAGGTCAATGGCCAACCCCGGGCATACAGGGCCAACCTCAGAATCATCCCTATATGTCTGGGGTCAGGTTCCCGTCCACTGCCCTCCCTCGCTCCACATCCAGCCCCCCCTTCCACCCACGAACATAGCTCCCTGCACATCTTGCCTGTATGTGTGGGGAGCTCTGTCGGCTGCATTGGTACCCTGGTGTTTAGCAGGGATATCCATCCCCACTAAACACAAACCGAAATATTCCCCTATCTGCTTAGTTTTCAACAGCAAGATAAAAGGGCAAGGTGGGGCAGAGCATGGCATGTCTGCACATCGTGGTTAGTGCAGGGATTGACAATGCGCATTTGCCATCAATGTTGCAGTTAGTGCGGGTTCACTTAACACTACCTCCATGGATGGTGCTAAGTGCATCCACATCGATGCTGGCGCACTTTAGGATCCGAATCTTTGCAGTATCTTCTGCAGACATGCTGTACACATTCCCAACACATACAAAATGACTTTTGCACAGACTACCAATTGATTTCTACCCTCAACGTGCAATACCTGCAAAATCCTAGAGCACTTTAGTAAACGTACCCTTTAGTGTGTGCAGTTGGAGTTGATGCATGCTCATATAGGTGGGGTAGCAGATAGTTCATGCTAGTGCTCATTAATGTATACTAGACATTAATAAAAGGGGTTCTATGTCATTTAGGTCCCTTCTTCACAATTACTCTGCTCCTGAGATAGCAGTATAATAGAGAACAGATTAGCCGACGTCCACTGTCAGTTTGATATGCAGCATCCTTTAGTTACAGTCTGTCAGGAGTGAAAGGGTTAAATCTGTGCTGAACTGATGAAATACAACAGGCTCTTATGGACACTGTCTCTTATTAGTTTTAATCTGAAAGTGCAAGGACAACCAACTGCCCCTGGTGGTTACTTTAAACTCAATATCTCAGTAGCAGGGGAAAAAATGCCTCCATTTATTAAACCATAAGCACTAGGCTCTATTGCCCTACAGCTAATGTATTCCACACAGAATTTGGGGGATCTGAAGAGGAATATATTTGTCAGCTGCTGAGACGTGAGAACTGACAGGGGAATTAACGTTAATCCTGCCTTCTGTTCCTCAACGCTCCAAGTGACTTTAAAGATATTAAAGGAAGGAGGATTTTGCTACCACATGGAGACCAGGGCATGGGAGGCTAACAATTTCCCAGATGGCTTTGCTGAAGCTGCCACTGCTCCTTGTACTCACAACGTCTCCCCTCCCCCCCACATGCAAAAGAAGGTTGAGAGAAGCAATTGGTTTGATTTAGATATACTCCTTCTGTTTTCATCTTAGGGGACTGTGTAGTCAAATTGAATTACATGAAACTGACAATGTGGTTTTGTTATTAACAGAGAGCTGGAGATCTGTGGATAAACCTACTCATTATCAAGGCTTGGCATGAGTGTTTGCAGAAGGAGACACACAGAGGAGAAAGGGAGGGAGAGATACAGGCTCTGAGAATGAGGGGCAACAAAACTACATGACAAGGTAACTGGTGGAACCCAGGTCAATAACTCTCCTATCTCACATAACAGCCCACTTGCACAACTTAACTTAACATTTCCAACAGGCAATACATTCATATCTTGACTTATCTAATACAGACTTCTACCAAGTAAGTTTAATCCAGTAAGTGGATGCCTTACCCTGGCTTCTAATCAGGACCCCTCCCACTTGATGCACGGATCTCTGCCAGCTGACTCCAGGCAGAATTTCCAACAAACACTAATGTTTATTTATTTATTTAACAATTGTATTTTCTATACTGTTTTTCTCCAATTCAAAACAGTTTACAATGAACAAAAGTAACAGTGTGGTTACAGCTGTTTTACATGGAACAAAAACAATTTTAACAATGGTTGAATGTTTAGACAGAACTATAGACATTAATTAGGGGGGTTTGGAAAAGGGGTATGTAGGTAGGGGGGAATGGAGGGGGAAAAGGGGGGATTTATCTAGTTTAATGAGAGTTAGTTTAGGAGTAAGGAGGGGCTCTGGGGTTTAAGGGGGCAGTGGGTAGTATTCAGAAAAGAGGAAGGTTTTTAGCATTTTACGGAATTCTGAATGGTCATAACGTTCTGTCTCTCAGCTTTTCTGAGACCTTCAATAGTACAGAATATAGCCTAGGACTTTAATCTGTTAACCTCTGTCCCTTAATTACTAAATAAAAATCTGTAGTAATATTCTTTTTATCAAGCTTGTACCTATTTCGTAGTCTAGCACTCCTGACCACCAAGCCCATTTGCATCCACCTCTCGGTTCCTCAGAGTGACAGAGTCAGTCACGAGCTTGTACATTGCATACTGCAGAAAAAAGGAGATGATAAGGCCCCTGTATTGTTCACTTGTGAGGCCTCGTTCTGAATACCATGTTCCGTTTTGAAGACTGTGACAAGAAATATCTATTCAAAGACAACCAAAATGGTGTGAGGTCTGCATTAAAAGACATATGATAAGACTTGAGGCTTTAAATAGGTATGCCCTAAAGCATACCTCAGGGTACACCCATCTGGTCAGGTTTTCAGGATATCCACAATAAATATGCATGTGACAGATTTGTATACCAAGGCGGCAGTGCATGGAAATCTGTCACATGCATATTCATTGAGGATATTCCGAAAACCTGACTGGATGGGTGTGCTTTGAGGACCGGGTTGAGAACCACTGCCCTAGAGCAAAGGAGAGGCAGGGGAGATTACGATACTTAAGCACTTGAAAGATATCAATTCATGAGAAATGAACCCTTTCAAAAAGAAAGGAAACTGTAGAACTCGAGAACATGATATGAAACTGCAATGAGGTGGAGTAAGGGGTAACAGCCGGACATATGTTTTCACAGAAAGGTGATTAATGCCCAGGACGTCATCCTGAGGAAATGGTGGAGACTAAAAGGGTGATGGAATTCATAAAGGAATAGGATTCAGACAGAACATCCCTCATTTCATTTTCATTTATTGTGTTTCTATTCCATCGTATTCCTAGACGGATGCCAGAAAAACATTCACAGTTAAATTAACAATACTAGCAAATGATGCCATTAATGACAGGATTCAAAGCCTACAATCCAAACTTCAACCAGCATTACATCATTTCAACAGATGCCAATCTGGCCCAAAAGCTTGGACTAACAGAAAGGCCTTGAGGTGTTTTCTAAAGAATAGATGGTCATTTTCATTCCTAAGTGATTCAGGCAGAAAATTTCAGAGTAGTGGGCCAGCAACAGAAAAGGCTGAGTCCCTGACAACCTGGCTTGTGAGATAGAAATAATCACTAATGGGATGATATTCAGTTGACGGCAGTCAATGTTTTTTTTTAAACTCCAGCCATCGTGGGTAAAAGATATTTGAATTTTCAGTGGCAGTATCTAGATAACAGTTGTCACTGAATATCTAGATTGTGTGGTCAAAACTGCAGCTATCTAGCCACTATACAAATAGCCCAATCCACATAGACTTGCTGCTAAGCGCTGTTGAGTCGATGTCGATTCAGTGTGACCCTCTGGATAGCTGTCTAAACTGTATTCGGTTTTCAGTCAGGCAGCTCATTGTTGATAGAGTGGCCTCCATAGCTGCTGTTAGGACAACTTTTTACTTGTCCTAAATTATGCAGACACTCATCTAGACTGCGGTATGGAAAATCACTGCTGGCTCTTCTCCTGCTCGACCCATGGATCACCTCAGTATTATACAGATAGTGCCACGTGGTTGGAGGGAATATTCAGTGCACTATCTGGATAGGGCCACTGGTTATTGATCTCAACAGAACTTAGCCAGATAGCAGGTCATGCTAACTAGCTAAGTCCTTTGCAATCCTGGCCTCTAGCATATTAGTCTCATTAGAATGGGAATTGAATTTGGGTTTGTATAACTTTAGAAGGTCGTATTCATACATCCTAGCACACAGTGGATCAATGCACAGATTATAAACAGGGCCTCTTTTAATAAAGCCCATTAGCTGGTTAATGGGCATTTTAATGTGTGGCTACAGGAAGTTGGGAACACTGACGTGTGAGAGCGTCTTCCTTTGCATGTTTATCAGAAATCGCAGGATGAGGCAGAGAGTGGATGTGGTGAGCGCATTACTGCACTCAGGGGCAACATGACTCTTAACATGGTTTCACCTAATGATTCATCTATAGGAGGCGTTAAATGAACCTGACATAGTGGAGCACATCTTAGAAAAGCCCTTCGTGTGTTAGCTGCTGGGACATACTGAACACACCCCTGACAGCTAACCTGCGGCCTTCGCCATTAATGAATTTGAGATTGGTACATTAATGGCAAATCCTTAGTGGTCTATAGTAAATGGGGTCTTTAGTCTACTATTTAACCAGAAGCCAGTGTGAGTCCTTTTACTGTAGAGTAGCATGGGGCATCTCTAGGTTTCTGGTACAGATAAGCTGATGAATTCTGTATGGCCCTGCATATATACAGGGAGCTGCAAATTCAATGAGACAGGAACACTAAGTGCAAAATTGACCTGGGCGTTAAACTTGCTTTACGGTTCCAATTTGAAAAAAAAAGCCGATACCACAACCTACACCTGATCTTGAGATGAAAGCTGTGGATCAACCTTCCAACCTGAGCTGGAGATGGATAAACTAACTTCTAGCTGAAGAGAAGATGGACAAACTATCATCTTTAAAAGAGGAGAGAAAAGTGGGCCAAATGGCTATTTGCTGGGTTCTGGTTAACCTAAAGGTGCTCAGTCTTGCAGTAGGAGCCTACCAGAGGCAGTTAGTTACAGACCCATTCCAGATAATCTTACACTATGCCTAAGACATCCATTGCATTCCCAACTGAGAGAAATAGCTGGCTGTCATCTGCATGTATCCAGAGCAAAACCTTCAGCAGTGTCTGATAAGCGCAGAGTTCGCCGCAGTGTGTGTCGGAGACTGGAGTGCAGTTCACTGCAGTGTATCCTTTCTCAAGTCAGAGGTCTGTGCTGAGCTGTGGCACCATTATGGTGGCTCAGTGTATATGCTTCTGCTTTTGTGGCCTTCTGGCTTTAATCTTTATTTTACAACTATTCTTTGACAAGTCTTGTATCTTGTGATCACAGAGAACTCATACGGCAGTGTCATCAAAAAGGAAGGGTTTAGAAGTAAACCTGGTACATTTATTTAATGAAAACAGAAGTGGTGGCAATATGCGGTAGCATTTTCAGACACATGCTTTATTGCTCTTGGTTGATACTGGCAGTTTAAGGGACAGCAGTGTTCTGTGGTGTTCAGTGAGGACACCTGTGGTGGCTACTGGCAATGTTTCCCACTAGCCATCAATGAGAAATAAGACTATAGAAGTTATCACACTTGGTGACTGAGGCTAGAGGAATCCTGAATACATTCCAGCCCTGTGTAATGAATGAAGGAAGGGTAAGTTCAGTCAGAAAAGGGTCCAGGCAGTCTTATTTGCATTTAAATAGATTTAAAATGTAGTTCAATCCTTCTCTCTCCCTCTCTCTCTCTCTCTCTCTCTCTCTCTCTCTCTCTCTCTTTCTTCCTTTGCCAGGTGGAAGTAGCAGCTCAGTAATTGAGATAATGAAAAATAGCCCTGGCTGCATGTTCCTGATCTATAGACATGGAGCAGAGGAGAGAGTCACAGACAGCAAAGAGAGACTTTGGAAAACAGAGGATGAATCTGTTGGAGAAAAGGAGGACAAGAGGAAATATTGATAAGAAGAGAAAAAAAAACAACTGAGAGAAAAGAAATGATTGGGAAGGAGAGATGGGTGGAAAGAGAAAGTAAAAAGGAAAGAAGCACTGATTCACAAACTTTTCCATTTGGGACCTAATTGGTAGAAATTCTGACGTACAATGGAATTACGCTAGAGTTCAAATCTCAAGCTATGCACTCCAGGGCGCTCCTGCCCAAGATTCTGGGCAAGTGACTGTCCTGCTTTGGAAATTGTGTTGGACCAGTGTCTCAGGGTTTTCCTTTGTAAACCAGTTTTCTGAGAATCCTAGGATCAAAACAAGAGACAAGGGATATCAGTGCAATCTGTATCTACCAGCAGGAGGCGCTGTGAGAGTACTTTTCAAAGGATGAAGACATGCCTTTGTTATTTCATTGGAATGGTCATCTCTTGTTAAACAGTCTTTGAAAGATTAGGTTTGAGAGTTTTTAATTGTTGGGGGGTGGGTGTTCACTCATTTAACTCTACTGTATACATTAAATTGTTTGTGTGCTTTAAGGTTGCTGTTATTTCTAACTCATTACATTTGAACTAATTTCTCTGTTTAATTTTGTTGTTTATAGCATTGGTGATCCATTTGGGCTTGGAAGGGCAGTTTATAAATAAATTATTATATGCTATCTTACTAAATATGAGGTACAGAGGACCTGGGAGGTTGGGTTTCAATACACTCCCCTGCCATTTTTTTGGAATAGAGAGTACAAAGGAAAGATATAGGACAAGGAGTTGATATATCTTCCATAGGGTAAAGAGGCAGTACGTCCCTTAATATGATGGTTCCCAAACAGGGTTCCTTGAGAGCTTCTATTGGAGATGGTTTCCCAGATATTAGCATTCTATATTCATGGAGCGGTAGGTACAACCCTAAAATAAAGGCATAGAGGGGGGTGACCTGCATGGATCAGCAGGTGCAAACACTTTAGCCACCTTACTGAGCAGACTAGATGGACAATACTGGTCTTTATCTGCAGTCATATACTATGTTACTATGTTATTATTGATCTAGCATCCTAACTACAGAGTTAGAAAGTTAGATCAGCCCAGTTTCACAATGTGGCTATATTTAGCCAGTCAAATTCTAGGTGGTCTTAAATGTGTGATCAGGGTGGGATAGCAATTTAGAAAGATCACGCTAGATTTCTGCTAAAATCTCACCAGTTAAGTTGAGCACTTTGTACTCTGATAAAAAGCTTCCCCTTAGATCACCAGCAGTTACATGTGTGGCATTGCACACTACCTGTGCATTCAAAGAGTGGAAAGATTTCTTGTCCCAGAAATTCCTTTTAAGAGCAGCAGTGGCCCGATTGCAATGTGAGTGCAATGAGCTATGCCCAAGTGTGCTGGCAAATCAGCCAGGTCATAGCGTTCTCTCCTGGTTTGTCAAACCTCATATCATAGCTCATCTTTGACTAGGGTCTAGGACAATTCATTGTGGCCAACTCAGCATGGCCAACACAGTGTTCTGTGCTAAATTGTCCTAAACTGCTCACAATTGAGTACAATTTTGAATATAGAAACCTTTAATGAATATACATAGATGTAACTAAACAGCTGACATGTGGCATCTGCTGCTCTATATTGTCCATAATGATATTGTTCATTACTTCATTTATCCTTTACTTATCCATTGCTAAAGAAAGAAACCATTGAACTTCAGGTTTTTCAGCTAAACAGTAACAGCTGACACTTGCTTTGGTCTACCAAGACCTGGATTATTCCCACTTTTCCAATGGTCAAAGGAAAGGGCTTCAGACAAAAAAAAAAACAGATTTGGCTTATATTTTAACCACCCAAAAAAATCTGCACAGAAACAGCTTCTTTCACCCACATACAGGGTTACCGACTGAATCTGCTTTCGATTCCTTTCTATTGCAAACGCCACCAAACCTGACCCCCACCTCCTGAAAATACCAGTCACCAGTCAATCAGAGTCAATTCCCATTCAACAGCTATCACCTTACATATTAAATATTATGGAAGACAGCATTAAACTTGGAGCCACTAAATACCTATCGCTTCTTGGCAATGAGATGGACCTCACTGAGTCGGCAATGCTGAGTCGGCCACACTGAGTCATCCCATTCCACTTTGACCAAGCAACTTTAAACACCCCCCCCCCACACACACACACACACACTAGTTCACAAGAGAAGGTAAGCATAAAAACAGCATTCTTTTAAGATGCATTTACGAGTATCTACCTTCATGTTCTCTGTTTCTATTTAACTGTGCGTTTCTATTAAGCCAAGATGATTAGAAAAATTCACAGTAGTATAATCATTCCTTTAAAGAAAATGCCATTGGCATGACAAACAAAATAGAAGACAGTTTTAACCATGTTTACTCTAATAAATACATTTTCTGAAGGGCCTTATTTGTCTTGCCTGTGCGTCTTCACTAGACTGTAAGCTTCATAGCTTAGGTACTGCCTCTAATGTGGATCTGCAAAGCAATGCAGGAGTCTGGTGGTACTAAAGAAATGACAAAGTTGAAGGGCTAGCTGCCTAGTCAACCTGGGCATCATTCTCTCAATTGGCTATAAGGCCACCTATCCTCACTTATGCTCACGCCAACAGAAACATATCTAATATGAACAGATAACCATAATGTGTTTCATGTACACTGAACATAAGAACATAAGATATGCCATACTGGGTCAGACCAATGTCCATCAAGCCCAGTATCCTGTTTCCAACAGTGGCCAATCTAGGTCATACGTACCTAGCAGTTTACCCAAGAGACACAAGTTCCACAATGCTTGTACTGGGTCAAGCATTGATATCCTGGGTCCCTTCTTAATAATGGTTTATGGACCTTCCTCCAGGAACTTGTCCAAACCTTTTTTAAACCCAGCTACACTAACTGCCTTTACTACATCCTCCGGTAACAAATTCCAGAGTTTGATTACACGTTGAGTGAAGAAATATTTTCTTTTATTAGTTTTAAATAGTTTACCCTGTAGCTTCATTGCATGTCCCCTAGTCTTTCTATATTCTGATAACATAAACAATCGATCTACGTTTACCCGTTCCACTCCGTTCATTAATTTATAGACTTCTTCATATCTCCCCTCAGCCGTCTCTTTTCCAGGTTAAAGAGCCCTAACCTTTTTAGCCTTTCTTCATAGGAGTATCCTTCCATCCCCTTTACAATTTTGGTGGCTCTTCTCTGAACCTTTTCTAATAACGCTATATCCTTTTTAAGATATGGCGACCAGAATTGCACACAATATTCAAGGTGCGGTCTCACCATGGAACGATATAGAGGCATTATAATATCTTTTGCTTTATTTTTCATTCCTTTCCTTATGATCCCTAGCATTCTATTTGCTCTCTTGGCTGCCGCTGCACACTGGGCCGAGGGTTTTAACATGTTATCCACAATGATGCCTAAATCTTTTTCCTGGGTGGTGGTTCCTAATGTGGAACCTTGCATCGTGTAACCATAGTTTGGGTTGTTCTTCCCTAGGTGCATAACTTTGCACTTATCCACATTAAATTTCATCTGCCATTTTGATGCCCAGTCTTCCAATTTATCAAGATCCTCTTGCAATTTTACACAATCCTCTTGGGTTTTAACAACTTTAAATAGTTTTGTGTCATCTGCAAATTTGATAACCTCACTCGTTATTCCACTGTGGTACTATCACTCTGCAATGTAGATGAAGCATTCACAAGGCTCTTGCCACTTACACCATGCAATCTAAGTTTGAACTAGGGAACTTAGGTCAATTGATTGAAGAGCTTTCAGATTATACAACTAATGATAGAAAGTGGACTAAGCCCATCTTGTCTATTTACAGACAATTCCCAGGAAACCATTTTGTTTTTACAAAGTGATATTATTTGAGGATATCTTTGTACAAGGAATCTAAGGGGTATGTTTATTTATTTATTTATTTATTTATTACAATTTCTTATATACCGCACTATTGTCAGCGCGGTTTACATACAACAAAATGACCATAACAAACTGTTTGGCTTCACATAGAACAGGAGAAAACAACTTGGATAACATGCTTTTGCTTTACATAGAACAGGAGTAATGTTTACTAAAGGACGTAAAGGTAACAAATGTTAACAACAGCAATTAGGAGTGTTACATGCGTAAAGGCGCTTGGCGGGTAGGGAATGTTCCGATGTATAGGGCGCTATGGGTCATTTAACGTGCATTAACAGGATATCGGACATTAAGATATCAAACATGCACCTTAATGTCCAAAAAAGGCTGTAATCCTAACACTGGATAAAGGAGCACCTAGGAAAGTCAATGGGGTATGTTTACTAAAGGGCGTTAAGGTAACAGGCGTTAACAGCAATGATAAGGTGTGTTATATGCGTATAGGGCACTGGGCCTGTAGTGAGTGTTCTGACGTAAAGGGCGCTAGGGCAATTTAATGTGTATTGACAGGACATCGGGCAGACTGCACCTTAATGTCCAAAAACAACTATAAACTTAATGCTGGATAAAGGAACACCAAGGAAAATCAATGTAAAGGAGATGGATGGAAGGACAGGTGGGAGCTGATGGACCTGCCATATCCGTGGTCACCCTACTTGGCAGCCAGGAAAGTGGATGTGCATGCGGGAGGCAACTGTACCAATGCACAAGGGGATGCCAATGTAAAATGGTGCAATGTCAGTGTGAGGCATAGGATGGAGCCAGAAGCAGCAGGATGTGTGCAGTGACAGGACAGAGTAGGTGTGGTGATGTGCAGATCAGGCACAGGAGAGGAGTGCATGAAGATCCGAAATGCGGAAAAGAGTATCAGTGTAAACCATGGTGTAGCAGCTTGCATGCAGCCGACAGAGGCGGATGGATGGGATGAACGAAGGATGGTGGCCGAGGAGAGGGTGGTATGGACTGGCAGCACTGATGTGCCGTAGGTGCCATTCCCAACGTATTTGTATTGTGTGTGAAAATATGCGCTAGTGCCACTTGGAAGGCCTGATACCAGACATGTGGGACTCACATCTGTCCAGCCACACAGCCACACAGCCACCATACAACAGCTCAGACAAATGTGCAGATAACAATTTCACAGGTGTCATCCAAACTGGGCAAATGGGGCACGTACGGACATGAAGTGATACCTACAGGTGACTATCCAAGGGGTAGGATGTGTCTGCATGTACTGCAGAGATGTAATGGAGCCAAAGCTGTATAGTAACAGTCATGATGTCATACATGACTCATGTTGCCCAAGTAGGGTACAGCTGTATGCATGCAACTGCCTGTTAATATACCGCTGCATAAGTGCAGTCACGCTGAGATACCTTGTGCTGAAAAAATTGTAATGTCTGATAAAAAATGGGGATTGTAAGAACCTGCAGTCAGCTGAGGCAATGGAGGGTTATGTGACCTGCCCAAGGTCAGAAGGAGGTGTGAGTAAACCTTCCAAAGTGTCACAGAAAGGAGTGCTGGTGGGTCATGAATGCTGGTATTTTTGGTACGCAGCCTGCACCATGACTATTACACCACATCTCCAAGCAGTTGTGAGATATCTGCAGGGTGAACATGTCTGACCCCCTACAATGTGCTGTAGCACAGCCAATAAAGCCATGCTCTCAGAAGGGAATGATGGCAAAGAGTCTGTTTGCTGGCCCATAACACATAACAAATGATAAGGCTGTGTGACTGCCAGTCACAGCAGAGACCTGACTGTTAAAGGCATGAAAATGATCTGAACAGCACACAGTCACAAAAAAGAACAAGTAGGTATCAAATCCCTGTCCCTTGCTTGTGGAGACATTGCACTAACCAGTAGCCTACACCTCCACATACCTTTGCATAACAATGGCTGGTTACAAAGAGATTGCAGGTCACTGCCTAAAATGTCTGCTGTGTGTGCTGGTGTAGGTTAGTCCCTCCGGTACCCATGATGCACTGCACATGCAGAACAGAAGTCTACAGCTGATCACTAAATGGAGAATGACTGATCCATCACCTCAGCTCAGTAAGATGCACTGACAGTGTGTGATACAAGCATAGAGCAGCTACAAATAGTGCTACTGAGCAGTTTCTGCGGTCACCCTGAGGGTGAGGATGGGCGCCCAGCACCTGGTCCCCAGAACGTGCAGTGCTGGAGGTGGTCTTTACTGTTTTTTTTGCTATGGATATCTATCCCTGTTAGTGTATTATGTTAGACACTTGGTTTCTTATGCTATATGTACTAGTCATATCAGGCCCTGTTAGACAGGGACTCTTCTAGACTAGTACATGTTAATACCTAATGTTAAACTGATGATTCCATGGATACCAACTGAGGTTTAACGCATCTAATCTTGAATGGAGTTGTTACTAGAATCCTGCTGGTCCCTACCATCACCACAGGGAGTAAGCCTGGAACACTCTCTGTCCCACCCACCTAGGTCTAACAATCACCCACAGCAAGCACAGTCAGTCTGCACCTGCTGCCCACTACTTGGTTTTCCAGTCATGCACATACCAACTACAGACAGTCCACTAGCCAGCATGCATGGCATGTGCACAGAGCAACCATGTGCACCCAACATTTGGTTCAGTGATTGGGCCCCCAGGACAGGAAGTGCACCCACATCACTGGAGCCAGATGCTATATAGCACTATTTGGATACATATCCATGCCATGGTCATTGCTCAGTCAGAGTGAGAGTGCCTTCCCAGCATGACATGCTGTGGCCACCCAGTCCAGGCATGTGGCATACGAGCACGACGATGTCTCAGCCGTTGACCCCTCCTCTGACGCAGACACATCTGGTCAATCTGCCCTGTTCCTCATCATGCACATTTGCAGACTAACTCTGGAAACAGCTTAGGCAATGCGAGGTTCAGTGAGGTGTAGAAAGCCACAAAACAATGGAGAGACATATACACACACACATGCACGCACACACACACACACACACACACACACACACTCTCATATCACCGCAACGTGCAAAAATGGGGATGGTTGGCATTCCTGCCTGTACTTTGGTCTCGATATCAGCTCCAGCATTGTTAATGTGTGCTTATTGTGCAGGAGTTAGTAGTGTGCTCTGATGTTAATGCCCGCTGAGTGTACCAGTGCTATAAGCCTGACTCTCCATGTAGTGTGGATAGTGGAGCCTGTCTGTGTGGCTGATGGGTGTTTATACCCATGCTGGCCGATTCATTGGGGGTTGGACATGCAGATGTTGTACCTGCACTGTAGGCTAAAGTTTAGCCACAGGGACATGCAATGCATGCTTCACAGCCAGGACCCAAACCATTGAGCCACACTACAGTCATATGGTTGTAACAGTCCCTGGGGCAGACATGCTTTCCATCAGACAGACCTTTTCACATGTTACAATGTGCATAGTACACAGGATCAGGACATGGCTTTGGTCTGCTGTAAGTGGGTACCGCTGCCCCTTCCACCAACAACCCCATACCATGCTGACCTGCCCGTGTGCTGTCAGTATTGGTGGTGCGCAGTCCCAGCCCATCCAACATGTGGGTTGGCAGGTGCCTAGGGTGCAAGGTCTGGATGGGGGGGGGCAGAGGCATGCATGGATAGCCACACAGCCCCCCCCCCATTTGCCTCTGAAGGGACTCCATCACCACCTGCTAATGATACGTCTTGGGGGGAGGATGACAGCCACTGCTATGGTAGTCACCTAGTTGCCTGCATGTTGCAGCTACCTGGAGGGCTACAGCTGCTGCCACTATAAGCCACTTCCCCCACAACTGGGTTCAGCGACAGCAGGGGGGTCAGCCGGGAAATCTGCCTGGGGTGCCAGGACCCTTGGACTGCCCCATGTGGCATCTCTCCTTTCTGCAGCAGTAGTATTTCTGTGTGCCACCACAGTCACTGTGGGGTCATGATGGATATCACAGATGGTAATGTGAAAGGCAAGATACCCCTTTGAGGAGAGGCTAAAAAGGTTGGGGCTCTTCAAACTGGGGAAGAGACGGCTGAGGGGAGATATGATAGAGGTCTATAAATTAATAACTGGAGTGGAACTGGTAAACGCAGATCTATTGTTTATGCCATCAAAATGTAGAAAGACCAGGGGACATGCAATGAGTCTACAGTGTAACCCATTTAAGACTACTAAGAGAAAATATTTTTTCAGTCAACACATAATCAAACTCTGGAATGCCTTACTGCAGGATGTAGAAAAGGCTGTTAGTGTAGCTGGGTTTCAGAAATGTTTGGACAGGTTCCTAGAGAACGGTCCATAAACCATTATTAATGAAGGGCCCAGAATATCCCCTGCTTGCCCAATACATGCACTCTGGATCCTGTGTGTCTTTTGTGGAAACTGCTAGGTACCTGTAACCTAGATTGGCCACTGTTGGACACAGGATACTGGGCATGATAGATCTTGGTCTGACGCAGTCTGGCATATTTGCAAGTCTTATGTTCTTATGTGCCACCTGGGCAACTGCTTGGTCTGCCCTGTGCACCAGCGGCCCCCACTGCATGACCCACATGTCATCTCCTTTGCCCCATTTGCACCATCAATGTAGTGCCCTTTCATACTTGGACACTATGCTGTTGCTGCTAATGGAGCACTACTATCACTATCTTGGGTTCCCTTGTCTGTACATCACATTGAAGTTGTTAAAATAAGCTCTCTCTCCTCAAAATACACCCTTTCTGTGAGGTTTTACTTCACGTGAGGTTCCCAGCATTAAAGGGCTTTAACACACGTTAGCGCAACAGGCATTAAGGGAGCACCCATTGGTAACATCCTCTCTTCACCTTGTTAATGCCCACTCTCCGCCTACAGAGCCCTTTATGCTGCTAGAGCCTTTAACACCTGTTAAAGCAGCTTTTTTGCTGCTTAAAAGGTGCAAGACTGCCGATAATGGGCATTAACAGCACACTGGCTCCCTTAATGCCCTTTGGTAAACATACTCCTAAGTCAGAAAACTGATGTTTAGGTCTGTGCTTTCAAAAAAACCCATGCATTTATAAAAGGCTTGTTGAATATAGTGCCTGCAAGTTTGGTGGCCCAGACATCAGAAGATGCCATTTTACAAAGGAAAGACCTAGAGCATCCCTTGGCTCTTTCATATGGAAGTAGCGGTGATTTTGCTTCTTATACATGCACATGATGGATTTAATAAGCCTGTGCATTTGAGTGATACCAGGCTCCCAAATACAAACCTTTGGTATTTCAAAGTGGCCTTAAACGTCTGAAAGGAAAGTACCATTCCTCTCTCAAGCACGCCTTCTAGTGTCAACGAGCAGTTAGCCACCAATTATGCATGATTTGAGGCAGGTGTCTATACCGATTTTAACATTTTACACAATGTGAGGGCAACTTTATAACAGGGTGCCTAGGATAACAGGGTTAGTGGGTGTCTATTTTAAGACTATTTTGTAAAGGCACATAAGCAGTGGCATTACCAGTCTCATGGGCACCCAGAGCGGGAGCCCTCCCCACCCCCCTGGTGGTGTGCCTCTTCGAACCGGGCCCATATGGAAGAGCCAGCATGGCAATCCTACCTTAATGCTACGACTGGCTTGATGTGCTGCCCCTGCTCCAGGCCCAGCAGCTGTTCCCCCTCCGCCAAAATTCTGTAAATTGCAAGACTTCATCCGGAAGGGAACAGCCGCCGGGCCTGGAGCGGAGGCAACACAGCAAGTCACCCACCATGTTGAGGTAGGTTTTCTGTGTTGGCTCTGCCATGTGGGTCCAGGATTTGGCACCTCACTCCTGTGTGACATCCAGGGCAGGCCACCCCCACCTCTCCGTCCTTGGTATGCCACTACACATAATTGCCTATTTCTCTTTATGAAATACTAGCATGAGTGACAGATTTGGAGCCTTAAAGTCAACAGCATTTACAGCTGCTCTATAGAAAGTATAAAAAGAGTGTGGGTTTAGTGTGTGAGTCTGTGCATAAATTAAGGTGTTTTATAGTCCACATGTGTATTAGTGAATTTCACTTGTGCTCCGTCCAGACCATGCCTCTAGCTTCACCTTCCGGTGAGGTATGCGTATTCATATCAACGAGCATAGTGCTATGCCTGTTGATGTTCTATAAAAGGTGTATGAACTGTCACATACACACAAAAAAATATTAAAAAATGTTCTTCTAAGTATGTACCACTGTTGTAAAATATAGGATAAACCTACACTTTGAAGGATTGCCTGGAACAGGTTCCCATCAAATTTCTGTCAGCAGATGCTGCTGTTGCTTACAATCAGCAACATTTCTAAAATCTCTGCTTGCAAGTGCATGTCAATTTGCACTTGTCAGTCTGTTTTTTTAATGTGTAAATGGTGTAAAATCATCTTCTTCATAGTCGGTATTTACACAATCTCAGCTCTTCAGTTCATTGTGAAAAGACTCATTTTGTCTTCCTTTTTTTCTCATCTGAGATTCAACCATCTATTCCCAAGTATATTGTTGGTGGCAGCCCTTGATGTTCTGAGTGTGCGATTCTGACAGAAAATGAATTGTAGATAAATTATGAGAGGAGGTGCCAGTTGTTCCAACAGACACAGAAGCATCTTCCCGTTAGATGCACATGTTACTTTAAGTTAGTTCTGACTCTTTCATTTTTAGGTCTTTCAAAAGAATGCTAGGAAGAGTCTTTGCTTCTGGAAGTCCATGGCTTCCCATCCATTAAAGCATTTCTTAGTCGTGTCCAAAATATGTGCTGCTCCCACTTGCTGCCTTTCCACTCCAGGTATGTGTTTCTGCGCAGGTACTTATGGAGCCCTAGCATTTGTCGTATTTGTGACTTGTCTAATTTCTGTAGGACAATCACAATAATACTAGCATTGCTCTCTAGGAACTGCCAGGATTGCGCAAGCTCAAACTCAAAACCACACCACCTGCTTTCCATGAAGTGGTCAGAGATAATCACAATGACTTTCCGACTCTTCAGAAACCCTTCCTGGATGATGTTGGATGCAATGGGCACTCCTGGAGTAAAATCTCGGAAGTGTAAGCAAAGACGGAAAGGGGGTGCACCCCCTTCAAGTTTTTCCACCAACTCAGTCATCACCCATTCCTCATCTTTGCTGGAAAAAATGACAAAAGCGTCATATTTCTCTTCTTCTTCTGTTGAATCTGTGCAGGATCGAGTGAGGATCAGTCTATAGTAGTGTTGAGCGTAGCATTTATAAACTAAAAATATTGTCAGAGCTGCTGGAAGTAACATACCTAATGACACAGCCAGAGGAGTTAGATTGAACTTGCTATACTTGCTATAGCAAATTGAAGTATTCACGTTCATCACCTTGACACTGTTGAGATCTCTGGGGTTGTGGCAGATCATGAGCTGAGGGTTCTGCAATTGTATTTTCTGGTTTTGTACCCACTGCAGAAAGTTTAAATGTGCACAAGAACAATCAAATGGGTTCTGTGAAATGTCAAAATGTACCAAGAACCTTGACAGATATTTCAGGGCATCCTCTGGAAGAAAAGACAACTGGTTACTACTCAAATCCAAGATTGAAAGGGACAAAAGAGGTGCATAGACCAGCGAATCAAACACCAGGAGCTTGTTGTGGCTGATCCTAAGTTCCTGCAATTTCTGAAGATCAGAGAATGTGCTTGGTGAGATTACTTCTAGTCCGCAATTAGAAATATCCAGGAATTTGAGATGTGTCAAGTTTCTGAAAGGCTGGGAGAGGATGTTTCCCTCAAAGGAATTGCCAGATATCTTCAGAGTCTTTAAGCTTTCGAGGCCACAGAATGCACATTGTATAAAGAAATGGGTAGTTGTGTAGGACAGGTCAAGATAGAGGAGTTTACCAAGATTGAGAAATGTAGGTGCCCTACCAATTTGTGTAATCTTGGTGTACTGAAAGTCCAAGGACAGCAGCTCTTCCAAGCCATCAAAATCAGAGGTTATTGTGATGAGTGAGTTATAGCTCAAATTCAAATACCTAAGAGATGATGTTCCAATATCATCACTGCTACAACATTCATTGAAGATGATCCGGCTATGAGTGAGTTCCAGAGATACATGTTGCACCTGCCCATAGAACTTGGATAGAAAAACAAAAGCTTGATAACACTTGATGACCTTCAGAGCCTGCAGAGTACTCCAGGTAGCTAGCAATATCAGAGACACATCTGAAGAATAGCAGTTCTTAAATTCCAAATAGCTGAGCCTGGGAAATTTCGGAACTGTTTTTAACTTTACAAGATCAGAACTCACTAATCGAATAGAAGAAACATTGATTAGACAGTCAAACAAGTTATTTTTTTCACTTAAAAGATCCTTGAAGCAAATGAGAATTATTTCCTGGAACTCTACTTGACATAAACCATCTAAAAGCCCATCTTCAAGTTGGATTTCTGAATGAATACTCCTGTAGCTCCCAAGCTCCAGTTTGTTGACCTCTAAGCCTACCAGCCCTTGAAGGCATGTTCTCATGATGGTGTTATTTAGAAAGCAGTTTCTTAAAGAGAGCATCTGGATGTGAAGGTCCTTGAACGCTCCTGGTTCAATGTGGTTTATTATATTATTGGAGAGAATTATAGTGAGGTTGGGCATGTTCACCTCTTTGAGGATTTTCAAGTCCTCCATGACAATATGTGAAACTTTGTTGCTCTGCAAATTTAGTACTCTAAGGGATGTCAGGTTACGAAAAAATTCAGGAATTTTCAGTGATTTGATGTGGTTGCTACGAATATTGAACTCCTGCAGAAGTAACAAATGTCCAATGGGGAGATCATTCAGAGAGGATAGGTTCATCTCCACAGCTGAGAGTTTCTGCAAAGAAAGCAAACCATAGAAGGTTCTGCCACCCAGATATCTGAGAGGATTTCCAGTTAGGATCAGGACAGTCAAGTTCCTCAGACCCCCAAATGATTCATCCTCCATGACCTCTATGCTACACCTAATGCACAAAGGAAAGGAAACATTTCAGGTTCTGTGAAACAAATTAAAATGCTGAAGCCAATAATCTCTCTTCTTTTTATCTCTGTTCCTTCAGGTTATTTTCTCTGTTTACAATAATTTATTGACCCAAGTCTTCATTCCCCCATCAGCATTATGCACAGCTTCTACAAGACCATTAAGTCATGGTATGTGTAAAACAAAAGTCACAAAAAGTCTGTGAAAAATAGTCTGCAGAATTAAATAAATGAATTCAGTGTAATATTCAAAACAAAATATAATCATTCACCAAAACTTCATAAATAAAACAACAGTTGCACACAGACCACCCCACTCACAATCACAAGCCATATTAGACAAAAAACTAGAGGTGCAGGAAATGTTTTAAATTGCAGGACGGTTAGGCTGACGTCCTCAGGGGCTTTAAATTCCCCAGAGTGCATGTGCAGGCGTTTTTCTGTGGTAGCACCTTCTCAGCAAAGGCAAGAGCTCATGAAGCTTTTGTCTTAAATGTACATTTTTATTTATTTATTTATTTATTAACATTTTTTATATACCGCACTATTCATTATCAGCGCGGTTTACATGGAACAAGAAAACTTCAGACAAGTTACATTTATCTGGTTATTACATATAACAGGAACATTAACTTGGATAACCAGGTCAATTATTTACAACAAAACAACAACAAGAGCAACTATTTACATACAAGTGTCATACTGTCTGAAAAGTGTACTGCTAATCTGGTAAAATAGTGAAATGTATGTTGAGTCAGGGAAGATTATGTAGTCAGAAGGTAATTATTGCTATTTGGGTGTAACTGTATTTCTTTGTCCTCTGGGAAATACGGAGACGCTGGCGGCGCCTGGGGCAGCAGGAGGCGGAGCCGCGGCTGCTGGAGCGGTTTCGGCCATTCCGTACAGAGGGCGCGGAGCTGGCCTACTAAAAAAAACAAAAACAAAAAAACGCCTACTTACGGAAATGAGGACTTGGTTGCACATGGTTTTGGTTGCACTTTCTTTATCCTTTGTTTGTTTCTGTTTTGCTGTAGATGCTCCAAACTGCTTCAATCCCTTGATAAAGCATTTGAGTGAAGCCTTGGGCAAGGTAGGGACTGGGGTGTCTTTTCAGGCCGAATAGCCATATTTTTAAGATAAGTGATCACGTTTTTTGTTTTTTGGGATGATGGCATCGCAGCTTATTCTTGTGGATGTTTAGACATTTATTTTTTAAAGTGGCTCGTGGAGATGTGGTTGGGCAGCGATGCTGACATGAACACTGGAAAGGTTGCCCAGTTATATTTTGAGCTGCCTTCCTCAAGTTTAAAACTTGTTCCTGCATCTCTAGTTTTTGTCTATACTGTATATGGCTTGTGAGTGTGAGTGTTGTGGTCTGTGTGCAACTATTGTTTTATTTATGAAGTTTTAGTGAACAATTATTTTTTTGTTTTGAATATCACAGTGAATTTAATTTTTGTTGTATTGTTCAGACTATTTTTCACAGACTTTTTGTGACTTTTATGTCTTTTCATTTCCAAGTCATCTTCATTTTTTCCTGAATATATTTTCGGTCATATGTGGAAAATAAACCCATTTGGAGCCCCCATGGCTTTTTAAAGAGACATTTCAAATTGATGAGCTTTCTCTTCTCACCAGTAAGCATTACTAGTGAAAATGCTCCATATAGAGAAACTAACCTCTCAGTAAAAAGCTCATTTACATTCCTCATTGTTTGCTATATCCTGGGCATGCTTGTTCCCTCCTTGCTAGTGTCATAACACCCTATTGAACCTATTGAAAGGTTGTGCATTTCTCCTTTAGCTCTGACAGATGCAACAGGCAGTTACCAAGAAGCTACCCCTAAGGAAATGGAAGTATGACTTGTACAACGTCAGGTTACCTATTGGCTCCAGATCACATGAAAGATTCCTGGACTGAAGTGAGTCTTATTTTGCTATGTCCCTTACAATATGGTGCTGTTTGGTTACCCCAGAATGGCTGTATATTTTCACACCTATACATGTCCTTCCTCACTCTTAATTTGGTCAAGTTGAAAAGTTCCTTAATGAAGAGGGTGATGAACCAAAACATCGAAAGCTCTGTCCAAAAGTGTTTCACATGCTAAAACATTTAAAAGAACATTGCATTTGTAGTAGCAATCACGGTTCGGTGTTTAGGTGCCCAGAATGCCACTTGCAACGTTTTCATATTTTTATGGTATAAAATTATGTGCAGTTTTCTGTTTTCAGAATTTTATTCAGATAGGGGCCCCTGTTTCCTCAAGTGCACTGTGCAGTTATTGCATGTTTTAGTGTGTGGTAGCCATGAGTATGGTAGGCCAGAATGACCATTACTATGTGGGCATGACAGCTATAGTGCACTAAAATGCCTGCTAATTGCCCATGATACGATGAAGCGAATTAGGGGTGGCATGTGTGGGCACAGAGATCGCATTACATTAAGCACCGAGGTACAAAGCACACATTCACTGTTAATGTGGCAATTAGGGTGGGTGCATGTAAGAATGCCTGTACGGATGGTGGAAAGTTAACCCCTGTTACTACTGTTAATTGCAAGAACCACTGACGTGGGTTTTAGGGCTACAGGTCTGTACACTAACTGCTGGGGACATGCCAGGCACAACTGTTGCATTTACTGTAAATGCAAACTCTCCTGGAACCTTAGCAATAGGTCCCCTAATTGTATAAGTGATGCAAAATCATGCAAAGCAGCTTATTAACTATGTACATAGTAAAACTGCATGTAAACTTGGGTTTGCAGGCCTAATTTCATTTAAAATGTAATTACACTGTTTTGAGATTGTTTTTGCAAAATTTTCTGTAGAAAATTTTTCTGTGCAATTTTTCTACTAGATTTGTTTGCATATAAGCACTGGTTTAAAAATCGTGTGTGCAATTTTTTAAACAGTGGGAACATTTTTCTCAGGTGAAGATGTCAACCTTAAAGCATTTGCATTTTATTTTTAATTTTTCACCTTTCCAAATCCAAGATCAAGCTGTGCTATTGTCTGGGATTTTTTCTTTCACTGCAGCCATCCCTCTCTCTTCCTTCGTCAGTTTGCTCCTCTTCAATACTTTCACCCCCTCTTCTCCAGCTCTTCTCCTCTTCACACACTTTTTCTCAACTCATCTGCCCCACCACACATTCTTTTTACCCTGACTCCCCCAACAAGTTCCTTCCCCAACTTGCCTCTCTCCCCCCACAGTCTCGCCCACAGACTCTATCCCCCAATCCATCGCTCCAGTTGGTTGTCCTATTTCTTCCTCTCCTGCTCTCTTTCCAGTACTCCTCCAAAATAGTTTCCCTCCTGCATCATGGAGTTCTGTCAGGAGTGTGAACCATGTAGTGAATCCAGAGCTGTTCTCAAAGTCTTGTAAGAACAGCACAGGACCTTGAGCAATGTGGTTCACACTCTGAGAAAGTCATGCGGTGAAGATAGACGAAGCAGCTACACTTAACCTGTGGACAGCTGTCCTGGCCCCAGAGGAATGCCCCCAGAAGTAGTTCACAAAATTATGTGGGATGGAGAGGGAGGAGTGGTCTAGTGGTTAGGACAAGGTACTTCAGGCCAGAGGGCCGGGGGTTCAAGTCCTACCTGGGGACAGCAATCTCAGGCCAGAGGGACTGGGATTTCTAGTCCTCTAGGCACTCCTTGTGGTCTTGGGCAAGCCTCCATTGCCCATGTTCCCTGTAAGTATTAGTGTATGTGTCTCATATCCCCTCATGTTAAATGTATCCCCCAATTGACCACTTTGACCCGGTGAAAAGCAGGATATAAATACAGCTAAATAAATAAATATATACCAGAGCATTAATTATGTGCAAAAATTTTGTGAGCATCTAATCACATGATCCTCTTCAGATTTGACCCATGGATGAATGGCAACAGGGCTGTGGGTTTGGTAAAAATTTATTAGAATGAAATGGCTTTATATATTTTTTGATATATCTACTGTATATTTGAGGTATTTACTGTATTTTGGCACATTTTTCGTCATTAATATTTCTCGAAGCACAGAACTTTTTTCAGTTCCAATCCTGGCAATGCAAGCAGATGGAACAATTTCAGTGTAAGAGAATTCTCTGTCAAGGACATTAGCAAGGTCACTTTAGAAGGCTTGTGTGACATTTGCACATGTAAATGGTGCTATCCATATGTGCAAGTGATCTACACATCTAAGTAACAAATCTAAAACAGCCGCTACTAACACATGTAGCTCTGGAAGGGGTCAAGTTCTGGGTGGGTTTTAGACAGGACGAAAGGTGCCAATTTTGGAAAGGCAGCACTTCCATATTCCATATCAGATACCAGCATTTACAACTGCTGTAAGGCAGGCTGAACTGTGAGTTGACTATTCATTGGGATCCGGAGTTTGCAGGTGTGAGAGAGGAAGCGATTCTGCTTACTTCTCAGGCATTTAAAATGACTGGAAAAAATCACCCCAAAAAGCTTGACTTCTTAAATGACTCTTCTTGGATGCTCAGGTTTGAAAAATTTCCCGCTTACTCATGTAAATGCCAATCTTTGCACCACAGGTCGGAAAAAAGGCACGTACATGTTCAAAACGTCATGCGATGCTGCTCTTTTATTGAACGTGATTCTCGGTTTACTTGCCACAGACTACATGTATATTTCCCTGCATTCTTACACCTATTTCTCAAAAGGTTTGGCACATAGCAAGCCTTTGAAAAATGCTTAGGAAACTGTCTGTGTCCCCCAACCAAATGTTCCATTTCCTGCCTAGATGCCCAATGCAAAATCAGGCTTCATGACTGCCCTCTTCAAAGTCATTTACATGAGTGAATATTAATATATTTATGCATGCTGGCTATCTGAAATTTGCCTTCCTTTGATGCAGTTAAAAGTGTGCACTGTATTCCACGCCGCATGTACTGTCAACTGCATTTAGAGTATGCATTCCCAGCAGCATATTTAGGTCTCAGGATGAAAATAACAATGTAGGAGCTGTGTGGGCAGGAATAAATGTGCCCACTTTAAGTTCTATCCTTGATGATCCGCCCTGATCATTACTTTTCAAAGATTTTCACTTCCCACAGAGTGCTTATTGGTTTTACAGACAATGGAACCATCGATGAGAGCAATCCAGGTCTGCTAGTACTCGCATCCAAGTGGCAAATGGACAACTCCATTTCTCTATTCAGAAAGGCAAACTTAGAGGGTCGGGTCTTCATTTACCCTAAATCAAAACTCTCACTTCTTTGTAAATCAGTAGTTTCCTAGGAAAGATTTTCATCATGATGGAAACATCTCTATGATCCTGATATTACATAGGGGAAGCTCATGCTCGTGACCTCACAAGGGGAGTTTCTAGATTAGTGACATCACAAGCTAAAGAGAAGTATCATGGTTTATCAGTACCAAGATCCTTCACTAAGCTCCTTTCCCTCATCACTTGGTATTATTTAGAGAGCATTTAGCCATCTTTACATGGTAACAGGACTTGCTCTTACCTTGTAAGGTCAAGAACCTTTAGAGAAGGAAATCTAGCAAAATATTTTGCGGTCAGCATACGCAGCGGATTGAAGCTGAGGTCCAGCTGTTGTGTGGTAGAAGGGATCTCAGTAGGAATGCTAGAGAGATTTTTATCCATGCACTGATACTTTATATTTTCAATGATCTAAAATAAGATTTAAACAGAATTAGAAAACAATCCTAGTAACATCATGAAGAACAGTAGCCCAAAGTACAGAATCCTGTACTGCGCAGTCCTTAGTCAAGAAGGAATCGGAGCTTGTAACCAGGTACTTGGGGAGAAGGAATCCTACCTTATAATGTGCCCATTCCTAAGGCCACTTCCAGCTTCACACTTATTCTAGATTTTATACCTAAGGAAACTGAGCGCTCTGTACATTCACTTCTGGCTCCATATTTCTTTTTCTATATAGTTTCTAGGGTGCGGATCTTCCATCAGGTTCATCTAGATAGGTTAAGTCGTCCTTGTCTTTATTTAGGCTCAACTCATCATCCTACCTCTAAGACTTACATCTTATTGCCCACTGGATCTTTGTTTTCTACTCCAGTGCTTCTCAACTCTCCCCTGGAGGCACTAGCAGCGAAACATCTTTTTGGTTGGAGGAGTCAAACAAACCAATCTCCACTTCCACCCCAAGCTCTCCAGTTGCTGGTGATGTGCTGGGAAAAATATTGGTGCAGCCATAGCCCCTGTTACCAACCACGTTCCGTTGCCTATGCCTGGAGGCATGCCTAGTCCATTAAGTTTTCAGGATTTTACCACAGTGATCATGCATGAGAGAGATTTGCAGATAATGGGTCTTGAAAATATGCAGATTTATCTCATGCATATCTATTGTGGTATTCTTGAAAATCCAACAGGGTTAGATGTGCCTACAGGAAAAAGTTAAGAAGCACTTTTCTATTCTGTCCAGCTTGGCTGGATTGTGGGCTGTTTCTGGTTGGTGACTGTGCAGCAGTGAATCGAAGCTGTTATGGCTGCTGAATACAGGACTTAGTGTGGTTTATCTGGTTATAATATCCTGCTAACAGGATAAACCCTTGTGAATATCGGGTCCTATAAGTTGACAGATGACACAAGGGTCATGCTGGAAGGGTAACTGAAGGCATCTGACAAAATCTAAAGGGCTTTTACAGAATGTAACCCTCTCCAAATAGAGAGGAGGAGGAGGAGGAGAGAAATGCTACATACTGAGAGGAAAACAATGTATTCCCAAGGAAAGTAAAAACATGATAAATCCCGGATCCATGCAGCAAAACTGGGGCATTTATAGGACCCTTGGGAAAATGCTGAAATAAACATTTCAAAAGGAAAACCCTTGCAGGGTACTGAAACACTGCTGAATGTGTCAAACGTATTAAGAGTAAAAGAAGAGAACAATTACATTATGACCAACTAAACTATTATGGGGGTTATTGTATTCGTACTTTGGATATCCGAAAACAGATGTCCAAATCACAGAAACGTCCCCTGAGCCATTTTAGAAAATGGTTCTATAGACATCCCCAGCACAAGGACGTCCAAGTCACAAAGGGGTGTGATGAATACATGACCGGGGCGTTGGATGTATGTGCTCGATTTCAGAAACAGTGAACACAGCACCACCCACTAGCGGGACCATCCATGTCTATTGCTGCTCCAGGGCATGAATAGGCTTCTCTCATTCTGCCATCA
This sequence comes from Ichthyophis bannanicus, assembly GCA_033557465.1. Taxonomy (NCBI): domain Eukaryota; kingdom Metazoa; phylum Chordata; class Amphibia; order Gymnophiona; family Ichthyophiidae; genus Ichthyophis; species Ichthyophis bannanicus. Next base: position 361,656,248 of record CM066039.1, read on the forward strand.
AGACACTTGGAGGGCATAGAGAGGAAGGTGCTCTGATACTCTTATATAACACAGGTACACTACCAAAAAACTGCCTCCAGTTTTGCAACTGATTCCTATAGATTTTGGGGTGCTGAATCCAGGAAAAATAGCCAAAATGTTCCATCACGTCACGTTTTCTTGCAAAATTAGATTTCTTACCCATATAAGGAATGTTCACATAATTTCTTTTTAGCCCACTGCAGTTTATTTTCTTGGCCCAAAATAGAGGTTGTAATGGTGAACTAACTAGAAACACTCCCTCATGATATTTTAGAGTGTTTTGTATTCATTTTATACATTAACAGGACAATTGGGAGGCGGGGGGCTAAATCCAGTACTCGCGCTGGCGCATGTTCTTTCCTGTTCGCCTCGCCTCGTTCGCTCGCTCAAACATGGTGGTTGCGACATGAACGTTCCTGTCAAATTTCAGTTTCTTGCAAGTTCATTATTACCTTTTGTTTGCTCAGTTGTAATCCAGCTTTATTCCGAAGTGGTTCACTACAGTTGTAGTTTGCAGTGCTGTGTATTTGTGATGGCTCACAGAGCCAGAGGTTGCGTCAACTCTCCGGACAGTTTTTGTTTTATTTGTGGGGAATATACCGTGAAAAAGCGGCAGAGGAACATTTCTGCATTTATTAAAAAAGTATATTTCGCCTATTTCGGTTTGAAGTTAGGCGATCAAGACAAACCGTGGGCTCCTCACAAAGTGTGCAAGACATGTGAGGAAGATCTACGCTTATGGATGAAAGGTAAAAAAACAAGCATTTTGTTTCGGAATACCTATGATGTGGCGTGAACAAAGAGACCACAGCAGTGACTGCTATTTTTGCTCTTGCATTGTGAAGGGATACAACTTAAAAAATAAGAACGTAATAAGTTACCCCAACCTTCCCTCAGCAATTAGGCCTATGCCTCATAGCAACGAAGTACCTGTGCCTGAACCACCAAAATCTTTGGATCATATTTGTGTGGATGGTTCTGATCATGATGAGACTCATCAGATGGCTTTTCCCGATGAGTCCAGTACTTCCGAGTTTGAAACTGAACCAGATCCGAAACCTGAACTTTTCTCTCAAGCTGAATTGAATGATTTAGTCCGGGATTTAGGACTCCCAAAAGATGCTGCCCAACTGCTAGGTTCTCGGCTTAAACAGAAAAATCTATTGTCACCAGGAACAACTTTTTATTGGTACCGCAACCGCGAGACACAATTTTTGAAGTATTTCAGCAAAGAGGAAGATTTGGTATTTTGCAACGATATATACGGAGTGATGGAAAAGTTTAAACTCAAGTATGATCCTGCTGAATGGCGGCTGTTCATTGATTCGTCAAAAGACAGCATAAAAGGTGTTCTTCTTCATAATGGTAACACATTTGCTTCAGTTCCTATTGCTCACTCTGTTATTCTCCAAGAAAAATACGAGAATTTGGCCCTGATTCTGCAGAAGATTCGTTATGATGAGCATAAGTGGATGATTTGTGGAGACTTTAAAATTCTATCCATGCTATTAGGGCAGCAATCCAGTTTCACCAAATATCCCTGCTTCCTTTGCTTGTGGGATAGCCGGGCCTGCGACCTACACTGGGGGAAAAAAGACTGGCCAATTCGGGAGTATTTGAGACCCGGTGAGAAAAATGTTCTTCATGAGAGCTTGGTACCTCGTGATAAAATTCTATTACCACCTCTCCACATTGTTTTGTTGACATTACTCTATTCTTATGTGCTGCCTTGTTACAATTTTCTTTATTCTTATTTGAATAACTACTAAACAATTAGTATAAAGAATTCATCCAAGAAACTTTTATCTCGATCGCACTCAATCTGAAACGTTCTCCTCAAACTGCTAACCCAATGTAGCAAAAAATCTGTACGTGTTGGAGCAAATTGGTTACCAGATTTGGATTCAGCGCACCAAAAAACGTAAAAATCAATCGAAACATTAGAGGCAGTTTAAAAAAATTTCTTTTTTAGTGTACCTGTGTAATTCATGCTGGCAATGAAAACGGAAGGTAAACAAGGACACTTGTCTTCAGTTTGGCACACCGATGCATGTCCCACATGCAAAATAGCTTGCATGGACATGAATTCAGGATAGGATAGATGTCCCCACCACAAATTATTGTAGTGGCAATGCCTATGTGGCCACCTTTGCAAAGTTGCTAAAAATCGGGTCAAAAGGTAAATTTCCCGGTGTGTGTTTGGATGTTTTTCCCTGGATGCCCCAGATTTCATCTGGACGTCCTTTCTGAATTGCCACTTCACAGCTTGTAGCTTGAATTCTAGTCCCTTTCCATATTTTGCCACCCAGCTCCAGCCTGATGCAGCCCTTCTGCTTCAGGGGTATTTTATAAACCACGTTTGTGCCTAAAACACTGTTCTAGGTGTGTAAATCGGCTCTCACAGAATTAGGCTGATTGTAAAAATAAGAGTGGGGCAAGCCAGTAGTAGGCATGCACAGGGGCAGGATTTCGGTGGTATGTGGGTGGCAGGACATAGTATTTGGGTCACTTATAAAATGCTGCACAGATGCGTAAAGTAGATGCTACATTCACCCCTGTTCTCGAGCACGTGTAATGTCCTCTCCCACAATTTAGACACAATTTGTCAGGGATGTATGCTAATATTTTATAAAGATAAGTAGGCACCTTTTTTTCTTTATAAAACAGACTTAAAATATGCACCTTCCTTCCCTATTAGCCTAGATGTTTTATTTATTTATTTACATTCTCTTATATACCGCGCTATTCTGCATCAGTGTGGTTTACATTGAACAAACTGAAATTACATTGAACAGGGTATTATAACTTGGAGATAACTATTTTACAGGGAACATGGGCTATGGAGGGTTAAGTGGCTTGCCCAAGACCACAAGGAGCACCTGTGGGACTAGAAACCCCAGTCCTTCCGGCCCAAGGTTGCTGTCCTCTAGTGGGATTTGAACCCCTGACCTTCTGGCCTGAACTACCTTGCCCCTTACCTTGCCCCTTACCCGACCTTCCGGCCTGAAGTACCTTACCTTGTTATAAACGTACCCCCTATATATCAGGATTATTCCATTGAGACTTCCACACAAGGTACCTTAAGCTTTCTTGAAAGTCTGATGCAGCATATTGCATCCTTACTTCCCTCCCCCTTCCCCCCCCCCCCACCTACACTTTTTTGACTTTCTAAAATCGTAAACCAAGCAAGTAGTCAACCTACTCCTTTATTTATTGTGCCTCTTAGTCCTCTCCTGCTCTTACTACTCTAGTTCTGCCTTGGCAATGCTTAAATTTTAATAAGCATCACAGAAAGAGAAAGATAAGCAGCAATACCTGCAGAAGAACCACCAAATTGGTAAAGAGGGTGGAAGGATACTCCTATGAGGAAAGGCTTAAAAGGTTAGGGCTGTTCAACTTGGAAAAGAGATAGCTGAGAAGAGATATGATAGAGGTCTATAAAATAATGAATGGAGTGGAACAGGCAAATGTAGATCGGTTGTTTATTCCTTCAAAAAGTATAAAGACTAGGGACACACATTGAAGCCACAAAATAACCCAGTTAAGACTAATAAGAGAAAATATTTTTTCACTCAACGTGTAATCAAACTCCGCAATTTGTTACCGGAGGATATAGTAAAAGCTGTTAGAGTAGCTGGGTTTAAAATGGTTTTGACAAGTTCCTGGAGGAAAGGTCCATAAACCATTATTAAAGAGGACCCTGGAAATCCACTTTTTGCCCCAGGACAAGCATTGTGGCATCTGTGTACCTTTTGGGAACCTGCCAAGTACTTGTAACTTAGATTGGCCAATGTTGGAAACAGGATACTGGGCTCGATGGACCTTGGTCTGACCCAGTATGGCATTTCTTATGTTCTTATGAGAAGGTAAGAGAAACTTGGAAAAAGATCAGGAAAACAAAGGTGCAAATGGAAGAATAAAGAACCACCACTGGAGTGGAGGAGTAACTAGCAGCACAGTAACCAAAGAGACGACGGTTCACATCCCACTGACATTCCTTATGGCCTTTACAGGTCGCTCTATTACCTCAGACTGTAAGCCCACTGGGCAAAGGGAAATACCTTTGGCACCTGATTGTAATTTACCTTGAACAACCACAGGAAAGGTGTGAGCTAAATACTAAGGGTCCGATATTCAAAGGCGTTTACATGGTTTACAGATCTATAAACCATGTAAATGCCCCTAAGCAGGAAATTCAGTGGCACTGACACAAAAGCTGGCTTATCTTCACCATGAGAGCTAACTGGGCAGCAGCTCAATAGCGCCACTACCTGGCTAGCTTCTGCTGGCTTGTGGGCTGTGCGGCGACCCCAGATATTCAGTGCCAGGGTCGCATATGACCCCGGCATTGAACATCCGGGGTTAAAGGTCGGTGGTACTGACTATGCGCCATAGCAGTGCATAGCACTCCCAGAAGAATATCGGGCCCTAAATAAATAAAAGGAGGGGGAACGATAGTACTATAAGGCTCAGGGGTGAAGAGGAAGAATATGTAGAGAATGATGAGACAATGCAGAGCTGGTAACAATTATGTCTGTTCCGTTTTCACAGAGAGGGCCCTCAGAATACAAACACAAATAGGAATGGGAGCAAGGAAGACCTTAAACAATTTTCAGAAGATTGCTTTTGTGAGAAGCTAGCTGAACTAAAAGTAAGAGAAAGCTGGATGGAGTATTCAGCAAAGAGGGAAGTTCTGGTGGTTCTGTCGTCTGATCTGTTCAATACTTTTTTAGAATCAGGAAACGTCTTGGAGGATGTAGTTGTTCTCCAGAAAAGCTGAAATTAAAAACAGGCTGGGAACTACAGGCTGGTTAGTATGAAGTCAGTGGTGAGTAAATTACTAGAAATAAAAAAAAAAAACAGAGGCTGGATTGTAGGATATCCAGCTAAATATCAGGATTGCCACAGTTTAGCAGCTCCTGCTTATCAGCTAAACCCTTTCAAATATGGCGCCCTTTAGTTTTCACGTTTTGTACATTTTTTATAGCTAACACTTCCCAAATTCTTCTGGAGACTTAAAAGTCGAGATAGTCACACTAAATACACATACGATGAATTCTCAGCTATAAGGAAGGAGGGGGGCGCTTTTTCCAATGTATGCAAATGTATCGGTTGCCTACACATTCTGGATATCCTGAAAAACTGACTGACTCCTGGGCATATTTTAGAAGTTAACACTGGCATGGCAACCAAGCAATCAGGGTTCATTTCCTGCTATCACTCCTTGTGGCCTTGGGCAAGTCACTTAATCCTCCATTTCCTTGGAAGAAAGGCCCGGCAATCTACTTCAAGTAACATTGCCAAGAAAACCCAGAACATAAGAACATAAGATATGCCATACTGGGTCAGACCAAGGTCGATCAAGACCAGTATCCTGTTTCCAACAGTGGCCAATCTAGGTCATACGTACCTAGAAGTTTCCCCAAAAGACACAGGTCCTGCAATGCTTGTACTAGGTCAAGCATTGATATCCTGGGTCCCTTCTTAATAATGGTTTATGGACCTTTCCTCCAGGAACTTATCAAAACCGTTTTTAAACCCAGCTACACTAACAGCTCTCACTACATCTTCCGGTAACAAATTCCAGAGTTTGATTACACATTGAGTGAAAAAATATTTTCCTTTATTAGTCTTAAATAGTTTACCCTGTAGCTTTATTGCATGTCCCCTAGTCTTTCTATATTCTGATAACATAAACAATTGATCTACGTTTACACGTTGCACTCCGTTCATTAATTTATAGACTTCTATCATATCTCCCCTCAGCCGTCTCTTTTCCAGGTTAAAGAGCCCTAACCTTTTTAGCCTTTCTTCATAGGAGTATCCTTCCATCCCCTTTACCATTTTGGTGGCTCTTCTCTGAACCTTTTCTAATATCGCCATATCCTTTTTAAGATACGGCGACCAGAATTGCACACAATATTCAAGGTGCAGTCCCACCATGGAACGATATAGAGGCAATATAATATCTTTTGTTTTATTTTCCATCCTTTCTTTATGATACCTAGCATTCTATTTGCTCCCTTGGCCGCCGCTGCACACTGGGCCGAGGGTTTTAACATGGTATCCACAATGACGCCTAAATCTTTTTCTTGGGTAGTGGTTCCTAATGTGGAACCTTGTATCATGTAACCATAGTTTGGGTTGTTCTTCTCTAGGTGCATAACTTTGCACTTGTCCACATTAAATTTCATCTGCCATTTGGATGCCCAGTCTTCCAATTTATCAAGATCCTCTTGCAAGTTTCCACAATCCTCTTGGGTTTTAACAACTTTAAATAGTTTTGTGTCATCTGCAAATTTGATAATCTTACTCGTTATTCCACTTTCCAGGTCATTTATGAATATGTCAAAAAGTAGCGGACCCAGCACAAATCCCTGGGCTACACCACTATTCACCTTTCTCCATTGGGAAAATTGGCCATTTAGCCCTACCCTCTGCTTTCTATCTTTTAACCAGTTCCTGATCCACAGTAGTACACTGCCTCCTATTCCATAACTCTATAGTTTTGCTGAAAGTCTATGATGAGGGACTTTGTCAAAGGCTTTCTGAAAGTCCAGATACACTATATCAACCGACTCACCTTTGTCCACCTGTTTATTCACACCTTCAAAAAAATATAACAGATTAGTAAGACAAGATCTTCCTTGTCTAAAGCCATGTTGGCTGTCTCCGATTAGGCCAAGACTATCTACATGCTGAGTAATTTTATTCTTTATGATGGTTTCTACCATTTTTCCCGGTACTGACGTCAGGCTCACCAGTCTGTAGTTTCCCGGATCACCCCTGGAACCCTTTTTAAAAATTGGTGTTACATTGGCGATCCTCCAATCTTCAGGTATTAGAGATGATTTTAATAGCAGGTCTGCAATAGCAGGTCTGCAATAGCAGGTCTGCAATCTGATATTTCAGTTTTTTCAACACCCTTGGATGTATACCATCCGGCCCAGGTGATTTGCTACTCTTCAGTTTATCTAATAGTTGTAATACATCTTCCCGATGTATCGATATTTCCTTCAATTCTTCCGCACCTTTAAATACCACTTCAGTCATGGGTAACATCCCTACATCTTCCGCAGTAAAGACCAAAGCAAAGATTTCATTCAGTCTCTCCGCTATTGCCTTGTCGCCTCATAGTGCCCATTTAACCCCTCTATCATCTAATGGACCAACTGACTCTCTCACAGGTTTTTTGGTACAAATGTACTTGAAAAAGTCTTTATTTTATGTTTTTGCTTCCACTGCAAGCTTCTTCTCAAATTCTCCCTTTGCTTGCCTTATCAATGCCTTGCATTTGACTTGCCAGTGCTTGTGCTGTTTCCAGGTTTCGTCGTTTGGCTCTTTTTTCCATTTCCTGAAAGATGCTTTTTTGGCAACAACAGCCTCTCTAACCTCACCTTTAAACCATGCTGGCAATTTTTTGGCCTTCCTTCCACTTTTCTTAAAGCGTGGAATACAGCTGGTCTGGGCTTCCAAGATAGTATTTTTCAACAACACCCAAGCTTGATGTAAGTCTTTAACCTTTGCAACTGCTCCTTTTAGTTTTTTCTTAACTATTTTCCTCATTTTATCATAGTCTCCCTTTCGAAAGTTAAAAGGTAGTACTGTGGATTTCCTTACTATCCCTCCTCCACTAATTAAATCAAAGAAGATCATGCTATGATCACTATTGCCAAGTGGCCCCAACACCCTTATCTCTTGCACTAGATCTGGTGTTCCACTAAGGACTAGGTCTAATATGGCTTCCCCTCTGGTCGGTTCATGAACCAGCTGCTCCAAGAAGCAGTCATTTATTTCATCTAGGAACTTTATCTCCCTAGCATGTCCTGACGTGACACTGACCCAGTCGATACCGGGGTACTTGAAATCACCCATTATTATTACTGCGCTGTAACTTTTGTTAGCTTCCTTGATTTCTTTGAGCATTTCATCATCCATTTGTTCATTCTGGCCAGGCGGTCGATAGTACACCCCCACTGCCATCGCCTTCCCCTTTTTACATGGAATTTCAATCCATAGAGATTCTACAGCAAATTTTGTTTCCTGCCAAACTTAATCCTTTCTGACTCAATGCCCTCTCTAATATAGAGCGCAACCCCTCCACCAATTTGATCAGCTCTATCATTACGATATATTTTGTACCCAGGTATCACAGTGTCCCACTGGTTGTCCTCCTTCCACCATGTCTCTGATATTCCAATCATATCTAACCTCTCATTTAGTGCTATATATTCTAACTCTCCCATCTTATTTTTTAGACTTCTAGCATTTGCATACAAGCATTTTGGAGACTGTATTTTATTCATATTAATTTGGCTATTGGTAGACATGGGTAATTTGGGATCTTTTAGTTCTGTCTGTTCCATACTCGAGGACATTTGAGCTACTTTACTCTTTTTTGGAACCTCTCTGCTTTTGGTAGCATCCTTCAAGGATACATTCTTCCGAACCATGCACTCTTGTGCGACTGTCGGCTTTCCCCTATTATCTAGTTTAAAAGCTGTTCTATCTCCTTTTTAAAGGTTAATGCCAGAAGCCTGGTTCCATCCCGGTTTAGGTGAAGCCCATCCCTTCGGAAGAGCCCCTCCTTTCCACAGAATGTTCCCCAGTTCCTAACAAATCCAAAACCCTCATCTCTGCACCATTGTCTCATCCACGCATTGAGACTCCGGAGCTCTGCCTGCCTTTTGGGTCCTGCGCGTGGAACGGGAAGCATTTCGGAGAACGCTACCCTGGAAGTTCTGGATTTCAACTTCCTACCTAAAAACCTAAATTTAGCCTCCAGAACCTATGTCATTGGTACCGACATGTACCAAGACAGCAGACTCCTCCCCAGCACTATCTAAGACCTTATCTAGGTGGCGCGTGAGGTCCGCTATCTTCGCACCAGGCAGGCATGTTACCAGGCGATCCTCACATCCACCAGCCACCCAGCTATCTACATGCCTAATGATCGAATCAGCAACTATAACAGCCATCCTAACCCTTCCCTCATGGGCATATGGCCCTGGAGAAACTTCCTTGGTGCGAGAGGGTTTCACATCACCTGGAGGACAGGTCCTAGTTACAGGATCACTTCCTGCCACACCAGGGTGATGCTCTTCTGTCACGTGACCTCTCTCCTCCATGGCAACAGGGATGCTGCCAGACTGGAGGTGGGACTTCAGGACTATATCCCTGTAGGTCTCGTCTATGTACCTCTCTGTCTTTCTTATGTTTTCCAAGTCTGCTACTCTAGCCTCTAGAGAACGGACTCGTTCCCTGAGAGCAAAGAGCTCCTTGCACCTAGTGCACACTTAAGACCTCTCACCAACTGGGAGAAAATCATATATGTGACACTCAATGCAAAAAACTGGAAAGCCCCCATCTCGCTGCTGGACTGCTGTCTGCATCTTAGCTTTAAGTTTGTGTTTAGATCTTTAAGTTCTTTACTTACTAAGGGTTGCTATGGATATTTATACTAATAAAACTGTACCTAATACGTCTAGTATACCTTGTTCACCTGAAGCTTAATTAATATCAGGTCCTTGGTGTATGACTGATTTGGGTAACGAGCTTCACCTGAGAGCACCTCCTGTCTTTTAAGATGTGTAAGTACCTATAAAGCTACGATTATCCCAGGGGTGGGTGCGTGTTGGGGAGGGAAAGAGGTTTCTGGGTCACCAGGAGTCAGCATTGACTTGAAGGCACACATTGCATTGCCTTAAAGCAACATATCAATGGAAAATCCTGTGATTTTATATTGACAGTAATTGCCTTCTGACTCTGGTCACTGGCTCATAGAGAGAATTCTTATTTCTGATAGCTTGTGAAACTACAGGACTGAACATTTCCTATGAGCTTAATAAACATCAGTGCCTGTACTTACTACGGCTGCTATTTCTTATCATCTGTATAGCACTACAAGGCGTATGCAGCGCTGTACATATACACCTAAGAGGCAGTTCCTGCTCTAGAAAGCTTACAATCTAATGAAGACAGACAATGCAACAACCAGGGACTAGGATAAGCCTAGGGGAATGGCAAAGATAGACATAGGTGGTGAACAAGAGAGTTCCTGGGAAGCTGTATAGGGAGAGATAAGAGAGGAAAGGTAGTGAGGAGTCGCTGAATGAAGGCACTTATAGGTCAATAGGAAAAGTTTGAACTGGATGCAGAAACAGATAGGGAGCCAGTGAAGTGGTTTAATGGTTACAGAACTTTTATACCACCTAAACCTTTATATCACCTAAAACTAGACAAAACAATACCACAAATAAAATGACCGAAGGTCAAACAGCAAGTGACTTGAGAAGAGGGGTTACATGAGCATAGAGATACTGGCGGAAGATACAGTGACCACCGTCAGCTCTGTCATTTAATACAAATGAGACCCCTCAGCCTGTGCCGGCTCTGTGTGTCATGCTCAATACTCACTATCTGTGCGTGTGAGAAAACATCTCACTTCTCTTTGGTAGGACATTAGACTTCTCTCTTTCACTGCATATGAGAGAGACAATTCGACCTTCAGTGCCTGTGGCACCCTCCGGCTCTCGCTGCCTCCGAAACTCATCAGTGCTTACAGTCCTACTACATGAGACTCTCCAACCTCGATTTCCTGTGAGAGACCTCTCAGCACCAATTGTTCATCTGCAGTTCACCTCTCCGTACCGACCATCGGAGCAAGACCACTGCCTGTATGAGAAAACCCTCCGCATTCACTGTCTATATAAGAGACTCTCGACCCTCACTGTCTCTGTTCAAAGCTCCTCACCCTTCGCTGACTGCGAGAGAAACCTCTCTTCTGCTACTTCCAAAGCACCACTCTCAGCTTAGAGTGAGAAGATTCACAGAACATGCAAAAGAAAAGAAGTTGACACCTTTTTATTGCATTGTATTAAATTAGTCTGATTAAAAGGTATCACCATCTTTTCCTGGTATGTTTCTCTTTTTATCTATCCACCATTAGAGTAGACTAACACGCAACTAAGCTACATTCCCCAGAGCATGTATGGAATTAGTTTTTTAGAGATAAAACATACCTCCAAGCAACATCTCTGATTAGCAGGGGCAGACAAGGACCAGGAGAAAAATGTCAGAGAAGTGAGGAGCACCAGGAAGGTATTTGATCGAGCCATCTTCTGAGCAGAGGGAAACATGCGGTATGTGTTTGTGTGTGTGTCCAGGAAGTGCAGCCCCGAAAGGGCGAAGTTACTCAACTTGAAAGCCAGGCTAGCACTAAACCTCAAAGAGAAGCAAAGAGAATTAAAGCGGAAGTAAAACTGAAAGAAAAAACTCTGAAGGCATTCACAAAATCCACAATGATGCTTTGTGAGGACCCCTGCTCACAGTGGTGGAGTCCTGGTGTACAGTTTTCCTCGGTCCCTATGACAGGGTAAAGAGAGGTCATTTTAAAACCAATGAATATTGTTTAGGGACCATCTTGCTTACACTGGATCAGCATAAGTAGCCCCTTTTTTCAACAGTGTAATTAAATGGAAAAAAGTTCTCTCAGAGGACTTCTCACTAACCCTTGTGATACAGATATGTAAAAAGTAACTTCTCATGTATTCTTCACTTTAAATGAATCTCATCATTTAATCTGTGTAAATGCGACAGGAGCAATTCAGGAACTTGGCTCATTTCAGATCAGGGATGAGACAAATGTCATTTGCTACCTACACCTTTCACAGAACAAATTCCTTCCTCTTCCATCTTCCCTTATTGTCTCAACAGGCAATCTCTGAGAATAATTATAGGATTGTCTGAGAGAAGTGTTGCAAAATACAATACAGCCTCTCTACAGGGAAACCTAGTACAAATGGCACTTTAGGGAATGATGGTTTGTACTCTCTCTGAACCACGGGCCCAATTTTCAGCAAGGTGCCGAGGTCTCCCATAACAAATTTTCAAATCACTCACTCTATGAAAACAAAAAATTTTCTATTCTATGGACAACTTGAATGTTTGTCACAATTCTTTCCAACAACACAAAATACTATGAAGAAGGTCTCAGCAATCACGGGCTTGTGACAGATTTGATACGAAATCACTATCACAATACCAGGCCCCATAGCATCAACGACCTTCAGGGTGACCACCACAGCCAAAGGCAAATTACTTAACTTTAAAACAATTCTTGTAATAGATGGCCATCCTGCTCCCTGACGCTTCCATCCAGAGCTCTCAAACATTTCGCGAGCACCCTCGCTTCATCAGGGGAAATACCAGCTAAACAACAAAAACAAATAACAAACATCCAATCAACAACATATTAAAAATTATCCAACAGAAACAACGGACCATCCCCAACCTGTTACTCACCCACAAAACACTGTGGCTAGAACTAACAAACAGCAGCCTTCCTGCCAGCTCCTTTCAACAACGCTGTCCAAAAAACACCGCGCATTCTCACACCATAAAAACCGCCCCACTCCTAAATACGGCCCTACTCATGACGCACAGAATTCCCTCACAACCAAGACTCCTCCCACCAAATCAAATACACACACCCCAGTCAATCTGTAGATTCAGGCCCTCAGGGTTCACTTTACCAACCCTAAAGATCCATCTTTGTTCGCACACCAACAATGATTGCTCTCTAGTTTTACCTTCTCTACCGGCCAATACCTGGTCTACCCAAAAACAACGCAAATCAGAAAAACTATGGCTCAACTCGTTACAATGTTGTACTAAAGGTGCTTCTTGTACCTGGCACTTAAGTCTACTTTTGTGTTCTATAATCCGCTCACGAAAAGATCTACAGGTGCTCCCAATATACAATAACTTACAGAGACACATAATCCCATAGACTACATATGAAGAATCACAGGAAGTCCGTTTCTTTAAGTTATATTGCACACCATGATATTCAAATTGTGTTATTACACTTGAAACAACACAGATAGAGCAATGCCCACAAATGCTATGTCCCTGCACCCCATCCACAACCTGAGCACTTGGCAATGGGCGTAACATAGACTGACTCAACAACTCCCGTAAATTCCACTGACGCTGCCAAACACACCTCACTGTTCTATCTTCCAACCCCGAAATGTTGCATACCACCTCCAAGTGCTTCTTAATTATCCACTATATGCTGAAACTATATGGAGAATACTTCGAGATTAAATTCACCTGCTCCCGTCCCCCAGAGTGTTCATCTATCCTTCTGGGCGTTAATAAAAGGGACCGGTTATTATATAATGCCCTCTTATATCCATCATGAACTACCCTTATCGGGTACCCTCTGGCTACAAAACCACGTGCCAAAGGCTTAGATTGACGTTTAAAATCAGCATCACTCGAACAATTCCTGCGATACCTATAAATTGGGAGAACGGTAAACTATTTCTCAACCCCTGCGGATGGGCACTGTTGTAATGTAAAAGTGTATTCCTATCTGTGGGTTTCCTATATACTGATGTCACCCACCCTTTCAAACTCTTTCGTACCAAAACATCAAGAAACACAATGTCAGTACTACTATATAAACTCATAAACTGGATGTTCTTCTCAAATCTATTCAGCCATTGTATAAACTCCTGAAAAACAGCAACTGTACCCTGTGCCATAAGACAAACACATCATCTATAAACCTACACCACAACGTTTATTAACACCCAGAAGGAAAGATGAACACTCTGGGGGTCGGCAGCAGGTGAATTTAATCTCGAAGTATTCTCCATATAGTTTCAGCATACAGCCAGGTACAAGAAGCACCTTTTAGTACAACATTGTAACGAGTTCAGCCATTGTTTTTCTGATTTGCGTTGTTTTTGTGTAGACCAGGTATTGGCCGGAAGAGAAGGTAAAGCCAGAGAGCAATCGTTGGTGTGTGAACAAAGATGGATCTTTAGGGTTCATACAGTGACCCCTGAGGGCCTGAATCTACAGATTGACTGGGGTGTGTGTATTTGTTTTGGTGGGAGGAGTCTTGGTTGTGAGGGAATTCTGTGCGTCATGAGTAGGGCCGTATTTAGGAGTGGGGCGGTTTGTATGGTGTGAGAATGCGCGGTGTTGTTTGGACAGCGTTGTTGAAAGAAGCTGGCAGGAAGGCTGCTGTTTGTTAGTTCTAGCCACAGTGTTTTGTGGGTGAGTAACAGGTTGGGGATGGTCCTTTGTTCCTGTTGGATAATTTTTAATATGTTGTTGATTGGATGTTTGTTATTTGTTTTTGTTGTTTAGCTGATATTTCCCCTGATGAAGCGAGGGTGCTCGTGAAACGTTTGAGAGCTCTGGATGGAAGCGTCGGGGAGCAGGATGGCCATCTATTACAAGAATTGTTTTAAAGTTAAGTAATTTGCCTTTGGCTGTGGTGGTCACCCTGTACCTACGAGAAGGTCGTTGATGTTATGGGGCCTGTGTATTGTGATAGTGATCTCGTATCAAGTCTGTCACAAGTCCGTGATTGCTGAGACCTTCTTCATAGTATTTTGTGTTGTTGGAAAGAATTGTGACAAATATTCGAGTTGTCCATAGAATAGAACAGTTTTTTGTTTACATAGAGTAAGTGATTTGAAAATTTGGACTTGTGCACACTTTAAATTGACTATATACTTTTTGGGAGGCCTGCCATACCTGCAGAAAGTTACCTTTCCTCAAATACTACCCAGTCAGCAATGAAATCTAGGTAACCCCATCTATGAAAGTAGCCATATGTTAATTCTGATATAGTGTCAGCATCCCGTCTGCAGATTTATGTACATATTTTACTCATGTTATCTTAGTTTTTACTCTTGTTCTTTGTAAATAATTTATGTATATAGTTCACCCATGTTATCCAAGTTTATACTCCTGTTCTCTGTAATACCAAAGAGATTGTTGTTCTGGTCGTTTTGTTATACTGTAAACCGCGCTGATATCGAATAGTGCGGTATATAAGAAATTGTAATAAATAAATAATAAATAAATTCCTGTTCAGGAAAAGTGCTTGAATCTTGAGTCTTGCTCCTCCAAAATGGGCAAGAAACGAAAATGCAGCACAAACCGAGCACGGCGGCAGGCCCCCTTCGCAGCATTGATGGTTAGGCGCAGAAGACAGAGCCCGGGCTCTGCGCCTAAGATTGACCCACAGTACCTGTGTATGTGACCAAACCAGTATCCAGAGAAGCAGGGCGGCAAGTATGCAAGAACCCGTGTATCACCCGCCCAGTGTAGCTGTGCATAGATGATACCATCACGCAGGCCCCGTGGGCTTCCTGTGCAAGAGCCCCCTGTGGCTGGGTGGATAGACACCAGTGGCATGGCAGTGAGGACTGTGAATTTCAGCCCCGATGAGAGTGAGACTCTTGCCCGATCCATGCTGCGGCACAAGGGGGTGCTGTACCCCCAGCGGGGCCGGCAGCCAAACCTGCTGCTGTTGGAGGGGCATCCAACTCCATCTACCCAGGTAAAGAGGCCTCAATGGGTGGGGGGAGGGCTGAGCACCATGCTAGGCCACATCCATCCTGATAGGCACAGCTATGTGTCTGCACAGGGAGACAGGGCTGTGCTGCCAAGCCACCTTCTGGTGGCAACCCCAATGTATGCCAAACAGGTGTTGGTGGGGGGACAAACCATGCATTGGTACAGGTTCCAGTCCTGGTTGCCTGCAGCAGGACGCATAGTTATGGAGGTTTTACACAGGTAAGTCCATCTTTTACATGTGTAGCATGTGCCTAGGGCTTCGAAAATCAGGCCTCATGTTCATTCTGTCAGAATAACTGAGCTCATGTTAGGGGTGTTCACAGCCAAAAGGTGGGTTCATGCTCATTTTAAATGAATTGTTCCCAATTTTCAGGCACTTAAGGCCCCATTCCATTCTCAACATCGATCTCCTTTGTACGTCTAGGCTGAGCCGGATGTACAAAGGAGATTGCGATTCTGATCCCGCAGGGCACAGCCTCGCCGGCACTGTGCTTCACTGGTTTCAGTCTTTCCTCTCCGGCCGTTCCTTTTCAGTTTCTTCTGGCTCTCTTTCTTTACCCTCCACTCCCCTCCCCTGCGGTGTCCCCCAAGGGTCCGTCCTTGCACCCCTTCTGTTCAATGTCTTTCTAGCTCCTCTCACTCTCTTGGTGCAGCAGCACGGCATATCTGCCCACTACTATACATCTTTCTTCTTCACCACACCGATTCAGCCTCCCCCGACATCACTCCTCTTAATGACTGTCTTTCCTCCGTGGCATCCTGGCTCTCCTCCAATTTCTTACATATCTACCTCTCCAAGTCCTCAGCCATTTGGTTCACCGCCGGTAGTCCTTAACCCCCCCCCCCCCCTCATTCCTCTGCTCTCTTCCTCTTCGATCCCTATTGTAACATCTCTGCGCTATCTTGGCATGACCCTTGACTCATCATTGTCCTTCAAAGCCCATATCTCTTCTGTCGTCCATCGCTGCTTTTCCACCTACGACAGCTTCGTTCAGTTCGCCCCTTCCTTTCCTTCTCGTCTATGACCACCCTTCTCTCCCTTGTCGTCACCCGCCTTGATTACTGTAATGTTTCCCTGGCTGGTCTTCCCCAATCCCAGTTACAACGCCTACAGAGAGTTCATAACCCCACCACCCGCATTCTTACTTCTCTTCCCGCTTTGACCAGATTACCCCCCTCCTCATATGTCTGCACTGGCTTCCAATCCCTTTTCGCATACAGTATAAATGTCTTATCTTCGTTCAGAAGTCTATTCACACTGGCACTCCCCTCTACCTTGCTGATCTGGTCCACCTCCACACTTCCCACCGCTCTCTCGGCACTATTCATGCAAATCGCATGGTCCTACCTTCCCCTTCCCAAGCTCACCTTTAAACCACATACTCCTCTGCCTTTTACTTCCTTGGCCCCCATCTCTGGAACTTTCTTCCCCTGGACCTCCGCCTGGAGCCTTCTCTCAAAACCTTTAAAGCCCACCTGAAAACACACCTTTTTTGCTTAGCCTTTGACTTTCCCTCACCCCCTTCCCCTCTTTCTCCAACCCCCCCCCCTCCCCGTGACATTCCTCAATCTGTCTGACTCCCGCTCTTGCGCTACAGACTCTAACCTTTTCTTGCCTGTCCTATAGTACAACTGGTATTCCTTTCTTTACTTAAGCAGCTTTTTTTATGTATTTTGTAAACCGCTCAGACGCTGTTGCATTGAGCGGTATATTAAGCACCCTATAAAGATAAAGATAAAAAATCACAAACAGCACTCTACATGCAGGCCGGGACTGCAATTCAATCCCAGCCTGCACATACAGCAAAGCCCAACTAACTCAGTCAGGGCATTTAAATGGAGCCATGGCACCATGGCATCATGTTGCCATGGCACTGTGACTCCATTTAAATGCTGCGATGCCGGCCGCCGATGAAAAAGTTAATTCCCCGCAGCCCAACACCCGACCCGGCCTCCTAAGGCCAGGGTCGGGCTGCAGGGATTTAACCTTTCCCCTCCCCAGCCCCTTCCACACCCTGGAGTTGCCGCAATGGTACATCCAGGGAAGTTATTCCACCTCGGGGGTGGAATAACTTCCCCGGCCATTTTGCCAGCCATGGACGAACAGGGCCAACATTAGAATTGGCCCTGTACGTCCAGGGCTGGCGACCGCCCACTGCTCACCCACTCTCCACCCCTGGGCTGCCTCTTCCCTGCCCTCAACTAATTTCTCCACATAACAGGTGGGGCGGTTAGTCGGGGACCTGCAGCCTTCACGAATAGCAGTGATGCACATCCTGTTGGAACATCTATCCCCACTGTTTGTGGTTCAGAATGACCCCCTTAGTGTTCTTTTCATCTATTCGGTTTTTTGTACACACATTATATGCCTGCAAATCGACTTTGCGTGCATCGATTTATAGCTATATGTGCATAGAAGTGATTTGTGCAGATTTTACACTTTTAGGCACCCAAAAGAAGCAAATGCATGATGACATATACATGTACAGGACATAGCTCGCACGATATAATATGGAGATGCTGAAGACCATGGAGTGACTTCTGTATCCATTCAGGAAAGATTGATCCTTCAAGCCACACTTTCCAGCTCCTCCTGACCCCTAACAAACTCTATTCAAATCTTCTTAACTTTGCTAACACTGGAAGGGGGTAGTAGTCAAACTCCCCGCATGCAGGATTTAACATCAATTAACAAAGCCAAACAGCACACGTAGTTATTAGCCTGAGAAAAAGTTCCCATTGAGATATTGTGCCTGCTTTTTCCTTGGGAATATTTGCAGGCAAAATGATATGAATAGCTTTGGAAATCCTAAACTGGGCACATTATTGGTTCCCTGACCTCATCATACCTTTGGAAATACCTCCAAACAGCTGCCATAAAATTGCACGTGTTCCACATGTACAATTTTATCCATATTGAGAGAGGGCAAAATGCTGCTTTAACGGTGCAAATGATTTTGAAAATGTCCCTCTCTTGGGCAATTTTCATTGTCTACATTGGGAAAACGCCTGCAGTACCTTTACCTGTGGGCTATGCACCAGCAGTTGGAACAAAAACATGCACAAACTTTTATCACCAGGCAAAATTTTGCTGGGACAATAGGTGAAACAATTTGAAAGTGTAATCCAGCCTGCACGTACAGCAAAACATATATCTTTCCTTCCTTGACCTAAACAAGACCCTGGCAATACTTCTTTTCAATGTAAATCAAAGCATGCACTGTGCTTCACAACAGATGTTCTTTGAACCACATTGAGAGAATGCAAGTTTGGAGAGCCGATTCGTGTACATAAATCATTATTGATCAGTTCACATAAATTTCTTTGAATTTTGCCCTCTCCAACAAACTCTGACAATTCCCAATTGATTTTTATGCTTCTTCCAAAAAAGGGTCCCTAATCAGTCCGCCCATGCTTAAAACTGTCTCTTTGGTTGAAAGAGCTTCTAAAAATGTAATTTATATTTTGATTGGTCAGTTTCCTGCACATACATTCCAAGGACAGTGAGTTCTAGATGGAATTATTCTGTTTCCAGCCCCTGCAGGTCTGCATGTGTCTGTGCACTCAACCGGAAGTCGTAGCAAAGCTCTGAGGGAGGGTGCTGAGGGGGCAGGTAGATGTCTGCTTCCTCTTGACCTGAGAGGAAAACCAGTTCTGACTTAAAAGACCACAGACACCCTGCCAAATTCATCCAGTCTTTCATTTCTGACAACCCCTATCCTGATCCATTAAGGGACCTGCAGTATTGATTTCAACAAGATGAATCAAAGATGGGGGTACAATAAGCATACACTCACAGTCTCTGCAAGTGCTCCCCTCCCTTTTACTGATTACAGAGGAAACAGAAGCACCCCCTTCCCATGCCTTGACTGCGAGCTGTGAGGCTTGCTGAGACCTGCCACAATGCGCTGTACCTTGGGGGTTTATTCCAAAGAGGGGAGAATCAAAACCCTAGGATACTTGAGGCAAGGTCGGCCCAACCATCAGGGAAAGTATTCAACTGCCTAGGGCGGCAACTTTGGAGGGAAGTGGGCAACAAAGAGCTAAACAATAAATTTAGCAGCCAGCATATCGCTTACCGTTTGCCTAGTGTCTACAACTTGAACCAACTCTGGGGCCGACCCTGGCTTGAGGGTTAGGAAAGACTCCAGTGACCAATTCCTCTACAGGGATTGGTATTCCAATAATAATAATAATAATAATAATTCAACTTTAAGTTCATTTTTTTCAATGAAATAGTTTGACAAAGCCGATGTTCTTTAGAGATGAATCCTTACCTTCACAAATAGGACATAATTAAGCACACTCTTTCAAAGTCAACTTTGGTTTCTCAGACTTCAAGGTATCCTTGAGGAATGATTTCAGGGGTTTCCAGCTCTAAAGGATACTTTCTATATCCAAAATCCAGGGTTTAGCTGTGGTATTCTTACACTCTCTCCTCTCTCCCTCAGCTGTCCTCTGTCCAAATACCTCCTCTCACCACCAAAATATAGGTAGGTGCTTCCTCTCCCCTCTCCCACCCTCCCAAACCAAACTTTCGAGTGCTTAAGGAATCTCATTCACAGGCAGTGAGTGCTGAGAGGTAGTGAAAATGGAAGGCTCTAATTTATTTGTTGTAAGGAGAAATATGTTTTTTTAAATGTAACACACTTTGACCTTGGTGTGATGCCAGATGTTATAAAGAAATAAAATTTGCGGGCAGCAAGAAATGAGGGTCTTGCTCACAGGTAGTGAGCGCTGAGCAGGGGCCGAGGTTAAACAAGGGGGATGACAATAAGCACGCCCCCTCCTCCATGACACTCACCTTCTGCAGTGTTGCCTTCCTTCCTTCCTTGATTTGCTGCTATGACATACTGTTGAAACAGGTCATATATGCAGCAGCAGAAAATCTGGGCTTGATATGAAAGTGAAGGAGCTTGGGCCCCTGAAGTCCCACTCATGGCTTTGCCTCTGGCATTGAGGAGAATCACTGATAGCAGGGTTGATGCAAGAGAATGAGGCACTCCAGGTAAACCTCATCTATTGTACACCCCTGCTCCAGCCCCCGCTCTGACGGCTGCCACTGCCACCCCTCACCAGGATGTACAGCAGCGGCGGCAGCAATGCTTTTTAAAGAGCCCTGAAGGACCAGAGTTACCTTACCCTGGAGTGATTGGGTCTTGCTCCTTCGCCTACTATATTCCAATGATCCCAGTATACCTGGGGGGGGGGGTCCGATCTGGTGAGGGGTTTGACGAGAGAGAGTTGCTTGTCTTTATGTATGGGTACCTTCAAATGAAGGGGGGGGGGGCCTTATGACAGCCTTGTTGGGAGAGGAGGAAGAGGGATCTGCTTCTGGAGGGGTGGGGGGAGGGAGAGGTCTCTGCTTCTGGCTATAGAAGGGGGGGTTGGAAGGGAGGTTGGATTGTCCCTAAGAAGGGAGGGTGGCCCAGGTCAAGAGCTGTCAGGGGAGGGGTTACTGGAGTTGGGGATGAAGGCATGGAGGGGGGGAGGGGGGGAGGTCACAGACCTTTAGTGCTGCACAGGTATTTCCTCTGTACTGGTGCAGTGATTTTAGGAGGCTGCTCTCACAACTAATTGGGGGGAGGGGGATTTCTATGTCCTTTTCCCCCACATGCTGCTCCTGCCAGATGTGCAGGACTATACCTATGCAGTCCTGCAGCTATTTTACAAGGGGGCCTCTATATTTGTCCAAACCTATTGTAAAACACTGTCCTAATTCTCCATGTCTGGAGAGAGATACGCTAATTCCCATCTACATGTCCTTTCAAACGTCCCCCTTCATGTGCATGCATATGTGCCCATTCATATCCTTTAAAACAGGGACTTATGTGCAATTCTAGCATGTAAATTTCCACATATGCTTTACAGAATCGGCCCTTAGGTCTATGTGAAAGGCCACATATCTGTGCTTATTTAGAGCATGTGTAGACATAAGGTGCCATATACTGTATGTATCAGAGTACCTACCTCATATCTGTGCTTATTTAAAGCATGCGTAGACATAAGGTACCATATAGTGTATGTATCAGAGTACCTACCTCATATCTGTGCTTATTTAAAGCATGCGTAGACATAAGGTACCATATACTGTATGTATCAGAGTACCTACCTCATATCTGTGCTTATTTAGAGCATGTGTAGACATAAGGTGCCATATACTGTATGTATCAGAGTACCTACCTCATATCTGTGCTTATTTAGAGCATGCGTAGACATAAGGTACCATATAGTGTATGTATCAGAGTACCTACCTCATATCTGTGCTTATTTAAAGCATGTGAAGACATAAGGTACCATATAGTGTATGTATCAGAGTACCTACCTCATATCTGTGCTTATTTAAAGCATGTGTAGACATAAGGTGCCATATACTGTATGTATCAGAGAACGTACCTCATATCTGTGCTTATTTAAAGCATGTGTAGACATAAGGTACCATATACTGTATGTATCAGAGAACGTACCTCATATCTGTGCTTATTTAGAGCATGCGTAGACATAAGGTACCATATAGTGTATGTATCAGAGTACCTACCTCATATCTGTGCTTATTTAAAGCATGTGAAGACATAAGGTACCATATAGTGTATGTATCAGAGTACCTACCTCATATCTGTGCTTATTTAGAGCATGTGTAGACATAAGGTACCATATATACTGTATGTATCAGAGTACCTATCTCATATCTGTGCTTATTTAAAGCATGTGTAGACATAAGGTGCTATATACTGTATGTATCAGAGAACGTACCTCATATCTGTGCTTATTTAAAGCATGTGTAGACATAAGGTACCATATACTGTATGTATCAGAGTACCTACCTCATATCTGTGCTTATTTAGAGCATGTGTAGACATAAGGTACCATATACTGTATGTATCAGAGTACCTACCTCATATCTGTGCTTATTTAGAGCATGTGTAGACATAAGGTACCATATACTGTATGTATCAGAGTACCTACCTCATATCTGTGCTTATTTAGAGCATGTGTAGACATAAGGTGCCATATACTGTATGTATCAGAGTACCTACCTCATATCTGTGCTTATTTAGAGCATGTGTAGACGTAAGGTGCCATATACTGTATGTATCAGAGAACGTACCTCATATCTGTGCTTATTTAGAGCATGTGTAGACATAAGGTGCCATATACTGTATGTATCAGAGTACTTACCACATATCTGTGCTTATTTAGAGCATGTGTAGACATAAGGTGCCATATAGTGTATGTATCAGAGTACCTACCTCATATCTGTGCTTATTTAGAGCATGCGTAGACATAAGGTGCCATATACTGTATGTATCAGAGTACCTACCTCATATCTGTGCTTATTTAGAGCATGTGTAGACATAAGGTACCATATATACTGTATGTATCAGAGTACCTATCTCATATCTGTGCTTATTTAGAGCATGTGTAGACATAAGGTGCCATATACTGTATGTATCAGAGTACCTACCTCATATCTGTGCTTATTTAGAGCATGTGTAGACATAAGGTGCCATATACTGTATGTATCAGAGTACCTACCTCATATCTGTGCTTATTTAGAGCATGTGTAGACATAAGGTGCCATATAGTGTATGTATCAGAGTACCTACCTCATATCTGTGCTTATTTAGAGCATGTGAAGACATAAGGTACCATATAGTGTATGTATCAGAGTACCTACCTCATATCTGTGCTTATTTAGAGCATGTGTAGACATAAGGTACCATATATACTGTATGTATCAGAGTACCTATCTCATATCTGTGCTTATTTAAAGCATGTGTAGACATAAGGTGCTATATACTGTATGTATCAGAGAACGTACCTCATATCTGTGCTTATTTAAAGCATGTGTAGACATAAGGTACCATATACTGTATGTATCAGAGTACCTACCTCATATCTGTGCTTATTTAGAGCATGTGTAGACATAAGGTACCATATACTGTATGTATCAGAGTACCTACCTCATATCTGTGCTTATTTAGAGCATGTGTAGACATAAGGTGCCATATACTGTATGTATCAGAGTACCTACCTCATATCTGTGCTTATTTAGAGCATGTGTAGACGTAAGGTGCCATATACTGTATGTATCAGAGAACGTACCTCATATCTGTGCTTATTTAGAGCATGTGTAGACATAAGGTGCCATATACTGTATGTATCAGAGTACTTACCACATATCTGTGCTTATTTAGAGCATGTGTAGACATAAGGTGCCATATAGTGTATGTATCAGAGAACATACCTCATATCTGTGCTTATTTAGAGCATGTGTAGACATAAGGTGCCATATACTGTATGTATCAGAGTACCTACCTCATATCTGTGCTGGGTTCCTCCCAGCCCTGATTGGCTGGAGCACACGTAACAGGAGAATGAGCACAGCTATGGACCTGCCAGTGATACACTTCGACTTCTACCTTCAAGCAAAAAGGAGGGAGATTTACCGAACTGGGCTATGGTAATTTCAGAACTGTTACTACAGTCGGGAAATGAAAGAGCACAGCTTTCCCAGTGCAATTTATACTTTATGATTGTTAGAACTAGCAGATCAACGACTTTCTATCACGTCCAAGGATAATAAAGTGTAAATTCTTTGGGAGAGTTAAAGCATTTGATCTTTCCTTGCTGGAGTCTGGTAACACTTATGAAATTACTGCAGCAATAATGTTACAGGGATACATCGCCTGCCCCTGATATTTATTTTAAAATACAGCACATCTGGGCCTCAACTACCTGCCCAGAGCAGATTTTACAGAAGAACAGTTGTATGTCAAGAAAACTAACTTACCTGTGATATCCAGTGACATCGGACATGAGCGCGTTCTTAAGCCATACCCAGGAAAAAGAGAGACGCACTCTGAGTGGCGCCCAGAAGCTTTAGCGGCGTACTGTGCTGAATATGATCCATTGGTTCCCCTACTTCTCTCTCTCCCCTGCCAGACTTTTCGGAGCAGCATCATTCCCACCGATCTCTAAACCTCCTGCTTAGACTTTGCTTTCTTCAGGATGGTGGCGAGAAGCCCACGGCTCTGATTCATGATCTCTCAGAAGACAAACAGTGAGGGACGTGGTTTGGGACAAGCAATGGTAGGAACTGAACAAAAACTGATGCCTTACCTAAATCGTTTTGGCTGATGAGCATGAACTAAAGGACTCAGGGGCAGGTTTGCGTCACCCACCCCGCCAACAGTTAGCGCACGGCCTTTGCTCTTACTAAATTAGGCTCTTAGCATGCAGCAGGTGGAAAAACTTACTGCAGTTTAAGAAACATAGCCTCGGTAACTATTTCAATAACCCTGTGTCTCATTACTACTAAGCCTTTATATAGTGCTACAAGGTCTCTACAGTGCTGAGCACATACACATAGAAGACAGTCCCTGCTCCACAAAGCTTATAATCTGCTAAGAGAGGCAAACAACAAACAAGGGACTATGGAGTTCCTAAGGAAAATGATTAAAATACACATGGGCGTAGATAGGAAATAAGGAGCTCAGGATCCAAAAGCAGCCTCAAAGAGATGGATTCAGATAGGACCAGAGGTGGAGCCTGATGTATCTATTGCAGGCGTAGAGAGCAGCAAGGTGGAAAGGAGTCTGGAGTTGGCAGTGGACGAGAATCAGGTTTCCAGTATGCGGTACGGGGAACATTGATCCCCTGCTCTTTGTCTTTCTATATCAGAGAACCCAGAGCACAATTCACAGCACTTGATCCCGGGTCAGACACACTTCCCAGGACAAAATGACATCCGCTAAATATCTTCCTGTAGGAAGAACCCGTTTAGGGACATAAGCTTCTCTATCACGGCTTCTGAAGCAGATTTCCCTTATCGGACATGTCTAGTGTGCTTTGGAGAAAGAGCGCAGTGGAGGTGAACCAATACAATAAAAGCTTTCTATATTGCTTTTCAGGTAACTAACAAAGCACTATATCATTTCTACCCTAGGGGGTCATTTCACTAATGATTAAGAAGCAGTAAACTGGGAAGAGACGTATAGACAGATAGAAGTATTAAAAAAAAGAGGACGGTACACTCAAACAGGAGACAGATGAAAACGAAAAAAGAGAGATTGGGAGAGACACTAAAAGCAAACTTTGGAACAGAGAGAGAAAAAGAAAGGAATTGAATTTTGGGAGGGTATTTTATAGCCTGATTCCAAGGTTAAGTAGGCTGGAAGGCACCTAATTTATAAAGAGACATGGGAGAGCGGTGGTCACACACTTAAATCAGATGGCCATCGCCACTTTCAATTCTCCCCAGATATTCAGTGCTGGGGTGATATCCGAGCAAGGCGCTGAATATCCAAGTCACCAAGATTGCAATTTCACAGCAATATTCAGCCACTGCTGGCTTTCAAAACTGGTTATAGTTTTAGCCATTTAGGTGTTTTTTCCGCTCTATGTTTAGCAGGGATATATGTCCAGCTTGGATGCATATGCCCTGCTAAATGTCCAGGTCCCATTACCTCTGAAGAGCTCCCCACGCATACAGCAGAGATGTGTGGGGAGTTCTGTATGAAGATGGGAGGGGGAGGACCGGAGGTGGAGAGCTGGAGGAGAAGGAGTGAGGGCGGGCCAGAGGCGTGACCCTGACCCCAGATGTACAGGGCCTATTCCAGTGACAGTCATGTACGTCTGGCATTGAGAGACAGCCGGGAAGGACCCTCCCAAAGAGGTGAGCCGACCAAGGGGTTCACTACAGCCCGAGCCTGGCCCTGGATGGCCCATTCGGAGGTTGGGCTGTGGGGAAAGTGCACTTTGCAGCTGAGTGGATGATCGGGGCCTCTGCAATGGGATGCCATAGCACCAGGCTCCATACAGGGGCCTTAAGTAGATTAGACAGGAAGTTGCTGGGACGTCTCGGCCATCTGGATCAGGGCACAGCTGGGCTGTCCATGCCCTCTGCACCCGATTCTGCTTCCACGGGAATCTCAGAGCATTTAGCGGTGCAGGTTAGTGCCACTGAATATGCCAGTGAGCGGCATTTACGCGGGTCTGAAAACCACATAAATGGCTTTGAATATCCCCCCCCCCCCATAGCACCATTTGTCTTTATAAATTGCTAGTGTAAATCATGCAGAGAACATTGCAAGTATGAACAATATGTCCACATGTAGATTTTTGAAGTATAGGTCTAAATTAGAAATATGACGACAGAAAAAGACCACATGACCTATCTAGTCTGTCCTTCGACATCAACAACTACAACAGTCCCCTTTTTACCCTCAGAGATCCTCTGGGTTTGTCCCATGCTTTTTTGAATTCAGGAAGGAATATAAAATAGGAGAAATCCCCACATAGTTTCCAAAGGTAGCTCTTGGTACCAGATCTCTGTCCGGTTCTGACTGAGGTCGATGAAACTGCCACATCACTTCCCTTCCTCCTTCCAATTTTGTTTCTAGGCTTTGGTCTCTAAATTTCTAAGCTCTTCTGGAAGATGTCTATCTTTTTCTTCCCAAAAAGTGGCTTGGAAGTAAGGAACATCCCTTTTTAATAGCACACAGATATTTTATCATCTGCATGTGTACTTTGTGACGCCCAGTGCACCCCTGTAGTAAACATGGCCATGTGCCTAACATCATTTGGACTTTTACACCTGGCAGAATTTTATAGGAGCCATTTAGTAGACATACATTGCCACATACATGTAAAAATGACTTTATGCGATAAATGTCCCAGACCTTAACCAACCACTCCCGCAACGTTGGCAGCGAGAACCTCTTCCAGTGGCGCGCGAGGACACTACAGACAGCTAACAAGAGGCAATTACAGAGTCAGACAGAGCCCTCTCTGCCTCTTTAATTTGGAGGGGATTCGGGAGTAGATATTCCAGCACACACAATTACATCGTAAAGGGAAGTGAGACTCCTAAGGTACGAGTTATACACCCATGCATTTGGGACCAAAAAGACTGCACTCTAGGACAAGATCACCACATAGGTTCCAGATTGCCCCGCATTCCACAGGCCCTTTAATAAAGTGGGTCATCTGCCTTCCCCCATCAATACAGACTGACTGGGGTTATGGACATTTGCAGTAAAATACGAAGCTGTGTATTCACCAAGGATGAATATATCGAGCAAGTGTGAGAGTACTGATTCACTTCTTCCCATAAATCCTCTGAGCGATCCTCTAGAGCTGCTCTCCAACCCTCTCAGTGGGGGAGGGCCTGGGCAGAGGGTCCAATGCAAGAGCTCAGAAAAGCCTGTCTTAGACTCATAAAGTACTCATTCTCACGGTCTAGGAGGCTGCAGCCCCGGGGGGGGGGGGGGCGCAAAGCAGTGCCATAGTTGAAAGCATTTGTAGAAAGACAATGAAGAGTCCCAAAGGGACTCTAGCCGGGCCTTGGAGATAAATGCAGACTCTTCAAAAAAGAAGAGGGTAAGCAGAGATCCTGTCCTAGGTGCAAGATCCTCACCCTAAATTCTCTGATGAAGGCAAGATTAGAGTACAAAGAGATATCCAGGGAGATATCCTTTGCCTCTTACAAAGCGCAATCCATGCTCTCCACAAAGGGCTCAGGAAAGAGTGGAAGAGAACCCAAAGAGTGTCCGGTGGGTCTTGGAGGAAAAGCGCCGCTGTAAGAGGTATAGGTGCCAGCCACTCCTTTTCCAAACTCATCCAGTCAGATCCCAAGTTAGTCCACCAAAAAAGAGTGGCATGCAGGCATGAGCACTAGTAGTACCGTTCAGAAAAACAGCGGACTTTCGAGGTCAACCTCAAGTAGTGAAGGCGCTTTGGTCTCAGTTCCTCCAGTTTGCATCTTGACTCGCTGAGGGCTCGGACTGGAACCCATCTGCATTCTAACTATTGCGCTCCCACTACTTTTGTGCTCCATCCATACAGCCCCATAGACATGGCTTCCATGGCGATACTTGCCTTTCGCTCGCTCTCTCTGTAAGTTTGATCTCTCAAGGAACGTGCTCTTTTTTCCAGACTTTTTTATCCTTTCTCTTATAGGATTGTCTTGTTCCTCACCCACCAAGTGGCATATTCTGTGTTTGTTGTGGATGGGGAGTGGGGATGGTTGGTGAAGGAGGGGAGGGGAGGGGAGGACGTGGATAGGGAGGGAGGTAAGAGGGGTATGTAGGGATAGTTACTATATTGTTGAATCTGTTGAAGGATGTGGATATTGGATGCTTCTCTCCAGGTCTCATTGGAGTGTGTTTATTTGTTCCTGTACGTGTTTTCACTTTAAGCATTATGTTCATATGTTTACTTCAGTTGCCATTTTATCTGCTGTGCATTTTGGAGTTACTGCGGCTCTTCATGCTATCTGATGGTGTAATCCTTTGTTACTTGCTTAATAAATGTATGCACACAAACAAAAAGACTTTATGCAATTACATAAGAACATAATGTTTGCCCTAGGTCTATTAAGCCCAGTATCCTTTTTCCGACAGTGGTCAATCCAGGTCACAAGTACCTAGTAGGTTTCCAAAAGGTAGATAGATTCCATGTTGCTTATCCCAGGAGTAAGCAGTGGATTTCTCAGGTCCTCTTTAATAATGGTTTATAGACTTTTTCTCCAGAAACTTGTCCAAACCTTTTTTTTTTTTTTTTTAACTTTTATTTTCATTTTGGAACATCGAAACAAAAGGACATACAGAATAGAAGACATGAACAAATAATATTATACAATCACGGACAGTAAACCCCCACCACCCCCCTCCCCCCCTGCTTCTTCTCTGGGATACGTAACAATCCAGTATCGGGTGTATATACACATTATTATCTTTCGAGATAATATAATTATCTGCAACATGATGAGTGTAGCTATACGGCTATATTGGAGCATCTGGCAATCTGAACATAGTCATTAAGCATCTGCCACTTAGACAAGTGAGAGCAGTCCTGAACCTGGAATGCCATCCGACGAGGTATCTGCTCATATGTACTATATAAACAGACAGAATTCCACCATTCGGTAAAAGTTAGGCGGGAGCCATTCTTCCAATTTTTCGTGACTAAGCATACAGCCATACCCAACATAAAATCTAGGAGGAAGCGGCCTGTCCTGGGAAGAGAGGGGATCCCCGCCACAGAGCGGAGTCCCACAATCTTCCAAGAAAGGGGCTCCCGGAAGTGTAGGATACTTTGTATCCGGTCCCAAACCCGCCCCCAATATTGCTGTAGTGCTGGACATTCATAGATAACATGGGCAAAGGTACCCACCGCTGTATGGCATGACCAACATCGATAGCTTGTATTGACATTCCATTTGGCCATCTTCTCAGGAGTATAAAAGCATCTGTGGGCAAAATAGAAGAGCGTTTGAGTGACAGAGGCGGATCTGGAGACCCGCACCACTTTGCTCCAGACTATCTTCCATTGCTGGGGAGTTAAAGTGATGTGCAATTCGCGCTCCCATGCCTGCTGGGCCCTAGGGGTGTCCCTGCCTGGACTATGAGTGAGTATTTTATAAAAGTTAGATGCCACCCCTGGTAGACTCCCGATACAACGAATCACCTCTGACAGCCCTTCCTCGCCAGTATCAGAGCACGGAATGACCCGAGCGCCTTTAAGGCAATGTTGGAGCTGCACCCATTGAAAGTAATATTTCGCTGGTAGACCAAATTCCGTTTGTAAAGCATTAAAGGTTTTCCAGCGATCCCCAGCAAACAGCTGCTTAGGTGTCCAAATCCCCCTGGAGTACCAGGGTCTCCATGCTATCGTTTTTTTGTTAATTTGAAATCGAGAGTTATGCCAGATCGGGAGATGGTCCGGGGGGCACGCCTGCGGACCCAGAGATTGAATGAGGGCATTAAAGGCCACTAGAGTGTCTACAACCATTGGTGAATGGCGGGAGTCTGAATGATGGCACATTCCGGGGAAGTAGGCCAGCGGAACTGGTCCACTAAGCTCTTCTTCAATATCTAGCCACACCGGGCGGCCTGCTGCCGGGGTATCCAACCAACGGGCACCTTGCTTTAAGAGGAAGGCTTTATGATATTTGAGAAAATCTGGAAATCTAGCTCCTCCTCTCGCTTTATCAGATTGCAAGTGTTGTTTAGCTATCCTGGGTGTTTTACCCTGCCATAAATAACGGATAAGAAGGCCTTCTATATCTTTGTAGATGTGTCGGGGCAGTAAACATGGTAGCATTTCGAGAATGTAGTTCACTTTAGGAACTATCATCATTTTCACTGTTTCCAAGCGGCCCCACCATGTAAGGGTTAGTGGAGACCACCGATTGGTAAGTTCACGGACTTTGGAGATTATCGCCTTGGCATTGAAACTAATAGTGTCCTCTAAAGGATAGCAATAATAGACCCCGAGATATTTCACCATACTATGCTGCCAGAGAAAGGGAAAGGCTTGCATGTCGGCCGCATGTACCCGGTGGTTAAGTGGGAAAGCAACCGATTTGGTCCAGTTGATCTTATAGCCCGAGAGCTGCGAATACCTGTCTAGTAATTCTAAGACTACTGGGACCGAGTCCAGAGTTATAAAAAGCATAAGATCATCTGCATAAGCGGAGAGTTTGATCTCTCTGTGTCTAAAGGGGGCACCTCGGATGTCTGCGGACTGCCTAAGTAACAGGGCTAGAGGTTCGAGCGCTAAGTCAAAGAGCAAAGGAGATAGGGGGCACCCTTGGCGTGTACCTCTTTGAAGGCTGAATGGCTGAGATTTGATAGCATTCACACAGATACTGGCTGTGGGTTCGGCATACATGACTTGAAGAAACCGGAGAAAGCCCTCCCCAAAGCCGTACCAACGGAGAACAGCAAATAAGAAGGGCCATTCGAGACGGTCGAAGGCTTTCTCGGCGTCTAGGGAGAGGCCAACTAGTGGTAGATCTAGGCTTGCAGCATTAGTCAAAACATGACATAAAGTCCTAGCGTTGTCGGCAGTGGATCTTCCGGGTATAAAACCACATTGATCAGGGTGGATTAGAGTAGACATTTGGTCAGATAGTCGAGAGGCTAAGATAGTCGCAAAAATTTTATAGTCTGCGTTAAGAAGGGAGATTGGGCGGTAGTTAGCTGTTAACAGCGGATCCCTCCCTTCTTTTTCAAATACTACCACATTCGCCGCCGAAAAGGATCCCAAGCAAGATGTGTCTTCAGCCAGAGCAGTGAAATAGAGTTTTAGGTGGTGGGCTAGATCAGCACTGAACGTTTTATAAAATTCGGCCGGAAGACCGTCAGGGCCTGCGGCGCGTCCCGAGGCCACACGTTTAAGGGCAGAGTGAATTTCATTAGTAGAGAAGGGTTTATCCATCGCAGCCCTATCCTCTTCAGAGAGGGTCGGCCGTTGGATTCCGGATAATAATCGCTCAAAAGCCTCTGACGTGAAGTCACATTCTGATTTATAAAGACGAGTATAAAAATCCCGGAAGAGCTCTACTATCTCTGTATTATTTGTCACTATGTCCCCTCCTACCGGGTTTCGGAGAGCCGCTACCCGCTTGGCTTCTTTTTGACCTTTCAAGGCATTAGCTAAGAGTCTACCAGCACGGTTGCTCTCCCGATAGTACATCCCTTGCTGCGATGCGATATTTTTAGAGGCTGCAGCAGACAGGATTGAGTTATATTGAAAGCATAGGCGTTGCAATCGTAACAACACACAAGGATCAGTGCGGGAAGTAAGAACCCGTTCCCCAGCTTTAATTTGTTGCTCTAATATTAATAACTGTTGCTTACGCTGTTTCCCCAAGCGAATTTGATAGCTAGTAATGGTTGCACGAATGGCAGCTTTAAAGCCCTCCCACCAAGCCCAGCCCATGGTATCATGTGGTAAGTTAAAATGGAAATAGTCCTGAATGGCGGCCCGAATGTCTAACTGAAACTCTTGTTGCTCTAGCAGGGTCCTATCAAAAAACCAATTTCCCGGATTCCCACTGGGCAGGTTAGCGTGCAACTGGAAGGAAATGGCAGCATGGTCTGAGATATGTAATGGGTGAATCATCGCTGTGTCTACCTGAGATACCAGCACTTTAGATATTAGGAAAAAATCTATTCTGGACTGTGATAGATTGGGGGGAGAATAGAAAGTAAATTCCAGTTCAGCAGGATGCAACAATCTCCAAAGATCCACTAAAGCGAGATCTTTGATCAAGGAGGTGAGTGTGAGGGAGCTCTTGGGCAGGCCACTCGTTCTAGGAGGTTGCCTGTCTATCAGAGGATCGACGACTTGATTAAAGTCGCCACCTATTATCAGTGAGGTGCTAGCAGAGGCCTGCGCAACCTGAGCAATGGTAGCAAAAAAGGCAGGATTATCCACATTGGGGGCATATATACATATACATGTTAGTTCAAGATGTCCAATTTTAAGATGGACGCGGGACCATCTGCCCTCCGTGTCAGAGCTAGTGGCAATAATGGTGATAGGCAAGGATTTCCTCACCAGAATAGCTACCCCACATTTCTTAGAAACAGCCGGAGAGTAGGCAGCTACCATGTAAGGTTTAATATTGAGTTTCAGAGTTTCGGTAGAATTTAAGTGCGTTTCCTGAAGAAAAACCAGATCCGCCTTTTCATGACTTAAATAACTAAGGATTTTCTTTCTTTTAATCGGGTTGTTGATTCCCTTTACGTTCAATGAAAAAACCTTACATAGGGCCATAAGACATTGTCATACATTTGAAGTAAAAGCGCAGGCGAGTATGGAATATATACCACATCTGTACATCTATTTCATACACATCAATTAAGATACCCGATACACCCCATATGAGAAAACAAGCACCGAAGTGCCCCAGAGAAGAAGCATAACCCCAAATATAAATGGCGACCATATGTCTGCGGGAGGAGGCCCAAGAGAGTGCGATTGTAGTATTCGAACCCTTCTGTTATTATAGTCTCCGATCTCCACCGAAGTAGCTGTGGGCATGATAGAGCAGGGCCATCAAGGCTAGTGAAAGCCAAGACTGTGAATTGCCAAGGCAGTCTCTAAGGTAGAGAGCGTCCGAAAACAATATGGCGGGTATTAACCAATATAAGGTCAATTAGCTAAGTGTTCCTTGGATCAACGCATCTGATCTGCCTCTTTGGACTCCAAAAATTCCACAAGTAATTCAGGATCATCAAATGTTCTGGTCTGGTTGTGCAGCGTTACCCTGAGTTTAGCCGGGTACATCAGGCCATAGCGAGCTTGCAGTTGTTGTAGCCTCGGTCGAAATTCCAGGAATCGCTTTCTACGATCAACCGTGGGCTTAGCCAAATCAGGAAAGAAGGATATCCGGTGGCCCTCAAACTCGATGGGGCCTTTTGCGCGAGCGGCATTCAGAATTTGCTCAACATGTTGGTATCTTAAGAGCCGAAAGATAATAGGCCGCGGGGTCTTCCGATTGAGCGCCATATTTGAGGGCACTCGATGAGCCCGGTCAATCTCCAGGTCTTTAGCAAATGTGATCCGAAGTAGGGAAGGAAGCGCCTTGCAAAGAAACTCCTTCATGTCTCCAGACTCAGCTCCCTCCGGTATGCCCACGAGCCGTATGTTATTGCGGCGGGCCCGATTGTTGCCATCTTCCACTTCTTTCTGAAGGGCCCGTATCTGGCGCTCTACTTTGTCAAGTTTCGCCAACCGGACCGTGTGTGAGTCCAGTATGCCTTCCATTTTGTCTTGTCGTAGGGAAAGCCCTTCAAGTTTGCTTTGCAGCACGCCGAAATCTTCACGCAGCGCTCGGAGTGACTCCCCGTTGGATTGCACAAGGTCTTTTACCCCTCGTATTTCAGTGAGGATCTCCTGCTGCATCTCGGGACCTTCCCGAGGTGCGGGCTGCTTCTGCGGAGACGGGGGCTCGGTTTTGGAGCGTTTACCATGGGAATTCGTTGGGGTCCCGAAATCTAGACGTGCTGGTTTGGTCCCCGCCATCACCCCAAGGTACCCCGGTAGAGTCAAAGCAATATTCAGAATTAAAACGGTTCAAAATTCAGGAGTCTTGGTAGGCCTCTCGGGAGCCTCAGCGCTATGCGACTATCCCGCTGGACATCAGGCTCCGCCCCCCCAAACCTTTTATAAATGGAGCTACACGAAACAGTTTTTACTACATCCTCTGGCAATGAATTCTAGAGCTTAATTATGTGCTGAGTGAAAAAATATTTTCTCCAATTAGTCTTAAATGTACTACTTTGTAGCTTCATTGCATGTCCCCAAGTCTTCATACTTTATGAAGGAGTAAACAGCCAATCTGCATTTATTTCTTCCATTCCATTCATTATATTATGCTCCATTCCTTAACCCCTAGGTAACGGAGAGATACAGATATTCAGAGGTGAAAGAACATAGACATAGGTGCCGCAATAAGAGCAACCGTAGGACTCCTGAGGGTGCAGGCTTCCATTATACAGGAAATGGCAAAAAAGGTTTTCTGCATTCCCCAACTCTCCTATGAAAACTGTTTGAGCTTCCCTGAATGTAGTCAAAGCCAGAGATAGAGCCAGGCTCTGAGAGACCTGTGGAGAGATGAACTAGTCAGAAACAGAGTGCTATTAAGACGCAGATGCAGAGAGAATTTTTGTTATTATTCTCTTTATTAAAATGTTTATCTCGAATAGCAGGAAAGGACACAAAAGGAAAGTCAAGTGGAGACACTTGAAGAAACAAAATAATTTATCTTTGCAAGCATCCTGGAAAACCTCTCTGCTCAGAAAAGGATTATAACAACGTGAAGGGGAACCTGCTTTTAGACAGTGACACATGATCTACAGAGTCAACCATTAGTAATTCTCGGGGAGGACTGGAACAAAAAGGGGGGGGGAAGCACCTACAACAACAAAGTACTGCCTGAAAGAAAAAGAACATCGGATGTACTCAGGGCCGGCCCAGCCTCGCCATTCTGCCCAGCTGCCGCCGCCACCCCCTAGCTGCCACTGATTCTGTCTCAGGAGGAGGAGGTGGGCAACGGCAGTGGCAGCATTTCAAAAAGCGGACACATTTGGAAATACTGCTGCTGCCGCTGCCCGCCTCTCCCTCCAAACAGAATCGTGGCAGTTGGGGGCGGGGCAGCGCTGCCAGTCACGTGTGCTGCTTTTTTCAATTTGTTTTGCATGTGCTGCTTATTAGTTTCAAGGGACCCAATATTCAGCAGTAGCAGTCAATGCTGCTTAAGAGACTAGCCACCGGCACTGAACTTTAAACCGGTTATTCGATGCTGGGGCTATATGCGGGCTCCACATTGACTACCCTCGGCCCAGTGTGCAGCGGCAGCCAAGAGAGCAAATAGAATGCTAGGTATCATAAGGAAAGGAATGGAAAATAAAACAAAAGATATTATAATGCCTCTATATCGTTCCATGGTGAGACCGCACCTTGAATATTGTGTGCAATTCTGGTCGCCGTATCTTAAAAAGGATATAGAGTTATTAGAAAAGGTTCAGAGAAGAGCCTCCAAAATGGTAAAGGGGATGGAAGGATACTCCTATGAAGAAAGGCTAAAAAGGTTAGGACTCTTTAACCTGGAAAAGAGACGACTGAGGGGAGATATGATAGAAGTCTATAAATTATTGAACGGAGTGGAACGGGTAAACGTAGATCGATTGTTTACGTTATCAGAATATAGAAAGACTAGGGGACATGCAATGAAGCTACAGGGTAAACTATTTAAGACTAATAAAAGAAAATATTTTTTCACTCAACGTGTAATCAAACTCTGGAATTTGTTACCGGAGGATGTAGTAAAGGCTGTTAGTGTAGCTGGGTTTAAAAAAGGTTTGGACAAATTCCTGGAGGAAAGGTCCATAAACCATTATTAAGAAGGGACCCAGGATATCAATGCTTGACCCAGTACAAGCATTGCAGAACCTGTGTCTTTTGGGGAAACTGCTAGGTATGTATGACCTAGATTGGCCACTGTTGGAAACAGGATACTGGGCTTGATGGACCTCGGTCTGACCCAGTATGGCATATCTTATGTTCTTATGT
Organism: Ichthyophis bannanicus; assembly: GCA_033557465.1. NCBI lineage: Eukaryota > Metazoa > Chordata > Amphibia > Gymnophiona > Ichthyophiidae > Ichthyophis > Ichthyophis bannanicus. The sequence goes on from CM066039.1 coordinate 361,692,527, forward strand.
TCTTATCCGAGTTGCATGGATTGACGTGAAGCTAACTGGATAGGGCGATATTCAGTTAACTTCAGCAGTGAAAGTTAAGCAGCATTTACTGTGCCTGACTTTTGCCACTTAGTGATAATCAGGAAATGGCTCAATATCGCCCCTGCCCGGTTATCACTGGGTGCCAGTCCCAGAATACCCAGAACAGTGCCACTGAAGATTTCAGCCAGAGGGATGAACACAGTTCGCAGACCTGTTAACAGTGTTAATCCCTTTGAATATCAAGCCCAAGGAGTCTCCCCTCATCTTAGTACAATTTGTAAGAGTAACCAGCTGTTCCCTATTTACTCAGTACCCCACTCAAGATTTTATAGACCTCTGTCAAATCCTCTGTCAGTTAGCTCTTCCCAAAGCTGAAGAGCTCTAACCTTGTCTCTCCTCATAGGGGGTTCAGTCCCTCCCCTTTATCAATGTGCCCCCTTCTTGGAACCTTTACTAGTTTCGTTATATCTTTTTTTTAAGAACGGGCAAGCGAAAGCGCACACAATTCTCAAGGCGCACTCCCACCTTGAAGTGACACACAAGCATTGTGATATTCCCTGGTGTGTTTTCCTTTCCTATCAAAACATTTCTAACATCCTATTTGCTTTTTTTGATGGCTGCCATACACCAAGCAGAGGATTTCAATATATTGTCCATAAAGACTCCAAGAACCTTGTCCTGGGTGGTATCACCTAACTGAAACCTAGCATTGTATAAGTATAGTTTAAGACTGCTTTCCCTATGAGCAGGGCCGGCCCTGGAGTTGGTCCAAAGTTTTGGAGCCCTAGGCGAACCTCAAACTTTCCACCCCCTTTGGTTGCCAAAATCTATTATTCAGCTTTAAATATCCTGTTTTTGCTTCCCTTCAGAGGTTGCTGCCCTAGGCAACTGCCTAGTTTGCCTAGTGGTTGGGACGGCCCTGCCTATGAGCATCACTGTGTACTTGTCCATATAAAATTCCGTCTGCCATTAGATGCCAGTCCCCTCGTCTCACAACATCCTCCTACAATTCTGCACAACCCACTCATGATTTAACAGCTTCGTCCTGAGAGAGAAAGCTGCATCCTAAGGAGTATGTTTACTAAACTGCGCTGCCAAGACATCAAAGAGGTTAGAATTTGTCACATTCCTCCTTGCTTCTCACCACCACCAAAATATTGTCTATTAGACAACTTTTTGGTGGTGTTGAGAATCTAGGAGGAATGTGACACATTCTATCTACCCTTTTGATGTCTAGAACATCTGTACTTTGCCCACTCACATTCTTAAATGACAGAGGTGTAAGGCAGGAGTCTCCAAATCCAGCCCTGGAGGGCCACAAACCAGTCAGTTTGGCAGGCTATCTCTAATGCATATCTATCTCATGCATATCATTAGGGATATCCCAAAAACCTGCAGGGTTGCGGGCCACCAGGACTGGAATTGAGTAGCTCTGGCCTAATGTCTGCTATTGTGTTATGGATGTGTACAGAGCTGCATTGACTGCCCTGTAGGTGTCTGTTCCTCAGCAGGACTAGGGTTGATGGTCCCTTCTACTGCCACCATTGCAGGGAGGTAGAATGTGGATCTGTTGATGGGAGACCCTGTTTGCCACCCTCAGCCCTGGAGGAGGAGGAGGGTGGTGGTGGTGGTGCATGATCCTCTTGGGAGTCCATGGGGGCTACACCTGACTGAGGCATGCAGAAGCTAGCTATCTCACACATTGGCACTGCTGGAGACCTGCAACATGGCTTATTTCTGCCATGGAAGGTGCTGTGGACCTGGTGCTGGGCGCCCCACCGCACACTCAGGGTGAGCACAGTACCTGCACAATGTGATGGTGTGTAGCTACTCTGTGCCAGTAACACACATAATCAGTTCCCCCCTACCAGGCCGAGGTGCTGTGGGGGTGCATACCCCTTCTTGTGTTCATCTGTAGACAGCTGATTTGCATGTGCAGTGCATCATGGGTATGGGTGGGTTTACCCTATCCTGGTGACGTGCAGTCCCTCTGCAGCCAGCCAGGGGCTTGCTGGCAGCTATAGAGCTGTAGCCCACAGGCTACTTCACTGCCTGTGGAGCTGGAGGTCATGGGTTCAAACCCACAGTGGGGTTGTTTGATAGGGCTACCCAAAGCATTATTTCTTTTTAATGTACATTATTGCTGCCAGCAAAAACACCCGCAGCGTACTGTACCCGTAAGGTGCCTCAGAGGGCGCTTTATAGGGCACCCTATAGGGCACCTTATGGTTACTGTCCATATAAGGTGCACTATACGTTATCCTGTGGAGTGACTTATAGGGTGCCCTATAGGGGACATTATCGGGTGCCGTGGCAGACAGTGCACTTTATAATGTGCCCTCTGGGGTACCTTATGAGGCGCCTTATGCAGCACCTTGTTACAATACTTTGAGGGTGTGTTTGCTGGCAGCACTAATTAAAATAAAAATAAAATGCCTCCTAAAGCAATATTACCTATAACAGCCAGCCTTCTTCATTAGGCACAGTGGGGGATTGAACCCATGACTCCTGCATCATTGGTCAGTGTCTTAACCATTGGGCTACACTGCTGCTCCTCTTTACATGTCAGCGCACCTACTTATGATTTTCATTCGTTACACTGCACAGTGCTGCCATCAAAAACAGGGTTGTGACCTTGCGTTGCCTCATACTTCACCCTATAAAGCGCCCTATAAGCAACATTCTAGGGTGCCTTGGCGGACAGTGCACTTTAAAATGTGCCCTCTGGGGTACCTTATGGAGTGCCTTATGTTACAGTGCTTTCAGAGTGCGTTTGTTTGTAGCAGTAATTGAAAATAAAATTAATATGCCTCAGACTGCAATATTACCTATAACAGGTAATGCCTCAGCCAGCCTTCTTCATTGGGCACAGTGAGGGATTGAACCCATGATCCCTGCACCATCAGTCAGTGTCTTCACCATTGTTCCTGTGCTTGCACATCAGCGCGCCACTTATGCTTTCCGCGCAAGTTTCTCATGCGCTAATGTGCGTGGCGCACATGAGCGCACAGCGCACATTAGCGCATGATTAATCCCGGTTTGTTTTTTTCACACTGAAACGCCCACTCCTTATATGGCATCCCGCACAATAGCGCGGCGCGCACCTAACGGGGTTTTAGTAAACATACCCCTAAAAGAGTTTCCAGGATTCTCAGGATATGTTGGAAGGACCATTTCTCGCACTGGGGTCCGCATGAACTTGCTTTCAATCTAAGAAATGAAGACCATCTCCAGCCCCACCGAGCCACTGGGCAGGGCAGAGCACAAGATCCCAAGCTCTATCTCCTAGCAGATATACTAAAGTCTTAGGGGTATATTCAGCAGTGAGGACAGGCTCTGATTTTGATCGGCCGCATGTCCAGCCCACATATCCGGCTAACTCAGCCAGGCACCTGAATGGTCCCGTCACCATGGCACCGTGGCTCCTTTCAGGAGCTGTAATCTCTGGCTACAGAAACTAATCTTCTTTCTCCACAGCCCAGCTCCCCTGCATCCGCTCACCTTCTGTCTCCGCCTGTTGCCACGGTCCCCCATCTCTGTGGCTGACCCTGGACATACAGTGCCGACCTTGGAATTGGCCTTGTATGTCCGGGGTCGCTCTCCACCCACCGCCCGCCCTCGCTCCATCGCTGTCCCTTCTCTTCCCTCCCATTAACAGAGCTCCAAGCACAACTCGCCAGTCTGCTAACCGGCTAAAACACTTTGATGATCCCCCCCTTGGAGTCCTTTAGAGAACAATGTAGGGGTCTGCATGTAGATTTTAAGGCCTGAAATAAACAGAACAGGAGGGCAATGAGCAAATAAAAGCTTAGAGCTAGATAGGATAAGGCAGAAGAAGGTAGGGAAGAGGAGAGGAAGGGGGCCAAGATTTCCTGGGAAAATGGCAAATTCTACAGTAACAAACATATCCTATAAACATATTCAGAAAGCACAAGGCTTCGATTTGCTACAAGTTGAACTCAGCAGCATGAAATACCAGGTGAGAGCATTCGCAGTGATGATTTACATTTTGAGCATTCGCAATGAAATTGTGAGACAGTATTCGTAAAGTCACAATTAAATACAGTAATGATATATTGGTGCCATTTACATAGAAACATGATGGCAGAAAAAGACCACATGGCCTATCTAGTCTGTCCTTCCATATCAACTACAATAGTCTCTTTTTTCCCTTTAGAGATCTTATGTGTTGGTCCCATGCTTTTTTGAATTCAGATACTGTCCTCATTTCAACCACCACCACTGGGAGACTATTCCACACTACCACTCTTTCCGTAAAGACGTATTTCCACATATTACTCTTGAATCTGTCCCCTTTCACCCTCATCCTAGGTCTCCTTGTAGCAGAGCTTGCTTTCAATCGAAAGAGGCTCTCCCCTGTGCATTTATGCCACCGAGGTATTTAAACATCTCAGTCATATCTCCTCTAATGTCTGAATATTAAAAATCCATTTAGATGCTTTCCTGGATTGTATTTCCGCTCACCTTCAGGACCTGAATGAAGCAGGAGAGGGGAGAGGTGGTGAGGAGAACGGAATAGAAGGAGAAGGGCAACAGCTACAGAAATTAGTCAAGTCTTTCGAACCCCATTTTATATGCCTCTCCTTCTCTGACTATGGAATGGTTTTCCTTGATTTCTAGGGGGAGCAGTCAATGGTCTTAATTTTGATAAGCCAAAATGGTCTGCAGTGTAACTAGCTGGTCCTTGTAGAATTCCCCAGGGCATCTGCCTTCAACTTCTAACTAGTGACATGCTGGAATAAATTCTTGAGAGGCTAGTATTAAATTAGTTTATGAAAACAAAGAGTGTGTGTGAGTGGAGCAGAAGTAGAGAGAGTATACACATAGGAAATTGGTACCACATTACTGTCTTCACTTAGGCTAGAAGAATCTTTCAGCAGACCAGAAGATAGAATAGTCAATAAGATGGTCCAAATAGCGTATGAGTTTCCTAACAGGCAAAAAGTCAGAGCTGGTAATGTAGGGTTAAACACGGCCCATATTTGGTCTGTGATGGCTGATGAAGAACACACAGGTACTTTACTTACACCACAGTGCCATCAAGTGGTTTAGGGATGAATTGCATGGGAGTCTTTTATATTCTAATGACTGATTTTTTATTGTTGTTGCGCTTTATTTGGGGAGGGGGGAGGGGAGAATTTTAAATAAGAAAAATATGTGCTGGTCATTGGAAACTATGCAATTTATTGTGGCTATATTATCTTACTATATAAGTAGAAGAATAGCCTAGTGATTAGAGGACTGTGTTGGGAGACAGTTCAAATCCCATTTTTCCCACTTGTAAACTCAGATATGTTACTTATTGGTTTATTGCTTTATAAAAATTTGTTATACTGCTCTTCATAAAAGCAGAGCAGTGTACACAATAAAAATTAAAAAGGAGAAAGGAATTCCAATTAAAAACAGAAAAGAGAGTAGGGACAATTGACAAGACAGCGGAACATGAGAGGAGGGTAGAAAAGGGTGATAAATGTGAAATAGGGCTATCACGGGATATTCACACATATATTTTCCTTTGAAGAATAATGCCATAATCAGGACAATGATTTTTAAAATAGACTTTCCAATTTCCAATACTTCACTTTCCGTTGCCTCAGGTAAAGCTTTGAGTCTAAGCAGGGAAATTAGTGCAGTACCTTTACTGTAACTGAACTTGCAAATGGAAAAGACAAGTATTTAAAACCAATTATATTATATGGGATCTTAAAAGGTTTGGGCTCTTCAACTTGATAAAAAGATGGCTGAGGGGAGATATGATAGAGGTATATAAAATAATGAATGGAGTAGAATGGTAAATGTAGATTGGTTGTTTATTCCTTCAAAAAGTAGAAAGACTAGAGGACGTGCAATGAAGCCACAATAAAACCCATTTAAGACTAATAGGAGAAAATATTTTTTCATTCAACACATAATCAAACTCTGGAATTTGTTACTGAAGAATGTAGTAAAAGCTGTTAAAGTATGTAAATGCAATGTGTGCCTTTGAGTCAGTGCTGATTCCTGTCTACCCAAGAGCTCCTGGGCTTTGGTGACTAGATGTAAATTGCCAGGCCTTTCTTCTGAGGCTATGGAGGGTTAAGTGATTTGCCCAAGGCCACAAGGAATGCTAGTAGGAATCAAATCCTGTTCTTTTGGTTACCAAGTCAGTGTTCAAACCATTAGGCTACTCCCTCATTCCATGTTGCTACCTAGTGTAGCTGGGTTTAAACAAATTTATGACAAGTTCCTGGAGGAAAAGTGCATAAACCTTATTAAAGAGAACCATGGAAATTCACTGCTTACCCCTGGAATAAGCAGAATGGAATCTATATCTGTATAACCTAAAGGCAGGTTTATTCAGACACATCTGATTGATTTCTTTGACTGGGTGAACAAGGAATTGGACCAAGGTAGAGCTCTACATGTGGTGTACTTAGATTTCAGTAAAGCCTCTGACACCATTCTGTGCAGGTGATTTATAAACAAACTGAGCACCCTAGGGATGGACCCTAAAGTTACTGATTGGGTTAGAAATTAGTTGAGTGGGAGGCAACAAAGGGTACAGGTAAATGGAGCGCACTCAGAGGAGAAGAAGATTACCAGTGGTGTGCCAGAGGGATCTGACCTTGGTCTGATTCTTTTTACCATCATTTTTAGTGATATTGTGAAGGGCTGTCGGGTAAGATTTGCCTCTTTGCAGACGATACCAAAATCTGCAATAGAGTAGACACTCAGGAAGCTGTAGATAACATGAGGAAGGATCAAGCTAAGCCTGAAGAATGGTCTAGAATTTGGCAGCTGGGATTTAATGTTAAAAATGTAAGGTCATACATTTGGGCTGCAGCAATCCAAGGGAGCAATATAGTATAGGGGGTGAAGTACTTTTGTCCACTAAAGAAGAGCGGGACCTAGAAAAGGTGACTGCAAAAGCTAGAAGGATGCTTGGGTGCATACGGAGAGGAATGGCTAGCAGAAAAAAGGAGGTGATAGTGCCTCTGTATAAGTCTTTTGTGCGGACTCATTTGGAATATAGTTAAAATAATGTTAAAAAATGGAATAATGTTAAAAAATGCAAGGTCATGCATTTGGGCTGCAACAATCCAAGGGAGCAATATAGTATAGGGGGTGAAGTACTTTTGACCACAAAAGAAGAGCAGATCCTGGGCATGATTGTGTCTGATGATCTTAAAAGCTAGAAGGATGCTTGGGTGCATAGGAAGAGGAATGGCCAGCAGAAGAAAGGAGGGGATAATGCCTCTGTGTAAGTCTTTGGTGCGACCTCATTTAGAGTATAGTGTGCAAGTCTGGAGACCACACCTTCAAAAGGATATAAACAAGTTGGAGTCGGTGCAGAGAGTGGCTACTAAAATGGTTAGTGGTCTTCATTATAAAGCATGTGAGGACAGACTTAAGGATCTTAATATGTATATGTTAGAGGAAAGGCGGAGTATAGGAGATATGATAGAGATGTTTACCTCTGTTGCGTAAAAGCACAGGAGAAGAGCATCTCGATTGAAAGCAAACTCTGCTATGAGGGGACATGGGGTGAGGGTGAAAGGGGATAGATTCAGGAGTAATATGCAGAAATATTTCTTTATGGAAAGAGTGGTGGATCCATTGAATAGTCTCCCAGTGGAGGTGATAGAGATGAGGACAGTATCTAAATTCAAAAAAGCATGGGACAAACATAGAGGATCTCTAAAGGAAAAAGGGGACTATTGTAGCTGATATGGAAGGACAGACTAGATAGGCCATGTGGTTTGTTTTTTTTAACGTCATATTTCTATGTTTCTAAAATATCCACTCTGAGATTAATTTGCATCAACTGACTCCATCTGTGCACATTAAAAGCTTTATTTAAACAAATATGTGAAACAAACTTACAAAATAACCAAAAATCATGGAAAGGTCCAAAAATGACCCTGAAAACAAACTGAAACCTTTTTTTCCATGCACATCCTGTTCAATACGTTAAATGTTATTTATTCAGGAGCACTTCTAGCCAGGGCTGGCTCAACCACCAGGCAAACTAGGCAGTTGCCTATGGCAGCAGCATTTTGGGGGGGGGGAAGGTGTTTGAAGAGAGCAAGGCATTCAAAGCTAAACAATAGATGCTGACAGTTGGGGGGGGGGGCTTAGATATAAGCCATAAGGCTTGCCTAGGCGCCAACACTTTGAATCAACTCTGGCACCAGCCCTACTTATATCTAGGCATGTGCTATAAGTATTCTGGGACTTCTTGGTTGCTTCTATTGTTTCTTGGTTTCATTCTGCGATGGGTCTCACAGCCTTTCGGTTCTCTCTGTTTGTATGACTGGCTTGTTTTACCTAACTCCTGATTTCTTCCTACGCTTAGGGGCATGCTTACTAATCTGGGACATAGTTTACTAACATAGTACCTAGTTGTGTGTGTTCCGCTTAGTAAACATGCCCCTTAATGTGCCATGATGGAACAGGTACTACTGTTCTGGGGAATCACTACGGGGGGGGGACGCCACAGACAGATGGGTTTTCAGGATTTCCCCAGTGAATATCCTTAGCATAAATCTGCATATACTGAGCCTCCAGTGGATACAGTTTTATCTCATGCATATTAATTGTGGACATCCTGGAAACCTGACTAACAGTGCGGACCCCAAACCAAGAGGAATGGAAATTTCCATGTAAAACTACAACACGGAAACACAGAAGCATGAAAGCTGTAAAACAATAAAAAAAGGATTAAGACAAATGCATGACACCTTAATAGCTTTTTATAACATAATGAATCTTTCTAAATAAACCTTTCTACTGGTTTATGGGTTTCCCCGCTTTTGTTATTTCTGTGGCGTCTCCAGGTGAGGTTTGCAAAGCTCTGGAATAAACTGGCCTCCAGGAGAGTGCTTTTCAACCCAGTTTGGTTTTCAGGATTCCCAAAATGAAACAATGAATATGCACGAGACCTCTGCACACACTGCCTCCATTCTATGCAAGATTATCTCATGCACAATCGTTGCGGGTATCCTGAAACAGATGCACTTGTTCTACCAAAGACTGGGCTTGAGAACCATTGCTCCTGGCCATACACAGAATGAAAGAACAGCCCTGTGAGCAGGTAGAAGTCAGAGTCGGAGGAGAGAGAGAGAGAGAGACCAATGGGAAGAGTTAAAATGAATTGCTTTCAAACCTTGTAGTTAAAGACTGGTGTAAAGCAGGGCTACTAATTGCCCCTGTAGGTTTTTCAATTGCTCAGTGATCTGCTAATGCAGCCAGGTTGTCCAGGGCAACAGTAAAGAGTTGGTAAGGAGCCTATTTAAGAGGTGATAATCCTCATTAAGGAGACTTTATCCTTCAGGTCAGACAAACACTAGTTTTGTGCAGTCCCACAGAGAAGCTATCAGGCAAAGAGAATCTGCTGCTGCAATTTAGCAGAGAACTACTGGTAAAAGCATAACCTCCACGCTCGGAATAGATTCATAGTAGCACAGTATATGACGGCAGATAAAGACCAGTATGGTCCATCTAGTCTGCCAAGTAAGGTGGCTAGAGTAGGTGTTCCCACCACTCTGTGTAGGTCACCCCCTCTATGCCTTTGTTTAGGGTTGGTTATACCTGCTGCTTCCTGCAGGTCACCCCTCTATTTGTTGACATATAAAAGATATTTTAGTTTATTTTGATTTTATTCTATTGCTATAAAGTCATCCACTGTGTCTGTCCCATGCCATTTTGAATTCTGTCACTGTATTTGCCCCCACCACCTCCATAGGGAGGGCATTCCAAGCATCCACCACCCTTCCAGTGAAAAAGTATTTCCTGACGTTGCTTTTAAGCTTACCTCCTCGCAGCTTCATTTTATGCCGTCTAGTTTTACAGCTTCCCCTTCTTTGGAAAAGGTTTGTTTGTTCATTAATACCCTTTAAGTATTTAAACATCTGTTCTGACCTTGAACAAGCTGCGCTATCTCCAGTTGCCTCAGGTACTCACTTAAATCGTAAGCACTTTGGGGCAGGGACTTATTGTGGCTTGAAATCCAATAATGATGCAAGCTGCATTGAGCATCGTTTGTAAAGGTGGGCTATAAACAAAATTAGCATTAACACTTCATCTGGAACATAGCATAGAGCTCACAGCTACTAACCTTTTCTTCTGTGTTCCTCTCTCATCACTCTCAGTGGCTTTGGTACTGTGTAGTAACTCCTTTCAACCACAACTGTACACTTCAACATAGCTGATTAAAATCTATATGCATGTTAACCACAAAAACAAGGAGAGGAAGGATACCATATAAAAGGGGGGGGGGGGGGAAGCAAACCACAGAGATAACCAGTTTTAGATATAAGGTGCCCTTGTAAGGTGCCTTATAAGTAAGGTGCCTTGTTAGGTGCCTTATAAGGTGCCTTGTTAGGTGCCCTATAAAGTGCCTTATAAGGTGCCCTATAAGGTGCCTCATAAGGCGCTTTGTAAGGTGCCCTATACAGTAGTGCTCCTTAGGCTAAGTGCCCTACTAGGCACCCCTGGACAAGGCACCGTAGAAGGCACCCTGTGTTACGGAACCATAGATTAAGGTGGCCTAACAAGGTTATGGTGCCCTAGGTTAGTGTGGCCTAAGGGCTGCAAGGTGCTGCAGGATGACATGCATGGCCTGTGAGGAACAGAGACAGATGTAGCCTTAACATTAGATAGAGCACTCAGGAAAGGCAATGAACAGGTGAGTGAAGGAGGGAGAGCTGGGAGCCGCTGGACCTGACATTCCTGCGGGCATCCCATGTGGCTGCCAGTACTGATGACAAACATGGTGGGGGCAACTGTACCACAGCACAGGGTGTTGGCAATGTAAAGTACTGGAAAGACAGTTGGTGGCAGACGATGGGAATATGTGCCCCCCAGTGGAGGCAGAGGTGGCAAGATAGTGGAGGAGTAGCCTAGTGGTTGGGACAAGGTACTTCAGGCCGGAAGGTCCGGGGTTCAAATCCCACTAGAGGACAGCAACCTTGGGCCGGAAGGACTGGGGTTTCTAGTCCCACAGGTGCTCCTTGTGGTCTTGGGCAAGCCACTTAACCCTCCATAGCCCATGTTCCCTGTAAAATAGTTATCTCCAAGTTATAATGCCCTGTTCAATGTAATTTCAGTTTGTTCAATGTAAACCGCACTGATGCAGAATAGCGCGGTATATAAGAGAATTAAAATAAATAAATAGTTACAATGATAGGTGGACAGAGGAGTGGTAGTGCCATGCAGATCAGGCACAGGCAAGGCAAGCATGAAGAGGCACAATGTAGGAAAGGGTAGCAGTGCAGGATATGGGGTGACAGCCCACACAGGCAGACAGGACTCTACACAGCTGACAGACATAGATAGATGGACCGAGGGAATGTTGACAATTGTGGCGAGGGTATTATGGGCTAGCAGCACAAATCTGCCTGCTACAGGCATGCACACTATTTGACCCGGTGAAAAGTGGGATATAAATACAGTTAAATAAATAAATAAATAGGACAGGCATGAGAGGAGGGAACAATGATGAATTGAACCCATGAACACTGCCAAGAATGGCATTGTATTAACCAGTAGGCTATACCTCCATGGTGTATGTCACAGCAATGGCTGGGTACAGAAGGACTGCAGGTCACCGCATTGTCTGCTCTGAGTGCCAGGATAGGCTAACCCCACCAGTACCCATGATGCAATGCACATGCTGAATAGCTGTCTACATCTGATCAGCAAATGGGGTCTGCACCTCTCCGTACCTCAGCTTGGAAAGACGAACTGACAGTGCATGATACTGGCACAGAGTAGCTACAGACCATGCCATTGTGCAGGTTCTGTGTTCTCCCTGAGGGATAGGATGGGTGCTCAGCACTAGGTCCGCAGTACATGTGGTGCTAGAGATAGGCCCTGCTGTACATCCCCATCACTACCAGTGTGTGACAGGTGTTCCTTGCAGTGAAGCTGAAGGTAATTTGGTATCCATCTTTATCCTGCGGTCACATGTAGCCCTCTGGGACCAGACACCACCCAGATTAGTGTGTACCCTGTCTTAGGGTCTGGCTGACATGGGCACCTGTTATCACAGCGGAGGGGTTTCCAGACATGCATAAGGTTGGTGCAGCAGTGCCTTTATAGGTCAAAGTGCTATACACTACATACCCCAAAGGGCTCACATCACCCTTTTGGTAGGTAAGGGACAGGTGCCCAAGTCCCTGTGAAGCAACCACCTTCCTGTCTGCATATGACACCTCTCCATGGTTGGTGGGCCAGAGCCATACCTGTGGTTGGGGCAGTGGCAGACCAGCAGCAATGATGGGGTTAGCTCTGGAAAACCCCAACTGTCTCTCACCATTGTCTGCCAGTCACCAGCAGATAGCACAGTCAGACTGCACCATATAGGTGTTCCGACCATGCACAGTTTAACTTCAGACAGTCCACTAGCCAGTCTATAGTGCATGCTCAAAGAGGAACTATGTGCAACAAGCAGCCATCTCAGTGATTGGGGGGACCCCAGCACTGGAAACACAAAAGTAGCACTGGAGACAGATAATGTAGAGTGCTATGTGGGAACCTAGACATGCCATGGTCACTGCTCGGTCAGAGTGAGTGCCCTTTCAGCATGCCATGCTGTGGCCACCCTGTCCGTGCAGGTGGTGGTCGGGAACTACAGTGTCCCAGCCATTGCCCCACACCCTGTAAAGATGCATCCTGGCCAATCTGCCCAGTCCGGGCCATACCCACAACACCTTGCTCCTCATTATGCACATATTCAGGCTAACGCTGGTAACAGTGGGACATTGTGGGCCTGGTGAGGTGTGGGCAGTCACAAAACAATAGATAGACATACACACACCCACTCCTATTGCAGCATTGTGGAAAGATAGGGGTGGTTGGCAAACCTGCCTGCCACGCTGGTCCTGATCACAGTGTCGACATTGCTAAACTGTGCAAGAGGTAGTAGTAGTGCTCTGCTGATAAATGAAGCTCAATGCTGGGGCTAACAGCCTGACTCTCCATGCATCTTTGGATTGTGGAGCCTGTGTGAGTGGGTGTTTGTACCCCTGTTCGTCGCTGCTTTGGGCTTTGCACAAATTGCTGTTGTATCTGCATTGTAGGGTAAAACATAGGGACATGTTCTGCAGGAACCACAGCTGGGACTTGAACCTGTGACCCTCTGCTTCTGAGCACACTGGCTGGGTGTACTGCACCACACTGTTGCCACAGATGCATGGTGGTCCCTGGGGCTATCTGTACATTTCCTCAGCCAGACCTTTTATGTTGCACTGCACAGCATGTACTGGTACTGGCGTACTGGTACAGGGCATGGCCTAGGTCCACTGCAGGCAGGTGCCACTGCCCCCTCCAGCACAGGAACACCCCCCCCTGCCATGCTGACATGACCATATGCTGTCGGTGCTGGTAGTGCGCAGTCCCAGGCCATCTACTGTGTGGGTAGGTGGTCGCCTAGGGAGTGGAATCTGGGGCATGGGGCATACATGAGCATCCTTGCATCCCCCCCATCACCGCCTACCAATAGTCTGTCCCTTCCGCTTGTGGGAGGGTTGGCTGGGGGGATGTCAGGTCAGTGCCCTGGCAACTGTTAGCTCGGTTGGACCAGGTAGATGTAGGTGGATTGTGTTTGGCTTTTGTCAGCTGCTGTCATGCCAATTACCCAGTTTCTATGTTCTTATGTGCCACCTAGACGCCCGCCTAGTCCACCCTGTGCCCCAGCTGCCCCCGCTACATGTCCCACCTGCAGCCCCCTATGCCCCACTTGCACCATCGCCATAGTGGCCTTTCATACTTGGGCACAATGCTGTTGCTGGAAATGGATCACTACTATCACGTTCCTTGGTCTCCCTGTTTATGCTGTACATTGCTGACACTTAAATGGTTTCTCTCTCCTGCAAATGCGCATCTAAAAGCAGGTTTTCATTTGCGGTAGGATTCAGCCCTTCAGTTCAGTGTGTTAGTCTGTTCCCCACCCCTCTCCCCACCCACTCTCCGCCCATTGACCCCTTCCCCCTGCCCTCTCTCCACCCTCTGCAGTGTTTACCGCGGCCGGGAACGTTAACGATCGTTAGGTAACGTTAACGCATGTTAACGTTACATACCACGCGTTAACATTACCTAACAATTGTTAACATTACATAATGTGCGGTCTGTAATGTGCGGTCTGTAATGTTTAGTAAACATGCCCCCAAAAGTGTAGCCTGCAGAAACAGTCACTGTGCTAGCAGAGCTGGAAAGTAAACACTTAGGGGGGAATATGCAAAACACTGCCTGTGCTGAAAGACCAAGGGTAATGTCTGCTCACATTTATATTTGTTATGAAGACTTAACTTTAAGTCTACTGGGAATGGTGTAGAGGAATAAAGTGCACACACTAGACAGAGGGTGGAGAAGAAAATACTAGAGCCCGTAGATCTTGCTCGCTCTAAGAGAAATGGTATCAGTTGACAACTGGCATCAGCAGCCCTGTGCAGAAAGTGTTTGGAGAAGAGTTACCTGGGATTTAGAGGCATCAGGCCTTGTTATCTAAAAGAGCTTAATGCTCATCTGAGAGGGGAGGAGGGAACATCTCCTGCAGGCTTTCCTCCTGAAAATGGTACTAGAAAGTAACATGGGAGCCTAGGCAGGCTCAGAGTGAAGATGCCAGTAGAGAGCCTCATGCAGACCCAGTCAGAGGTAGGAGTGAAGATGGGATAGGAGGTTTCCTCTCAAACCCAGGGAGTGGAGATGGCAGCAGAGAGACTCTGGAGAGCCTACTCCAGGCTTGGGAGTCTAGTGGTGGATCAGCTCCATGGAGAGCTGCAGCAGCAGAAAATCCATTCCAGACTAGCAGTCACAGGACCCAGGAGGGTCCAATGGCAGATCAGCTCAAGAGGCAGCTGCAACAATTGTTCCTGATTGGACGGGAGTGCAAAACCCTCTCTGGATTGGAGGAGAGCTTGGAGAAGGCGGAGCCAAGGCTACAGCCTCAGCAATTGGACAGAACTATAAAACCTCTCTCTTCACAAGCAGCCACTGGTCCAGAGCTTCAGCAATGCATGAGACTGGGGGCTGCTGGGCAAAGGGAAAGGGAGGGTAGTTAGGAGACAGGTTAATAAGGTTAAATCCATAATCTTTAGTGGCTTACTTAAGTCAATACATATAAGATTATAATTGGTTGTTTGAACTGCCTCTCTTATCCTACACTGCTGTATCACCTTACCTGCTTGAACCACTTATCATAATACAGGTTGTACATACTGCATTATTTATCACAATACTCGATGTATGTATTTTGTAAATAAATTGTAAATAATATTTAAGCCAGCCTTGTTCACAGCAATGTTTTTTTGAGATGTTTCCTGGGGTGAAAGGAGGGAAATCCTGCCTGCTAACGGGTTTCTTCCCCAGGTGAAAGCACCACACATCAAACTGACAAGGAACGATGGAGCCTGCCCTCTAGGGGACCCCAGCCAGGCTGGTCCTGGACCCAGAAGCATATCCAAGGGGGCACTACATTTGCTTCACATATTCATTTTAATTTTAAAAAAAATTAATGTGGAATAGACGTTTTTAACATGAAAAAGTTGACTTAACCCACATGAGTTCATACATTAATGTGCGTTAAATTGATTTTGTACATACTTGATTTTTTAAGGCATGCTAACAAGCCAAATGTGTGCTAATGAACGCACATCCCTGATAACTCAGCAATCGCTACTAAACCGTGCAGAGAGGCTCTGCATACAAAATGGTCTCAGTCCCTTAGATCATGGTCTAACTATGCAATATATGGTAATCATGAGCTTTCAATGATGGATGCAGTAGCCACGTTTTCCAGAGTGCTGCCACAGAGATCAGATTTTAACTCTCTGTGATCACATGTGTGGACAGCATTCTCAAGAAGCTCTTTTCCTTGCTGACTCTGAAAGCAAATGGCTTTTTTTATGTAATCTTGGGATCCTGATAATCACTGGATGACTCTTGCCCTCAAATACATGTTTGCACACATATATGCCATCTGCTTTCCTTAGACATGTTGTGCTAAGTTTGCATATAGACTGTGTGCAAGTATGTGCAAGTATCTGTTGGATTAACGTTGAAGATTTATATTGTGAAATCATCATGTATACTACTGTACAGAAATATTCAGCTATTGTAAAGGGAGTTAACCCTGTGACTTGCTCACAGCAAATGTTGGTAGGGACTGAAGCTGCTGCTTCACACCCCTTTGTAATGATTACAAGAGAGCTGTTTCACTGTCTAATAGGGATGTGCAGTCATTTGAAATGACATAGGAAATGCCAATGACATTTTCTATATCATTTCAGTTGGTTTCAAATGAAAATGAAAGAACCCCCCCCCCCCCTGAAATTTCATCACTCCCGATCTGTCATTACCAGCATACACTGGGCCCGATTCCGTCCTGGATGTCTTTCCTCTCTGTACGCCTTGTCTGAACCGGACGTACATAGGGGGATCATGATTCTGATCTCGTGGAGCATGTCTAGCCCTGTGGGATCAGAATCATGTACAGTCCTGCTTGTGCAGGCCGGGACTGCGATTCAGTCCAGCCTGCATGTGCAGGACTGTCCCCAGTTAACTCAGTCAAGGCTCCTCAATGGAGCTGTGGTGCCATGGTGTCATGTTGCCATGGCACCATGGCTCCATTGAAGAGCCACAATGCCAGCCGCCAGAAATTAAAGCTAATTTTCCACAGCGCGACCCCCAGTCTGGCCTCCTATGGCCAGGGTCAGGCTGCAACAAATGCCCTCCGGCTTTCCGCCCCCCCTCCTCCCGCACCATCCAAGCGCAGGAATTTAAAAAATGACACGTCCAGGGAAGTTATTCCACCTTGGAGATGGAATAACTTCCCTGCATATGTTGCCGGCCCTGGATATACAGGGCCGACATTAGAATCGGCTCTGTACATCGAGGGCCAGTGATCGCCCAGATTCTGCCCAGACTCCGCCCCTGTGCCGCCCCTTCCCCACCCCCATCTAACTTCCACGCACAACCGGTAAGGAAGTTAGTCAAGGCGGGCAAAGGCATGAATAGCGGGGATGGATGTCCCTTTGGGCCGCCTATCCCCAGTATTCATGGCACAGAATAACCCCCACTGTCTCTTAATATGTACTATGGAAGGATACCGCATATTAAGGGCAAAGTCTGAACACTATTGACTGACAGTGCTCTCTATTGAATGAGACATCCAAGTGCAATCTGGAACATCAAAGCCAGAACGTCTGAAAAAAAAAGCAGACAGGCGCAAGTTCAGGCACGATTTCCAAAATATGGATGTGCCCGATAGGAACATCATTAAAGAAGTCTTCATAGATGTCCCCAGAATCGCATCTCAGAGCATGGACATCTAATAGCATAATAGTTAAAGTAGTGGGTTAGTGGCCAGGGTTCAGATCCCAGTGTGGGCCTTTGTGATCTTAGGCTAGTCACTTAACTCTCTAGCTTATCTGCACTTTCTGGATGTTTTAAGGGCACAACAAGCACTTTCCTGATGTCTATTTGTGCCTGCAGATATCCCTGTCATTCCTGAAATCAAATGGAGACATGTAAGCCCATTGCACCTCCTCAGACACAACGTCACAACACACCCTTGCCTTTTTGGACATCCCTGCACCAGAAGCATCTGTAAACGTCATTTATGGAATGGCTTCGGAGATGTCTATGTGATTTCAATGTCCACATGCATTTCTTCAGACATCCTAAATCATGGCTAAGCCTTTTAAAATTGCCCCCATAGCATGCACTACTGCTCAATAGTATGCAGCTAGTGCATGCTGCTAGTGTCTCTTCCTGTGAAGCAAAATTTTACATAAGAACATAAGATATGCCATACTGGGTCAGACCAAGGTCCTTCAAGACCAGTATCCCGTTTCCAACAGTGGCCAATCTAGGTCACAAGTACCTAGCAGTTTCCCCAAGAGACACAAGTTCCACAATGCTTGTACTGGGTCAAGCATTGATATCTTCGGTCACTTCTTAATAATGGTTTATGGACCTTTCCTCCAGGAACTTCTCCAAACCTTTTTTAAACCCAGCTACACTAACAGCCTTTACTACATCCTCCGGTAACAAATTCCAGAGTTTGATTACACGTTGAGTGAAAAAATATTTTCTTTTATTAGTCTTAAATAGTTTACCCTGTAGCTTCATTGCATGTCCCCTAGTCTTCCTATATTCTGATAAGGTAAACAATCGATCTACAAAAGAAAAAAGAATCATACAAATGTCACAGGAAACTAAATAAAATGAAAGGTTTTGGCCTGTTCACCCCTACTCTCGAAATTGCTGGTTTGTTTCTTGCTATGATTTAATTCTGTAATAAACTCAGTCTGAATACACAAAAAACAATCAAGTGCACTACTGGGGAAAACTGGTTTATCCAGAGTCCCCCCCCCCCCCCCCCCCACAGGGTGAGATGACTCAACCAAGGGCAGTACTTGCATGGCTCAAGCTGTTTCTCTGACATTGGCCAGCACCAGTTACTAAATAAAGCAGCCCCATTTTCTCACACACCGTATCCTTTGAAGTTGAAAGGAAGGAGGCGCATCCTAAGCCCTAGACTTCGCTATGAGTCAGTGTTCACAGGTTTCTTATTTCCTGCATCTGTGCCTGAAAAGAGCAAGGATCAATAGAAGCTGGGGGGAGGGTGCAGGGTGAGACCTGCTTGATATCCCTGCTCCTTAATAACAGCACTGAGCCTCTGCTCATCTGGTACCAGTGCTCCGTGAAGCCTGTCCTACTAGCAGGCGTGAAAGAAACAAGGCAGCTTTGATTAGAGGCGTGGAATGACTTCTCAAAGACCCCAGAAGGAGATTAGTTCCCAGATCAATATGTTTGTCTTTGCTTTCACTTATATAGAAAGTGCTGCTCATGAAATGGAGATTTGAAGGAACAGAATAAGAGCAGCCCAGAGCCTGAAAGTGGAAGGTTTTTATGGGACTGTGTTGTGCATTAGCAAGACATAGCCGCGCACGAGGATCATAATGCTTCATCTTAAGGACAGAGATTTCACTGAAGTGTGGAGGATTTCAGGACCTGGCAAGAAGGAGGATCTTATATAACCTTCTTCATCCCCCTATTTTCATAATCATTACGCCATCAGTATACAAAACACTATCAAGGCAATTGGTACTGAGTTAAGGTCACACAGCCAGCTGCGGCAGGGAAGGGTAAAAAAAAAAAAAAAAGCACTTTCCAAGTTGACGGATCACTGTGCTGCACAGCAGTGCTATAAAACCGATGTCTAGCTACAGTTTTCAGGGATCCTTTCCCGCTGCGGAAAAACCCTTTGCCACATTGCCTGACTGTTTTAAAAAGCTGCTTTCTTAGCAAACACTAATGCTTGCTGGTGTGTTTTGCATATTTACTCTTCTGCATGTATTTGCCTTTGAAGTGCATATGCTACTATATAAAAATCACAAATTACTCTTTTCTGAGCAGAGGGAAATTAGATAGCATAAACAATGGGAGGAATCCAGGAGTATGATTGACAGGTGTATCACAGGTCTTTCCCAAAGTCACAGGACGGGCTAAACCGTTGCTCAATCAAGCCAAAGGTGCCCAGAGAAAAAAGGGCACCTAATTCCCACTAGCACTCCTTGTGGCCTTGGGCAAGTCACTTAACCCTCCACTGCCTCAGAAGAAAGGCCTGGCAATCTACTTCCGGCGACACTGCCAAGAAAACCCAGGAGCTTCTGGGTCGCCAGGAGTCAGGACTGACTCGAAGGCACACATTGCATTTTGCAACTCCATTTCTTAAACCCAGACGGGCCATATAAGGTCAGCAATGATTGAAAAGAAATTAATCCTATCAAACACCCAGCAGTGAACCATTGCTTTTTGCAATTTCTTTTGATAAGAATGTTCCAAATGGCACTAGGCAGACAGCGGCCAATCAGCTGATGTTTTTTTTTGTGTGTGTTGTAACCTGTGAAGAGCTTATCAATGGGTGGGCAACTCAACTAGAAGCAACATCATAAATTTCCATTATAGTAACACTGATGAATCATTTTCTATGTTTTTCATGAGGTTCACATTATGGCATCTCTTCACTTATCATGGGGTGTTATGCGCTAATCAAAGACCAGACTAATTGAGTAGATAGACCCTATGTGCCTTCCATAACAGTGCAGACAAGATATGCTATGGAGAAGTGGACTGCCCTGATGAATATCTGACAGGATTTGAAGAGCCGTGATAGATTTTTTAGTTCACATTTTCCATCATGGCACAGAAAATGAGAGAGAAGAGCTGGGTAGGGGAGGATAGAGAATGAGATTAAGAGAGGGGAGGGGAAGGGAGATGAGAGAGAGAGAGAGAGAGAGGAGAATGACAATTACATGTGATGGTTGCAGCATTCTTCATAGACTTTAATAAGATTACAATTGCCCAACACAGGATACAAGCCCGGCTAAGTATCCTCAGAGCTACATGAAGTAGGATGTCAATCATGCCGCAATCCCATGTCTATTGCAATGCAGGGAGCAGCATAGAGACGATACCC
The DNA here is from genome assembly GCA_033557465.1 of Ichthyophis bannanicus. Taxonomy (NCBI): domain Eukaryota; kingdom Metazoa; phylum Chordata; class Amphibia; order Gymnophiona; family Ichthyophiidae; genus Ichthyophis; species Ichthyophis bannanicus. Next base: position 361,713,033 of record CM066039.1, read on the forward strand.
TGCAAGATTATGAGAGGCAGCGCACAGAACAGAAAAGAAACACTCCTTTTCAATACTCAGTCTCCTCCGTTAATGGGAATCAGGGCCTCCTCCTCCTCTAGGATTCAACTATGTGCTTGATCACAACTTTCAGTCCCAGGGAACAAATAGCTATGACCTGATCACTCAAAGGCATCAGTGCCAGCAACTTTCGGAAAGCCTTGAAATCCCCTGTCTCTGCATACATACAGTCTCAACAACTGATACATTGTGTCCTTCAAACATACATAGAATGAATACTAATGGTAAATGCAACAATGTAGGATAGCAAATGTGTATTGCAGCCCATTGGGCCAGTTTCAGCAGGGGGATTTTTTTTTCATGGTTAGTATTTGTACTCCTCCTCACTACAAGATATTAAAATGCACCAGGAGGTGGGGGTCTCAGAATTCTAGGACTAACTAGAAGCTTCCCACCAAAAAAATGGTTCCTTTGGCAGCTTTATAAGGATATATTTTACTGTTTGCAACAGGGGGTCTCAATGCAGTCCTCAGGACACACCTAACCCATCAGGTTTTCAGGATAAATGTAATGAATAGGCATAAGAAAGATTTGCACACAATGGAAGCAGTGCATGCAAATCTCTCTCATGCATATTCATTGAGGTTTTCCTGAAAACCTGACTGGATAGGATGTCCCAAGGATTGGGTTGAGAACTCCTGGTCTACAATCTCTGAAATCAGTGCAGTCGTGGTAAGATAAACAGCTAAGATAACATAAGCAACAGAAATTAAAATTCAGGTCCAAACTAATCCTATGAAGGCATTGAAACAAGTTGGCATGACTGTATTAGAAGATCAAGGAGACCCAACCCTGTCCTGGAGACCTCACATATAGTCAGATTTTCAGAATATTGACCATCCATGAGATAAATCTGCAGACCCAGCATATACAAATATATCATATGCATATTCATTGTGCATATCCTGAAAGACTGACAGGCTGTGGGTCCACAGGACAGGTTTTACCATCTCTGCTATAGGTAATCATAGTCAAGTGAACCGAGTAGCCACTTAGAACAGAAGGAACTTCTAGCCAGTTAGTTTTTCAGTATTGCTATAATGAATATGCATGAGATAGATTTACATATATCAGATATCCAATGTATGCAAACATATCTCATGCATATTTGTTGCTGCAATCCTGAAAACCTGACTAGCTAGGTGCTAGACATGTGCAGGGTGAAAAAGAAGCAATTTGTAGGTGTTATTAATTTTTAGGTACTTGAACAAACCCAAAAGGCACATTCCTAAAAGGAGTGTCTCCAGAAAAAGCTTGAGGCCTAGGGGTATGTTTTCAATGCATTAGTGGCAGCAATAAGGAATTACCATGTGGTAAGTGTGCTGGGCATGTTAGAGGCGGTCCGGCATTAAGAGGAGGCAGTGGAAACTTACTGTGTGGTAATCATACATGCTGCATTAAGAGGTAGTAATGGACATTCATCATGCAGTAACAGGACATTAAGGGGTATGCAGGGAGGATAGACGGGGCGGGAAGCGGTGGCTTGGGAGCATAGTCTGGGCGGGAAATGGGCGGTTGCTGGCCCTGGACGTACAGGACCAATTCTAATGTCAGCTCTGAGGTGGAATAACTTCCCTGCACATCTCTTTCTCAATGGCCCAGGGTGCAGATCGGGCAGGGGGGGGGGGCCTGAAGGCATTCCCCGCAGCCCAACCCTGGCCTTAGGAGGCCAGATCAGGGGTTGGGCTGTGGGGAATGAAGCCCTGAAGTCCGGCGGCCGGTATTGTGGCTCTTCAATGGAGCCGCAGTTCCTTGGCAACATGATGCCATAGCACCATGGCTCCATTGAAGAGCCTTCACTGAGTTAGCCAGGTAATATCCTATATGTGCAGGCCGGGCTGAATCACAGTCCCAGCCTGCACGTACAGGACTATTCACGATTCTGATCCCACAGAGCTAGATGTACTTCATGGGAACAGAATTGTGATCCCCTCTGTATATCCAGTCCAGAGGGGATCTACGTCCAGGACTGAATAAGCCTGTTAGCATGCGGTATCAGGATATACTGTGGGAAGATGTCTGGCATGCACCTTAATGCAGGAAAGCCATTGAAATGCTGAAGGGGGGGGGAGGGAAGCTATTGGAGAAGGTATGGATGCAAGCACAATTGCATCCATAGCTGATGGAGTTGACTCACCTGATGCCTGGCAATGTGGCAGTATGTGTGATGAGCATGTTTGACCATACAGCAGGTCTATGCTGTTGACTAGGTGAGATAGGCAGCTGCCTAGTGATGATGGTCAGTGTGGGTGTTGGCTGTTTCATGGGTGAGTGGTGGCAGCAGCAGAGTCAGCAGAGGGGATGCAGCAGCAGGGTGCGCTTTGACTGGCGTATAGTCCTAGATGCTCCTGAAAGCATACACCATGCTGTAAGCTACATTATAGTGTCTGTAAAGGTGTGGACATGTATCCAGATGTACTGTCAGTGTATGGCTTGCCATAGGCCAGGACAGTGTCTGGGTGGAGGCAGCATGTTCCTGATGTGGGCAGAAAAGGGAGGATTGTCTATGAGTGCTCATGTGGAGCAATCACAAGAGAGGTGTGCATGATATGGCTAACTGCTGCAAATGACCCCTAATGGCCATGGTGGGGCAGCTTACTGCTAGTAAACTGCCCCACCATGAATCTCCTTGACAGTCAAATTGTGGGTGCAGGGCTGTGCCATGGATTTTCCAAGCAGAGAGTTTGCAATGTGTGTGGTGGGTGGATGTATGGGATCATACAGGCCAAAAGCATTTGGTATGTGTGAACCAAAAGCAGCAGTGTCATGGGGTACATGAAATACCATTTGTGTGGGTGGGACGGGTGCCTCAGCCTGTGCAACTGCAAGACAATATACCCGACAGAGTGGCATGATAGAAAGGGATAAGTTGAACCCATTTGCCCCATGTGGGGCAAGTAATGATGGCAGAACAGTGCAGGGGATGGCTATGCAATGAGTGTTAGGTGCCTAAATGTATGAGATATACCCTCTTTATGTAAAGCTGTAAGGTCACAATGATGACAGAACAGAAAATGCATCCATACCAGCTGACCCAGACATCTGCTGTATATACATCACTGATCCACTGCAATGCACCACAGCAGAGCCACTAAAGCCATGCTCACAGATGTCCATGATGGAGAATGCCATGTTGGGCTACCCGACATGTGGCCATAACACATAGAAATGTAGAAGAATGATTGTTTGCAGGTCACAGCAGAGCCAGGACTGTGCGAGGTGGGCAAGCACACCCAGACACAAAATGAACAAGTGGGAATCAAACCCTGGACCTTTGACCATTTATTTATTTAACAGGTTTTGTACACTGCTTTTTCCTGCAATCATTGGCATTTACATAAGAACTAAAATTACAACAATTAATTGCTTAACACTAGTTTAAAGGGTAGGGACATGCAGGGGGGAGAGGTGGAAAGGATACTTGGGGGAAAGGACTATTTACAGGGGGGGGGGGGTTGAACTATTTAGAGAGGTATGTATACTTATTTACATAATTTACCGGGTGTTGAGTTACATTCGAGTCTAGATTGACTGTTAGGGGCAGCAGCAGAGGGGGGAGAGTTCATTAAGTGATGGCATCATAGAGTCTGTTTTGAGCTTTCTTCCGAAGTCCTTGGCGTCAGTGGTTGCTCAGAGGTCTTGAGGGAGGGAGTTCCACAGAGTGGGTACAGCTAGTGACAGTGGAGTGTGTGGTTCTAAGGTAGGTGCTGGGAGTCTGGATGATATCCATTGTACTGCATTGTTTGGGTCTTTTGCTTGTGTTGATATTGATTAGGCTCTTAAGGGTGTCTGGGGCTAGATTGTGTTGGATTTTGTATATGTTGAGAGCTGTTTTGAATTTTATTCTGGAGGCAATTGTGATCCGGTGTAGTTGGTTCAGGACTGGCGTGATGTGTTGCTGTTTTGAGGATCCGGTGATGATGCGGGCAGCAGTGTTTTGTACCATATGTATGGCCGGAATAAGATGCTACAATAATCCAATGCAGCTGTAACTATTGCCTGGCAGACTATTCTGAAGTAGTCTTGATTGAGATAGAGCTTAAGTTTTCTTATAATGAACATCTTGTGATATGCACTCCTGGTGGTCTTGTTTATCTGGGATTGAAAGTTTAGGTTTCAGTCCAGGATGACTCCAAGGTATTTTACTTCATCCTTGATAGGTATGGTTATATTAGGGAGGGTGATATGCTGGTGGGAGGGGAGGGGGAAGAGAAGGAGCTGTTGCGTAAGATGAATAAGGCTTTCTGAAATTAATTTTGACTTTGTTGCAGGAGAGCCATTGTGGCATATCCTGGAGGCAGGCAGTTATTGTGGTGTAGTCTGGTTTCTCAAGGTTGATCAGGGTGTAGATGTGTATTGGATACTGTGTTGCCTGAATATATCACAGATGGGTTGAATGTAGAAGTTGAAGAGTAGGGTGGACAATGAAGAGTCTTGGGGTACTCTTCTGTGTCAGCAGGAAGGGGAAAGAGGTAGTTGTGCCGACCTTGACCTGTTGCTGTCTTCAGGTGAGATATGAGGTGAACCATTCAAGGGTGGTTTATCATTATGTTTATGCAGTCTCTTGATATATACAGTCTCTTGTATAACAGAAACATGGATCACAAACACAGACGCAGCCATATTGAACCAGATAAGCAATCCAGGTTACAACCTATACAACTGTCCTCGCAGCAACAAAAGAGGCGGAGGAGTTCTCATCATAGCTAAGACCAACCTCCAACTCTCAAGCACCTACCTGAATTCAAGTTTAGACATGGACTTGCTTAAAGTGGAGAACATGGCTTTAGCCATCTGCCTGATTTACAGAGCCCCCTCACCGCAACATGAAACACTTGCCACAGCACTAGAAAATACATCCTCCACCCAGCCCAAGAAATTCCAAATCATCTTAGGAGACCTAAACCTAGCGTCAATTCCGTCTACGCATTCAAATACTTTCATGGAAGCCATGACCCAACTGGGGTATCAACAGCTAATAAATGAGGCCACCCATGATAAGGGCCATACTCTGGACTTGGTCTTCACTCCCACGAGTAAACAAAACAATGATGAGAAACCTATGATAAAGATAACTCCGGTACCTTGGTCCGACCACCATCGAATTGACATTCAGTTAAAACTACCTACACTATCCAAGGACGCGAAAGCACAGCGAGTGATGCAACAGCGAAGAAAATTCAACAAACTCAACTTAGAAAGTCTTATAAGTAACATCATGACCCACATAGACCTGCAAAACCAAGACCTAGATGTTCTAACAAATAGCTGGGACACCGGGATTCAGGCTGCAGCGCTCCTAACATGGAAATCCCCCTCGAATCCGAACAAATACCACTCCGAACCCTGGTACACGGAAACACTGACCAAAAGGAAAAGGGAACTCAGAAAACTCGAAAAGCGATGGAGACGCATAAAATCCATCGAACACAAAAAGGAATACCTCATTTCCCTCTCACAATACAAGGAAGAAGTCAACGCCGCCAAAAAGACGCATCACACCAACCTACTGAACAAGGCTATAAACAAACCTCGTGAACTTTTTGAATTAGTGAAATCACTAACCAAAACATCCCAAGCTGACCACTATGATGACGTAATAAAACCCCAAACCTTGGCAGACTACTACGCAAGTAAACTTACTGCTACCTTGACCCCAATCTGTCTAAACGCAACATGTCGGAAAGCCAGTATACAACAGGACCAGACATGGAGCGCTTTCCACAAAATTGATGATAAACAAACCATCAAAATAATAACAAACATAAATACCACCACATCACTGCTAGACCCCTGCCCAGCTGCATGGATCAAGGCGGCAAAAACAGATATTGCCCACCAAGTCGCCCACATAGTGAACCAATCGCTACAACAAGGAATCATGCCCGCGCAACTCAAGAAATCTATAATAAGACCAATTCTGAAGAACAACTCACTCAACAAAGATGACCCGGCATCCTACCGACCCATCTCCAGCATATCTTTCTTAGCAAAGATCATTGAGAAGGCAGTCCTTATGCAACTACAAGATCATCTGGATGACCATGAAATCCTGGATGAGCAACAATATGGCTTCAGGCAACATCACGGAGTAGAAACACTACTAATAGCACTCCTTAACAACCTCCTCAAAGGCCTTGAAGATAAGAAGAAAATGTTCATACTCATCTTCATTGACATCTCTGCTGCCTTTGATACGGTCCATCATGGAATCCTCATAAACAAGCTCGAATCGATAGGGATATTGGGATCCCCCCTAAAATGGTTCTCCTCATACATATCAAATAGAATGCCACAGGTACAATTCAATGGTGAAAAGGCTGAAGCTTTCTCTCAGACGCAGGGCATACCTCAGGGATCGGCTCTCTCGGCACTACTTTTCAACATTTATATGCAGTCCCTCTGTGATATTTTCCAACAGCATAATGTCAAATACCACATCTATGTGGATGATATTATGATATACACGCAACTGGATACAGTAGACCCTAACTATACGCCACTTGAAACATGCCTGAATGCAATGTTGCAATGGTTAAAGCAAAACAACATGACGATAAACCATAAGAAAACAGAGGTGATGTTTATCTCCAGCAAACCAAATTTTGAACCTCCCGCGACAATTACACTCTGTAACAATACATACCACACAAAGAAAGAGATCAAATACCTGGGAGTCACATTGGACAACAACCTAAAGATGGAAAAACACCTACGCAAAACCAACAAGGCCATTTTCCACAAACTTAGAGTTCTACAACCTCTACGGAATATCCTCGAACCCCACGATTTTAGGACTGTGGCACAAGCACTCATCATTCCGCACCTAGACTACTGCAACGCCATCCTGCAGGGTCTCCCAAAGAAAACACTAAACATCCTACAAATGGCCCAGAATGTGGCCGCAAGGATCATCATGCGAAAAAGCATAGCTGAACACATCACGCCTGTGCTAATCGAACTGCATTGGCTCCCTATCACTGCCCGGATACAATACAAAACATTGATAACCACACATAAACTCATACAAAACATAACTCCATCCTTTCTCTCCACCCTTATCAGCACGCCACCACCCAACAGAGTCAGAAGATCTGTCAACTCAGACACCCTACACGTTCCGCCCGACATCAGAGCAGTCAAATCTAGTACTAGCCGCCGAGCATACTCCTACTCTGCCCCAACCCTCTGGAACCAACTACCGCCTGAGCTCAGAATGACCAAAGACCTTAATGCGTTCAGGAAACAGCTAAAGACCCATCTATTCCAGTGCTATTACAACTTGATGTAAATCCCAGGGAATACAAGATGTCACAATTTGTGACAAGAATTCTGTTAGGTGAAATGTACATATGTAAATTACTGTCTCCTCTACTAGGACCTTATTACTGTGTGCCGTGCTTGTCTTTCTAATCAATGTAATGATACTCCAAAATTTTTGCTTCAATTTGGCAATTTTCAATCTATAATCAAACCGCTGCTGATCGCTGGAAGCTGCGGTATATAAATATTTTCTAAATAAATAAATAAATAAATAAATAAATATCACTCAGGCTGAAGTGCATTAGAGCAGTTTACAATTACTACAATCAGGTACTGGATACAATCCCTCATCCCCAAAGGGGTTCACAATCTATGTGTACCTGAGGCAAGGTAGGGTTAAGTGGTTTGCCCAAGGCCACAAGGAGTGTCTATAGAACTAGAAACCCCAATCCCTCTGGGCTGAGATTGCTGTCCCCAGGTGGGAACTGAACCTCTGGCCTGAGATACCTTGCCCTAACCACTAGGCCACTCCTCCCTCATAGTCCAATGTCTTCAAGTCTTCAGAGGAGGATAGGGTGGGAGATAGTGCCAAATGCTGCAGTTATGTCAATGAAGATGAGGAGGAAGCCCATTTTAAGGTTGTTGATTGCCTTGATGAGATTATCAAGGAGCATTATGAGTAAGGTTTTGACATTGTCGAGAGGTTGGAACCCAAACTGGTGGGGGTCTAAGGGTGCTAAGAAGTCTACATGGTCCTGGAGTGGAGATATACTATCTTTTTGAGTATCTTGGTAAGGAATGGGAGGCTGGATATAGGGTGATAAGTTGCTGGGTCAGTGGGAGAGGGTATTGAGAGCTTAGAGACAGGACATATGGTGGCTAGCTTGAGGGGAAGGGGTTTGTAACCTTGAATTAGTGAGGAGTGTATGATCTTGTGTATGAAGTCACTGAGCATGTCCTTTCTGGATTTTATCCATGGGACTGGACAGGGGTCAGTAGGTGTGGTGCTTGTGTTAAGGGCAGATATAGTGTTGCTGGGTCAGTGGGAGAGGGTATTGGGAGCTTAGAGACAGGACATATGGTGGCTAGCTTGAGGGGAAGGGGTTTGGAACCTTGAGTTAGTGAGGAGTGTATGATCTTGTGTATGAAGTCACTGAGCACGTCCTTTGTGGATTTTATCCATGGGACTGGACAGGGGTCAGTAGGTGCGGTGCTGGTGTTAAGGGCAGATATAGTGTATATGAGTTGTTCTTTGGAGGGTATGTGGAATTTGTCCCATGTATGTTTTGGCAGTGAAGGTGTGGGGCCAGGGGCTATAACTTGTGTGTTCTCTATCTGGGGTGGAGGGGGGAAGAGGCTATGTATGGGAGTCAGGTGTTGAGCCAAGGTTTGGGGGTGGATTGTTGCATCTTCAGTGTGGTCAGGTTCCCTTTTAAGAGTGTGGGCTATATTGAAGAGTTCTATGGGTCTGTTATTTGATTTGAGGATGAGATTGGTGTGGTGTACCTGTTAATTTTGGTTGATTAGAATGTTGTATTCTTTCTGATTTTCTTGGTAGATCTTTTGGGTGGCTTGTGTCTTGGTCTTTCTCCAGCTCCTTTCAATTTTCTTAAGGGTTTTCTTGGCATCCCTTATGCTGTTTGAGTACCATGGAGCTGATTGTCTTTTCTGTCTGGTGCACCTGCTGAGTTCTTTTGCTGGTGTTTTTGCTGCTGCTGAGATAGTGATATTCCAGAGGTTGATGGTGGCATCTAAGTCAGTCATGGCTCATGCTTGTTCAAAGGCTGGGAGGACAACCTGGAGGAATTGGTCTCTGTTAAATGATTTGAATCTCCTTACTGGGCAGTGTGGGCTCTGCAGAATAGTTGTGTCCGGGTAGGCCATGTTGACCTGTATAGAGTGGTGGTCAGACCAGGGTATTGGTGTGACTAGGGCTGTAATTATGCTGTTACTTTGTAGGATTCTATTTCGGATGAAAATCAGGTCCCAAGTGGAGCCTAGTCGGTGAGTAGGTGTGGTAAGAAGTGGCCCTGAGGAAGGAGTCTGCTTCTTTGTCAGGTATGGATTTGAGGTTTAAGTCTCCCAGCACAATCAGTGGTTTCTGGGGGGAGTTTGTGGTGCATTCTGTTTGAGGGTGGTGGAGAGTTCATCAGCAGGGCCATTGGGGGCTCTGTAGGTGAGGCAGATGGCTAGGTGCTTGTTCTGTATTACAATGGTGTTGCAGTGTTTGGTGTTTTGTGTAGTAGCCATTTTGGATCTGAGGTGGGTTCGGGCGAGGATTAGAACCCCTCCACCCTTTTCATGCACTCTAGGGCAGTTGAATGCAGTGTAGGAGGGGGTTAGTTGATTTAAGATGACTTGGTCAGGGCTAGTTAGCCAGGTCTCCGTGATGCAGAGGATATCTGTCTGGTGGAGTTGTAAGTGGTCTATGATTGTATTTGTTTTGTTTCTTACAGATCTAGCATTGAGGAGTTCAATGCTGGTGGTGGTGTGGGGGGACGGGGAGGTAGAGTGGGTGTGTGACTGCAGACTGGTATTGATTTGTATGAGTGATGGGATCTGGTTTGGATTTTTCGGTTTACAGTTCGGTTTGCTGTAAGCCTGGTAAGTTGGGAGCACAGTATGTGTAGTGGGGGTAGGAGGGTGGTGGTAACAGGAGTGGGGAAGGAACATGTTTGGGGTATAAACAAGTATAGGAGTAATAGAAGTACACAGAGGTAATCGTGGATGTGCATTTTTAAGTCTGGTGCCTTGGGGTAGGTTAAAAAGTCTGGGTGTTGGGTAAGCAGTACTTGTGTCTGTCATAGTTATTCTGGCGTGATTGTCTTCTTTGAAGTTGGGTTCTTGAGCTCTGGATAGTAGTCAGTGGGTTTGCAGTCTATGGGGGTGTTCTTTCCTGGAAGGTGTTATTGGTGTTACGCCTCTCAGTAGTGGCGGCGTTGCAATAAGGTCGGCAAGATTGTGTAGCTTGAGTTGTGGTCCATGCCTAAGGACCACGCCAAAGGGCATACACTCTCATGGAGACATTGCACCAACCAGTAGGCTACACCTCTACATAGCTCTACATAGATGGGTTGAGCCTGCAGATCTCTGATCAAACTTTTTCTGTCTGTGCCACTATAGCTTGGGCCCTCCACTACCCATTAGGCACTGCACATGCAAAATAGTGGTCTGTAGCTGAAGAACCAATGGAAAATGCACTGATACAGCATATCAGCTGAGTAAGAAGCACTGGCTTTGTGTGCTACATGCACATTTCAACAGCAAGCCATGCTGCACAGCGGTTTCAGCTGTCACCCTGATGGTGAGGAGGGGTGCCCAGCACCTGGTCCACTGAACCTGCACTCTTAGAGATTGTTTCTGCTATAGGTCTACATCACTGCTAGTGTGTTATGCTTTTTCTCCTTGTTTCCTGCATGCTGGATGTGACAGCTTGGTCCAGTTGGACACTAATCTTCTGATATCAGTACAGGTTAGTGGTCAGTGTTGATATGCTATTGCCACCATGGACTGCCACTGCAGTGGGGGTGTATAGGCTGGTGTGGGGTTACTGTCCTGCCATGACTCCAGTGCGTAGGCCATGAACCACTGCTGCTGCAACCATTGAAGACTAACAGTTGACTACAGCATGGGTAGTAAGACTGCTCCTGCTGCCCTTCACTGGGATGTGTCAGCCAAGCAGAAACCAATTGGGGTTGGTCTGCTGGCCAGCATGCACACAGTGTAACCACAAGTACACTACTTTGGGATAGTCAGCATTGGCACCCATCTGTTTGCCCAGTGATTGGCATCACCAGACAAAGAATGCATCCACATTGCTGGAACCAGTCATTATAACAGCTCTATGTGGATACATAGCCGTATCATGGTCACTTTTGGTCATAATGAGAGTGCCATCTCAGCATGACATACAGTGGCCACCCAGGCAATGTGTGTGGTAGACAGGCACAATGGCATCTCAGTCAGTGATCCTACCATTGTGGCAGACACATCCAAGCCAACCTGCGCTGTTTCAGGTGTTACCCACAATTCTCTGACACACCTTATTAACATTTTCCAAACAGGCTGGGAAAAACTTGGACAATGTGAGCCAAAGTGCAGTGCAGAAAGACACAGGACAAAGGGGAGCCATACACACAACACACACACATACACTCTCATTGGCACACTGTGCAAAAGTGGAGATGGTTGGCATTCCTGCATGACACTCGTCTCAATGTCAGCTCAAGGATTGATAAAGTGTATTCTGTTTGTAGGTGCTATTACAGTGCCTTAGCCTCAACACACATTATTACTGTGTGCTATTAGCCTCCAACACGCTGTGGATAGTGGAGCCTGTCAATGTTTCCACCCTTCCTGGCCATCTCCTTGGGGGTTGCACATGCTGTCAGCTAAACTTTGTCCATAGGAAGATGCAATACAGAAACCCCAACAGGGACCTGAACCTGTGACCCTCCACACATATACACACATCAACTGTGTGTGTTGCACCACAGTGTTGCCTTATTGGAATAATAGCTTCTGTTGCTGACATGCTTCCCTTCAGCTGGCCTTTGGCACATGCTGCAGTGTGCATGGTGCACACAACCAGGACAAGGCTTCTGTCTGCTGCAGGCTGGTGCCACTTCCCACAGCACCACCAACACCCCACCATGCAGACATGCCCATGTACTGTCAGTGGTGGTGGTGGTCATAGTCCTAGCATGTTAAACATGTGGGTTGGTGGGTGCCTTGGGCACAAGGGCCAGATGGGGGGGGGCAGGGACACACATGGATGGCCACGCAGCCCCCCCCCACCAGCTGCCCATGCAAGGGCCCCATCACTGCCTGCCACCAATACCTCTCAGGGGGACATATGGCACCACTGCTGGTATTTTCCGGGGCACCTGCATTTTACAGCTACCTGGAGGACTACAGCTGCAGGCACTATCGGCCTCTTCCTCCACAGCTGGGTTCAGTGGCACTGGGGGGGGGGGGGTGCGCTGGCATCTCTGCCAAGGGTGCCATGTCCCTTAGATCACCCAATGTGGAACATTACTGTTCCACACCAGCAGTATGTTTGTGTTCCACCACTGTCACTGTGTGATCATGACAGACATCACAGATGGTGCTGCAGATGGAAGGATTCCCCTATATGAGAAGCTTACAAAGGTTAAGTCTCCTCATCTTATTGGTGAGATGGCTGGGTAAGATATGATAGGGGTCTCTACTGTACTGAATAGCATGGAACGGTTGTTAACACCATCACAATATGGGGGACTAGGGGACAGGCACTGCCGCTACAGTGTAACACATTTCAGACACATTGGGGCATATAGTTTGTCATTTAATGTGTTGGCAAACACTGGCACACAGTGGCAGTGTATGTTGTGACAGCTCCTCATATAACTGGGCTTTGGAAGGGTTTGGTCACGACCCTGGAGGAAAGGTCATTATACGTTTATTCGGGGACACTGAGGATTGGCTGCTTGGCCAATTACAGGCCTCTTTGACTATTGTTGTCCTTTTGGGACCCACCTAGGTACCTGTGCCCCTGATAGGCTTCTATTGGACAGTGGATAGTGGGCTTGAAGGACCTTGGTCTGACACAGTATGGCATATATTCTGAACTTATGTTCTTATGTCCCTCTGTGCCACCCGGGCAGCTACCTAGTCCAACACAGAGTGGCTAGCAGCGGAAAAAGTTCACCTAAGTCACGGTGTAGGCCGGGATGTCAGAACAGACAGTGAAGTGGTACTCCTTATGGTGGGACTACCCACAAGGGGCATAAATTATATCAGTATTGTAAGCATTATTGTATATTGTTACTTGTTATATTGTACCATTGTACTAGCATGGAGTATTGTTATGGGCACTGTTGTTACTGATAGATGGGAAGGTTCCGCAAGCTGTTGGCCAATCAATCCTACTATTAAAGCATGTTGGTCTAAACTGGTGAAGTGTGGTTACTGGGGGAGGGGGGCAGTTGTGAAAGAAGGTGAGGGGGTGGAAGGGGAAGTGATGTAGGAGCTTGGGGTAACCTATGCAGCATGTCCTGGTTATGGAGGCTGGTCCATAACCAGGCTGCTGGGGGAAGGAGGACTCCCCCCAGGGCAAACGGGAAGGGGCAGGCACCAGCGGCAGAGGTGTGAGGCCAGCAGGTAAAAGGCTCAGGACGAGAGGAGCTCCCTCCTCTTTCTAGGCCGACCTCGGGCCCACCCTCCACACCCAGAGCGGGGAGGGCATACGGGGGCAGGAAGGAGGGCAACATCACAGTTAGCCAGGGTAGGGGCAGGACCTCACCAAGATAGAAGGAGATACTACACGCGGGGGGGTAGGGGGGGAAGAAGGTCCAGGTACCAGTTAGCATACGATGAGTGGTGTAGAGACAGAAAGCAGGCATTGCCTGAACATTACAGTTAGCGAGAGGTTATTAATGCTCGTTCATCTTCAGTGTTCCACTTAGCACTGGTTGGTGTTAAGTGCATCCATGTTTGTGCAAATGCCATTGAGGGTATGAATCAGTGAGGTATCTGCTGGGGCCATGCTGTACATGCTCCTGACAGGTAGTGCATGGCTGTTGCATACATTGCATACGTTGCATATTAATCTTTATTCTCAACATGTGATACCTGCAAAAAATTAGCACAGCTTAGTAAACATACCCCTAAGTGTTTTTGTTATTGGTTGAGGGGGCAATCACACAATTTCCCATAACTCTATGAACAGATCCTTGGATTTATTTTCCTTAGCATTTTATTTTGATCAAAGTGGGGAATTATATGCCCTGCTTTCTTTTCTTGATGTGCCTCAGGGACAGCTGTCTACAGGGTTGCCAGGAGTCAACATCAGATTGACAACACCTAACAACAATTCTTCAGTTTGTGCTTTTGGTTAGGAAAATGTTATGCTCACGAACCAGTTCCATTCCAATAAAACCTCTGAATTTATGCATGCAAAGGTGATTTGTATGTACGAAAGCATTCATTTCTGAAACAAACCGAAAAAAAAGTCCAGCCAAAAATTTTGAAAATAATTGAAAAATAAACGGAACATTTTTTTCTGTTAGATTTTCTGTAAAGATGACACCATTTGATTCAGTGGCAGAAATTCAAATTGAGGGCCCCTAGGCAAAATATTGGAAAGAGCCCCCAGAGAAAGGGGAATCTATCTCAGAAGATATGTGAGCAGCTATAAGTGGGTCCTCTCTTTCTCTGGGCCCCCTCCCCTGCACTGCAGGGGTGATGGGTGGAATTTTAACCATTGAGACTAAGACAAATTTATTTGGAAAACAGAGGACAGAGAGCACGCTCTGAGATTGGCAGTTTCACGAAACTCAGTGAAATTACTTCTGGCAAGGTGTAGATACAAGAAGAATAAAAAAAACAACATCTGTTTTACCAAAGTTCTGCCTAAGATGACATACTGGTTTCCTTCTACCTTCACCCGGTCAGATGGAATTAACTCATGGCCTGCATGAAAACGTCTAGCTTTGCATTGCATCCCTCCATGTTTAATTCAATCCTAAACACCATCCTCAACATTGCAAAATAGATTGAAAAAGCTCACATGACCATGCTGCAGTGTGACATGCCATCAGCAGTGGGGTGACATGAGGACACAAGAGGCTGGAACTTTGCAGGCTCTGGTCTTTATACCACTGCAATTGGATTCAAAGCTTGTTATTACCATGACACTGCTTAAGATCATTTTTTGGTTTCATTTATTCGTATCCCGAGTTGTGATGTCATCCAAATAGGTTCTAAGTCATCACTAAAGCTAACTCTTAATTCTAGAGAGATGGTATGCAGATCTGTATGTAGATAATCTGTCAGGTTTACAAGGACCATTTTGTTTCCTAGTTTTGCAGGAGAAAATAGATGTTTTGAATAATGAGGTGTCATCGCTTTATAATAATACAGCTCTTCAAAAGGAAATTGGTTTATCTCAGAACCCTGGGAGTTAAAGAGAGTAGTTCACTGTGCAGTCAATTTGGGTTAGGACCTGTAGTTCGGGGGAAAGGGAACATCGGTATCAGTAGTTGTTGAGACATGAATCGGCAATTTTATGGCTAAAATTAATTTTTTAAAAAGATGTCTTTCAGATTCCGCGAAATTGCCCTGAGAAATGTTAGACTTGTGGAAGGTACATTTTATAATTGTATTAAGTCGCACCTAGTTAACGTGCATGGTCGCATGCCTATATTACAAAGGCAAATAGATGTGTGCATAACTTTAGAAAATGCTAAGCGCAAAAGAATGCATGCATATATAAGGGCTAACCCTCACACCAGCTCCATGGCTGGTTTAAACACTAGTACATAGTTTTGACAAGTACGCAAATAAATTAAGGAATTTTAGAATCTACAAGTTTACTGGCTCATAAAACTCAGACACCACCCCTATGCACACCCACAGTGAAAGCATGTGCGATGCAAAGTGCTTTCTTCTACGCTATTTGGCTATTTACATATGCAAGTGAACTTATGCACATAAATGATTAAAACACTCGCAGTTGCACATGCATTTCCGCTTAAATCTAGGAAATTCTCTCAATATAATTACTCCCTTTGAAGCCTATGTTTAATGCAGCACAGTATCCAGTAGGTCAGACTATCCCACAATTTGATTGTGAATCTCTGGCCTTTTATTTTGATGAGAAGATGAATAATATTCAAAGGGGCTTAGAAGATACATTGGAAAGGGTTTTCCTGAAATAGATAATTCCCTCTTTTTTTTTTTTTTGTTTTCATGGCAGTTTCATTGAGGAGTTTCTGTAGGGAGGGTTTACTCCATTTGACCACGTTATTTTTAGATTCAGGTCCAGCTGGTGCTGTTGACTTGGAAAGGCTGTGTTACAGATGGGTCACTGATCAATAATTGAATCGCAACTTTTTTTTTTCTGCAGTCCCTCAAGACATCCTCTATTAAGAGGTCCTTGAAACCTACCAGACCTGAACATTTTAGGTCACTATCAAATATATCTTTTTCTGCCAAAGTGAATTGAGAAGTCAGTCATAGCAGTTTGAGACTGATTAGACTATTCTATGCCCTTGTCCATCTACTTCGATGAAGGTGACATCGTCGAGTATCATAAATGGCTTGTATTTGTATTTTAGATTTATTATTTAGATTTGCAGAGGTCTCTGAATAAGGAAGTGGTTCTTTCCATTTTCATCGGTTAGAATTATTTTTGTTTGTTTGTTTCATTTCCAGGGTGCGTTATTTGCAAATATTGCATGACATTTGGATGCTAGAAATGAAACAAAAAGTGAAAATCCCAAATTTCACTGCGATGAAATGAAACTGAACAAGACTTTTTTGTTATATTCTTCATTTCTTTTCATTTCAAGAAAATATATTTTCCTAATTGTTATTCAGCCATTTTTACTAACAGACGATAGCACGTGGTAAGTGCTGCACAGTCCATAGGACTGTATTTATTTATTTACATTCCCTTATATACTGCGCTATTCTGCATCAGTGCAGTTTACATAGGGTATGTTTACTAGCCAGCACACTGGTAGCGTGTGTTTGGACTGCAAGTTCAGCACAGAGGCCCATGCCAACCTTAGAGGCCTGCGTATCCATTGATGCTTTGCTAATGTACAGCGCGCGCCGTCCGGCGTGTGGGTCTACTTCATGCCACCCACTTAGGCGGTGCTAGGCGTGCTCGCACTAACCACAGTATTTGCACTCGGCGCATGTCCGAAACAGCCACGCTAACCGTGATATGCTGCCACTGCCTTCATTCCACGATACCCACCCTGTCTCTGCCCAATCTCAGGCTGCCCAATTAGCATGGGAGGCCTTAACACAGTGTGCGTAGCTTGCACTAAATCCTGTGCTAATGATTAATGTGGTTTAGCAAGCATGTCCCATAATGAGCCAGGGCTGCATGGGGGGGGGGGGGGATTCTATAAAGGGTTCATGGAAAATGACATGCTATTTATATACATAAGCCCCTATTTTGAAGGACCTATGAGTGTGAATGGGCACTTATGTGCATGCTTTCGGCCAGTGCATTTCAAACTTTTATCCCGTATGACCCCAATTTAACAACTGAAAATTCACATGACCCCAGATGATGATGAAATTGAACTGGTAGTTCTCCAGCCCCCTTCCCCTCCCCCCACTCATCTAAAGCAGGAAGCAGCAGTCAGTGTGCAGTGTGTGCTTACAGACCCCAGTATTCAGCGGGGGTTTCCAGCCTAACAGGAAGCTTACCCAGGACGGGGCACGGGCTTATGAATGTTCACTGGCTCACAGGCCACAGGCTGACTGGTGACTTGGCATAGGTCACAGTGAAAGACCAGAGAGATGGGGAAATGGCCATGTTTCTGTGACCTCATCCACTGATGATTTGACCCCATTTGGGGTCCCGACCCCAGGTTTGGGAGCCACTGCTTTAGGAAGTTACTCTTTTGTAGGTGTGCACGTAAATCCCATCATGCATTGTTTTAGTTTGGATGTTCACAAGGATCAGAGCTTGGGCCGAACATAGACGGAGCCTAAATTTATGTGAGTAAGTCATAGAATAGTGTGCATTGCTGAGTTATCTGGGAACCCGGCTTTGGAGAAGGCGCAACTGTCACAGTTAGGTTCAGGCGCGTCAGTAGGTCCCTATTCTATAAGCTAAAGCACATTCATCCTTTATAGACTATGCCCCACATATACACAGTGCATGCTACCTGTGCAGAATTACCCTCAGCACAGTACAGAGGGGCTGTACATCCGGGATGGAATGGGCCTGAGTCTGTTTATTTATTGGATTCGATGATATGTCTCACCAAAACTGCCTGCGGTGAGTGACAATCAAAAATTAAACAATTCTACAAAATGCCATCAACTCACGCTCCACAAAGACTCTACCACTACTGCTACTATTGAACATTCATATAGCAGTGTTGTACCGACACATATTAAAAAAAAATGGTCCCTGCTCATCAGAGCTTACAATCTAGTCAAGACAGACAATACATCAGCTGAAGACAAAGATACAACTAGGGAAGGGTAAGAAGACATATAGAAGCCTAAGCAGATCAGGATCCAAAAGCAGCCTCAAAGAGGTGAGCTTTTAGAATGGATTTGAAAAGTGGTAGAGATGAAACCTGACGCACAGACTCAGGTAGTTCGTTCCAGGCATAAGGAGCAGGAAGGTGAAAGGGTCAAAGTCTGAAGTTGGCAGTGGAAGAAGCAATCCACTCAGAAGGAAGCATCTGACTTCAGGAGACAGAAGAAACCTAGAGAGCCATGTGGTCGCCCAATCACATGGAGAAGGAGGAAGGAAGGAAGGTGACATGAGGAGGGAGGGACAAGGCGCTGATTGGTCAAGCCAGGCATGGATTAGGACTGAGAGGGCTGGGTGTTAGCTGGAGAACGAGGCCTCAACACACTCTTCCCATGAACTTCTCCAGGTTTTGCAAGTTTATAAAAATATAGTTAAAAAATTCCTAACATCTAAAGATATTTTTTTACTTATCTTTACTACATAGCATAGTTGTTGTCATTATAATTTGTACAGCACACACCAGATATACTTAGTGCTGTAGAGAAATATTTAGGAGCAAAAATTCAGTGGGATGTATCTGTTAACTGAGATGTTCAAAAGGATGACCAGGTAATTTGTTGGGTTTTGAATACAGTATATCCAGTTAAAGTTAACCAAATACCTTTAACTGGTTTCCCTGATCAGACTTAACCAGCTCTCTCAATACTAAAGTACAAGAGCATCCCTTGCACAGCTCTTACCCTCCTCTTTTTAACCAGTTAATTTTTGGCTGAACATGGTGTTGTCCAGTCAAACATTAACCAGTTTGTTAACTACTAAACTTGACTTGATAAATTATTTGAATATTATCCCCTTAATGGGCATTCCCTGCTCATTAAAGCTTGCAACCTAGTCAAGACAGACAGACAAGACACACATTGAAAACAAATAGGAGGGTTGCATTATTAAGGCCAAAATTAATTTAGCATAAAGTGAACATTTGTATAGCCTGTATTTAAACCTAATGAAATGCTTACTGGAACAAAGGACAATAGAGCAAGAGATAAGAAGAACAATGAAAAATGCTGACTGGTGAGCTCCTGGCCCCTTCAATCATCTGTCTTGAAAAGGTCTTGGTGCCATAGATCAGTCATGTTAAGGCAAAGCAACCTTTTCAAAAGGGAACAGATTCTGACATTCTAAAATTTACAAGAACACTGCAAGCTGTAATTCCACGCCTGGGGGCCTTTCTGCTGCCTTGGCAGATCCCTCCCAACACTCCAAGCCCACAGGAGGACCAGTGGGATACCCAGGTAGGTCATGACCAGCACTCCCAAACTGACAGGCAGACCTGGGTGAAGCTCCCAGAGGTCATATCCCAGGCTTTACACTGACAGGAAGGCCGGTGGGAGACTCACAGAGGTCATGCCCTACAAGATTCATGTAATTCTTACCTCCCTGAAGGAGCTTCTGTTGCTTTCTAAAGCATCACGGACTACAGTTGCACTTCTCGAAAGCTGGAAATAACACTTGAAACATGGAGCATGGAGACCCCTTGGTTTACGCACAATTTATTTTTGCTTAGTTCACATTTTCAAGACACATTACAGTCAGGTACAAGTACTTCCCTGTCCCCAGAGGGCTTGCAAGCTGAGTTTGTAATTGAGTCAATGGAAGGTTAAGGTCACAAGGAACATCAGTGTGATTTGAACTCTGATTTCCCTCAATCAACCTGCTGCTCTGATCACTAGGCCACTCCTCCACCTAATAACAAGTCTAAGCTGTTTTGCCCACTTTCATTCTATCACGTTCCTCTGAACCTAAGGGGCCTGAATCTGTCCCAACTAGGTGAATGGCACCATGAACCTTCATTCACAGCTGCCCTGAGTTTTTCCATATATTTTCTCCCCTTTTTCCTTTAGTTCAATCACTGAAGCAACAAAATTCTAGGGAGAGCAGGTCATGGTTCCTCCTAGAGGCCAACAGAAATGCATCTTTGATCCAATTATTAGGTGAAATTCTTGCCTATAGCTGAGACTCCTTTCCAAATCAACACCATAAGCAGTGCCTCTGAGGCATCCAGCCCCTGCCTGACCCAAGGAGCAAGAACTAAATCTAGAAATTGAACACAAGGTGGAGGCTTAAATTGTTGTCTTTTAAAATTATTTGTTTTTAATTATCAAAATTGATATAGTGTTACAAAGCAATCTTATTAGTCATAAAGGTAGCAGTTCGTCCAATGTCATTCTTGTAACATAGAAACATGACGACAGAAAAAGACCAAATGGCCTATCTAATCTGTCCTTCCATATCAACCACTACAACAGTCCCCTTTTTCCTTTAGAGATCCTCTGTGTTTGTCTCATGATTTTTTGAATTCAGATACTGTCCGCATCTCTACCACCTCCACTGAGAGACTATTCCACACATCGACGACTTTTTCAGTAAATAAGTATTTCTGCATATTACTCCTATCCCCTTTCATGCTCATCCTATGTCCCCTCGTAGCAGAGCTTGCTTTCAATCGAAAGAGGCTCTCCCCATGTGCATTTATTCCATGGAGGTATTTAAATGTCTCGATCATATCACCTCTATCTCAACTTTCCTCTAAGGTGCACATATTAAGATCCTTAAGATTCTTTTAAAAAATGGAAAAACAAATGAAAGGGAATAATTCATTTCAAACCTATAACTAGCTGCATCTGGCTTAACATTGCACAAGCAAGTATCCTGTACAGATATCCCAAGGGTGTAAAAATCCACGAGCAACCATATCCAAACATACACAGAGAAGCTCATGCCACACACACACATGCATGCAAATCTTTGATGATGTGGACCCATGTAGAAGTATGCACGGGCTTCCCTTTCATGAAGACAGACGCATACACACACGCAATACTCCTGCCAGTGTTTAGAAGCTTAGAAGGAGAGAAGGGGGAGGTGATATTTTAATTAAGGTTGCTGCTTGACTCCATGTCATAATAAACAAGCTAATCCAGTCCTGGTGTTATCCTAGTGTGTGCATGGACTTGTAGGGCCCGATATTCAAAAGGCATTTACACAGTTTACAGCCCAGTAAACCATTAAATCGGGATATTCAATGGCATGTACATGGTTAGTGCCGTTAAATATTCCCTTCTAAGTCGCCTTCGTGCCCTGAGGCTATCCGGTTAGCATCAGGGTGTGTTGGCGGAGTTCCAGGGCGGAGCGAAGACGGTAACTGCCTCTAAACGGCTAGCAGTGATATTGCACCGCTACCCAGTTAGAAATCCACAGCTAAAACTAAATCAGCTTTTGGTTCACCTAGTTTTGGCCATAGATGCTAACCAATATCGCCACTACCTGGTTAGACACAGCGGCTATGTCTTCTGTGCACCAAACCCAGGTATTCAATACCACGCTGCGGCATTTGAATATCCAGGGTTAGGGATCAGTGGTCAGGGCTATGCACCGTAATGGCACACAGCCTGCCCAGATCAGTATTGGGCCAGTAGTTCGATTTTCTCAAAGGGGTAAAATCAAGACTGGATTAGCCTGAATCTTATGCCAGAGAATCAGATGGCAATCCTATTTTTAATGGTCCCTCCTGAAATACATTGGGATAAGAGAATTTTTAGAGAGGAATGTGTAGAAAAGAGGGTACTTTCTTTGATTAGATAAGGAGCCTACTCTTTGAGGTAATTCTGAACCATTCATCCGTGCCTTAAGTCTGCATGTCGTGACACACAGATGCTTTTGAAATTGGTTACAAAACTGTGATTTCAGTAGAGAGAGGAAATGAATGTATCTGGGTGATTCAGTCTTCCAACCAGGTCCTTCCTCCCATGAATGCTGTTATAAAAACATAGAAACATGATGACAGAAAAAGACCATATGGCCTATCTAGTCTGTTCTTCCATATCAACCACTATAACATTCCCCCCTTTTTCTTTTAGAGATCCTCTATATTTGTCCCATGCTTCTTTGAATTCAGATACTGTCCTTATCTCTACCACATCCACTGGAAGACTATTCCATGGATCCACCACTCTTTCCGTAAAGAAATATTTCCACATATCACTCCTGAATCTATTCCCTCTCACCCTCATCCCATGTTCCCTCGTAACAAAGCTTGCTTTCAATCAAAAGAGGTTCTCCCCCTGTGCATTTCTGGCATGGAGGTATTTAAACATCTCAATCATATCACCCCTATCCCGCCTTTCCTCTAAGGTGTACATATTAAGATCCTTAAGTCTGTCCTCATATGCTTCATAATGAAGTCCAATAACCATTTTAGTAGCCACCCTCTGTACGGACTCCAGTCTGTTTATATCCTTTTGAAGGTGTGGTCTCCAGAATTGCACACTATACTCCAAATGAGGTCGCACCAAAGACTTATACAGAAGCACTATCACCTCCTTTCTTCTGCTGGCCATTCCTCTCCCTATGCCACCAAGCATCCTTCTAGCTTTTTCCGTTGCCTTTTCTACCTGCTTAACTCCTTTAAGATCATCAGACACAATCACGCCTAGGTCCCGCTCTTCTTCAGTGGACATATCGTTAATATCCCGCCATGCATTACACATACAGTAGCAGGCAGGTACCCACGAGTCTGATATACACAGGGAATGATATACATGAACATATGAAATGCACATCTATCACTACACATTTCTACATAGACCTACAAGCCGGTGTTGATTATAGCACACTGCAGTGGGAAGAAATACCTTAGAATCTACCCAATGACTGAGTAAGTGATAACAGATAATATTCTCAAGCCTGTGTCTATGCTCATCCATCAACTACAACACAGCAGCGATGTGCCTTGTAAAGTAATCATAGCCAATCTCGGTAGTAATAACTGATAGGAATCTGCACTGGAGCCAAGAGGCAACGTATACCTTCCATCTATCCTCCCCTCGTCCACCTTTCTTCAGCCTCATCTCACTCTGCTCCACACACAGTAACCGGAACCTTAAAGCAGCAAATGAGGACAAACAAGGGTAGGTTTCATTGTGCATTTCCTCCACGCCCCAATACCATAATGAATCTGTGCTTACTGGGACTAGTTGTGCTGTGCTCTTGCAGCTGTTCACATTGAGACATGTAAAACACGGTGACAGCTCACGAGTAAACTCAGACAGTAAAGTTTGTTATCACTAGGGAGCATGGGCTGACCTGGTGCTGCAAATTGTGAGTGCTGTGCACCATAATGAAGACGGTTCCCAGCTCACTCCCTGATACAGGTCTTCTGCTTCTTATGCCAGTTGGGGCTCTGGAAGTGGTGTTCACAGCCCCTTGGGAGGAAGAGGGATAGATAAGTAGTGATCACTGCTTAAAGGTGATACCTAGGAACTGGATTCAGGGACTACAAATACAGGATTTCAGAAAGAATCCTCTACTGCATGACCCCAGGTCCAGGACTGTCACTGTAATGACTAGATTATAAATGCTGGAGCAGGGGATATAAGGCAGGTGAAAATGAAGGCTTATGACATTAGGATCGCAGCCCTGGTTCTTGTTGAACTAGAAGAACAAAGGAGCAGGAAAGTGTAAAAGAATATAAGAACTGAGATATATTAGGACAAAAAAGAGCAATGGATCTAGGAATATGTTTTACAGAGAAAGAAATCCTCTATGATTGTCCCATGCTTTTTTCAAACTCTAATTAGTTACTTTTTCCACAATAGAGATATTTCTTTTTACTATGTTGTTGTTGTTAAGTGCTGTCGACTCACGGCGACCCTCTAGATTGTTGTCCTATACTGTGCTCAGTCTTCAGTCAGGCGGCTCATTGTTGACAAGAAAGAGTCTATCAACCTTCCTTATGCAACTAGGGTTGCTCACTGGCTCCAGATGTGCCCAATAGACTTAATCCAGTTCTGAGTTTACCCCATAATATGCAGGGGGTTGTAGTCTTGCATTTCTTAAGGAGTGAAATAGAGAAATCAGAATACATGCCCATGCATGCAATGGTGTAAACACAGGACAGGATCAAACCTGTTGGGGACACCTGGAGTCAGTTAGCAACCATATATGCAACAGGACAGTTAACTATACCCAGACCAAGGCATCTCAGAATTATTTTGCTTAGCACACAGGTCTCCACATCCACAGTCACACTGTCACGTGATTAGGCACAAGGTTTTGTGGTTACAACACAAACAGTGCTCTGATATCCTAGGGCATATTTTTCAACAGCAGTCAAGGCACTTTATACAGTCTCTTAGAAGCAAGAACCATAATCTTGATAATATTTGGGAGTTAGGGAGAGGAGGAGGAGTGATTTCAGCATGCCTTCTCTCCACTCAACAGAGCAGACAGGCATAGGATGATACCCAGCACTAACGAGGGAGCAGGGCTAGAGTACTATGTGTTTGCAAGGCATTTTAAATGTTAAGCCTATTAGGGAGGTTGTCAATCTCTCTTTGAGCAAATCTTGGGAACTCTAGATTCTGTCAGAGTTTGAATGTTAATTGGACAGACTGTCCACAGTTTTGAAGAGGACACTGATTAATGTCATAAGTGATAAACAAGGTAACCTTTCACCTTTCCACTATCTGCAGATTGTGATGCAGAAACTTCTTTACCTGTCTACAAATTATGCCAGTATAGTTTTTTGCACCGCTCAGTTGGAATGTGAACGTCTCTGTGGAACAAGATGTTTGTAAGCCAGTAGATAGAAATTCAAGAAGGGTTCAGGGAGCCCATAGAGAGACACGGTGGATTGCAGTAAGACATCTGCAATGCACAAAAAGACAAATGAAAGCTGAAGAGGAATATGTGAACGGCAATAAGAAAATGTTTTAGCAAAAGAAACGTGAACAACCATCTTAAAATTCACATGGCCCTTTTCCTTCTTTTTTTCCCAATATGGGCTTCAAAGAATTTCTAAAAACCTTTTCCAATAATAAGGAAAAAGAAAAAGGCAGAGAGCAAGTGCTATCAGAAATGGGGTGAATCCAGGCCATTTCTGATGGGTGGATTCACCCATCTTTGAAAAGATGATGCGTGTCTCGCATAGATTATAGCAAGTGTCCACCAGAGGAGTAAACTCTGCATTTTGTCTCTTGTCTGGGAAAGATCTAAGGAAGAGAAGATCTGGCACCAAGCTCATATATCCCTATGAAGTAGAGCATGGATAGTGATGAAAAAAAGAGAATTGAGTGGAGGAGTGGCCTAGTGGTTGGGGCAAGGTACTTCAGACTGGAAGGTCGGAGGTTCAAATCCCTCTAGAGGACAGCAACCTTGGGCCGGAAGGACTGGGGTTTCTAGTCCCACAGGTGCTCCTTGTGGTCTTGGGCAAGCCACTTAACCCTCCATAGCCCATGTTCCCTGTAAAATAGTTATCTCCAAGTTATAATATCCTGTTCAATGTAATTTCAGTTTGTTCAATGTAAACCGCACTGATGCAGAATAGCACGGTATATAAGAGAATGTAAATAAAAATAAAAAATAAATAAATTCAAGTCCATAGTTTGGGCTGATAAGAAATTCAGTTCCAATATGCATGTTCCTTGTAATCTGACTTTGCAAAGAAAAGTAAGAACACAAATCCATGAATATAATGGGAAATAAAAGCAGAGTCCCATTAATCTGTCAGTCAAAAAAAAAATGTAACCAGCTGGCAAGTGGAAGTAGAGCAAAGTCATAGCCAAATGATGTTCCTCTTCACTCTTATAGTGTCTTGGCCTAGATGCCAAGAGGGGCAAAACTAACCTAATACATATTTTGCAAAATGCTTTGGGCAGAAGAGAGGGAGACTGCTTTGAAACTTTCTGCACTTCCTTGTGTAAGTGGTACTCCACTCTCACCGCCCCCCCCCCCCATCTTCTCTCAAGCACTTTTATTTTATCTCCCAGGACCCTTTCTCAGTCACACAGAATACTCTATATCTTCTTTTGTTACTTGTTAAGAAGTAATGAGATTTTTTCTAAATCTGCACATCCCCTGTTACTAAGCTCCTCAGACAATTAAGCAAGCAATATGAAGGAAACTTCTCCAAGGCAACTGCTAATCCACTCAGATCATAATTCAGCACCTTCGTGAGTTCATCTTTACAGTCCCCCAGATACTTTCCATTTCTCACAGTCTCATTTTAGCACCTACAGTACATGATCTCCTTCTCCCTGCCACCCCGCTATATCCCATTTCTCCTCGATCTCATTTCAGCACCTTGGTGAGCTCCTCCTCCCTGCCACCCCTGGCACTTCCCATTTGTCCTCGGTCTTGTTTCAGCACCTTGGTGAGCTCCTCCTCTTTGTAGTCTCCAGGCACTTCCCATTTGTCCTCGGTCTTGTTTCAGCACCTTGGTGAGCTCCTCCTCCCTGCCACCCCAGGCACTTCCCATTTCTCCTCGATCTCATTTCAGCATCTTGGTGAGCTCCTCCTCCCTGCCACCCCAGGCACTTCCCATTTGTCCTCGGTCTTGTTTCAGCACCTTGGTGAGCTCCTCCTCCCTGCCACCCCAGGCACTTCCCATTTCTCCTCGATCTCATTTCAGCATCTTGGTGAGCTCCTCCTCCCTGCCACCCCAGGCACTTCCCATTTGTCCTCGGTCTTGTTTCAGCACCTTGGTGAGCTCCTCCTCTTTGTCGTCTCCAGGCACTTCCCATTTGTCCTCGGTCTTGTTTCAGCACCTTGGTGAGCTCCTCCTCTTTGTCGTCTCCAGGCACTTTCCATTTTGTCCAAAGCATTCCTTGTCCATGCTATCATTTCTTTCACTCTTAGTAGAAACTGGGGATATAAGGCCCAGCGGTTTCTATTTAGTATTTCAAAAGGGCTGAGAAATCACAATTCTAATGAGCATGTTTACTAAGTAGTACTACCTGTTAATGCAGCCAATAGCAGGGAAGATGCAGATAGCATAGCAATTTTCTGTGCTGTCTACATTTTCCGTGGTATCTGTATGAAGGGTGAGATATGGGTGGAGAATGGGTGTGTCTGCAACATGTGGTTATTGCAAGCATACTCAGCATGAGCTAATTGTCAAACTTGCAGACACCATGGGTGCAGCTACTGCCACTACAATGGGTGATTTTAGCTGCATCTGCAATGCTGCTGCATTGTGATGCTTGCATTTTTAGTGTGGTATCTGCTGGGAAAAAGCTATGCATGCCCCCAACAGACACTGCATAATGTCTGCAGTTACACGCCATGCTGTTTGCACTAAAGTGCCACATTAGCTGTTTAGTAAACAGGCCCCTAAGTAGCTGCTTTTAAGTCTATTTAAGACAAATAAGAGAAAATATTTTTTCACTCAACGTGTAATCAAACTCTGGAATTTGTTACTGGAGGATGTAGTAAAGGCTGTTAGTGTAGCTGGGTTTAAAAAAGGTTTTGACAAGTTCCTGGAGGAAAGGTCCATAAACCATTATTAAGAAGGGACCCAGGATATCAATGCTTGACCCAATACAAGCATTGTGGAACCTGTGTCTTTTATGGAAACTGCTAGGTACGTATGACCTAGATTGGCCACTGTTGGACACAGGATACTGGGCTTGATGGACCTTGGTCTGACCCAGTATGGCATATCTTATGTTCTTATGCAGCAGCTCCAGTGACCTTTTGAGTTTTCTCATTTTGTGCTGCCCTAGGGTGCCTCTGTCCTTTCTCCCTTCTTTCAGATTCTGTCCTTGCTTACCTCTTCCCCTATGTTGTCTGATCATTACTGTCATTACCAAGTTCATTAACCCTGCAATTAGCTTAGTGTCTCTGTCCTTTCTCACTTTCCAGACAACAGAGACCATTAGGAAAAGGCAGCTCTCATCTTTCTATAAGCAGCATGTAACCATCCCTAGCCTACAGGTGGTAGAGGTATGCAATCACCTCAGTTCAAACACACCCCTCAAGGAGTCAATGCCTGTAGCATCTGCTGAAAGGTTTAACAACACACTGAAATCCAGATATAAATTTGTTTTCTAGGGGTAGGGAGTATAGACACTGGCAGGATTAACGAATTTAGGGTTCACTTTTCAACTTCTTTGCTTGGGAGAGGGTGAGGGATGGTTTCACATATGAATTGTAAGTTGATTTATTTCTTTGATTTGATATCAGCTATCTTACACAATGCCTTACAGCAGTTACCATACATAATATGCAATACTTTCTGATACATAAAGCTTCAGGGCTGCCTAGTTTATGGGTGGCGCTTCAAGCTGATAGGAACTAATGGTGCTATGTAGGTGTAAGAGCAGATAATATTCAGCTTCAAATCCTTTCATCACAGCATATGTTTCATTCTTGAACCATGGAAACAGAACTGGAAGTGACTGAAAGATTATGTAGGTCATCCTCTCCCCTCCTCCTCTCCCTGTCCCCTCCCCTCATCTCACCTCACCTCACCTCACCACCACTACCTCTGCTACTATCTTCAGATTGGATCCATTGTGCCTAAAATATCTCTATCAATGCACAAGCAAATCTAGGAATATTGAAAGGAGCCTTCAAGCAGAGTGGAGGAGTATCCTAAAGGTTGGAGCACTGGTTTGGGTACCAAGAGAACAGGGTTCATTTCCCACTAGCACACCCTGTGGCCTTGGGCAAGCCACTTAATCCTCGATTACCTCAGAAAAATCTAAGCTATCAATGTCCTTGTTTAATGTATGTTACTGAGTTTAAGTTACAATGTAAATGGCTTTGACTGAAATGGTATAAAA